>OX401862.1:885581-3307268 GCA_947859175.1 Gandaritis pyraliata | reverse complement strand
GAGACATTGTACTTGACAGTACAATGTCTCACTAGGCACGTCCTTAGTAGACAATGTGACTTAGACTACTACCATCCGCATCCGCACGCGCACCAACGCGCGCATTCGACAGACACACACACACATACACGCACAGACACACGCACACGCACTGACACACACACACGTCAAACTTTACCACCCCATCGTTTTTGCGTCGGGGGTTAAAAACATTGCTAATCACGTCGATAACACAATCTTGCTCATTACCAGTCTTACCTGATATACAAAATCAATGAAACACTAAGAAATAGTAGCTCACGTTATACTGGTATAAGAACCAAATGTTTCAAACTACAATCAATATTATGCCTGAGAACCCTTCAAAATGCGTGTCGAGGGCTGATAAACATCCTCATAACTTGAAAACCGCTGCACCGATTCCTACCAAACTTGGCTTAGAACTATGCCAGATTTATCTGCTTTCCATTTCAAGAATAGTTATAAAAAAATTACGAGTGATTTTTTGGAGCTACGAGCCTTGAAAGGTACAGACACATAGACACAAAAAGCCTCAAACTTAGAACACCTTTCTTCTTCAGTCGGTGGTTAAAAAGTTTATCTGAAGCGTTAAACGTGTCCTTAGGACTTAGAGGCACAATATTACATAAAAATATTGGTACTTTTCTCCCTATTTATCAGAAATATATATAGAAACGTAAAGGCAGAAAACGCTTAAAAAGCGCGGGTGAGCGATCGGACCTGGCTGACGTCACACGCGAAATCGCCGGGCTAAAAACAGATTTTGAAAATCCAAACTTTAAAAAATCGTAGAAAATTCAGTTTTTGAGCTATCGCCAAAATTCTTTCACTGTTGTGTTTTGGACGTAAAAATCTATCGATCTACATTAAAAAAAAAATACGCTCATCTTCCTCATTGATGTAGTGCAGTCGGCTACACGTCAACCTATCCACTGTTTGAACTTTGAAGTATTATAATTTGAATGTTGCGAATCAGGGATCGCAATAGATGTAGGCGCGTGGCCCGCAAGCAGCGAGTCTCACATTATAATATATCGTCCCTCTCGCATGATTCGCAACATTCAAATTATATTAGTTCGAACCGTTGATAGGTTGATGTGTAGCCGACTGTACATGCTTCTGATTGGTTCTACTAAATTTATATAAGTAAATAAGACGATTCTAAATAATCCTTGTGATTTTATTGAATAAAAAAATTATGACTAGAAAGCATCAAGTCGTCCTCCCATTTTATTATAGAAAAAAATACCAAATATTTATTATGAGACCGCATCTGTATTGATAGTATCTTTCCGCCTTATAATGTTTTAACTTTTTTTAGTATTTAATATTATGTAAATACAACGTTGATGTAAGTAGCGTAACATAGATAAATAAATAAATTCAAGTATGTGTAAAATTAGGTACACAAACGAAACGTAGATACTTTGGCATTCAATTCCCAGGTTGTGCATTCCATTATTCTTATTCGATGATTGGCATGGCATCATGCAGATTAGGTTCAGGCTATCCCGAAACTGTTTGCTTACGAAGTTTGTCTTTATAAGAGCGACGATTCTTTGATCCAGTCCAATTCAAGTGACGTGAAACGAGTTGGTTGGATGTTGGATGGCAAACCAAGTGAATGAATTTCATTTTAATGAATTGAATTAAAATAATTTGTAATTTCTGTGTGTGTTATCAATAAATAATAATTGCAATAACTATGGACGTGGAAGAATGTCTCAAAGAATGGGAAGATTTGCTTGCTGATTACAAACGTTTAGAGGTAGGTTTTATTGATTTTACTTCTTTCGGCTGATTGATTCACACTTTGTAGAAATTCGCTATTTTTCACAAGCTAATCCTTGTTTATTATAGTTTGATAACTAGAGATACGGATAACCGCTTATATTACGAACCACATAATTATATTATTATCAAAATACATAATACAAACCTATATGCAAACATTCTTAGCATTAAAATTTCTACTAAATCCAGAGGTTCCTGCTAAACCCAAGGAAAAGAAAGAATTTTATTGAATGTCGACAGAAAAAGTTTGTGGATGTGAACCCTGTAACCAGCAATCAATTAAAATTAATACCTACTCACTTTCTATTTCTTATCAAACAAATATACCCATGTTGTTATTAGATATAGATAGATAGATAATACTTTATTGTACACACAAGGAACCTATGTAGGTAGGTACCTTATTAATTTATTAGTGCTGCAGGTATTAAAATGTCATTAAAATTATTCATTTGTTTTTAGACTCTAAACAAAGATTACATTTCAAAGTTAGAAGAGGTTGGCGAGCTCCAAGCATCATGTATGAAGGAACTAAACCACCAGAAGTACTGGATGACGAAAATCTCAAACTCACTCAAAAGGTCAGTAAAATAACCTTGAATGAACTGATTTGCTCTAATGATAGCTGATAGCTCTTTATGTGTTTACGATGACTGAGATATTGCAATGCTTGTTATCAAGTTTTGCACTTAAGAAGGATGTAGGTATCTATAGATGCATGTTGACATGAATTATTTATTTTATTCAAGGGTCCACAGACATACTTACTTGACCACAACTTACATGAGTAGTTAATTTTTATAGTGCTTCTAGGAGTGCTAAATGTGCTAATATGATACTACATATATTATGTTCCTATATAGACACTATCCTAATACTCAGTTGATTAAAATATTTAGTTACTTTTTGTGTTATAAGTTTGATAGCATTGTGCGTCTATCTATCTGTGCCCTCGTAGCTCTGAAAGTAGGACTCTGATTTGGCTGCTTTTTTTTTTTTGTAAGAAAGTTGGTTAATCTGACTGTTCTTAGCCATGTTTGGTGAAAATTGGTGCAACCGTTTCCAAGTTATGAGGATATTCATCAGATATAAAAACAGTTTTGAGGGATCTCAGGCATAATAATTGCAGTTTGAAACATTTCATTCGTCTCAATGTATTCAAATTCGATGAAGACAATATTTTTAAATTTTTGTAGTATATTGTGTACTTTGCTCTTGTATGTGTAATACTGATTCTAGTCTGAGAGCAAAGTTCTAAAACCTATGTAAACAAAGTCCATTTGCATATCATTTACAACAGCACACTCGTTATTTACACTGAAATTATAAGAAAAAGATAAAGATTGGATTAATAAGATATGATAAATGTAATAATCAATCAGATATCAATAACCTAACCAATGAAGGATAAAGTCAAAATAAGACATGTTTAAAATTAAAATTGAATACCTACCTACTTTTGCACAAACAAGATTACTATAGGCGTTACAGCTCAGTCGGTAATAGCTCTGCCTTCCGTGTTGTGGGTCGTGGGTTCAATCCCCATTGAGAACAAACATTTGTGTGTGACAAACATAGATGTTTGTTCTATGTCTAGGTGTTACTATGTATTTACAAAAAAAAAGTATATAAGTGTTCTATCAGCACCTAGTTCCCATCTTTACAAGATGGTGTACAAATATTTCCAAAAGGGGAGAGTGGAAGGGGGAAAAGAGGGGATTTTTTTCCAAAAATTTACGCCTACTTACCTACCTATATCAATCAGACTACGCAGTCCTCTCTGCCTTTACGAGAGAAATCCGTTGACACCAGATTCGACCTCCTAGGACCAAGGGAACGCGAGTAATCGCTAAAAACTTATTTTGCCCTTATACCCCTAATTTTGCTCAAAAGTCTACATAGGTAAGCCTATTGAAAAATTTAAGCACCTGAAATTCGATTTAGCCAGGGGAAAGGGGAAAGAGTCGGTTAATGTATGGTTATAAAGGCTCGCGAGGTCTACTGTTCTCATAGAACAACTAGTCTAATATTACAAGTTTCTATAAAAGGATTCAGGTTTACCTATGCTAATTCAGGATATGGGAGTGAATGAAGGAAAAAATCTTCCTATCTCTTCAACTTATCAAGTGGATGGAAATACATGTCATCTACCCTTAGGGCCTGGCATCACCACGGCACGGCGCCGCCGGTGATGATGGGGCCAGACTATATGAAATAGGCGTAAAATATATGTTGCGGGAATTCAAACAATTTTACCTGTATTTAATCGAGGTCAAAAGCTACGCCATAATATGGCATTACGCATGATCAGTACTAATAGAGGTAGGTACAGGTACCTACCTACTGCTTTTTGTATACCTATCTTTTTGGTTTGTCTTTGTTTTTTTATACGCGATTTACGCATGTACATAGCACCCTAACGTCATATATTTTTTTGTTTTGAATATTGACGCTGAGGTAAATGACGAGATTTGAAGAGAATTTTAAAAGTTTTGCAAAGATGTCACATTGGTGAACCTATAGATATTGTTACAAAATGCAATGACATTGATTTTTAAACAACTCTGTAGGAAATATCTATCTGAAAAATATTCATAGCTCTTTGAATTGACTATTCCCTGCGAGGGAAATAGTTTCTACAATCTCCTTATTGTTTAACCATATTATGGTAACTTACTAGGTAATATAAATACCTTCCTACCTTTGGGTAAGTACCTACTTACCTAGACTAGATATGCACTTCTTCTTCGTGTCGATGATACAAAATTACAGACGTAGTATTATTATTGTTAAGTATATATATTGCATTCTCAATCTATGGCGTTTTAGGTAATAGCAGGTATATACCTGACCTCTCACTAGGCTACACGTGTCGACTAGTACCTAAGTACCTATAGTGAAATCATACTAATCACCTAATTACTACTACAAAAGCTAGTATAACTGCATAACGATATTTTTCTGCAGAAAGGTGAGCGATGATTAATTATTAAAAATGATTCATGATGACAGTTATTTAATCAGATTCTTTTACATAGATGTTTGTTCAATGTCTGGGTGTTACTATGTAATTATAAGTATGTATTTACAAAAAAAAGTATATAAGTATTCTTATCAGCCATCTAGTTCCCATATCACAAGCTTTGCTTAGTTTGGGACTAGAGGGCGTTGTGTGTAAAGTCCATGAATATTTATTTATTATGTATTTATTTTGTTTTGGTTTGCAGACCGTTACGTGTTTTTAAGATTTGAATCAGCCCACCATTACCTACTTGATACACAATTTGTAGGCTTAGGTTGGTGTCCAATAATCTCTGTTTTTGTGTATTAGATCCTGTCCATCCAAAGGTTGCCTGGAAGAGATTGCTTTTAGCAATAAGGCCGCCCATTGTACTTACCTCCTATAGAATCTGTATTATTGTTGTATTAGTTTAAGTGGAGAGTACAATAAAGAATATATCTATCTATCTATCTATCTATCTCGTATCTCACAGGTTAGAAAAAAAAGGAGTGACGAAAGATGACCGCGTCGCCAACCTAGAGAAGGAGATTATGAAGAGGAAAGCAATGCTGCACGAGATCAAAGCAACGCTGCCGAAACAGAACGGCCTGTATCTACGGATAATACTAGGCAACGTCAATGTTTCTATTCTAAACAAAAATGATAAGTGAGTATGCTGATAAAAAGTAAATAGATTCTTATAGACATGCCCTTGACTATCTTGCTATTTAAAAGGCTTAGTATCGGTAGTCCGATAATCGGACTGATGAGATGAGATGAGACTTGCGTCTCAGTAGTACGTTATCACAGACAATCGAATTTCTGAACCGAAACCGAAAGATCGAACGATTTAATAATAGATCGGATATTGAATAAAAAAAAACAAAAATGCAGATTTGCTTACCACTGATTTATTACTATTCTAAATAAATGGCGTTTGCATATTTTTCAGGATAACTTCCGATAAAGTCAGTAGTTACAAGTTCGCTTCGACATGTAGGTACCTTACATAGGAAAACTATAATTAGTAGGTACCTACATAGTTATTTTTATCGATTCACTACTAGTTTTTACTACCTAACGTCACAAGACTACAGAATAGCTATTTAAAAAGCCAGATGTGGTTATTTTCAAACGGCCTAAAAGTACTTCACCCAGTAAAAGATACTTAATGGAAAGATATACCAACAGAATGCAGAGTACCTATCACTTTTTAGTTTAGGTAATGTTATAAAACTCAGGAATATAATGGTAAATACGTAATAGATTTTCCCTTTTTTTCAGATTCAAATATAAAGACGAGTACGAGAAATTCAAGTTGATTCTCAGCGCTATAGCCTTTGTTTTAGCCGTTGGAAACTTGTACATAGACTTCAGGTACTTAACTACTTTTAAAACACAACCCGGTATCTTAAAACGAACTGTTTTAATACCTGTACTATCGCCATTGCGTTTTTCTGCTGGCCAGTTTAGCTATAGGTTTTAGAGATAAATGAAATAGTTTATATTTAATTAGTAGTAGGCACGTGCACCATATAGACACCTGCAATTATGGCACGTCCTTGGTTGACATACTGTGTGTTGTAATTCTGTTCTAATAAGCAGATGAAACTGCACTACTTAATAAAAATAATATGTACTTTTGAAATATCCAATCCGATAAGTAAACACACTATTCTACAAGTAAATCTACTATTAGAGTTATCGAGAATGACAATAAAGATTTGATTATCTATAGCAGCACCAATGTTCTATGTTTTCTGTGAATGAAGAAAAATTCATTCCTGTATCCGGTTTCCGGTGTTGTATTCTGTGTGTTGTGTGAGTTGCAATAAATCAAGATGTTCGTTCCCTAAAAAGTAATTTTCTTTAGAACTATAATAGTTAACATCTACTTATTATTTATCCAGGCCGCTCCAACTAATCCTGATATTTCTTCTCGTCTGGTACTACTGCACACTCACGATTCGCGAGAGTATACTAAAAGTGAACGGATCGAGGATCAAAGGGTGGTGGCGACTTCACCACTTCATATCGACCGTAGTTGCTGGAATCCTGCTGATTTGGCCCCAGAACGAACCCTGGAACCAGTTTAGACATACGTTTATGTGGTTCATCGCGTATATCAGTAAGTTTTGAACGCAATTTGAATATTTTAGGGTAGACTAGTAATTCATATTGACTGTAGTTGCTGTGATCCTGCTGATTTGGCCCCAAAACGAACCCTGTGACCATTTCAGGCATACTTATTTATTTATTATTATTTCAAAAATTACACATGTTTAAAATTATATAGTGCCTTAATTAAAGCCGAGGTATGGCTTGTCTAGGCACTAGGTTCTTATGTGGTTAATCTCGTACATCAGTTTCTAGCCCAATTTGCGTCAGTCAATTATTCTAGCGCAGGTAGCGTACTTTATATAAATTGTTGTGTTTGGGATTAGTTTAGACAATTTTCATGTAGTGCATGCGTGTATCAGTAAGTTATGAATTACGAATCTGATGTATAACGTAGATAATTGTAGAATTATTACCTTAGGATAGCTATGGCACTTGTGGATAGAATTCTGGAATAATATCCGCAACGATTTTGAATAATTATATATCTAGGTCTACAAATCTAGAGGTATATCCCTTGTTCGCCTTTTTCCAGGTGTAGTACAATACATGCAGTTCAGATACCAAAGCGGCGTGCTATACCGACTCAAAGCATTGGGCGCGCGTCACAACATGGACATTACCATCGAAGGGTTTCACTCTTGGATGTGGCGAGGCCTGTCGTACCTCCTGCCTTTCCTGTTTGTTGGGTATTTATTCCAGCTGTATATCGCATACACATTGTATCATATCAGCTATCACCCGGAGGCTACATGGCAGGTACGTAAATTAATCACGTAGAAGCCTCGCAGGCTGCCAACTTTTTGTCGGCCGATAACTTGTTCGAGCTTTTAATTAGTATGATGTATGCTAGTGCGCATATTACAACGATTCAGTGCGCATTTGCAGCCCAACCCGACTTAACTATCGGCCGATAGAAAATCTGCAGTGTGTGAGGGTTGTAATTGTAAAAATCATGACGTTCCATGAATTTTTACCCCTGAGATGGACTAAGATGAAAATTGTAGTACTATTTTCTACTAATACCTACAGATAGGTTGGCGATCTTTAGGTAAGATTTTTTCTAATTTACATTTAGATTATCATGTGGAAAAATGTCTATAATAATGGCAACACTATTTTTATTAACCGTGTCAAAAGAAGTGTATTGGGTTTGATAACTGCCCCCTGCCTTACAAGACTATATGCTCAATAGTCGTATGAAATCATTTTTTTTAACGACAAAGATGTTTTTTTTTTTAATTCAGTGTTGCCATGCATGTTTTTACCGTCTTCCACAAAACAACAGGTGGCAGCACTAGCGCTCTCGTTCCTGACTCTCGGAATCGGCAACACGGCAACCACTCTCATGCTCATCCCACAGAAACTGAACAATGAACAGGTAGACGACTGAAGCGAGAATGCACGGATTACCTAGATTTAGCTTACAACTTTTATATTTTGTTGGTACAGTCAGTATTAAAAACTAGATGCATAGTTCTTTTACCGCAGTGTTATGTTTGTACTTTCAAGATGTGTTCTGGTATATCAGCGCTTACCACGACATCTCCGGAAAATAACAACTTGTATTTATTCGACAACTGTGATTCGTAATCAGTATTCAGTCAAAAACTTATGAAAAAAAGGTACTTATATTTATGATACGTATTTAGAAGTAAAATTAAAAACAAAATCATCAATCTTTAGTGCTGACTGTACGATCTATCTTTAGTCCAATTTGTAGAGTAGAAACAAAAATCTGATTAGATCATTATTAGTTGTTGGTTTTTGGAATCGAGTCAGTTATAAAAATAATTCTAGGAAATTGCTTGCTCTCGTATGAAATCTTACTGCAAAACCTATAGGTCTGTAATTCTGTATCATTTGAACTGCAAAGTCAAAGTCAACATTTCTTTATTCAATAAAATCACAAGGATCATTTAGAATGCACTCAAACTACCCTCTTGTACCGCAAGGAATGCATATTTGGAGAACTCTGTTGAAGTGAATGCTCCGACCTAGTTAATTAGGTGTTATTTATAATGTTTTGCGGTTAAAAACACAAATTAATTCAACGAAACATTAATAAAAGCCTGGTTATTTTATAGATTAGATAGGTAGTTGGTTGATGAAGGTAGTAACTTTTTTATTTTGCATGATGTTATTTTGGTAAGCATTTTTATGACCAAAATTATTTTGCATTTTTTTTTTTGTATATCTGCATGTTCTGAATAGTTATCATTCAAATAATGTTGGTCATAGAAAACTGGTAGGAGTAGGTGCAGTCACCGTACTTACAATTTGCAATTTGCATGGTTTAGTTCATAGCGAGATTTTGTAATTATTTTGATGTAGGTAATCTTGTTTTGTAACCAATATTGTGACAATGACAAACTTCGAATAACTTAAGTTGTTATAAAACGTGGACCAATTTTCCCTGAACATTTAATAACGTATATACATACCTACCTACATACAATAATTAAGTAGATCAATGTGAACACAAGAGTTTACTATTTTTATAAATGGCAATGCATTTTGTTTTTGGCGTTTTTAGTTTTTTTTATTTGTTTTACTGTAAATTAGAACAAATGTGATTTATTATAACTATTTAGACTTTGATCAGTAGATAAATAATGATAGATCCTACTAATATTATAAATCATTGATACACTCTTTGTACATTTTAGCAATGTATTTAAAAATTTTATGATTTTCAGATTATTATAAACTTTTACAATTTATATCGCACAATGATCAGTGCATCTTTACTTAGCGATTATCTTGCATTGCGCTCTAGATTCGATGATTCTAATAGTCTCCACTTTTGTTACCTTGTGGCGCAGTCTACTGATATTGGTTAGGTTATGATAGCGAAAGATTATTTTATTTGTTTCTGTTGAAACGTGCATACTATTTTCCTAAAAGATTCAAATTTTCTGATGATATTCTTAGTACGTACTTTAAAAAAAAATACACCTAGTTTACCATACCTATTTAACATACAAATAAAATAATAAAACATCACACTAGTGAAATATTAAAATTAGTTAAAAATATGTTGTAATTACAAATGTTCATGAGAACGGAATTGTTATTCATGTAAGGGGAGAAATTAGATGTTAGATACCGTCCTGCTAGTTATACGTGGTCAGTTTTTCAGTGATTCCCCAATCATCATTTATTTGGATCCAAACCAGGTCATTGACCTAACAGCTTAGGTCAATGACCTACTAAGATAAAGTGGCGCTGAGAAATACTGGCTGTTTGGTAAACCTGTACAGGTACCAGCTTGGTGAAAAGATTTTGTGATTCCTTTAATTCATTCGTATTTAAATTAAGAGTTAGTCAATAGCTTAGCATGGGACTAGTCATCCATACAAAACGAATAAAGTTTTGTATGTATAATGTCTATGTATTCATTATGGGTTTAGTGGTTAGTAACAGAAATTATATTATTATCTAAGTGGTTAATAAACTTAACCGATTTATTTAATTACCTTGTGAAAAAGATCATGCAGAGATGTTAATTAAATGTAGTTCCTTCCTTACAGATTTGAAACGACCTTGATTTAAGGTAGATTTTTTGTCAAAATGAGCGAATGTTCATTCTATCCCCGCTCTATCAAATTCTCTTTGTGTAAACTGAGACATTCTCTATTTGCTCACAGGAAATTTAATATAGCCAGGCTAGAATGAACATTCGCTCGTTTGGTTTAAACCGCCATTAGGATAATGTTCTACACCTATACCTAACTATTTTAATAAACCATTAAGATGTTTACGCAAATATACGACCTAACTTTTACAAAGTTTTTGCTATTTTTATCGCTGTAATAAATGTTTTTTGTAATTTGAAATTTTTTTTGCGGTTCCAACAGGTGACATACCTGGCTATTCTGTTTCTTACGTTGCACTGCTTCAACATGTACACAATCCTGTCGACTTTGCGTAAGAAAACTCAGAGTGGTTTGAAGCTACGCTACAAATTACGCGCGATTGCCTACAGACTGTCTAATGAGCTCGCTGTTTTGGTACGTTTCATGACTTTTAACGGCATTCCTAGACAGGTGAATATCGTCACTGAAAAAAGTTCGTAATACCGCGTAGTATTTACTTCGATTAAAGTTATGCGAGTCAGTCATTATGGTCTATCTTCGACAACACGAATGTACTAAATCTAGACCTGTTACAACATTATGTAAAAATGGGTGGCGGGCGAATAGTGCACTACAAATTAAAAGTATTCTTTTAATTTGTAGTGCACTATTCGCCCGCATCTTTCTACATGCTTACTAGTTACATTATGCTATTGCATAATGTAACTAGTAAGCATGTAGAAACACACAATGCTGTCGATTCTGTTGTTGCATTTTTTTAAACTAACCTAATTTGACAGCACTAAAAAGGTTGCCATCCCTTTCTTATAAACTGAAACGACAAAGACAGCTATAATATTAGCGCTGTCAAATTAGGTTAGTTTAGAAAAATGCGACAACAGAATCGATACCACTATCACAGACTGGTGTCAATTTGCAATTCGGTAACACTAAAATTGTCGAAGCGTAGAACTTTACTAGTGATTTCGCTACGTATAACGATATTCATTTGTTTAGAGGTCTCGGGTAGAAATACGAAAGTTGATTTAAGTTCTCTTGTGCATTCGTTCCGGCTGGGTTCATGTCGATTTGAAAGAGCTTTAGGAAGAGTTTTCATTCATAATTCCTATCAGAAGGTACCTACCTACTCATCACCTATTCATCATATCTAAGGGCTGGAGCAGTCACAAGGTGGTAAATTGTTTGAGTTGATGCAAACATCAGCAATTTTGTCATCTTTTTAACCCCCGACGTAAAAACGGAAGGGGTGTAATAAGTTTGACGGTGTTGTGTGTCTGTCTGTGTAAAGTAGGGCTTTGCATTTGTATGCGGTTTTTTAAGGTGCTTTGTCTGGGATAAACTTAGCTACATATTTGGTGAAAATTGATGGTGCTGTTTCCAAGTTTATCAGGATATTCATCAGCTCTGAAAACCAGTTTAGATAGGAATCTCAGGCATAACTAGGTACAGTTTTAAACGTTCTCAAAAATAATCTCAAAATACCGAGATGTCCATTGTCCGTGTCCATACTTCAAGGTCTGATGATGACCAACAATGATGAAGAGGATCTGAGGAGATTTTCACTGTCGGGGGTTTTTAAATTTTTGTAGAATTAACTTGTTTCCATTGGCCAGTGATTTTAAGGGCAAGAGCCACACTATGCTGTTGTCGTAGTAAAGGGATTGTGTGCGGTGCGGTTTATATTTTGGTGATGGTAGTTTTTGTCTTGCATGCCTTTTGTAGGTAATGTATTTCTAGTCTAGCTCTAGCATGTTGAGTTTGTGTCACCTGAGTTTAGATTATAAAGTTCTTGCTGCAATTTTTGAGCAAAAACTTGCTGTTCGGTTTTATTGTTTTGAATTAAGTTTGAAATCTTACATTAGTAGACGCGCCTGGTTATGTAAAAAAAAAATTGCGGCAATCGACTTCAGCAAATCTAAACTCAGGTTTATAAAATCTTTATAGACCTAAAAATTAAAAAAAAAAAAACAATTGTAGGTTTTTGGTAATTATGCTATGTGTCTGTATTGCACGTTTTGCTAAACTTTGCACAGCATAAGCGTAATACTAATTTGTTATTACAGGAACAAAAATGGAGGCAGAATAAATTGGAACAACCCAAAACTGAGTAGTTTTGGCCTATGTGTAATGTGATGTAATAGAATATACTTGTATTTAATACTAATCGTGTTTTGAGACTATGGACAAGTACCTATCTAAAATTTATATTTTTCCTAGTATTTGTTTATTGGATAGTGTTATTTCTGTAAAATATACTGTTTCTTACTATGTGTGTATTTTACTAATCGCTTGTGGGTGTTGGAATAACAACAGGATGTCCCATTCGGAAATTAATTGTTTTAATTCCTTATTATGTCTAGGAACGAGTGCTAAACATCAAATCAAGTTCCATACGAATTACACATTATCATTCTCAACCACAATACTACCTAAGTTTAATGGTAGATGATGCTAGCAGCGCGAGCAGAAATACAATATTGTAGGACATAGCATGATCTCATTTCGAAAAGAACAATTAATAACAATAATAAGGAAAGTAAAACAAAACATCTTATCATTAGGTACATTACTAGCTCAATAGCTTTCGCTTAGACTCGAGTGTGTAGATAGACCTACAACATTTTATACTAATAGATATTAGACAATAGTACAAAATACAATGAAAAAAACTACGTACTAAAAGGTACAGAACTGAAACTTTAAACAAAAAGTATTTACGCTTACTTATATAACTTTTTTGTACAAATTATTCTTATATTTTGTATTCAATTCAAATCTTATAATTTAAATATAGATATTTACATTCGTAATTATTGCAAAGGTACCTAAGTATCTACTTTACATTCACTTTGCAAATGTTTGTCAGACATAAAAATCTATCAGTCGGTGAAATATAATGCTCAGAAACTGGGTACTTCACATGGTGTCCTAGGAATTAGATCCAGATAAGGAAATGAAAGAATCATCATCAAGTGGTCCTCTACATCTAACTTTTCACCAATTCCCACAACACCCTGTTTAGTCTTAATCGATAATCACGAATCAAACTCTTCGTCCGAAAAGTGTTCCATATCTTCACCCGGATTTGAGATTTCACTTCCCTCACTAGCTAAACGAGGTTTTTTTACCAGAAGACCTTGATTTTGTAATTTTTGTATCGCGTCTAAAGTGTTTTGCTTTGCTGCGCTGATTTCAGTTTTTTCTTCAACATGCGACTGGTTGGCCTGACTTGTTTTCACTACACTTAGGCCGGACAAGTTTCGAAGCTTTCCCAATTGTTGTGAACTCGCATTCATTTCAGATTTCATCTGCGTTGACGTCACAACAGAATTACCTTTTATTGTTTTCGTAGTAGATGCAAAATTCGACTTACTCATTTGCATTGTCGAAGAAAACTGGACTGATGATTCGCCCTCTTGCTTGTTCATCGCCGAGAAATCTGCTTCTGGGAATAAAGATTCTTTTGTTTTTTTGAAACAGCTGAAATGCCCAGGTGGTTCTATGTTTGGTCTTTTAGCGGGAGTTGTAACAATTCCGAGAGCTACTTTCACTTGAGCTCCTGCTTTAGGCCGAAATTGACCTGATGTGGAAGGCCGTACAATTGGCATCCTTGGGTTACTTTGTCGCGGTGAATTAAACCTTGGTCTCACGGGGACTAATTGGTTAGAAGCTCGAATGGGAGTGGCTAACGCAGGTCGGGTTGGTCTTATCCCGGAATTTCTGATCCTAGGACCAGCCACCGCCATTGGTGCTGATTGCCGAACTTTGGTACCTTGAATGTTTATATTATTCGCATTAAACTGCTGAATCTTTTTTGGCGTTGAAATCGACTGAGCCGCATTTCTCACCTCCTGCTTCATACTTTGATTAACTGTTTTTATAGTTTTCGTTACAGTAGTTGTAATTTCTTGTATTACAGTTTTGGTTTGTGTTTGAAATGTTTTTACAGTTTTCACTTCTTTGTTTACTGTATTGACTTGATTCGATGATGAAGCCATATTTTGATTAAATGCCGATTTGCTATTTGTTTTGACCTTTGTGTTACAATTATCGGCTTGCTTCATATTTTTGATTGATATGCGGTTACTTAAACTTTTTGCGAAGGGAGGTATTTCGTCTGAGGAAGAAAGTTGCGGTGTTCTAGTCGTGTGACCGGGTGGTTTTATTACTAAATCTTTACATACATTTTTCAAACTATCCAGGTTTGGATTAGTTATTGGATACTTTTTCACAGTGTTTGTGTCGATGTGTGCTTCAATATCTTCATCAGAAAAGTTTTCATGAAACACTTCATTGTCTTTACCGTCCTCATTGTCACTATTCGAATCATCTGGGTATTGCACTTTCACATTATCTTGTGGGATATTATCACTTAAATCTGTATTTTCGTGGAACTCTTCATCGCTTGCATCATTCATTTCCATAATTTTGACTCTGCCCGAAAATGAGTCTGTTTCACTGTCTCCACCTTCATCCTCATGCGCAGAATTTGAATTTTGTGAATGCTGATCTTGAGAAATCGAGAAGTTGCCAGGGGAGGAGTTTCCGGATTTTACAGTTATATTCTTACCCAAATTTTTCAAAACGTTATTCAACGCTGATTGTGTTTGATTGGTCTGCGGGTTACTAAAGTTATTATTTCGGGAGTTGCTTGGCGTAGGTGTAAGGTGGCTTTTTTCTCCACCTGCATCTGCATTACTGTCAAAATCTTTAACCCCTTCCTTAATAATTACTTTATTTATAGGCTTTTGATTATTCACCGATTTGATAGTGATATTTTTATTTATATTTTTTAAAACGTCAGTAGTTTTATTTTGTTCTGGGATTTCTTTCTTATCTAATTTATTTATTTGCGCAGTATTACAGTTAGCTTCATCGCTGTCAGAATCGTCAATGTTAAATATTTCTATATCATCTTGTATAACTTTGCTATGTTTCACTGGAGGAGTGGCTTCTTTCTTTATGGTATTGATTAGATTAGGTGATAACTTCGGAGACGAAGGAGACATGTTTACAATTTTATTTACACTAACCGGTTTTGCAGTCACATTTTTCAGATGTTTCAAAAGGTCGGCGCTTGACTTTTCATTTTTAGACAAGTTTTCAACTGGTTGGGTTTCGTTTCGAGGCTGCACTTTAGGTGATCGCTTTATAGTCTGTACATTTAATTGAGGACTATTCAAAATACTTGTTACTACGTCTGACTGGACAGGTTCTGTCACAGTCTTGTCGTCGTATTCATGGATTTCATCTTCAGTATCTAAATTACTTTTTTCTGATTCAACTGCTTTGAGTGGTGCATTGGGTTGAGAAACAGAACTGGTGTTATTATCAGTATTTACTATTTTAGCAGGACTACTTCTAATAAGGTGCGCTATTTTACTTACCTCGAAAGGTTTTTCTTTCAAGTCCAGTCCCTCAGTTTTTTCAAGTTTTGGTTTCTTTTCTTGACTGCAAGATTTGACTATTAGATGATTTAAATGTTTCAATGCATTCAACGAATCATTTTTATTACTGACTCCATTAATATTCGAATCTTCGTCGTCTTCGTGATTTGATATATTTTCATCGCTATCATGTGATACCGGCTTGTCATTTTTTTTCATGTAGGGTTCAGTCGGCTGGTTCGATTTTATGACTATATTACTATTATTGCGCAAAGCAGTTAGTTTATCTACATTTTTATTCATATTTTCTGGGTGGATACTATGATCTTTTTCATTATTTTCATCAAGAACACTCTGAGAATGATCACTACCTTCGTCGTCATCGTTTTCAGAACATTTTGAGTGTTTATTTTCCAGATTGGTACTTTTGCTTGTAGCGTTATTTGCATTATTTTCTGTTCCTTGATCATCTATCTTTGTATCGCCTTCAGTAAAGCTTTCTTTAGAAACACACAAAGGCATTTGAGTTCCATTTGGCACCGCCTTGTCGACAGGCATCTTATCATCAACAGAGGGACTAGCAATCTGCATATCAGTATTCTCGTTTGTGCTTTTTATTTCTGAGATAGTTTTTTTAACTATTTTGATTTGACTATTGTTCTGGTTGATAAGTTTCGTAAGGACATCGTGAGGTGTTGCTAACATACTAGGTTTGGTTTGTGAGGCAGGAAGAGGCGTTTTATTTGTTTTGACTACTAAAGGCTTTACAGGGGTTGTTCCTTTCCTTTTTATAACAATACCCTGTCTTTTAAGTTTCTCAATATCAGGAGGTAGTTTTGATTGAGCTGGTTTTTTAACCGGCCTTTTGAGACGCTTAGCTATTGATTGTGAATGAACCTCTTCTATTCCCTGAAAATCTAAACCTTCTCCGAAAACGTCCGTGTTCATGTTCAGGAACTGGTCAAGTGTTATTGCTGATTTCTTTGACTTTTTATGTTTCTTGTGCTTCTTTTTTTTATGTTTTGTGTCATCCATGGTCAGCTCAAAGAGTTGTTCCTACAAAATTATATTTCCCACATTATACCTCTGATTTACACAACAGTTCTTTATCAAAACTTCATTGAACAAGAATTAATTGTAACTTACAATTCCCATAGCACCTTCATCAGCTTGAGGTGGCTCCAAACTTTCTACTCTTTCTGCCATTGGTGGTACTGTCTCCAATGAGAAATCTGTTATTTCATCCATTCTAAAATAACAAATCATATTGTAAGTACCTACTGTGAAACATGATTAAACATAGTAGTAAGGAAACTGTGTTAGAAAAGATCTAGTCTAAAGCTACAGGCCCTTTTATTGAGTTTTCTTAACATTGTTGCACAGTAAAATCTTTCAAAATGAACCTTGTGGAAATAGTAAGGCATGCTATTTTAGATTGGATAGTTTCTACAAACATACATTGCACTTCTTTCGCTGTACATATCTTCAATACCATGGTACGTGAGGTGCACCTCATATGCATCCAAATGGTAGAATATGGCATCACAAACTGGACACCTCAACACATCATCAGGATGCTGATTTTCGTCATTGTGGTCATCAGACATGTGTTTCTGTAAATGAGGTAGAATTAAAAGGTAGGTACTGAATTTAGAGTGTGTAAAGTAGCTCTCAGTAGCAAGACTATTCACTAAGCTATGTTTTCAAGTGATGAGTACATGCTGAGTTACGTCTTGGACTCTACTTGTAGTGTGAAAACTAGTCAATTAAGATGATATACAACCTAGCTATGAGTTTTCATGAGTTAACAGGTTTTTTTTATTAGAAGCCTATTGGAGTTACTGATTGCCATTCAAAGAAGAGAGTAGGTAAGGTAAGCAGTTGGAACTGTTAGTTTTCTAGAGATATTAGTAGATAATTGAACAACAGAAAAGTTAAGGTCCATTTTCACATTTACTGCTGAAGCATTCATCCAGACCCAAGCATAGATTTTTTGAGGTTTGTAGTTGAGAATCTCTACCCAAATCTATATTTGAGTAATGCTTAGGTTGGAGTTCTTTATGTTAATAAAAAAAATAAAAACCTAAGTTCCTGTGGTATAAACTACTTACATGTAAATTGACTTTGTTATCATATTCTTCCCCACAAAATGGACAGTAGTATATTTGTACAGCTTCCTGAAAATACAAAAGAAAAACTGTTGAACTAATAACCTTCCTTTTGCTTCGTGTAGAGGGATAAAAATCAGAAACTACTTTTATAAATTACATAATGAGATAGTGTACCTGAGCCACAAATATTTGGGGTCTCTAGCTGTCTTTCTGTAAATGTTATATAATCCAATACTTAATAAGGATAATTTTGAAACCGCCAGCTGCTATGTCAATGAAAAAAATTACAATGGAGAGGTTCTCAGTTTTAAAATACTATATAGCAGGCGAAAAACCATGTGCGCCAATGGCCAAACCCAATACACCCCTTCATAAAGATTAGATAGCCATCTGCGTCAGTAATTTTTTCATAGTTTTAGCTGAAATAAGCTATGTAGCTATGGTATGCCATATGGTAAGTACTCAAGCCTAAAATAGTGAAAACAAGGGAGGCAAGTTTGATATGAATAAGTCATGAAAAAAACTTACAGATTGGTATATTATGTAGATTACTGTTTGTAAAGTTATAGGTCAGTGTGTATTACCTGGTTAACCATTGTTATCTTCTTTGAATTCCCAATAGTTGGCATTTCATAAATACGATGATAGAATTTATTGTGGTAAGATACTGCAGTGGGGACATTGAACTCTACATCGCACACATCACAGCGGAACTGTTTGTTGATCTTCTCATCATTTGAGTGGGTTGTCTGAATGTGTTTGTTGTATAGATGCTGAAAATTATAAATTATCTTAAATTAAATGTCAATCTTCTATGATTTACTAAAAAATACTACTGCTACAGTATTCTGTCAGGAATACACTTGACATTAATGCTGTAACAGTGCACACTTGTAGTATGAAGTCTAGTTACAACAATGGCTTAGTCCCCAAAGTGAAATTCTCCTATACAATAGTTAACTAGTTTTTAACTATATTATTAATAATTGCATTATTTTTTTATTCAAAATAATGGTTGTAAATACTGATCTAGACAAGTGCTCACCTGATAATATGAGATAATGGTAAATAAATAAGTGGGGGGAGGAGGGGACCAATAGGTCGCGAATTTTTAGTCACTGTCACTTTGTGGTGCGCCATATTGATTGATAACCACGTTAGCCACTATCTATCAAATTTATTACCACAAAACTATTGTTTAATAGGTAATCCCTCATCAGTACCTTCATAGTGAAGAGTTTCCCGCACCAAGGGCAGAAGTACTTCGCGTCGTGATCTGGGTGAACCTTGTGTTTGTGAGTGATCGCCTTTGATATTGACGTAAACACCTCCGGGCAGACATCGCATTCCACAACCTCCGCCTGATCTTTACTCGCTGGTTTATCTGCTAACGCTGGCGGATCCTCCTGAGACCGGCTTTGCTTCAAATGGAAGTTTTTATCTCCGTGTTTTCTATCAAAATTCACAAAATGCGGTTACCACTAACCACTAGAGATTACCTAGTTTACAATCATTACTTTCCTACTCACCTGAAATGAACCTGAAGAGTCTCCTTGTCGCTAAAGGATTCTTTGCAGAAAACGCATTTGAATTCTTCGGAACTCATCGTAGGTACATGACAAAATCGCAGATTTAGTTCTTTCCACACTTTTACAAGTTGATAAAAGTAACTCAATTTCAGTAAGCCATATCAAGCATTACAAAACTATGAAATGAAAGGAACTTTCCCTATATTTACCCCATCAAATTTTCGAGATAAACGAAAAAATACCTACCTACTAGATTGTCACGAAGTCGAATCAAAAAAACTAGTAAAATCGAAAACAAACCGTAGCCATTTTGAAAAGTTTATTTTGTTTGGTTGTTTTTTTTTTTGTTGGCTCCGTTGGCTCGCATGTTGGTTTGGTATATAATTTGGTACCTATGTTGCCAAATAAAAAAATCAATCACGCTTCTCGATCTGAGTGTTGTGTAGTTTAGGCAATGTTGTAAGAATAGGGAGATTCGGGTTCTGTCAGACAGAAGACCATGTTGTCTCAGCCTTACTGTATTAAATTAGGTATGGCTCGTTTGGAACCCATCGATACAATGATGTTCAATCATCGATATTTTGATACCTACTTTAAAATATCTGGGTTTTTATACCACATTGACGCTGTATAAATCTCTTTGTATTAGATGCAAAAGCCTTTTTTTGTACTAATGCAATAATATATTAACATACGTGCATGTCTTTCAATTTGCTGTTTTTTTTTACAGATTACAATGTCAAGAATATTTTCATTATATTTACTGACAAATAAGAGATTTTATTCCTCGGAAAATATCAAAGCTCAAAAATATGTACTGACTAAATATTTTCAAGGACTTCCTAAACAGTCAGATTTTAAAATAGTTGAGGAAACACTGCCGGAGTTAAAAGATGGAGGTAAACTGTAAACTTAAAAACTTTATTAATGATTCATAAAGATAACATTAAAGCAGATTTGAAATGATTAATTGCTACTGCTAAAATTGACTACCCCCTTAGACATCCACAAGGTGCCATGAAGACCAGGGGGGCGAGTACGAGTTGACAATGTACAAACCGGTTAGAAACGTCTGACGCCAACCACACCGGTGTGCGCTGCTTGGTATGGAAACACTGAGCGGATTTTTTGAGAAGCTTGGTTTCGTCAAGCTCCCGCTCAGTGTTTCCATACCAAGCAGCGCACACCGGTGTGGTTGGCGTCAGACGTTTGACACCGTTTCGTACATTCTCAACTCGTACTCGCCCCTCAGTACCAAGAGATCTGAGAAGATGTCTACCGTGCCCGGAAAAAAGACGCGACCCTGTCTATTTTTTTTTCATAATTTGTATCATGCATGAGGTTTACTAAATCCAAATAAACCTTTCAACAGAAATTTTAGCAGAAGCAGAATTTCTTAGTGTAGATCCATATATGCGCGCATATATGATTGGCTACAAATTACCTACAGTTATGATTGGGGAACAAGTAGCAAAGTAAGTCAGACAAATTATTAACAAGTGGTTTTGGATTTTACATAGTTTGCACTAAAAGTGTTATTAATAATTCCTGTTTCTCAGAATAATAACAAGTAAAAACGAAAAATTTCCAGTAGGAAAATATGTAACTGGATCTTTTGGATGGCGGACACATACTATATGTAATCCCAATGATCTGATAGGAAAACCAGGAGTTATACCACTGACAGTTGTGCCTGATGTTGGTTCTCATTCTAGTTCTTTAGCGTTGGGAATCCTTGGTATGCCAGGGTACGTATATTTTTTAAATTATAGCTAGTGGGTAGTTAGGTTTAATTCCATATACATCTCCTTACTATATACTAGGTCCTTAGGTACCTAGGTGCGGACGGTACCTGCTCACTTTGAACATAATTTTTCTGATATTGATTATCTACATATTATATTGTTTGGATGTTATGTTAAGAATAATTTATGCTTTCAGAAATACAGCTTATTTTGGGTTAAAAGAGATTTGTAAGCCAAAACCAGGTGAAACTATTGTGATAACAGGGGCAGCTGGCGCAGTTGGATCTCATGTAGGCCAAATTGCAAAAACATTAGGTGAAAATTCACAATAGTCACAGTGGATCTTCGTCTTAAATTTCTCTACAGGCTCACCTGTCCCGCTAATCATCTTATAAACTTTACATCCGTGACTGGTTTTATAGGTGAGCCAATTTACAGAAAGAGAAAGATGCAGAGCATGTCTATTTAATATAAAGATCCATCGTGACTGGGTAAAATTGACTACTTACCTACAGTAATTTTCATTTATTTAATATGATTTAATTAGAAACTGACCAGTTTATAGTTTGTTTCCATAACACCATTTATGTTTTAGGTTGCAGAGTGGTCGGATTTGCAGGAACGGATGAAAAATGCATTTATTTGAAAAAAAAAACTAGGTTTTGACCACGCTTACAATTACAAAACTGTTGATATTAGAGCCGCTCTCAAAGAAGGAGCTCATAAGAGAGTCGACTGCTATTTTGACAATGTTAGTACATAAACTTAATTTAGAGCATATTTTACTAAATGAAATCAACTATGCTAATCTACCTACTGGTTATTCTTTCAAATAGGTTGGTGGAGAAATAAGTTCAACAGTACTTAGTTTTATGAACAAATATGGGAGAGTAGCAGTATGTGGATCTATATCATCATATAATGATAACCATTTACCTAAAGGTACTTAGTCATTTAAAATATGTTGTTATGCAAAATAGCAAAGCTTCACAATCTAGAGAACAACAATGCAAAGGGTCAGCAAAAATATCATTTCAAACCAAACAAGATTTCTGACCAAAAATTTTGCACTAAAGTGACCAATGGTGGCGGTACATTTTTTGGTAGCAAAAATTTTTTGACATTACCCATCGTCGAGCAAATAGAAGTCAGCGCCCAACAGTGAGCAAAATCAGGCTGTGAATATTAATGATACTTTTTTTGTTTACATAGCCAACGATATAATAACTCAAGCAACTGAACCGATTTTGGTGAAAAAATGGGAATAATCTGGAAGTATATCCTTTCAGACAAAGAAAGAATTTTTGAAATCGGTTTTTAAATGACGAAGTTCTAAAGGAACAAACATTAAAAAACTAATTGAGAACCTCCTCCTATTTTGAAGTCGGTTAGTAAAATGATTTGATTTCAGCCACTATTTTGCAACCTTCAATCGTCTTCAAAGAACTCAAAGTTGAAGGTTTCCTGGTAAACCGCTGGACTGATCGATGGGATGAAGGAATAAATGCAAACCTTAAATGGCTGCAAGAAGGAAAATTACAATACCAAGAGAAAATTTATCATGGTTTTGAAAACATGGTAAGCGCGTTAAATGGATTACTATGTGGGGAAAATACTGGGAAAGCTGTTGTTAAAATTAAGTAAAGTATTAGCTACCTGTAACTACTACTTAACAGGTAGAAATTAGAGTTCATTTTAATATAATACAATTCATTTATTTTCTTGGGTAAAATAATATTGTTTTTATATGTACTTACATATCTAAAAATAAATAAAAGTTTATGCTGTACTTAGTAATATCTTAATTTTAAAAATCCACACAAATGTCATTTACCCCTTCAAAATGCCTTTACCTCTGCTCTGTCGTTGTACTATCTATCAGTTGGTCTGTCTTATATTAGCCACATCGCATGACCACACCATCCCACAGACTTAGGCTGCTGTAAAATGCAACTTGTAAAATGAAAAACACTACCAAATAACTGTAAAATTACTATCTACCATTATATGAAAAATGAAGGTACTGAAAAAAGTATGATTAAAGTATGAGTAGGTATTTTTTAACATTCACAAAATATTCTTCTTTTCTTATTTATGGCCTCCGACCGTTGTCATTTCAACAGACAAATTTCGTTTTAGGTTTTAGTGTTCTGGTCAAGTTTTGTAGAAACGGAACACTTATTTTATTTAGTGCAGGTGACTTTTAACGAAACGCAGCTGGCAGCACTGTATTATTTAGAAATGGTGGGCAAAAAGATAAGTATCCAGCGCCGGAACTAAATAAAAAAAATGCTTGGTTTCTTTTCATGCGTCAAATTGCTTTGCTTGCGGTCAGGTCATGTCACAAACTTAAAGATGCTACGCATGTCATGTCAATCATGTCATGTTATATTTTTTGCCGTTTGCGTAATAAATACCGATCGTATTACAAATCCAGCCCTAGCTAGCCTCCGAACAGCCAGAATTAAAAGAAGAAAAAGTATTACAAATCTATGTTGTGAATAGAGTATATACAAAAAAAACAAAAAAAAAAAAAAAAAAGAATAGAGTATATTGTGTGTAGTGTATTATTTATTTATTTATTAGCATTAGCATTGTGAATTGTGAATATTTGATAATGTTACTGTAATGTCATGTCCTACAGTAAAATAACGGGTGAAGAAAAAATGACGAAAACAATCTGTAGAATATGCCTGCGGGCAGATCTACCAACTCGGGATATTGCTGAGACTTTGGTTGATTTCCACGATGAAATTACAGAATATGCTGTGAGTTTTATTTAGTTTATGCCAGTTACTTGTTTCCATTATCAATCTGCTGGCCCTGGTGGATTGACCTCGCAGCTTCGTTGGTGGTAGCTTCTGCGACCGCGATATAGGTTGGATAATTCTCTGATTTTTTTTTCTGATGATGAACTTTGCTTATATATTTTTAAAATTTCACACAAATAGGTAGTGCTAGAAGGAGTTAATGCTAAAAGCAAATTTAAAAAATAAACTAGTTTACATAACAATAAATCAGTAAATTTATCTCATTCCCATCACAGCTTCGCTTAGTTTGGAATAAGATAGCATTCTGTAAATTTCCATCAACTGTAAAAAAAAATTGTGTTGATTTGTATTGTTACCTGTTTTTTAACTGTTTCAGTGTTGAGGCTAGATTCAGCGCTATTAAGAATAGGTACTATAAATATTCATGGACATTTCACACAACACCCTATAGTCCCAAACTAAGCAAAGCTTGTAATATGGGAACTACTGTATGGCTATGTATTTTTTGGAAATAAATATTATCTTAACTAGATGCTGATAAAATACCTACTTTTATTTTGTAAATACATACTAAAAATACATACAAATACTATGTTATCAATCTGTACCTATTTGTTGTTACTTTCAGATTTATGAAAGCAATGCACTAAAGTACTGTTTAGTATGTGAACACCTTCTTCTAAAGTTCTACAAATTCAGTCAAAAATGTAGACAAGCAAATAAAATTTTAAGGAATTTCAAAAAGGGCAGAAAAAAGGTAAGTAAGCTTCAAAGTGTCTTAAAAAAAGCTGCCTATCCACCAGCTATGTGTGAGAGAAAAAAAATACATTAAAATAGCATTAATTACTTGATGTGACAAATGAAGTGATACTGATGGTTAATTTTTTCCTTCAGAATTGTGACAACCAGTTGTGAAAGCCATATAAACCAAGTTGAAGTTGATTTTTTCCTTCCACACCGTTCATCTGCCTCACAAAATTTCTGGTGGATAAGCAATCTAAGGCCTCCTTATTCCAACTGCGCCTGATAGGTATTGAAATGTGACATTTTCTCCACCACAAAATAAACATTTTATTTTTACATACTAGTAATTAATAGTTTTTATTACTTACAGGAATATCCTAGCAATCTTCATGAGCTTCTTCCACCAACTTCATTTGGTTGCAATAAGCCACTTTCCATTCAGGAATTTAAATTATGTGTAAATGGTAAATTAGAACCAATAGAACAGTTGGTTAAACAAGAAAAGGTCCTTGTTGAGATGGACTTTGTCCTTGAAAACAATGATAATTCAGATGCTATAGATGTGTTACAGACGGATGATGTTTTACAAGAAAACTTATTGCAATCCAACATGCTCGATGACAACGATGATGTTAAAGTATTTAATGAAACAGAGACACTGAATTCTGACCAACGAGAGGAGAATATACCATTAGCGGATATTGCTAAAGTATATTTGGAAAATAAGGTAACATTAGAATACTTACTTTTGTTATATAACTAAATGATAGAATAAGACGATGGTCCACCTGATGTTAAGTGGTAACCAATATCTATAATGATGTAATGCCCACTGACAACACGCAAAAAGAGCCCCCTTGCGGCCTAATTGCGGAAAATGGTCCGCCCTACAAGTACAAAATGCCCACTGACAATGTGCCCTATGATATATTGCACTGTGCCTATCCCTCTGACACAAAAGTAACTCTAATGTTCTAGGAATAGCACCGGCATCCATACCCTTCAAGCTGGAACACAGCAATGCGAGTATCACTGCTTGGCTGCAAAAATACTTTGCAAAATCTTTAGAAATGTATCTACATTCGCACATCTTAATTAATCAGTTTAACTACAGGTAACTACTAAAGAGAGTAAAAAGGGATTGCGTTTAAAATCTCAGTCTACCATCAAGAAAGAACAGAAATGTGAAGAGGAAAATGAACTGCAAATCAAACTTGAAGACATCATTAGTGATTTAGAGGAAGACTATTTTGATGAAGATTCATGCGGATCGGATTTGATATCTGAGTTTGAAAAGCAAATTCAGGCCCCTAGTATGGCTATATTAAGAAAAAATGGTAAGAAAGATCCTATTTGAAAGATGTGGCGTGTTCATCTGTTCCCCCGTAGCTCCTAAATGACTCAACAAATTTCGACAAATGGGGAGTCAGATGAAGCGTTTTCAAACAATCGAAATATATTCCAGCGAATCAGTGACTGGTATTTACCAGTCACTGGTTCGCTGGCGATTGTAATTGGTCAGATTCTCATGGTATCAAAAGATAGACAATCCAGGGACGGGTGACATAGGCCTGTTACCTACGTCATTGTGAATGAAAAACGCAATAAGACGGAACTACGCGAGCGAAGTCGTGTATGGCAGATATTATGAACCCGGTATTGTTCCAGGCAAACCCAGGAAACAACGACCCAAGAAACCTTTAAAAAAACTAGAGGAATATGAAACTGTGTTCGAAATGCAACTGTTCGCGACAGACCAAGAGGCTAAAGATGAATTGGAACAAAGGAAACACACTGAACCGTATCTCTCTGCAGAACATAAGTGTGAGATATGTTACACGACTTATAAGTACCGTAAGCTGTTGGAATTCCATATGAGATGGCATGATGTAAGTTTGTTTTTAACCCCCGACGCAAAAACATGTCTAGGAACCAAACATGTTTGCGTAACTGGAAATAAGGGTGATGGCACAAACTAACGGAGGAAAGAAATATTATCAAAGCACGATAAGGCTGTAGGCCTTATCGCCAAGTATAATGGTAATGAAAATCAATTACTTTGGTAACCATTTCACAATATTTTTTCTCCATAACACTTGGCGATAAGGCTGCTGCTCTCTATAATATAAATTAATCCCATCTAGACAAGTCTACGCTGGGCATAGGCCGCTTCGTTTCCACTAGACATTCAGATGAATTACGAGAGTTCATTATCAATAAAATACATTTGGCAAATTAAATAAACCAATATAATTTGTTCCAGCCATCAACGGGTGATCACGAATGCATAATATGCCGCATGAGGTTTAAAAGCAGGAGAGCTGTTATTAGGCATAGATACGAAGCGCACTATGGCAAGTTCAAGTGTAAACGTTGTCCAATGGTTACTTATTATAAGTAGGTATCCTTCTCCTGAATTTTAGATAGACAGATTGAAACCCTGCCTAATATTACATTGTGGAAATGTTATATTTACCTACTCGTAGCCTCTATTTTATTAGCACTAAGTTTGTAAAGTACCTAGTAGTTTTATTGTTTACTGATTTTTGTCTATTGCTTGTGTATTAATTTTTAACTTTTATTAGGACTGTGATGTGATTTCTTTGTCATTTATTAATGTTAAGTTGTTGTTTGTTCCTCATCGCATGCTGTGACGCCCTATAAGTATGGGAGCACTCTTATTATGACACTCGACTAGCTTACTTGATACTAAAGTGTAAACCCGTGTTGGGAGTCTTATTTTAAATAAAATAAAAATAACATTTATTCAACACAACAGAAATACTTACAATAAATAAAAGAAAAGGTACTTAATACTATGTGTATCAGATAAAAACAAAAGCTTATTTATAAAAATTAAGTTCGACACTGTGTAGTGGTGAAACGGCCTCAGCTTAGCTCGATGCTACAGTATGCTACAGTACTGTAGCGCTGGTTTTCTGCTGATTTGTTTCTTGAATTTTCAAGACTAATTGATGTGGTTTTAACCCACGACGTTGGTATATGGTGTGTTTTCATGTTTGCTTTATCGCCATGGTTATTTCAGAGGAGCGATGGAGACTCACCACCAATATCATGCAGGAATGATATTTGTTTGTAAACTTTGCGGTCACACCTTCAAGTAAGTTTCATTATTTCTAAACTAATTGGTTTGTGTATCAATATAGCATTTGTTTTTATATCTTTTGAAATTAATTTCCAGTCATTCTTCGACGTACAAGACGCACATGCGCATGCGGCATAAAACTGAGCATGTGTGCGTAACGTGCGCTAGAACCTTTGTTTCGGAGAAAGGACTGTCAACGCACAGGATTTTAGTTCACAAGGTAATAAATATAAATATTCATGGACTTTACACATAACGCCCTCTAGTCCCAAACTAAGCAAAGCTTGTGATATGGGAACTAGATGGCTGATAGAATACTTACATACTTTTTTTTTGTAAATACATACTTATAATACGTAGTAACACCCAGACATAGAACAAACATCTATGTTTTCCACGCACAAATGTTTGTTCTCGGTGGGGATCGAACCCACGACCCACAGCACGGAAGGCAGAGACATCACCGACTGAGCTGTGACGCCTGTCAAAATAATGGTTATAATATTTATAATTCACTAGTTACCCGCGACTTTGTACGCATGCACCGTTTTCTGAGTGGATTATTTGACATTAGAGCGTGTCATTCTACCGTTATACACTTGCCCTAAAACTTGTATTTAGCCCTCTGAGAAGCAACTGACGCGACATCGTCTTCGTCCTCGTATACTAATCTATTATTGATGTTGACTGTACTTATAAACTTTCGCATTTTAATATTATTGGGATTTATTATACTTGTTTAAAATAAGATTGTGAACTTGCTTCAGACGAAATCGCTAGTAGATAGCGAGGCAACCACGCATTGCGAGCCGTGCGGCCTCACGTTCGCGAACGAACAGATTTACACCATGCACATTAAGAATACGGACAAGCACAAAGATCTGGCCAGCGCAATGTAAGTTTTTAAAAACATCTGAACACGGGGAAAAATATTATATCTACCGGCAACAGGAAGACCTAGTAGACCTAGCTTCTAGCGTTTCATAAGGTTTTTGTAGTCGAACGGCTATGCTGTGACCCACTATTTCAATAATTCAAAGTAAAATGTTATTTAATTTAATTCAAACGCGTAAACGTGTTAAGAATTCTACTAATGTACAGTAATAACGCTCGACCTATGTCTCTACGAACTTAGCTGCAGGTAGGTAGGTAGCTCCACATAATTATAATATTCTTGGCGCCGAAATTTGAGGAAAGCGAGGGGAGGGGGTGTAGTTCTTAACTTCGGAGAGACAGAACGGCTGTGACTACTAAGACGCTGATTGGAGCTACAGGTTTTATCATATTATTTTGTTTGTTTCCAGCATCGCTTGCAAAGTGTGCGGCTTGAGATTCGAAAACAAGAACACTTTGAAAGATCACAGGGACTCTGAGCATCTGAATCTGAGGAGATATCCTATGTCACTCAAACCTGTAAACACCAAAAATACAGAAAAGGATGCCTACAAGTGTAATATTGTAAGTATCATGTCCTAGCCACTAGTCATCTCGTAAAAGCCATTGATGAACGCGAAAAGTTGTTCACACTGAAATCATCTTCAATCGATGCAAAGGTGACCATTTTTAAATTGTCGTGCCCTAACTGGGCTCATGTTGGTAGCATAAATATATTTAAGACACTTTTGTACAACATGAACGCAATAAAGTATTGTGTATTGAGGTCTGCGTGGAGTGATGATTATGTTGAACACTGGTTTAAAATTTTTAGTGTGGAGTGGTGGGCACCAGTCAGCGGTGGGTGTACAAGCATGTTGCGTTCGCGCATCCCGACTCGCCGTACGCCGCGGACTTGAAGCGTCGACGACAACACATGTGCGACACTTGCGGGAAGTGTTATACTGTAAGCATAATTAAACTGAACTAAACATGCTATGCTCACGGATCAAACGACGCTCTCAAATCATTCTAAATATCACATTTTTTATTGGAAATTGTATGCAGGGTCATTAGTAAAATGCACAAGGTTTAGGTAATAAATTGGTAACATAATAAGCAATGTTTGTTTATAATAATACATTTTGTAACAGACGGTGTACGCGCTCCGTGACCATATCAACATACACACGGGAGCAAAGCCGTACGCGTGTGCGGTGTGCGCGACTCGCTTCGCTTCCCGCAGCAATCTACAGATACACGCGGACCAGCACGCGCCTGCGCGTCGCGAATGTGCGCGATGCGGGAAGAAGTTTGTCAGCGCTTCCGGCCTTAGTAACCATATGCGGGTGCGTACACTGCGCGGTAACATTGTACAAAGGTGCAGTCGAGCTTTCGTTGATGTACAGTGTGACTCGTTACACCACGCCACGTTGCCACGTTAGCTCATTGAGTGGACCTAAAAAATTAAAATGACGATGATCAGCTAAAATAAGTTAACTTTTGTTTCAGTCGCACATCCAGGACCGGCGCTACAAATGCTTCTTATGCCACAAAGGGTTCCTACACTCTGCCACTTTGCGGGAACACATACTAGGTGTACACCACAACGTACGCCGAACGCGCAAGCTAGTCAAGAGAGAAACTGTCGCTCATGTATGAATCATAAGCATACCCAGTCACTTTACACTCACGTTTGTAATAGATTAGGTATCCAAAAAGTTATTGTGGGTTTGAATCTCATATCTTTTGGGATAGGTTTATAAAATTTTCGCAGTCTTATTAAATATTAATAAAATGCCTCTAAAAACAGACACTTTTTTACAAAATACCATCCAACCACCCAACTGCTTTGAATACACCGCCATCCTTCAATATTCATAAACCGCACCGAGTACCTAGTATGAGTACATTATGTCATATAATTTATTTCATAAACAAAGGTGCGTGGTGAATGGTGATGAAGTCGTTTATGAAAAGGAGATGTTCAAATCAATAGTGATTTGAACATCCCCTTTTCTTTAAGACTGATGATAGGTAAGTAAATACATACACATTTTTTAATAAAATGCGAGGACTTCAGAACCTAGACCCAATCATTTTGCCAGGCTGTGTATTTTATGGTTGTACAATACCAGAAGACCGAAGCAAGCAGCTGCAAATCCGTTTTTGATGTCAGTTTTGACGGGTAAAATGTCAGATTTGTTTTTAGGAATAGGATTTTTGTTTGCTCAATCAAAGATTTTTGTTTTGTGTTGTGTGAATTTGTGTGTGTTGTTTGTGGCTCCGTACTGTAAACTATTAAACAGTCATAGAATAATCATTAACAGGTGGATAGAATGGCGAAAGTAATTTGTAGAATATGCCTCCGAGGAGATCTACAAACTCGCGATATTGCAGAGACACTGACCGATTTCCACGATGAAATTATAGATTATGCTGTAAGTTGTATTTTACACCGAACCTTATCAGTTAGGCAGGTTAGAACTGTTAGATAGAACACATTCCTCTAATCTTGTGAAGGACCCAGAGAACCTATACACATGATCGGACTGGATACTACTATCCTAAGTAAGCTGTTTCTGCATACCGACCTCACGGTTCAGTTTGTAGTACACCTGCCTTTGCTCTGTAGGTTGTGGGTTTGATCTTCTTACGAACGAACATACTGTTTTTTTTTTCAGATTGATGAAAACAATGCACTAAAGTACTGTTCAGTGTGTGAATACCTTCTTCTAAAGTTTTACAAATTCTATCAAAAATGTAAAAAAGCAAATAAAATTTTGGAGTACTTCAAAAAGAACAAAAAAGGGACAACAAAAGGGGTAAGCAAAGGCATGGGTAAGATTTTTTTTCAAGTTTTCGAAAACACCAGGACCTTCAAAGCACAAAATTTAATAGAAATAACACATTCCAATACCAACCGAGATGAGTTTTAATTTAGAATCGACCAGCAGGGTTATTCTAATTCATTCAACAAGTCTTTTTGGATGTGTTTATACTAGATTTCAAAGAACCCTAATTCTAATTCATGGTGGGGGATGTGCACTGACATCCCGCGTTGGGGTGTATTGTGCATTGTCCCCCTGCTAATCTCACCCCAGCCAGCCCAACTCTCTTAAAGTAGCAGAGAAGGACTGGTATAAAAAACCCTTTTTGAAACCTCCTTTGGAAACTTCAATATTAATTCGGAAAGGCTTAACAAATGAATCTGAATAGCCCTGCTGGTTTAACATGAATTTTGATTGAAACCATGATTTTGTAATGAACAGATTTCTGTTTATAAATATGTAGAAGTTACTCAACAATAAGTACCCACCTTTTAATTTTTTGTCAAAATTTGATTGCAGTTATTTCCTACCAATCTTCATGAGCGTCTTCCACCAACATCATTTGGTTGCAGTATGCCATCCACCATTCAGGAATTCAACTTGACTGATGGTAAATTAGAGCCAATGTACCGGTCGATTAAACAAGAAAAGGATAATGATAATTTAGATGCTATAGATGTGTTGCAAACAGATGATGTTACACAAGAAAACTTTTTGGAATCAGACATGCTGGATGACAGTGGTGATGCTAAAGTATTTCATGTGATGGAGATACTGAATGTTGATCGGAATCAATCAGTAAGTGTCACCTTAGTCTGCAACAAATCTACCTAAAATGAAATTTCTAATTTTTCTATTAAAGTGCTACTTGCACAAAAAAAAATCACAAATAATAAATAAAATACTACTCATAACTAATATGTACTAATTTGATTGACTTCTCTCAGAAAAGTTTGAGAAAAACAGTTGTACACAAATTGTGTACAACTGTTTTTCTCAAACTTTTCTAGCTCATATATAATTTTTTCTTTAAAGTTTACAGGAACATTTACATCAATTAAATGTTTACAGGAAACAGCTCAAGAAAGTAATAAGAGATTGGATGTAAGATCTCAGTCTACTGTAGAAGAACAAAAATGTGAAAAACAAAATAAATTGAAAATCAAACATGAAGAAAACTTTAGTGATTTAGAAGATAACTATTTTGATGAGGATTCATCTGAATCACATTTATCATCTGAGTTTAAAAAGCAAATTGAAGGTCCAAGTAAGAACATGTTTTAATTTTATAATAAGTGGTTCAGGTATATGCAACTTTTATGCTATATACTAATATCAATATTTCAGGCAAACCCATAAAGCAACGACGAAAACGAAGGAAACCGTTAACAAATCTGGAGGAATTTGAAACTGGATTTGAAATCCAACTTTTTGCGACAGACCAAGAGGCTAAAGAAGAATTGGAACAAAGGAAACACACTGAACCATATCTCTCTGCAGAATACAAGTGTGGAATATGTAACACGGTATATAAGTACCGTAAGATGTTAGATTTTCATATGAGATGGCATGATGTAAGTTGGTTAAAGTAGCATTTCACAAAACATTTGACATCTTATTACGTTGCTTGCTCCGCGACAATCTTCAAATATGTCGGACAGGCGTCACAGCTCAGTCGGTAATGGCTCTGCCTTCCGTGCTGTGGGTTGTGGGTTCGATCCCCACTGAGAACAAACATTTGTGCATGGAAAACATAGATGTTGGTTCTATTTCTGGGTGTTACTATGTATTATAAGTATGTATTTACAAAAAAAAAGTATATAAGTATTCTATCAGCCATCTAGTTCCCATATTACAAGCTTTGCTTAGTTTGGGACTAGAGGGCGTTGTGTATAAATTCCATGAATATTCATTTATGTTTTACAGTTTCCAAAAGATTCGTCCAGTAGTGTAACCTTGTCCATTTATTTTATTCCAGCCATCAACAGGCGATCATGAATGTATAATTTGCCACATGAGATTCAAAACCAGGATTGCTGTTGTCAGACATAAATACAGTGCACACTATGGCAAGTTCAAATGTAAAAATTGTCCATTGGTCACATATTATAAGTGAGTATCCTATCTGTAGACATTATATAAAACATTTGCACTGCGCGGCGATGCTACAGTGTTCTGCAGTCGAGCTGTCCTAGACGCGCAGTGTACTTAACTCTGATGAGTTAGGTCAGCATAGAACTCCTGTTCTATGTTCCAGATGCCTCAAAAAAATGTAACACACATGTGGCTCCACCAACAGTATTTTAGCTAACCGCGCCTTCATTGTTTATTTCAGAAGAGTAATGGCGACTCATTACCAATATCATGCGGGAACAATATTTGCTTGCAATCTTTGTAATCAAACATTCAAGTAAGTATATCATCATTACTTTTTATAACTAGCAAATAAACTGATTTCTACTCTCAATCAATATTAGGTCCCTAGGTAACGAAGGTAATGTATAGTATGTACATGCCATGTGAACAACTCATGACTATTCTAAGTTTCATTCAATTTGGTTTAGCTAGAGCAGGGACAGTGTATAATATGTGCTATGTAAGCAGCGTAATTTGGCAAGTCAACTAACAGTCAGTTGTTTTAGAGGTGACTTTTATTTATATTATTTGAAATTAATTTCAGACACTCTTCGACGTACCAAACGCATAGGCGTATGCGGCATAAAACTGAGCATGTGTGTGTAACGTGCGCTGGAACCTTCGTTTCGAAGAAAGGGCTGTCAGCACACAGAAGTATCGTTCACAATGTAGGTAAAATAGACCAAAGAATAAGTATTAGTACAGTATGCACAACTGTTGTTTATTTGGAATAAAAATTTACTTTACTGTACATTCTTGTCTAGAGAGATCATTTATAGCCTGTAAGTGCTATTCTTGATTATGAACTTTTCCAAGTTTTATTGAAATCGGTTTAGCCGTGTAAACACTAAGATTTTGTGTGATCAGCTCATGCATTAGTAATGCGTGGAGTTTGTTAGAGAAGTCTAATATTACTAAGTTAGGTTTAGCTCAATGAGTTCAAAAGTTTACGTCTTGCTAACTTGTTGCAGACGAAGTCTTTAGTTGATAGTGAAGCTACTGCGCATTGCGAGCCGTGCGGCCTCACGTTCGCGAACGAACAGATCTACACCGTGCACATTAAAAATACGGACAAGCACAAAGATCTGGCCAGCGCAATGTAAGTTTACAACTTCATTTTGCTAAAATATGCCTTGATCCATTAGCTGATCCAATACTTCAAATAAACAGAGATTCTGGATCCGCCACTGCCACCGTTCGATGAGAAAATATGAAGCTAAGCAATGAGGTTAGAGCTAAGTTACAAAACTATCTGACTGTTTCCACTAACGCTGGGAATAAGATGTGCTATGAAACCGCGCGTTAGTTGTGCGAGGAGGATAACATACATAGCACGCATCCGTAGCTGCCATCCTTAGCACGCATCTCTATACAAAAAACATAGCTTCGTTGAACCAGTATCCACCAGTGCTATAAGAAGCTAAACTATGAAAATAAACAATCTCTATTCGTTGATATTAAACACATCTTTAGCTACATAGCTCAGCTCTGGTGGACGAGCACCCTAATTTCGGTCAGTTGAATGAACGCCACAATGGCATTAGATTTTTACTATTCAATTTGTTGCCAGCATCGCTTGCAAACTGTGCGGCTTGAGATTCGAAAACGAGAACGGTTTGATAGAGCACAGACACTCGGAACACTCGACATATCAGTTACGGCCTGTGAAGATTAAAAATGCATTGGATAAAGACGCTTATAAGTGTACTATTGTAAGTAACTATGAATACTATACTTACCTTTTCAGTTTTTCTCTTACATAGGCCTCGCTAATTTAACTTTTTTTTTCAGAAGCACTGATAATAATAAAGGTTAATATTTAGCAGGAAGTCTAGTAGATTTCTTCTTGCTAGTAAGTACAGCCAAGTTATTGACGTTGAATAAAAATTGTTTTACAATTTTCAGTGTGGAGTGGTGGGCACCAGTCGGGTGTGGGTGTACAAGCATGTTGAATTCGCGCATCCCGACTCGCCGTACGCCGCGGACTTGAAGCGTCGACGACAACACATGTGCGACACTTGCGGGAAGTGCTATACTGTAAGCATTTTTCCAACACAAATATGAAACACTGAATAAATACTTTGATTCATTCGGAAAGCTTTTTCATAGTTTTCCAAGATATTCACGTTTTCAAAAATGACCTGGAATTTTTGCTCTCGACTGTATTTGACAAGAAAATCCTACTAATATTATAAATGTGAAAGTTTAGATGTTTGTGTTTCAATCACGTCAAAACCACTGAATCAACTTGGCTGAAACTTGGCATATATATAGTTCGTAACCTGGATTGACATATAGGCTACTTTTTATCCCGAATAATTAACAGGATCTACAGGATAAAATGAACGAAAAGGATTAGCAGCGCCAATTGGCAAGAGGATTTCATTGTCATGTCATGTCACGTCAGTTTGACAGGGCATAGTACTACCTCTTTGGTCTAACAACTAGCGTTTGACATTCCAGTAGGTACGAGTTCGGTGTAATGAGGTGTAATGTCAAGTTTCTCAAAGAAGTATCCGCTCGGTACACGCACAGATAATATAATGCACACGGAAACTGTAGACGCGTATGAAGTCGCGGGTAACTAACTGCTAGTCATTTATAACTATAGATATTTTATAACAGACGATCTACGCGCTCCGTGACCACATCAACATACACACGGGCGCGAAGCCGTACGCGTGTGAGAAGTGCGCGGCTCGCTTCTCTTGCAGGCCGCTTCTGCAGATTCATAAGGAGAGGCACAGAACTGCGCGCCGCGAATGTCCGCGTTGCGACAAGAAGTTTCTCACCGCTTCCAACCTTAGTAACCATATGCGGGTGAGACACTATTGTTTTCGTCTACAAATCGCTGTGTAGAGCGCATCACGCGCCTGTTGAAATGACGTTAGTACAATAGGTATTCTGTGATGTTAGGCTGAAGCAAGTTTATTGTTTCAGTTGCACATCCAAGACCGGCGGTACAAGTGCTCTATGTGCCACAAGGGATTCTTGTACTCAAATGCTTTGCGCGAACACGTTCGTGGTGTTCATCACAACGTACGCCGAACGCGAAAGCTAGTCAAGAGAGAAACGGATGCTCACGAATCATAATTATTACTCACTTGTTATAATAATCTACGTGTCCTGTGTCGCGATGATTTCTAATATCCTAAATTAAAGATTTAGGGTGGCTTGCACCAGAATCGCTAAACGCGTTTAACTATTAAATAGTATTTAGCGAGTTGTCAAGTCATATAAATACGTCAGATTTAAATCTATTTAGCTGTTAAACACGTTTAGTGATTCTGGTGCAAGCCGCCCTTAGAGATACAATACAAAAGTTATTAAATAATATTTTTTTTGCATTATTGAATAAGCATACCTCATACTACTGGTAGTGTAGACATGATATCTTTGCATCTTAAATATGAAGACCTTTCACGTAACAAGTTAAAAGCTATAACATGAAATAAAAGCACACTGTGCTTTTATTTTTTTTAGGTAAAAAATACATTTAAATATTTACAAATATTTTGAATGATTCCTAAAATACTTCAGTTCCCCAAGCGATCCATATTAAAGAACTACGATAAAATATATACGTCTCGGCAATTTTAAGGTATTTTAAAACTATTACAACAATGATCTCATGAACGAGCTTAAAAGCGACTGCACGCGTGGTTCAAGTATTTTAAAGAGAGTTCATAGCATTATATTGTAAATTATACTTTAGGTAGGTATGTAGGTAAAAATTTCAAGTTGTAACAGCTCTATATATATTTATTGCGCATCGCAAAGATTGCGAGACACATCATTTATTCATGCTGATAAAATTAAACCTTGTTCTTATAACGAATTCTTAGATCAGAAGGGAACTAAAAGGAATTATCAAGAACTAAAACATAATATCCTTCCAACAGAAATAATCCACATTGGCAGTTCACAAAAAACTGATCTGCTTTACAGAAAATAAACAATCCCATTTAAAAAATCTCTTAGAATATTCTCCACTAAATACCTAAAAGTTTGTCTCTGTTTGTATGAGGCATTGAAAAATGGTAAGTAGATATCTAATAAAATAATATTTTTCAAATTGTTCTCAAAATACCTATTTGGCACCAAAAATGCATTTTCGGCGATAAACTGATACTCAATTAAGAGAATGCTGTTTAAGTTATACTCCTCTTCTCATATTTATTTTTCAGACCAGTTTCTACAATGTCTTATGAGGGACTATTTGAAGAGGCTGATAAAATTACTTCATGTGAAACAACATCCATATCATCTGCCATTTCGATTTCTTCGTTATCCAAACTTGTGTGATGAGCCTGTGATGCACAGGTGACTGCTATAGATGACAACTGTTCCAAGGAATTCATATCACATTGTGTTGAAATCGGGAAATGACCCACAGTAGATAAAGATGGAACAGTTATTAAAATCGGTGGTTGAGATGACGGGACATATTTGGAAGATTTGGATTTCATAATCACAATCTTACCTTTTGGATGTGACACTTTACTTTGTGTGACAGGTACAAATTTGGTCTCCGGAATAGTAATTTGAAGTGGTAAATGTGATGGTACCGAGGTAGGCAGAGGTTGTAGTACTGGCTGGTTCAAGATGGTGGTAATTTTGGCTGGCTTGTTTGGGATGCTATTTGTAACTTTGACAGGTTGATTTGGAATACTACTAGTCACTTTAATTGGTTGATATTGTATGCTAATCTTACCTTTTGCTGGGCTGCTTGTAACTTTTACAGGTTCATTTGGAATATGTGTTACCTTAACAGGTTGTTGTTTTGAAATACTACTTGTGGCAGCAGGTGGAGGGATGTCAATAGGAATGTTTACTGGGGAAAAACATGGCATAGAAGTAGATGTAACTTGAGTGCTTATTGTGTGAGGCTCTTCTTCATTTATTGTATTAATTTGGTCTTCCGGAGGCAGAGATACTTTTTTCACCCTCTTTCTCTTCAATTTTGATGAAGACTTATCTGAGTTTGTTGAGTTGGATTCCTCTAATATAGATGTTGAAGAATCTAATTTCTTTGGACTTTGTTTAGCTTTGTTTGGTTTCTTTATTACGGCTGCAAGTTGGTTTGAAGGTTTTGTTGAGATGGACTCTGAAGATGTGTCAAATCCTGGTGGGTTTTCAATTAGAAGCCCATCAATTTTGTACATTAAAAGGTTTCGCTCATGCACAGAATATGTTCGCAATTTTTTGGTAATTAACTTGCCATAAAGTTGACAGTCATCGTTCCGATCACTTTTTGATGTTTGTGAAAACCACTTGTTGTAAGTCTCATCGAAGTCTTCTTGTGACATTTCTGGAAGTTCAACATCCCACATATCCTTCGTAGTTGTCTTTAAGGAGTCATGAATTCCAGCGCTTTCTTCAGCTGCTTCCTTTGAAGTTGGACTGTTTGTTTTGTTTGGTGAGTTACTTGTGGCTATATTAGTTTTAGTCCTCTGTGGGCTTGTAACTTCAAAACCGTGGTCCATATTGGTAATGTCTTCATCTGGTTCATTCTTTATTTCCACAATTTCTACATCAGTAAAATTTTCTTGAATCTGGAATAATAATTCAAGTATTTTACATGATAGAATCATGACTTGCTTTTAAAATATGCTTAGGTATTATGTATACAAGGTATAGGTGCAAATAAACAAACCATATCATAATCCTTTTCTAGCCTAGAAGACCTTCGCAGCTTCTCCTTTTCAATTGATGTACTTTTGAAATGTTTATCACATAACATTTTATGTTCTCGATATAGCTTGCTTTGGAATTTAGGTGATTTCCATGCGTTCTTGGGAAAACAAAATTTTGCCCATAACTCGCATCTGAAATTTAAATAATTAATCTAATAAGGTAAACCTCCATTTGTTTGAATCAACTCCTCTGCCACTTTACTAGGATATTTCTGTATTGCGATTTCCGCATTGGATGTCCAAAGGAACATTTTTTGCTGCTGTGTCTTCAATATTCTTTGTTGCTGCTATTACCTGCCGAACCTGCCATAGAGGTAAATAAAATCTTGGCATTTATGGATCTGATACAAGTTTAACTATAACGGTGTCAAAAGTTTTAATTTTCTAAATATACGTACCGCGGTTTGTTCACCTTGGTCGGCTGTGGAAAGCGATGAAGTTTGACACTTGGATCGTCAGCGGGTGAACTGCCACACTTCGCGCAATTTCTTTGCTTTGCTTTTGTTAGTCGTTTCATAATGTCTATAGTTGTCCTATAACTTTACTAATAAATCAATCAACGACGAGACGATGCAAATTGGTGCACTAACATACGAAACGAATAGTCGAATAGTTCGGTTCGGCTATTTGTACGTGGAGTACACAAACTAATAGATGCTACGCATCAGACGCACAACTCCCTCACAAAAAAACTAGCCGTAGAAATTGAACGACTAACTAATAGAAGTTGACGTCTGTTTTTTTTAAATACAGACTATACACCGATTAAAAGCTTGGATGGGAATGGATACAGGGCTTTTGAGGCAATTTACTAGCTGGGCCCTAGGGCTGTATAGTTTATTTTAATTAATTTGGATTTTTAATAATAAAAACCATATGTAGGTACATACAAATATTTATTCACATAAAAATAAAAATTAAGACTAATGCCGTAGGTACATAACATTTAAATCACTAAATTATTTATCATTTAAAATACACATTAAGAACCAGTAGAGCTATCTGCAAACTATTGCTATGCTAATGATTTATAGATAACTGGCAGATACATCATACATAATATCATTTTTATTTATATGTATTGATCACCTATTTTTAATCTCCAAGGTGTACCATCTGTAATAGAGGGAAAATGAATGAAAGTTCTTGAATGTAAGAATTACAAACTAATAAAAAGAAATAAGTAGGCTTACCTCTTATCATCATCTTTTCAGTTTCATCTTTACCAGAGCCAGAAGATGAAGGTATGACTTTCATTTCTGAAAACAAAGTACATGTATTTAAAAAGACCTCATAATTGGCTTACAACGTTGGATCCTTGATAGACCGAAACATAAGTTAAATATAGCATAATATAGCATGATGTCCTTTTCTTGTCAAAATATAAATTCAACATTGTAGAAAGATATGAAATATAGAAACAAGATTAAAAATTATGGAAATCTATATGCAAAGACCCATGGTATGGCATGTTTCACCCATGATCATGTCACACAAAACTGTATCAAAATATTGGAAAACAAATCTAATTGACATATCATGATAAATATATTTTTAATGAAAACTAGGTTCATAGACTTACCAACATCAGTCCGCAGAAGTTTCTTATCAGTTTTACAGTATGTATGATCCTCATTCTGAAGTATTTTAGTGTATAGTTATGGTCCACAGCCATGTATCCCATTTCATCTGTAAAATTAAAATTCAAGCTTAGGTTTTTTAATTGTTCTAATGTTATCCACAATCAATTATTATCAGTGTACAATGAGCGGATGAGCTGTGTGGATTGTTGGTACTTGGTAGATACACAAACTTTAGTAGCAATAGAGCTTCCAGTGAAATAGCTGTTCGGGGAAATACTACCATCATACCTATTTCTGCTACCGAGCAGTGATGTTTTCATTGCTGTTTCGGTTTGAAGGGTACGGGTGCCAGTGCGATGGTACAGGCACATGAGACTTAGTATTGTTGTCTATCTTTTTTAGATGATAAACATTAGTATCCTAATAGTGAGAGTCTGGGCGGATAGGGTTAAGCACAGAATACAATTACTCACGAGGTTCACTGGTTTCAGGGGTTCCACTTGTAATCTCACTCCGTGTAAATAGTGTTGTTAGGGCTTCATAACGGAGACATTTTACTCGTGACGAAGCGTGAAACTTTCTTTGAAAATTTTTATAGCACAGGCGTAGGTTATGACGTTGAATGCGGTTCAAACTACGTAAACTTTCACTCTATTCACATTTAGTTATTATGATACACGGTTATAGTTACTTATGTACTTATAGAAATGAGAGAAAAGTTATGGAAATAAAATTAACAAAGAACTTTTCGTGATCAAGCCAAAATAGGGCGGCGGCCAGTGTTGCAAACTAGGCTGGCAAAATAAATGCTATATTTTTTTCATAATGGTGAAAAAAACCTGATACTTCAAAAAAATGATATAAAAAATGCCAGTACTTTATTTAAGCATTTTATTTTAAATTGAAATGTTTATTTCAATTTAAATGTCTATTTTTATCAATTATTATTAATGGTACCAACAGGTTGAGCTGATGAACGTGGATGTGGCTGGTCGTGTTTTTATAGGGTCATGCCCATACATAATTATCTTTTGTTTCTATGACATGTAATATTTCTCCATAAGGAGAATATGAATGGCAGCACTTCGGGTTTAAAAACTTATTTATCATAAGAAATATGTCAAATAATTATGCTTAAGAATATGTAACACTGTGTTCTAAGAATGGGCTCCATTTTCACCAAAAGTTGGTTGTTCAGTATGAAATGCATTTTAATGACCATTCGTTTCTTGTATCAATTTTTTTACCAAGAGTTCTAGTCTAGTTTGAGGGTTTCAAAAAAACTGTAGACAAAACGTATTTTTCCGACGTATTTTTTAATGCCTAATAATATGTTATCAGCCTAGTAATATGAAATATGCCAAATCTAGCCATAAAAATTCCAAGTTGGCAATACTGATGGCAGCCGGCTGATAAAGTTTCACCAAAATAAACAAACATGGCGGTGGGCAGGCAGCCAATCACAAACTAGTAGGATGTAGCCAATCAGCAGCCTTAGAAAAAAAAGACGACGTAGACGACGACGACGTAATTTTGACGGCTGTCAAAAACTATTAGTTAATCGGTCCATCCACAGATAATCTAACGGTCCATATTTTTTTCCCTAAGATTGGAGCCCATGGTGGAGTACCATACTCCCTAGAACGAGGAACAACACTCACTTTGGCGAGCAAAACCTGACATTTTAACTGACATCTCAAACTGTCAAACTATCAAAATCTGATTAGCTGCTTGCATCGGTGTGTTTATTGTACAATCTTATATACTCTTTGGTACAACCATAAAAATAATGCACAGCTTGGCAAAACCAAACAACCTTGGAAGGAATCGACACGACAGTTTCAGTACACTAAAACGTAGGTATGTACTTATGTATTGTATATGTACTATACTATGTTATATAATATGTAGTTATGTACTAGAATTTGTGTTGGTTGCTTATGAAAAGGAAAAAACGGAAGACGAGGCGGTATGGTCTTAAAGCCCTAATACATGTTGGCCGAGCGAACGCCAACGCGAGCCAACGAGAGCGTAAGCAAATTGAGTGCTACCATCCACATGTTTGGCAAGCCTACGCAAACTATTGCAAGCGGCCAACGTAGACGAGCAGGCCAACATGTGGACACGGTTGGGCAAGCGCCTTTGATTTGTGCATGAAAACCGACACGGCTCCGAAGTGAGGCAAGTGGCGGCGAGCGACCGCAAACGATGACAAGTCACTGCAAATGTACTGTCCACACGTTGGCGCTTGTAAGCACTCGGCCAACAAGGCCGAGCGACACCGAGCCATGGCAAGGCAAGGCAAACATGCCGTCCACACGTTGGCGTTGGCCTTCACTCGTCGACGTTGGGCCAAGATGTATAGGCGGCTAGTCTTTAGCCTGGCCGTAACGGCCGAAAAAAAAATTTGTGTTGGTTGGGTTGCGTGTTTCTTGTGTAATTTTCATTTTATTTATTTTGGTTTGTTGCGTTTTTATGTCTGATTCAGCTCGCTCGTCGTTTCCCAGCGGATTGTTTAAACTCATCATAGCAAAGCGAACGACACTGTGCTGTGCATCTATCCACAGCTAAAGAAAACCAACTACGATACGACAACAAACCCTCTAAAGTAAAGAAAATGAACAGAAACAAAGCTTCAAAGTAGAGTGTAAATAACAAAACAACGTAAATAGTAGGTTATAAAGGCTTTTGGTACTTACTTTGAGACGCGTATAACAAGACAAGACTAGCAAGCCAACATTCACGGTAAGTACTATTGGTCCATAATCTGGCTCTGGGGTGATAATTTACTCTTTGCTCAAATACAGTGGATCGTGTTATAGACAGTGCTCATCTATTGGGGGGGGAAATTTTAGTTGTTTGAGCTACAAAGTCCCGTTCTAGCCTACGTAAAATGTAAATAATACTTCTCCTACCAATATGTTCACTCCACCCACACTAATCTCCATAAATTTAACTAGCAGTTACCCGCGACTTCGTACGCGAGTACTATTTCAGTGTACATTATATTATCTGTGCGTGTACCGAGCGGATACTTCTTTGAGAAACTTGACATTACACCGAACCCGTACTCGAATGTCAAACGGTACCTAGTCGTTAGACCAAAGAGGTAGTACTATGTCCTGTCAAACTGACGTGACATGACATGACATGACATCATCCTCTTCCTAAATTGGCGCTGCTAATCCCGTTCGTTCATTTTATCCTGTAGATCCTGTTAATTATTCAGGATAAAAAGTAGCCTATATGTCAATCCAGATTACGAACTATATATATGCCAAGTTTCATCCAAGTTTGTTCAGTAGTTTCGACGTGATTGAAACACAAACATCTAAACTTTCTCATTTATAATATTAGTAGGATAGCCACACACACAATAGATCCTTGTGACTCTAAACATAGGCTATGGATTTACATTCTAGTGAGGTCAGCTATATGTTACTCGAGAAAAAAAATTTTACCATGCCCCTCACCCAAGACCCTGGAATACTTACTATGCTTTTATGTCATTCAAATGTAGCAATCTGTATTAAAATATTAATGATATATCAAAGTTGATACTACCAGCACCTAATAAAATTATTAATTAACTAAATCGTTTTCAATGTTTCAGAATAGCATCATGGGTGGTTGCCGCTGCTCATACCGAACCTGCAAGGCAAAGAGTGATGGGCAGATCCACATGTTTCATTTCCCCGTGTTTGATAAAATGCGCTGTCATCAGTGGATCACCAATGCACACAAACCAAACTTTCTCAATTTAAAACTGTCGCAACTCAAGAACCGAGTTATTTGCCAATATCATTTCAAAGATGATAACTTTATGAATTTTTTGGTAAGTAAAATAGATTTGACTATCTATATTTTTCATATACACTGTTACAAAATAATCACACTGTTGAAATTTTACAGAAAGATAAATTAAAATCTGGTGCAGTACCAACAGAAGATGGGCCATACTGTGTCTCCCCCCCGACACATGTCAAGATGGTAGACAACGACAAGCCAACGATTGTTATAAATGCAGATGACATTGAAAATGAAACATTAAATTGTGTGGACAAAAAAGCACATTCATCAGTAAAATATGGAGACTTTTTAATCAGTGATGTAACAGAACTGTTTAACTCAAGTCACAATAGTGTTAATAGTCAAGCTGCACAGAAAAGAGTCTCTAAAAGACTTTTAACTAAAAATAAAATATTAGATAAAACTGTAGATATCTCACAAAATTATGAAGAGACTCACAACTATACAATAATTTATCCAAATGATGATGATGAACAAACAAAATTGTGTGAGGCTGCAAGCACAAACTCCCTTGCTCCTGAACAGTCTCATGAGGATCTCTCACTTCACAATAAATCAATAACAGTAGAGATCCAACAAGTCCAAACTTATGATTCATCTGGGTATCAATGCAACACTTTACAAAACACTGGCAATAATAATATCCCTAAAAATAAAATGGTTACAATAATATCAGAAAAAATGATTTCTGAACCAGTCTTTGTGGAAGGTAAACTTGAGCCTATATCTCCATCAATGGTTTTGAGAAGGCCGGTTAGAAAATGCAAAGAGGGCTTGTTTGAAATGTCTAATTCACATAGTCCAATGATACAACCACAGATAAAGAATGAAGAAAGCTGTGTGAATGGTTTACAAGGTAGTAATTATAATGTCAATCCTCAAGAAGAAATTATGATTATTGAAGAAACTGTTCCAATAGAATATATACCCAAAGAACTAGAAAATAAAACTGATAATAATCAGATTATAAGCGAAAATGTGAGTGAGGAAATTCAAAGCCCTATTATTAATGTGAATGGTGTTGGAGATCAGGAAAAAATACATGATGAGGAACTTAAACAAAAAAATAAAATACCAATAGAAGAAGTATTTTTGAATTGTATGTTAAAAACTGCAGAGAAACTCACAGAACCTAAAGAAAAACGTATTATTACACCTCTAAGCACACCCGCATTCAAATCTTTGTTAAAAAACAAAATAACCCCTGAAAAACTTGCAGCTATTGAACAAAAACGAAAATTCAACTTGAAACTTCGTGATGTCATCACTTCCTGTCTTGATAATATGGAAAATCGAAATGCATTAAATGATAATAATAAAAACCAAGAAATAAAACAGACAGGCAGGCGAAATCTTCATCCAAAAGCACCCGCTAATTCTAACCCCCAGGACCGCATGATTACCTATCTAGAGACGCGACTCCAACGAATGGAAGATACATTATTAAAAAAAATTGACCATAACACTCAAAGAATAAATGAATTGAAACGTACAATAAAACCATCTAGTAACTCAAAGAACATACAAGCGAGCACACAAACGTACTTGAACCACATGTGTGAAAAATCCCAAAAACAATATCTTTATAAGGAGATATCAAAGTTTTTAAGTCCCTGTGTAAACATTAAAGTCTATGAAGAGCTATTCCAAGATAAAAGTACACAGAGTGGTTTAGAAACTGCATCGCCAAGGAAATTGCGCAAACGAAGATAACATATGGTTATGAGTAGGTAATGATTAGGTATATCATGTTGCATTATTATAGTTTATTAAGTATTTTGACTGTATAGGTATTTTGTTTTGAAATAATTCTTTGTTAATTATAGTATTTTAACAAGAGTTTTCCCTGTGTTCTCGCCACTAAACAAGCCTATAAAGGCATCGACTGCGTTTTCGAAACCTTGCGTCACCTGCTCCCGATATTTCAGTTTTCCTTCTTTCACCCACTGCAAGTTTTTAGCGATTCCTTCCTGAGTGCGATTAGCGAATCTGTTTACTAAGAAACCCTCGATTTTCAATTGTTTTCCAACAATATACGGTTGCAGGATTGTGGCTGAAAAATACAAGGGACCATTATTGTAGATTAAAAAGAGTCTAAAACAAAAATGCCATACCTAACTTGTCAAAAAATGTGTATGTCCCCAGCATACACATAGAACATTCTAGATTTTTGAATATGCCATCATTTAGTACTAAATTAATGCAATCTGAAATGCTAGGAGAAATATATAGCTATAGCTGGCCATCCATCATTGACATTTGTAGTGATTTTTTGAACTTACCCACACGCTTCTTCGGATCAGTCTCGTTATAACTGGAGATAGCGCCGCAAACCGCAACTCTGCCGAACTGATTCATTTGAGATATCACAGTGCTGCTTATTTCCCCTCCAACGTTATCAAAGTAACAGTCAATGCCTTTGGGAGCGCTTTCTTTCAAGAACTTCGGTAAGTCGACTGTCTTGTAGTTACCAGCTACGTCGAATCCGAGGTCTTTGAGCCACTCGCATTTCTCGTTAGTGCCTGCCAATCCGATCACTTTACATCCTGAAAGAAGTAAGAACAGAATTACCTATAGATAGACTATACCTAACACCTTCCTACATTATTTATGTAGGTTGTATAGTAGTCACAGCCAACGGATCCCAACGTTTGTCCCCACAGAACAGAGAAATTATTTATCTGTTTTGTGTTTGTCCCTATGAAGTAGGTACCTATCTGCGCAGAACCAATTTTTGGTCGAATGTGAGGTAAGACTGAACATAGTAATAACAATCTTCTGAGCCTCTTCACGTCTTCTTACAAACCCATAGATATACAGCTATATAGAATCTAGAATGTATTTTAATTTTCACCAAGTATTTTAGCGATTTGTCCGACGTGTGAACCGACGGCACCGGCTGCTCCCGACACGACCACCGTCTCAGCCGGCTTCGGCTGGCAAAGCTCCGTGAACCCGAAGTATGAAGTATTCCTGATGCAAGCAAATAAAGGTATATTTGCAATCAAAAAGGGTAAATAGATCTCTATAAATGAAAGACTAAAAATCTCTGGGAAACAAAGATTCTCGAATGACGAACCGCAAGTCGAGGCGCAAAATGGCCCAATGGACTGTCGACATTAAGATCGTGGGAAGTTGGTGGATGAAGATTTGATTTTGGGGGCCTTCTCTTTCTGGGAATCTATGGGGGAGGCTTATGCCCACCAGTGGACTTTCACGGGCTGGTAATGATGATGATGAAAGCGGCGTTCAGCAATAGTCATCCTGCTAGCTAAAGAGCGTATCGAAGTCTTGAAAATAATTTTTCTTTGCACAGTTAACGACTTATGTGGACCATATGGATATAGACCATACTTAATGGACAATCTAGTTAGACTGCACACTGCTAAAAGTTGTACCTAGCGGCTTGAGTGCAATAGGTAGATTAAAAAAGTTAAAAAAAATTGAATGGTGTCGATTCGCTTGTCACCGACTAACTAGTTAGATTAGCCTAAAATTTTCTAATTTTAGTTTAGAAAAACCTAAGAGTTATTCGGATGGTGCATCCTACCAAATTTAGAACATCGAAATAGGTACTTGATTCTGACGTTTCTAATTTGAGTTCACAGATAAATGGTAAGCATGTATTTTCGTGTTTTTTTTGGCAGCATTGCCAGCGCGAGTTTGTTTTTGTAAAATTTTGGCAAAAATTGGCACAAATTCACTACACTCTAACCTTAATCGACACCTCTTGACGTGTCGACTAAAATTAGCTTGACATTTCTAAATTTACACATAAATCACCTAAAATATTGAACAACAGAATAGCAAAATGGCTATTTTTGACTAAATTAAGTAACTAACCTAAGTTTAGAGTTGTCACTTTAAATTTAGGTTTAGGATTGTACCAACAGAATACTATTACTATTTTTAGGTCGATTTTAGCTAAATTTTAGGTTATGGTGACAACCGAATCGATACCTATCGCGTAAAAGTATAGGTATAGGTAAAAGTGAAGTGTAGGTTACTCGCGACCCACGAATTCACGATCGATCTAGACGGTATGCACTGCTTAGATTTTTGAGATCAAGTACCTATAATGCCGTCTATGAAAAAGTGCAATGTACATCATCATACGGTCTTCCTTACCCTACTCTACCACAAACTCCAAGTGCCAGCGAAATAGGCAGATCTCCGAAGTCTGGGAGCGGGTACATGAATGGTACCTGTCCACTCGCCTCTCCACTCTCAGGTGTGACCACGGTATGGGTTCTCCAGCCAAAGTGACCCATTATCCAAGTGCTTACTGGGTAGGCGGGATTCCGACTTTCAATAACTCTGAAAAATAAAGTTTTGATAGGTAGGTACTTACTCACTAATCCAATTTTTGTGCGGTCTGATGTTCCTTTTCTCCAGTATTGTTGTGTTTTTCATCAATCATTTGAAAAGGTTAAATGAATGATGAATTTTGGGATAGGTAAGTAAGTAAGTATGTCAATAAACTTGCAATAAACATACTTTGCTATTTGCCCTCCAATCATGTCACAGGGAAATCGGCTTCCTAACTTCATACGTTGATATGGATCCACGCTCAAATAAAATGCCTCTGCCAGAAACTCTGCAATTTCAAGGAATATAAATAAGTAGGTACATAACGTGTAATTCATGAGCTGTGACGCCTGTCACGGCTCAGTCGGTAATAGCTCTGCCTTCCGGGCTGTGAGTCGTGGGTTCGATCCCCACCAAGAACAAACATTTGTGTGAGACAATCATAGATGTTTGTTCTATGTCTGGGTGTTACTATGTGTTATAAGTACTTATGTATTTACAAAAAAAAAGTATACAGCGTGTAGCTGCAATGGCGACATTAAATTAACCAGCGTATCCGGTTTCGCGTTTTCAGAATATAGACATATTTTTTATTTCATTAAACATAAGATTCATCGAAATAAATCAATTTTCTTAAATAACGCCTCGGAGCAACCTGTACGTATGAGCAGAGGTCATCTGTCGGGTTCACGGGTCATAACCGCGTATGAAGAGCAAGAAAGTATTGTTAAGACACCCGTAATTGCGACGTTGTGCATGAAAGGGATAGCTAACTATTGAAGAGCGCCGCCCGCGCCGCCCGCTCGACCGACTCGTCCTGCCTAGCCAGTAGCCAGTGATACGCGGGCCGGTGTCCTTGACACACTTTATTTTAATAATTTTGCTAATTATCTACCTATTCTAAATGTTTCGCGAAAAAGACGCTTGGTTTTGTTAGTTTAGCTTTTCTATTCTAAGTACCCAATCAGGTCTACGTAGGTGCAGCGATAAAGACGCTTTGATTTATTATTTGTTTATCTGTCTACCTTTGCGACTACGGAGCGGCTATAAATGAAATGTTTGGTGCTCAGTGGATACTGGATAGGACGACACGACACGGAGCTCTTAGGTGGCCCAATGTCACCTGACCTCACGCCCCTCGATTTTTTTATGGGGCTTTGTGAAAGACGACGTTTATGCAAAAATAAAATGTATTATCAAAAGTGAGGGCGAATATTCAGCGCCGCCGGTTACATCTTTGTGTCCGACGTGGTGGCGGCGGCGGCGCCGCGGCGCGGCGGCTACATTGAGAACTTGAAGATTTAATGAGTATAAGGCGCTAGGTGCATAAGGTCACAATGAAATTAATAGTAAAGTGAACAAGGTGAAGTGAAATTATTTGATTTCTTTGAATTCCTTGGTGTCGCTTGATTTCCCCGCCCCGCGCCCCGCCGCCGCCACCGAGCCGGGCAGGCAGGCGCGGGCGCGGGCGCGGCGCGGTTTGCGACGTTGCCGCGTTCAATGCAGAAGAACACGTAGGTAAAGACACTCATAGGATGATTAATTTTTGTTGCGTATTTTACTATTAAGTTTGTTTGAAAAAATCGAAATTTCTATTTTGGACTTTAATTATTTTTTTATTTTTTTTATGAATACTTACAAGTAGCTCTACCCGTGTGTTCATTTAATGTCGCCATTGTAGCTACACGCTGTATAAGTAAGTATTCTATCAGCATCTTGTTCCCATATTACAAGCTTTGCTTAGTTTGGGACTAGAGGGCGTCGTGTGAAATGTCCATGAATTATTTTTTTTTACTTTTTATGGCATGTAGGGTAGAAATTGGTAGGTGTGGGGTGGGACAGATGTGCCGAATGTACTTAGCATGCCTTTGACTACCTTCTCTACCAGCATCTTCAAAATAATCATCAAGATACAAGATACATTTATTTGCCGAAATAAGTGTTAGGTACAATTTGGTCGCTAAAGTCGGAGGCACTTTAAAACTTATTCACCCTTTTCAGGTATCGCAAAGATATCACAGGTATCGCATCACTACCTAATCAGTCTGAAGAAGCCACTGCTTTTATTAACCTCCATAAACCTTCTGCTTCAAATTACCAAATGGTTCCTATACTCCTTGTAGTGTAGCATAGTTTTTGTGGAAAATAACAATTTTGAACCTTCTTCTAAATAATAGGTAGATCACATAAGATCTTGTTTTGGATCTTGTCGTAGGTCAAACTTACCATTCTCGTTTAAAACAGGCAATTCTTCTTCAACAATCATAAAATCACTTTTTTTTGGCACTCCTTCAAAAGGAGAAACGACCACATATTTCTTTGCGATAACCATTGTCTAACTAAATAGTGGTTGGTATTCTTTAAAACCCGGTCGATCAAAGTAAAATCGATTTTTTGTTTATTAAACTTCCACAATAAATAAAACACTTGAAATTGAAAGCGACTGTTTACATTATAGCGAGTTTGACTAGATTGGCTGGTATGTGTCCTTGAGTGCGATTACAGAAAAATGTGCCATACTCAGAACAGTAACTTATCAAGAGATAATGTACTATGACATTGCTTCTCAGTCTGGTTTATTTATTTATTACCTACCTGCTGACTCAATCGTATTCAAAAATGAACACTACCATTCAAATAATATAATATAATGTAATATAATAATATAATGTTGATTCAATTGAATTAGGTAAGTTATAGGAACACAGGATACCTGATAGTAGGTACCTACTTACCCTACGTGTGGGTAAGGTGATGGTGCTGTGTAGTGTATCAGTGCTTTCCCGAATTTATTGCGACCGTGAGCGGCCGTGGTTTCATAAATCTTTGGTGTCATCGTCGTGTCATCCATTCAGTTTAATTGTTATAAGTCAGTTTGAAGGCCGTTATTCTATGCCCCTCTTGTCCTTGTCAAAGAGTATTTTTTTTCTCTCATGCATCCCTCGTATTCTGAGAAAATATACAGAAAATACTAAATTATTCCTTTGGTAGAATAAAAAAATTATCTACACACAATACTGTAGCTACCATATTATATCCTATGACAATCATGCCAAGGCTTTTGCTGTGACTTCGAACAAAATTATTCTATGGTGAGACACTCGTGCTGGCAAACTCTTATCTACTGCATCTTAAAAAATCTTGTCGTAAGAACTCCAGTCTTCGCAGCTTTGGTCTCCATTGAGGTTTCCACTATAGATGCATCTCCTGAAAGTCAACGTTCAAAAATGTTATGATCAAAAGAGTCAAAAGTTCAAGTAATCTAGTCTGAGGTTAAAATGGTGTTTCGCCGAAACAAAATTCAAGAGGAGCTTGAAGAACAGTAAATATTAATTTTAATATTAAAGATCAAGCTTTTGCTCTTGGATAATTAATTATTTTTATTTGTTTTGTTTTGTTTTCAGTGATAATAAAAGAGATGATAAATCAACGGAGAAAGTTCCAAGCATATCATATTTCACATTGGTAATGCATTCTTTTTTATAGGACTCGCGAGTTCTACCCGCGACTTCGCTCGTGTGCTACTCGGATGAGATATGGTGCTGTAGATTAGAATACTAATCTTCAGGATATTTCTCCTTCCAGTACAGATTTGCATCCAAATCAGATCGAATATTAATCACGATATCGCTTCTGGCTACTTTCATCGCTGGTATAACCCTCCCGTACGCCATTACTCTCGTCGCCAATAACTTTCAGAACATGATATCTTATACAAAATCAGCTCAAGAGGGTACACCAGATGACGAAGGGTTTTTATCGAAGATCCACCTCTTTGGTTTGAAATACTCATGTGTTGGTGTAGTACTGTTCGTAGGAGGTTACCTGGGAACTGCTCTGATGAACATTACGGCTTTGAATCAAGTAAATGTTATCTCAGTCCCTTTAAAAAAAATACGAATGGTAATTTATTTCATTTCATGAAGAAAATGATGTTTTCAGGTCTATAAAATAAGGCAAGCATATCTAAGAGCGGCATTGAATCAAGATTTCGCGTATTATGACCTGCGCCAAACAGGTGGTTTTGCATCAAGGATGGCAGAGTAAGTGTAGACTTTTAGCGTAGGTCCTAGTGCTACGGCGGCGTAGTCAATGTAGCATTAGAATTTACGACGGCGTATATACAGCGTAGCATTAGAATCTACGGCGTAGAGTGCGTAGCATTGGAATCTACGGCGTAGAATGCGTAGTGCGTAGCATAAGAATCTACATAACATTTATCTGTGCTACAACGTAGAGAGCGTAGCATCTGAGTCTACGACGTCGTAAGCGGCGTAGCATTAGGAACTACAGCGTAGCTGTGGAATAAATGGCATTCTGCTAAATGTTTACCCGATATTAATTTTTTCGTGTTCAAATTCCAGTGACGTCATAAAGCTAGAAGAAGGCATCGGTGATAAGGTTTCTGCATTAGTGTACAGCTTGACTATCGGACTGGGCTGTATTGTGATGGCAATGGTCAAGGGATGGAAGCTCGCCCTTCTGTGCTTAACCACCACGCCGGTGACGTTTATGCTCGTAGGGCTTACTGGGAAAGTTAGTATTCACATAACTTTGCTAATTTAATTTATTTTATTTTAGTAATTTTAGGAAAACTAACAGCTAGGTAACACGAAAGAACAACAAACATAACACAGGAATCAAGAAGATTCAAGCGAACTGATGGCCAATTAAAAGTTTCCACAGATTATTTTGAATTTAGACAAAGAAAAACAGCAAGTAGACGACAAGAGATACTGAATGGTTACAAATATTACATGTAGGTATGTATTTAAATTTTGAGAAATAGAGTAGATAGGTAGGTTTTTTTGATTTGAAGAAGGTATCCACGGCGACTCCTCATTATTTTCTTGAACATTTTGACTACTTACAATACCGTCTTTATCTCAGGTTGCGAATCGCCTCGGCAAGAAGCAAACCCAGGCGTCTGGCCAGGCCAGTGCCGTGGCACAAGAAGTTCTGGGTTCCATCCGCACGGTTTATGCCTTCAGCGGCCAACAAAAAGAGCTGGAGAGGTACAAGTTACCGCTTGCTGTGGCGAGGAAAACTAACATCAAAAAAGGTTGGTAAACAGTAGGCTCATTTAAAAGAGTTCGCGTCCGGGGATGTACTATAACCAAGCCTATTTCTTTCAGATTTTTTCACGGGCCTGTCAATGGGATTTCTGTTCTTTTGTGTATTCTGTTCATACGCCCTGTCATTTTACATTGGAATTTATCTCGTCATAAATGATCCAAATAACTACAACGCTGACGTCATGTTTTCTGTGAGTGATAGCTACACATAGCTGTGTTTTAGAAATATATTTTTCCTAAGTAACATGTCGTTGCTATCTGATTCCGACTCAACTTGACCCTCAACTTTCGATAAAACTTAGACTGGGCCCTCAGGGTAGTCGCATATCGTTGCATTGTACCACTATGGCCAGGTTCGACCAATTTCGAATAACGCTATTCGTTACATTAGAAAATAAGAAAGAAAGAAAATCAGTTTTGTTTGCAAATATTTCCGATTAAAATATTTCCGGTTTTTTTTTGACATTTTTAAAGTAGCGACGGGTAGTAGGTATTTTATCTGATGAATAGCGTTATTCAGAGTTGGTCGAACCCGGTTTAAGACCCGTATGCCGTTGATACTTCTTATTGAAAATCTGCCAAAAAAATTATGTTGGAGTCTTTATGCCTTATTTGAGATGAGCGTAAGGTCGAAAACTATTAGATCCACGTCTTTCCTCTATGGTTTTAGGTATTTTTTGGAATAATGACAGCAATGGGTAACATGGGCATGGTGGGCTCTCTTGTTGGGTCTTTCGGTGCCGCTAGAGGCGCCGGTGCACAGATATTCCACCTCCTTGATAGCCTGCCGACGATCAATCCATTGGCAGACAGGGGAATCAAGCCATCAGCAGCTGAAGGGAATATTGATCTGAAGAATGTCGTGTTTCATTACCCTTCTCGACCTAGTGTGCCGGTAAGTTCATGGTTTATTATTTAAAAAAGAATTCGTTCGGGGAAAAATTCGAAACGGGATTATAAAGATCTTTCTAAGAAAATTATTACTCTTTGAGCTTGTTTATTACTGTGTCTGTTTTTCAGGTGTTAAAAGGAGTTAGTGTGAGCGTAAAGCGTGGGCAATCTGTCGCTTTGGTGGGCCAATCTGGTTGCGGGAAGTCTACTGTTATACAATTAATCGGCAGATATTATGACGTCATTGATGGCAGCGTAAGTAACTTTCCTATTTTCACCGACTTACCGACTTTAGTATGTGTAGTATGCATAGTAGTCACAACGGATCTTTGTCCCTCTGAAGTATCTGCGCAGAACCCATGTTTAGGTTGAATTGGAGGTAAGCTAATTTTTCGCACAACACCGCATTCAAATCGGAGCCCTACTTTCGGAGCTGCGAGGGCATAGACAAACTTATAACACCCGTTCGTTATTCAGTTATAAAATGATTAGGTCCTAGTTTTCAGTCAAAAAACTTTTTGAAACTTTGCCTAATCATCGTTTACTAATGATGACATTCAATACAGATCAGTTTTGACGGAAACGACGTCCGTGATATATCAGTCAGGTGGCTCAGAGCTCGCATTGGCCTGGTTGGGCAGGAGCCAGTGCTTTTCAACGTGAGTGTACGTGAGAATATCAGATATGGACGTGATGATGCTACTGAAGAAGAAATAGTGGCTGCTGCTAAACTAGCAAATGCTCATCACTTTATAGCAAAACTGCCAATGGTAAGATTTAATGCAAATAGCCGACCCTTTCGACACCGATCACACTGCTTGGCGGCAGAAATAAGATCTATAATAAGTTCTTACTTCGGCAACTTCGGGGTCGGCCAAGAAAGCGTTGGCGGGACGATCTAGACGCCTTCGAAGGGAGATGGTGGGAGGAGGCTCAGCATAGGGAGTATTTGAAGTCTCTGGGGGAGACCTTTGCCCAGCAGTGGGACGAGACAGGTTAATTAAAAAAAAAATAATAAGTTCTCCTTCGAGCAAAACTTTACAACTTCCTTCTACTCATTCTACTACTAAAAATTTTATTAAGACCATTGGTTTTATCAGGGTTATAACACAATTGTTGGCGAACGCGGTGCCTCGTTATCAGGTGGTCAAAAACAACGGTTAGCTATAGCCCGAGCTCTAGTACGGAACCCGCTTGTTTTGTTATTAGACGAGGCGACCAGTGCCCTCGATACCACTTCAGAGGCTAAAGTGCAAATCGCTTTGGATAAGGTCAGATCATTTTTTGTTTAACTCCTTTTTTGTAACCCTCCTCGTACCTAGCTCCAAAACGGAAGCTCCGATTGAAAGCAACATTTCCAGAAATAATCTTCTTCTGAAAGGGCTTCTCCGATTCTCCATCCGACGACTTTTCACAATCTGTACAATGTTGTCGGTTCAACGCACAAACGGATAGACCTCGTTGTAGTAGTACCTAGTTGCCATTCGAGAACCTTTATTCCCCAGCTACATCAAACTAATTATTGTTCGCAAATTAATGCTGGCTAAAGTAACATGCTTTATGATTTCATCCAGGCTGCCGAAGGTCGAACAACGATAGTCGTGGCCCATCGTCTATCTACAATTCGTAATGTTGACGTAATATACGCAATGAAAGATGGTGAAGTTACTGAATCAGGGTCTCATGAGGAGTTAATGGCAAAGAAAGGACAATACCACGAAATGGTTCTAATGCAAGAACCCAATGCAATAAACGGAAGTGAAGGTAAAATAACGAAATGGCAATCGTTGGTGAGGCATACGCCGATGGTTGAATATTATTGACAAACTGATCAATCAAATTAGAATACGTTTTGTTTAGTAGATCATGAGCCGGTCAAAGAGGAATCTAAAGTCTCTCAAGAGGTCATTGACAATGAAGATTTGATAAGTGTAAGTCCGTAGTATTGTTTCAAACATATACTTTTTACCTTTCTTTAGTTTACTGAGCTGATCCACATCGGCTCGCGAGTTATAATATGCACAAATACCTACACCAAAAAGAATAACATTGAGATGAATCGACAAACCCATGCAGCGGAGGCCGTTTGATTAGTTGGTTGGTTATTTATGATTAAGTTTTTTCTAGATATCGGACTTAGAAAAAGATTCCAAAACACCTAAGCTTTCCTTCTGGCGAGTAGTGGGTTTGAATTCCCCTGAGTGGAAGTCAATCACTATCGGTTGTATCGGATCTATTCTTATGGGGTTCTCGATGCCGCTGTTCATCGTCGTTTTTGGAGATTTATTCGGAGTAAGTTTTGACTTTACTAAGGCTTTGGACTTGGTATGTTTCACTGTCTTTGAGAGTGTTATTAAAATCTAGAAATAACTAAGAGCTTTCTTTCTTTTGCTAATTGTAAAACAATCTGGTATTTTACTTGTGAACATGACTGTAGTTGGTTTTCATTGTTGGTATCTAGCAAGGTAACACTTTGGTTCCACTATTTTATAAGGAGTGAAAAGTAAGATAACTTAAATTAGTCTTTCTTTTTTCTAGTCCATGTCCAATCCTGACCCAAATCATCTATGGGATAAAGTGAAAAAAGTATCAATAATGTGTATCCTCATTGGAGTTGTAATGGGAATTTCTAATCTAATTGAGGTTATTATTTGTATTTATTGTTTTTTAACCCTTTGTCTATTAAACTCCAGGTTTGCTGGTCATCCCTTTAGACCGCCAGATGTGCAAATTCAGAGACACCAGAGATGTTTAAAAAATTTAGTTTTTTCTTCTGAAGCTTTTAATCCACGCTTCGAAATAACCTTTGAATCATTACTGTAGGTAGGTATAGTGTGAATGTGTACCCTTAACCTAAAATTGGATAATGTTATGCGACGCCGTCTATTTCAAAGGTTCCATACTTTCAGGCCGTATCGTTTGGCATAGCGGGCGCATATCTGACCGAGAGACTGCGTGTACGTATGTTCGCGCATATGTTATCGCAACACATGGCGTATTTCGACGAGCGTGTCAACTCGACTGGAGCTTTGTGTGCTCGGCTCTCGGCTGAAGCCGCTTATGTACAGGGTGTTAGTAAATACAACTTTATACTTTGATTTTTACAATAGTTAAGGCGGAGTAATATCGATCTATTTACGTATTTAAGGGTATACATAAACTCTTAAAATAATCTCTAAGACTGTTTGACATTAGGTCTCTGTTAGTACAGAGATAGCAATGATGTATGCTACAATTATAAGTATTTATAGTGATCATCTCTAGATAACTGATCACTGGCTAGGCATAGGAACTATCTTGATTTTATTTATTTAGTTCCAAATGAATAAATGATTGTCTCGTCGTACAAATAAAAAATCGAATTCAACTGACTACTGACCACGGTGTAGGTAATATAATGACTCATCCATAACCCTAAAGCTGTTTTCATAAAAAAAAAACGCATCTACATATAGCACGCCTTACTGTACTAAAGTTCTCGAATACCAACCTTTGTTTAGAGCACTGATTGTGGTGTGATAATTGATAAAAACCTACACTTAGAACGACCCATTTGTAAAAATAAATTTATAGTACATTGCATGTCTGTATAGTCAGGTGGGCCATCGCCTTGTTCTAGCAATAGTTGTTAAAAAAAAATAGATAGGTACCTATGAAACTACACGGAACAAAGAAATTAAAACGTATAATTGTTTTCTCAGGCAACAGGTCAACGTATTGGCATACTCCTGCAAGGAGTTGGTTCAGTCAGCCTGGCGCTGGCTTTGGCGATGTACTTCGAATGGCGCGTCGGTTTGGTAGCACTGTCTTTCTTTCCAATCGTCATAGTTGTGATCTACCATCAGGCGAAAGCCACGAGTAAAGAGTCGCGGGGAAATGCGAAGACTCTCGAAAGTAGTACTAAGGTAAGAGTCTTAGAGGATTAGCCTGAATTATGCATATCAAGAAGATGCAATGGATAGGTGTCTTAGGCCGGGTTCGACCAACTCCGAATAACACTATCTGTCTCTACTTTAACTTGTCAAAAACAAGGATGGATTCGTCGAATCCTTTCGTGCTTATTAGAAACCACAGTAAGCTGAGCCCGGAGTCTGCATTTCATTCTTGGAATTAAATGCGGATCGACTTTGATGAGATTTCCTTTAATTTCTTTACAAACCTTTTTATACTTATTTCGCCCAGCGTTTTGCATCTCATTTTTCGAAGCTGAATTTCAGAGTTGGGGTTCAGTCTTAGAGAGCAGTTAGAAACATCGTAACTTGAGTTAGCTCACAAAAGAGTTCTGCTAACCGTAGGTGACTCAACACAAGAGATAAAAGCACATTCATACCGCCAGATATGAATGTGCCTTGTTATCTTTGTCCTTCTCTGACCTTATACCCACTAAAACCCAACCATCGCCCATCAAGAACTTCTTAAGAATCTTGAATTGATACCTTATAATTTCAAAGTTTGTATAAGCTTCCATGCTCACACAAACATTTACTAGTTCTTGCCACGTATTTGCCAGTTATAACTCTCCAGATAGCAGTCGAAGCGGTGTCAAATTTCCGTACGGTCGCGTCCCTTGGTCGCGAAGAGAGATTCCTTGCAGAGTACATGACCCAGCTCGAACCAACATTACCGCTGTCGCGTCGATCCGCCCACTACCGTGGATTAGTGGCTGGACTTTCCCGTTCCATGTTCAACTTCGTCAATGCAGTCGCTCTCACGTATGGGGGACATCTGATTGTGTCTGACGGAGTGGCGTGCGAAAGTATTCTCATGTAAGTTGATTCGTGCTTACACATCGTCTTTCTATCTATGGGAAATAAGTAATACAGATTTTACGATACAGAGGATGAAGGACTTGGAATGCGAATCCGACCGGCGCGCGGCGGCGGCAGTCGTGCTGGCGGTGGGCATAATAATAATATAAACTTGACACATTATATTTTGTTCTAATTTAAGAACAACTCAATCTCTGCAAATGGCATCGGGGCAGGCGCAGAACGCGTTCACATTTGCGCCCGACTTCCAGAAGGGAATTAACGCCGCGTCCAGGATTGTGGCGCTGTTCAACGCCAAACCTAAGATCGACGATCCGGACTCGCCAGCTATTATTGGATTTGTTAGCACTTTTGCATTTTCTTAACCTATATCACAGATAATACAAACTAACGGTACCTATAATTCGGACGGTAACTCGCAATGAACCCTGAGTTTAAATGATTGCGGCAAGTCGGTGGATGGAGAACACCAAACAGAGATGCATACCTACGTCCTGCAGTAGACTAAATAATTGTAAGATCTAGACTTCATAGCAGCAGGGTATTTGACTTGGACAGAATAATTTATAGCATGTAGGCTTACCCTAAGATAAATTTAATGGTTCTAGGTATCAAAGGGCGAGGCAAATTTCAAAGAAGTTGAATTCAGCTATCCATGCCGACCGAATGTTCGCGTGCTGCGAGGACTGGATTTGATGGTAAGATACTATCAGAATAAAGTTCGGAAAGACAGGACTTCTAAATAAAGGGCCTGACCTACTGATTTTGAAGGGGAGACAGGTGCATTTTTCAAAAACTATAGCACAACTTTTAGACCTTGTTGAATGAATAGAGTTCCTCATTACAAATAATAGTTATTATGACAGCTAAGTTCTAATTTCCAACCATTCTGATATTTGCAACGTTTAGTTGCCATTTTTGTATGATCATAATTTTGTATGTCTTGGGTAGGTATCGCGTACTTAATACATAATATATTATTTGGATACGTTTCAGATGGAAAGTGGTAAAACTATAGCCCTGGTAGGGCGCAGTGGGTGTGGCAAGAGCACTCTCATTCAGCTTCTGCAAAGATTTTATGATACAGATGGAGGCGTTGTTGTTAGTATGACTAAGGGCGGCTTGCACCAGAATTGCTAAACGCGTTTAACTCTTAAATAGTATTTAGCGAGTTGTCAAATCATATAAATACGTCAGATTTAAATCGATTTAGCTGTTAAACACGTTTAGTGATTCTGGTGCAAGCCGCCCTTATAGTCTTGTGAAAAGTCTAGGTATGTCTTAGGTTATGGTAATATAAAACTATGGTGTAGGTACATCGGTATTAGACTTATGAGGTGTTGACCGTTAGAGCTTACTTATTGTAATTTTTAAGCAAACAAGTAGGTCCGTAATTTTTTAACTATGGAAAGAGATCAACCAACAAAACCAAATCGGATAGACGGTAATATTGTTTCAGCATGTGCCTTTAAATTTTTATTGTGATGGCAACCAATTTTTAAACCCCAACGCTAAAACTATGGGGTGTTATAAGTTTGACGTGTCTGTGTGTGTGTGTGTGTGTATGGGTGTGTGTGTGTGTGTGTGCGTGTGAGTCTGGCTTTCTTTTTTTTTTCTTTTATGGCTTTGTTCTTTCAGTCACTGGACGGATACCCGCTCCCAAGTCTCATGATCAACGAAGCCCGGGGTACTTTCGGTCTGGTATCTCAAGAGCCAGTGCTGTTCGACCGATCCGTTCGAGGGAACATAGCTTATGGCGACAACTCTCGGCATGTGACCGATGAGGAAATATTCTCGGCTGCGCGTCACGCCAATATACATGAGTTTATAGCTTCACTGCCGATGGTAAGAAACTGTGGCTGTAAGTATTGTAAATTCAGGTGTAGCTAGGGTTACCATTTAGGAATTTGAAAAGTCCTGGCAAAAAGCCGGACATTTCGATAAAAGTCCGGACTTTTTACTTACAAAATGGAAACATTATCTTAGTTACAGTGGTATGGTAGGCATGGTAGCAGACGCTCACATAACGCATTGCGACATTGCGAGAGAGGATTGATTGTAAACGCAATAAAATAATTATTGTAAGTTTATTGTTAAAGAAGACTTTGATTATCTATTTCTGTCTTTTGTTTATGTCCTGTGTTGTGTGCAATAAAGAATTAAGAATTAATTAAAGACTGATTTGATATTAAATTACTTATTATGTAAGTAGTTATATTAATCATATTCCATCTAATTTAAAAAAAAAAATCCGGACAAATTAAAAGGCCGGACAAAGGCCGGACAAGAGTCTAAAAGTCCGGACATGTCCGGACTTATCCGGACGGATGGTAACCCTAGGTGTAGCGAACTATTTAGCGTCCTTGCTCGCAATCTCGGGTGTAATGAGTAGCATACGCCCCTTGGCAAACGATGTACTTACCATTTATAGATCTTTTACAATTACAATTTATTCTCAGGGCTACGACACAAACATCGGGGCGAAGGGCGTTCAACTTTCCGGCGGGCAAAAGCAGCGTGTGGCGATCGCGCGCGCTCTCGTACGGAAACCCAAGATTCTGTTACTGGATGAGGCCACCAGTGCACTCGACACTGAAAGCGAAAAGGTACTGACAGTACTGCTAACCGGCGCATGGTCTGAGCCTTAGCTAATCGCAATAAATTGGCCAAGCTGCAAGTTACTGTGGGCACGGGAACAGACTGACCGAACGAAAGCAAAGAAATCATCATCGTATACTTTAAAAAAAATTACGAAAAATCTGTGCACACAAATACTTCGCACTGAAAACTTTTTTATAAAAGAAAAACTTACCTATACCTACAACTTATTTTGGCATAAGTATTTATACCAGTTCTTTTGATCAAACTCAAATGGGGCTTACAATCCCGTAGTATATTTTTTATTATGTACCTAACTACCTTACCAACCAACTAACGGTCTCGATTTGTAACAGTCGTATGTGGTCTTCGTATTTTTACATAGAATTTTTTTATAAAAGCAAGCATATGGTTATTAATACATTGCCTCACCGAGCATGTCTACTAAGAACGTATCAGGATCAGGCATCACAATTTTAAACTTTTACGTTTTCGGTTCTAGATAGTGACAGAGGCGCTTGAAACTGCACGTTCAGGCCGAACATGCATCATCATAGCGCATCGGTTGAGTACGATCCGCGACGCGGACCGCGTGTGCGTGTTGAAAGCCGGATGCGTGCATGAAAGTGGCACACACGACCAACTGTTGACTATGAAGGGAGCTTACGCCGCGTTGTATCATGCCAATAAATAAACTGTTAACTACCTTTTGTATCATTGAATTGCACCCAAAAGTCACGACACCCATCTACCCTATAGGTATACCTACCAGTGGCGGATCCAGGATTTCGATTTAGGGGCTCAGAGGGGCGAGTACGAGTTTACAGTGTGCAACGTCTGACGCCCAGCACACCAGTGTGCGCTGATTGGTATGGAAACACTCAGCAGATTTTTTGAGAAGCTTGGTCTCGTCCAGCTTCCGCTCAGTGTTTCCATACCAATCAGCGCACACTGGTGTGCTGGGCGTCAGACGTATTGCCTCGTACTCGCCCCTCTGATATTTATGGCTTTAGCTGACAAATCCTGGTCCACCTTTGGGTAGGCTTGATGCTTTGGTGGGGAGCATGACCCTCCTAGGCCTCCCTCCTGAAACCGGTAGTGCTAGCTACCGCATTCGCACGTCCAACAGTTAAATATGAAGAGAGCTTGCACGCTGCGCTTTCGGTCCTAACGAAAGTGAACTAATATTGCCTAAGTCATTTTTGATTTCTGACCAATGCGAAAGACGCAAGCCAAAAAGTACTAACCAAAAAAAAAAAGTACTTACTAAGTAGTAAGTTAGTAAAGTACTAAGTAAGTAGTAGTAAAGTAAACTTTTATAAAGGTACCTACCTAGGTGCCATCTACTTAGTTTTTAAGTAATAGATAACTAATAAAACAAGTTGGGTAGGTACATCTTGCTATTTATTCGAAAAAATTAATAAATACAAGTAGACAGAAGAGTTCACGTTCCGCGGAGGCACGTCGTGGTGAAGTCAGTTCGTAGGTTCCTGTGGACAAAATAATATATTGTAAAGAAATAACGACGATTTTTCTCAAAATTTGAGAACGGGTGTCACCGTTTCGTAAAAATCTTAGCTTTTACCGTTTACCGCAGATCGGGCTTTTACAGTAACACATACCTACCTGCCTACATCTTTATACTGACAGTTGATTCAGAACCCCCCGCCAGACTGTACACTTCGAGGGGTCGAAGACAACATTCATATAGGTACCAGGGGCGGATCCAGGATTTAATTTTGGGCATGGTCCCCCTGCCCCACCCCCTGTATCCGCCAATGATAGGTACAAAAAACTTATACCTAACTATGCGCCAAAACGTGGATGCGAAAACGCGGTAGATAGGGAGTGCAGTACTTGTCAAATAGTAGGTAATAATACCGATGTACAGTTTTCTAGATTTAAATATGTAATAGCGTTATCGCCTTGAATCTCTCTAATGGTAATGTCTATGTTAAATAAACAATTTGAATTTGAATTTGAAAACGAGATAGTTTTACCCTAAGTGCATAATATCTATACTTACTTATAAGTATACATTTATACATACAGACAATGCAAGAATATAGGTAGGTACCTTAGGGAGTAGGCGCGACCATTGCAGCTGCCGTCAGCTGAGAGATGATACTCCCGCCGACCAAGTTCCCATAGTAAGCCTGGGCAGCGGCCGCGGTGGTTCCTGCACCAATTCCCGCAGCTCCAAAGCCCAACATAGGGGCGATCATGGGTGCCAGTATGCCACCCGTGCCGTAAATGGCAGCTCCTCCGATAACATTTACTAATATAGCGGCAAGGAGCCCCATTTTATCTGGAAATAGAAATTCAGAGGTTAAAATCATTTGGATTGGCATGGCAAATCGAGTGGAGGCACATAAAAGTAGAAAGACTACCTACATTTTGTCACTTAAGGGGCCTTCTTTTGATTTTGGCCTATTTAGCTCATTTTTCGAACTCGATTTTTATTACAGTTAACGTTTTACGATTACAAATATAAATGGAAATTAAAGTTTGGTTCAATAAAAATAGAATGCTGGGAGAACATTTTAAATTAGGCAATACACAACTGAGAAATAAATTAATTTGTAACGCATGTCTTCGTAAAATTATCAAAAATGTGAACTTTTCGTCTTGATTTTATCATATAAAAAACTAGTTTAAAGATAATTTAAAAATGCAATTAAAATATTTATTTTGTTAAAAATAGAATGCTGGGAAAAAATTGCTGCGCGTTCATACAATATGTTAGAGAAATTATTTTTTGAAAACACCGCCTTTTACGTAATTTTACTCTTCAAACAAACTGTGATTTCTACGAAAGTAAGAAGTTTAAAGTTAAAATACGCATACTATATAAAAGAACAGGTTTTTTTCTTACAAATAAAATTAAAATTATAGTCTTCTACCATGTACTTATTTTTATAGGATTTTTCTAAAAACACCTATATATCATGCAGCGCAACGCTGCGGGTGGCATTCCGCGCTGAGCGGCCGTGGAGGGAGGACGTATCGCTTTTCGTCGTGCGCACTATACATATACATATTATATCGACAAATAGCAGTATCGGCACCAAATTATAGTGTGACCGCGTGATTTGATCTTTCGTGCGGCCGTAGGTACTTGGTAGATGTTTTCTAACTACATTATTTAGGTTTCATAAAATGTCGGTATCTTCACGATATTTGAACTTTTGTAAATAATAAAAAACACTATTTCAATCAAGTACCTACCTACTTAGTATATAGGCCGATTTATAAATTACTCAAATGTACTTACTACTTTCTGCTACTTGCCTACTTAGCATCTACTTACTGCTGACTGACTTGACTCCTTGTGAAGTCCCCCCCCCCTCTCTACCCCTCTCCAATTTCTCATAAAGGTACCACACACCCTATGAGGTATTTTTGGAAAAAGTAGAATTAGATTGATTTTATCGCTCGATCGATTAGTGACAAAGCGAGGAAGGCTCTCACAAAATTTATCTCCCTCCTCCACTATCATGTCTAAGATGGCAGACATTGATTTTTTTGAGGAAAGTTATATGGGTGTCGTTTTCGGGATATTTTGTGGTGCTGATTATGGAAATGGTATCCATTTTGAAATCCAAGATGGCGGACATCGGTTTTTTTGAGTAAAATGATATGGGTGTCGTTTTCGGGATATTTTGGGATGCTTATTATGGAAATGGTATCCAATTTGAAATCCAAGATGGCGGACTTTGGTTTTTTTGAGTAAAGTGATATGGGTGTCGTTTTCGGGATATTTTGGGATGCTGATTATGGAAATGGTATCCATTTTGAAATCCAAGATGGCGGACATTGGTTTTTTTGAGAAAATAGATATGGGTGTCATTTTCGGGATATTTTGGGGTGCTGATTACGGAAATGCTATCCATTTTGAGATCCAAGATGGCGGACATTGGTTTTTTTGATAAAATAGATATTGGTGTCGTTTTCGGGATATTTTGGGATGCTGATTACGGAAATGGTATCCATTTTGAAATCCAAGATGGCGGACATTGGTTTTTTTGAGAAAATAGATATGGGTGTCATTTTCGGGATATTTTAGGGTGCTGATTACGGAAATGGTATCCATTTTGAGATTCAAGATGGCGGACATTGTTTTTTTTTTAGTAAAGTGATATGGGTGTCGTTTTCGGGATATTTTGGGATGCTGATTATGGAAATGATATCCATTTTGAAATCCAAGATGGCGGACATTGGTTTTTTTGATAAAATAGATATTGGTGTCGTTTTCGGGATATTTTGGGATGCTGATTACGGAAATGGTATGAGGTTAGAGGACTACACAAACTGAGGACTACAAAAACACGTGCGTGACTCTCTTTTCTTCTTCTTCTCTTATATATGGCCTTTGTCCGTCATTTCGACAGACAATTTTGCCAGTGTCAAGTGGATTATTTGAAATAAGTTTAGTTAAGTCGAGTCATACTTACGTGAAGTCGTTTGTTTTGAAAACAAAATGGTGTATTTTTCTCAATAGGTACCTAAATATATACCTATCTGCGAAGCGATATGACAACAATAATTGACTTTTGATAAATACTTTTTGCTAAGTACCAAAGATTTTATACATAGGTACAAGATCATTGCTAAACACCCATAAAAATTATAGATTGAATCTGTAGAATGACCAACATTCTAGCAGATGATAGCAGATTTGAATACAAGAACAAGTTTATTCATACTTAAATAAAACTTAAATAAACGTAGGTACTTAATTATGTTTACACTTCTAGTTAAGTGTACGGTGAGATGATGCTTATGTGTTTTACGAACCCGGCTATTAGGTTGGCGTTTTTCTTTTACTAAGAAATAAATATCTTTTCCTAAAATGTAAGTAGGTAGGTATATAGAACATGCACTACCCTAAATAATGATGGGACTCAAAATACCGCATGAGTAGGTACTTTGTGTAAATCGCTTTGCACTTGCATCGTATAAAATCAAAATGGACGCTAACAACGTGTGCAAATCGTGCAATTTTTACAACCACGACGTCGTCGTGCACTAGTTTCACAAAGACTATGAAACTCTTCTGGGTTTAATTTAGTTAGTACTTAGGTAACTCTATGATTCTTAGGTAGGTATACTAATCGGCCCTATTTGAACTAATTGCAATAAGCTGTCAGGATGAGTAGGTTAGGCATAAATAATGATAAGCCAAGCCGGTTCATAAATACCAAATAAGTAAACAAATCAGTTTATGGGGTTAAAAACTCACCACCCTGAAGTTCTACGTAAATGATGCTAGGTAGTTGGTACTTACCTCAACAACAGAGTTTCACAAATTCACAATAATTCACCAAAACAACTGAGTTGAGCTCACTGGTTGGACAGTACTACAATCCCCTCTCTCTTTGCGTGTATTTATAAGGTCGTGTTTAGGGTTCCTTTCTTTGCGTATGCAAACTTCAAACTTGGCTATGGCTTGGCTGCATATTTTCACTGGTTATCACGAAGAGAGTTAGTTATAATTTGATCAAGTGAGCGAAGGAACGTAGCGAAGTGTCAACTTGGGCGAATCGGCGTTGTATGTTTGTATGTTTGTTAGAGCATAACTGTCGAACCGCTTATCCTATCTACATAGAATTTGGTAGGTAGGTCAGCAGATAGTCTACCATAGTTTACTTGTAAGATTATGAAATAAATCGCCCTAAAGTTATTGGGGTCCGAAAAGGAGTAGGTATTTATACAATACGTAATTTACATACCTACTACTAATTTATACGGTAGGTAGGTGGGATGTCATAGTATGACAGGTCTTCGCTTATAAACATTCTAAAACCGTTCTTATTTTTGTTCTACTTAGGTTATAAATTTTGAGCTTTATTAGTATAAATTGTAAAGTTGGTGCAACATGTCAGCTTCCATTTCATAGTTTCGATGACTTTTGTTAAACTAACTAGATCGCGGTACCTATCGATATCTCAGCCATAGATGAAAACGATGTTTTATTGAGTAGCTAGGCACTTATCTTTGATTACCTACTGTAGGTCTCTAAAAATACTTAAACGAGCTACGGAACCCTTCACGAACACGTTTACACTATCTTGTTCAGACTAAAAGCCATTTCAGGAATCATTATTATCGGGACTTTCCCCAGCAGAGACGCACTCCACGCCTTCGATCAACCAGTGTTGCCAAGTCAACTACTTCAAAATATGCTAGATTGGTGTAAAAAATATGCCAAAAATATGCTAACCTTCTATAAAATATGCCAAAAAAAATGCCAACATATTATTGTCAATTTATTTATTAAAAAATAGAATCAGGGGAATAAAATATCAATGTCTTCATCTTCATCCACATCAGCTGATGTGGAAGGCTGAGAGCCAGAGTCGTAACTCTCTTTGGTTCCGATATTACGAAGTACATTGTCTGGAACAGTGTAAAAATAACAGCACTTTCCTGCTCTTTTTAGGCCGAATCTGACGTAAAAAATGGCGTTCAGGGATCTCAGGGTGAAGATTCTGCTTTCTCGGTGTTCAAATCTTTTTTTACTTTAGGGAAGTTAATTTTTTTTTTACTCTTCATTGGCTCTATTGCTTTTCTGTGCTTTGCTGATGGAATATGTAGCCTCAAAACAGACAATTTTGCAATCATGTCGTACTTACAATAACTACAGTACGCTTTCGAAGTGTCGTTTTCAACGGGCTGCAACCACTCTTTAAACTCTGCCGGTAATGTTGATTATACTTATTCGCCATAACACTCGTAAAACATCAAATTATAAAAAAGGAACACGGAAACACGGATAAGTAGAGATAATTAGGAGTGAGTCCACAGTGATAAACAGCAGCCTCCGTATGCCAATCTTTTGCTGTCAAGTTATATTTCACTACCTAGTGTAATTTCTTCAGATCATTCTTTTTAGACACTTGACAGCAAAATATGCGCGAAAACACATCAAATGACGTCATAATGTCACTATTTAGTCACAGAATAACTATGAGTTAGTATGAACTGACCATGATTTAAAACTTTGCAGTTCAACTTTGATTGGCATACCCCTGCAGGTTTTGTACTAGTACTAGTACCTTGGACGAATACACTGCGCATTGATAAACTGAACGGAATCTTTTTTTTTACTGTCTCGGTGTATCAAGATTTTGTCTTTGAAAGGGAATGCCTGTCTAGTCTACATCATATGAATATTATTATATGAATAAATCACTTCGTAGGATTGGAGATTAGATGGGTAGGTACGTAATGCTTTGGTACCTTTCTACCTAAGTAGGTACCTACCTAAAGGAACAGATAACTTACTTATAATTAATATAATTATTAAACTAGAGTTTATTGTCAACAAAAGGTATTACCATTAGGTGCGCACATTAAAAAAAAAAGATGACAAATGGAGTAGGCTCAGCACTAATCTGCGCAGCTTAGTACTAAGTAGGTACTCAATACTCAATACTTTATTGCGTTCATGTTGTACAACCTACTTAAGTATTTATTAAAAAGATGGTCAAAAGAGATACCTACTTAGGTAGGTAGGTACTCGGTACCTACCTAGGTAAGTAAAGTACCTAACCTACCTTCTTATAATAAAGTAAAAAATCTGACTGCAATATTGTACTTGTAGGTATAGTAGGTAGTTTGAGTTATACCTAAGGTATTGGCTGCAGACTTGGATGCTGCAGATTAGGAATCAATGAATGAATCACAAGCACGAGCACAATACAAATCACAAAGGCATTGTAATAAATACCTATAAAATCTTTTTATACCTACTTATTAATCATTGATGAGGGCGCCACTGGTCTAGAAGTATCTGTCAAGTAGCTCGGTAAGGTTACCTCTCTCTCTACTCATTTATTTTGCAAAGTTACAAAAATCATTTACTTACATAGAATTATGTAGGTAATCGCCGAAATAGGTAGGTATAGAAGGTGGTAAGTAAGGTACGTACGCAAAAGTGATTCTATTCTATTCGTGGCGCGCCGTGGTGCATATTTACCTATGTTTAGAAGAGCGCCATCTATCGAATACTATCATAATGAATAACATATGCGAGATTGCGAGTTATGCGACCCAACAAAAAGTTTTGTTATGACTTGCCTACTATACCATACCAACTTAGTAACGAGACTTACGCACTGTCCAATAGATGTCACTAATGCCATTATGGACGTAACATTTTCACTGAATACAAATAAAATATAGGTAGGTAGGTAGGTTATTCGGAGAAAAACCAGAAACATTCGATATTTGCCCGGAAATATATATAAATATTTAGTTCCTAATTCAATTTACGTAGGGCAGGAATAGATCTACCACAATAGCTAGGTAAATTAAATAAGAGCACAGAAATAATAAACATACCTAGTAGGTACCTAACGTAGTCCCAGAAGTAGGTGAATTCACCTACTTCTGGGACTACTAAGTATTCATACTAAAGTAATTTTTGACTTAGTAAGAAATACTCTAGATTCGCTTCATTGCTCGCCATCACCAAAACTTAGAGTACCTAGGTAAGTAGTCTTCTTTTAGTAGTTTTTTTTCTAGTATCCACAGTAGTGTGGACACTAGTATCCACAGAATTGTGGACACTAGAAGACTACTCCACACACAGTGATCTAGCCTACCTACCTTTGTCAAACTGAGTTCATGCTTAGGAATGCGAAATCTGCAAGTACCTACAAGTTAAAAGCTTTTCACGCCTAAAAAGAATACCGTACATACCTACTTTAATTTCTCTATTTCAGCGAATTTTCAGTCGTCGTATTCTTTAAAATTTACCTGCATGCACATTAGTCTATTTAGTTCTCATTTTTAAAAAACATAATATTAAGGGTGGCTTGCACCAGAATCGCTAAACGCGTTTAACTCTTAAATAGTATTTAGCGAGTTGTCAAGTCATACAAATACGTCAGATTTAAATCGATTTAGCTGTTAAACACGTTTAGTGATTCTGGTGCAAGACGCCCTTAGGTAGGTTTAAGTAAAATAGGTTACATATGTCTTAGGTCCTTTTTATATTGACGAGATCGACTTATTTAGACCTTGCACAGACGATTTATTTCACTCGCTTGATGTGGTTTGTTTGCATACATTATGATGGGTACCTGGTGCACCCACAAAATGAGTGGTAAGTTATTAGTCATTGTTATAGAACGGTTGGGTGCGAGTGTGGACAGACGAGTACGGAGTCGGAGCTGACGGAGTCCAGTCCTGCGTCCCTGCTGTGCTGAGCCAGTCGGGAACCGGGCCTCGTCATCGAAACACGCTCGCTCTTGCCCTCAAGACTCACTCGCGAACACCTCACTTATCTCTCTTATCACTATAAAATGATACATCAAATTACCTCACTAGCGTTCTGATAACAGACACTCCAACTGTGATAAAACTCGCGATTTAACGCTCTATTATTAATCATTATCCGTGACAAATATTTTGGACCCGAATTTCTTGTTAAAATGTGAACAATTATCGAAACTACGCCAAGTGATTGAGTAAACTTTGTAACTGTAGAACTATTTTAGTCGAGATGAAGACGTTATTGTTGGTGGTGCAGATTTTAGCGATGACGCGGTTAGGCCGATGCAGTCCTTGTCCGTCGGTGGAGAGTTTGGACATTACGGAAGGATTCGTGCACCCAAACGGGTCAATACTTCTCAATGGGATAGAGTTCGCTACTGGTGCTTGGTACGAGGTCGAAGAAAATAACCAGACGATGCGTTATGGATGTCCTTGCGTCGGAAGAACCTGCATGTTCAAGTGCTGTCCAGCCGGGCAGGAGTACTTCAACAACGTATGCGTGGACTCAAATTCATCGGACCCCTTCAGCCCGCAACTCTTCAAGGAGCAGGAACTTTCAGCGCTGAAGGCAGAGGATAATTTTTTCTACTTGCACGGCCGAGCTTGCGATGACAGCTACTTGGCGGTCTCTGGGGTTGAGGAGTTGTACATCCAAGAGGTAAAAGTTTGCATTACTCTTTATGTAGCTTGGTGCACTACACAATAACAATTTATCGCTATAATATGAGTTTAGTGACATGCCCCAGGAAACAAACCCACCATCTGTGTATACAGAAAGAGACGAGCACTTAAACACAATGCCTTCATTCCATTTAGCAAAACGCGCAAAATTTACCTACATTTTTATAAAATAGGTGTAGGACTAAGGACCCAGTCCTTAGTCCATAGAAGGTCTTTCATGTTTAGTACCAATAATATCCCGCATGAGCACTAGGCTGGCATGGTCGCAGCGACCAGTCCAGTAATCTATCTTCCCAAAATAATAATATTTAATGATGACAGAAACTCTGAAACTTTCGAAAAAGTTAATATGAAATTGGTGCCCAAAAATCGGGCTGCGTAGTAGAAATAACAACGAAAATCGAGCTTCGTCTCTGGCCGTGTGTCTAGTCTTAGCCTGCATGCGTACCTTACCTACTAGGCGATGAGACAAGTGACCTTGTCTGGTCACCTAGTGCGCATGAAGGCTAAGTTCTAATACAATGCTAAGAATTAAAATTTACCTAATGATCTAATTAGAACGCTGCGCTGCTCCAGCGCTCACACAAAGCACATTATATAGGAATTTATATTACATACCATCTACAATGTAAGCAAATGAGGTATACACATTAGAATATGTAGGTAAGTACCTAAAATGTAATTACCTAAGTATGTATTTTATGTATAAACAATGGATTACCAATCTGATAATTCTGACATATCTTCGTTGATCATAAGGATTTCAAGATAAATCGACACATTTATATCCATCTCAAAAGGTAGGTGGCTACATCTACAAATTGCTTTTGTTTGAACTTTACATGGCACTTAGGAAGATTTTTATTATTTTGGGTGATTTGCTTTATCTCATTTTACAATAATTTTTTAACAGTATCTGTGCATTTATGCGTGACCAGTGTGACCACAGATTATAGCGTGACATAGGTACCCAAAATTTGACTCGGTTAGCTCTAGGGTCAAATCTATGTTTTATTTGAAGACGAATATAATCTATGTTCCTATTTAGGTAGGTAGTAGTAGGTAGGTAAATTTACCTGAGTAGGTACAGGAGCACGGTAAATGTAGAACTATCGTTAAAATACTTGATTTATCTCTTTTTTAGTAAGGTACTTACCTAACTAAATTATCATGCAGTTAACATATACCAAGAGTAGCAACAAACCACATTGTTAAACTCATACACTCCACCACAGTGATTGCCTTCACCACCGTTTCCAAGCATAAGTAGAGATTTCTTCCAAATAAGGTTCCTATTTATTTTACAAAAATTCCATTTATGCACGATTGTATTCAACAAAAGGATGATCGTCCACCCACAGACCAGCGAGTGCTGTAAGTACATTTTTATCAGCATCCCAGACATACCTACTTACCAAATAACAACGTATTGACGTAAACGGATGGTTAATAAATGACGATCTAAATTCTAAGTAAGATCACAACTGCGTAGCGGACAGTCATTTCGGGTGTTCATTCATGGTCTTATGATTTGTCCCATTCATGGGACGTGTGATTATACCTCTCGTGGTCCCATTGCTTATGTTAAATCTTCGATCCTGTATTTCCTGTGTGTGCGAACGTTAGTACCGCTACGCTACTACCGAGAGAGATAGCTTGCTTAATATTACTTTGTGATAACGCAATACGAACATGTTTGTCAGTTTTACGAGGCAATTAGTTGTAAAAGGTGTTTTGTTTCACCTACGACCGACTAATAGCCGTTAACCGCAGCACAGAACAGATATAGGTTCTTACCGCAGAAACCCCCAAAAGTTACTATGACCTATTTGTTTATATAAGAGCGTGTTTTGTCCATCTACAGTTTAGCGAGACGCGCTCCCATGAGTGTACCGTGGCATTATTTTTACCTTTTGAACGATGTTTAGTTTGGACGAGTCAAAATTAGTTTTTGCCAATACACGTGCTAGAACTTTGCGTTGTTTATAATCTGAAAATATACATTTAACAAAAAATATGTGCAAACATAAGTAGAAGGACATAATATATCGTCTAGTTTAATTCATTCATACCTATTTTTATCATAAATTGAGTATTATTGAAGATATGGTCAAAAAACTGGCTTTGGCCGCCATTTTTCCAAGATGACGGCGTTTCTGGCATAACTGCGAGGTGGCAAAATGAGAAGTTATATAGAGTACATCAAAATCAATAATACTACCGATTTCAAAACTCCCGGAAAACTTTCCAGGCAAAACTACTACCAAATGACTGGATTAAGTCGTGCCATTCTTTCCGGCAATCGAATCTACAGCTCCTGCGTTTTATTTTAACCGTGCGTTGAGTGATGTTTAACTCTGGCTTACCTACATTAAGCTCGGTAACGAAGTGGCTGTTGATAGCACTTCCGGAAGTCTATTTTATGATTTTAATTTACTCTAAAATACATATCTTTCAGCGTAGACCACTTTCATTCAGTTTTTGTAGGGCAACATTAGGTACATTTCTCGTAGATATTTTATTTATAGAGCAATAGAAAAAATATATAAAGTTACGTTCGCGCGCGATCAGTTATTTCGTTTTCAGAATTGTGCAACCAGACCAAATTGTAAGAATTTTTTAATACAACTAAATAATGATCTTTTATGTACAAATAAATGATGGAACAAGCCGATGGCCCACCTGATGTTAAGTGGCAGCCCCTGCCTATAACGATACATTGTCCCACTGGGCACGTCCACTGAAGACTCAAGATCATAATGAAAATTAGAACGCGTACAGACAGCGTAGCTCGCTCGTAGCCATGCTACGAAAGTGCTCGTCTTTATCGGTAAATGAGATTTTGTTCGGTAAATGTTCTTGCCTTGTTTTCATAACTACAGACCTACTTAGATCATAAGTACCATCGTTTGGAAGTTTTCATGCAACGTGTGTAGCAAAAAACTGTTTTAAAATAATCGGTTCAAGGTCTGCACATTTAGTAAAGCTTTGTTAGTTCAGCTGCTTCTGAGAAATATGCAGCATGTTTGTTTTTAAAAGTCGAGATGTCGCGGGGAACGCGAAGTCACGTATCGGCAGTTTTATTTTTAAGCCGATTTTTATTTGTTTCTTAGAAGGAGCCCAGTGTTGTATAAAAATACAAGAAGGAATACTACTTACACAATGCTCATGGACTCAGGTATATATTCGAGACGAAATGATTGAGAAGAAAGTGTCAAAAAATTAATACTTTACTAGTGCGCGGCCGATAAAAATGGAGGCGTGAGTGCTTGTGGCATGGCAATTCATGGCATTAACATCAGCGCTTCTACTTGACCCATACGAGGCCTAATTCTAATTCGTGGTGGGGGAATAAGATCTGCACTGACGTCCGCGTTGGGGTGTATTGTGCATTGTCCCCCTGCTAACCTCACCCCAGCCGGCCCAACTCCTTAAAGTAACTCATAAGGCCTTTGGGTGTATGGCAGCAATGTTCCAGCATCCCCGATGGTGTTGTGATGCCGAGGAGTTAGACCCGATCAGCTCCTGGAGCCATAGCCTTCTGAAGGCATGAAAACTCCATCGCCAGAGTTAGTCCAGCTCATACAAATTTGATGTGCCGTTATTTTATTTTTATTTCATTTCAGAATTTATTGATACTCACATTTGTAGTACAGTTTTTATTACGAATTTAAGATTCACAGACTATTGAATAATTTAAAACCAGTGTAGGAGTTCGTGTTTAATGTTTATCGTTATTGAGATAAGCTCTCAGGATATCCTCATATTTGGATACCTACCACACGATAGGAGTGAACAATGAGAAGGACAGCTGGGACAAAAAAGCTCAATCTGTCCCCCTGTCGCCAACAGGAGCACAGGTCAGACATTTTCAATTTTTAAGTCTCATCTGTCTCCCTGCTGCAAAAAGGGGACACAAAAATCGGTCTTTTTTGTCTTATCTTAAGAGGACGGATCAGGATGACAGAAGGGAATAATTCAAAACAAAGATAAGGTAGAGCAAGAAATGATGAACGTTACATCCGACTGTTTTCAGAAGCCAGAAGATGGATGCCAGCCCGTGATTTCTGGTCGCTAGTCGAAATAAAATGATTCCTTGGAGCCGCAGTAAAGTTTTCGCTTGGGGCAACATTTAATTTACTAAAAGCTGATATTACTTTTGTAATGCGTTTTGTTTTAAATTAAAACTTTATTTTATTCTCCATTGGAGTGAAGCAGACAAACGTAGTCTGTTTTACTAAGTATGTGATGCCAGTTACTTTACAAGCAAGTGTCCCTAATGATCTTCGGATCATTTAAAAATAGGCCTTAATTTTCTGGTAAACTGTTTATTATTACAAGTGCACGATGGTGTGAGAAATAGTTACAATGTGTTTAACCTCTTGATTTATATCTGCTAACAGATGATTGGTCGTTACTAGGTACACTTAGTATACTTATAATAATCACGATTCAGTTGAAAATAACTGCAATATGAACTTTTGTAAAAAGTTACAAAACGTTTCAAACTCAGAGCTTAAAATTATGAAAATACACTCGAGAGCAATGATTCCGGGTCACTTAAAGAATGTTAAAAATCTCGGAAACTAAAAATGATAGGTTAATGCAATAAATTGTATTTAATAGACAATGTAATACTCCTTAAATGAAAGTAAAAAAATATGAGTCACCATACATTTTATTAACACAAAATTACATAAAGAAAAAAACTGCTGATCTCTCCTTAAAACAAAAATAGGAAACATGAAATTTTTGAACTTTATTACGATTTGACTTGAATTTTAATACTTCGTATTGCCTTCTCGTGCTTCCATTACTGCGTTTACGCGGTTTGGCATGCTGTACACCAAGTTCCTTATACGATTTTGGGGAATATTCTCCCATTCCTCTGTGAGAGCAATTTTGAGCTCACGAAGCGTGATTGGGGGAGGGTTTCGTTGTTTTACGCATCTGCCTAGCTCGTCCCAAGCATGCTCGATCGGGTTGATATCCGGGCTGCGCGCTGGCCACTCCATACGAGTAATGTTCATCTCTTGAAGGTAGTCATTCACAATCCTACCTGTATGAGGTCGGGCATTGTCATGCATAAATATAGCATCCTCACCTAAATTGACCATAAATGGACCAACATGATCATTGAGGATTTCTTCCACATATCTTACGCTAGTTAAAGAGCCGTTTTCTATGATCACCAGCTCTGTGCGACTTTCAGAAGAAATTCCGGCCCACACAAGTACAGACCCACCACCGTAGGCTACTTTTTCTTCGATGCATGCTTGCTTGAATCTTTCCCCTGGTCTTCGATACACTCTGTGTCTTCCATCGTGCTTGTAGAGCATAAATTTTGATTCGTCGGAGAACATAACTTTTGACCAATCTTCAATACTCCAATTTACGTGGCTCTGGGCATATCTTAGTCTTGAAATACGATGCCCACGCTCCAGTTTAGGGCCGTTTGCAGGTCTAAGGGGTTTTAAGTTAGATTCAGCAAGCCGACGTCTTACTGTCCATGCACTTGGGTTACTTCCTCCGAGGCGTCGAAACTGATTTGTGAGTTCAGTTCCTATGAGAAAGCGATTTCGAAGCATGGTGTTCACCAAGTATCGGTCTTCTCGTGCTGTGGTACACCTGGTTCTGCCCGTTCCTGGTCTGCGTAGGTTAGAACCAGTTTCTTCGTAACGTCGGAGAACTCTTTGTACTGTTGACAGCGACACACCGACAGTCCTGGCTGTATCGCGCTGACTCCGGCCGGTTTCCAGCATTGTAAGTATTCTGGTGCATTCTTCAGGCGTAAGCGACATAATTTCAGCTTGAATAATGAATATAGAGCACTATCAACATGGTTTATATACCCACATAAATGACAGATTACAAACAAAAGCAAAACCAAATGCTGTAATTTCGTAGTTCCATCTTCGAAAGTGGCCCTTTTTCAAATTTGATTTTTTTAAGATATAACTTTACAATAACTAAGAAGTTTTAATACCTTCATTTAAGGAGTATTACATTGTCTATTAAATACAATTTATTGCATTAACCTATCATTTTTAGTTTCCGAGATTTTTAACATTCTTTAAGTGACCCGGAATCATTGCTCTCGCGTGTACATAATACGTGATAATATCTACCTTAGCAAGAATTTCATTTCCTATTAGGCGTAGCTCAGCACACATGCATACGTACTTAGGTACGTACACTACGTACCATGTAATGCAGCAATATTAATTTCCTACATACCACGTTAGCGGTCACGTGCTTTACGAGTTATAGCATACTCTGTTACAGAAAACATTTGTTTTAGTTCAATTACAAAGCTTTGTGGTTTTGGCAGACATTATTAAATTTTTTGGTCTGTACCTTTTTTTATTTTTACCTTTTTAATCACGGTGAAAATCTAGTACATCGCTTTTAAAATAAAGCTCTGTTGAGGAATGGTTTCTAAAATGCAATAATTGTACTGTTTCCCTCATAATACCTACAAAGTAGCTACCAAAGTTATGTATCTTCATTACCAACTTCACCGTCTTCATCACTCGATCTTAGTCGATAACCATAACCTAAACTTTACCAAAAGATCGTATTCAGAGAGAAATTATTACATTTGCAAAACTTATAGGTACATAACCAGCTAACCTAATCAAACAGCAATAGAATTTTGTGGGTATTTTCGTCACCAACTTGATAGTAGGTAATAATGCTTTGAAATCCGACTCTATCCATAATCATGGGCAGAAAAACCTCAACGTTATCTATCGTATCTATTGTAAACTATTTAAAATAAAAGCCTGTACCTAAGTGTACTTACTGACCCTTCTTTTCAGAATGGCTCCTTACTCGAAGTAGGCCTCCAAGGCGCTGTTCCGCTCCATCCTCCGAAGACCTACTGCGCAGACATGCGAAGCACCAATCAGACCTCGACGCGTCTTGTAGCCGTCATCTGCTATCCGGAGGACCAGAGCACTGATGATAGCTACTTCCTGTATACAGCATATGCCGTTGGTGAGCTGATTGAATATGTGGGACACTGCTACCATTACAAACACTATTAAGATGGCAGAAATTAATTAACATAAGAAGAGGACTGTAATAAATGTTGTCAAACGGAAGTACTCGTATGATGGTGAAGCACCTTGAGGGAACAACAAAAATGGTGGAACATACATGAGGGTGATTAGAATGCCCCATAAAGTCTTCTACCTTCACAAGCCTCCGCTTGACACTATTTATTCGGACATCTAGTATTAGAGTATTTTTGGAAATTATTTAAGACGCATTGCTTGTAAAACTGACTTAATATAGTTTTGAGTCGATTCCCTTTTTTATTCCAAGACTGGGTCAGACAAGTCAAACCTGGCCTTTTTATCTAGCAAATGTGATTTCATCTTTCACATCTGTGGCCGAAGCATTTGCTTCGATGTCATCCCATTTAGCAAAATGTACTTGCAGGTATGATGCTGTCAGTTCCCTTTCTACTCGCCACATTTCTGGTATACGCGCTTATTCCGGAGTTGAGGAACCTGCACGGCATGTGCCTGATGGCATACTGCGCCGGTCTTCTCGTAGCCTTCCCATTCCTCGCGTATCTGAAGCTACATGTCGGCAGGGTCGGCGTCGAAATGACTGGCTGTTTGACTGTTGGTGAGTGAAACTCTACACCCTTGGCGTGGCCCTCATTAATAACATTCAGTGTTGTGTTGACCATCCTTTTATTTCACAATTGGTTTCCTGATGGGTTTGGCAAGGTTTGAGGTCGGGCAAATCTACTCCATTACAAAATAAATCACTACTAATTAAATGCTAATATCCTGAAACGACCTTAGCTTCCACCACTCCTCGTGGACTAATGACATAAAGAATTACATGTTGTATCCAAATATTAATAAGGCTGTGATAGTTATTTTTATTTCAATTATACTAAAAGCCTGAGGTGTGTTGCAAAAATTTGGTATACAAGTCATTGTTTGTAGCTTGGCTTGGCATTTTTCGGCTTGAACATTCTGTCTATGCGCGTGTCTTATTTATTTAGGACACACTTACCTAATTACCTTCGAAGGTACTGCGTTAGTAGAGGTGTAATATAACAGTCAAATTTTCATATGCGTGTTATTGAATATAACGGTTTGGTGATACTATGTTATCATACCTGTTATAAAATAACAGTCAAATAACAGGCAAGGGGCATTCCCGGGTTGTGCAATCCTGGTCGTGCTTTCCATGGTTGTGTTTTCCCAGGCTGTGCATTCCATGGTTGTACAATAACCGGACTCAATTATTTTCCTTTCACTCTCGCCTTATACAAACCAACGTATAGCCAAGCCAACGCCACGCCACCGGAGGCATGGCGCGGAGGTGTGAGCAAACGGCGATCACGATGAAGAAATGAAACTATCACTGTCACATGTCCTGTCAGGGTCTGTTCTGTTGTCGAAGCTGAAACTGGCTGTTATCATGTTATTAAATAACATGATAACAGCCAGTAACAGGGATAACACTATAACGGCCAAAGTTATAGTGTTAAACTGTTTTACTGTTATTTGCGGAACGGCACAGATTCAATGCCGTTAATAGTTACTGGCTGTTATCATGTTATTAAATAACATGTTCTCCAACCAGACTTGAGCTCATAAAAAATGAACGATCTATGAAACATGATGGTCAAAATTTCAAAATTTGCGTTTAATACAAAACGAAATTCGCTGATATTTTTTTATAGAAGACAACTTTTGCATCGGCCGCCTGCCTGCACCCGTTTTTCGCGAGACTGTTATTTGGCTGTTATAAAATAACATAGCAGCGGCGACGCGTATAGCTGTTATAACGCTTTAGGACAAATAACGCTGTTCCGTATACCTGTTATGGTTATATTAGTTACACCTCTATGCGTTAGACAGTCGTAAAAGTACTACCTACATCATTATTATCACCGAGTCCTCTAAAACAGCTGTGAACCACTAACACATCTCTCCTCTTTGTAATGCGAGTTAAGTAGGTATTTAGGTACAAGGTTGTAAAAGTTAATCATAAGTTTAAGTTAAGTTTAGATAGCTGCAATGATTTATAAAAGAGATAGATTCTCATCTCAGAATTAGATAGATTTTTTAGTTTGGGACTAGAGGGCGTCGTGTGAAATGTCCATGAATATTTATTTATTTATTTATTATCTAATGTTAAAATAAAAATTTTCTCTAGTTATTTTAGCTTTATAAATGTGAAAAAACCAACCAACCATTCTTTTAGAAAGATTATAGAGCTGTTTGGATTTATTTTACTTAACTACTTAGGTACCTGTTTGAGGATACAAAATGACGGTTTCCTTATCTATTGGTAGCAGATTATATTATTAAATTAAGTCTTGTTAAAAATGTTCGAAATAGGACGATGAGTGCTTTCGTGAACAGTCCAGAAACTGCCCACGTTCAGAATGTTTCCAGCTCACCGTGTGTGGGTTAAATACTTTAAATAGGCTATTGGTTTTGATTGCCATTGACCTAGACCTGTCGTTGGACGAAAGGATGATGCTACTTGTCTGGCTCGTAAATCGAATGATCTTTACGAAAAAAATGTATCTTTCTAGTTCAGATTTTTCGATCTAAAACGATAAAATCGACCTTAGTTTCGTGTGTATTTTTGTTTGTTCCTACAGAGATGTGTTATGGTCAAGCATGTGTGCATAATGTGCATATGCCAGACACGGATATAAATAACTTATCACGATTTTATACCTCAACAGAATAAAGCAACTTAGCTCTCTATCACAAAAACCATTACGTGTCGGTCGTAAAGTCTATAATCTTGGGTCAATATTAAATGTCCACTTCGTGTAAGTGCCCAATATGGTTGTGGATGTTGATTTAGCGGACCTGTTGCTTAGTCGTAAACATGAAAGGGTGACTAATAGAAGATTTATCAGGATTTGTATGAGGAAATTCCTTACATGAAAAGTTTTTTTAAAATGTGGACACAGTTCTTGTTTTTCATCTTCAGATTTTTGCTTTACGATTTCTTCACACATCTGGTTTTCGGTTCTTTTAATGTGTAGGTATTGTGATTGTATCGTTCGGCCGCGAAATATTGAGTGTTTATTATTTTTAACATTATTTATATTTTTCAGCCTTCATCGTCTACTACGCGTTTCAGACGAGTTTCTTTTGGCTGAACGTTATGTGCTTCGATATTTGGAGGACTTTCAGGTATTTTACCCTTTTATACCAATAACCATGATACTTAAATAAAAAAAAACACTAACTTTTATCTAAAAACTAAACTAATAGCTGCAAACTATGAGTCATCTTTTTCACATTATATTTTTATTCAGTGAAAATCTAATTCAAACAAAACATGAGACTCCATTTTATGTCTTTTGAAATCTTTTAACCTCTTCTTTATCACCATCCCACCTTGAGGTATAGGATAAGGAGGAGTTAGCTGAACCATTCCTGATAACGATTCGGGATTTTCTATATACAGTGTAAAAAGATCCGATGTTGGTCTACTCGTAGATAAGCACCCTGTCTTTAGCTATAAAGTTTTCTTTGTGTAAGTCATTGTGATGATGGATAATTTCATTGAGTTATTTAGAGAATTTTCGCAGATCGAACACGCCCTGTCAGCCTGGTTGCAGACTACAACTGTAGGTCAAACTGTGTTATTCACTCCCTTTCTGCAAGTTTTGATGAAGTTTTTGGCTAACCCAACTGTACTGTTTAAATGTTTCGTCTAAGTTGTTAGCTAGGTAAATGGTTTAGAAAATGCTTGAGTATTATCTTATCTATACGGCTACGCAAGATGGTCTTAGATGATCCAAAACAAATACTTTTTGAATCAAAAACCAATTTAAGATCATAACGTAAAGTACGTACATAAACCTACGTCTCTAAATGTAGGCAGTATTTCGCTCTCTAGAGAGGATAAATCGTAACTTTATATTACGGTATAAATCTTACAATGTGGGTAAAACCTCAGAAATATCTGGTCTGTATGAAATTGTTTTCATTCTTCATACTTTGCCTGTATTAAAATTTTAATTATTATATGATTTCTCAGATATATTCGTCAGTTTTTTGGCGCTCACAAAGGAGCCAGTCAATGACCGAACAAATTACGATAGGATTTTATGTAGAGCAGGTGTAGAGTTTTATTTAAATCTGCCCGGAAATAATTTCGTCGACAGTGGCCACACTAATAGAGAAGCCCAATATTGCATTAGTACCTAATAGATAGACAAGGTATTATGCATGTGATGCAGATGTTATCTGAATATCGGATCGGATAATACACGCTCTAGTGCTATGACGTCATACGCCTGAAGAACCAGCGGGAGGCGTTCGTCTTCTTTTAATTATGGCTTATGTTTACCCACAATTAAGCCAATGTAAAAGAATGGCAGCATCACAATATTGGAAAGTGATTATCCCGTTTCTAGCAGTTTGCCATAAAGCAGAGCCTTTTACAACATTGAAACTAGCAGATTGGGATATAATTCATTGTTTTAACAGGCATTCGGCATGGCAGTATGCATTTTTGTTATAAACACTAGTTTTATGTATTTTTTACATTTCTGCTAACTGTAGAAGCGGAGGAACTGCGTGGTGCATATCACTCGAAATATATAATAGGTATTGCTGCAACGACTTTGATAAAAATCCTATGATTTAGTAGACTTGTAAACTAGTCGGAAGCATTTACGCCTAGCTTACTAAGATATGTAATTTATTTTGAAGGTAGAGCTTTTATTATGCGTATTTTAGTTCGTAGTTTGCTATGTAAAATAGAAAACGAATATTCTAGTTATAGAATTCGTATGTTTTTCCATTGATTTTCGTGCAACGAGTTTATGAATGCAAAAAGTGGTAAGTAAATTTATGCTGTTCGTTTTGCCAGCCGCTGGCTGCAAGCGATCTTTATCGATTTTTCACAAGGCTTCAGTTTTTCCATGCCTACCAGCTGGTCAAAGGTCAATACAGAAAATGTTAATTAGCCAGTATTTTTGTAATTTCTCCACGATCTGGTATATTTTGTGAGACGATAGAATACAAATATTAATAAATTCTTGTTTCGGAAATAATATAACTGGTCTAATTACAAATAATCCGCATTCTCTGAATAACTACGCAATCTTTCAAATATTGTTTAACATAAACTATCTATTTTGGTGGCGCGCGTGTAATGTATTGTTGAATATAATACTTCAATATTTAACACCTAACAGTGCTTACGTTAAGATCGAAGTTACGATTTTGTGGTTTGGCGAATATTTTGATGGTTCATCTATTATTAATTATTACATTCGCTTTGTTTATTCGAGCAGACAAATTGTATTTATCAATATTTACAATTTATCGGTATGTAGTAAGATGAAGAGAACGGACAGGTTCCGTTGACAATAGTTACATCTAGTTGTAAATGTATTACGGAGGTGTTTGGATATTTTATGAACCCAGTCATCCATGGTAATTCGGTACCTAAGAGCAGAAAAGTTTTTGAAGACTTAAAGCCCACAACGTATTTTATGACTCAGTTTTACACCCGGGTTTGAAACATTTCACATATTTATAGTTTTCCTTCTTTTAATTATGTTTTGTTGAAATGTAGTGCCATGTTCAAGCAATGGGTCCAGTAGTCTTTAATTTAATTTCACTGGTTAATTTATTTTAATTAGGTTAGCTTGACTATTTAAGCATGTTCTAAACAGACAAGGTAGGTAGCATTTTTATCTACTTATGCTACAGAGTAACTTTGGTTGTAAATAAACATTATTGTGAATGTGCTAAAAGCATACATTTATTTATTTGTAAAGCGAATGGATATGTGCTATGTCGAGTAAGGTGCACTACGAAAGAGTTCTAAGTTTTGCAGTCTGTGCCATGATCACTTGGTGCAGTCTGACACGAGCATCCTAAACGTTTCTTTGTACCGAAGACTCTTCTTTTAGATAATGCTTAGTTTCATTCTTTTATTTTACGGAAACAGACGATTTGTGGAGCTAAAGCTAAGTCTACTGAACTGGAAGCGATCACCGATGTGTACAATCAGGACCACGTAAATGTCAGTAATACCAATTTTAAAATGTGCATTTCGACTTACAATAAAATGACGGCTGAGAGACGTTATTATACATTTTAATTTGCATTATTGACCTCGCATGTTACTGGCTGGTTGCTGACCACATCGGTGATAGCTCCACAGGTCATGGTTATTTTTATTTTGGTCACTGTTCGTCATAACCTGATAACGATTTACTATGAATATTTTCTGAATAAGGTACTAATACCCCGGTATTAGTAATTTGTACCTATAATGAGAAACGAAGTAGCCTAGATAAGTTAATTCCTATAGGTCATCGGCAAAAGCACTAGGTACAATTTTTTTAAATTAGCTGACGAACACAAAGTATTAGGTATTTGTTTGGCTAAATAATTTTGTCAACCTAACCAGTTTTTAGGAATGGTAGCTTACTCAACATAGCACTTTTATGTCGTCAGTTCTTTCAACGTAATCCTATGTTTTTGATAGTTTTGTGACTAAATATGTATTTTGCACATTTTTAATGCTTCTCTGGAAACCAAGAACTGGTCTGGCATCATCCCAAAGCTCGCAAGGGTAAAGTACTTATTGTGTGTTGAAGAAAATGCTATGAAATATATTTTTTGTATATTGTAATACTAGATGCTTTTACCGTTTCAACAGGGTAGAAAGATGTAAAATATAAATGATAAAAATCACGTTAGTATCGGTTCACTATCTTTCACGCAAGTAAGTAGATGTATGTAGTATATGTAAGTAGTAGATGTACCATTAGCTAAAGTGAAGTAGAGTAGATGTATTAGCTATTACCTATTCTGTGGTATTCGTGTCGTATAAAGTTATTTGAATTACTCGTAGTAGCGTAGCAAAAGCGTAGAATAAAAAAGGTTAGTATTATGGAAGTACTACGTATAATGCTACGGCGGCGTAGAGGCTTTGCTACGGCGACCGCATAAATACAACACCATGGCCCATATTCGCATTTACAGTTCAAACACTGATCTGGATTTAAGCATAGATTTAATTGTATAAAAATCTCTACCCAAATATATGCTTGAGTAACGATTTCGTTATCAAAATACGACCCTCTATCCAATGTGGTGATCACGAACAAATCTGACAGTCGCCACGTAGCATAAAACAATCATATTCAAATCATATTGCGTGTCAACGCCAGCTCGACTGCCAAACGTTGTAGCGTCAGCGCGCAGTGTATATCGGAACCGAGAGTTACGATACGTTTACATCAAGGCACTGTTTGTTCGGGCTTACCTCTCAAGTAGTGCTCCGTTTACAGAATGCCAATTAAACCCAACTTAATGTACTTAAAATGACATTGATCATAGCACTGGTAATTGTTTCATGGTTATTCGAAATTCCTTTGCATGCTACATGAAGTTTTAATAAAAAATATTGATCGAGATTGTCCTGAAATAGAATACCGGCGCCAAACTGGGCCCTCGCGCGTTATTTATAACCCCAAATGGCAATTATACGTTACGTGAATTGTAGTACGTGTTAGTAATAGCCTATTATGATTAATTTATGTACGATAGACAAAAGTTCTATTCGTCCAAAGATGACATACACCTGTTGATAACGACCAAAGGCAGATTCTTAGGTTATATTAGGAGAATAAGCAGAGCAGTAGAGCACACGAGGTAACGTTTTGTTAACAGAAGATAAACAAAAATGATTTCTATCGACAAACAAAAGAAAGATGAAATATTTTGTTCGTCTTCTCTTCAACATCGTCCGGATCGAGCGCGTCCGGACAGCTCAGTCATATTGATCACCACGGGTTATGAACAGATTTAGGTCGAGCTAAGCGAGCTGCAATATGTTAATTATTGTTAACTTGTACAAAACCGACATTTTAGACACAATTACATTTGTATTGTGACTCCTAGAGAAGCCACTTGTGTTTCTACTTTCTACCAACCAATTGATAGCGTTTCCTGTCTTCAGTAGAGGATTTATACCCTGGAGGCAAGCGAGTAGCCGCTGACAGAAACTAGTTCATTTATCTGTTCTTGCGCAGTGGCTACCGTGGCGGAGGCACCAGCAAGCGGCGAGAGAACAAACGCTTTGCAATGTACGCTGTGTACGCTTGGGGTGTGCCAATGGTGCTGACAGCTGTCACAGTGGGCATGCAGTTCGGAGACGTGGGCCAGTACATTATAACACCTGGATTTGGCACTAGGAGATGCTGGTTTATCAGTAAGTAATCTACTCTTGCTTGAAGTTATGTTTGAGATATAATTTACCATTTCATTACCAGTCTGAATCTAGAACTACGCAGAACAAACTATAGTAGGCGATGCAATGTCCTGGTCTAGCGGACCCCACTGCCTATATGTAAAAGTTAGATTTACGTTCTTATCCCCATCATACACCTGATACATGAACTGCTACTGAATTAAGCCATTGATACATGCTTTAAAAACATTTTTACGAACAAAATCTTCCAAGGTTTGTTGTCTGCTGTCTGCAATCGGGTGTAATGAACGTGAATCACTATTATTTACTACCTACACGCCGACATTGTTATCTTTCATGTCATCAAGTTGTTTACTTTTTCATTAGCGCGTTTAATTGTTGAAGGGTTATGAAAACTAAACTAATCTACGTTTTTATTTATAACTAGTAATAAATAAAAACGTAAATTAGGTTAGTTATCGAGGTATAACCGAGTTATACGAATATTTTACTGAAATAAGCTAAGTAAGCCGTGGGCGTGATTGGAAACCTTCTTAAACATGTAGTGGGTATATTATAAAGAAACCCCCGTAGGTCTAAGTACCTATACGTTTATATTACTAACTAGGTGATTTTCGAACCGAATTTCAAATCACGTAAGGATAAATTCACTCTAAATACAAACAAAAATTACCGTCTCTTGTAATTTGCGTTTAGATAAAGGATTAATTTTGGGCGGAAAACCTCTTTGCTTTTTATTCTTGGTTAACAATATGAAAATTTAAATATAAAAAGATTGCGGAGTACTTGGTTCCTGTACCTATGTCACTCAGTTCACCAAGTAGTTCAAATTGCGTGGACCAAGTTTAGCACAGCCATTTGCTCAAGAAAACTTTGCCAAAGTTATAGCTTTTGCAATCGCAACTTAGTAGAAAGACATGTTAACTTTGTTCGGTAGAAATCCTCACGCGAATATTTTTCCTGAATTTTTGTCACTTGTGCAGGCCAATTTAAACTCAATTCAATTTAATCCAGAGTTATAGTAAAACTTACTTGGCTTTGCAGAAAACCGAGCATTCATACTGAGAACGTGGAATAACCGAATAAATGGAATAATGTCATTCTCAAAGATCTGCATTTCCCTGCTATTGTTATTTTGTCCCAGGAGTGTTCAATGCAATGCCGTTCCAAGCTAACCACAGAATACATAGTAAAACCTCGATCTGTAAAATGCCACTAACTTATATTATGTTCAGTTGAAATTTTTTAACTTCATCTCTCGTAGATTGGCTCAGCGAACTAGTATACTTCTTCACTCCTGTCCTGATACTTGTGGTCTGCAACGTGACGTTTTTCTCCGTGACTGCTCATCGGATCCGCTCCATCAAGCAAGAGACTGCTATCCTGAAAGGAGCCGAGTCTTCCAGAAGTGATAAACTGAAGAAAGATAAACAGAGGTAAAAGATTTTCCGGGTGCTATAATAAAAGACATCGATTTATTTTTCAATAGTGAAATTCTTCCTGAAATCCACTATGAGTTTCCATAACTCGGAAAAAACCCAACCAGTTTGATACACTGGTATACCTACTAGGTACTACTCACTGGAATCATTTCTTGAAAAAGAAAACATTAGTACACCGTGCTTTAGGCTATCATGATCCTCATTTGTTTTTCCCTGCCCAATAATGTTACTGGTACGAGTAAAGCCATTATCGATGGTCTGGTGGATTTCAGCAGGCGAAAATAAATTTATTTCTGAAAAATAAATTATTTAAGTATCGATATAGGCCCGGGAGGTAGCATACGTATTACCTAAGTACCGGACCATAAACAAACACCGTAAACTCTCTAGAGTAAAACATTTTTGAAATATATTTAGTACTGTTCTGAAACTATTAAGAATTTAGTCTTCCTAGGAATTGTATATAGATATTGTTTTGGTATGGACTTATTAAATATTACAAAATAAATGGACCGGCAGTTCTGAAACTGCTTATATGTTTGCAGCAGACCTCCCATTTCTTTAAATGAAACCTTATCTCTAAGCTAATCTAAATATAATAATGTCTAAACTATTGTTTCATAATTATATTTTATACTCGTACTCTAGCATCATAGCCTAGAATTTTAGATTTAATAATAGAGTTTATAGCTATTACGCGATAACCTGGATATTTCAGTTTTCATTAGCAATTCTCGAAAACAAATAAAACGCACGTAATGGTATTCCCGGAAGCGCACTGCACAAAAAGTCTTTCTAGCTTTTCCATTTAATGCAGAGCGATTTCACCCCGTTTCGAATTAAGTAGAGATAAAAGCCTGCAAAATGCGCATGGATAAAGATTTCTTATTAAATTTTTAACCCCCGACGCAAAAACGACGTGGTGTTATAAGTTTGACGTGTATGTGTTGTGTGTGGGGGGGTGTGTGTGTGTGTCTGTGTCTGTCTGAGGCAACGTAACTCCCAAACGGATGAACCGATTTTGATTTTTTTTTTGTTTGAAAGGTGAATAAGTCGGTAGTGTTCTTAGCTATGTTTGATGAAAATCGGTACAAGATTCGGGGGTTTTTTAAATTTTTAATTTAATAACTTGTTACGACTAAAAATTTGACTTAAAACCTTGCACCATCATCTGGGATGTTGAAACAGGAAGGTTGGCAGTTCATTGGGACTATTCAAATATTGAGTACGAATATTCTAGTGACCCTAAACACCACTGAAAGTCACAATTTTGTTGAATGAATGGGTATAGTTGATCGAAGACTTGAATACTTTTTCAAGTTATTTTTATTTAAAAACCAAACTACTGGGGCGGTTTTGATGAAACTATGGGACACACATAAAAGGTAACACACAAAATAAAAACAAAAAATATATACAGCCGAATTGAGAGCCTTCTTTTTTGAAGTCAGGTGAAAAGAAATGAATGGTTTTGCGTAGGTTTTAAAATGATTTACGACGATGCGTAAAGCCGTAATTAATCTAACGATGACTAATGCCTCTTTTCGGTTTAACCTGTAATGCATGTCGTTCGTAAAACAAGGGACGGAATTAATTACAGGTCGTACATTTACATCTAACCAAACATTACTTTAAAAGGTCACCCTACAATGTTTGCCTAACACTACAATGTTGGTGCAGAACTATCAAATCACAAGCAACATCGTCGGAAAAAAAATACAAAGAAATCCAATCGCGACTTATCGGTCCTGCACTGCATTTAAATTACCCGGGTGAATCAAACTGCCAAGTACATCACCCGGGTGAATTACCCCACGTAACCGCCCCTGTTCTTCGGGTTGACGCACAATGTTTCAAAAATATCCTTGTATACCTACTTCGAATGAAGTAATAAGGTGGTCATTTTTAGATTAGAAGATTATGCAATTAGAGTTGGTAGATCAGAATAATTGGGTGTAAGAAAGGTTAACTGGATAAGTAATTGCGACGTCGAGTGACCTTACAAAACTACTTGACTAGTAATTATTAGACAATAGATATAAATACATAGAGCTATTCCCTCACACCGATAGATATTATAAAACAAAGCCTAATGGCTTATAATAATGAGTTATCGATGTTGCAACATATACTCGTAGGTGCGTGATGTCTCGATTGTCCCAAGATTGTGTCCCAAGATTGTACAGTAGATAATTAGATAGTAGCAGATTTTAATTTTAGATTAGGATATGTGATTATGTACAAAAATACCTAGCAATGTCACCCTGTCGATTTAGTTAGGCACTTACAGTTCGGTACAGTACAGTCAGCTTCAATAAGATGTCTACAAATGAATATGTTCAAGTAGGTATATGATTACGGTACCTTTAAGATTTCATAAAAATATGATGCTGACAGTGTGTGCCTAAATTCTATATCGCCATTGATCGAAAATGGACGAGTATATCGCTGCTAGAATACTAAACCAGTCTACTCTCATACCGCTACCAATAAACCGGACATAGGTAGTAGTTACAGTATGCACAACGGATCTTTATCCCTTTGAAGTTAGGTGCGACAAACGTTTGTGCATGTACTGTTGTGCGGAAAAATTTGCTTACCACGAATTCGACCCAAGGTTCTCCGCAGATACTTCAGAGGAACAGAGATCCGTTGTGGTACCACACGTACTACGTTTATCCCCCGTGTGACACATCCATATCCATAGTTCTGAATAATTATACCTTTGTTTTTTGCATTGACAGTTTAAAATTCGAACAAAAAAAAAAAACAAAACACGGTGTATCTATATCAAGTTTTGGTGCTAGCAAGGTCATAGACTAAATAGGTAGGTATATACTTCAGTCTCGTCCTTTTGGTTTTCATCGCCGACTGAGAACACTAAACTCCTGAAAATTTACAGATACGCACTTTACCTGAAACTGTTCATGGTGATGGGCGTGAACTGGACCGTGGAACTGATCAGCTTCGCCGTCGGCGGCTCCAACTGGTACTGGGTAATAACGGACCTCTCCAACATGACACTTGGCGTGTTCATCTTCTTTATATTCGTGTGGAAGAAGAAGGTCCGACTGCTGGTGCAGAAGAGGTAACCTCTTGTTTATTGAAAGCTTTATCTAAGTCAAGTTTGTAGTGCTTATAATATAGTAGAATCGTTCGTTTGTATGAGTTAGTGGCCAGCTCTGGTAGAATTTTAAAAACCGAGACACCGTCTATACCGTGAAAACGATTTGATAACATAATTTTTATAAACCTTTTTAGGTTTACCCATTTATTTAATAGTAAACATTTACCCATTTACTCTATCTACAAAGTTCCATACAAAGGGAATGTACGACGACATAAAAACCATCTCATAAGTATAAAGAGTTGTCTATCTATCACAGCGGGTGGTAATAAATATTATTCGTTTCAAATATATTTTGTTACCAAGAGCGCTGTCTCATAAAAATGGTTTAAAATAATTCAGGGTGTAAAAAGACCAACAGAAAACCTCTGCTTATGTTTTCTAAAACGCCATCGAATACAATAAAAAAAACTGATATAGCATACAGTTAAATACATCCCAAAATATTCTAGGTTTTTTAATAGCCTGTATATTTGACCCACTTCACTTTTTAATGGCTTTTTGCATCTATTTCTTTTTTATTTCGGATCAATTTAAATAATTTATTTCCAAGGCGCACACACCTTCGCAGACAGCTTCCGCTAAAGGTAAACATCAGAATCTGGTAAACCTCGATGTTTCTAACAAAGCACAATGCATGCTTATTTTTGTTACCGTTCATATAAACTAAAAATACATTCGGTATTAAAAGTCTTATAATAAGCTCAGGTATGGTTATAGGTACCTTTACAAATTAATATCAGAATATAAAGGCCTTCTGATTCAGCTTTACATCCCGATATTTTGTGGATCTGTGGTCTGTAGAACCTGGGTTTATATATTCTGTATAGCTTCTTGAACTACCCAGAAGACGTTCCTCTGATGTGTTGATGATTGTTTTATTAGTGTGAACCCACACAAACCTTACGTGATTTATGGAGTACAACATCTAAAATGTATAAGTATCTATTTAAATGTTGATATAATTAAAAAAAAAATTACCTCACGGATATCTGACAATTCTACACATTCGTAGACTACAGCTTTCTGAAATATCCAGAAGCCGTTATTAATCCTGTCGTCTCCGTAAACTAACACTGAATGAGCTCTTCGATCGATCTGAGTATTCCTGCTGACATGGACTAATGTTCAGCGGTAACTCAAGTGAACGTGTGTGCGATGTATCAGAATCCTTAGATCAACAGCTTTACATAGTATGACAGCCACAGTGAGGCAAAGCTTAGACGCCACTGATATTGAAAAACTCGAGAAGCTATAGTATAGTTTTATGTGGTTTGAATTTTATTCAATTCAATTCAATTTATTCAGAAACAATTTGATTAATCGTATTTGAAATTTCTATATAACAAACACATAAAAACAATATAAATTCACAATAAATAAATAAAGTTATTCTAAATTATTACATTTTAAAAACTCATCTGTCGTATAGAAGCACCCTTTCAACAAAAGTTTTACAAGTCTAGACTTAAATGTGTGGGGACTCCTATATTATGGAGGATTCCTATATTCATGAGTAGTTTCTGCTGACGGACATGGACTTGGATGTACATGTACAAGTGGTTGTGAATAAGGTGGGCAATTTTACAATGTAGTTGGGAGGTTTTGCTTGTTTTTATTAAACTCGGTAGAACTTCGCTACGCGCGTAGCAGTGGTGCTACGGTCGTATGAGAAACCACTGTCTTTAGACAAGTCTTTATTTGTTTCGATAAACATTTTCACGTAACTTTTTCATAAACATGTCAATGAGCATCTCTACAACATTAAAAAATACAAGTAATGAACAACTGCAACTACGTTAGACGTGATAGCCTTATTTTAGGGATTCTGATACCAAATGTACTAGCTAGTGCAATGAACGAGTATGTTCAATACGATGTACATATTACACTGTAAATAATTATCTTGCACTTTGTGGGTTCAACGTTCACAAGTATGCTCGTAACCATGTATAATTTTTACCTTTAGCATTCTGATTCTACCATTCGGAAAAAAAAAGAAAATTTGTGAAAGATTTAGATTTTATAAAACGGCACAAGACGATGTTCATTGTCTGAATCAAGACTCGAAACCAATTCTGAAGCTTCTAGCTTTACAATACGGGCCTTAAAAAGAGTCCTAAAAGCAACATCTGGCCGCTTCGATCAACTATACCCCTAGCAGTTATACTGAAAAGTGTTCTCCGTAATTTTTGGTCTTCGGCCCGAGATGGCCATTAATAAATGTCAAAGTTTAGATGTTTGTGTTTCAATCACGCTGTAACGCATAAACTACTGGTGCGATTGGAAGGAAACTTGGAAGACATACAGTTCGTAGCCTGGATTAACACATAGGCTACTTTTTATCCCGGAAAATCAACAGGATAAAACGGGACACTGACGAAGTCACGGGAGAAAGCTAGTGTTGAATATTTTGTAAGTTTTGTAAACTTATAATTTGTACCCCAGGTTCCGTAGGATGTTTGGCATGGAGCCGACTGCTACAGATAGCCGCACTAGCCGATGGACCACCAACTCAGCGGCTAACACTGAAGACACGCGGGTCTCTACCGACGATAGCACTATGCGACTCAAGGACTTGCATTGAGCTTCAAGGTATTAATAGAATTACAATTAATTGCCCTCATATAAATGTAAAAAAACTTAGGTTTTTACACCGTCTAGAGTAGTATAAGATGAATACTGTTTGCTACCCTTACGGTACTTGTACTTTTTTAGAGATTCTTATGCAACGTGGTCGTGGTTCGTGATCAAACGAATGCACGTAGAAAAAAGCAATACAAGCTGCTGTTCGATAGAGATTTTCCTCAGGGATGAATTCAATATGTCATCGAAAACTCGTTTCACTAATAGGTGAAACTGGTTTCGTTTCGACTGAGATATGCTGTATTTTGAATGCGCGGATATTTTGAAACAGCTGTTTCAGAAAGATTACAATAATCAACTTTTCAGGTAGGTTTATATATCTATCGTTGTTAGAAATTTAAACAATGATATACTTATATAAAAAACCTTCGTAACTTACAATATCAATTTACCTGTGCAAAGTTGTTAAAGAATTTCAGAGGCTCGAATCGTCTTGTGGCGTGTACTATCTTGTTTTCAGCGATTATTTGCTGTTTCACCACAAGCGCTTTTTAGTCATAATCTTACTTATCAACTAGCTATCTTAAAACCACAGAATACCTAATTTATATTCTTTACTTTGCTTACAGATCCATGACTACGATAGAACCAAAGAATTCTCATGACTGGAACCACCTTTTACTGTATCATTTAGCTGCTAGTCAAGTCTTTGAAATAAACAAATAGTGTAAGTACTAGGTACTATTACTAGGTTAGTATCTAAATGTAACCTAAGGTATCTATGGTTCGCCAACAGATTACAGGATATCATCATCAACCTGTAGTCCACTGCCTGGACATAGCACGACATTTTTCCATACCGGGGGTTGAATACAACAAATGACAAGTCGTCGCGTTACGTAAACCTAACGTATTCGAATCGTATTGCGCGGGAATGCCGGATCAAATTACGAACGTTGTAGCGTCACCGCGCAGTATATCTCGAATAAACTACAGTTTGCAATTGTCACATATATTCGTGCTGAGGCAAAATGTTTTATTTTAAGAAATAGTTACCTATAAGTAAATCTTTATGTGTATAAATTTAGCTAATTTTTAATCATTATGTGTATTATGTTAGCTAATTGTTACATCTAGGTAAACCATTATATTATGTAACTACTGCGATTGTAGTAGAGCTTGGTATGACGAGCAAAAGTAGATAAGACTCTTATGTAGGTACCTGATATCACTAGGTTTATTTTTACATAATAATCCGAACAATTTTATTTAGGTACGCTTCGTGAATTAACAGTACAAAAAATAAACTTATCAATATTATTCCCTCATGTTAGTATAATTTAGCACATAAGAATAAGTTTCGAAATAAAATTCTGATTATGTATGCTTGTTGTTTTATTCAAAGCGTTATTTTGTAATGAGTATGATAATAAATAGATATTCAGGGACATTTCACACAACGCCCTCTAGTCCTAAACTAAGCAAAGCTTGTAATATGGGAACTAGATGGCTGATAGAGCACTTATATACTTTTTTTTGTTAATACTTACTTATAATACATAGTAACACCCAGACATTGAACCAACATCTATGTTTTCCACGCACAAAATGTTTGTTCTTGGTGGGTATCGAACCTACGACCCACAGCACGGAAGGCAGAGCTATTACCGACTGAGCTGTGACGCCTATGACGCCAGTATAGAATCAAACAAACCACAATATTCAGTTATTTCATAGAAGAGATGGTAACAGAGCCCTGAATAAGTATTAATCAAACTATGTCTGCGTAGAGCTGCTTACATTTAGAATTTTGTTTTTCTTTCTTTCCAACTTAACAATTCTACGTGCAACTCTAGTACGCTTCCATTTTTTCACTTTCAATATCAAATATCGCTTCATTCTTTTAAAGTTCCCTATCAATACCTCCAACAAAAACAATACGAAGGTTACCAACACTATGCTGAAATAAACATGAAATATACCTTTCAAATCTTCCATGCCTAGCGGTTTCACGGGAGCATCACCTTTTATAATGTTAAACCGGTATTGTTCCCATTTCTTGACTAGACCGGCTTCATAGAACGCCATCAAGTACTTGTTTACAGTATCTGTTAGTACAGAATATTTCGGAAAAACGAGGTTTAGGTAATAGTTGTGCACTCGATCCTTTGCAATGTGTAGATACTGCTCACCTTTGGCATTCAACAAGTTCGTCTGCAAGTATCGACCCAGCGAGCAATCTACCAGACAAAAGCGGTGACTGTCGTTTGTCATTGCGTTCACGCATTCGAACATATCGTTTATAGGCTCCAGCTTAGAGTTGATTTTTTGGAATAGCTCATTATCATCATCCGGTAGTACCACGTCAGGTGAAGCCATTCCTTGTATCTTATAACCTTTTTCCACAATATCAGCAAAAGTTTCTACTTCTTTCCCGCGTTTGAAAGCAGTGAAGACCGATATGATAGCAGCCTGCGTTGAGAAGTTTATGACAAAAAAGCTCCATAATATTATCGAGAGAAAAATACGAAATGATTGTCTTTTCGGAGGTTTGTAAAGAGTGATTGAAAGAATACTTCTTATAGTGTTCATAAAGTTCTTCCCTATCAGGTCTAGAGTGATTTTCTCTGTTTCCATAGCGCTGTATAACAAAAACACTAACCAGATGCAAAACATCGATGCGCAGAACTCCATTATAGTTTCGATATTATGCTGCAATGTTCTAAAATCAAATAGCACCGTTTCGAATGGTGCTTTATGTGACATGAAACACACACCGCTTTCTTTATACGCAAAAGAGTAGTCAAGTTCTACAACAACGACGTCAAACTGATATATCGGGCCAGGGTACAGGTCTCCCTTTCGATGTGCCACAGTGAAAATCTGCTGAATGCTAATTTCGAAGTTGAATTTCTGTTTCAGTACATCGGCACTCGGAGTCAAGTCCATTGTGAAGTTCATCAGCTTAATTAAGTTTTTCCATATGATTCCATCTCTGTGACTAAACTCGTATGTCCCATTATCTAGCTGTGTTATGGTCATGAACGGAGGGATGTTGGCTGTGTATGTTCTTAGCGCGAAGCCATGCAAATTTTTGCCTTTGTCTTGAAACAGATTGAGCTTTGTAAGCGAGTTTATATCATCATAAGTTATTGTATGAGTTTCAAGACTCATGCATGTTCCAAAGCGTAAATGCCGATGTTTGGAGTTGATGGAGACGTTGTGACATTTTTCTTCGCACAAAAACGAGGCTACGAACTTGCCTATTGGCATGCCTATTGCTCTTGCAGTCCTGCAGCCGAAAATATCGTAACTGTCGTCAACAACGAAAGGATTGTACTGGGAGATATACATTAGTTTTTTTTTATCATCATGTTGTACTAGGATACCGTTGCTTGCTCGGTAATACCATAGAATGTACAATATTTTAGCGATTTCTTGTTTTTCTGCTTGTTCACCGTATAGTATTACTATATTAGCGAGTGGATGCCAATAAGGTAGGTCCATCACTTGACGGAGACTTATTTCAAAGTCTGTGATGTTAGAACAAGCGACGATAATAGTGTTTGAATGGTAAGGAACAGCATCTTCGACGTAGAAATCGTCTTCATCTGAATTTGAAGTGATGAATGTGAAGGGTAATGTTTTGATGTTTTTGTAATACGAGTCAGGTAACTGTCCGTAAGTAATGATTGTGTTCCAACCGTTATTCTTCAAATTGAACGCTATGAGACTGATCTGTAATATTGTTTTTTTTTAACTATTGTTAAAGTAATAAATATAAAGATTTATCATTGTTTTGTCCAATAAGTACCTATTGGATGTACTTACGAGCAAATTGATCCTTGTATCCTCAGTAGTATTATCGATGAATTTTACATTGGCTAGCACGAAACACGGTATCAATATAACAAAAATTAATGTCTTCATCGCGTCTGTTTTCGACGAAGACCTATTGAAAATTAATCTCTAAAAGAGCCTAACATCACTTAGAAATCAGTTGTCTATGGAAATCTATCATTGATATGGCTTATTACTATAATGACGTACTTTTGCGTTGATTTGATGAAAAATTGGGTTTGGTAATCAAAAATTTATAGTCAGGAGTGTATTAGATTTTGTGATTACAAAAACAATCATATAACAAAATATACAGTATATTTCTTCGATAATCCATAATTACATAAACAGTCATAACACCTTAGCTAATAAAAATCTAATAAAATTATTGCTTATTTTTTTACAAAACTAACAAAAAGGCAGCTTTTTTGTACAATAATAATAATGATATTTGAAATATATTATACATAGAGTATCCCGTGCCCACGCCATATTATTATAAAAGGCAAAGTATTTTAGATATCTATACCGCGCGTTTGGTATATCTTCAGTGGAAATTAGTCTTGGGACACCTAAATATTGCCGTTTGCACACAATTAGACAGCTAAGAAAGGTCACTAATTAAATAATTATTTAAAAAAAATTACGCCACAAAACCTTTTTCTAGTCTCGGTCAAATATTCTCGTCGCCCTATAGAGGGGACATGGACAAAAGTGTCGGACCACATGTGGCAAATCTATCGTTTCGAAGATCACATTACCCGAGAAACAGAAAATATTAAACACAGCATTTTTGTTAATTTTGCGTGAGTAGTCAGATGCACTTTCTTATACTGTCGTGGATGTACGCATCGTGTGCAAACAGCATTGTATTAGCCTAATTTATAAATGCTATAAGGCAAGTGGCTACCACTACACTAACTTAGTAACGTTTTTCAATTTAGTAGTATTTAACTTTTCACACCAATAATTAATTCTTTGGTGTATCTTCTAAACTACTTCTGCGTTTTGATTTGAACCGTATCAACTAAATAATAAGGTTGAATTTCTATGGATTTTTTTGCATTCGAAATTAGAATGTCAATTTCATTATTTTTTCCGTTGATCTTCCTTCCCCAAAATCCCTGTACAATATTCCTTTCCTATGATTTAAAATTCAAAATTTGCTATTGAAATTCAGACCGTATCTAATGGACATTTATGGTTTCATTTTCTTTAAGCTGTAAGTACCAGGATTCACAATACTCTCGTATACTCTTATTCATATACGAATAAGAGTACTCCAAAAAGGACCGAACACGATGTTAGCTAGTGCGATCTGTCTATCAAAGTTTACGTGTGTTTGTAAATTCGTTGAATCTTGAATCTTATGATTTGTATATAAGGTAGCAATTTCAGCAGCTTCTACCGTAGTTCTTTTTCCATTTGATCTGACACGTTTCTATTCAACCAAACTAAACTGTATTGTTTGGATATAAGGTATAAATTCCTACCTTACTGCTTCCTCTTTTCAAGGAGCTCTTGCAAATTCGTCCAAGCCCTGTCTATCTGTGCTTGCGTGTATTCGTAGCTCCAATAAGGACTGAACACGATATTAGCCGGGGCGATCTGCTCGGCATTTGTAGGTTGTGACTCTATCCTCTGTCTCGCTTCCTCTTCGGTTAGATTGTTACGCTTCTGCAATCGTTTGATCGCCTGAAACAAAATACTTATTTAGTGTTGCCTGAATTAAATGGTTTTTAATTTTACTTAGAATTTGTCCGTAGATGAGCTTGTTTAAATATCAGCTCGACAAAACTCCCGAAATGACACGAAATCCTAAAAAAATTGGGACGCATTGTGTGACCAAAAACGGAATGCGTGTAGGTAGTATTTTTTTTTATCCCCCCCACCACCCAAAATCACGTGTATTTTTTGTTACAAAGTAAAATCTTTAAAAAATTAAGTTTCAAAATCGCGCGTTCAACTAAAATATAAATACATGAATACACATGATATCTCACTACACCCTTCCCTCTCTCTCGTGATATTTTTCAAAGACCCCCCCCCCCTTTCGAGACTCACGTGATTAATGAACAACGTATAGGAATAAGAAACATTTAAGAATAGTATGTACCTCCTCGGGTGGGATGATGACAGTCCAGAGCTGATGGCAGTGGGTATACCATTGTGCACGAACCATCACGGCGGCTTCCATCACCACAACTCGGTACCCTTCAGCGCCGAGCACGCGAATTCTATTCTTCGCTTCTTCTTGTATTGCTGGCCAGATAATGCTGTTCAGTTGTTCAAGCTTTGACTGCGAATATGTTAAATTTAATTAATTATGCTAAAGCAAGAGGTTTTGAACTGTTTTTTTTTACAAATTATAGACAAACGTTTGACCGCAATCTCACCCGATGGTAAGTGACGATGCGGTCGACGATGTAGCACATTTGCCTAGAAGGTGTTCGGAAACCCAGACGTCTGCAAATAGTTGTCCATTTACTTGACAGTGATATTTAGATAATAAGCGGTTTATTATATTTTCGGGATTCCATAACTCCTAATTATCAAGTATGGTTATATAGCTGAAAATCAGTTTTGTGACAGACAAAAATGTTTTTTATCAATCAAATTGATACAAATGTTATTGTATCAATTTCACCAGAGCATTCCTGCGCTATGATGTTTTTCTTCACTAATTAGAAGCATTAAAATTGCATTAATTATTATATTGAAATGCTCAAACCCTATTTGACTTACCTTATCACTAAAAACGATTTGCCCAAGCGTCTTCCTATCCACTTCACCGGAGCTATTGATCACATTAGCTCCAAACGTTTCTGATATAGTTCGGTTCAGCGGCAACCCTGGCTTGTATAGTTCATGTGCTATTATATCGCAGTTCACTATTGCTGCTCCTTTAGCTCTGAAAATATTTAGAACTTTAGTTTCGAAAGCTTGTCATATATTTTAGAAAATACTACAACATATATTTTTCACATATTTTGATTCAAAATCAAACTACTGAACCAGTTTTGGTTTATTATTTGAAGTCTGTTTAAAATAAGAAATACTGAAGTGAACCAAGTTTACAAACACCAGTACGAAAGATATTACTATGTAGGTAGTTGTTTTCTATGTTTTATTATGCACACAATAAAAGTAAAATATGAATATTTACTTTAGTTTCTCTGCTATACTACTCTTCCCGCTGGCGATGCCGCCAGCCAATCCAATAACATAAGGCCACTCAGGAATATTCGGATTAGGCTGAAATATAAATAGATAAGAATTCAATAACGTGTGACCAAGAAAGAACATAATAGACAAGTTACACCCCCAACAGTCCACACAAGCAAACTGATTTCTACTACAACTGGAGCGCTGATCTATCTGCTTGCACACGTTTTGTGTATGTGTGTGGGTAATTTGAGCTAAGCCAATCACAGCTTTCTGTGACACGGCAATACTACTGGGTATAACCCATTCAGTAAATAGAGAGAGAACCCTATATTAGTCTAATATAGGGTGCTCTCTCTTGCACAACTGTTTGGAAGTGAAAAATATGCACGCTCAGTGTTCACATCATGATCACTCCCTGAAAATTTGGCTACTAAAGGCAGGCTGTTATGGAGTTATTTCTGAAGACTAAGAAAAAGTTTGTAAATAGGATTTATTACGGAGTGCGAGCGAGAAAGATAGATAAAAATGACTTCCCCGTACGCCTATACTCTATTCAGGCAGTCTAACTATACTCGTATATATCGTAGTAGTACTACAATGCTGGTTTTACAAATTAAGAAGGTGGAGTGTGTTGTTGACTGAATATTGGAAGAAATATCTATGAAAACTTACCACTGGAGCTTTCAGCGTAGTCCCCAAAAGCCTCATTCTTTGATTACTAGAACTCAATTTCTCTTCTTCTTCTTGAGTTCTCTGAGGATGCGAGTCCTGGGCCAGTCCTATTGTGTACAAGTCCAATGGTTCTAGACCGTTCTCTATCCGTTTTTCGTTGATTTTTGCGCCGCCCCGCGCTGTTTCCTCGCTTACTATTAGAAGCTGCAAGTGAGAATAAAAAAATATTCAAATCATTAAAAAATCCTCTAATTATACCTAACTAGATGTTTCACAATGCTAACTGAAATTCAGTCCTTTCGAGATATACCTACCCACCGTTTTATGCTTTCTAGAAAAGGTGCTTCATAACAATAATACAAACCTGAAACTTAGGATCATCCTTAGTAGGCCCATAGAGGTCTTGCAATGGAAAAACGTCATATTCCAAGTCTGGGTTGATATCTTGTAGGAAGGTAAGCACCTCTTTAATTCTTTGTTCTACTGGCTCAATTAGCTCCCATAACTTTTTAGCTGTAATAAAATAAAACATAATATTTAAAACTAAAAATTAATGTTGGTGCTCTCACGATAGACGTCCGCTCAGAGCTCTTAGTATCTAGCTCCTTAAAGGATGCCCTAAGGAAGTAGTCAAAGGCCCATCCGAATATTATTGAAGCCCACATTTATGGCCAAACCATCCGCAGAACCGATTTTTGGGTCGTATTGGAGGTAAGCGAATTTTTCCGCACAACAATACATGCGCAATCGTTGATGCACCTAACTTCAGACGGATAAAGATCCGTTGTGCGTACTGTATACTATTTTGAATGAACAGCTAATTTTAATCAAAACCAATGATAAATTGTCAAAGTTAAAGACGTTATTCCGTAAAATCGCAAGGATCATTTAGATCATTGAATCTTGGGAATAGACATTAGCACCATTCCTGAGTACAAATGGTTTACCTTTTATCATGTTAACATCAGTAACGCCCACAGTAACGTGTTTGGTAGCCCTTAGCACTGCCTCTGACAGGAGAATCTTATGTCCATTATGCAGACGGTCGAATGTACCTCCCAAAGCTACATATTCATATGTCTTCACAGGACCACTGGGGGCAGATGTATCCTTGGGTATTTCAAGGGTATCTGCACAAGTAAGGAGATTTATTGGCATAATGCCAATAATAATTATAAGCATATTCCTGGCATGAAAGACCATCGGAAAAAAATTGATATGGCTATAAATAAGGAAGTGCTTAAAAAGTGTGATTTAAATAAAAGAACTGTTGGGAAAATCGTCTATTTAGGTATGCAGAAGATGAGATAGATGTGGTAAATAAAATGCATTAACTGGATCCACTTCATTGTCAATTCATACTTTTACACGGGTATATTCAATACGAAAATCTGGAGGCGACTGGCGAGGCGGCGAGCTAGCATTGTCGCGTCGGCTAAAAGTGCAATCTTGGAGTCACAGAATACGCAACACTAGTCGAAGCCCTTATAGCCCTAGTAGCCCTTATAAGAACAATGGCTTAAAATATAAGTCAAAGTCAAAGTCAAAATTTCGTTATTCAATAAAATCACAGTGATCATTTATATGTGAGACCTAAATCAACATTACAGGGAAGGCTGCCTGTCTAGTCTAAATTAATATTTACATTGCACTTACCAATTCTCTGTAATTTACATTCACTTTGAGCAGTAACCACTGATTGTTTGAGTCCATTCACTTCCTGGGATAGTTCACTATCGTATATCACCAAATCTATTGGGTGATGGGTTTCTATTTTTGAGTTCTTGTTGCTGGCCTTGAGCATCAGTCTCACATCCAAATTGCTGCATCTTGATGAAGTCTGACAATAAAAAAAAGCTTACTGTACAATGAATCAGTGTGTGTACACTGTTTTAGTTTGTTTTAGTCCAGTGATTTTTATAAAGACACAGAAGTGTCTTAAAATGTGAACTGGGTAGATGTACCTAACAAATATTTAGTCTTGATAGACTCTGTATATTTTTTATACCATATTTTTTGCATTGACAAAGACAAGTTGTAGATTTACAGCTAAATCTTATATTCAACAAAATTATCTTTGGTCTAACTAAAGGTATATTAACATAGTATTATAGCTTATTTTGTCAAAAAATGTATGGCTTTGATTCAAATCACTAGCTAACTAGAGTAAAATAAAATGTACCGAGAATTGAGTATTGGTTTCGACCATTCCATGCAAAAGATATAACTGCTCTGAACTTAGGCCCTTTTCACCGGTAACTAGACAAAGTTTAAAATTTAAAATAAACCTACCCTTGAATAAACATTAACAATTTGTTTACTTATCACAGGTAAAGTAGCTTCTGAACTCTCTTTTATGTTCACATACAACACTTTTCTCACAAATTGTGATGCTTTAACACACACATTGTGCGCTTTGGCAGCATTCGAGATGAACAGCAGTCCGTTGTTGGCCATTTCATCAACTGAAACAAAACCGTAGTGTACTTAAATAAGTGCTTCATCATCATCATCATCTACAGCCCGACTTCACCCACTGCTGGGTATATGCCTCCCTATGTTTGTGCCATCCACCATAATCCTCGCCTAAGATAAGTGCTTAGTTATCAGATATGTACTTATCAACAATATTTTTTCTTTTTACGAGAATAAGTGATGAAGTTAGTGATGGTCTACTTAATGCTATAAATATAGCATCACAGCCTAACTTATTTATTAAAAAACGAGTTTCTAGTGAGTCTACAATGCAATGGTTTGCAAGTATTTTATTCAAGCGCAGAATAAATCTATTATCTGTATACAAGCATGCAGCAAAACTTTTTTTTTATTTTAGCAGCTAAACAATGCAATATATAAGCTAAGACATTGCTTGTAAACAACCAATAGCACACCCCTAGATATATACTAATTTTGTATCTACCAGCAGTTATTCAACCCACCTGTTTGACCCTTGAACAAATAAGACACGAAAATTGATAACAACGCAATGAATGGTATGCCTAGGATTAGTTTACTGTACATGATGACTTGAAAAAAAAAACAGTCCAAAGGTTAGCACAGGTCTTATCTACACCTAAGTTTTGGTTTGTTTAAGTTCTATATATGGCAGTTATTCGGGGAGCTCTATCTAGCTGATCTACTGCGTTTCTCCCGTTTTTCTATAGTCCAAGCGCAGCAGGAACGAGGAAAGTTAACTTTCAAATCTAAATTATTAATTTGAAAATTAATAACACCATGAGGTATTTTCGACGTGGACCTATTTTTTTATTGTTGAATTGATAATATAATTAACAAACTAACCAGATAATCAAATAACTAACCGATTTTATCGCAAAATAACCGTTTCAACTATATTTCTATTATTTCTTGGTAAAAGTTTCGTTTTGTTATTGTTTTTACTTTTTGACACAGACCACAGACTAATAGGTGCTTTTTGACAGCAAACTGAATGAATGAATGTCAATCCTGAGTCCTGACTGACACTGACATTCGGTTTCATTTTTTTTTCTTTTGGCCATTACGGTCAGGCGAAAGTCCTCAGACCATAGGTACTGCCTCCATTCGGTTTCATTAAGAGACATCATGAGTGAGACTTTTAAATAGAATATCATCCAGTCTATGGCATCCGGTGGCGGCGGCATGGCATGCGAATGGCCAATCACAAAGATCCTAGTCGTCTGTGGCTCTGTGGTTTCTGTTCAGTTCCGGTAGGTTTTTTTTATTCTATGTAGTTCAGTAGTACCAATTTAGTTCTGTGGCCCCGACTCATTTTGTGTTTGAAATTTGTAAAACGAGACGTGACGCTGGCAGAAATGTCCAACAACGGACGATTGCCATAAAAAAAATGGTTCTGTGGTTTAGTTTGGTTTCAGTTCACTCTAGTCACACTCTAGCTCACTCATTCAATTCAGTCAGTTTCACATTCAGTAAGTGGTTTTACAAAATAAAATGAAAATACGTTTTTATGCCAAGATTGAGCTAAAGTGATAATCTTTGATGGGAAATTCGCAAAATAAAAGCTCCCAACAAAGGAATCAGAAGCCTTTGCACCTAGAGCGAGATCGAGAAAGCCAAGCATTCACAAGTCAGGTAGTAATGATTCTCATGATGAAATAAATTCTTGATAGTGTCATTCCCACCCAGCTGAATTCACGTAATTCGCGTGTTGGTATACAGCACATACTCCAAAGCTTTTGCTTGGCTTTGTTCTAATCTTTGGAGCGTACGCATCGCCTTCATTTTGGATGCGTAGATTCCTTTGTTACAGTAGGAAGTGACTTGTTATTTTTGTGTACAGTTTAGCCTGTCCCATTTCGTGGGTAACCTCAGCGGGCGTTCTTTCATCAGCTTGTCGAGTAACCAGTCCGTATACAGTGCATCTCGGCCTTGGTCTCGAGTTTCACGACGAAGGTTAGTGGTTTGGTTTATTCATCAAAACAACATTAGTTTCTAGGTAAACAACCTTCTAGAGTGGTAGACCGTTATTCTATCAATGGAGCATGAAGTTGGCTTTAGGTAATTTTTTGAGAAATTGTATTGTTTACTTTTTATGTAGGTAGGTACCTGCCTAGTCTGTTACACGTCCCTAACTGCTATTGTATGAATAATCGCCAAAAATAGGTCATGTTTTTTTTTAAATTTCCGTTTAGGCCAATAAATGTATTGAGTACCTATTGATTACATTTCAGGCAAGGTAAACTCATAAGCTTACCATTTACCTCTAAATAGGTATTCATGTTTTGCTGATTGTTTAATTTTTAACCAACTTCAAAAAAGCAGGAGGTTCTTAATTCAGTTGTATTTTTCTTGCTCTAGATATTCCTTCAAATTATGTGTACCTAGTATAAGGGCAAAGCATGATACAACTTAACAAACAAGATCAACTTAAAATCAATAAATTATAACTTCATTACTGAGCCAATAGAGTTATTGTAGATACATGTACATATATATAAACATCTTGCTCTTTAGTTTGAGTGCATCTAGGTATATACCGAGTGTGACTATAAAAATTGAAACCAGCATAGCACATTAGATCTTACTTTTATCACAATAATTAAAGTATGTTTACTGTACACACTGTTAATTTATTAGGTCAGTCAATAATAAGTTTAGATGACTAGATATACCTACATATACCAAGGTATTTATAGAATTTATTAGTTACATAAACAAGTATAGGTATTCTAGAAATACAGGAGTTCTCTAAAAAGGCCAGTTAATTTTAATATTACTGCCTGCACCTACTTCTTTTATTATTTTGATTGTGAGTCATCAAAAATACCATTAAATGCATGTTATGACTGAACTAGAGTTACCCTAGCAGATTTAAGTAAATAAGAAGATAATAACTTCTTATCAGTAAACTAATGATACTTATCTATGGATGTTATTATAAGTAATTGTGTCTGGAATATCCGCAGTCCAGAGGTTAATTAAGATATAAAAGTAAGCTTTTTTAACTGTATTTTATATTAGAAAAGTTGTAAACTATAATTTAAGCATAATCCATGCTAGGTTTAGTCTATGCTATTATTGTAAAATGCAAGAGTGCAAGAGAGCTAGAAATTGAGCAAACAACTTAAAAACTATAAAAGGCTTAGTGTTTTTTATATTTCTTCATGATAAAAAAAGCAGTGATGTCAATATTTTTAATATTGTAACAAACACTAAACTAACATCTTCAACTCAAATCACTATGCTTACCCAAGCTTAGTCATCATCAAGTAAAAGATGTTCTGTCAATTACAGATGGAATGACTCAACACTAAAAAACCCACTTGAAGCAAGTAAAACAGCTTGGCCCGTGGCTCACAAAGAATCAATATTTCTGCCTGAATTTCCCATCACCACCAACTTACTGCAGAAGGAATATGCTGTACTGGAGACGATAGCTAAGGGCGCTTTTGGTGAAGTGTTTAAAGTGAAGCAGATTAAGGAAGGCAAAGAATTTGCTCTGAAAGTTTTAAGTAAAGGACAGGTAAGAATTACACACATATTTTACTTTCTCATAAGGTTATAAGACACATCTTAGGTTGCTGCCTCAAGAGTCATTATCCCGATCATTTACCACTTTGAGACATGTTCTAAGCACTGCAATGGGTCTCCTAAGCAAGGCCATGTGTAAAGGTTTGCCTGACATTGTATTGTCTCTATGAATAGAGGCTCTATTAGCATAATTATCCTCTATTTCTAGATAATTTACCCTGTAAATAGAGTAAATACTAATGTTAGAACTTATAGTCAAGATGGTATCCCCATTTGACACATAACCTGGGGAACAATTTATGTATCTCACACATCACTCACACAGCGCATTTAATGAACAAATAGCAAAGAAACTTATAATAATTTAGACCCAGAAGTCAGGAGCTGCGTGTTCCAGTTATGGTTATCACATTGGCGATTTGCGAGCGTATATAAAGGCGCGCTGACCGCGTGTGCGCAACGTGTTCGGGACAAACGGGCATAAAATTAAAACCCTCATAAAGTAACTACATATGAGGTTGAATATATCGATAATCGGAAGTCGATAACGTTAAAGTTTACGGATATTCTGGACCCTGGTGAGAATTTCGAAAGGAACAAAACGTGGTTGATGATGCAAGTTTGAGAGATATATTGCTCTATTCTGAACTTTGACCTTCAAGATACAATTAAGTAGGTAATTATCTGGATGAGTCATCATGATTATTATGCTTAAAAAGTTTAATGTTAAGAAGGTTTTTATATGATGCTCAGTGCTCATGTAACCACAACGGAACAGGGGCGCGTCCGCAAGTTTTTTATGACAAGTCACATTCGTCTAGTGACTTATTTGTTACTTCTTGTGGACTATTCTTATCCTCATAAACTCTAAATCAGTTTATTATGCGTAAAGGGTGAACTGGTTAAAATTACAGATAGCGTAATTTCTCGCAGAAGCCTCCTGGGAGCTTTGCAGTCCGTCAATGCAACATGTCTTTTTGCTGTTACAAAATCTTGCAGAAAAGTGTGAGAAACAAAACATCTAACGCCTTAAGGGAGTTATTAGGTCAATAGTTTATCGGTCTGGTCAAATAAGTTCACGGCCGTATTTTTCATGAGACATCTCGGTTCTCAAGATAAGAATATGAGGAAAGTAGTTCGATAATCCAAATATTACTGACACATGCCTATTTTATGCAGAAGTCAGTATTTTATACACAGGTTCCTACCTCCTCGCCGAGGCTAAAATCTGGTTTCTTCATGATTTCCTTTGAGTGGCTAATGTGGCTATAGTTATCAGTTGACCCATATCCAGAACATAATATCCAGCGGATTTATTATGCATTGATAAGCATTCGACAGTCTAATCGGCAGCTTTGCTTACACTCAACAATGATTTGGAACACCGCGTATTGTATCCACGTGTATTCGTACGGAAATTCCAGATAATTCGAAGCTTGTATCTTACTCGAGTTATCACAGAATTGGTACTCACCTAGACAGATTATTTTTTATCATTACTTCGGTATTATAACATTGTCAAAGGTACCTAATCTACAACAACATTACTAAACTAGGTAGTAGGCACCTAATTAAACGTACAATACATTTAATTCGTCGCAAATACCTTCGTATTGCGCGTAATTATTATTCCATAGAACAGAACACGTTTTAAAATCGATCGTTACTCTTAAAATATTGTAGGTTACCTATGTAACCTCTCTGCCTATAACAATTATTATTATTATTGCTTGCAATGCCCTCTGAAGTATCGCACTGCGTCCATCACATATTATGTGACTGTGATGGCTACTCATCAAGTCGGAAAACAGCAATGCTTATCAGCAAAAGTAGGTACGGTGGTAGTATTTCCCCTCGTCTTTCAAAAAGCCCTACTACTATTAGGAACGTGATAAAATTCACATCAGCAGTGAAGATATTTTCTCAATTATTTCAGGTGGTGAATGAAAACGCAGTAAGGCAAGTGAAAGAAGAAGCACGAATCCAGACAGCTTGCGGTCACCATTCTTTCATTGCTGGTGCCGTTTCGCGTTGGCAGACCAAGAAAAGACTTTATATTGGTTAGTAAAAAAGAACTTACATATAGGTATACATGATAGTATATTAGTTACGGGCTTTTCAGCTGCAGTTTGTAGTATCTTCTTGTTTAGTATCTATTCTGCCTAATCCACAGAAAGGCGTGGTCAATTCACGTGGAACTAACCGGATGGTTGGCGCGTCTTGGAAGATGACGCCACGTTTTGGGCGATGTTGCACTAAACCACATGGGGAGAGCCCGTTGTCGAACCTATTTATGCATTATGGCTCATGTTGGCAGACAAACGCTAAACCACGATTTTCCGAGTCCACGTTCTGTACTAATTTACAGAGACTTGCGTGATGTCGTTTCATGATGTTGCCTTGGCATTCGCTGATTACATACCTACTCGCATGTAAATTGCGAATTTAATGGCATCCAGTTTGAGCTTGGACGAATACCGGACACGTAACTCGGACGATCTCGCCTTTACCCCCGCTCGCCACGTGCCAGCCTTTTTGCCTAACAAGCAAAATTGTTGCGTCAGTGTTGACACGACCACTACGTTGATTCTCAAGACAAGATAATGCAAAAAAATGACAAAATGCGCCGTATTATTTTGTAAAAACTACAGTGATCGCGTAACTAATATTTCTTTTCACCTGTGAGTACAATTTTATGCCGATAAAGTGGCTAATTTTTCATAAAACTAATAAAATTGAATATAATTTTTGCTTATATGATGCCATATTAACGAGTACTCAACTTTTTCTGCAATGTAACTATATTTATGACTTACTGAAATGAGTCGGGTTTTACCGTTCTTTTTTCATTCGTTCAGGGTTCGTTCATTACAATTCTTTCAAATAGGGTTTGAAACTATCGATGAAAAATATCGATGTAAATGAACGAACGAATTTATTCTCACTCTTAGGTTTCCAACTAATCCATTAAAAAAAAGAGAATGGGTGAAAGCAGTACGCAGAGAACAGACATGGATTCCAAAAAAACATAGCAGTATATGTAGTATACATTTTGAACCAGAGTGCTACAACAAAAATTTAAAAAAAAGTAAAAGACTCTGGAAAGATGCTGTTCCTACATTACACTTGCCTGAATTTGTAAGTAGAGCTTGAAATGCCGTTATGCAATTTTCATATTCATCATCATCAACAGATTGTCAGGACAAGGTTTGTATGTATAAAAGAAAGTTTTAAAAAGTGAAATCAAAACTTTTTTTAAATCTCACAATATGGCGGTATGAAGTTCGCCGGGTCAGCTAGTTACTTATTGACCGAGCGAGCGAAGCGTCTCAGTTGCGAGATTGGCCAAAAATGCTTTTGTGCGGCTGTCTGTCTGTCTGTCAGTAATCGCCTTTAGTTCTCATTTATCAACCGATTTGGACCAAAATCGGCACACAAGTTTCTTGATTTATTTAATTTTTTTCGGTCGACCGCGATTTTTGATTGGCCCCCCAATCAAAAATATGGGAGAAAAAGGGGAAAGTTTGCTGTAGCGTTGTTTATCGTCGGATTTCAATCAAATTTGAGAAGTACACGAAAGACTTAATCCTACATAAGATGGTGTAAAAACATTTCCAAAAAAAGGGAGTGGAAGGGGTAAAAAAGGGAAATTAATTTTTAATTTTTTTCCCTAAAATATACTCCTACCAATATCAATGAGACTACACAGTCCTCTTTGCCTTTACGAGACAAATCCGTAGACACCAGATTCGACCTCTTAGGACCCTTAGGAACGTAAGTAATCGCTTATTATTATATCATCAACCCAGGCATCATCTTACCTTACTACAATTTCAAATTTAATAAAGTAGGTACCTACCTAATTCAACTCCTTCGTTTCCCGTCATTCATTCATTTTTATCGATACTATTTCATCGAATGCGTCAATCACTAGTGTCAATTTACAATAATTGTTAGACAGTGACAACGCTATATGCAGAACTAATGCAGCAATAGATTACTCCTCCCGAGCCCCGCAAAAAGTGGTCGACGGTGTTTTCATACTTTTTTCGAGCATGACGTGTCCCGTGTATTCGTCCAAGAGTTTGAGGTAGTAAGTTCACGTGCTCCAGTTGTCTGATCAAAACATCGCGTGATCCAAGTTCGTGCACTTGGAATCGAATGCAATAAGTTCAAAGTTATATCAATAGTCCATGGCAAAACAAAACAAAAGCCGGTTCTTGTCAAAATAATTCTCAACCTTGTGAAACTTATTATGTACGAATATTATTTATGTAAATAATAAAAGAGACATGAACTTTATAGTTTTGAAACTCAAATTCTCTGCATAAAACACGCATTTAAAACAAACGCTTATCAAACAGACTTTACTTAGGCATTACTTAAACAATTTAGGTGAGTTGGTACGAAGTATTGCTGATAACGAAAATAACCGAGAAACTAACCTCTAACTAAGAAATTAACCCAGTCAATTCAGAAGCTATGAATTGATGGATGACCTCATTCAACGCTACGGGTGACTTATCCTATCAGGGTATCTAACACCTAGTTTAGAATGGGCCATTAAAGAAGGGTTTTGGCCCTGGATATAGGCCCACTGATTTCAGATCTCAAATGATGGAAATTACCAACACTGTTGTGAAATAATACGAGATAACAACCAGTGATTGGCATCAAAAATACATATTTAAATTAAATTAAAATTTATTTATTCAGATAACACGATCGATGTTAGCACAGACTAGATTAAGTTATGGTGGGTATAATTTTGTGTACCTTTTCTATCTATAAAACGTTTTAATTCTTTGAGAAAAATATTTTCGCCTTGCTTTTGGCCCATAAATACGCTGTAGAATCTTTCTTAGTTTCCATATACCGTTCATATGTTATACGCATCATATAAAATTGCTGCAATGTGATAGTCAAAGTCAAAAAGCGTTTATTCAATAAAATCACAAAGGATCATTTAGACTCGTCTTATATAACTATGTGATTCTAGGTGCCAGTTCCACGCGACCAGAGCCTAGAAGAACGGGCAAGAAACTACGGCTAGTTTTCAATTAAAATCTGTCTAAAAATCGTACACCACTACGCTGAGTTTCATTTTATAGAACGACAAGTTATTTTGAGTAGGGACCATAGTCTAAGTAAGTAAATGCACAATGTACATTGCCCACAAATCTATGCACTAGCAGACCTGTGATAGTCACTGGGTGACTGAATGGTCGGTTATCTACGCTAAATATAGTGCACAGGGAAGTCACGGCCACCGACTCCAGATACTGTTTACAACAGTACTTTGCTCTACATCTCTGCTTACATATCGGTCCACCTGACTCGGGGTCAGTTGAAGATAGCAACGGTACTTAACATTTTACAGGCCCTAAAAAGATAGTAATAGACTGAAGACAAATACAATACATTTTATTATATTATATTTCTTGACACTCAACATTTTTAGCATGGCGGGTTATTCAGAGATACGTCCTCAAACAATGCATTTATGTTACACTAGCTGCCGTCTGTGGCTTCGTTCACAATCTCTGAAGTTAGATTGTGAGTTTTATCCTTTAGTTTAAATGTCTGTTTCTTTAATTTTTGACCCTTCACTTTACGAGGGTGACACAAACGCATGCGCCGAATTTTGTTTGGGTTCCGTTATCAACAGGCCAATGAAAATCTCCTTAGATCCTCTTCATCATTGCTGCTCATCACCAGACTTTGGAGTATAGACTTCGATCCATCAAATCTCAATACTTTGAGATGAACTAACTGTTTCGAATAGAATTTATGCCTGAAATTTCTCAAAACTGGTTATTTTATATTATTTATTAACACGGATAACACTCCATCCGTTTTTCGGTCGGGAGTAAAACCGTAGGAAAGGAAATTTTTGGCTGTTTGCATTTCTAAAATGATACTATACTATTATTAACCGCTGACTGGCACCAGTACTATTATATTGTTTACATTTCTTATCTGAATTAGACATATATTCCGGTTTGAAAAAATAAACACCTAGATAATATTTAAATAAAATATTACTGCTGAGAAAATTCCCACGTTTGTGTTGATAAAAAACGACCTAGGTATAGGTGATTGCTCCAGATAAAAAATATTTATAAAACGAAGATAATCCAGTGTTTATCTTTGACTTCATTCTGAGTCCGAGTAATTTGTTTTTTATTTTGCGACTATTTTGGGACTTTGCTGTAAGTCCCAAAATAGTCCCAAAATAAAATAAAGGAAAAAATATCTTCAGACTACAGCTTCCGATCGTTGAATTGGCGTTTTGTTTAAGATGTTTGTCAAAATCGATTTGTTTTTTGTTGTCTTTGCGATCTGTTTAAAAGTATGTATAGAAATTGTTATCAGAACTTTATTTAAAATGAAAACAAACCAAATGCTTTCTACTAGACGACGGGCAATGTTTTGCTTCTTGAGAGTATCATCGCTAAATAAAAAAACGTGTTTGTACTCAATAATTTTACAATGTGCGATTAAACAGCCGATAACTGTAAGGTTTGAGTCGTGGTCGGCATATAGGTCATTGTCGCGTTTACAACTTATGCTAATTGCTGTAAAGAATACAAAATTGAGTCATCAAATTAAATTGAATTATGCAAATGCGAGTCTTATTTACATACAAATAAGGTTATTTTGTTTAGTTTCAGAATACATTCCCGAGGGAGAACTGCTCGCGCTGCTTGAAAAATACGGGAAACTGCCTGAGGAATTAGTGAAGATTTTTATTGCTGAAATTGCTATCGCTTTAGGTAAGTCCGTAAATTGAAATATTATTATAATCGTTCTGTTATTACTTACTAGCTACCTGCGACTTCGTCCACGAAAAAAAAAACAAAAAAACCTAAAAAAAAAGCTGGAAAAAGTAGCCTATGTGGAATTCCAGGTTACGAACTATAATATATTCCAAGTTTTATCCAAATCGGACCAGTAGTTACAGCGTGATTGAAAAACAAACATCCAAACATCTAAACTTTGATTTATAATTATAATAGTAGTAGGATTTCGGTGGTGACTTGCTGTGTATCCATTTGAGCAGCGCTTAGTTAAAAAGCTGGGTCATGTCACCTCACCTTGATTCGCAACTTGCCTCAACTCTGTCTCAGGATGAGTACACATTATGTCTCAAGTCGAGCCTGCTCGCTTCGAGGTTGTTCAAATGGATACACAGCTTTAGAGTATGCTTTTTGGGTGCTCGGCACTCAAACATTTCGTGAGAAAAAACAACTAAAAAATACTGACGCTATAATAATTTATTTTCAGATTTCCTCCACAACGCAGGCGTCATCTACCGAGATCTCAAACCGGAGAATATTCTCCTCGACTCGGACTATCACGTTCAGCTTATTGACTTCGGCCTATCGAAGTGGCTCTCTGTCGGTTCCCGCACCAACACGCTCTGTGGTACCCTCAAATATATGGGTAAGTTTTTGTTTAGTTTTCTCTTTTTACGATGAGTTTTTGAGAGAGAGAGAGTCATCAAAAAACTGAAATGGTTTTGTTGAATGTCATACAATACAGATAACAATGGTTTAATGGTTTGATAGCTAGTAGAAGTTTGGACAGATTCTTTTCTCTCGTTTACAGATGTCTTGTGTGATATTTGTAAAAGTAAAACTGTTAGAGATATGCATAGTGCGTTGGGCTCATGTTTACAAACGTTCATTTTGATATAGATTAGGAACGGCTTGGGATTTATTTCACCAGTGTTAAGTTAGTTGCGGTGACAGCGGCAACTAAAACGGTCATTCTCCATTTCAGTTTGGAACTTGACCCGTTGCATTATTTAGAAATGGCTGAATGCGTCGCGCACTTCGTTCCGATCTGTCACAGTGTGCTCTTCCTATAAACGCAAGCACCCGAGTGATTATGTCGATAGCGCGGAGCCTCGGTTCGTCGGCCCACTGACGGCAAAATGAACGCAAGAACCATTGCGTTCGAACTGTCCATGGAGGGGCGACAGGTTGACGAGGTCGTAGCCAGCATCTTCCACACGGTTCTCTTCCACCGCTCCAGCGGCAAGTTCACGTACAACAGCGAGGAGAGCTACTCCATCCGGACCGTCAGCTACGTGGACGTCGATTGCGATTTCATCGACTTTACATATGTGTGCTGCGAGTCTGATGCCCTAGGGAGAATAGTTAAACGCGAGATATCTGACTTCTCAGATCTTCTGCGCGCCGTGGACGGAACCTCCGCGCCCCCGAGAGGTTCAATCAGCCTCGAGTTCTTCCAAAAGCGCCGCGCGCGCTGGCCCTTCCAACCGGAATGCGTGCCCTGGGAAGTGTGGACGGTGTACTGCGAACTGACGGAGTCCAGGACCGAGCAAGACATGCACAGCAAACACGAGAATGTTGTCGAGATGCTGCAAGATAAGATAGTTTTTATAACCGAGATCATAAACAGACACGAGTACGTTCCGAAGATGCCGAGTCGATCTGACGCTGACCTTATATTTGACACTTCGTATACGGATATCCAGCCTTACCTATTCAAGATTCACTATAACTTGTCCGGGGCCCCGCCCACTTCCGTCGGCAATACTGTCCGCAAGCTCATACGGGACACCCTCTCATTGTGATGCATAATGTGTTCATTATGAAATAATTTATGTCGTTTGTCATAAAGTCGCTGGTAGAGCGAGCTAGGAGCTAACGAGTCTATTATGATAACTAGATGGCGCTAGCTGGCGCGTTTTTATGCAATACCTATGTGATTGAATTATTTCTGTGAAAGCGATCTTCATAAAGTACATTATTTACATTTTGACGGTAGAAATGGTTATTTTGTAGCAGTTGTATGTAATTTGAGTTTTCGTTTTATTTTTGCACAATGTAGAGAATACTATTGTTTTAGATTTTTATTGAATGACCTTTAAAGTAATTATAACTACGTAATGATACATGCAGTTGTATGTAGGTAGCATAATTATCTTATAATTTGTTGTAACGATAAAACTAACTTTCTTGAACTGCTGAAATGCCTGTGAACAGGCAGGAACCGTGTTTTCAGATATTTCTTAGCAGAAAATAACAATGCTGGTTGATGTGACCATTCATAATGTTTACATTTAAGTTATAGTACTAGAACGTTTTTATTTTGTATCGTGTAAAGATTGTTTTAATTTAACGTAATAGCTATAATATTCACCTATAGATTTATCAACATTATTCTAAGTTCACTTTCGCACTCTAACCTAGTGATTAAATGTTACTTTTGAGAAATGAAGCACCGTAGTAGCTACTAGGTACTGTCGACTTATATAGGCCTGATATAGATTTATCTATTTATAAGCCACAGACAAAAACTTCTATATTATATTTATGTTTTTACGTCTGTTTTTAATAACGCAGAACAATAACGTGAATTTAGAGTAATTACCGAGTGGTCTCACTCAAATGTTTGTTATCTATTTTCGTGTGTCTTTATAAAATAGCTTTGTGATATAGCTAAGGAAAAAAAAAAAAAACTTGAGTTTGAAAGTCGAGCAATCGATATAACCGGAGTTTATAATACAGCGACTGTGTATTATGTACTTTGACTTATCTAAGGTGTACCATAACTGTAAATAATAGTAAAAATGATTTTTTATAATAAATTTGGATAATGCAAGAGGTTTGATTATTGAGAGCTTTATTGGTTAACGTTATAGATAAAAATGTGATTGTTTTTATAGAGTAAGTGTAAATACTTAGAATAGAAATGGTGCATGGAATGTCTCATAGTGTGTAAGATAATGTTACTTTATAATTAGCCTTGTGTGTTGTTAGTATTTTGGTTGAATGTAGTTTTGGTTTTCTTAATAGTCGAAGCAAATCGGTGGTCAAATTATAAAATACAAAATTCTTAGAAGCTGGGAACAGACGCGAGAACAAACATTATATACACACTTCGATGTGTCTCAAACTTATATAAGTGTCCTAAGAGTGCATATCAAATCCCGTGTTATAAAGGCAAGGAAGTTATATGCTACGTTTTTAGAATTTCGCACAGAAATAGCTTGCATTCTGGTGACGGACAGCGGATTTTTTTTTCAAATAATATTTTTTTGCCTCTTGTAGCTACAAAATACAGTTTTAAAGTAAAAGTTCTTATGCTTTCATATGACCACTTATGGTGGAGTATTATGATTTAAAACCAATAATAAGTAATTTTGAAATTCTGTATTTATCTAGTTCTGATACTGAGTTATATTACGTTATTCTACGTTGTGATAATCTTATTTTTGCTTGCTATCGTCGATTTGCCGCCTTTATGAGTGTTATTGTAACAAAGTTAAGTAATAGCACCTATATTATGTCATTTAATGTAACCAGTAATTGAATTAGGTACATGTACTTTTATTATATGATTTAAACAATTTACTAAAATGCTAAAATGTAATTTTGTTTGACAGCAATAATAATTTAACACCCTTAAACGAAATAAATTGTTTACTGTACAATATTAAAAGAAAGATCAAGATCTGTAATGCAATTGAAAATTGGATATCATTCATTTTCAGCGTCCTATATAAAAAAAATAAAAATTTTCAAAATTCATGACAAAATACTTTTAACAATTATGCACCTCGTTTTGAAAATTATTTACAATATCCGCTATGATATAAAAATGTAGTCATATTATTGGCATTTTATACCATCAATCACATATTATTGTTTTATTCACTATCCTACCTCATTTGTCTAGCTTTAGATTTCTCATCTGTTTTATTCACATACGGCACAACATTTTCTACTAATGTAATATGCTATCACAAAATATATGTCACCAAAGATGAGGCTGTATGCTTTTTCTATATAAATAATTTACAAATTTCATATCAGGGAAAAACTATTTGAAAATGTTTTTAAACTTGATGTTACTGTATGACATTGAGTAAAAATAAAAAAATAAATAATGTAGCGTTTTTATCTGTGCCTCAGAACATAAATCTTTCAAATGAATAAATGTATAAATAACTGCTTAAACTATAGCTACGACCTTATATTAAAAGATGTTTATGATTCACGGAGCATGTATAAACGGCTGGTTTTTAGAGTTGTTTAATATAAACTGAAATGGATATTTGTTGTGATTCTATAAGTTCAAAAAATAATAAACGAAAAAAAATTTAGTCTTGTGATAATTTATATTTTATAAGTGAATAAATGATGAAGTATTACTTGTTATTTTTTATAACCAATTTTTCTATGACAACTATGAAGTAGGTGTACATGTGCTATTTCAACTACATAATGCAGAAGTCCACTGCTCGACTGGGAGAACCCAAGAACTTGCAATTTTGAATAGTAATCACTTGCTATTGGGATTTGCGTAGGCATATCTTTAAATTTATAGACCACCAACAGCTATTCATTCAGAATTACAGATGGGTGAATTAGATTGAGTTGAACAACATTCGTTAGATGGTTATCGAAGGTTGTTAAAAACACGTCAATAAAATGGTCTGTTGATGGGATTTCCTCCAGTGCTCCTAAGAATCTAATAGCACCTAGAATTACCTATTAAGTTATATAAGACGATTCTAAAAATGATCTGAGAATGAATTTATGGATCGTTTTATTGTATCGGAACATCTACTGTCAAAATATTCAATTAATGTATAAATTCGAATCGGTACTTACGCGCCACACACATCAACACAGTAATGTAAATCCGGCTCTATATTCACATAGAGAGATTTAAAGTGCTTCTTGTGATTTGGAGTACAACTTAGTCGAGCTGTGATGTGACAAGCGAGAAGCTGAGGACTTCGTGTGCTTCACGACGGCGTTCCTTCCATCGATAAGTAAATTAATTCTAATGTATTTGTTTCTTTATTTTATAAGTGTGCGTGTATGGAGGAATGTGTGATGCGTGGAGCACAAGAAGTGTGAATGCTTATAAATGATATTGTAATTATAAATAAGTGATTTAGTTCAGTTGAGAGAAGCGAAACGAAAGAGTTGAACCCTTTGAAGTTAGCCGCTAGTATGAGCAGGATGTTTGCAGCGATAGTGCTTGTGTTTTATTCCTACCTATTGCTAATTTCAGTGAGTTCAACTTTTACCTGAATGTCTGCCTAGTGTCTGCTTTTTCTGTTTGTAAAGTTTTCAATATGACTAGCTATATTGCACAAAGCCAAAAGCGATTCAATAGAACGAGACACGGTTTACTTAGGAAACACAATGCTATATATATCAAGATAAATTATATAGGTATGTAATTATTTGCAGCCCCAGAAGTCCTGAGCCGCGAGCCGTACGGCCATGCTGTGGATTGGTGGTCGCTGGGAGTCATCGCCTGCAAAATGCTGACTGACGAAGTAAGTGTTTAGAGTTAAGTAATAGTTGACAGGCGTCACAGCTTAGTTGGTGGCACGAGTATAGCTTTGGCTTTGCCTTCTTGGGTATGTGGTCGATGTTCGATCCCCACCGAGAACGAACAGAAATGTGCGAGGAAAAAATCAACTCACTCACTTCATTTGTCATGTGAAGATACTATTGGTGGATTTTTTTCTCGCACATATTTGTTGGATGCGCTTTATCTTGTAAATGAGTATTGTATATTCAAGCGTTTATCGCTAGCTATCCTAAGGTTCATCCAAATTGGTCCAGTCGTTACAGAGGTTTAAATATCTTTACTCTAGCATTTGATATGTTTCATCTAGGTAACTATAAGACGATTCTAAATGATCCTTGTGATTTTATTGAATAAAGAAATTTTGACTTTGACTTTGAACTTTGTAGGTAAGTACTTGTAAAGTGGTTTTATGCAAAGTCGTGCAGAAAACTGTCTACTCGTAAGCTCGTGTCTGATACCACAATGTAGATATTTGAAAAAGCTGCGATTGTAATTTACTTTTTATGCTAACTGTGTGCTGAACGCAGCACGTAAACTTAACATTTAGGTAATGTCCTAAAAAACATCTTAGGTAATTTATAACTACTAGGCGTACTTGGCCTGTCTAGCTTAGCATAATAAAAATACCTACACACAATGATCTTCTAAGATATCATTGCCTACAGATTAGCAATCTGGGTTTACGTGTACAAAGAGAAGAGTAAACACTGGTAGAAAATAAAATAAATAGAAACAATAAGTATTTTTAAAAAAACATATTTTTTATTTTATCACTAGCATTACTTAAAGTACCTGAAATTCGATAATTTACTTTGAATTACAATAATTACAACGTAGGTAATTTTCGTTTGTGTTTGTCTCTAGTAGTAGAGAGTCGGGAGCATTAGAGCCGAGATGGGTCTGCGTCTGCGGCCCTCATTCACACAGCATGCATACGATGCACAGGCGCGACGCGCGAGCGGTGGGCGCGTGTCGAGGGTCATCGACACACGCCCGCCGCTGAATCTAACCTACAGCTTATCTAACATTTGGAAGATTTATCCCTTACTTTTCTAATCATCCTCTTGCGATGAACTGTTTGCTTTCTCGTCACTGTCTTGTTTCTTTTCGTCTTTTTTATCCTCTTTTTGAACCGGACTTTGTTGTTCATTGCTCTCCTCGCTGGATTCGTCGGAGTCTTTTGGTGCGGGTGCGTCTCCTTGGGGTTTTTCTACCTCTGCCTTGATATCATCAGGCTTTGCGGGTGCTTGTTGCGCGTTGATGTCTTCTGAGGGCACGGTGGGCTCAATGGGTTTTGATGGGTTAGTCGCTTCTGGTTTAGGTTCAGCAGTATCTTCAGCCGATTTAGGTTTTTCTGGCAGTTTTTCCTCAATGGACTTTTCCACTGCATTGGTTTCCTGAGGTTTATCTTCCTTGTTTTTGGGTTCTTCTACTTTAGGCTCTTCTTTGACAGGGGTTTCAATTTTTGATTCTGCTGGTTTAATTTCTTCGGGTTTGTTCTCTTCGGCTTTAGGTGCTTCCTTGTCTGACTCAGCTTTACCTTCATCTGTACCGCGAACTACTCGTGGTGCCTCGATTTTGGCCTTAGGTGCTTCAGGTTTGTCTTTGACAGACTCGTCCTCGGCTTTAGGCTCAACGGCCTCTTTCGTAGGTTCGGCATTCTTGGCAATGTTTTCTTCTTTCTTATCTTCAAGAGCGGGTTCAACTTTCTCAGCCGCAGGTGCAGCAACAGGCAAGTCAATTTTTTTTTCGACACTAGGGATAATTTCTATAGGTTCGTTAGCACCGGCAATTGCGGAATCAGGTTTTAGGATACTATCCATATCAATGCTTTCTTCAGGAGCAGATTTTCCTTGTTCATTAGGAATCTCTTTGACAACGGCCGCTTCTTGAGATTTTGATTCCTCGGCAGGCTTGGTTTCCTCTATAACTTCAGGTTTCTTTTCGAGCTCAGAGGCTACAGCTTGGGGTTCCACAGCTTCTGGTTTGAATTCTTGTATAGTTTCTGGTTTTTGAGCTTCTACTGCACTCTTAGCTTCAACCGCTGGTGCTTTCTCAGCATCTGCAGCTGGTTCGGGCTTATTTTCTTCGACCGGGGCTGCGGCGTCAGCTTGTGGCTCATCCTTGGCAATGGGTTCCACGGCCAGCGCTGCGGGAAGTTCACTCTTCACCTCCTCTGCAACCGGCATTGCCATGCTAACAGCCGCAAAGGCCATGCATAATAGTAAGACCTTCATTCTGAAAAGAAGAAACGTGCAATTAGTGGTTGGTCTAATAGCTGAGGCTTTTTAATGTGAGTGCACGTCTGCAAGTCGTGCGCTTTGTAAGGCCAATGTTACGCGCGCGTCGGCTTCGACGTTTCGCAGCAATTTTTCTATTAACAGTGAATCATCTAAGGGACCAATGTGGTGGGGGACGGCTGCCTTACTTCTACTCGAAGTCATTTGGAAATTGACGTTAATAAAAACAAGTAGGATGTAAACTATTTGTGAAAGTGGAGTAAGTACTGTATTCAATTCGAAAGAAATATCTCATGGGATACTCAGTCGACGATCCTTATAGATCGTTCGAGTAATCGTCTGTTTTACATTAGCTATAGTGAGGTCATGTACCTCCTTTAGTTCTATTCATAGAACAGCAACTGAAGGTAGGGCATTAAGGCGATATCGCAGATCCTGCAAGAATGCGGTCTGGCGCCGCTCTGCAAATAGATTGCCACCTTAGACCGGACGGGGGTAATCATTTTTTTAATAGCATTACTATTTTCATTGTCTATTAGAACTACCATGTGTGTATATAATCATTTTATCATTACGCCGTGTTCAGCGTTTTTACGAACGTGCATTAAGTACATCACCGAAAATGACCTAGGTGGAGTGTGGATAATGAATAAATATGAATTACGTGCTTGCTTGGTCACGATGGACGCTTCCTAGTGCGTGCGCTGATCGAGCGCGCAGGATGCGCAGCGCACGCTAGCAATATGGATGATCCGGCCAGACGACGACAACGCATTATCTGAATTTTAATTCACTCAATGAATTGAATCGGCAACTAGAATGCAATACGTGGCGGCATGAATGATTCACTCGAAATTATACCAGTCTCTTTTTAGATAAAAATATAATCGCTGTATTTCGTACGCGCTACAACTTTTTTATAACAAAGATGAGTTTTTACTCGCTTCGCAGGACGAGATGGTTGCTTCAGTTTTATTTTAGTGCTTGATTATTATGGCTCAAGTTCACGCAACGAAAGCCGGTTTCGTAACGTGGTTCTCACCGGTTACCTGTTATTACGCCTGTTCTTACTTCATTTATAATCGATATATCTTATGTGTGCAATTCGCTTTTTGTTTTAGTTCTTTTGTTGCTCATTATTTTGCAGGGCTTTGTACTCTGTATGATTTATTAAAGTTAAAATTGATAAAAAACGTTACATCTTCAACATCTTCTGAAATTGAATGCCTAGAGAGGTTTACAATTACAGTCTATTTGCAATGAGATAAAATGGAGTAGTATGCGTTTTACAAGTAACGATGTAACTATCATCCACTTTTATAAGTAACTAAATCATACGAACGAACTTTCGTGACATGCATATTTTGTAACTGTTCATCTGTTCCATAAACTGGTTCTCTATATACATCACTGCGGCCATTGCCTCTTAAACTCCCCAAGTCTCATCCCTGATGCAGTTTTTGTTTGTAATGATTTAACGTCCAATTTGACTGTCGGCGAAATTGGCCGCTGAAGTTTTATGTCGCCCTCGAGATCATTCAACTCTCGGACTTGTTTATTGATTGTTTTTTGTGTGATGAAACTCCTTATCCATTTATGTAATTCACAGCTGAATAAGAAGGCGCAATGTAGGCTCTCCTTTCTTCTCTTTAGTCTAAGGTCACTATATCAAAAATACGCTTTTTAATATCAGTTTTTGATACAGGAGCTCAAGACGTCCCTTTTATAGTGAGGTAAAACAAAAACAACATGATAGGGTCGACGCGTTGGTTGAGTTTCTGGAAGGATATCCTCGGCTGGGGGGTATTGTCGCCTTCCCACACAGCCCGGCCATCTTTCAATTGAAGCCCAGCGCATGCTCGCTTATTGCGCCAATGAAAAAATTTGCTCCCTGTTAGCTCACATACATTGACACGTGATTACTCTTGCCCGGTAGTTAGATAACAGATATATCCCAAGACTGCCTAAACAACCCCGTTCAAGTGATCATCACATCACTTCGAATCGTCATTTGTCTACTTCTACATTTTTCCTCCAAATTCTTCCTTAAAAACGTCACGCACTATGAACCTTTAGGATATATCTAGATTCGGTTCTTCAATTGAGTGCGTAGATTTCTTTGTGGGGTCATGAACCCGAGCACGGAGTTCTTTAGTCTCTTTAGTATTTATAATTGGCAAATTTTATTTATAACTTCTAAAGATTATGGATTATTCAACACTGTGTAAGATTTTACCTTGACGTATAAAAAGAGAACAGACAGCGGTCATTTCTATACATTAATATTCTTCAATCTGATTTGATAGGCCTTGGTGATGTTGTCTATTCATTATTCTATTGTCCCAGAACTTGCCATGGTTTCGAAATAGTGGCCGACTTTACGGTTGACCGGCCATTTTTACGAAATGCATATATTTTTGTAGCGATTCCATGTGCTAGACCGTAACAGATGCAATTTGTCTAAATTACCTATTACTGACTTTGTTTATTACCAAAACAAAGACATGGAGTGAGGTGCTTGTGTTTATGAACAACAAAAAAAATACTTATGCAGACATAATTATAATTCAATGAGAAATTTATATACGAGTATGTACGATAAAATATGCATTTCTCACAGAGACCTGTCTTGTTTTACAAAATATCAAAAAGCTAGTGGTGAGATATTTTGTATGAAAACTCGATAAGTGCCTCTAGAAGGAGATTTGCAAACGATTTTTCTCCATTCTCACTTTTCGAAAATCAACAAACTAAAACGTAGTTTTTATATATATCTTACAATAATCAACGTGATGATGTTGCATCGCAAGATTTTCCCCCGTTGAGAGGCTCTATCGAAATGTTACAAGGACTTACAGTAATGTACATTGCAATTATGGAGATGTAACTACAATAATCACTCCGGTTTGTGTTCAGTTAAATACACACTTGGCTCTTTGAGTATTTTTTGGATTCTACAACTTGTATATTAAGATATAATACCTGGGGGGTGATTCTAGACCGATAGATATTAGTGATAGATATAGAGATTTTATATCTATAGGCAATTATATCATATCACTTGAAATCTCTACAAATATCTCTACTCCACGCTAAAATACGTATTCTAGCCGGCAATAGACTTTTGATTTAGTAGATATATCACAAAGGAGGTTTATTCAAATAGTTCATTTACACTTACACCGGTTTCCACAGACTATCTAGATTTTGTTTCCATCGAAATGCGTTCAGTTATTATATACATTTAGTATTTAACCGAATAACTTTGTTTGGTCGCAATAAAAGTTATATTTTCTAGTAAATGTTTTAATAGTAAATCTCATTGTTGTTTTAAAATAGGTATTTTTGTACAAATACTCATTTAATAGTAATTTCGTCTCACATTTTTCACAAGAAATGGAATGTTATCTTGACCTTCTGCCAGCCTGCACAAGGGGGGCAAAAAAAAAAAGAAGAAGCGGCAATAAGACAAATTTTTCTAAACAAAACAAACATTTTCATTTCAATTTCCTTTTGACTTTTATTGTTTACTATTAAATACTTAGATAATTACCAAAAAATCGTTGCAGCTCGAAAAACTCCGTTCATATAAACTATTTGAAGGCACATTACGAGAGAAAAAAGTTTAGTGCAAATGTGATATTCGTGCATTGGATGAGTCCTCCTGTGGATGCATCACATCGGGGAAAATTACCCATGCTTGGTATTAGAAAACGTGGCAAGAATCATCCATGAAGAGCAATACATAAGAAACAACGGTTTTGGAGACAGTGATTTGATAGTGTTTGATAAACATACCTAATTTTGGACTATATGAAAATAAAGAAATAATATGTCTACTTATGTCGTTTTAATTAATTTAAAAGTGAGTAGGTAGGCTACCTAGCTTGTAGTTTTATTCCCGCATCCACTGATCATTTAGGCAGGCTTAGATTTGTAGCAAAGGTTAGTCAGAGAAACATTGAAGCACACAAGTTTTCTAGGGGCTGCGCAGGCTTGTGGGGGTGACCTAGGTAGTAGGTAAAATTTCAGCGGGCGCATCGCCTAGGCTCTAGGATACAAACAAAAGTCAATTTCAGCCTCCACAAGTTGATTTCGCCACATATTCTATGATAAGTTCGTCCGTTTGGATTTTTACCGAAAGTAGATTTCTATTTGACACTAGGTAGATACTGAAATGTCTAGTAGAGATCTCAATATCTACTGCTGCCGACCAGTCGATACATGTCTATCGGTTAACGGTCGATATATATCTACAGTGATATGTCCAGAATACGATATCTATTGCAAATTTTTATATCTATCGAAATTTGACACTTTGAGGGATATTTATCTATCGTGATAAAATATCTATCGGTCTAGAATCACCCCCCTGGGTAGATTAACAGCCCATAAGCCAATTAGCAACGGTGGTCTAGTGGTAGCCACTCCGCCTTCCGATCCTAAGGTTGTGGGTTCAAATCCGGTCGTACACCAAATTGGTTTTTCTACTACATTTCTGTGCGCAATGCCAGTGTTCTCAAGCGCTGAAGGAAAACATCCCGTGGCTTAGTCAGATCCGCAAGTATTGATTTTGTCTTTCCTGTGGATATGGCCCCGTCTACGCTGAGAAGATGGTGGCATGCCTACTTCATCTAAAACTAAAATCATCCCCAGTCACTGCAGTGCCCCTTTCATGTGGGCCTAATTATTAAACGTATTTGGTTTCTCATCTCTACCGTTTGGCTCTACCTGCAGTTATATCTAAAGGTTCTCAGTTTCTCTGCATATTAGTTTAGATTACTTAACTATATATTAGCATGTACAATATGTATTTTCTTTATAAAAAAAATACATTTCCCAGAACCTACTCTATCATCAGGTACCTAAGTTCAATTTTGAAATACTTTCAACAGAACGAACGGGAATCGTGACTTTATAGTACTGTCCGTTTATAAAGCGATTCCAACAATAATTGTGTCACAGTGATCGCAATAGTTGTATTATCTATATGAGTGACACGTATTGTGAGATCATTTTCACCGGTTTTATTGTGTTTTTCGATGTTATGTTCGTGTTATGACGGAAGCTAAGAAAATTGGTTGTGTTTTGTGATCATGACCAATTTCATTGTCAGTCAGTTAAAGAAACATAAAAACATTGTTAATTATTGTTTGTGATGTATTTATTTGGCTATATACCTAACTTATTTTGTTTAACAAGTTTTTTGCATCATAAAATGCTGCATACATGTGCACTGATCTCTTTCCCTAAACATGTATTTTCATGGTTACAAAGCTTTTCAGGAAAAACTTTGAACTAGTTTCTAAGGTGACCAAAAAAGTAGAGTACCTACGTACCCACCACGAGTAAAAGGTTGTCTGCAAAATTCCAACTGGGCGAGTAATTGAAAGATTGAGAAACCCGCAACTGCACTGACATTTTACATTTATGATGAAAGGTTATATATATACGATTCAATCCCAGTTCCCAATCTTTATTACGAATGTCATTGCTCTCCGTATCATCAAAGTTACCTACTAAATCCCCAAACAGGTTTGGCTTTCTCCCTCAGAATGCAGTGTTCTTGGGAAACATAATGATTTTAATTTACATAATATACTTAAGTATACTAAAGTATCCATGCATTTACGCTTGCTTCACATCGGATGTAGTTATATTATGAACACAAATATTTATTAACAAAAGGTTACTGGTATCCGATGTAGAAATGGAATAAACTCTTCAAAATGTATTTGATAACTTGAAATTCTTGTTCAGTTTCGACCTAGACGCCTTTCCAAATAATGTTTTGAACTTTCTAAGTTTGTGCAAAAAATGACCCCGTGTTCTGGTCTAGTCCAAACAAGTTAGTCTACTTTCTACTAATCTACTAAATTTATTGTAACACTTTAAAGCTATAGGTATTAATTTATTAATTACCTATTGTATGTAAACTTTCAAATTCTTCTGTTGAAAGTTATTGATGATTGGGTAAGTCTTCATACAACCTACCGTTCATTGTCGCAGCACTGACAATATTAGGATTGATGGATTCCATTATCTCCATCTCACATGCATTCATCAAATAGAAATGTCAATGTGATATGATTGTAGAGAACAATGGTGGCAAGGTCAATGTGGGCCATGTAAATAATGACTCTACTCACAATTTAATCAATGGCTCAAACAAGACATATTTGAGTCATAATAATCGCATTGATCATGAACATTTCGTTTGGTAACCGGATGCCTACATTTACTTCATAGTCGTACTATTTCTACTGGTTCGAGAATGCCTTGTTGTCTATATACGTTAGATTTCAGGTCGTGTTTTGCCTATCTCAGACTGATGCGATTCTGATACTGTTAGATCTCTACGTCCTCATTGCATTACGGGAATTGATAAATCGAAGTCAATTTCTATTGCATTTGCTGGTCATTGCCAGCGGAAGAGCTTAGTTTGTGTAACGGCACTGGCCGCGGCGCTCGGTTAAGTGTGAAATGTCAATAAATGCACTCATCTCAAACTAGATCTTTTCAATAATAGTCACGTTCTGGTTCTGATAGACGATTTTTATCGAGTTCACAACTTTCAACATCTCTATTACCCTATTACTTACATAATAAGGTAGCCTAATCGAGTTTATCAGATATGTTGTAAAATATTACATTCTAATCTGTTTCAATGAAATTATGTAAAATGTTCTAATTTATATTATTGTGTTTTATGATTAACAATCGATTAGTAAGATTCGCTAAATACTCGTAATTTGTATAAACTCAATTCTCCGCAAAGGTGATGTCTAAATATGAAGAATCGTGTACTTCACGGTTAGACATTACGGTTTCATGCGTGGAAATGTCTTGTTTTTGCGTATAGTGAATCAGCCTTGCTCGTTTGAAATTATTTTCGTATGCTTATATCCTATTGTAGAGAGTAACATGTCTGGATCCATGGAAATGTTTTTATTGTTAGGTAAATAATTTGCTCGGACCTTGACTTGCGTTCCTTGCCTGTCTCTTATCTTTACATAAAGCAAGCCTGTTCCTAGGAACGTGTCTAACTAGGGTAACAATAAGGTTCGGTCTTTTTATATTTGCAGTACGTTGACGTGCTTTAAAAATGTTCCATGTAAATCTATGCATGTCTGCGTCATAGCTCCTCAGACGATATCTGACGCCATCAGTACCTAGTACTTTATGGAGCGATGTATGTGATTGTTTTAGTAAGCCGCTCATGTGGTCGGCATGTAGCGATTATATTAGACATTGTTGGCTTTCATTTACATGCGTATTTCATTGTTTAACATAACAACGATTATCTTTAGCGTGTCTTTGTCATGCTTTTTCTTACGGGACAGAGTTATAAAAATATTTTTTTTCTTAGACCTACGTCTTTGGATCGGTTTAGCAGGCGTAAAGTTGCTGATGGAAGTGTAATTCGTCCTCTATATTCAAATTATCGAGAATGTTATAATCACCATTTAAATTAGATTAAATTAAAGACTTGCTGTAATTCTATTATGATGATTCATTACAGTAAAAAAATGAATTGTATTAAAGTCACACTGTAGCATAAGATTTCAAATCGATTTGTTACAGATTAGTACCGGTCGAGCTACGCGATTGCTTACATGTTTTTTCGAAATTCGCAGTGATTTATTTCAGGAAATTAACACCATTGTTTGAATATAAAATAATGAAGGCAAAAAAGCTTTTTGCCGAAGCCCCGTGATTAATTTGTTCCGCGTCACTGCGTTAGTTGTCCTCATGGAAAATTATGGAAATTCACAAGGACTTTTCCATTAATTTTCAAAGCACTTTGTGCTTAGAAAATTGGCGTTTAAAGCGTGGCTTTATTATAAAGACGATTTACTTAAAGACTCAGAAAATAATTTGTTTCCTGTTTTGGTATTGCGTTATTTCGGCCAAGTTTTTAAATACAAATTCTATGTGAGTTGTAACATTGTTCGTATTCGGAAAGGTTTCTCAACTAAAAAATTCGTTTTTTTTTTGTGTTAAAATAACAAAGTTTCAGTTGGTTTAACCTTTTGCTTACAGAATACTACCCAAGTTCTCAGTAATCTATAACCACAGAGTCTCTAGAACGTCTACTAAGTCCTTAGTTTATTTATAAACCTGTTGATTAAGTTACTGAAGCGTAAGTAGAAATTGCTCATCCTCTGTGACAAAGGGGAGCTTATATGAAGTTGGTTTATTTTTTACATCTTTATCTTTTTGTATGCCACAGATTTGTTATACAAAAATCGTATAATTGGTAATTTTCTGATATCAGGCATAGGATGTAACAATTATGATTATATGCAGACATGAGACTGACTAAAAAAATTAATTGCGTACAAAATAATAGTACTTGTGTCTTTACAGTTCTGGTTATTTGATTTTTCCAAGGCAAACCAAATTACATTTATATTCTGGGACATTATTTAAGTATCATCAGCAGAGTCCATACACTCCGCAAGTCCGCATTATAGGGGCTGGAGTGCAAACCAAAGCCAATTACGTATATCACTAACAAGTATATCCGATGGAGCCATGTTATCCTGGTCAGCCTACCGTAAATTGCCGTAATAAACCAACTTAACTATAAAATCGTTTATACTTTGCCTTAACTGCGCTTTGATTATAATCGGGTTAGGAACATTTATTACAATCTTGACTGTTGAATACTTGTAATGTTTGATTTAAGGGCAAGCTAGAGTTATTATGGCGTTGTTGTGTGATATGTCCATGAATATATATTTATTTATTCGTGAAATGTCATATAAAATATTGTATTCAGTATTCAAAGCTCATTTATTCTGGAAAATTAGGTACATTACTAGAATATGTTTTGTGATAACTGCAGCTTAAATTCTATTGCGTATTATTTTAGCTAGCAAAAAGGTGTCTGATATATCACTAACCATTATTTTATGTTGAGAACTAAAACTGTTTCTAGTTATTTAATTTCAGAAGAATTTTGAATCATAAAAAGTGAATACTTTTTATTCGTTTTGAATTTGTTGATTATCCGTATAAGTTCGCACTTCATATTTTAAATTGCAATTGCAGCACGGAAGCTTTCTTCAATACTCACTTGAATTTAAGGTCCTGTCACGATAAAGGGAAGATTCAAATCACAGACACAACTTTAAAAATCGTCCAAGATTATTTTTATGTGCGTACGCTGTGACGGTCAGCAATGTATTGGTGGTTGTTTGATAATGGTCGTGTTTATATAGCGAGTTCGGGAGGCGCGTTGACACAGCCGATGCAAGTGGCCTGCCCATCTTCGATCACAGGGAGCTTCGTGTAAAATTGTGCATTCTGTTTATTTTTAATGACAGCTTTTATTGATTGTCAACGATAAAATCCTAATTTGCTTTTTTGTTATACAAATCGCAACAGGATTTATGTTATATTTTTTCGAGTTATATAAATACGTAAGTGTACACTTTATACAAGGACCTTGTAGTACAAAAAAGTCTTTTAGTACAAAATCCAAATAGTTATCATCGGCGTAAACTCCGACTTTTCAGATGTTCTATTTTTTAAACAACCATATTTACAATCAAATACGAGTACCTACCTATAGCACAAGTTTTGACAAGCCACAAATAAGTTGGTAGGTACTTAAAGGTGGACAAATGTGGGCATTGTTGACAAAGTTAAGGTGGTCAAAAGTTTTAAAGAAAAAGGATTGTATTATGTATATTAAAAGATACAATTATGCCGTCCAGAGTATAAACCTGATCAACTATTTATGTTCGCGGTGAGTAACAACAATCCCATTCTTGTTTACATAATTATTCTGAAACGTGTAAAACGAATGCCTGATAAAAATAAGTATTGAAGTGGTGTATTTGGTGGAAAATCATAACTTCAATGGAAGAATAAATTAATATTTTACTCACATTGTTTTACTGGGTTAAAAAGTTTTTTTATGACCTTACCAAAACTTTTAAAAATAAATAGGTAAATAATTTTTGGACGACGTAAACTTTACTGTGTATATAGGTACACTTAATCTTGATGTAAGCTTTGTATAGTTATACCGTGTTATGTCTTTAGCATTGACGAGCAGATTCGACTTCGATCGAAAGAAAGGACCTATGAGAATAAGCCAACAAAACACGGCGTTACTATTTCAAGCTAACATCGACAGGTACCTAACAAGTAAAGGTATTTACTATGTGTTAGGCATAAGCCACGAGGGTAGGTATGTAATGTAGCACCTAATTTCATACTAGTTGGATTAAAACTGGTCAAGTTCAAGTCCAGTTGGTAAGCCTTGAGTTTCGCATGTAATTAGCATGGCAGGGTACTTACCTAAATTGGTATTGGATGTTTATCCAATTAGCTAAAACATTGTCCATCCATACAAGGAGGTGACGAAACCTTGCACAAAAAATTGCGACACCTAAAATGTTTTTTTTATTGGAATGCAATAAGAATGAGTACCTATCTAAAATAGAGAGATTGATCGAACTATCAGGAGTCTCAAGAACACATGGTTCGATTAGTCGAACCAACTGAAAAAAAAAGTTCAAGTTGTCCGATTGATCGAACCATGCGGTCGAACCACATGGCCAGAAGCGAAAAAATAGCGAAATCTTAATGTTTTTATAGAAAATTCTTAAATAGAAAGTGCTTAGATATCTATTATTGGGCTTGTTCCTTACAGATAACCAAGATTAGATAACTGGGATCCAGCGAAGATCTTCGACAAATCGGAGTTAAAAAACGTGCAAAAAATACAAGTGGGGTTTCATATGATAGGGGTTTAGTTTAGACATTCCAAAACCGTTTTTATTTTTAATTCTGTTCTAGGTTAAATAGATTTTGAGCTATGTAAAAGTTGGTAAAACCAGTATAACGTGAGCTACTATTTCTTAGAGTTTACTTGGTAGTTTAGGTAAGACTAGTATCTAGGTACTCGTAGATCGTGGTATCGATGTGATTTGCAATTTGTTTTTCTCTCATCACGAGAACTCAGTTCGGGGCGAACTACTACTTAGAAATCTAGTTATTTTATGACATAATGCGGTACCTAGACCTAGGTTCAAACAGGTGACTGGTTTGCACAGTAATTTACCGTATAAGGGCTAAGTTATGAAAGTCAACGAACCGCAAAGGCGCGCAAGCTGCAGTTGGCCTGAAGTAAGGTCATGTAATTATGCCCCCCCTTCTGACAACCCTAGAATAATGTCATCCTTACCTTTCTCAGTTCTTGGTTCATCAATAATGCCTATTCTGTTGTTGCATCCCACTAATATTATAAACAAGCTTCTGCCCACGACTTCGTTCGCGTCCCGTTCGATTCTGTTGATTTTCTAAGATAAAAAGTAACCTATGTGATAATCCAGGCTACGAACTATATAAATATTCTTTCTTGTTCTTGGACTTTACACACAACACCCTCTAGTCCCAAACTAAGCAAAGCTTGTAATATGGGAACCAGATGCTGATAGAATACTTATATACTTTTTTTTGTAAATACATACTTATAATACATAGTAACACCCAGACATAGAACAAACATCTATGTTTGCCACACACAAATCTTTGTTCTTAGTGGGGATCGAACCCACGACCCACAGCACGGAAGGCAGAGCTATTACCGACTGAGCTGTGACGCCTGTCAATAATGTCATTCTTACCTTTCTCAGTTCTGGGTTCATCAATAATGCCTATTCTGTTATTGCATCCCACTAATATTATAAACGAGCATCTGCCCACGACTTCGTCCGCGTCCCGTTTGATCCTGTTGATTTTCTAGGATAAAAAGTAACCTATGTGATAATGCAGGCTACGAACTATATGTATTCTAAGTTTTATTCAAATCGGACTAGTAGTTGCAGCGTGATTAAAACACAAACAATGTTTTCAAGAGGAGAGTGAATAGGTTTCTTCTAGGCAAATGTGCTACATCGTCGACCACATCGTCACTTACCATCAGGTGAGATTGCGGTCAAACGTTTGTCTATAATGTATAAAAAAAAAAAACATCTCAGTCTCGACGTGACGTCCTCGCGTCACGTCAGTTACTTCGGAGGGCCTAGTACGAGCTTTGGTGTATAAAGCCGGTGTAAGACATTGATGTACATACAGTAATCCGTATTAGTATTTCGTGTGATGTTCACCGAGGTAGGTACAAGTTTTGAGGCGTTTTCCACGAAGACAACCAATATAAAAACAGGTAGGTACCTATTAGGCGATTAGCGTTAAAATTATTTTACAAAGAACACCTATCAATACAACTCCGGAAGACGTTTTATAGATTAATTAAATGTTTCTTTTTGTTTAAAAAGATTTTTACGTAGGTTCGGTAAAGTATATACTGGGTGTCCCACACTTCATTGCAACTCATTGAATTCACAAAAGGGTTGTTTGTTTTAAACTGTGTTGAGAATTACCCCTTTTCAGATAACGTTCTAGTTCTAGTAGGTAATGCCGTGGCACTAACCTGTATTTAAACTGTAAGTTTCTGTGTACTTGTGATGTCATATTTCTTCTAGGCTTGAAACTAGATTCTCCTAGATAAAACGATACTAAGCTATTGTTGTAGTTTTATTGATGGTTTTATAACTTTGGCATTGATTACGGCTACTGCAATACACTGAACAGGGAGATAATAAAATACTAGCTTCCGCCCACGCCTTTGTCTGTTAATTTTTCGTGATAAAAAGTAGCCTGTGTTAATCCAGGTTACGAATTTAATATATTCCAAGTTCCAGTCAAATCGGACCAGTAGTTGAAGCGCCAGCGTGATTAAAGTACAAACATCAATACTTTTCAAATTCAAATTCTTTATTATTATAATAAAATAACATTACAGAGCGAGCGTTCCAATTCGTTATTCTATTTATGACTAGGTAAAAAGTAGGACAAAGTATTTACAAATTAAAATTAAAAGTAAAAAAATAATAATGAGATCAGAGGTACAAATTAAAACTAAGATAATAGACAATAAAAATAAAAATATTAACAAAAGAAGTAACTTTTACGTTTATAATAATTTTAGTAGGATAGGATAGGATTAGTAGGATCTGTCTCGCAGCTAAGCTCGCGTAGTATAGTTACTCGGATCCAAAATACTCATCATTCATCAATGAATCACGTATGATGATGAATCGTCATAATTTACGTGCCCTTATTAAATACCACGCTAAGTAGGGTTGGCACAACATGTTTTCTTCTTCCACTCACTCCTATCATTGGTCAACTCTGAATATACCTACTCCTCTCACATTCATGTCATCTATCATACAATCTAACCACTTCTTCTTCGGCCTTTCTGATACAAGCTAACTAAGGCCTTTATAAAGTTTTATCGAAATATAGTTATCCAGCTGTTACGACGTGCTTAGATAAATTTAGTAACAATCATTTTTAAATAGTAGAGTTAGGCAATACCTACGTGCTCATTCATTCATTTATCATCATATCAGCCTATCAAATTTCACAGCTGTTGTCCTTATAATCTTCTAAAATTTTGATTTAGGCTAAAAAGAAACCGGAAAAAAAATCTAACTCAGCTTCCTTATTGTTCCCATATGGCGATTTTTAACTCCAAAAATCTCGGACACGTAACACTAAGATAATATAGTATTTAACATTTTTTGCTTGTGTTAGTGTCATCTACCCATATATAATACTATCACCGTGCGCGGAGATTTTGAAAAAAAATCAAAATGGCGGCCGATGAATATGCCAGCTTCCATACAAAAATGTTCGAACCCCTTTTTATTCGGTTCAAGAGTTAGGCTTAGGTCCTAATCTAACAGGATGGTTACAAAACCGTAAACAATAAAGAGGTTATTGTGTTAGTAAACAGTAGCTATAATCGGTTTAATTTTATATGCAGTAGAAAATCTGCTCTTGACATCCAATGTGAAAGTAATCGTAAATCTACCTTACCACGAATTACTCCTATCCTAAGTAACATTTCATGTATTTTTATTATTATCTCTAAAGTATCGTAAAATCCCATCCCACTATCGGGGAAAAGTACGCCTTAAACTTAGCTTTGTATTTATTGGTGACTTATGTTTTCATTTTAGTACGTAATAATGTTAGGTGTATATATTTAAGGAGGCACATCTATTTATTGTTATTTGAATATTATAGTAGATGTTAAATTTATTCTTCTTGAAAATTATAAGTACTACATACTTGAAAGTAATGCACGTCCAAACACTATATTTGGCACATGCCGACTTTTTGAAGTTGTTTGTATTCCATGCGCGTGAGTGTTTGAATTAATCTTCAGAGCAATGTTGCTAACCTAGCTATGTATGTACATTTTCAGCTATAGCTTAAGCTCGGCCCTACACTCTTCAATTTTAAACCTTTTACCGAAAAACAGTTGATGGCTTTGTGTCTGTCTATGCCATCGTAGCTCTAAAAGTAAGGCTCCGATTTGAATGCGGTTTTTTTTTCAAGAAAGGTCCAGGATCTTAGCCATGTTTGGTGAAAATTAGTGAAGCTGTTTCCAATTTATGAGGATTTCATTCGCTCTGAAAACCAGTTTGGAGTAATCTCATAGGCATAAGGGTGGTCGCAAATTTCAAAGACAAAAAACAATAGAAATTTCCTACATGTTGTATTCAACTTTTGGACATGCCAATCTATTCACGTGTTTGGTCTGAATAAAACCCTTTTCGGTTTATAAGGACAATAATACACATTGTATGAAAGCTGAATATTCCAAAAGAAATAAAAAAAAGCAGAGGCGTGTAAATCCATTGAATAAACAAAAAACTTGGACGTCATCGAATATTTCAAGATTCTGTGATCCGTATTGTAAATTCAAGTGGAACATATTCTACTGAATTTCAATTCGCATCACTTAGTAAATCACTAATTTATTTATACGTATTAGCACTTTTGTACTTTTCATCTCGTATTCAATTCATTGTTTCCGTCACACAGCTTCGTCATAACATGGCTGACAAATCATTTTCATGCTCTTCACATAGGTACTTATTATAGTCGAGGTTTTACTGTTAACTTTGTAACATCCAAAGAAGAGGTATATTTTGGTTTTGAAAAATGTTATTAACCAATACTCAGCTTGATTTTTACAGAAGACAGAAACCAGTAGTCTCAGCTAGTCAGCAATGAGTCACAACTGTTTGTTCTATGTCTGGGTGTTACTATTTATTATAAGTATGTATTTACTTAAAAACCTTTGCCCAGCAGGGAGACCTTTGCCCAGCAGTGGGACAGTATTGGTTAATTAAAAAAAATTTACTTAAAAAAGTATCTAAGTATTCTATCAGCAATCTAGTTCCCATATTACAAGCATTGTTTAGTGTGGAAGATGGCGTTGTGTAAAACGTCCATGAATATTTATATATTGTCTAAAACAAACAACTATTCATAAAAAGCTTAAATAATGTTTCTAACTAGCGTGAAAGGTCATCGAGCCAGTAAGGAAACGGCGGTGTCATCAATATTACCCTCAGTGCTAAGCTGCACCTGCCTGTAAAGGACCTTGTTCACTTCCACACCATTAACTTTAATGATACAACACCATAAAACCTGAAAGCAGGTTTCAAACCATTAGGACCTCTTACAGCCTCCAGCATATTTCAGAAAGCACTTTTTATGACGAATAATTCTTTTCAAACCGATGGTTTAAAAATAAGTGCGGACGGGTTAAGCATGTAGTCAAGTACTACAAATGTAAACCTAACCCATTTATTCTGTGCCACTAGGTAGTAGCTTATTATCACAGTATACAAGCTTAGATATGCTACTAGTAAACCGAACTAGCTGTTCGGTTTACTCGAAGCTAGAGCTGCTAACTTGCTAGGCTATCCTGGTTGGAAAAACTAGCCTAATGTATCTCGGACATAACTTATTATTATTTTTTCTTAACCTATCTCGTCCCACTGCTGGGCAAAGGTCTCCCCCAAAGACTTCCAATATTCTCTCTCCTGGGCCTCCTCCCACCATCTCCTTTCAAAGGCGTCCAGGTCGTCCCCCCAGCGCTTTTTAGGCCGACCACGAGACCGACGTCCGTCAGGAACTTATAAATTTAAAAAAAAATTAAGTCAAGTGTAACTTCACTCTACACTTCTTAACCGTACCTTGAAACCTAGGACTAGCACTAAACTATGAATTAAACGCAGGTTAAGACAACATGGACGTTAAGCTCAAAAACTAATTATCGGGTTCTGGTTTGCCCGTTAAACTTATGTGAACCGTTATGCAGACGACTGTCTTACGTTAGGTTATTGTAAACAATGTTGAAGGCTCATATTCCAAAACGAAGCTAAATTATCCAATTTAAAAGTCCCGTATTTTAAGAAATATCGCTCATAGAGATCCCTCAAAAAGTTCCTCTTTTCGCTGTTATAAAAATCATTAAACTTATATAGTTTTTATGCCAATAAAATATCCTTATGACTGCACAAATAATTTTGATAGCCTTAATTCTAGTTCTTTGTTTAAGAGTTTTAAAATTTTAGTTATCTGTGAGAAACAAGATGATTAGCTGTCCGTCGTCGTCGCAAGCGTATTTAATAATAGCACTGTAGATTATGCTGAGATTGACATTGTAACAATTTGCTGGATTACCTTTATACTACGGGTAGAAAGATTGAGGATAGATTGAAGAAGGAAGAACAATAATAATTTTAACTGCAAGTCAGGATGTCTTATTGATAAACCTATATGCAATTCGTATTGAGAACTATTGTAATACGTTCCACAGGATATTAGGTACTACGATTTCTCTCTGCGTGATGTTTAAATCGAATTTTACTTCTTTTTCTGTATTAATCGTAATTTTCTTTGTGAATAAATGATACTTCTTTGTTATTCTTTTTGATAAATACAAATCCAACCCCAACCACGCAATCCCATCCCAAATCCAATTTAATTCATCTTCCTTAATGCAATGTAACATCCGACTAATTTAAAATCTCTGCTTCTCCACGAATTCGCTACGAACCTATACAAACAATATTTTTTCTGAAGTTACATCAGGCAAAGAATCAGACATTTTAGATTAGCGAGGTAAGGTCACGACTCCTCCTAATTGTAGTTGGTTTGTAAGGAAGGAAAAAAAGACGTTAGACTGAAATATGAATCATCATCTTAAACATATGAATAAAACGACAAGGAAATATCTCGGAAGTGTAATTACCTGTACTTGCATACAAATTTGAATCATTTATTTAACTATTTTGACGTGGCAGTATAAAATAAAACGCTGGAAAAGATTAAACAAAAAGTAAGTAGGTACTACCAAAACAAAAAGCGTCTCATTATGGGTTTTGCCGGACTGTCTCTCGGAATTGGTGCTGCTGGCTAATTTGCTCGTTTTTTGCTCAAAACAAAATGAATGCCTCCGATATCATGCCCTCTCGATACTAGCAACTTTGTTTAAATATAAATCATCGCATCGGCAAGCAATTTTAAGTACTTATCAAATCATGACTTGATCTTCCAGATGCGTCACGATGTTTTTACAATTCCGAACTGCAAACCTTCGATATCTGCATCATCAACTTTAATTCTGTAAACCGCTTTACACATAATTTGCATTCACTGGAACCTTTACGGCCTGCTGTGAATTAACGTATAATTCCTCCAGGCAGCTCATTTCTTTAGACAAATCATCGGGTAGTTTTATGGATGTTTTATCCTTATGAAGTCTAGGCAGGTGTTTAGCTGTTGCATGCAATTACGCCATTTACCCGATATTTACGTTGTTAATGCCATTAGGAACAATTAGGAATTATTTATTGATCAATTCAAGGATGTGTGATATGAGTAAGTGCTTGTTATTTTCTTGAGTGTGTAAAATAATCAACATTTTATTGTAATTTTACATGAGACTAGCGCACATTTAAAGCGTTTAAAGTTACAGTTTTATACCCCAAAAAGGCATGAACTTTACATACCTAAGTAAGTGATTTGTCGACAAGACCAAATAATTAGTGCATGGAATAAAAAACGGCGCGTCATGCCTTTTAATTTTAGTGGCTGCCACCGGTTTTCTCACGATGTTTTCCCTCACCGTTTGAGAGGATTATTGTAAATATAAACAACGGCATAGAAAGAAGGTATTCAGCCGCATGCCCCTCTATCAGACAGCTATTCAATTGCGTCGTGCCGGCGCCACCTAACGAGGTAATGGCAATGAATTTACACTAACGACTTACGGTAAATACTAACTGATCTCGATTATTGAGAGCTTTCTAAAAATATACTTTGACATCTCGATTGGAATGTCAACTCATAGTTCTTGCTAAGATGTTTTAAACATACGAAATACGTAGGTACACTCAACAACAAATCGTTTGCAACGATTTGTAAATAGCTCTACTGTTCCATGTGTATTTTGTAAATATTGTAAATACTGTAAGTATTATTATTTTCTTTGTGAATAGGTACTACATAAATGCTGTTGCAAAATATTAGGTAAGTATACTTACTTAAACAGTCTTATCATTAAAATCAATTTAAAGATCTACTTACCTAAAATCTCTTGCAATAGTTACAAAATGAAATAGTCAAAAGCTTCCTAGTTGGACAATCATTTCAAATCGATAATCAACTTCTGTTGCTGACTGTATTTTAACTAACGTACAAGTTTCGAGACTGTAAAATAGTTCCTTTCCTAAAAGTAGGTACTTATATTGCTGGGTAAGTGATTTACCTAGCATGCTAACGTTATATGAGCGTACCTATATGTTTGGTCTGTTTGCATATAAATATATGTTTGGTTTTGGTTTCGTCAATGTCATTGACGTGTGGTTTTGTATATTTTTTGGTAAAACCTTGTAGATATGGATTCCAGACTAATTAAATAAAATATTTCGTGAATTACGATTCAACGAGTTACTTAGTTAAAATTCAATACATTTGTGTTGACAATTACCTAAGTAATTAAATACGACTTTATTAGGTACACGAAGGAAATATATGAAAAAATGTAGGTAAACAGGAAGAACAACGTAATGTCTGCTCGTATTTTCGAGACTGACCTTTGTAAAATACTGACATCCTCCTAGATTAATAAAATAATGTAGCTAGGTATGTTTACTCTTTTGTTTCCTGCTAAAGGTGCTATGATATGCACCAGTAGTTTTTTTTAAATAACTGAATAAATATAGAGTTGAATGACATTGATTGATTTGATTTCCAATATAATATAGAATAGTGTATTTTTACTAAGTGTGTGCAAAGTACACGATGTGTTAGTAGGGCATAATGCAGTATTTAGATTAGTCGACATCAATAGTGATAATTTACCGTACTTATCAATAATTAATAAAAAATTAAGTAATTAATATAATTCACGCAACAGAGTAAAAAATAAAAGGCATATATATAAATACCTTAAACTAAAAATACATATCCTTCATATTTTAATAAAATTATATAAGTATCTATAAATTTATTCATAAAAATTAAGTATGTCGTCTGATGATAATAATGTTATAAGTATGCATTTTACTGAAAAAAGTATGTTTTTATAGGAGGTAACCTCTTTAGGAACGTTAAATTAACGATTGTAGATGTGTCTTGTCTAGTGACGAACCTCGTCACTAGACAAGACACATCTACAATCAACATTTACGTTGAGTTTAATTATTATTATTATTAAGTATATCAATTTATTTATTTCGTTATAGGCAGCAGAATAATTTTACAAGTTTTAATAAAATAAAAAACTCCATAGCAAACACTAATCTACATAAAAACTAAAATTATGTACGTGGGAAGTAAAGTTTTTTCTTTAGGTTGGTACGGAACACTAAAATATTAACTTTAAAGATATGTACAGGGTGGAGATGCATGGACGTCATTAAATTAAAATACACGTTCGTTAGTACATTCTAAAACATTAACGCTGACTTTCATGCCTATATTATAAATATTTTTATGAAATATTTGATTTTTTTGGTGAGTCTGTACTTATTTTCTTGATCAGCTGAATTATCATACTTGTCTATCAGTAGGTTTATTTGTTAAATTAAAAAAAAGGAAGATACAACCACTAAAAAATAAAGTGTAAGTGTCATGGAATTTGAAAACATTATACGAATAGTAAGATCGCCTCTACCTGTGTTTTCATATAATGTCGTACATTCATTCTCACCCTGTATAAACAAAATAAATTAATGCACCGTAAATTTTAATGTGGCGTCAAGTAATTTCAGGATTCATTACCCATTTGAAGATTCAAATGCTAAAATGGAAAACTTAACGCATTACTTACGCGTCCATTTTGTAGGCATGTGAGATCTTCAAGATTAAGAAGAGGTCATTCTTATTGACTTCGAAATGATGCATGATGCTGTACAGTTATAAATAACCCGAACTTGAACACAAATATCTCGAGGATAATGGAATTATCTCAGTTTAACGACTCCAAACAACAAAACAACTTTAAATTCCATGGTTAGAAACGATGACGATCTTTAATTGGTTAGTCCTTGACAGGTAGGTAGTTCATTCTTCTTTTTTTTTAAACTAGGTAATCCTTTGCTTAGGAAATTACTAGTCGTAAAACATAAAAATTATAGGTAACTATTTACAATATAGCTTCATACATTTTTATATTTTTTGATATTGAAGGGACTTGCTACCAGAGGGGCATTGAGATCTAGTAAGAATATCATTTTATTCAGATGAGATGTTACTTAGTGTAGCTATTTTTATTTTGTTGGGTAGGTAGGTAAAGTAAACATAGGATGTTTGTTACTTTTTCTTTGTCTGTTCTGTGATTTTGTGTGTACGTCAAATATATGTAGGTATTCTTCTTCATAATGTCACAAAGGTTGCCTTTTGGTGTGTTTTATGACATCCCAACAAAATTACAATCATATTTTCACTAGATTTTATTAGGAGAATTATTATTACTCTTATGCTTTACATACTCCTCTGATAATCGGTTACTACGCGTGATATCTCACGAAGTGCAATATTCATTACGTAGCAGGTACCTACCTACAATGAATGACTTGTAAGTTCTCTTCTTCTAACTTTCAGGGCAGCTTCCTTGACGCCCTTATACGACATGACATCTATCTTCGCCTTCACTTGGCTCATATAGCTAATACGCGGTCTTCCTCTTATTAGCTACATGAGCCAAGTGAAGGCGAAGATAGATGTCATATCGTAAGAACTCACTCTTCATTCTGCCTGTTTGGTATGGTTTTATTAAAGCTCATAAACTCTCAATATTGTAAAATTACAAACCAATACTTAAACTACAGTAATAATACCGGTATTTTCTCAACAACCTGAAATTCGAGCGATTTAATCGCAATTCCCGTAAACGCACATGTAAGAGTTTTGATAAAATAATCGTAATAAACCGCTGTTCGTGACTTCATTGCATTAAACGACGATAATTAAGCTGACTGTTAAAGAATACAAATAAGATGTAAACACCGAACGGGTACAATGTCAAGGCTGTTGACCGCAACCAAAGACTGCGCGCGCGCACATCGGATCTCATTGCATTCGGTGGAAAAGAAAAAAAATTGTTATTTTTTTGACTAAGCATTTATCCAGGAAAATAATACAAAAAGATGTGTATTGATCTATGGAACGGGTTATACGGGTATATTTGTACGGGCCTAGAATCACCTAGTTATATAAGACGATTCTAAATGATCCTTGTGATTTTATTGAATAAAGAAATTTTGTCTTTGACTTTGGTTAACATATAAATATGTGACGATCAATGCGCGGTAATTATAAATAGGTACTATCCAGGAACATTGGCTATAAAGATGAGTTAGGTATCACTAACATTAACTTGAAATTAACGGGTAGTAAATTAATAATAAGATATTTTAGAACTTGAAAAAAATATATTGAGCTATATACCGAAGAGCTCAAAACCTGAAACCACGCATGCTTCCATGCCTTTTTTTTATGAAATATTACTATTGTAAAATATACATATTTATAAATGCTTTCATTTGTTTATTTATTGTAATAAAATCTGTTGTTTTCTGTAGGTCAGGATCACTTTTAAATAAATAATCTAAGTTTATGACGGTTGGTCAATACATTCACGCAAAAATACAATGCAATTATCTCCACACAGGCACGCCGAGTCAAGGTGCCGATGAGACCGCAATGCACACTAACATTATTATTGCAAAAGTATGTCTGTATTACTCACAGTCACAGACAAACCTGGTAGAACCGATCTTTATAAAATTAGACACGGAGAGCTTGCATTTTGAATTTTTCTGTGGAAGTCTGCAATATGGACGGGGCAATATCTCAATCCCACAAGAAAACAGGGTAGACCATACCCGATAGGATGAAAAAATCGATCTAAGAACCTTAATTAAAGAATATCGATGGGCTAAAAGTCGCAGAATACTATTCCTTCTTAGTGACACACAAGAAGAAGAATAAACGAATGAAGTCTCCGGCAACAGCTAGTACTGAATAGTGACCACCGCGACGCTGCCCTCTCAACAATCATACACACGCAACAAAAAAATAGCTATTAAATTAGCCGTTATTGTCCAAAATTACGAAACTTTCGTTCAATTGATTTTTGTTGGGAAGATTGTGTATTGTGTAAAGGTCGGCAACATTGTCATTGATAAACTTCCATGCATCAAGGTCAAGACACTGCTTGTCATAAAACATATAAGTACTTTACTTATACCATAGACAAATAAAAAAATAGACCAGCAGACGTTTAGAAAATATCGTAACCCGAAAATGGATTACCTTCAAAGGCGTGAGATGTCGCTGGGTGTATCGAATCGGTAATAAATCAAAACGGTGTTTATTTTCTTGAACCTCTGGCGCGCTGACACTATAATCAATACGGAAATAAACGTCAGATGGCGCTATTTCTAAATTTTGCAAAGCGTATACCAAAATTCGGTTACAACGCGCGCGACGTTGACAGCTTGTGCTATGCAATGTCGAACGAGCGAGATAGAGTCTGGATGCAGAGCGGCAACAGCGCTCTGGTCGTATCAAGCTAGTAAAATAATAGATGTTTCGATTTTAAACCTGACGCCTTACCGCCAAGTGCGGTAACAAAAAAATACAATGATATTATATGAAATCTTAAATGTTTTTAGCTTGATAAAATAAAACATAAAAGGTAGGTAGACTTTTAATTATATATTATTAAAATATCACACCCAATAGGTACTTGTTTAGTTATGTACTGAAACATTACCATACATTACGAACCATTTAGGTACGAACAAATAAGTTTTCTGCGGGTGTTGCCTAGGTCTTTTGTTCCTAGGCTATCCTGTTCTAGTTTTACTACCTACCTACTTATAAATAATGGAATAGGTATGTCTGAAGAAGGTAGGTAGGTACCTATAGGTATATTTATCAATATAAATATTCTAAAGTAGGTATATGATTGACTAGCAGTTACCCGCGACTTCGTGCGCGTGTACAGTTTCCGTGTACCTACTGGAATGTCAAACGCTAGTTGTTAGACCAAAGAGGTAGTACTACGTCCTGTCAAACTGACGTGACATGACATGACAATGAAATCCTCTTGCCAATTGGCGCTGCTAATCCTTTTCGTTCCCACGCATAATGGGCCAACTTTGAGCCTAAATGCGGAAAAGGGAGTCCCTTCAATTTCAATTTTTCCTTTTCGTTCATTTTATCCTTTAGATCCTGTTAATTATTCGGGATAAAAAGTAGCCTATATGTCAATCCAGGTTACGAACTACATATATGCCAAGTTTCATCCAAGTTGGTTCAGTGGTTTTGACGTGATTGAAACATAAACATCCAAACATCTAAACTTTCGCATTAATAATATTAGTAGGATTCTAAAAATTTCAAGGACGTAGTTGCGTTGCGACTTATCATTAAACTTGGTGGTGTAAAACGGCTTGTCTACTCATTAGCAGTGCCTTGATCACGAATAAATTTGACAATCGTGAACGTATCGTAACGCTAGCGTATCCGAGATACACTGCGCGGTGACGCTACAACGTTCGGCAGTCGGGCTGATGTTGACGCGCAATATCACTCGAATACGTTAGGTTTACGTAACGCGGCGACTGTCAGATTTGTTCGTGATTACCCCTCAGTACCTATTGCCGAGTATAGCACATTTCTGCTCGAAAGTCCAGGTCGTCATGCCAGCGCTTCCTCGGGCGGCCGCGACGTCTTCTACCCCCTGGGGGTATCCAGCCTGTGACTCCTTGAGCCCACCTTTCCGCTACTTTACGACGTACATCGGCGATTCCAGTTTTGGAGCGAAGTATTCTGTTCCGAATTCGATCTATTCTTTTCACACCTAAAATACTTCGCTCCATCACTCTTTGGCAAAGTAGTCAGCGACCACGTCTGAGCACCGTAGGAGTGATAAAAAAAATATATAAGAAGGTTCAGAATATCGAAAGAAACCACACAAATACTTTTGCATCAAATCTATAATCAGTTAAAATTCGATACCAACGAGTTAAAAAATTGAACAGTATTATAGTCCATAACGGGAAGCACTATTTTCATCACAACCACAACACAAACAATCAACTACAAAACAAGAAAATGAAATAATTGTACATGTAAATAAAATCGTCAAGGAGAATACAACACAACACGCAGGCCAATGACACTTTGTATCAAAAAATGACAGTACCGTTCCGTTTTAGCTTACTTGATGCGTGGAAAAGATGAATTTTCTTAGAAAAGAAATGCGTCAATCGTTTTGTACGTTTAACGAAACGTAGGGGAACTGTTTTCTGTGGTTATACCGACCATAGAGTACTGATATATACACACTAATCGAGTTTAGTTAAATTATCGTCAAAACAGTTTGGTGCAAGATGCCACTAAACGTAATTTTGCTAAACACTTTTAACGATTTAAACGTGTTTAGGCTGAATTTAAACGACATTTCGTGCAAGCCGCCCTAGGTGTTTTATTTAGAAGGTTCATTTGTTCGTAGTCCAAATATTATGCACAGACTAAATTGCTGTGCTAAAGCCACCCTAGAATTTGGGGAACGAGTGAGCGGTATGGACTAACAATTCAAATTATAATTTTGACACTATAGTAAACAGACACTGACAAAATTGTGACCTGTCGCAAAAGCCGTAAATCAAGAAGGTGAAAACTTATTTTATATAGACGCCACCTATTAGTAAAGCTATGTCATTAATTTGTACACTATCTTTCAAATTGATGACCACCTAGGTGATCACGCCTAGGTGGCGTGGCGAAAAATATGTTAGATAATCAGTATGAAATAAAATCGTGATAACTAAATAAATGAACACCATAACAGATTCTAAAATAAGGACATAATTTTTGATGAATTTCAAAAATAAATTAATGGCGTTTCTTTGGTTCTAACGGCTACTTGAAGCTTAAGTCGTCGTCGACGGTAGCGTCATCTGGAAATACGACCGGGAACTAGCCGGTTTTGCGAGTCACGCTCTAATATATAGGGTGTAGTAATCTTCGTGTATTCATTAATCGATGCTTATACTCATGTTCATCTGTTTTGTAGATCCTTTTCATGTCAACTTCACCCTTTATATTATTATGCCCCTGTTTATACGGGACGATGCAGTAGCATGATTTTAGATGAACTGAGCTTAGTCATCTTCGCACGTATTGACCTTGTCTTTCCTATGAATAAGACTGGCTAGACCGAGAGGATGGTAGGCACAGAAAAAACCGTGAGAAAAATGCATACAGTAGTGGCTAATTCCGATGCTGTGCATAAACTTATTGTGGAAACGTTTTCTCTTATGAAACATGTAACATTTATGCCAGGATTGCTGGGCTATTATTTTTTTTCCAGTAAATACAACTAAGTACACGCGTAGTTATGGACTTATTGGATTCAGTCCTACGAGTCCTACCTAATAAGGACTAATTAGGCTTCTTACACAGGTCATATTCATCTATGACAAATAAAAGTTTATTCTCGTAGATCTAGGGTTTGTTTAGAATTAATCATTCAATAATTACCTACTTGAGTTAGTTTTATTTATAATGGTGGTACTTACTGGCAGTTCTTTTTTTTATATCTGACCATAGACCATTTTCTCCACAGATTAAGTAAGTTATTGTTCTGTAATTTTCTCTTACTTACGTCTTATCTACGGTCTAAATCAATTTTGTTGTAGCAGGGTAGTGATGGCGACGGGTATTCATTCATTTTCACATACTAGTATTATTTTGTTGCTTTTACCTACTAGAATGAAAGAAAGAAAGAAAAAGTATTTATTTTGCAACACACACACAACAGCACAACAATACACTAACACACTAACTTACAAAACTACTTATAACTAAAACTAACTAAGGGTGTCGTCGTGTAACTAAGGTGTCGTCGTTGTGCGCCGGTGTGCGCGGGAGTCAAAACGGGCTGCATCTCAGCTTATATGCCACTTCAGATTGTGAAGTGACGCTGGTTTTCAGATGCAACCCAGAGTGACTCCACGGACGATGAGCAACCAAATGAGTAGGTATTACAAATATTTTTCTTGGTATCTATTAATTAACTCCATCTTTCATTATGTAAAATATTTGGGCTGTTGACCGACTTGGACAAGGATATTCAGATAAATAATTCCGAAAATTCATAAAATTTAGTAGGTATCACCCGTTTTATAAATTTTGTCTAACGGGTTATTTTAAACCAAAATCAGGTTCTCTCTACAACACAAGAGAAACTAAGATTTATTTGTTAACTAGCGTTTCTCTCGAATTCATTCGCATGGCCTGTAGAACTAAGATATATACATATTCTCGTTCTGAAAAATTACCAAAGCTCTGCTTTAGAATGCAGCAATCTTTATAGATAGATAGAAAGATAGAAAATACTTTATAGGGATTACAACTATTACATAAAAACAAAACTTTACTAATGTTACAATGGGCGGTCTTATTGCTTACGAGCGATCTCTACCAAACAACGTTGGACGGAATGGACTTCGAGGTATACAAGGGGTGCTGTCTAAAGATAACATAGAAAAAATTAAGAAATATGATTAATTTTGATACGTAGCCACTATATAATTTATACTTAGGTTCAACGAAAAAACATGAATAAACTGACATGAACAGACTGCGGTTTTTCTATTTGTCGATTATTTTTGCAACTAATTGCTGCATAGTCTCAAGAAAAGAAACCCATCTTGTTTGTATAAACAGCATCTAAACTAAATAACGGTTCAATAAATAAAACTATTTAGTCTTATATTTTGTCATAATAAATAGTCAAATCAGTCAAGAACACTGCAGTCACTGTTTAAAAAGACATCAATTTCTGATATTGATTGTACCTGCGTGTCTACTTACTTGAAAAGTTTTCTCAATATGAAATAGGTACCTAAGTAGGTAAGAAGTGAGGGTGTGAAAGTTCCGCGTCTAGATTTATTGAAAGCTTTTTTAATATAAAGTAAAACCTGTATTTTGCAATAAAATCAATCACTATTGGTTATAATAATGATGAGCGACTCTACCAAAATATTTTAAAACTTGCAAAACTAAATTGAGAACAAATCCAATCCTCTCAGAACAAACTAGATCAGACCAACTGGAGCATGCAACAATACCCACTTTGCTACTTAATTCTCAAGCACAAATGCGGCCAGTCGTGACTGGGCGAAAATATGAATATTTTGTGGTAGACAAGTACCCAGGTACAGGCACCAAAGCCTCTATAATTTTATTCTGTGCTGCGCTGAGGATTGATAAAGATAAGAAATGATTAGTAGCCCACTCGTTTTAACGGGAATATGCTCTTAATTGACGATTGACAGCAAAATATTAGAAAGATATGCTTGTATGCGTAGGTTTTGTAGATTTATTAGCACGGCGGCGGCACAAAACTTTCATTTAGCTGTTCTCTCAAGTATTATTAAGTGTTGTTGTTCTATTGAAATATTTACATACATAAATTTAATTAGGTAGGTAAGCATATTTATACATTATAGGCAAACGTTTGACCGCAATCTGTGACGAATGACGATGCGGTCTACGATGTAGCACATTTGAAGAAACATCTAGAAGAAACTTTCCGATTTATTCATGAAATAGGCACGTATTATTTTAGGTAAATACCTCACCTACATTCTATGCTCTTTCTTACTTATACTCTTCTTTTTTCTTTTCTTTTATTTTTTTCTTACTCTCTGTCGTGTACATCGATTTTAGCTTCCAAGCTTTGTTCAAACTGTTTTTCAATCATAGGTATTATGCTTTGCTGTAACGACCAAGGCTAAAATTATAGATACCGTTAGATTCCTTGCAGGTCATAGGAATGTGGTATGAATAAGCCGTTTTATATTTATGCGCTAATTTGAATTTTGTTAGTTATTTATTATTAGTGGGTTCACATGAAATGGTAAAAGCTTGTAATATACGGATCTCTGAAATTTTAAGCCATATTTTAGTCTTTCTTCGGTTTTGGATAGATTTTGGATACTATGGCAGATTTGGTTTCAGCCAAAGTACCTATTTAGATAACTTCATTGCACTCTACCAGAGCATATTAGCGTTACGCTTATTGAATTTCATTAATAAAAATTAAATGCAGCCCTATTGAAGCTAAAAATCCCGATTTCTCATACAATCATTAAATCGGCTGTAAATTCCAAGCTTGCAATTAAGGGGCTGACTATTTTTAGCCGACGTCGACCGAGCGTGGCTCTTTTTTTCTCTCTGACGGTGTCGTTCCCCTTAAACCTTAGTGCTAATATCCCTATAGCTGTATGGGCAAGTATTTCCAAGATAGGATCCACTGATTGTAAATTAACCTGCTTGCATGCGCTGGGGATTACATTACACTATCCCGGGGGCGTAGTCAGGGATGAAATGCCTCTTGCATTTCTTCCCCATTTCCCTGACTACGCCTAACTTCTTGGCGTTTATATAAAGGTTTATATCCTTTTAGTAACCAATATAAATACTTTTTTTAGCCATATTCTCACCTGATGGTTGAGCCATGAAGAAGCTGACTATGAAGCACGACGTTCACATAATATTTTGTTATTTACTAAATGGGACCAAGAGATGATAGGCCTTCTCTGCCTATAACTAGCTATAGGCACAGATTATTAAAATCAATATCCTAGGTTAGTATCTTGCAAGTTTTATAAGTCATCTGAATCTGTTCGGAACTCTTGCAATTTTCTAAGGAGTTTTTTCGTCTCCGTTATAAAGGTTTAAGTGAAAAGGGCACATCCATACGGGACGTGTCATATAGGTGTTATAGGCATAAGATAAGCGGTATGCTTTCATCTTCTCTTAAAAAAGTATCGATCGGTATAATATTCCTATAAGTAGGTACTACTTATTCTACCTAATAATCCTGTTCAGTCCTGAGTACATCCACCCTTTCTCTATTTTGTCTAGTAATGGATGGCGATGGAGCAACTGCTTTACTTATATTACTTTACCTACCTAGGTATAATCAATATTATCAGGTTTAGGTACTACCTAGGTACTATGAAATCTTAGTAGACCAATAAAATTAATGCTGATAATTTTAATATGTAACTTTGTTTAGGTACTGCAAGTGGTATACCGGGAAGAAAATTTATTCGATCGATTCGATCGTTTATTTATTTTTAGGCGACAAAAAATGTAAAATGTTTTGTTTTAATAAATAGGTATATACAGTCTGGTACAGGTCAATATTAGTGGTAAATGAATGATAGATGATGAGTCTTTCAATAATGTGTTATGACTTCTTACTAACTTTTCATTTTATTTTTCCTGCTATGATTACGAAGTAAAAACGCAATCTTAAAAAATCGTGCTTATTCTGATAAAATATTATAAGTGTGAGGCAACTTAGCTCCCGAACGGATGAACCGATTTTGATTTTGTTTTTTTTTTTTGTTTGAAAGGTGAATTAGTCGGGAGTGTTCTTAGTTATGTTTGATGAAAATCGGTCCAAGATTCGGGGGTTTTTTAAATTTTTAACTGATTGTTTTTTTTTTGTTTTAGTTTCCCGCGCCTGCTGTTGGTGTTAGAGCAAATCACGACAACAATACAGAAAGCAAAATGGAACCATCAGCTCCTGCAGTGTTTAGGTTAGTCGCTGGATTATTTAAACTAAATTTCTTTCAAGCAGCAACGGGCTTGCAACTTGCAACCCACCCGTCACACAAATATGTAGGAATGAGACTGGGCAGTATACCTAATCAATTTTCGTAATGTGGCTAGTCAAATCCAATACTAACTACTTATATGGCAAAACAAAGATTGCCAGACCAAAACGTCGCCGTAGAAAAATGTCGGAAGTGATTGCTATCAAAATGGATCAAATATTATTTGACTAGTGGTCTTCAAAAAGTAGGGTGCAAGAATAGGTACACTGTTTTCACTCTCAGGGATTTGCATTTTGATCTACATAACAATGAGATGTCTACCGTGCTATGGGAATGGGATTAGTCGCCATGTTTTTTTTGGATTGCTTCAGCAGCCTCAAGCCTCACCGCGTTGAGCCAGGAAAGTTGCCAGAATCGGCGTGTGGACTGTCAAACCCAGCCCGTGGACTTCTGACGCGTCTGTTAGATCACGACCCCAGGGTCCGCATGAGAAATCTAAGACAGCTCCAGCAATGCGCTTTTTACATGGGCTTCAACTTTGAACATGTTAAAGCAAAGAAGGTATTTTAACCCGAATTATTTGTATTCTAACATGGCGTCCGGAATTCTGAGTCTGAAATGTGTCTGGTCATGGGTCTAGTCAATCACAAGTTGCTATTTGCATTTTGGAATACAGTAGCAAGCTTGCGATTGGCTATCTGCATTCCGGATCCGGAATTTCGGATGCCATGTACCTATAGATTTTATGATAAAATGTAACATTGTGCTTTTTTTTTTTCAGATAACACCAAGGTCGGTTCTAATAAAATATTTCCCAAACGGAGCACTGAAAGAACTTTCAAAGGATGTTCTAATCGCTAACCAAGCCTTCTCGGGGTTCGATCAACTACAATGTTAGCATTCTATAGTACCTACTACCTACCTATCATCTGAACTATTGTGAACTCGCTGGTTGTGTGTAGGTAGGTAGGTGCCTAGATAATAGAAATAGGCTCACTATCATGTGTTGTGTAGTAAGTATACTTACCTTACCTACCTATTGTTGTTGATGTACCTACTTAATGTATGAATCTCATCTCATTACGTTTCGTTGCTAATTAAACACAGTTATTTATCGACCGACTAACGTTTTTTTTTTGAAAAATGTCATAGTAGGTACGTAGTACTTATACCTACCAATAGTTTTACAGTTTTAGGGTAGGTAGGTAGGTACCAAAGGATAGGGAGAAGAGAAATGTAGCGACTCCTTGGACGAAATAATGTATGTATGTATTCGTCCAAGAGTGACTCTTATTCGAATCGCATGCCATTGAACCGTAGGTAGAGTACACAGACTAATAGGATAGGTTGTAGAAAACCTTCTCCCTCTACGCATTGAATAATACTCTACCGTAGAAAAAAAAATGGCATGCCGACTTTTTTACTCTGTCTGTGTATTCGTCCAAGGTCTGTACGCTTTGGAACCTGGGTTGCAGTCAGGATTCTCAGCAGTCAAATTTGACATTGACATTTATTTGCTTTTGAGTTTTATCTAAATTGTGACAGTTCAGTTCAGAAAAAAAATTCGATCGATAAATAAAATTTTCGTATTGAGAGTATCCTCAAAAATGACTTCAATCATGCAGCGGGCTGCAATTCAATACATGAAATCTAATGCCCGTTCTTCTACGCACGCTGCTACTGCTGGCGGACATGGAGGTGAGTTCGTAGAATGTATTTTCAGGACTCCAAATATTATGTAACCAGATAACCTGAAATTCCTTCTTATCACTGCGTAGGTAGGTACTCCATGTAATAAACAATGTTTAAATGATTGTGTAATGTATCAGGGAAGAGCTTTACCTAAGAAAATCATGGGACAGTGCGTGCCCGACAGAAACTGTTAATTTGGCATGGACCTGTCAGGTGGTTATTTTGTTGATCAATAATGTAACAAATCAACTTTTTGGAGACTCCCTTCACCGGTCATTTTTCATCACCTACCTACTCAGATCTCCACCTTTTGCTAAAAGATTAGTAAACGCCAATAAACACTGACATTGGCAAATTCGTGGCAGCCCTAGCCACCGAACAGCCAGAATTAAGAGAAGAAGCTCTGTGAATCAGACTCCATAAACCAGTCTCGTTTACAAACCTTTGCAAAAAATTCAGTGGGGCTTAGAAAATTCAGTGTAAAATTTGATAAGTATGTAGTGCTTTCTCGAAAATGTTTATTTATTTCTTTATTCCCTAGGTGGTCACAAGTTGTGGAAGAAGATGTCTTTCTTTGTGGCTTTCCCTGCCATTGGCCTCGGAATGTTGAATGCCTACTTGGCTCACCAGGAGGAGCACCATGAGCGCCCAGAGTTTGTGGCCTATGACTACTTGCGTGTCCGCACAAAGGTATGTTTGTCCTGCAGTTAAAACTATGAACAGATACCCAGTCACTAGTAGCATACAAGCTTTTTAATTCCTTCTATACCTATCCTTTCTAATGCTCACGAAACACTTGATTGACATTGATTTTTTTATTATCTAAGTAGGTACTATGATTAATTCCAACTTAGGGGCGATTACGAGTTGACAATGTAAAAACCGGTGTGAAACGTCTGACGCCAACCACACCGGTGTGCGCTGCTTGGTATGGAAACACTGAGCGGATTTTTTGAGAAGCTTGGTTTCTTCAAGTTTCTGCTCAGTGTTTCGATACCAATCAGCGCACACCGGTGTGGTTGGCGTCAGACATTTCACACCGGTTTTTACATTGTTAACTCGTAATCGCCCTTCTGGACAACCATCTCTGTAATACAATAAACAAAAGATTCCACCGCTATGCTTATATCCCATAATGGTACCTGGATATTTTTATTATAATGACATTAGTTATTGTAATTCACATCATGATGTTTTTCAGCGTTTCCCATGGGGTGACGGCCAGAAGTCCCTCTTCCATAACCCTCACATCAACGCTCTGCCCAGTGGCTATGAAGAACATTGATTTTACCTCTTCAGTGCGAGTTGTATGCAGCGCTTTTAGTTTACAAAACAAAGTATTGTGATGTTAAGTTAATAAAACAATGTCAAACCATTTTTTTTTTCACTTGTTATATATAAAGCAACATTTTATAACATCTTGCAGAAGACAAATTGTAGTCAGTCACAGCTAGTTTATTATAACTTGTTCGTATAGTCAGTTTTGTTTTCCTTCTATCAAATCATCACATACATAGGTAATTAAAAAAAATGTCTAAAAACCATATGTATGGTGCCTGAGATTTAATTAAGGCTCATATCACGGTCAAACCGTGAAAATGCCCATTTTTGACATTCTAGATCTCTGAAACTGAAACACTTAGATAATTTCGATTTATTGTATGGTGTAGAATAGTTATTCGCATTGACCGAAGCGGCCTCGCTTTTTGCAATTTTTCCTAATATATTTAAATAAAGCTAAAATTCCGAAACAACTCTTTAATAAAACTCGCGCAGACACATTTTCAAGCTCCTGGATTGAACTACACTGTGCAAAGCAAACGAAATGAAAAATATCTACAAATATTTCTTACTGCCATTCATTGACCACCGTAGCGGTCCCGGAAGGCGGAATACAGAAATAAGTAGGTATGGGATATCTACAAAAAAAAAAATCAATTCAAAACCATAAAATTGCTAAAAACGTTCAGAATTAGCCGTTAATTTCTCCATACTACACTAATATTATTAGGTAAAAATTATACAGAAATAAACTTTAGTTCATAATCAATAAAATTGTATAGGTACCTACTTTTTATTCAAATTATTTATTTTATTATATTGAATAGACGTAATTTACAACTGCATAAAATGCGATCTCAGACTCTCAGACGAACTCAGACGCGCGCCAGTCCTCGTATCGCGGCCAAACTGCGAGGACTGGCAATTTAATTTAATTTCTTTTTAATCTCAATTAAATTTAACGACAGGAACAGAAAATACCTAGGTAGGTACCTCTAGTAATGCCATCATTGCCATCTATTAGTTTGTGCTCTAGTAGTACCTATTGTTGTTCAAAGCTTTGAACAAAGAGTAGGTAGTACACAAACTAAAGATGCTACGCATGAGTAGTAAACAGGTTGCATAAGGCAAAACTTGTAAAATAACGCCATCTGCAATCTCAGCTATTTATTAGTTAGGTACTGAAGTATTTATATTCTCTTTGCTGAAAAAGTGAAACAAAGGTACCTACACCACGAACTACGAAGCGAGTTCGATAGGTACATGGAGGTAAAAACATAAACATGGAGGAGCCCCAATCGTATCTACTGTACACTGTAATTAAGTATTACAGTGTACAGTAGATCGTGTGAAAATACAGTTGATCTGCTGTAATTACAGTGTGTCTGGCAACACTGTAACCAAACAAAATGTGTTGAAGTTGAAAGAGATCAATATTTTGTCCCTTCCATTTTTTGTGACGTCATGATAATTTTATGTTGCGTGACGAGACCGGCGGCGCGGCGGCGGCGCGCGCCGCCATGTTTTGTTCCGAGTTTGTGTAGTAGGTGGCAGATCTGCCGTCAATACATGAGAAAGCAGACATATTTGGTTCCGTAGTATACACGCTTTTTTTTGTTAGTAGGGCGTATATCGTAAGGAGTAATCTCCCTCTACGTAGAGCACAGATCACGGGGGTTGAACTGTGAACAATATTTTTAGTCTAGTTATAGTCTGCGGCTCACATATCCCAATTGACACCCCCCCTTCACCCTTCCTTCATATCACGCCCCTTTCTTGTCCGATCCGACCGCCATGTTTGTTCGTTGTTTCTGGCAGTGATGCCAGATTGGGGGGAATCCCCCCAAATTTGGGGGGTTTTTATAGCTAAGGGGGGAAAATTGGGGGACAAAATTTTTGGGGGGATGTTTGGAGGGAAAAAACTGGGTATGGAGGGAATTGGGGGATTTTTTATTACGTACCAAACCTGTGATCTGAGAAAAGATCAAACCAATAACTTGGTATGCCAAACATAGAATTGAAATTCCGCACACTCTAGCCAAGCACAAAGCTGCGCATGATGACAACCGAGCAAGTGGCGTCAAAATTTCCGCCCCGTCTCACCCGTGAAACGTGAAACAGGGTTGCCAACCGTACGATGATCCTCGTACAAGTACAAGATTTGGGGTCTTCCGTACGAGATACGAGGACAGTGTCATCCTCGTACTATTTTGTACGAAGTTTCATCATATGGAAGTTTTTTTGTAAGAGATTCTATCTAGCATAAAAGAAGTTTAAAACGCAATCTTTCCTCTGAAGAATTTTTCACCGCAGGCAACATTTTTGTAGAATGACAGTCCGATCTGGACTGTCTGGTATGGTAGTCCAACCAAAACATCACAAAATAGCGTCTTCGGATTGCTTGTAGGGATAGAGTATCATTCTTTCTCCCTCCAACAACCAATCCGGTAACGCTATTCTGTGATGGCTCAAGATTTCAGACTAATTTATTAATTCAGCACACGTTGACTTGGGCCTACATGGTATCCTGAATGCATTTGCTATCGGTTTGCTACTGCATTCGATGGATTCAGCAAAAAAATCATACTTGAAATATTCTGAGTCTGGATTCAAGCTTGAGCTTGTGCTTTATTTTAACATACTACCTATTTGAATTATAATTCAAACCAGCATAATTTTTTGTAGTTTTATTATTTAAAAAAACCTCAAAAAATTCGCGGCTCGCTCCGCTCGCCGGTGTGAGTCTGCCTCTCCTCGGTATCTTTTCTGTAGTTTTTTACGTTTGACATACTAGTATGAACTACACTCACCATTTTAAACATAATTAAACCCAATGGAAATCATTATACCTAATTTACCAAAAATTTCGCGGCTCGTTCCGCTCGCCGATAACAACTTCACCTTTTGTGCCGTTTTCTTTTCTAAGGTGTTTAACATTTAGATAATTATAAATACCTACTTAAAATCATGCATGGCATCGTTATTGTGTATATCTCAAAGATATTAATTAATAAGTAGGTATTTTGCATTTTGGGGGGTTTTTCCTTGAAAACCTCAGTTTTGGGGGGATTTTGGGTAAGATTTGGGGGGAATGTGAAACCGTAATCTGGCATCACTGGTTTCTGGGGCAACAAAACAACAAACTAACTGCCATTGTTTAATTTAAAGTTGATGAGTGAAGTTTTGCGTTGATTTATTTCTGTAACTGCAGTTTCATCTAAATATGTACAACAAGTGCTGTGTTGTGAGCTGTGCTAGTAGACGAAAGGACGTCAATTTACATATGTTTCCAAAAACTGAGATAGGACTCCAAAAGTGGTACCTAAGAGTGCATAAACTGTGAAGTCGTAGCCTGAGCTTCCAAGGTCTTTGCAAGCAGTTTGTGGGTCGCAAACACATTGAGAAGAGGTTTCTCGCGTCCACACGCGATAGAGCTCGTCTTCGCCCCGGTGCCTATCCCACGTTATTTACCGCAACAGAGATATCCAGTGATATACCTCAAACATCTCCAATACCCCCTGGTAAGTACCTCGTTATGAACATAACAATCTAAATGAATTCACTACCACACGAGTTGAGCTTATTTTATTACTATTGTTTTAGGAGTAGGTACTCAAACAATTGATTAGTTAAATTGCTACTTGGGCTCCCTAGCCCAATGTACCTAGAAATGTTAAAGGCAAGAGAATACCCTTATTCTCTTGTAAGTTACACCCAAATTAATCATGCTCTTGCTATCACATTTTGAGCGCTGGATATGAATATTGTTGTGGTTTGAGCAAATGTTTCCTATCTATGACCGCAGTCTAAATTGGTATATCCAGTTACTTCTATGTAAATTTGTGTATTTTCATTTTCAGATCATGACAATCGTGATCATGATGATTACACACTAAAGCGACCACATCAAGATCACACTTACTGCAAGGCAGTAGTAAAGAAATGGTCCAAAACTGAATCTGGTAAGTACCTATGTATTATTAAACCTTTATATTAACCTGTAGATATCTAATCAAAATTATTTTTAGATGTTTGTCAGATTACCGACAAACGATTACCTACTGTGATTGGTTTCAGAAATAACTGTTCCTTCTCCAGCACTACACCATGTTGAAATCCCGGTTGTGCCCGGTCTATCCCAGAGTGAACCCACAGATATTCCTAAATCAGATGGTAAGAATTACTCGCATACCTTATTATTATTACCTACCTACTTTACAAGTTTTTTGCATTAAGTTAATAAGTGTTTTTATTTTATTATTTACAGATAATTCTAACATTGGTACTAACATTAGTACTAAAAGCAATAGGCGAGTCATCTACACAAAAAAGAAATTGACACCAGACTGTGCAAGGCTGCGTAAAATATACAGAAAATCACAAAGACAATTAAATTACTACCGGAGAGCTAGAAAGGCTAATAATAATAATAATAGCGCACGCTGCTGATTGGTAGGTTAAGGTACTGCTTTGGATCAGATGAGCTATCTATAGATCGCTTGCAGCAGTCTGCAGATAGCTCAACTGTTTCATGTATGTATTTTGTAAACGAATTAGTCGTAGTTTTCTTTATTTAATAAATATGATTCAATATACTTTAATATCTTGTTTTACTCATAAGTCTCCCTTAGCTCGAGGTCGTTTAAATTAATTAAAATAGTAGGTTAGAAGTAGGTTCAATCGGGTGCCATGATTACACAACCATGGAAAGTACAACCTTGGAATGTACAGGCATGGAATTCATGTACATAGTGGTCGCCAATTCCATGGCTGTGCAATCCCGGGCTGTGCTCTCAAATTAAAAATAAAAGACCAATCATATGACATACGTGAGCATTCTATTGGACGAATTTTACTCTATGGGAGTGCCCCGTCTGAGCGTAGCATCTGTAGTTTGTGGCACAGATCATTATACATCATTATAGATCTCAGAGCAAGTTGCTCTGAGTTATAGATACTACGCAGGTTTTGTAAAGGTTTTGTTTCTGAAAAACCACAGAGTCCACAGACTAGAGGTGTAATATAACAGTCAAATTTTCATATGCGTGTTATTGAATATAACGGTTTGGTGACACTATGTTATCATAGCTGTTATAAAATAACAGTCAAATAACAGGCAAGGCTACGGATTTCTATAGGTAGGTAGTGATTAATGAATTCCCGGGTTGTGCAATCCTGGTCGTGCTTTCCATGGTTGTGTTTTCCCAGGCTGTGCATTCCATGGTTGTACAATAACCGGACTCAATTATTTTCCTTTCACTCTCGCCTGATACAAACCAACCTGTGAAACCAACGTATAGCCAAGCCAACGCCACGCCACCGGAGGCATGGCGCGGAGGTGTGAGCAAACGGCGATCACGATGAAGAAATGAAACTATCACTGTCACATGTTCTGTCAGTGTCTGTTCTGTTGTCGAAGCTGAAACTGGCTGTTATCATGTTATTAAATAACATGATAACAGCCAGTAACAGGGATAACACTATAACGGCCAAAGTTATAGTGTTAAACTGTTTTACTGTTATTTGCGGAACGGCATAGATTCAATGCCGTTAATAGTTACTGGCTGTTATCATGTTATTTAATAACATGATTTGTTATTTGTTACTTTGTTATTTTATAACAGCCAAATAACAGTCTCGCGAAAAACGGGTGCAGGCAGGCGGTCGACGCAAAAGTTGTCTTCTATAAAAAATATCAGCGAATTTCGTTTTGTATTAAACGCAAATTTTGAAATTTTGACCATCATGTTTCATAGATCGTTCATTTTTTATGAGCTCAAGTCTGGTTGGAGAACATGTTATTAAATAACATGATAACAGCCAGTAACAGGGATAACACTATAACGGCCAAAGTTATAGTGTTAAACTGTTTTACTGTTATTTGCGGAACGGCATAGATTCAATGCCGTTAATAGTTACTGGCTGTTATCATGTTATTTAATAACATGTTCTCCAACCAGACTTGAGCTCATAAAAAATGAACGATCTATGAAACATGATGGTCAAAATTTCAAAATTTGCGTTTAATACAAAACGAAATTCGCTGATATTTTTTATAGAAGACAACTTTTGCGTCGACCGCCTGCCTGCACCCGTTTTTCGCGAGACTGTTATTTGGCTGTTATAAAATAACATAGCAGCGGCGACGCGTATAACTGTTATAACGCTTTAGGCCAAATAACGCTGTTCCGTATACCTGTTATGGTTATATTAGTTACACCTCTACCACAGACTAATCACAGACTAATTTAATAGGTGTGATAAGGTGTGTGAAGTGAAAAACCTCAAAAACTAATGGAAAGGAAAACCCGTTGGCTAAATCCACGTTTCACGTTTATCTATTTGAGTTTGCTGAATTATGCTATTTTTGCTATGAGTTCACGAGTTGGGTTGTAAACTTAGATTGAAACGGTGTTCTAATAAAAGGTACATCCTAGTAGTCTGTGAAGGTGCAAAGCACAATGGCGACTACTTCAGTAAAAGAGTTCAGCAAAGCCTGGTGGGCCGAGGTTTGCAACCGAATCATCGGAGCTGCCGTGTTTATTGATGAATCCATCGTAGAGTGCTTGCACTGGCATGAGGGCATGTTCAACCTCATTTATTCGGGAGCTAAATGTGTGAAAATGTTGTCACCATTCGAGGTAAAGAGTGTTTGAAACTAGTGCCTCATGCTCATAATTTGAAGTACAAATGATGTAGGTACCAACCTATAGTCTCGAAAATATAATATTTATTACAGCACTGCCCTCACCAATATAAGAAAGCAGTGTTTATAACCCAGTCAAAATCAGCCCACTTAAAATTAATCCGTGAGATAATACAGAATGCGAAGCTTACACATTGCATTCTCATATCTTCAGTAAGCTTGGAGGTGTTATATCTAGAGATGGTCAAAGACCAGGCTGCGTGTGATATGGTGGCTTCAGGACAAGCGCCGCAGAAGCCTGTAGAAATGTTAACGGAAATGTTGTGTCGGTGGATGTCTAAAGGGAGTGAAGACTTAGGGGTAAGCTGTTCCATTTTGATAAATCCTATTTTTCCCATGAAAACACTTATAGAAAATACTATATACCAATCTGTATAGAAAACCTACTACCTACTTATTGGGAACGAAAAAAGATCTATATATCTGTCTACATACATGTAGGCGACCTTAACCATACAAAGATTTCTCTTCCAGCAAACCTGGATGAGAGATGTAATGGTGGAGTAGTTTCCTCACTATATTTTCCTTAACCGTTTGACAACACTGACATTGCACTAATCTCGATTAGATTTTTTTTAATCCTTTATAATTTATCTCATAAGATCTTTTAATTCCAGAATGTGATGGCTCAAGTTCACCACATACCAATCTTCACAATCACATTAACAAATGTGATTTTCACCACTCCACCATTTGCTCAGCTTGTTCCTTCAAACCACAATGAATTACTAAAAGAACCAGTAGCAGACTTGCAATCATTACATCCAGTGGAACGGTCCAGGATCAGGAGACTGGCTTGTGCTTTGAACAGTATGCTGGATTCTATGAATCTGAGAGAGGAAGTGTTCTTCATTGGGAATTATAGCGCTTTAGTGGCTGGGGTGTTGGAGAATTCACCAATTTATATCAATAGGCGAAAGGTATGTTAACATAAATATTTTGTTGGTTTCATGCATTAGGTATTGCATGTACAGACCTGCCCTGTTTCAATTACTATAGAAATAGCTAACTAGGGTCTTACTCCTTGTCATCCACAACATCACCGGGGATGCTGGAACATCAAAGTCTTCTGTTACTTAAGGAGTTCTGCTGGTTGGGGTGAGGTTAGCAGGGGGACAATGCACCCTGACGCGAGATGTCAGTCCAGATCTTATTCCCCCATCATGAATTAGAATCAGAATGGCTAAATAACCATTCCTATTACATTCCTATACTTATCAAATTAAAAATCATTTTGATGTTATTTCCATAGCCCTGAAAATAATGTAATTTGGGGGCTAGAACCTAAATGAATTTAAAAGTAGGCTAACTTGGAAAGACTTGCTTGTCTTGAAAAACAATCATGTTCTTCATAACTTGGTTCCAGAATACTCTTTGCCCAGCGTCTCTTATAATAGTAGACCGTACATTCGACCTGTGTGGTGTTGCCAGTCACTCCTCCGAGTCAGTTTACGATAAGATGCGGTCAGTGCTCCCTACTTACCCTGGGCAGACAATGGAGTGTGCTGTTGACATGTCACCAATATGTCATGCTAATTCGTAAGTTATTTAATGATTATGCTTAAGATTCTTCAAAACCGGTTTTCAGAGCTAATGAATATCCTCATAATTTAGAAACGGCTCTATTAGTGCAATTTTTTCTAAACATAGATAAAAATCATTCCAGATAAACCACATTACTTAGAAAAAAACCCCCCCCCCACTCAAATCCTAATCCATCAAAACCTAACTCATAGTCTACAAAAAGACTCCGCTCTAATTAAAATGCATTTCCCAAGGAGTAATCACCCTCATGACGTCCACATGAGTCCTGGCTGCATCTACCACCCCGAAGACCTACAAACATTCAACCACATGATCAACAAGACACAAAGAGAGGTCATGTTGGAGGTGTATGATAGGTTGTCCAAGATAGATATACAGCGGTCACCGGGACGGGAAAACTTGTTGAAAGTCACTCCGGCAAGCTTGGAGAAAATTATCAATGCTACTAAAGGTAGGAAATCTTTTTAATTATTAGTTCAAACAAACTGACCCGGCAACTTCGTGCCTCCATTTTTTTTCCCTTAACCTATCTCGTCCCACTGCCATATTATGAAATTTAAAAAAAATCTTTCCGATTTTTTTAAAATTTTCTTTTGTACAAACTGTACTTAATTGTAAAAAATAATAATTATCTAATGTGGTGCAGTCGTTCGGAAGTACCTACATGCGGATTAGTAGTCACAGCTTTCAGCAGTACTGTTAGCAACATAAGTGTAGTTTTGTAAATCCAAGTAAAAACAGTCGCAAAATGATGTAAGTGAGCAATTCTTATCATTGAAATTAGTATAAAGATCTACTTGCAAAAGTTACAAAACAACAAGTCAAAAGCTCCCAAATTATATTTCTGACTCTGTTCTGTATACAATAGTATACATATTTCTCCATGTGGTAGTAGGCCCATTTTAAATAACACATGGTACTCGGATACAAAGGCAGATGTTGCAAAGTAGGTACCTAACTAAAGTATTTGGCAAAAAATCTATGCATGAGTCACCCTTGCTTGAGTAAGTATTCAACTTACAACAAATGAGTGCAATTCTATAATCTGTTAATCTTATTATCTTATGTTATCTTACTAATATTATAAATGTGAAAGTTTAGATGTTTAGATGGTTGGATGTTTGTGTTTCAATCACGTCTAAACTACTGAACCAACTTGGATGAATCTTGGCATATAGTTCGTAACCTGGATTGACACATAGGCTATTTTTTTTCCCGAATAATTAACAGGATCTACAGGATAAAATGAAAAAATGGGATTATCAGCGCCAATTTAGCAAGAGGATGATGTCATGTCATGTCACGTCAGTTTTACAGGACGTAGTACTACCTCTTTGGTCTAACGACTGACGTTTGACATTCGAGTACGGGTTCGGTGTAATATCAAGTTTCTCAAAGAAGTATCCGCTCGGTACACGCACAGATAATATAATAACACGGAACCTGTAGACGCGTACGAAGTCGCGGGTAACTGCTAGTACTACATACTTTCCAAGAAACCTGAGAGGGTCATGCTTGTAGATTACATTTATAAACCTGTTATTATTAAAACATTCCTGGTAAAACCTTTTTGTCAACAAAAACTTTTTGGTTCCCAGGTAACTACGACATGATATCGAAGCACCTGGGCCCACTGCAACAGGGATTGGCTCTGGTACAAATGCACAAGTCTCCTAAACGCGCTGCCATGGATCTACTTATGAATCTTGAGAAGCAAGTTATACAAAACCTCGCTACCAGTCGTGAATCAACAAGTGTTTTAACGCAGGTATAAAACTGTAGTCATGTTCTCCTTTCAGAGGGGTAATCACGAACAAATCTGACAGTCGCCGCGTTACGTATTCGAATAAACCTAAACCTAAAACCTAACGTATTCGAATCATATTGCGCGTCAACGCCAGCTCGACTGCGAAACGTTGTAGCGTCACCACACAGTGTATCTCGGATACGCTAGCGTTACGATACGTTTACGATTGTCACATATATTCGTGATCAAGGCACTGTTGTATTTTTTTTAATGTTTGTTACCTCAAAACTCAACAATGTACTGCCATCATCATCTGATGATGAAGCCGGTAGTCAAATTGAAGTCGATTTCCGTAGTTTTTTAAACTAATAAATTATCTCTATAAGTTCTACAGAATTTAAAACCTATTCCAGATAGCCCACCTCATTAAAACGCGAAATCAGCGCGGCCTGCCGCTCGAAAACCTGATAGGCCTACTAGTCCACGTGTACTCTTTAACCGGTACTGAATTCCCATTCGCTGATTCACAACAGTTTGAAATCCGTGAGGCACTGACAAATGCTATTATGGACGAATGGGAGACCTTGTTATCCTCAGAAACGGAGGCTATGACGCTTGAGAGGGCAAAGGAAGTCGCTGGGGATATTATGACAAGACTGAATGAAATCAAGTTTATGAGGAGCTCTATTACAAAGTGAGTATTTTTTTGTATTATAAACATGTAGCATATTCATTCGATTATCCTCATAAAGGGAAAAAGCTGTTACGTTTGAAAGGGAGAAGCAAACCGCTAGGGTCAACCAAGATAGAATCAGTAAGTTTATTTTGTACTGTAGGTAATAGGTAAATACTAAATACAATGGTGGCAATTCTGTTGTTACAGCATTTAAGAGGTCTTATCATATTTATCCCAAGGTTCAAATTAGCTTACCGCCTTAATGACAAATCTGATAGATGGTTTTAAAATTACATAAAATTAGAGTTTTTCTATTCGGCCCAGAGTACTTTACATCAAATTAATCGACATTTTTTTGGTGTTGAGTTTGATTTGATTAAAATTTGACTTTATTTGATATAAAAATGATTATTTTAGAATTGTCATCCATGAGTGTTTATGCCAATTTCAACCTTGATGTAAACATAATGAGAACTTTTATTTATTTATTTATTTTTTTGGCAACAAACAGTCATAACTAAGGATAATAATAATCTTAAAACTAGAAGTACTAATGTAAAGACCAAACAGTGCCCAAAATGTCAAATACATAAAAATTACAAATTTTCGGGCTACTAGGTATGCTTCGTTGATGTACCTATTACAAAACGACTGCTGCGTTAACTAAGCGAACACCTACCTATGTAGTGAATGTGCTAACAAAAGGACGTATAATATAATTGAACTAAAAGTAAACAAAAGTTCCTACCAATTGGCAAGGTAGGCACAGCCTTTACAAGTTGACAAGAAGTGAAGCGGTACGTGTCGAAGCTGTACCGAAATATTCTAAACACTTAGTTATTTACAACGAAGCAACAGAATTGCCACCAATATGTAGCAAAGTCCTCTTTATTTTTACAAACGCAAAGTAATATTATTACCAGTCATTGATCATTCCAAACGGCTAGCTTCAAGAAATTACCAGATGTTAACAATAGTTTATTACCACTAACGTAGGTATTCCTTTGGTTAGGTACTTTACAGATAAGAGGTAAAACTTAGAACTGCGATGAATAGAAAGCGCATATTTATGTATAGGCTATTACAAGAATTTTGTATTTAAAATAAATACTTGCCTTATTTTATGGCGACCCAAGCGCAAAGGAACAAAAGGAATAGAAAACAATAGAAAAGGAATGCTTAAAAACAGCACTGTCGCATTCCAGAAACTTCCAGATCAGAGTTGTAGTATTATTATTATTTGCAAAGTTTATAAAAACCGGGGTGCTCGTTTGGAAATGGTTACCCTCTGTAGACTGAGGCATATTCTCGGTGATCTTGATGACAAGATCACCTCTGCCAACGCAGAGACGATCGAGTCATCCAGTTCGGTTAGACAAAACACTGCCACAGATTAGATATGAGCGCCGACAGCAAGTCGGTCGGCGGCGGCGCGTCGGCCTCTGAGGGTCGGCGGCGGCGGCGTTTTCGGCGCGGCGTGACTCTATAGCGCCACCTAGCGCCCTACATAAGAACTACTAGAACTACGCCCTAATCGACACAGACAAATCCTAGATTGCGCAATCGAAGTTATTACAGAGTTTGAACATAAGTAATACCATCGAATACCATCCATTGGTCCTCGGACCCCAAGCCAAAGGAAGTAAAAATCCCTGTTGACGTAAATGCGAAGTTATGCATAGCAACAGTCATCATCATCAACCTATATTGGTCGTAGGTCTCTCCCAAGACGCGTCATTGAGCTCGGTCTTCGGCTCTTCTCATCCAGTGTCTGCCGAAACATTGACACATTAACATTTCACAGATCATCGCTCCATATCGCCGGAAGGCGTCCTAAACTATGTTTGCCTAATGTGGTCTCCACTCAAGTTTTAGCTTGCTCCTATGATTGTCGGTGCTATCGCAAAATTCGCAAACATGGCCGGCCCACTGCCATTTCCGCCTGGTAAGTTTCTGAGTTGTAGCGACAACCTTGGTTCTCTGTCGGATGACTTCGTTACGGATTCTATCCTTGAGAGAAATTCTGAGCATAGCTCTCTCCATAGTTCCCTGAGCGACTTTCAGCTGATGGAACGGCTGTACTGTCAGTGTCGACGTTTCAGCAGCATAGGTCATGACAGGTAGGACGCATTAATTGAAGACTTTCGTCTTCAGACATTGAGAAATGGGTGACTTGTCGGAGCTTTCCAAACGCAAATCAACCCAGCTGAATTCTCCGGTTTAGCTCTTTCTCAAAGTTGTGTCTACCCAAACGCAGAGTCTGCCCGAGGTAGACATATTCCTGCACAACTTCGAGAGACATTCCGACGACAGTGATTGGCTCTGGGGCTATACTATCATTGATCATAATTTCCGTCTTATCCAAGCTCATGCCAATCTGTCGTAAAGCATCAGCTAAGCTGTTTAGCATCTGTTGTAAGTCCTGCAACGATTCCGCAAATATGACGATGCCATCAGCAAATCGTAAGTGTGAGATATATTTGCCGTTAATGTCCATTCCATTCCAACTCAGCGTCTTAAACCAATTTTTCAGCGCGCTCGTATTTAAACAGTTTCTGGACTTGGACAGACATAGTGGCATCGATATATAAAGCATCTCAACTCTTCGATGCGATGCCAATACATCGCATCGTTGTAAAAACTGTAGAACAGCCCAGGTTTCAACAGAGTCAAAAACCTTCTCATAGTCCATAAACGCTAAGCACATGGGCTGATTATACTCTTCTGATTTTTGTATGATCTGCCGCATTGTGTGAATGTGGTCTATGGTGCCAAATCCGCTATGAAACCCAGCCTGCTCCGTTGTAAAAAACTAGTCAAATCTCCACGCAAGACGGTTTGAAATAATCCTGGAAAATAGTTTGTAGACATGGCTCAAGAGTGAGATTGGTCTATAGTTTATCAATAAAGCTTTGTTGTCTTTCTTGATAAACAACACAACGACACTCTTGCTCCATAGCAACAGTACGTACTAGGATTTAAATAAGAATTCCTGATTTTAAATGAAATGAAAAACTTTATTTGATAATACACAGTACCTAGTAGGTACATTAGAATGTGTAAATCAAACATTCATAAATCTCTATAAAGGACTAGGCTCTGATATTTAGGTCAGAACCGGGACCTACTATGCCTCATTTAGGTTTGAACTGAACAATTTTTTTCGCTCGGCGCGCCGACTGCCATGGTCGGCGGCGGCGGCGCGAGTGAATACCCCGGCGGCGGCGGCGCGCCGGCGTGGCGCTCATACCTACCACAGATACACCGTCCTCGCCGGCAAGGTCGAAGACGTCCCTTAGAGCCCGCCCATTCGGGACCTAATCTTTTTTTTTTTACTTTACACACAATGCCCTCTAGTCCCAAACTAAGCAAAGCTTGTGATATGGGAACTAGATGGCTGATAGAATACTTATATACTTTTTTTTGTAAATACATACTTATAATACATAGTAACACCCACACATAGAACAAACGTCTATGTTTTCCACGCACAAATGTTTGTTCTTGGTGGGGATCAAACCCACGACCCACAGCTCAGAAGGCAGAGCTATTACCGACTGAGCTGTGACGCCTGTCAAGATCTAGATTTAAATTTCCCCTGGCAACAGCCCAAGCCGAGGTCGTACCATAGCGGTGCCCTTGTGTTAGTTGCCCCACCCTAACTTTACCGGTTGAGCGCCGTCTGTGCTCACCATTGTTCGGTAGCGCTGTAAGAGTCGTCATACAACCATCAGCATCAGCCAGTCCATTCGAAAAAAAAATCCAGAAACTTCCAGACCAGAGTTGTAGTCTTATTATTATTTGTAAAGCTTATAAAAACCGGGGCGCTCGTTTGGAAATGGTTAGTTATTGTTCGGTAGCGCTGTAAGAGTCGTCATACGACCACCAGCATTTAGTCCATTCGAAAAAAAAAAAAATGGAAATGGTTAGTTTTGTTGTAGTCTTGTCAGTGGACAGTGCTCTTGTGAAAGTGATTTTAAAAATGGTTAGTGGTTGTCTAATTTAATTTAGTAGTGCGGGTTTTTGTGGTGTTATTTAAATAATGCTTATATCAGATACAATTCAGTACTGAAGCCGTGCGAATCGGGCGATGGGTACGAATACAAGGGGCTACTACAGCAGTTGGTAGAAGATCTGGTTAATACGACGAGGCCGGAAATGCCGGATCTACGACAACGCAGCGAGGGACTTGGCAACCTTCTTAGAACCGGCCTTAGGTAAGTCTCAGCGATTCATTTATTATTCAAATTTTAGTTGTGTGTTCCAAATAGGATTATCTGTTACCTGTTGCTACGGAATAATATCTTTACTACGATTTTCTTACTTTAGAACATCGCGACAAGTGTTATAGTTAACTTTAAACGGTTTTACGTATAACTTACTCTGCACACGTCGTGGTAATTTTGCATATAATGTTTTAAGCCTCCTAAAATTCCTTCTAGTCCATAAAGCGTTCTTATTTAATGAAATCCAAAAAAAATGCATATCCATCTACATTTTTGTCTAATCTGTCGCTCAGGGTGACAGAAGGGAATAATCCACTTAGACATAGGTATATTTATTTACTGCTTAGCAAACAAAATACAAAACATAAAGTAACTTTTACATACAAGACATGAAATGTAGATGAAATAAGTAGATAGGTATAAGTAGTCTCAACGGATCCTTATCTCTCTAAAGTATCTGCGCAGAACTCATTTTTGGGTCGTATTGCAGGGGAGCAAATTTTTCCGCACAACAGTACATGCGCAATCGTTGTTGCACCTAACTTCAGAAAGATAAAGATCCGTTGTGCGTACGTTCATAAAAAGTAATGAAAAATAAAACTGTAAAAAATATCTATAAATGTATGAAATATCTAAGGACATAGTTCTTATTTCGCTTGTATTGTAGCATTTGGATATTATTAGGATATCAGACCTGGATCATTTTTTAAGCATGTTTTTTTTAAAATTTCAGTATGCTAAGCATCACCGGTAAGAAAAGCACAAAACACCCGCTCCAAAACCAAGTGGTGATAATCTTCATCATCGGCGGTACCAACGGCGAGGAATGCAAGCGTCTTCATCGCAGCGTCATCACCAGCGGAGTTGACAACGTCGTCCTGTTTGGATCTACCCGGTTTCTGACACCGGACGAAACCGCACGTCAGTACATACCTTTGTAAATAAGGATAAAAAGGTAATTTTCTTTTCAACTAATAGTTTTCAACGCTTCCGATTTGGATCAGTTGAGCTATCTATAAATTGTTTGCAACGGTGTGTAGATGGCTCAAAATGTTGGCGAAGAAAAGCGTTCTTAAAAACGAAAACTAAAAGAAAATGGATTTTTTGTATATATGCAGTTCCGGTGTTAAATCCCTTTCGAAAAAAACACAAAAAGAATGTTATTTGTAAATTATTGTTATAAAGTGTTTATTATTAATTTTAATCAGGATTCTGATGATCTTTGACGATGTGAATATGTAAGCATAGTACTTATGTAATTTTTATTCAGTTTTTTCGATCATATAGCGTTCAACTTTGTGATTCTATGCAGTTATCATTAGTTAGGTACTCGATCATACTCATGCTAATGCGATTATAAGTATTGGTGCATAATATATTGAACAAGTATTGGCAACACTCTTCCCATTCGGTTTTAGATTATGTTCAGACACGTGTTTAATTTACTGATCCATTTGTTACTAATATCATCGATTAATGAATACACGAAGATTGCTACACCCTATAGCCCTATACATTAGAGCGTGACTCGCAAAACCGGAACGTATTTCCAGATGACGCTACAGTCGACGACGACTTACGCCCGAAATTAATATCGTGTCTTATCTAACAACACCGCTCAAGTCGATTTTTGGCGGTATTGACTTTTTGATACCATTGGATAGATTTTAAATTCGCGCGTCGAACTGTGTAACAGATTCAAGGATATCAACCAATCCCAGGCCAGTATTCAAATAACAGTGACAGCGCCTAAGTCGGTTTCCGCGCCAACACCGCTCAAATCGTCATTCCGCCATACTGCGCGCGAAAACTACTTCTACAACTACTGACTTTCGCGGTTTTATAGTGTTATTTTTGGTTGAATATGGTTTTTGAAGTGTAATAATCAAAGATTAAGAGGTAAGTTACTGAATACACTAAAAGATTTATTGATTCAAGTGCCGTAAGGAACTTAAAATCGAATAAGTTTGTCGCCATCTACTTTAGGCGGTGTTACTTAGCATCTTGCTATTGCATCGAGTATGACTTGTGCGGTGTTACAAACGTTATTTCTTGTAGGGTACCTGATAAAGTGGTAGTATAGACCATGGATGGAGAAGAATTTGAGTCGAGTGACCAGAGTCAACATCATTATCATCATTAATCTAAATATCAGTCCGATACTGGACGTAGGTCTCTCCCAAGACGCGCCACTGAGCCTGGTCTTCGGCTTTTCTCAATCAGTCCTTGCCAGCTACATTTCGCAGTTCGTCGTCCCACCTTACCAGAAGGCATCCTACACTATGCTTGCCTTAACGCGGTCCCCACTCAAGTATAGTTTGCTCAAACGATTGTCGGTAAACATGGCCGGCTCACTGCTATTCCACCTTGCTAATCCTCTGAGCTCTATCGACCACCTTAGTTCTTTGTCGGATAACCTCGTTTTCAGGATTCTATCCTTTTAACCTATGCTGCCGAAACGTGAACACTGACTGTAGGGTTGGTCCACAAGCTGAAAGTCGCGCAACCAGCTTTGAAGAGAGCTAGTGTACCTACAGATGAAATTGAAGGGACTCCCTTTTCCGCATTTAGGCTCAAAGTTGGCCCATTATGCGTGGGGGGTGTTCTGGCTAGGAGTGTAGCCAGCCTAACTCCTCCCAAAAGCACAGAAGCTTCCTGGGGGCTTCGCAGGCTTGGAGGAGTGACCTAGGGTCCTACAGATGAAGAATTAATGAGGAATGTCAACAGTTACGAGTCCATCAGGACTGAAATTGAGCCGTAAACGGCGTAAGAGCTTTAGAGAGCCAAAGAAAAGGAGTAAGCTTGATTTCAAAGTTTGGACATGGATACGTTAGACATCACGACGGCTTGGTTTCTGAAAAAGTTGGTATAACTTCATAGAACTCGATGCAAGCACTTCGGTTTCTTCAAATAGAGGTTTTGCTGAAACGATACCAATAGACGTCGAGTATACTACAGCAAATAGCCGAGACAACAACGCTGGAAAACCCAATGCAGCCATGTCTTCCTTGCAAACTATATCATCTACTATCATGACACTACGCTAAGTACACGATCGCGGTGATTTGGTAAATCAAAACGGCGAAGGCTTTATTGAACTCTTTATTAACGATTGGTCAGATAAGTGCTAGGCACTAGCGACACGGAAGACCAGCGTTATAGTAGTCACAAGTTACTATGTCACATGCTGAGTGGCAACCGTTTTAGTAGGTACTCACGTAATTAATTTATTATTAAGCCAACTTATAACTTTGTAGTTTAAATTGTAATCATTAATAAACTTTTCTTATCATAAGTTTTGCGACTGGCTGTGCAAACGCTCCGCAACATTCAACATTCACAACATTCTGGAACACCGCGAATTGAGAACAGCGAAAATCATTTTTCTCAATGCATTATGCCATGTATGGCAGTTGAAAAGAAAATTACCGAAATCCTGAATCGAAGAAAACTGAAAGCCGCGTTTATATTTTTACGTGTGAAAACAGTTACAAAGTACCTATGTAAAAGAATGTTCATGGATACCCTTGAAATAAAAGACTCGTTGAAGAAAACTAACTACAATACCGGCAGATAGGGCCACATCAGCAGTCAACTTGGAACAGTTTAATAAACCAAAAATCCTATAGTATAAGAAAAAAACTTAATTTTTATCGATTTTTGATGCACTACAAATTATATTTTCTCATACATTTTCTTGTTATCACCGCCTAAGTCGAGTAAAATTATCACGTAACACCGCGTAAGTCAATTTAAAACGTGTACATTAATATAAATGATATAATAGGCATAACAAAACATTTGTTATATATATTAAAGCACCTGTTAATAATTTCAGCCTGAAAGCTGAAGAACTGAATAAATTACACAGTTTTTAGTCTCTCCTGAAAAGTGAGCAAAAATGACTTGAGCGGTGTTGTTAGATAAGACACGATATTCAATCCTAATCCATTTTTTGCTATCTAAGATTGAGATTTTAATCTATTTTCGAGGTAAAGCGTGCCAATAACCAATCCATGGATTGAATTTGCAATCCAAAAATCCAATCTATCTTTAGGAGGGCGGATCTCGGATTGAAGATAGCCCTCAGTTCGAAAATGACAGTTTGTGCATGCCAATAACCTATCTGTCTATTTTGACATTTGGTTCGATCGGTGTAAATAATCGCAGATTGCAATCCAAGAAATTCGTTGGATTTCTTGACAGAAACAGATAGGTTAGAACTTTGCGTCACATTCACATCACATCACAAAGGATTTATTTTGTAGTGTTTGTGTTTTTTAATAAAAGTCAATGGAAGTGTCGATATTTTCAAGTGATAGTGATGATAGTGATTTGGAGGTCCTGGCTCAGTTATCGGATTTCAGGACTTCATATCAAAATAGGCTTAAAAACTAAACTTTCCAAAACACCTTACAAACTTTCCTTCAACTTCTGTAATTCTAACTTGAGTTTGTCAGTTTCTAATATAAGCTTCTCATTATTTAAAGAGAGCTGTTTATTTTTTAATTTTAAATTACTATTTTCCAGATGAATATTATTTATCTGCGCATCCAGGCATTCTTTTTTACTCATATATTACTCAGCTAGTGCTTTGTTTCTGGCCGTCCTGCTTTCATCTTGTTTTGATTTCTTCTTCACTGAAAAACAGAGCAAATGTGAGATTGATTGATGCACTCACTGTGTCTAACATTTAACTTGCATGGACAGATAGTCTGGACAGATAAAAATACCAAATATATAAAACTTTTCTTATTTAAACGTGAAGGTCACTGCTGGCATCTGCCACCTGGAGCTACTAAAGAAGATCCTTTTAACACTTACATTATTAGCTAACGTATATAAAAATTTGTAAGAAGGGGCATGCACGCTACGGCTAATAAATAAATATAGGTAATCCAAAATCAGTATAGTAACCATTTTTTTTTTTTTTTTTTAACCATTACCTGCTCTAGGTGTACTAAATGTTAACCTCTTGGTGTTAATTGGAGTAATCACATTTTGATCAACAACATCCAATACTTCATAGTTGGAGACCGCATTGTCGATCTCAATATCATTATCGGTAGACATTGGTATTGAGATGATTGGACTTTCATTGATCTCCTCAAGCGAGACCCTCGCTTCCCCAATACCATGACCGCTACATCCACCTTCATCATCATCACGACCAACAACAAAACCCGCGGTTTCTTTGTCACCCCCAAATAGCACAGTAAATCCACCAACTGTACTTCCAAGTAAACTGGTTACTCTGTCCAATATGTCATCTGGGGGTATGTATTCAGGAGGACCACCACCAGTCTGTTAAAAAAACATTGGATCTAAAGTTTTAAACAACAAGACTGGAAATAAGTAGGTTAAGAATAAAAGGTAAATTACAATGGGACCTTCATTTGGTTCATCCTTATTTTGGTGCTGCGTTTGCGTGCATTTTTCTTCAAGTTTTCCCATTTCAAACGCAGCTTACGCAGCTGAGGCCATGTGCGAGGAGTTTTTGTAGCAGTGGCGTTAAATCGCTGCGTTAGGCGAATCCACTCTTCAGTTTTTAATTTATTATTAGTTGCGTTGGTAGTTTTATTGGTGATAATTTTGCTCCCTTCTATGAGCTCCACCAAACACTTTGTCTCCTCTTTGGTAAGAGGCTTGCCTTTCACCTATTGAAAAAGAATTGTAATGGTTAAAATAAATAACATATAAACAAATTGGGCTGGAATGATAGGGCTAGCGCGCCCTTACAAGTTCCTTGGAATACATTATGTAGGTACTTACGATTTCTGAATCCATTAGTAGAGAAAATTATGCTGTTGAAAATGATGATACGGCCCAGATCTGTTTTATTCAGTAAATGTTCAAGAAGATGGTGTTTTTTGTTTTTGGGAGTTTTATCAACGAATTTAATAGACTGCTTCTAAAAATTGTTCTTAGCAATTTTGCTGTTGGGTTTCTGTTTGAACCTCCCTTCTGCCTCAACCGGGCAAACAAATTTTCAATGACATCTTGATTTAATTTTCTTGTGATGATATATTTTATGTTTGGATCAGAGGTTTCTTCAATATAAAATTGTAGTACTGCTTCACATGTTTGAACTACTCCATTAAGAGCTCTTCCAAGTTGCCGCCTACAACAATGAAAAACATTATAAGACACAATCCTGGTTTTAAATGAAACAAAACATAAAATCGATTCTATTCTATTCTATTCTATTATATTTTCTTCAACAACTTGTCTGGCCGCGCCAAACTGTTTGTAGCATATCTTTGTTTATCCTGGTTTGCGATGGAAATATCACCACTTTTCATTCGGAATGGTTTTAGCACTATTTATCCGGTCGGTGGTATTTCCAGTCGATTGCCCCGGATTTCAAAATGGCTGTACATTCACCAGTTTGTGATTCCTGTGCGTGGTTGTGGTGTACGGGGTTGAACAATTATGCCCCATAAATTTTCGATGGGATTCAGATCTGGAGAACGTGAAGGCCAATGGACAGTTTTGATGTCGGGTTGCTGTTGGATCCACTGCTGAACCAAGTGAGCGCGGTGTATCAGACAATTGTCGTGGATAAACATGAACTCCGGAACTTAGTTCTGTGGATACACCACTCGCACTGTGGGCAGCATTGTATCCTCCAACAACTCCAAATACGAGGCCCCGTTGGCCCTCCCGGGTATATACAATAATTCTCCGGGGCCACTCGCCGACATCCGGGCCCACATGTTGACCACAACTCGCCCTGAATCGGTGTTAGCGATTACGTTTTGGGGCTCGTATCTCGTTTTATTCACACGCCATAAATGCCGACGGCCGTGTTGGCTGGATTTAAAAGTTATTTCGTCAGAAAATATGGCGTGCGAAAAGTCGAAGTCTCGGAAATCCCTTGCAAAGCAGACATGGGCCGCTTTGTAAGCATCCGTTAGAATAATTTTAACGGCTGGCTTTTTATTAAGAATGCCAGCCCGACGCAATGAATTTCTAACTGTTTGCAGAGTACAGTTATGATCCTCTGCAACAAGTCTTGTCGGGGTGAATGGATGTTGCGCGTAGGTAGCAACCATATTGCGTAAACCATCATTGTTTATTATCGTTGGGCGCGAAGTGCGCGCTCTGTCATCCGTATGCCCCTCTTCTTCAAACCGCCGTATCCACAGGCGAACGGTTTGTCTCTGTAAATAAAATAATAGATAAGCATCAAGAATATTGCGAGATGAGAGCACTGGTAGTCTAGTGGTACCGGTAGGTAGGTAATAGTTATTAAAAAGTCGTCTCCATGGTAATTAAAAAAAAAATTTAAACACTTTCTACGACGTCATTTGAATAATATCAATGCATATCAATACAATACACCTCAATGTTCGTCAAAACATCAAACGAAAAAGTTGTCTTGTGTTGTGACACTAAAATTACTTAAAGATACAAAAAAATAAAACGGTAACGACATTGGGCTTAAGTAGACAACAAAGAACTTGTATACAAGTTATAATTTTACTTACCGATAAAAACAGTTCTTCAGATATTTGGGAGATGTTTCTTCCATTGTTCCTTAGCAAAACAATTTCGCTACGTTGCAGTTGCGTAAGGTTATTGAATGCACTCGTACTCTTAGCTGATCAAATGTAATTTCTCTAGCACAGTTCGTCTACAACTGACTGCTGTCAACTATAACTTAATTGTAAAAGTCCTAAAAACAAAGGGCTTTCACAAAAATAAACAGATGTTTACCTACTTGGTCTACGATTGGTCAAAATAAGAGGACAAAAAGACAAGGGCGGGGTCAGCTAGTTAAGACCTCCTCCAAGTTGCCGCCTACAACAATGAAAATCTTTATAAGACACAATCCTGGTTTTAAATTAAACAAAATAAAAAATCGTTGGAGTAGTTATGGATATTACTTATATTATACTTCATTATATTTTCTTCAACAACTTGTCTGGCCCCGCCAAACTGTTTGTAGCATATCTTTGTTTATCCTGGTTTGCGATGGAAATATCACCACTTTTCATTCGGAATGATTTTAGCACTGTTTATTCGGTCGGTGGTATATCCAGTCGATTGCCCCGGATTTCAAAATGGCTGAACAGTCACCAGTTTGTCTCCATTCAATTTTGTTGTATATCTTTGTTTAGAAGTACGGACACATTCTGGAAAGTAGGAGTCCGATGGAATCATAGAGGAATACTATAGGGGGGAATAGAGTGCCCGCTGGTGCCGATTTTTTCTCACCTTAGACAACCAGCGCCTTCACGCGGCTTTTCTCGCATGTTTTATAAGTATTAAAAATATGTACGCGCGTGCACGTGATGAGTTTCGAGGTTAGAGTGGTCGGAGGCGCGGGCAAAAGGTGTCGGATTATTGGACGTATCTGTCTATTGAAGTGCTGGATTAGTGAGATTCTACTGTAATATTATTTTAGTGGCGTTGCGTTGGTGTGTAATCTCTTGCTATGCTGCCCCCATGCACATTGAAGCCAATGATGATGATGCTAATGTTGTGTCTGATTATGCCATCAATGTTTTTCGTTATGTCGTTTTTCATAAAATCTTGTTGGTGTCTTCACCTTTAGGAACTTCGGGCGTCTTTCCAATCGATTGCCCAGGATTTCGAAATGGCTGAACCAATTTTTTTACATTTGTATTGGAAGCATATCTTCGTTTATCCTGGTTTGCGATGAAAAGATCGCTTCCTTTAATTTCGAAAAGATTTTAGCACAATTTATGACGTTCGTTCGGCGGTCCTTTCAGTCTATTGCCCAGGATATCAAAATGATTGGATTTTCTCCATTTAACGTATATTTTTGTTTATTCTAGTTGGCGTTGGAAAGATTGGCATGTAGTTTTAATTCAGTCGTCACTTTGTTCACCAAAAAGTACATTTCAATTGGGTAGTTAGACTGAATATCTTACAAATACAGGCAACTTGTGCTGCACATCACCTAAAACAGCTTGCTCCCTGATGATGACCAAGACATTCTTGTCCATCTCAGACAAATCATCGTGGCTACTCGGACCACCTTCAGCACCTGAAGCATCATGCCTCCGTCTAGCAAGTCTGATCTTGCTTTTATATTTCAGCTCAGCCCAGTACTTAAAATAAAAAGTATCTACATTTTAATATAGATACTTTTTAATAATAACAATACAAATATAATATTCAAATAACAATATCTGTTGTTTCTATAGATAGCATACAGTTAATTGAATAGAAACTGTAGGTACAGATCGTGCACCGTAAGATGGCCCCTGCCACTACCAGTATCAGAAATGTCATCATCACCATTGGGTTTGGGAAAAGTATTATCGTCATCTTGTGTGAAGTCTTCCCAATTGTGCAAATAGTGCAAGACACCTGCTAATAGAAGACGCCTTTGCTTGATACGACTTCGCAAGTTCATTGCTAGTTTTGAGCTCAAACACTGTTTTGTTCATCTAGTTTCTTGATATTAAACTTTGTCGTATCAGCCGTGAGAAGAGTTGCATCACGTCGGCACAAGGACAGAACAGCGAGTTTTACAACATTCAAGCTGTTGTGAATAACAGACAGTTTTCGAATTTCGTCTTCTAAAAAAGAAATCTCCGATTTTTGTATGCCTTACCTTATTCCACCGTCCATCGGATTTCGATGAACCTGACCCATAGGAGTTGAGCTTTGTGGCAAGATCATTCCATAGTTTGTCAACAAAAATGGTGTTGCGTGTTTCCAATGTTGGGGAGGAGGAATTTTGCTCAGCTTTTTCACATCAAACACATCAATTTTTATAAGATGTGTTGCATTAACACTGTCGTCTGTGTTTGTTGATATGTATGATGTACCACCCTCTTTGTTCATTCGTCCAACGTTTGATGAGTTTTTTGCTTTCTTCTTTTTCGGCGGCACTTCCGGAAAGAACTCATCTATGCTGCTGAGACTACTGCGGGGGCGCTTACACATAGATTTCTTTGCAAGGTAGTATGGTACGCAATTGGTGGTGTCCTCTTCATCAGATATAGTATTATAATAGAATTGCTTGAAAGTGTTATGTTCATCAACCTGCTCCACGGGAGAGTAACTTGGCGTGTCCTGTAACGACATGGCAGAATTAAATTTATTTTGTAAACACATGCCTATTTATTTATGATACAATACCAAACCCAGAACATCACACACAAATGTTTGTCCTGGGTTGGAACAACTGAGTTTTTAGGCTAGTTAAATGTGATGCTTGACAACAACGGTGATCATCATTGCATCTAACATTACCTAGGCATACTGAATTTTTTTTTAAAGAATTTACCTGAATCCAAAAGTGCAAAGATTTGGTTAACACTGTTTTTTGGGACTGATCTCGAAATTTAACAGCTTTCTCTCGAGCGCACTGAATAATTTTTTCTTTGCTTTTCAATATTTCATGAGCGAGTGATGGAGTTGTGTCAGTCTCCAGGGCTGTACACAGGTTGTAGTCAATTTCAATCTGAAAGTACGAAATACATTGAACAATAAGCCTACAATATTATTACCTATACCTACTTTATATTTCACTACTACACACCTATATTTCACTGCTAAAGTAAAAAGTACCTATATGTAGTAAAACTTGAAGAATTCTGGCCACGAATTAAAGTTCTTTTCTATTGGAAATATGACACAAAAAGTTTTGCGTTGGACGATTATGGAATTCACTGATCTTGTGACCCTTGGTACATCCACATCTGCTAAGAACAACATTTCACTGTAGTACCACAACTTAGGGACATGAATTTCTGCTGTTCCTGCACCAGATCTTTCTGATGCCTTAACCTGTAACACAATATAAAGTCGGTTCAAATATAATAAATAAGTAATTAAGCAATTCGTTAACCATGTTAACATAAACTCCTAATTTTAATGTACCTACCTACCTATATTAATGATCGAAGACTAATGAAATAAATATTCTATTTTATTGTGTTATTTTATTTGTCTATACATATTACAAATAACTACCGAAACGAATAATTTTCTATAAATTTACAAACCTTATTTAATTCCTTTTTAAAACAATTTCTTAGAGTGGTCATCATTTTTTTAATCGTATCTAGGTTGGCTTCTGGATCCTTTGTTTTAAACAATTCCAACAAAGCATTCATCGCTGCATTTTTCTTTTCTCTGTTGTGATAATCAGGATGTTTTACTTGCCATAAACATGGATATGATTTATATTTTTCTATTACTTCCAACACAAAGTCACGCGCGGACGTAGACATAATAAAAAATATACGCTTGACAAATACACAGCACACGCACCACCATCGACATCAAAACATAAACTGACGCAATAACCTCAAAAAATGGACGCCGTTTCGCCCATTCACGGACAATTCCGACTGCTTCCATATGGCGTGGCGCACGTTTCTGACATTGACGGACGGCCGCGGATGACGTCCATTTGGCCTGGACGCATGGATTTCAATCCGTTTGGAAATCCAGAGCTGCCTGACGTCCATCCAAATGGAATATTTTTTTACCATTCATGGGACGATTTTGGACGACGACTACTCCATTCGGATTAATGGACGTATCGTCAGTGGCTACCTTAGATACCTAGTACATAATATGCAGATATGTAATTTGTAATAAATTGCCATAATTGAGCCCTAAGCTTATGCTACACACAATATTGCTGCTGTTGCAAAATGAAAATGAATGCCAGAAATGGTCACCCATTCAATTATTGATCGGAGAAAAACGACCAAGCAAATTACGCCACGAGCACCTAATAAAGTAATTATAGTAAACGCACCTTCACTTGGATGATTTTCCAGAAGTGATAGATATTGCTTCGCACCATTTATTTTTTCAAAAACCGGCAATGATTTCTCCATAAATTCAGGCCAATTTTTAAAAAGAGCTATTTCATGCTTTTCATACTTTTCATTGAAATCCGCTTCAATCTAAAAAATATGAAGTACACAATTTCAATACATAAAGTCGTTTTTCGTAACGTCCTAAACTGCATTCAGTGTTTTTTTTTTATTAAATACCACTGCTGGGCATAGGCCTCCCCAAGTTTGTGCCATCCACTGCGGTCCTGTGCTAGTCTCTCCCATTTCGGGCTGCGATTATAATATACCTAAATATATTTATATAAACGCTACGGACGCCACCTGGTTTATTAGTAACAGAAATTAAATGTTTATCATAATAAATAAATACATAGAACATGAAACTCACCAACTTATAGCCGAAGCTAAGCTTATATGATGGCCAATCTTCAAGGACCTGCACAATACTGCTGTACCTGTCTAAAGGTTATCCGTCACATTAGTTGACAGATTTTAGCACTAGTTAATATAGCGTCAGGCGATCTTTTCTGTCGGTTGACCAGGATTTCGAAATGGCTGGACCGGTTTTCATTTACTTTGGCAGCATTTCTTCGTTTATTCTGGTTTGCGATGGAAAGATCGCCTCTTTTCATTTCGAAAATATTTTAGCATTATTTACGAAATGGCTGAACCAATTTTTTTACATTTTTATTGGAAGCATATCTTCGTTTATCCTGGTTTACGACGAAAAGATCGCTTCCTTTAATTTCGAAAAGGTTTTAGCACAATTTATGACGTTCATTCGGCAGTCTTTCCAGTCGATTGCCCAGGATATCAAAACGGTTGGATTTTCTCCATTTAACGTATATCTTTGTTTATCCTAGTTTGCGATTGAAAGATTGGCACGTAGTTTTAATTCAGTCGTCACTTTGTAACCAAAAAGTACATTTCAATTCTTACCACATAGCTCTACCAATTTCCCGTCTTGACGTTGAACTCTTTCATTTTCCCGACCTGCATTATTACAAATTAACAGTCCTCTCGCACCAGACAATAAACTAAATAAGGCAATTTTTAATCCTCGTTCGACACTGCAGAATAAAGGACGTGCACCCTTTCAATGGTTTATTCGAGACTGCGTGCGCCACCCTACTCACACATACACAACACCATCACCAAAAACAGCTTGCTCCCCGATGATGACCAAGACTTTCTTGTCCATCTCAGACAAATCTTCCTGGCTACTCGGACCACCTTCAGCACCTGAAGCATCATGCCTCTGTCTAGCAAGTCTGGCCTTGCTTTTATGTTTCTGGTCAGCCCAGTACTTGTAATAAAAAGTATCTACAGTAACGTTTTTGTAGCTAATCTGGTGCGGAGTTTTGTTTTCACTACGCTCATTTGGCTAAAAACCCGTTCGACCTCAGCGTTGGAATATGGCAAGGCAACGATAGATTTCCTGCATCCTTGTAATCAAAAACTTCCGTCCAGAATTCGACTGTGGATGTTGTACATTTCCATTGTATATGTACGATGTTTGTCCACACTGAAAAAAAATTGCATTCCTGGCACATCCAGACTGACCGGGCTGTGACTCTCTTCTTGTGGAAGCACCACCAACACCGGCCTCTTTTGGCCTGGCTATGTGCCGGGAAGTGTTCACCTTCCACGACCGGACGGTCTGTCTTCCTGGCGGTACAGTTTTGCTGTCTCACAGTCAAAGTCTTCTGTCCGATAGTCCGAGTTATAACACGTGTCTCTGTCGTCAAGTCGATGTTTCTGTAAGTTTTCAGTAATGATTCAGCCAGCGTAATTCTGAATTGTTGATGTGAAAGTTTGTATTTGGTGCTGTACAGTACAAAACAGTTAAACACAGCGCAATTGAAGAGTCTGCGAAAAACTTTTTTGTACCATACGCGGTGTAGCGAACAGGAGCGTCTAGCTAGCCTGCCTGTCCGACAGCCTAAACAATGGGGTTCCGGGATTGAGTGAAAAGACGTTTTTAAAGAAATAAAACCGCTCAGGTGGCGGGAACTTGCGCGCGCGTCGCCTCGAAAGGGAATGAATCTGGCGCGTAGAGTTGTTGAATTTAAAAGCAACGCAACGCAAGCTCCACAACATCTGGACCGGGGCGTGAGGCCTTTATTAAGCAAACTTAAAACTAGAAACAAAACAATTTGAACTCTATTTCCTTATTCTAAGTTTACAAATGGAAAAAGGGATGGAATGAATATCTATTCGAACAATGATACTTATCTAATAATATTTGAATCTAAGCTTAAACATGCAAATAATTAATCTCTAGATAAAACTGGGATTAAACAAAATATAACTCTAAATTAGATCTTATGCTATCGTAACTAAGTTAGGGTGGTTGTCAACACGCGGCTTTTGGTTCTCTCGACTTGGTGTGCTGACAAATATTGATCTTTGCGATCGATTCCACCCATGTTTTTGTTGTAATCCAGAATCACGCTTGGCTTGAACGTCGTTCTGTTGTATTTTTCATTGGTTCCGATCTGCAGTTGATGGTATGTCGAAATCATACTTACTAAGTTTGAATCTCGCCATACCATCAGTGTCAGATTGGAACAAAAGCTTGCGATGCGACAACCTCGCCATGTCGTAAGTCGGTTTTGGTCAGGGTTTTCATAGACGTGGGAATGAATTTCCGGTTCAGTCGTTGAGTCCCGTAACAGTCAGTTTGTTGCAGTTTGAGGTACCGTGCTCATAATGGGCAATTATAAAAATTGTCCATTATTACGGCGTGACCTCGGCCAAGAAGTGGTTCGATGAGGTCAATCACTATCTTGGCTGTCGCATTCGTCGGTCGTTCAATCTCAGTAGTCTGTTGGGTCTGGCTCAGTCTGCTGTCGTTGTCAGTCGTCTGTTGAGTCCGGTCGGTCAGCCTGCTGTCGTTGTCGTTGTCCGGTCTTGTTTCGTTGTCGTTGTCCGTTCTGCTGTCGTCCTGATCGTTGTCAGTCGTCCGGTCTGGTCTGTTGTTGTCGTCCGTTCTGCTGTTGTCCTCATCGTTGTCGCGGTCTGTTGTTGTCGTTGTCGTCTTTTCCAGTATATTCTATGAACCGCCAGAGATAGCCACTTGCCGATTCACAAAGTTCATAGGTTTTTACACCTACTTGAGCCGACTTTGAGTTAATTTTTTGAGCGAAGCTCAGTCGGCCATGCCACTTCAGAAGTGACTCGTCAATAGCTATCTATTGCTTTGGATAGTACAGACTGGAAAATTTGTCGTTAAAGTAGTCAATCACCGGTTGTATTTTAGACAGTTTTGTCTTTGTTCGCAAGTCAGTCAGGGTGTCGTTGTTTACAAAGTGGAGCATCTCTTCGGCTTTTTCATTCAATAATGCTAGCAAGCGACCTTTCAGTAGTGGGAACTTTTCTTCAAACTTTTCTTTGGCGTCTGGATAAATTTCATCAAAGTCACTTGCCAGCTTCATGAAACAAAAAACAATTGTATATTAAATATATGTATTATATACATAAATCAAATAAGTCGCGGGTATCAGCTAGTCTTGTATCTAATAATAAACAACATTGCTCACCAATTTATAGCCCCATGGGCATTGCAGTGCAGGGAATTCTTTGAAGTATGTTATATGGTCGCTTTCCTTTAGAAAATCAATTCTATCTCTCAGACAGTTTTTTCATTTGGAGACTACTAAATCAATTGGTGAGGATGAGGCCTTCAGCCATATCAAATTATTTTCTCCAGAGCATTCTTGATTTTCTTTAAGATTGAAAGTATCAGGCAGGGGACGAACGCGTTCTTGATCTGTGTATCTTGGTTTTTTTTTAGAGCTGCTGCCACTGCTGTCGCTGCTGCGACTTCTGCTTCGGCGGTCTATTATGAGCGGTTAATGTGAAGATCTGGGAAAATTTTTGTGCTACGTTGGACGGTAGAGATGAGTTGTTAATGGAACACAACTCGATTAAAAGGTTAATTAGAGTTTCAATAAGGAAACTCTGACGATTGTCATTTGATGACTGTGGTTGAGACAATGCATGACCATTGGGAAGTGACGAGGATGGAGTGGAGATAATTTCCTGATGAGATGCTTTGTCATAAGATTTAGCCAAAGGAACGCGAGGATGGGGCTTAGCATAAACCGTTTTGACATAGGAACGAGAGTTCGAAGGGTTGGGTGCGCTGGAAGGAACTTGTTGGGAGGGGTAGGAGGGGGAAAACATTTCCTGAGTCACCTCAGAATACGATCGTCCAACCTTGGGGAAGTGGGTGGCAGCTTCCTCATATGAAATTCCGTTTTGAGACATGAAAGCTTTAATTGACTTTTGTCTTTCTAGTTCTGGGCATAACTTACTAGAGGCAAAATGATTTCCAGTACAATGGAGACAGTAAGTCTTGGTTTCTATTGTATCGCAACTTTCTCCTGTATGTTCTTTACCACACTTGAAACAGCGTGGTTTCGAGCGGCATTGGGCTTTGACATGCCCAAATCGACAGCAGTTTTGGCATTGAATTGTTGGCAGTTGGTATATTTCCACTGGAAGAGATGTATGAAAAGAGAATACCGTATCTGGTAGGACTTGGCCTCTGAACGTTAGGACTACAGCCTGAGTTGGAATCCAGGTAATCTTGCCGTTTTCATTGCACTTACGGTTAAGTCGTCTAGCCTTTGCTACGAAACCGCAGCCGTTGGGAACTTCAATGTTTTCAGCGAATTCTTCCATCGACATATCATACGTTTTTTACGAGTACATACATACGAGATTTGTGTTGTCCAAGAACTTGTTGGCATCAGCGGCTGAGCGGAATTCAACTGAAACCCTATTTCTACCAATAGCTTTACTACCATCGTTACAGATATTACCTACATGATGGTTGGCCAAAAACTGACCAAACTTGATAGGGCGGATTGTAGTACCAGCGGACGGATCAGGGACCTCTCGAGATACATGAACTATGCAGGGAAGTATTTGTATATAGTTATTGTTTTGAAATGAAAAAAGATAAATAAATTACAATGACAGCATTTAAATAAAAATATCTTGCTAGAAAGTTTATACTGGACCGGATTCTCATGCGTACCTGGTATCTGAACATTAGCTTGGGTAGTATTCTCCGTGTCATATTCTGGTGTCTCTGCAGAGCTAATTTTCCATGGCTCCAGAACATCTTCCCCGACAAGAGTTGGTATTAGGTACTGGAAAATATTTTTACAAGTATGAGGTTACCTACATATTAACAGGGGCAGGCCCATCCTATGAGATGTAGGTATTGCTTTGTATGTTTTATAATCTTAACTTGACTAATACCTACTTGAGATAGTATCACTGTCGTGACGCGCTTCGAGTCCTTTTATGTTAGAACAAATGCTCATCACCTTATGCTCGATGTCGTTAAATTCGGGAGCATTTGAAGGACCCCCTCCAGTTCTGTACGTCTCTTGCCTCTGCAGAGAGGACTTTTTCTTCGTAGTCTTTTTTATCCCTTGTATTTCAGTTTCAGTGTTTTCCATGAGCGGGCACTTGTTGATATTCCACATGAGTTAAAAGCATTCTCAATGTTCTTCCATGCAGCATCCTTATCTTTATTCGTCACCGCATCGGTCTTTTTATTTTCGATGATATATTTAAATTTTTCAACCAAACTTACGAGTAATTGAACCTCGGCGGTAGCAAAATTTGCCGAACGCTCTCTTTTGCGAGATTCCATTGTAAAACTCATAACCATAACAGAGGAAAAAAACAGATGTTGACTTCGAACCGAAATAAAATAAAATAACCACACAATCACACAACAGTTCACAACACCACAGATCAATATGCTACGTACGCATCAGATGCACAACTCCCTCACAAAAGAACTAGCCGTAAAAATTGAACGATAACTAATAGAAGCAAAGAGTATAATAAGTATAAGGGAAAAGAGAGCCCTCTTACGGTGTTTTGTGCCAATTAATTTTGAAGCGCCATCTGTTTTTTGTAACTTAAAACTTACATACCTACGTATAGCTAGGTACCTACCTCTGCCCTCCTTATTGCAAACGCAGTACTTGCAAAATGGCGGTTTCGAGATAAACGCGCGAAACATATTTCTTGATATCTAAGCAAGTAATCTCCGTTATATAACTTTTAAAGTGTAACCTAAAAATAGTAAAAAAATCAAGCTTTCTATTGACATATTTTTATCTTTACTTTATTGCCTTGTTTAGATAAAATGCTTAGTACTGCATTTTCATCAACTTTCTGGGCCTGCGGGCATTACAGTATTACTAAGATTAAATGCAGTATTAGTGTTTATTACTGCAAAATCACCTAGCACGTGCCCAATTCTGCGTTAGTAGTAAGCAATTATTTTCTATTTTCATGCCTGGTACTAGTTAAAATTACCTACATTTTAACTTCTGTCAATTATTTAAGCGACTAGGGAGACGAAATAAAACAGAATTTAGGTAGGTATTCAAAAAAATAATTTTTTTTTATTTTTTTTCTTAACACAATCAAATTTTTGTTTTTTTATTCATATTTATACTCAGTCTATAAAACTAGTTTCAAAAACATTTTTATTATTATATTTTTGTTATTATAGTCTTTAAACGTACCTTTACTCATCAAGTTATCATTCTTTTGAAATATACAATAACTTATGTTATGGCACTTAAAATCAAATCTAGGTAGGTACTAAAAATAGCAATTTTTCTTATAACAATTTCTTTTGTTATAACACCTAAATATTACCTCATTTTATTTATGTATTTTTATTTATTTATGTACGTCCTTTCGTCATATTTTTTTTTTAATTTATATTGAGATGAATGATCTTCATACTTGTAAAAGTCCATGGATGTTCCAGACTTTTACAAGTATGAAGATCATTCATCTCAATATATATTAAAAAAACATGATGAAAGGACGTACATAAATAAATAAAAATACATAAATAAAAAGAGGTAATATTTAAGTGTTACATCTTTTTATTTCTAAGAGTTTGTTATAAGAAGAATTGCTATTTTTAGTACCTACCTAGATTTGATTTTAAGTGCCATAACATAAGTTATTTTATATTTCTAAAGAATGATAACTTGATGAGCAAAGGTACGTTTAAAGATTATAATACCTAAAAATGTTTTTGAAACTAGTTTTATAGACTGAGTATTAATATGAATAAAAAAACAAAAATTTGATTGTGATAAGAAGAATAATAAAAAAATTAAAATGTTTTTTTGTAATACCTACCTAAATTCTGTTTTATTTCGTCTCCTAGTCGCTCAAATATTTGACAGAAGTTAAAATGTAGGTAATTTTAACTAGTACCAGGCATAAAAATAGAAAATAATTGCTTTCTACTAACGCAGAATTGAGCACGTGCTAGGTGATTTTGCAGTAATAAACACTAGTACTGCATTTAATCTTAGTGATACTGTAATGCCCGCAAGCCCAGAAACTTGATGAAAATGCAGTACTGTACAGTAAACGTAGCAAGTACTGCATAATCTTCTAGCACATGCTTAATGCTGCAGATCTCTTTAGCAAAAGCGACATTTAGGTGCAAGTACTGCGTTTCATGTTAAATAAAAAACATGTTTTTAATAAGAAACAACGTGTAAATATATTTTTTACGTATAGATTATCTCCTTGGGATGTCATTTTTGCAAAAAAGTGAAAATCACAAAAATGTCGATTACTGCAAGTACAATTAGCAGGGCAGACCTACCTACCTACATATATAATAGGTACCTACTTACCAGCTTCTTGGAACAGTTGAACTATCTATAAATCGTTTGCAACGGTTTGTTGTAGATAACTCAACAGTTTCATGTACCTATATTTTGTAAATATTATAAATATTGTATTAGTCGTAATTTTCTTACTAGCCTAGCATATTTTGTACCTACTACTTGGTTCTAGTTTATTTTTTATTTGTTCACAAAGAAAATTAGTATAAACTAATACAGTATTTACAATATTTACAGAATACACATGGAACAGTTGAGCTGTTGAGAAACAAACAGTTGCAAACGATTTATAGATAGCTCAACCTGATCTAAATCAATAATGTTGTACAGCAAGCAGTAACAAACTAAGTATAAATTACAAAACAATATGCCTGGCTAAATAAAATTCTATGTAAAATCCTCCAAACGAAATGTCAATAAAATTCACGTTATAAAATCAGATAATTTATTTTTGATTTTGAATAATGTTTATGCTTATCAAAGTGATTGGCAGCGCTGTTTTTAATATCATCTTCGCCTTCAAGTAATTCAATAGAAATATTCTATGAGCCATCTAGTTCCCATATTACAAGCTTTGCTTAGTTTGGGACTAGAGGGCGTCGTGTGACATGTCTCTGAATATTTATCTATTTACATCATACTTCATTTTTTCAGACAAATCCGATTTACGGTTCTGTATACGATAAAATTAATTGTACATTTCACAAAGTATTCTTTCTGTAAAACTTAATGTGAGACACATTTGAAAGGATAATCAACAAATAAATCACAATATGTAATTATCGTTTTGTTGACCTCTTTTTTGGTAATTTTGTTTCAAAAATGATTTACATATATTTTGTACATCGCGGAAGCAATTCTCGGCATCTTAGCTAGGATAGCTTAGCCAGTTTTTATTACAATATTCTTTTGCTCTTATAAATAAATTAGTTCCGTAGTGCTATTATTACTAAGTAGAGTCTGTTGGCATTGCTGACAAGATTTACAAACCTTTTTGAAACACTTTGTCAAGACCCATCCGCAAATATAATTTCTTTGTCCAGAGGAACGAGTACGAGTTTACAGTGTACCATACGTCTGACGTCCAGCACACCAGTGTGCGCTGATTGGTATGGAAACACTGAGCGGAAGCTTGACGAGACCAAGCTTCTAAAAAAATCCGCTCAGTGTCTCCATACAATCAGCGCACACCGGTGTGCTAGACGTCAAACGTATTGCACACTGTAAACTCGTACTCGCCCCTCTGCATCTTCTTGAGTTAGGCTTAAATCTAGACATATATCTTCATGAAAGGGAATACTTTTATCAGAAGTTTAATTAGTTATCTTATATCTTAGAATCGAAGTAAATTTCTGGGCCTTGGCTTTATAGGTTTTGTTTTTTTCTTAAGCGGAAAATTTGACTCCTTGAGCACCTTATTTGGGTGCGCATCTTGCTGAGCTGGGCGTACTTGAAGCTTGGTCCAATGCCTATAATAGAAAAAACAAAGATTAGTAGGTAATTAGTTATACTTCATAAATTTGTGATTACTAATGGATTATAACACAGAAAAAAGAAAATAAGTAGAATTAGTAAGTAGGTGGATCCGCTTAATATCAAGTCTGCATCGCATTACGCACTTCAAGCTCCGCCTAGCTCCGCTCACTTCAGTCGTGTTTGAATTTTGTCATGGTAACCGTACTTGAAAAAAATCATTAAAAAATATAAACATGCCATATTGTGCTGTTTTAGAGTGCAAAAACGATAGCGGAATCAAAAATTTAACAAATGGGGGCATATCATATCACCGATAAATAATATTTTATTGTTAATTGTTAGTTTTGTTAAAATGCAAAACCGTCAAAGAAAAAAAGACTGTAAATCATACATGTTAAAGTCGCGTTTCTTTTAAACCTCAACTTTCGCTACTCAGTTAGGGATGTGGCCCCAATAAACTGATGAATGCGTTGTCGATAACTTTAATGGCTGGGTCAGATGAAAATTACAGAAATATTTTGAAAAAATAGGTATATCTTCTGGTTTCAGTTTACCCAATGTGCCAGACATAAAAAAAAATTGATTGATGCAACTGGGAAACAAAATTGGTTTCCTACAAAATACAGTAGGTACAATTTGCTGCACTTTAAGGACCAAGATTTTGTAATTAAAAAAAGTGGAAACAAATACATTGTTGGCACAGCTATACCGACTCTAATAATTTTGTGTTTTCAGGTAATTATAGTGTAATTATTTATATTCATGAAGTTTTAATTAATTAGGTAGGTACCTTCATTCTTGGTCCTTACCCAAGTATCAGACTGACAATAGTGTCAGTCTGATACTAACCTTTGTGATTGATTATAATTAAACAAAGAAAGAAAATATTTTTATTTCGACCACCACAAACGGCAGAGCCCTTGGACACAACGTATCAGACAAATGTAATTGCGGCTAAACGTAGCTATTTCTTTATCAATCAGTGGGTAGGTAATAATCGATATCGACAAATTCGTCATGTATCCTCATTGGTCACATCACTAAGTGAGTAGCTATGTTTGTCATAACAGCCATTGCATTATCAATCTTAAGTTTTGAAGTTAAAGACTATAACAAAAATGCTTCGCAAAAGCGCCACCTTTTGCTGAGTAGACGAAGTAAACTTTAATTTTTATCACTTGTTTATTTTATTGAGTTTTGAACCATGTTCCGATGGAACTAAGGTTTTATATCAATAAAATTATTTTAATGGATTTAGGTCCGTTTTACGTTCTCTTTCAACCAATTATAATCTTTATTTCTAAGTGTGTTAGTTTTGACATGGTGTGAGTTTAGCTACACTGGTTCTCATACTAAAAAGTCATCATGCTCTTTCTATTTACTTCCTTTGTTCTGTGGATTATAATATTAAGGGCCTGTTTCGCCATCATTGAGTAACGCTATAAACCAATTACCATCAACTTCACATGTTCATTATTTTAAGAAAATAAATGGCATCATAAGATAAGATAAATTTTTATTTGTCCCCAATTACTAAGGTTTACATGTACAGTAGGTAGCATAAATACAGTAAGTACAGATAGGAACATAATACTTAGTGGTTGTATGGGGTCAAAATGGTCCCCGTCTCAGCATTATACTGCACTATACCTAAGTAGGTACCTACCCAGGTATAATGCATTGCTGGTTTCCAGACGGGACCGATGCCGTCAGTGAAGCCAAGAACATCGGAAGAACCTTCAACGAAGAATTGAGAACTTCCTCTTTTTTTGAAGTCGGTTAAAAAGTAAAAAATAGCATAAATGTAACTCTTACCAGACAGAAAAAGTGAAGGAACTGCAGGCTAAAGCATTGAGTGGTTTGTTTCGACTGCGATCTTTGTTTGTGAAATGCTTGTCACAAACTATTTTCTTTTTATAGCATTCATAGTCAGATGCTGCATCGAGTTTTCTACCACAAAGAGTAATCCATGACTTAAAACGCTCAGGGAACTTTTCATAGTTGTTAAATTGATGAACAGGAACACCTAAAATCAGAACATTGAGACAATTAGACGTAGTAAAAATACTCATAAGGATTTAGAAGATGCGAATTACAAACTAATAAAAAGAAATAAGTAGGCTTACCTCTTATCATCATCTTTTCAGTTTTATCTTTACCAGAGCCAAAAGATGAAGGGATGACTTTCATTTCTGAAAACAAAGTACATGTATTTAAAAAGACCTCATAATTGGCTTACAACGTTGGATCCTTGATAGACCGAAACAAAAGTTAAATATAGCATAATATAGCATGATGTCCTTTTCTTGTCAAAATATAAATTCAACATTGTAGAAAGATATGAAATATTGAAACAAGATTAAAAATTATGGAAATCTATATGCAAAGACCCATGGCATGGCATGTTTCACCCATGATCATGGCACACAAAACTGTATCAAAATATTGGAAAACAAATCTAATCGACATATCATGATAAATATATTTTTAATGAAAACTAAGTTCATAGACTTACCAACATCAGTCCGCAGAAGTTTCTTATCAGTTTTACAATATGTATGATCCTCATTCTGAAGTTTTTTAGTGTATAGTTATGGTCCACAGCCATGTATCCCGTTTCATCTGTAAAATTAAAATTCAAGCTTAGGTTTTTTGTTCTAATGTTATCCACAATCAATTATTATCGGTATACAATGAGCGGATGAGCTGTGTGAATAGTTGGTACTTGGTAGATACATAAACTTTAGTAGCAATAGAGCTTCCAGTGAAATAGCTGTTCGGGGAAATACTACCATCATACCTATTTCTGCTACCGAGCAGTGATGTTTTCATTGCTGTTTCGGTTTGAAGGGTACGGGTGCCAGTGCGATGGTACAGGCACATGAGACTTAGTATTGTTGTCTATCTATTTTAGATGATAAACATTAGTATCCTAATAGTGAGAGTTTGGGCGGTTAGGGTTAAGCACAGAATACAATTAAATTACTCACGAGGTTCACTGGTTTCAGGGGTTCCACTTGTAATCTCACTCCGTGTAAATTGTGTTGTTAGGGCTTCATAACGGAGACATTTTACTCATGACGAAGCGTGAAACTTTCTTTGAAAATTTTTATAGCACAGGCGTAGGTTATGACGTTGAATGCGGTTCAAACTACGTAAACTTTCACTCTATTCACATTTAGTTATTATGATACACGGTTATAGTTACTTATGTACTTATAGAAATGAGAGAAAAGTTATGGAAATAAAATTAACAAAGAACTTTTCGCGATCAAGTCAAAATAGGGCGGCGGCCAGTGTTGCAAACGAGGCTGGCAAAATAAATGTTTTTATATATTTTTTTCATAATGGTGAAAAATAACCTGATACTTCTAAAAAATGTTATAAAAAATGCCAGTACTTTATTTAAGCATTTTATTTTAAATTGAAATGTTTATTTCAATTTAAATGTCTATTTTTATCAATTATTATTAATTATTACCTACAGGTTGAGCTGATGAACGTGGATGTGGCTGGTCGTGTTTGTATAGGGTCATTCCCATACATAATTATCTTTTGTTTCTATGACATGTAATATTTCTCCATAAGGAGAATATGAATGGCAGCTCTTCGGGTTTAAAAATTTATTTATCATAAGAAATATGCCAAATAATTATGCTTAAGAATATGTAACACTGGGTTCTAAGAATGGGCTCCATTTTCACCAAAAGTTTGTTGTTCAGTATGAAATGCATTTTAATGACCATTCATTTCTTATATCAATTTTTTTACCAAGAGTTCTAGTCTAGTTTGAGGGTTTCAAAAAAACTGTAGACAAAACGTATTTTGCCGACGTATTTTTTAATGCCTAATAATATGTTATCAGCCTAGTAATATGAAATATGCCAAATCTAGCCATAAAAATTCCAAGTTGGCAATACTGATGGCAGCCGGCTGATAAAGTTTCACCAAAATAAACAAACATGGCGGTGGGCAGGCAGCCAATCACAAACTAGTAGGATGTAGCCAATCAGCAGCCTTAGAAAATAAAGACGACGTACGGCTGTCAAAATCTATTAGTTAATCGGTCCATCCACAGATAATCTAACGGTCCATATTTTTTTCCCTAAGATTGGAGCCTCAGAGCAAGTATAGAATAGAGTTGTCATCAGGCGTATACTGGTAAAGGCAAGGAACTTATAGGTAAACCTGGAAGCCACACTCTGAATTAAAAACTGAGGGGTAAAAAAATGACCTTGAAATTGCTTGTTATCCATACGTCTCTTTCTAAATAGGGTGACCACAATTTCTTTTTAGACAGGATTTTCCGTTATGGGTTTTTGCCAGGGAGTCAAAGTTAGTTTTTGATTCATTGGTTTTTGGCATTTGTTAGAAAAAATAAAAAAAGCCTTCCCTCCGACCGAATAGTAAAATATATTTGTGTGTATAGTGTAGGTATGATGACTAAAAATGTATTTTAATTTTTACATCAGCATTTATAGTTGTAAGTAACGAAATGTTTATTATCTTAACTTATTCTATTAAACGAGCAATATTTGTAAATATAGGTACATATATTTGTAAATGAGTTCTCGAAAACAGCTCTAACGATTTTGATGAAATTTTCAATATAGGGGTTTTACATGGAATGAAAAATCGATCTAGCTAGGTTTCATGCCTTGGCAAATTCGCATTTCAGTGAAAATCTCTACTTTCACACGGTACCTACTACTAATTGTATTTAATTTTTTGTACCATCAATCAATCATTTATTATCGTCATTAGAAAGTAGAACATTTATATTATTAATTTAATAGAGATCTTTGTAATGGGCCTCATGGCATACAATCATCAGTGTTAACACCTAGTGTTTTGTGTTTTGTGCAGTTTCTGACGCTTTGAGCGAATGGCACTTAACTTTTTATCCATTAAATTTTTTAAATAGCTTCTAAGCCGGATGGACAAGAACGAGTTAGAAATTAATTTTACAATTTTTGATTCATGCAAATCAGTACAATTCACGCTGTCATCTGTGGGGTGGCAAAACATTTGCCGCAATTTGGGTGTGAAGTGTTGATTAACCAAATTTATCATTTTGTTCTTAATGTTGAAGGATGTCAATTTATCCATATTTAACATATTTTTAAATACTCTATCAGCAAACACTACTATAGAGTACGCTTCAGCAGAGGGGAAACATAACTTCCCTCTATTTACAAATACCGTAAAGGACTGGTACCTATTAACATTCAGGTTATAGAAGTGATCAGATTGTGAGTGTTCAGGTGCGATCAACATATTTTTACAGTCGTCACAGTTTTGTTTCTTTATGATTTGTTTGACTATATATCCTGTCATATAATAAAGAATATTTTTTTGATATTCTGTGACTGTTGTTGTCGACTCTAATTCTAAAGCATATATTTGGTTTTCCATTTCTTGAGTGTAATCATCACTGTCGTCGTCAGCTGTGGAGTCGATAAGAGATACGTTTTTTTGGCCATAATCAAAAACGTGTGATGCCTCAAAAGTATGATCAACGCTATTAGCGTTTATTGATGGTTGAATGGAATTTTTAAACAGTAATTTTCGCATTCTGTATCTAAACTCCAAAGGGCTGGGGTTATCGTGAGTTCGTCCACGTGCTCGAATGCAGGAAAAAAAAATCTCTAAATTGTCCTGACTACATTTAAAAGTTAAAAGATACTTTATTGGATTAATGGGATCTTTAATTAAAGCATTCAAAAGCAGTGGGAAATTTTCTATTCCCATTAAAAATCCCAGTGCAAAAGTCTTGCGGCCATGTGATAAAATATTTTTTCCGTCGATAGTTAATGATAATAAATAGTTTTTGCTTTCTTTCAAAATTGGTTCCCAGAAAGCTTTATTTTTTTCAGACAACGGACTTTTAAAACCTCGTCCGAAGGGAGACTTTGAGTTCATAAGATCAAAAAGTCGATCAACCATTTTGATAAATTCAACTGTTGGTTCGCTACCCAAAAATAACAAATTTCCACTCTGTCTTAAAAAATCGATAGCATCAGCTACGGATGAACTTAAAACTTGCGCAGCGAGTTTCACATTCATTTTTTTGTTCTGATAATCTACATGTGTTGTATTTAACTTGTTTCCAAATTTAAGGCCTTCGTCTTTTTGAACTTCGTGAAGTTGACGTAAGTATTGGAAATTAGTCGTTCCGGTAGCCGATTGGATGTTTAATTCCGCGAAAACATTACGGGCTAATTTTAACATGTGTGCGGCATCCAAGAAACAGTAAATATTATCTTGACCATTTGGATGTGGAAAGTTTGGTTTAAAATTATTCTGATCGAGGGAACAACCCAAATTTTCGTAAGCTTTAACATTTGATGGAGCACCATCACAGGTCATTGACCGCACAGTTATGCCAATATCATCTAGCATAATAACTGCTGTTTTGAGCAATTCTGCCAATAGATCACTGGACAAAGAATTTTTTATTAGGAAATATGCGATCGGACATTTAAAGTATGTGGTGTATGATACGATTTGGAAGACTAGAGTTTCGGTGGCGAGTTCTTCTGGGTTAGAGACTGAAATTTCACCTAAGTCGACATACCCAAAAACTTTATCTAATTTTTGATCATAGGCCAGATCTTGTTTTAATGCCATCCCATCAAATATTAGCGCTACGTTTTTTAGAAAAGGTTTTTCTTGCGTTTCCAATTGGACTTTTAAATATTCTAATACCTCCGTCAGAAACCCCACATTACAATTAAATGTTGATAGAGAACGCCTTAAGGTTTCTACATGAGGCAAAGCAACATATTTTCTGAGAAAGTCGTATGCTTTTGCAGAATAGAAATGCAGAGTTAGAGCAAATGATTTTATCTCGTCACTATACCTCACACTACGCGGTGAACTCTTTGAAGGTTTTTTAAATTCTGTGCAAATATTTGCAAAATTCCCTTGAATAATATTATCAATTTCACTGTTACTAGCATAAGATTTCACTAATTTCATTAGTGATTTCAATGATTTGACTGATTTATTAAGCCTCCGAACTTTTTGATTACAAATTTTATTCCTTTTTTCAAGACCTTTTTCCCTTGGTGTTTTAATTTTAGCCTGTACACTTTTATCCACAGCAAACTGGATGGGCGAGGTGCTTTGGTTGTTGACCTACGAACAAAAATTATAAAATTAGCATTGATTGAATGACACTACCAAACCCTAATAAACTAGAAACGTTCTAACTAGCCCTTGATTGGGTTAAGAATTTTCTATAAATATTAAAATTAATAGGGTCTGCATAACCTTGAGCGAGATGGCATGTGACTACAGTTATCCTCTTGAACATCCGACTACTTCGTATCTAAAATCGGTAAGTGAAAAATAAAATCTTATTCCCTAAATTTTGCCCCTAATTACCCTAAATTTGCAGTGGGACACAACTTACCCAGGCAAGTAAGATAGTAGGCAAGTAAGATATTTGTTTGTATTAACTTACCTGTTTACTTTTTTTTACATCTGGCTGAGGTGTGTCCAATATTTCAAGTAAGCGAGGTTTTTTAGAAGGACGAATATTTTCAATTTCATTTGTTGTGTCACGCAGAGGCATCGACTCCTGTAAGTCGGGGATGTTACATTAGTGATAACAAATCTGAAGCTCAATTAAATTTTTATATCACAATAGATGATAATAAATATCATGATAAAATAGGACTGCACTGCCTTATTACGTTTCTTTGAAATATCAAGGAATTGGGCAGCATCTGTGTCTTACGTACATAAATACAAAAGGAATGCTTACATGATGTGACGTAGAAGGCATATTTCCCATTTCCATTTCATAATTTAGGCTGGTAGGTTGTATTGTCTTAGTTACTGTTTGTTCCTGAAAATTTAGTTAATAAATTATAATTATTATGTACAGAAAAAGGGGCAAAGTAATTAAAAATTAAATCATGATAGCTGGTATTTATACCCTTGATTTGTTTGTTACAATGTGCTTGTAAACAGAAAAAAGCTTTCTATTCAGTTCCATTTTCATGCGCAGTTAACTTACCCCATCCGACATTAAACGCACATTACATTCTTCATAAATAGGGGTTACACCAAATAAAAGTCTCTTTCCAGAACTGTCATAATCAGTATCCTTAAAGTGAAGACTACATATCCTTGCATTTTGAAAAAATGCTCGCCTTAGTGGTACAGTTGATAACCATTTGTTTCTTTCAGTTGTGTCAGAGGGAAACCTAAAAACAATATCAATTACCTATTTTATTCAGTTTAAACAGTCAAACTCACGACATTTCCATGAAAATTTATAGAAATCGTGTGTGACTCGTGAACCAAGCGATGAAATCGGAACAATTTACGTGGAAGACATCTGAATTATGGTCACCCTATTTGATATTGTTCAACATAAAGAAAATTAGTCAAAATTATCGTTATAGCGCACTATTCCTACTATTAGGTAAATTAAGAGACAAATGTTTAACATACAACTGTTAAGAATCGAGAATTTTAAAGAAATAATAAGAAAACTGAAAATTATTCATTGTAATGTTTTCAACATTTAACAATGAGATATCGTACTTACTTGTGAAAAATCACATCACATGCCGGATGCCACTCACTTCTGCAATCGCGCACAATACATTTTAAAACCATTTTGCTATTTTTATTGCTAGTAGCCTGATATTTTTACTGATAAAGTTGCGAAGCGAAGCCAAAACATCTATCTTCCATATTTGACCTTCAATGATTTGACACATTCGAATAGTGTTGCCATTTGCGATTTTAGATATTTCATGATTTAGTAAACACTTATTATAATTTTATATAATTTTGTTTACATAAAATTCATTTTAATAGTCCATGAGTATAACCTGTTTTATTAAAACATCAAAATACTTTGAAATTTAGATCTTGGATAAATTATTTTCAAGTTTAGTATGATATTGTGGCATAAGTGGGGGTTTCGTTTCTTGCACTGGCATACTTGTGGGGAGAGCTAGAAAGAGACAGATAGGAAACGAAGACTTTTCAAAGGTTACTTGGGGTCACGAATCTTGCCTTCAAACTTATGAGCGAAGTGTGGCTTCCAGGTTTACCTATAAGTTCCTTGGGTAAAGGATAGAAACAAAGTACATCGATTACGCGGTGTTACCAGAGATGAGAAAATTTACCCCATTTTTTAATATTAAAACGACTATACGTTAGGATGATTTGCTATTATTCATTCCCAACCTGACAAATAACCTATGTGTTTATCCAGGTTAATAGTGTAATCTATCTCTATATACCAATTTTCATCTAAATCCGTTTAGTCGTTGAGGCGTAAAGAAGTAAAAAACACAATATACATGAAAAATAAATTTCGCAATTATTAAAGGTATGTAAAATATGTCTAAAAGTAATAAAACTAGTAGTTCTAGGCACAGTAGAGATATTCGATTTTTGGCCCTTTTTGCAGGAAGTACGCCTTCAATCAAAAAATCCCGACGACTAAAAATTCCATGCTTCGGATGTAAAATACCTACCTAATTAATTACCTGTTAATTAATTAATTGGATGTAATTACCTGTAGTAAAATTGTACCTGTAGTAAATTACGTACATTCTGAATAAATCCTTCAGTTCTCTAGTAGTTAATGCAGAGACGCTTCGATCGCTTCGCTCGCTCAGTCAATAAAACAATGCTTCTAAAATATTTATTTATTTACAATAATTGAAACAAAAAAATATTTATTGTCCTTTAAATAAAATCAACTTAGTATAAAAATTTCTAATATTTTCTTCATTGTTTAAGGTCTTGGTGCAATAAAGTAAGCGCACATTCAAATACATATTTATTACAGATAGCTTTAATTAATAAAGTATAGTGGTGATTATCACAAAAATGCTTATTTTCAGAAAATAAATTTTGACCTGTGCATTTTTTAATGCACGCTTGCAAAAGATGTTCCATTATATTTTTCTTGCTTACCAGTTTGTTTTTTTTTAAAAACCTCCTCTGCTATTTCGCACAGTTTAACGACTGATGTCGACGGATAGTGAAGGCCGCCTTTGTCTTTTTTAAATTGCAAAGTATTTTCCATTTTCTCTAAAGAATTAATACAGGACACGCAGTATTCACATTTTATTTGTTCGCTCAAGCTTTTTACTACAAATCCTGCTATGTATATGATTATAGCCCGGGCAAATTCTGTTAGCCGTGATGGATCGGCGAGGTAGTCATGGTCTTTGGAGACTACTATTTCAGACTCCAATGATCGCTGAAGATCACAGTTGTCTTCGATTAATCTGTTACGGTCTGTCGTATTGTTGATAGCGATTTCCGGCCTAGTGCAAGTTAAAATATTAATATCGCTTAAAGGAACGCAGTTGCCTGTGGTCAAATGTTTGAGTTCGCCATGAATTAACAATCTTTTAAAGGCAGACTTGAATTGTGTTGCCGTGGGGTTATAGCGCTAAAAAAATTTCTAGATGGTCCTGACTTAATTTATAGCAGCTTAAAAAGTCCAAAGGGCCATTTCTTACAATCTCTTTAAATAAAAAGAGGAGACTTTTTGCACATATTATAAATCCTAAAAAGCCGGTTTTTCTTTTTGTTTTTAAGATATTTGTGTTATCTATTTTCAACATTTTTATGTAATCACAAATGTCATTTAAGGCTTTTTCTACCTCTTCGTAATTTTTTAAATTGATAGGCTTCTTGAAACCATAAGCCTTTAAGTTCCGAGAATTCATTATATCAAATATTGTGTTAAACTTTCGGATGAAAGTTACAGTATCCTCGGAATTTTTAAATTGTTCGAGTTGTAGGTTTTCGGAGCAAAACTCAATTGCGTTCGCTACAGATTCACTTAACAGTTGAACTGCTAGCCTCACCTTCATAATTTGTTTATGAAAGTTGATGTGAGATATTTTGGCTTTATTAGCTAAATGAAAACTTTCATCTTCCTGCAGATTTACTAAAAGTTTTATAAAATTCCAATTCACGGTTTTGTCCTCCGAGTCAGTCAACAGTAATTTATCCCCCAAAGTATTTCTCACCAATTTAAACATGTGGCAAGGATCAGGAAATATGACCAAATTTTTATCTTTATGTCTAAAGACCGGATTTATTTCATTGTCTTCTAAATTGCACCCTAATAGTTTTGCCATTGAAAAGTTTGTTGGGCATCCATCAAAGGTCACCGAAACAACATCGACACCACAGTCACTGACTAAATCAATACAGGTTTTGAGTAAAGACGCTTTCTGTTCTGCAGTAATTCCTGCAATTAAAAAATAACCTACAGGAAGCTTCCAGCTTCCATTTAAACATGTGAGCATAAAAACAAGAACTTCTTTTGCAATAGGCAGAACATCGTTTTCCATTTGGTTTCCGCAGTTGACAAAACCTACATAATTTTTACCGTTCCACTGGACAGACTTTCGAAGTGCCATTTCGTCAAAACAAAGACTGCATATAATTTTTTTTGTCGTGTTGCTGGCTAAAAGTTTAACAGCTCTGAGCGACTCCGTTGAAAAACCAGGTTCAGCATCGACCGATTCATACCAGCGCGCTAATGTACGGGTGTGTGGGAGACATGTATTAAAACTTTTTCTAACGTAATTATAAGCCCGTGGACTAATAAAATGAAGATTTAAAGCAAATTTTCGTACTTTTGGTGAGAATTTACTTTTGCTTGCGTTTAAAAAGTTTTTATCATCTGTATCAGACATTAACAGATCTGCGGTTTCCTGGCTTATCAAATGTTTGGACTGCAATGTATTGATCACAGCAGACAGCTCCGCATTTTTCTTTTGCAATCTTCTACTTTTTGATCTTAACGCGGCTATTTTTTTCTTGCGCGCCTCAGCGATATGAGTTTTACGTTGTAATTGTGTGAGAAGTCTTTTCTTGCGTGGTGTCCAAATTTCGGTCGAGGATTTTGCAGGTTCATCTTTCAAGTGGCGCTGGAAAAGACGAGATAGTGAACCACAAAGTTAAAATATTAATAATATAATTTATGTTACATGATAACAAGCAAAAAGTCGTAAGAAAACCATTTCGAAATAAATAGGTATAAAATATCTAAATTTGATCCTGGATGTCAATCGGAATTAAACTAACCAAATTAAATAGTCATCAAAATCAGTTTTAGATTGGTAATAAACTTAACCTTTTTATAGTCGGTATAAATATTAGACTTAGGTATTTATTAAATACTTTATTCAACTATAATTATTTGTATTTATACCGGGTATTTATTGCGTTTATTTACCTATTATATACCAGTCATCCCGTGACCACGACAGTGTAAACCTGTTGAAACGTCGGGAAAAATAGGTACATAAACGCGATAAATACCCGGTATAAATACAAATAATTCTGTGTTCAGATCGCGTAAGTTATTTTTATTTTATTAAACTACTTTGAAACTTAGGTATAGACAAATTTATTAAGTATTTATTATTTATTATTAAATACAATGGTAAATCTCATTTCAAAACGTAAGATTTTTTTAAGGGATATAAACGTAATTAATATTTTTTTACATTCACAACAGTTTTACAGAGAATCAGTATGTCAGATAAATATTATTTGTTTTTGCGCAGGTATGCTTACCACAGTTGACTGCTTTGGTAGAATATTTTGGACTTCTCGTAAAATAACCACCTTTCTTAATTTACTAGGAGGTGATAAAGATCTATCAAATCTTTCTTTGCTCTCCTGGCTTGTTGATGGTATTGCAATATTTTCTTGTTGCGGGCACAAGTTTGTTGAGACTAGACTCTGCAACATTTAAAAAATGTATAAGTACATAAACTAGTAAATGCTGAACGAACTAAAAGAAAGACTCAAATAGTGAATTATTAGAACGAACCATGGTATGGTCAGGTTTGCTTGGTGAGGGATGTGTCAACGGCACGTCGTCGTGGTTACTGGACTGATCTTGAATGGGCTTAATCTGTAACAATTCATAATAAAATTTAAAATTTATTATATATATTTATTATAAAACAAAGGCCCCCCAAAGGTGTCTGCTGTATGTAGTTCATTTCTCCAAAGCTAGTAATACAATAAAAATATTCTATGATCTGTTTGGTATGGAAAGCAGCCAATGGCTGTGTTTCATTGTTGATAGACCGTACTGATTTTAGACATCTGATCTCCAATCATTCCAGTTCGTATAAAGTAAAATTACTATGTTTGTAATCTCTGCACGTAAAAATAAAATCAAACTTAAGCAAAGACACCTCAATATACAATTCTTTTCCCATATTTTGGTTTAAAAAAAAATACATTAACTAAATACTTACATGTATATATTTTGTTGGTACCGAATCAGGTTTTAATAGTACTCGATTATTTTTATATAGTAATGAATCATCATCAAAATGAATGGAGCAAATTTTTGAATACTTTGTTGGCTGCCAATTTTCTCGTCCAGTGGCAACCAGCCATTTCTTTTTATCACGATTTGCTGGAAACCTGAAATTTAAAGAACAGTTTATTCACATGCTACTAAAGCTTATCTTTATTGAGTAATAATGAATAAGCTACAATAAACTACCTACTTAAATAAATGTAAGTAAATATTATATATATACAGTCCGGTTCGGCTTAAGAAAAGTTACTGATCACAATTTCTTCAAAAGAAATATGATTTATTTGGGTAATTTAGGTAGCCATTATGGCAACCCTGAACCGTTCATAGTTTTAGGTTATTTTTATTTCAAGATACTGAAAACACGTATGACAACTGAATATTCTTATCTCAAATCATTGAATTCATGACAAAACATCATATTAAATGATCATCTAGCGCTGTAATAACGAAAGAAATGACAATTGCGCCTACTTACGTGTGAAATGTTATTCCTTCTATTTGTCGCTCACTCCGGCTTTTACAGTTCAAAACACTGCAACCCACCATCGCACTTACACTAAATAGTCTTTTTTATCCAATTTATAGCCGCATTAAACACTATAAATTCACAAAATCGCAGAAAACTCCAGAAGACGCCAAGCTTGTTTGTCACAACCTGTCAAACTCTGATCTTGCCAAACAACAAAAACTGGCCATGATGACAAAGACAAAAAACATATATTGTGTCCTGCTTATTTGCATGGGTCTGCTAATAAGCGATCTCGCTCTATCAAGGAAGGTCAGTTTCATGGTTACATCTATAGGTACATAATCTAAGACCAAAATAAACAAACATGGCGGTGGGCAGGCAGTCAATCACAAACTAGTAGGATGTAGCCAATCAGCAGCCTTAGAAAATAAAGACGACGTACGGCTGTCAAAATCTATTAGTTAATCGGTCCATCCACAGATAATCTAACGGTCCATATTTTTTTCCCTAAGATTGGAGCCCATGCACAACACCAACACAACTAACATAACCTAAAAATAAAAGTGAGTGACGTTTGTTTGACAGGAAATGAGTACAACGGTCTGTCCTGCTCTAACGCTTGTGTGTGCAATATATTTGTTTCATCTCTCAGAAGTGTTAGTTGCCAGAGTTGAAATATTCGGTAAGATAGTTATCCATAGAATAAATGACAACTGAAAAATAGGCGGCCAATTATCAGACTGATAAACCGCCAGGTAACTATATTCGTTAGATTGTTATTCCAGCTCTTATCTGATGATTCAAAAATCGGCCCTAAAAATATTTAATATGACAAGTGACATAGATGGAACGCGGTTGATGTCGTAGGGAAGTAGGTAGCTCCTACATAGTTTACAGAGCAAGCGGATTGCTTGCACTTTTACGTAAGGTGATAGTTTGCGTTCATATTCCATCATTCTCCTCTGGACGCAAACCCATTGCCTTGACGAGCGTCTCGCGCTTCAGCATCAGCCACCATTTGTAGTGTGCTTTTGTAAAGAATGGAAGCTTGTTTGCTGGCGACTTTTTCCCTCACAAAGTGGTAGCGGACATCAATGTGCTTGCTGCGGGCGTGGTAGATGTCGTTACCTGAAATACTAATCGCACTTTGATTATGGCAGTACATTGTAATCGGAGTACCTGATAAACTAGGCCAAAAATCTACTTCTAATTGTTTGAGCCAGATAGCTTCTTGTATGGCTGTGGCCAGAGACATATATTCGGCCTCAGTGCTAGACAAAGCTATGGTCGGTTGTCTTTTTGAACACCAGCTAATGGCGGCACCCTGAAAAATAAACATGTATCCAGAGCAGGATCGTCTGACCTCTGAATTTGTAGCCCAGTCGGCATCACAATAGCCAACTATATTGCCGCTGTTTCTCTTGAATATAAGTTTCTTTGAAATGGTTCCTTTTAGATATCGTAATATCCTTTTCAATGCGACCCAATGTTGAGCAGTCGGATTATTGTTATATCTACTTAGCATATTTACTGCATAAGCAATGTCTGGTCTGGTTCCTTGTGATAAATACAACCGACATCCAATCACTTCTTGGTATGGAATGTTCTTCATAACTTCTGCATCGTTTTCAGCCTTCTTCAGCTGTAAATTGGGCTCACACGGTGTGTGTAGACCAGAGACAATGTAGACTGGATTGCAATCACTGACGGCCCATAACCTGATGAAATAATACGCGAGACTTTTGAATAGACTTATAGATTTATTACAATAAAAATATTTAATATGACAAGTGACATGGGTGGAACGCGGTTGATGTCGTAGAGAAGTAGGTAGTTCCTACATAGTTTACAGAGCAAGCGGATTGCTTGCACTTTTACGTAAGGTGATAATTTGCGTTCATATTCCATCACGTGTGAATGGGTAATATCAATATACTAAATGTCATGAAGGTAAAGCATAAAATCACAATAGGCTAAACTGCAATTCGATCGATAAAACATGTATGATTTAAGATTAGTATGACTATTATTTGACTGTGATTATAATTATTTGTTTATGGACTTTTAATAAAGTTATATGGTAACTAATCTAACAATTAAAATATGTTATTGAAAGTCGAGTAAATAAATTGAAAGAAAATTGAATTGTGTAGAGTATATAACTTATTGCAATGCAATTACAATGCAGAAGTTATACTAATGAATAAAGGTAGAGGTAGGTAGAGTATTATTAATTTATTATGTTTATTTAAAACTACCTTAATTAATAAGTTAATATTATAAGCCACTTTGTAAATATAATAAGTTTTTTATTCGGCTTAATAAAACAATACGTATTATTTATTTCATCTTTTATTGATAACACCAATTCAGTTCAGTACAATCTTATTGTTTTCTTTATCACATTTATAGATCTCTCTAGTTACAAAATACGTACGTATTTATGTATGTAGAGTCTGCCCTGCAGGTTACCCCTTACCTATTCTTACATTTTTATCATCAACTCGTTCTGATACCAATATAGGTTATGAATGTTATGATCTAGTGATAAGGCCGCTTCAAGGCCTCAAGCATAGGGATAGTGACAGGCGTCACAGCTCAGTCGGTAATGGATCTGCCTTCCGTGCTGTGGGTCGTGGGTTCGATCCCCACCAAGAACAAACATTTGTGCGTGGCAAAACATAGATGTTTGTTCTATTTCTGGGTGTTACTATGTATTATAAGTATGTATTTACACAAAAAAAAAAAGTATATAAGTATTCTATCAGCATCTAGTTCCCATATTACAAGCTTTGCTTAGTTTGGGACTAGAGGGCGTCGTGTGAAATATCCATGAATATTTATTTATTTATTTTAAAACTTCCTAATGAAAAGTCAAAACATCCATTCTTAAGTCTTGGTTGCTTGAGAAAGACAGCTTCAAGTGCTGATAATGATTGATATTTATTGACAGGTAAGTATTGATAAATATTGACCAAGTTCACAGATTCCACCAAAACACAATAGGCAGAATTGTTCCATTTTGTAACCCTGATTTGTCTCCCTAGGAGGACAGATTGGACAAAATGTCCGATCTGTCCCCCCTTTAAACAACAGGGTGACAGATGAGACTTAAGACATCCTTTCTCTTTTTTAGTAGCCTCTTCGGTACTACTACATTAGATTAGCCACTAAAAATAGCTGACGTTACTTTGCCTAGCACTCTAAAATCACTTCGTGCACAAGTCCTCGAATTCATAAACAATGTGGGTGAGGGGTGAGCACAGAGGTGGATGTGGATTCGCTGTGAGCTGTGAAAAAGGCTAATGCTGGATGACGGTTTGGCGAACTGTTCAGTGTGTCTTATCCCCACCACACGAGCAGTTTTTGAACATAGTCACAGAAAAAAGAAAAACACTTGTTTTAGGTACGTACGTATTTTTAGCATAGACTTTGACCACTATAAGTACCTATAAAAATCATAGCAGTCTGTGGAAATTGATGATGAAAAAGCTAATCACCTATGCTTAAAAACGCTTGTGTGATTAGGCTGTGAACAGAAAAAATAAATATCATTATGTTAAAAGTGGTTTGCAAAACATAGTTGCAGTTTTAGGAACCAGTCGTTATATTATAGCGTGGGTATAAAAAGTTGCTAAAAATGCAATAATTGAGCTACCGTTGCTAACAAGAAAAAACTAGGTATATATGTAAAAGTAAATGCAACAAGGAGGGTATAGTGGCAGAGCTTATCTTTGTCAGTGATTCAAATTTGAATCAGCTACAAACTTTCAATAATATGACGATACTAAAGAAATACATGGAAAATTCAATGAAAATTGATGCATCTACCCTAGGAATGTTTAATATTTTCATAGGTTCCACCAGCCTTTTGTAAGTTAATCCATCTTTACCTACCTGAAGTTTACTATTCACTATTCAAGTATCTTAGGATAAACTGGTCTAATTCGTCGATGCATTTATCGAATAATTAATATAAAACCTGATAATATTAGGAAGGTACGAGTAAATGTAAAACCTCATAATTTTATTATTGAAATAATTATAAATAGTCACACATTAAAAAAGTTACCGAGGTTTTTCTTCTAAGATGTCAAAAAAAGAAAAGAAAAGAAAAAGCTAAAAATCAAGAGCAGTGAATAGCAAACTTAGGTACCTACCATATCACATATTTTACACGCACACATTTTAAAGTAGGTTAGGTACCTACCTGATCGACCTATCTTTAAAAAACTTATGAGATAGGTAGTGTCAAAAACTTTAATTTTATTACAACGTCGTGTTAGTTATCAAACGCTTATATCATAGTCCCTGATATTTGCAGAGCCAAGAAACGGTTTGGTAATGACTCCAAAACCTTTGTATTTATTTTCTTTATCTGCATGGAAAAGTGACTGATTTTCTAAGGTCACAAAATATTAATGCTTTGAAACCTATATTCGTCCAAGTTTGAAACGAACGATTTTAGCGATTGGTGCTTATGCTAACACAACGTTGAAATCAAGGTTCATAGTTTGGCGGTATGACCATCAGCATCGGTCTTTTCGTGCGGAGTGTAATCCTCAGTCCCTTTCAATCCATTCCAGCGACGTCCCCACCTTTCCTGAAGTCCGCGTTCGCGAATATGGCTGTGCTGTTTCTGTACAGCGCACAGATGATAGAGCCACGACCTCTGTAGCGGACCATATTGTGCCCTTTTGCTTTTAGGCCTTGTATCACATCCTGTAAGAGAAAGAATTATCTGCAGATGCATTTTTGTTTATCATTTCAGCCTAAGACATTTATTTTCCCCGGTCGTGTGTATTCACCGTTGCTATACCTACTTAGGTACCTACTGATATTGTCATACAAGCACCACCAGATGACCTTTGTTCTACTAGAGTAATTACACCTACTCTGGTAAGACGTTGCTGACGAGTAGGTACTATCGTTTTTAAATGATTTAGCCTGCGTCCCACAAGGCGAAGGGAAACATAAAACATGTGGAAAACCTCAGTTAAAAACGTTTGTCCTGTGGATGAGGCCGTGTGTCGATGTGTGTGTGGACCGAGCTCAATGGCGCGTCTTGGGAGAGACCTACGTCCAGCAGTGGACGAGTATAGGTTGATGATGATGATGTGGATGAGGCCGATTAAGCCAAGTGGATAGCAAGATCAGTGTCTAGTGTCCTTACCTCTGTGATGCCGAATTCATAACCAGCCTCCATGGGGAATATCTGGTGGTGTATCCGCGCCTCGTCCACTGCCTCCTTTATGGACTGGTCGAACCACAGCTTTCGCATTGTTACCTGAAATAACACTTGCGAAATAGGTACACTTGCGAAAATCACCTGGATTTGCATATGAGATCAGTTAAAATAATTATACGTATCCGGGCAAACAAAGTTATACCATGTTGTAACACTTGTAAGTCTTGTAACCACGGGTTTCGTGTGATGTCCAAGCCCTAGGAAGTTCTATAGGTCCGTATGGGGACTGTTGGATGTCTTGTATCAGGTACTGAAGCGGTCGTGGCGTGGCTTGCTTTGCTTAGCCAATCTTCACCGATTTATATAAGTTACGCGACGTTCTGCGCGGTCACTATTTTGATGGGTGACCGCTAGTGGCATTTACATCTGAGCGCTTCCGTGCTTCGGAGGGCACGTTAAACTGTCGGTCCCGGCTCTAGCAGTCGTGAAGCCACGACAGAGGCCTTAAGGCGGCCTAAATACTCCGTCACCAGAGTTGGCCACTCACTCATACGAACGAACGAACGAGCTACTCACCAGCGCAACAGCAGTAGTAATCTTCGTTCCCCCCGAAGCTCCGATCACGAGTTTAGCATTCCCACCGCTATCAACAATGATGCTAGGGGTCATGGACGAGAGTGGCCTCTTCCCTGGCGCTATGAAGTTAGCAGGAGAAGGCTTCAGTCCGAAGTAGTTCGTGATTCCAGGTGATGAAAAGTCATCCATAACGTTGTTCATGAGGATTCCAGTATTGAGGGTGGAGAAACCTGCACCGTAACTGGAATCAGAGATCATAGAATGTAAAGCACTGGTTAACATCTAAAAAGTCGTCGGTTTTAATCTAGAACTGTCCTTCTAGATGGAAAGACGACGTAAAGGTTGAGATTAGCTGCTTGGGTCAGGCCAGTCAGTCGATTGGCTAAAATTATGATGACTACCTACATTCTTAGCACTATGCAGAAGTTGTATAACTATAGTTAGGTACTTTACTTACTAGAAGTTAACAGAACTGGTGACGGACACAGCGTCACCATTGGCGGCGATGATCGAGATGTGAGCAGTTCCGTGATCTGGCTTGGTGTACTCATCTGCACCGTATGTGGCTGTGTCATTACTAGTTAGCGTATCGTTGATTTTGAGGCGAGTCTGGTTTCCATACTCTGGTGATGTCAAGTTTGCAATGAGCTGGAAGGAGAAGTTGGAAGATTTGATTGGAGAATTACACCTACCCCATGGGCATATTACCTCGCATTTTGTTTGGAGAAAGTTTGAATCTAGCTTTCACTTTGGTTTCTGGAGTTAGAATAGGTACCTACCTCCTTTAAATCCAAGAAGTCCTCATCTCCTAGTTTCGTTCTAAGCGCGTAAGAGTACTTGAATGCCTCCAATATCCTATGATAGGTCAGGATCTGATTGCCAGTGCCGTTAATACTGGTCGCATTGAAGTGGTAGCCAGATAGGATATTCAGAATGTTGACTAGGATGGCTCCACTGCTGGGCGGTGGTGGCGTGTAGAGTATGTCTCCGTTGCCAATTGGCACGGCAATCGGATCTGCGATTTTTGCTCTAAAAATTTGAAAGTAAAGTATAAATATTTGAAAATGGTTCAGTTTGAAATTAAATTGAAATGAGAGACCTACAGTAAGCCAGTATCGTTTTGACCCCGAGACTCCTACAATGGAGACTACGGATATCCTTATCCGAGGTGCGGTTGAGCTAGATCAGGGATATCCCTGTAGGAATTATTGGTTAGCACAAACATTGCTCAATGTCAGTTTGAGCAATGATCGTAGTAGGTACTCGTAATATCTAAGAATATGCAACTGGAATTCCAATAAACTAGTATAGTAGATAGTATCTACTAGATACCTACCTTTCTTACCTACCTATCAGTTTGGTATTTACATTTTACAAGTGTTGAGATCAGTAAAAGACGTCAATAATCTACGACATACACAAAGCACAAAATGTAACGAACAACATTGTTGTTTGTTGAAGTTTAGTGCAATTATTTACAGTTCGTTTGTAATTAACTTTGTATGTTATACTGCCTTTGTATGACCTTTTGATAATAGTGGCAAAAGGGTATCTACCTACTATTCTCCTCTACAGATGATAGTGTTGTGTCAGCTAATTAGCGTCAGCTGCAGTTCGAAACGGTTTGGTGGGTAGTTTTGCTAAGCGTGTGTGGGCACACTAAACCTACTTTATCTACTATCCCTACTTACCATACCAAATACATGTGCATTTCAAACTAAACATTCTTACCCAGTCTTACTCATGAAAAATGGTTGAACATTAATTTATCATTACTTGACCTCAACTTATCGACCTGCTACTTTGACTCTTTGTTTAGCTTTTGAGTCAAAAGCCGTTGAGAAGCTACGTAAGTGTCAAAACTTTTATGACACTTACGTAATTTCTCAACGGCTTATGTATGGGTGACTATTTTCCATACATCTATGTAAGACCGAGCATGTTATCGCTGATAACAAAGAACTGAACAAAACACGGTTTCACAATTCGTGTTAGGTAGGTACCTAGATTACTACTTTATTATCATAATAATTATGAGTCATAATCATTTGTAGAATTGCACAGGTGGTGTGTCGAATTACACAGCTGCTGAGAGAATAATATTATGTTGAACAATAAATATTGTGAAATATTTTTGATGAATATAAAAATGAGTCAGAGGGGAAATAATTGCAAAATAAAAGACTGCACATTTTACCTAGCAAGTACTCACTTAAATTAAATGTATTGAGTAAATTGGCAACGCTTCACGGAAGAGTCTCGGTAAGGAAAATGCACCTAGGTACCTACCTACTTAGATTAAAATTATACTAGTTTACCATACCTACACCTAGTGAAGTAGGTATGGTACCACCTAACACAGTTTCATGACTCTGTTTTTCTGCCGCGCGCGGTACCACAATATGATACAGTCTTCATTCTTGTAGGTATCAAAAAATGTATGAAAATTGCCTTGTAGAGTGGTACGATTTTTTACCAGAGGTTTTCAATCCTGTGATCCTTCAAAACGTGTGTTTATTCGTCCAAGTTCAAAACCTACTCGACGCTCCCGTTTCTGCGATTTTAAGTTATAAAATATGGAGTCAAATTGATTAACCAGCTATGTAGGTACCTAGCTAGATACATTGCTATATGTGTTAGCCTAGATGCTGAATCATAAGAAAACTGTGTACTTATCTTACAAAAATAAAAAAACTGTGTAAAATAGTTAAAATTTTTAGTGCTAACCTAACGTTCATTCACGTAGGTAGGTAGATAAGTAGGTAAGTACCTAGGTATGCAATGCACTGACGCAATGACCTGAATGTTTTACCCTATTTTGTGTCATTTCTCAATTACTTACTTAAATGTCAGCAAATTATCTTTATATGTACTTACTACTTAACAAAATTAATGCACATAATTGTTTCATCGCTTTCTTTTCTCGAGAACATAAATTTCAAGAAAAGTAAGTAGGTAAGTTAGTACCTACCTAGGTAGGTATTATTTACCTACTATACTTACATACCTACCTAAATACATAAATTACTTAAGTACATAAATTAAAAATAAGTAGTATATAGGATGTAGGTAAGGTAGGAGAAGTTTCTTATATTAGTGTTATCGTTTGTATTTGTTTTTAAAAACTCTACTCGCTTATCACAAAATTGTAACTGATGTGCGTGACTGACTACTGATTGATTTACTTACCTAAGTAAGTGTACGATTTTATCATTGGTATTAAAGTGACGTATAGGAATTTTTATGAATTGTATTATGATTTTTTGTTATAATATGATCTCATAGAAATTCATCAAAATTATGTTGTAATTATATTCCTCTGCAGTTAGGTGCAACAAACGTTTGCGCATGTTCCTACTGTTTGTGTTGAAAAATAAGCTTACCTCCAATTCTACCAAAAATGGGTTTTGCGCAGATATTTCAGAGGGACAAAGATCCGTTGTGACTACTATAGGCTATCAAGTATTGAGTGATCGATGACCTCTGTCAATACTACAAATAGCATGAGAGGTATCTTTACCTATTGACTCAATAGGTAAAGATACCTCTCATGCTATTTTTGTGGATCTTACCATGACAGGCTATTTTATCCAGCAATTGTTTTACATTAAAATTTCACAATCGTGTTCCTCGACCAATAACTTTAACAACTCACTATTTTTAACCGACTTCAAAAAAGGAGAAGGTTCTCAATACGGTTGTATATTTTTTTGATGTGTGTAGGTACCTCAGAACTCAGTCATTTATGAACCGATTTCAAAAATCATAATAATAATTTCATTATATTTCTCTCTGAATATGCTCACAAGAAAAAAAAGTGGTAGTTCGACAATGAAATTTTCTTTTCATTCAAATCAAGTAAAATTTGTTATCATCTCCAAAGACGTTCTTTCTTTTGTCATCTGTATGGAAGGCGCAAAATGCCTGCCCACTATTTTTATAGACTTTTACCTTACAATAAAATATTATATTATGATGCTAAGACATAGACATAGGTTTATTTGTTACATCACACATAGAAAACGAGAACATTAAAAGAAAGAAAACGTTTGGCTCAGTCAGTACCTAAGGAATAATATACCTATTCATTATCTTCTTTGATATTAGTTCGTCATCTGAAATTTTCAGACTAACCTTTTGTTAGCAGCGGAAGCAAGTAACAAAACAACTTACTGGTAGTTCCTCAAATCATCAGCAGTGATGATGCTGCCGACTCTGTGAAGATCCTCTAGGAACTCAATGGACAGGCTTCCGTTGTAAAGCTCATCGCCTCCCTTCTGGGCGATGGTGGAAAGTGTCTTGCACAACGCTGGGTATGGCTTGATGACCGTGCCTGGTTTGTAGAACGTGCCAGTTGTTGAGTCTACGTACATTTTTCTGTTGGAGAAAACAATGACTATATCAATAAGGGTGTACTTAGAATAAACTATTGGGTACCCTTTCTTAAATAGCCTTTACGTAAGTACATCTATTCAAGATGATTTTATCATCAGGGACAACTTTACGTCAATGGTACTTAGGTAATTTTCCGTTCTTACTTCAAATTGGCATCGTTTTTCACAAATGATGCGGTAGTGAGCCCTTCGTGCATAGGCATAGACATCTGGAAGCCATCATTGCAAATGTCTATGGTCGGCGCTACCAGATCCGCCCAGGGCAGCTTGCCCCAGTTCTGGTGAGCTGCCCACATTCCTCGGAGCTCACCAGGCACCGCTACTGCCAATGGTCCTGTAATATATCATTTTGCGAATTCAAAAGTGTGCCTGTGTGTAACGTTTCGACGGTAAGCTGCTGACCAACCAATCAGGAAAAAGCACACAAGCATGTATCCTGGACATGGTCATAGAATTTTTTAATTTTACCAAGTTTTAGTGCATTTGCAGCCGTATTTTGTATCGTGTTTAAAAATAGAACGAGTCTTATCGTTATCTAAGTAAGTAGGTACATATAGCTAGGTATTTAGTTAATCTACGCCCATTTATAATACCTACCCCGTGACCCAGATATCAATTTGGTACCTATCTGTTACGTTTGTTTTATCAATATTGTGAGTGTCTTTATCTTTCATTATTGTTGCCTTTTCTGTAATTATTGTTTTTGTATTCCTAACACTTGGATCAATATACAATGAACCATTTAACCTTATACCTAGATAAAAAATAAAGAATAGATATGAAAACTATTGCTAGTATTGTTACCTTCCATTTTGTTATTATAAAGTAGGTACTTATGTGGTATCTAAAGATATCACTACCTACTTAGGCCGTAATCAATTCAGGAAACCACAATAATAAATTATTTATTTACGAGTTATCAGTTAAAAATTATTGAACGTACAAAAACTCTAAAGAATACAATAACGTGATGTTATTAAAATACCTTTATTTTGTTCTGCAGTGATAGACATAGACACTGTTCCGGGTTGAAAGATTGAAAACTTTTGTTTCAAACCGCTAATACTTATAATCGTTGCATAACTTTAATCAGCTGTTTAAATAATCTCTGTGAAACAGTGACAGAGCCAATATTATTTAACGTTTATAAGTATACCCCTAAATGTTTGGAGACCACGCAGTACTAAAGACAAGCAGTTTGGCTGAACCAGATCGAAGTGAAAGCTTGGGAGAAATTCGCACATGTTGCCATAACCTTCTTTGATTTGATAATGACCTGTTTGTCGTACTGCACACGAAATGCACATTATGTAATTTACTATCTACTAAGTACTGTTTCAGGTGAAATAAAGTTGTAGCAGCATCTCTAGTCAATATATTTATAGCGATTTTAAAACACCAACTTGGCTAGGAAAGTCAATTCCGACAAGATGATGTAGACAATATCGACATTGATGTATTGTTAATAGATATAGCTATAACTATACGGACGGCTGTCATGAAAAGCTGATCGTAACGTTGGGATTATTCAGGGTACTTCTATACGTACAGCATATAGTTGATCGAAGCGTACAGCTGTTATATCCTATGAGAAACTTGTTTGAATTCGAGTTGGATGATATTAACTCATTGTATCTTCCTTAAAACCTGTTTGCATAGCTAGAATACACCCAAACTTTCTGCTAAAGCTTAATACAATTTTCTAGCTTAGCTTCGGTAGGTAAATACGAAATATGCTATCGTTGTTGATATCTTATAGTTTACTTTAATTCTCTTCTACCGTGTGGCAAGCTGCCAAAAATGCTTGTAATTAGTCAAACTATTTTTGTATCATCAATCAGACACACCACGGGGGATATGTCAACGTGAGCTTCACGTAATACTGCAGCTAAAAATGGCATTTTACATTCGACCAACGATCTGACGCTAATGACGAATAGCGTTATTTGGAGTTGGACGAACCCGGCATAGGTGAGGTAAAAAGAGTAGGTAGTGTAATAATCTTAAAACAGTTTCTCATTAGGAATGTTTTTGTAGACTGGAAGAACCACTTTTTATACTCTCACCTAATAGTGTCGATTCTGTTGTTGCATATATCTAAACTAAGCTAATTTGACAACGCTGAATATAGCCGTCTTTGTTGTTTCAGTTCATAAGAAAAGGACGGTAACATTTTAGTGCTGTCTTATTAGTAGGTTAGTTTAGAAAAAAATGTGACAACAGAAAAATGTAACGAATACTTGAGTTGAGATCGCCCTCCTGCAAAATGGGGCGACTATCTGCGAAATGTACTGGCAAACGCTGGATGAGAAGAGTCTAAGACCAGGCTCAGTGACGCATCTTGGGAGTCACCTACGTCCAGCTTTGGACTGAATAGGTTGATGATGATGATAAAGAAACAAAATCAAACCTTTAGTAGCCTTAGCAAGGTTCCCATTGAACATATCATAGGTTGCAGCGGCTGGGGCGGTCTCTCTTGCAATGACCGTGTACGCCCGTTCTTCTTGCTTGATGTAGACTGTCATGAAGAATCCCCCGCCTAAGCCCATGCTCTGCTGGTTGAGCAGACCATTGCAGAACATGGCGGCGATAGCCGAGTCCACGGCTGAGCCATTGGATAGGAGGATTTTTCTGTAACAAGAATTTTACTATGACTGAGGGAGAGGAGGGTTTTATAAAAAGAAAAGGTTCTCAACAGACATCTCTATAATCAGTAAAGTCCAGTTGTAGCATCAATGCATTGAACTATTGGCCAATCTAATGATAAGTAATGGGTTATAATTATAACGGTTGGTTTTTAAAGATAATCCAGATTTTTTATGAATTACGTAATATGCAGCGACGAGCGAGCGGGACGGCAAGTGATTTCTGAATACTTGAATAGATAAAGATAAAAAGTATGTAACTTTTTTTGTCTTTTTTTAAACTAGTTACTTAAATTAAATATTGTAATCAGTAACAGGCACTGATCAGTACGTTTTTTTTCTGTTATTTACAAAATTACGGTGCATAAAGTGAGTTTTGCTTTCCCTAGCTACGTTTTATCGAACCTACTTTCTTTCGTAGCTTGGTGGTATTATTGTGCTATTTCTAAATAAAAAGAACTTATCAAACCGTGCCAAGATTTAGATGAACTGACCTAAATGACGTAGACAAGACATTCCTATCGCGGTAGTAGGTAAACTAATTGTTGCTTTTTCTTTGTACGATAACAACGCGTACCTACCTAGATAGATACCTATTGTCATAGTTTGTAGGTCAGTGGTCAGTGCACGATGGAATATACATAAACAATGTTATTTTTGTCATCACATTATAAATCAGGGCTTGACTAATAATTTCGTCACATACTAGGTAAAGCTTTATGAGAAAAATGTAAATAACGAGTAAAGTTGCTATTTTTTTTTTATATTATAGTATACTTAGGTTCGTAGTTAAACTGCTTTAGTATCTTCATTCTGGTATATTCTTATGAGTACAACTGGTACAACTAAATGATGGAAAGAGCTGGTGGCCCACCTGATGCTGAGTAGTAACCACTGCCACAGATAGCCACGCTTATAACGATGCGTTGCACCGCGTCTGAGACATAAAGGTTAACCTTCAAACCGGAACACAGAAATATATAGGTACGGTGGTTTGTCCCCGGATGAGCTCTTTCACAAGAAGCTCTACTACTACAAAAGCTTTATCTCTATGTAAAAGCTAAACTTTTCATTTATGTCCTCGTGTCCCTGACGTTGTATAATAATCATAATAATCTTCTTGTTCTACTTGAACGAGCGAAGCCACGGGCGTTTTTAGTAGAACCACCAGATCCCTAACTATATCTAACATAGTTAGTGGAAGCTATATTAGGTACCTATTTATATGTTTGCTTTAGTAACCGGTTTAAAAGACAGGTAAGCAAACAATGTCACCAATTCTCTTATAGATTTCATCAGCATGAATTTAAAATATCAATAAAGATTATACAGTCAGAAAAATACCTATTCATTTTAAATTGTGCGCAATACTTGTTATTGACGCTTTAGACTGGAAATGTTAAATTGCAGCGTAGTAGGTAATCGTAAACCATAAAGAAGGTAGAGAGAAGGTCATAAAACAGGTACCTAATCAAATTGTTGTTGGACCTTTCTTAATCGTGAACTTTGTAGGGGTACAATATAGGGTCTGATTTATCTGCACATCATGATCTTTTAGTACAAAATTTCTCCATACATTACCTTGTTTTCATTTAGGGTTCCGAAGTTCCACAAGTAACCCATATAGTTTTTCTCTGTCCATCTATTCTATCGGGTACGCGCAGTAAATGATTTATCAGGATACCTTCCATGTAAAGTGAGGGTTTTTTACTTATCGTGTGGGATATTGTTGGATCATAATTTTTCAATAAAAAATAAATAATAATTTTTTTTTCTTTTTGATATTTGGGAAGGTTTTTTAAAACCCCCTTTTTAGAGTTCTTGAAATACTTTTCGTCAATCAAACTCCTCTTATTAGGTACACACCTACACTACAGCGGTCAACGACCTAATGAATATTTCACTCAGCATAAATAAATTGCTGTACCGAGTCCGTTGTATGACTTGCATGAAATAATACCACACTTATGTAGGCAACACTTCACACCTACATAGTAACCTGAGTAGGAAGTACCCTGTTCTGTGGAAGTACCTACCTAAGTAGTAGTACCAACTCATAATATTTATGTCAGGTATACAATGTAGGAAGACACAGATTATATGTTTTCTTTTTTCTATGGTAGGAAGATTTATGTTGCCAACAGAGCCAACCACCGCTATAGGTACAAGATACATTTATTTGCCAAAACTAGTGTTACAATTTGGTCTTATGCTAAAGTCAGAGGCACTTTAAAACTTATTCACCCTTTTCAGGTATCGCAAAAATGTTATATTTGGGCGCTTAAACATATCTTAAGTAGGTACATATAATAGTATTATTCTATTTCAAAATATTCTTCAGTTGAGTAGAGACATAGGTAATACTTCCTAGTTAAAAAAAAGGGGGTAAAAGTGGCGAAGTTCTATTCGAACTTCGTCTAGTGTTTGTTGTCACCATTGACACGTAAGAAGAAGACTTCCTAGTTGAGATCTTTAGGTACCTACTCAAGAATGTTTGTTTAAGATTCGAGTCTTGGCAGATAATATACCGGTTGAATCCACAAAAACACGCAGCAAACATTGTATATAAACATTGTATATAGCAAACATAGGCATGGAAGCTATAACCATTGGGTTCTAAAAATTGGGACTCGCATTCTATCAAAAACCCGTTTTACGAGTAGTTTTTCTAAAGTTCGAATCGAATTCGTTAGTGCCAGGCTGAGGGTAGGTAGGTATTCTGCTAGTCTTTGTTTGTCTGTGTCTAATCTTGTTTATTAAAACCGATTGAAGGAAATCTAAAATCCCTTGATAATAGAAAAAAATAACTGAGATTACCAATTATCGAAAATTGATAGACCAACCTTGATTTTTTAAAAATAAAATATGGTTGCCAGTATCCACGAGGGTAACATGATTGTTCGAAGTTCAAAGGGTCCCCTGAATTAGGACGAGGCCCAGCCCCTACATAACTCTCGAGTTTAGAACGAGGCATCAGACAGAAGCAACACACAGTTCCTAATGAAATCGGATTCGGAAATCGGAATGCATTTTATACAAAGTAGAGATTTTGTAGCATGATTTATTGGTCGTATAGAAGTGCTGCTTACTAAGGCTCGTATGCTAATTAAATGCTCTAGCACAGATCTGGACTCATGCATATATTTTGTACTTATGAAAATCTCTACTCAATAGATTTGAGTAACGATTTCTTTATCAGAATACAACCCTAAGACCGTAATTACATTTATTGGTCAAGCACAAATCTGGATCTAAGCATTTTTGAAAGAACGATTTGAGAATCTCCACTCAAATAGGTAGTCCTTTATCAAGATACAAGCCTCAGCGTATTGGTTATATCTTTAGCGTCAGCATACCACTAGTAACTTCTAAGAAAGCGTATCACATCCATAACTGATCAATCACAAACGGAAGGTGTCGACTATTGAGAGCTGTGGCTAGTGAGCCAAGTGTGCTCATTGCTAGACACGCACATTGCGTATTGGGTAAATGCATGGCTTCTTTCTTTTGATGATTTTGTTATCGATGCCAGTTAAAATATACCTTCAATTCGAATAAAATTCGAAATGATTAGTTCTTTTTCTCGTTCTAAATGACTACTTTTACCATCCTATTTACACAAGACTAGTTTTTCTCGATCAAATGAGATTTCGATCATGTGAGAGCTAACTGCGACGTTACACAGAGCACCAATAATACACAAGGCCAGCCACCTTGCAGTCTGCGTCTGCCACGACTTTGTTCAAGGTTGTTTTTGTGTGTAAACACCGGCCGCTACGTGTAGAATATTCAAAACTATACGATACGACCTCCAAACTGACGTTTTCCGCTTCACAGAACAAAGGCCTGCCTTACCCTACCTCGATTTCCCTACAGAACAATGAAACAACAGAATCAATAATACTTAAATTTTATTATGCCTTAAATTATAATTACAGTCCTGAGCGCACCCCATGAAGGGTACAAAACAAATAACTAATAATAATAACACAGCAGAGTCCTGGGCTTTATAACAAGCCCGATTCGAGTTGAGATCAGAGTTGGAACGGTGTTGGGTCCTCACTCACTTGAGTTGCGGGTTCCGTCTGCTCCGCGCGGCGTGGTTTGCGGAGTAGAAGCACTGCGTCAGCACGAACCGTCGAGGGTGTTCCGCCGATCTCTGAGACGGGCGGCGCCCCGCGCTCTCCTCGGGTATCCGCCATAACGTCCTCCTTTCGCTAGGCAAATCGATAGTCCGCATGCACGCCATAGTCATTCATCCTCCCGAACCTAGTGCTTGGTCGGGGCCTTCTTGTTGTTGGCGGTGTTCACGAACTTGGTCACGATCTTTCTAGAATGGCCGTTCGGGTCGAAGTGGTTGGTGTGCTCGTTCACCTCCTTCTTGGTGCGCTGCTTGCCGCCATGGCCGGAGAAAATGTGTTTGTCGTGGTCGAAGTTGTAGTAGTCGTACTCGTCGAAGAAGGATTCGGACATGTTTACTTTGGTTTTTGTAATATTTTTGTCAATATTTGAAAGACAAGAGGATGACGGCGTCACTGGTGATTTTGTTTGACAAACTGTTCGATGTTTTCAACGGCGGGGCGCTTTTATAGAGCGGGCGAGACACGTCACTGACCGCATGCGCGTCGATAACGTTCTCGCGGTGTGATTGGTCGGCGCGCGCCGTTCGACCTGCTTCACGAAGGATGTTTGTTTATTTATAGCTGCGCATGTGTGTGCAAGCCGGTTAATAATACCAGTACCGGTATTTGTTTTCCCAACTTGGAAAAAACATCGGCAATCCGATTTAGACATTCGTGTATTGCTAAGATTTTAATTTTCTTTTCGTAGCGCGCTATAAATTACGATTTTTCATCAAGTATTTTTAATTTCCATTTGAGGTCTTTATAGCTCAAACCACGAAAAAAGATTTGATTTACAAGCGTTGTAGCATTCGTAGTAAGCATTGTATCCGTAGAGCTGCTACAGTAGCTACGGAACATGCTACATCGCAATATTTTGTACAAAAGACATCAACGCGCTACCATTGCTACGATATTTTGAAAAGTAGCAATTATTATTTGTTTTACAGTATAATATTTGTTTATATTTTTAGTTTTGTAATATACAACTGACAAATTAATTTTCATTTTCGCAACGGATGGTCTTTTTTAACAATGTTGGTTTAAATATTCATTAGGGTTAATAATTTTATGGCGTTTAAAGAGCGAAATATTTAGCACGATAACCAGCTTGTTTTGTACAATATGTGTTACTATTTTCCTTAAGATAGGGAAAATTTTCCACGACTAGCAACACCGTCGGAGCTAAGCATGTGTGCGTAACACTGACTCAGCCAGAAGCAGAGTCAATACTAAATACACGTTGTTATGTATTGGTATTATGCAATGTTTTCGTTTTCTTCGCCATATAGATCTATAGGTACCTAATATGTGTCGATGTGCAAAATATTATGGTTCCATTTTCAGTAGAACACTTTCATTAGAGAACGCGCTGGCTGGTTTTAAAAAACCCTCTGGTTTGGTTTGCTTTTGTATATAACAAACAGATGGCGCTAGTGAGCAAAATGAAATAGAAACGAGTGTAGTCCATGGAGAGGTGAAATAAAATTGTTCTCGAACTTTCGTAAAGGCTGTATTTGACGGTTCATTTCTGCTTTCATTTTCGATGGTTCTTCAATGAAGCCTCGAAAATGACACGTCTAAATTGGACGTTTCATCATTCATTATCGATGCGCCTTTTTAGTGAAAGTCACTAGCAACTTGACGCTTTCATCGGCATGGGTATTGTTCATCGAAAATGAACAATAAGTGAACGTGTAAACAGCGGCGCGCTCATATTTCTTTCACAGCTGAGTAGCGGCAGGTCCAGCGATGCCAGATCTCCTGATTTTTCGGGGGATCTATATTACTTTTTGAGCTGTCTCATGTTATATTTGACTATCTGCCACTGGCAACACTGGAAAAATGCTTGTCTTCGTATTCATTGCAAAAACTGCGTCTAAACAGTAAAATGCGTTCTTCCGATGATTCTTCGAAGAAACATCGGAAATGCATGAAATAAATGAACCGTCTAATACCGCCTTAACGTTCACCATTCTGTGCATTGCTCGCTTGTTCCTCGTGGTTCACGAAAGACGAACGAAGACAAAAAAAACAAGGAGCGCGATAAACAATCAGCTGCTTTGCTTCATACAAAATACAATATACTTACCTACTTGGCAAAACTGTATATATGGAACAGCTGAGCTTAACTTACCTTGCCATGGCTTGTTTACAGGCGATTCTCCGTAATTATTTTTAAATTTTTCATGTGTTATGCATCATTTTTGAGGCTAGCTAACCAAAACTCAAATAAGGGAGAACGCAAACCAAAGACAAAACGTCTTGTCGAACAGTTAGTGATGTGAAACTTCTCAGTAAAACTTTTTTAGTTACGATATGCTTCTTTTTATTTGCTGTTTTCGTTACTTGCTTATTTAATGAGAATCATCCTAAGTACTTAATAATAATATTAAGTACACTACATAATTACTCTATATTCTTATTTATTAAAAAACACAGTTCATTCTCTAGGTATGTGCGTATAAAGCAATGTTTAATAGGTAGGTACTAAACAATGCTATAATAGATAGGTAAACATACTTGAGAAAAGTCTGTAGTGTCAATTGATGTGAGTTTCGTTGTAACGAAAACAGCATATGACGAGGAAGCATTCGTCATATGCTGTTTTCGTTATGACAGAAAATTTATTTTCACGTCACTAAGTACGCGACAAAACAGTTTTGTCGATAGATGTGCGTTGGCCCTAATTGTTTGTTCTAAATCATACGTCATTCTTAAATTATTTCTAGAGATCACAAAATTTGAAAAGGTTATCATTTGAAATAGTTATCATAATAATTATTGATTGAGAGTAAGGCACATGAGACTTATGTCTTTATGTTTCAGAGTGATGAGCTAAGTGCAATGTATTACAGGGTACGTTTTCAGTGGACGTGCTTAGTGAGGTAATGCATCGTTATAGGCGAAACCATTTAACATCAGGTGGGCCATCAGTTTGTTCCATCATTTAGTTGTATAAGAAAAATCACACATATTATACAAAACATTCGATTTTTTTGCGGTTTTATCTGGTCACCTCATATAGCACAACATAATTATCATACTTTAATAATGCCCACGTCATAGTTAGTACGTGCTGGATAAAGTTTTTATATAGATTATAACATGTATGTTAGTTCTAAGATATGTATAATATGGGCCTTGTACTGTTTCAAATATGTAATTTGATTTATACATTTTTAAATTTAAATTATGCTATAAACCCACTTACTTGCCAATCTCTGAGCATTTTGGCGCATCAGTGCACACAGCAGCCTTTTGAAACGTGTGGAGCCTCGAAGCTGAAGGTTTTAGAGGCTCTATCGGGTCTGGAGGCTCGAAGGTGCGTTTGACACTCTCAGCAGATCCAATCAGGTAGCCGCAGAGAGCAGATATTATAGCGAGTACTACTAATGCACCGATCAGGACCTTGGTCTTGAGCTGGTATGGCCTGCAACAATAGAAAGTTTTGGTAAAGCAACATGCTTACTGCATATGACCCTTTGCCAAATGTTGTCAGACTTCTAAGATGTCCCTACTGTCCCAAGAGGATGGTTGGAGGATGTGATTTATTTTCATTATGATGTGGGAAAAAGAAGTATCTGAGATGGGAGAGGTGCACATTTGGTTCTGTTTTTATGGACTTCAGCATTGACTTAATATCTTTTATGGTCTTACCAATTTTTATTTCCTGATAGATTTATTCTGTCTATTTTACAAGATTGACGATGAACTCTCGCCCGCCGATAATTCATCAAGGTAACAGAAAAAACTATAACAGGGTAATCTAAGTACCAAGGTTTTAAACTCTAGTGTAGGTATACGCTCACCTGACTAATATTCCGCCAATATCAGTTTTGTCCTCGCATGCTGTCTTTTCAATAAGAGTTTTAGTGCATCCTTTTCATAAAAAAGTTCAGTAATTACATAAACTATGTAATTAAAACTGTTAACTTTAGAATTTGGTAAGATTTTTGGTTCAATGATGGCTCGAAATTATTTTAAATTTGGTATTATTTATTAATCAAAAGGTTACTTTATAAAAACTTACGTGCCTGCAGCCACTCGAAATAGATACCTATCTGTTGTTATATTGAACGTAATTTATGATCCTAGATGAAAAAAAATGCAGTAATTATTGTCAGGTCTACTACTGATATCTAATTTATAGTTCCAGTCCAATCTAATCTTGTACAAACTAAGAAACTAGGCCACAGAACTTAGTGCATACAATTTCAAACTCCACAGATACTCACTTTTCCGGATCGTCATCGACCACATTGTAATCGTCTCGGAAAATGTGAAATCTAGTAAAAGACCCCAAACTCACGGTGTCGTCAGCATCATCACCGATAAAGTTACGGCGGTGCAACCCAGCCATTATCACAAACATCTTACACGGTATCAACTACACATCCCAGACAAAAGCTCACGGAAACATCCCTGCTCCCGGTTATTTATCACCGCAATATCCCAAACAACGATTCTCATGATACATTACCTATATATAACCTCGTAATTATTGAATAATAATGTTACGGGAGGAGTTATGCAGTGAACTTACTTGCGGAAGGGAAAATCGATACCTAGAAACAGCTGTAGAGGACGTTGCATTGCTTTTCAGTCACCCCGTTGATTTCCTTGTCGAAAACCTAGATGGCGTTAGTAGGATGAATTGGAGCTTATACCATTTAGTTTTCAGATTTCTGTTTCATGAATTACCTTTGTCTTTCATTATTCTTGATTACAAAACTTTTACGGTATAGTACTAATTAACTGAGCAATCATTAGTGAAACTCTAGAAAAAAATTGCTTGTATTTTAATAATAGGCATCCGATCTTTGCTATTGTAGGAACGCAAAAGCGCCTTTTGGAAAATAAATATTTCATATTTTTGTAAGTCGAAAACTTGACAAACGCAGAGTTACAAAATATAGGCGAGTACACCAACATTGGTTTAAAGGTATTATTCCAGAAATTTCCACTGAGAAATTCCCATCAGAGGGGATTTCTGGAAAAAATAACTAAAATCCTCACTGGTAGGGATTTCTGGAATATATTGGTTCGAAATGGTGGAAGTAGTAAATTTAAAAAAAAAATCAGGTCTTCTCTAGAATAAGCTCTCTCAGGAAATACAAACCTACACCATTTTGTAAAATGATGCATGCTAGGTTACATACCTGTTTCGATCAGAATCTGGTGGGTTTATCAGGACATGGCGATTTCTTATCCTCTCAGATGACTTCCCAGGTTGCTTCAACGAACTTTCTTTCAGTAGTTGTTCATCACACATTTTCACAAAATTTTCTTTTAAGTATTTTTCAAAATTATAGTTTTCACACGGAACTGCTAATTAGCAATAGTAATAAGCAAGTCTTTATATCCTAATCCAGCTTACCCATAATTATAAAAAGGCATAGTATGCCAATATATTGTTTAATATTTTATATAGAGGTGATGAATCAGATGTTAAAATCTGATAATAAAGTATTAAAATTATGTATGTGATGTATCCGGCTTTACTCGTTATAACGTCGAACTATTGTTTGTTTTTGCTTTTGTTTTTAGTTGGAAAAATGACTAATATTATCCGGAACATAATAAAGATAAGCGATACTTGATAGTACCTACTTGAAAATTATGAATAACATATATTATGCTTCCAGTAAACAAAGCAAAGGTTAGTCCCATTTAATTTTCACCAAAATCGATTCAGTAGTTTGGCTTATAAACAAAAATAACTGAAAAAAATATGCCATCCACGTGCACAAAATTGCGTATTTTGCTTTTCTGTGACTTTTTAGTGATGTTTACGGTTACCAGAACATTCCTAATGAACTGCCATCATCATCATCATCTGATGATGAAGCCGGTAGTCAGATTGAAGTCGGTTTTTCTAGTTTTTTAAACATATAAATTATTTGAACAAAAAAGAACACAAGGATTGTCTATAACTTTTTTTTCATAGGATCCAATGATCTGTATATCATAAGAAGATGCTCATTTGTTATTATTATTTCTTATGATATGGCCTAGAATTTTATGAACACAGAACATAAACAATGCAAAATAATGTAGGTAGGTACCATCAGCTAAAGTTCTACCTTACCACCTTAAGGGTGCATTTCCTGTAAACCGACTAGCCGTTAATTTTTGAATACCAATAGAAACAAATTATTTCGGGTGTGAGAGTTATGAAAACAATGGGCAGTCATAAAAATAAATAGATGTTTAGGTCTCTGGTTGGTCAAAATAAGAAGACAAAAGAAAAAGGCGGGGTCAGGTAGCTAACTGCTTGCAAGTGAAACAGTTTCAAAAGTGGTAAGGCGGAAATTTTGCTGATGGTACCTATTGTCTGTGGTCTGAAAGGTGCTATACGCCTTATGAGAGATTATGAGGTAACATCTACTGTCTAGATTTATAATATAGGTAAATGCAATAAATGAGCAAATGTGGTAGAAAAATCACGACGGAATTTCATGCGCGTAGTTTCGCAAATATAATATTTCTAAAAAGTTAGCAGATTTCGAAATTTCTGTAGGATGTGTATACGCAGAATAATTTATAAGTTTACTTGGGAAACCTAACCTAATTTGACTAGGTAACTTCCGACTCATCATCACAATCATCATCATAAGATGATGATGGTGATAGCAGTTCATTGGCAGTAGGTATTATAGTGACCGTCAACATTACTAAAAAGACACAAAATACGCAATGAAATTTCTATGAGACCAATCTGAGACTAACTATATCCTTTCAAATAAAAAAAATCGAAATCGGTTTATAATGACGGAGTAAGTAACAAACATAAAAAAATTGCCATTGAATATCCCCACTGTTTATTAAAGTCGGTTAAAAAGATAAAACTTTGAAAAACTAAAAAAATGTACTGAAGTTATGTAGTTTATTAAAACGCTACACTTTGAACCGCCACTGAAAAATTAGCAGCGTGTCCAACACAATTATTTACACTACCTACTAGTACCCACCTAGCGAGAATTAGGTAGTGCTAACTGTTTACTTCTACACTGGTTTTTACTCAATCGTTTCAGGATTTACATAAATAATTTACAGTGTTTTAACAAATATTTTCTAAAGTACCCAACTTATGTCTATTTCACCATTGTGTAACTACGCTATCCATTACATAGAAATATGTGTGTGACACTTCGTGTCTTCGATCAAATTTCGTGTGTACCTATCTCAGATTACAGGTGTTTTCTATATTCTAAGGTGTGTAAGTATACTTTCGACTAGTTAATAACCTCGGAACAATTTAAAAACAAAGACAGATATATTTTTAAGTATCTGACTGACAGGGTAACTCAAGGACGGTGAAACAGGTCCTTGAATAGGTAGGTACTTACTATATTTTTATTTGGACCACCAATATGAAAGTAAAAAAAAAATAACGTCATTATTATTCACTTACAAGCGAGGCACTCATCATAATTTATTGTTGAAAAATTAGGATATTTATGAGTGCTAGTCAACACCACAAAACATTGATGGGTACATTTTTGTATTGTTATAATAAAAATAAACATAACATTGGTATTAATAAAATAACTATATGGAAAGCGGACGGAGCATCCTAAGGGGACTTCACACCGGAAATCTCAACTTGGAGCTCCCCGTTATTACCTACACCTACTTGTTGCTTAGCAACAGCTAGTTACTGTTGCCAAGCAACACCGTTTATTATAAGGATAAAAAAATTAATGACTCTTATAACCCGTTTCCAATGTTAATATCTAAATATTTGGCAAACACTATAGAAATTGGTTTTAAAATCATAAATTTTTTTTTACAAAATATTGCAAGTTTTAGAACACAGATTAGTTTTAAATTTTTGGCATATAGCTACGAGGCCATATATAAAAAAAGAAGAAGAAGACAATGATGCCTTCGTAAACATAGTTCTGTATAAAATGACAAAAAACCTTAATTAAAAAAATATATTTCTAGTATAGGGTAATTACTTCGGTTTTTCCCCACTGCTCAACTTCTGTGCAATAAAAATCACAGTGTGTAAATATTTTATATTTTTTTTATTGTAATAAAAGCGTTCTTATTACGTCCCCACAGTTTCATTATGCCCCCCCGCAGGGTGCCAATTTATACCATTCATTATGAATCAGGATTTTTTTTACGAGTTTCTTAACTTTCGGGTCTAACAAGGGTAGAACGACGACGGTCACAACATGAATGTATGTTCGAATCCAAGTCAATAATAGTGAATACGAATGGGGATATACACGGTGTAGTTGGATGCCTATTTGAGACTAGCAGGTGCAGGCAGATACTTATTTCCTGTTTTGTGTCGTTTTGTTCGTTTATGTAGCTATCTCATGTTTTGTCCGTTTTTGTGTTTCAAATACATGTATTTTCTTTCTTTCATATCTTTCTTTCAATGTTAGCTCAAAAAATCTACTAGATATACCTACCATATAAAATGCAATATTTGGCAAAAATTTATGGAATAGCTATTATCTGTTCGAAAACTGGTGGTTCTGTAGGAAAAGTTATTTTTATTGATCAGTAGGTACTTTAATCCGCTGAAGTTTCCTACTATGTAATTTATTAAGACTAAAGTTTTTTTTTATTAAAGACGCATATTATAGGCTTCCGTCTTAGTACATGAACGTGTAGCAAATCAATTTAGTCATACAACTTAGTGCCGCGTCCAATGATTATTTCATCATCAATCATTTTTGAATACCATGCATTTTACTTCGTATGAGTACTAATTGGAATAACTTCGGTTTAAAAAACTTTACGAAATCATTATGTAACTTGGCCATGGAAATATTGTAATAAAAAAAATTACACGTTGGTAAGAATAATTACACCGGCACAAAACAGTCACAAAACTTAATTTTTCAAAAATAGAACTTCAGTGAAAATCCCGCGAAACATTAGCTATCGTTATGATAAGCGACCCATCGTTGGGCAGGCTCGATACAAACTGGCCTAATGTCCACCATTAGTATCTCACTCGAGGTGGGAAATTAGCACGTCATGCAACGACTGAAAGAAGATTTTGCAACGTCCCATGACTGTGACTTCATAGAGAGATTGCTGTACCAGAGGAAGACGCGATCTCGATTTTATAATAGGAAACTGTTGTACTTATTTACTTGCAGCGTCCATAACGGAAACTTTCAGGAACTACAAAAATGTATGGGACGACACGAAATAAAGTTTTCTAAAACTATCAAATCTTGTACTAAGCCCCTGGCGGCTCTAAGAATGCAATATGATTTATGATTGCTCATCACTTGCCACAGATAATACTATCAATACTATATTGCTGTCGTATTTCTGTCGCTGCCGCTACTGCTTGATTTTTACGTAGTAAACTAGCAATTCCCGCGGCGAGATTAATGTTGACATGATCCTCAAATATTTGTGTCGGGTCTTATAGTATACACGGAAGTAGGATACTGTATTCCTAGTTTACCCACAACACGAGAAATCATAGTGTGAAGGCTGTTGAGTAGGTGCTGTCTACTATTTTATATATTACTTTTATGTAATGGTCGATACTTTTGATACCGGCTTTACACTCGCGCTTCGTCCCTCGCCTCGTGGCTCGCCTCGTCCCTCGTGCGAGGCTTGTGTTGATCGATGGTAAATGAGTTGCCTGTTTACACTCGCGTGCCGAGTTCAGTCGTCTTTGAGCTAGCAACAATGGAGGACGTCGAAGTCTTAGCAGCAACAAGTTTGTGCGTACTGGGCTTATACTGCTACGTCACGAATTTAAATAAAAGGAAAGTACTAAAGAAACGGCAATATGTAGTATAGTTATTTTTAATGCTTCTCTTTTAAATTTCAGGCAAAGTACCTATGGAACAAATGTTTTAAGAAATGCTGAATGAAGATTCTGGCGAGTTTCAGAATTTTTGCCGAATGTCACCAAATGATTTTGATTTTCTGCTAAGAAAAGTAGAACCTTTGTTTTTGTTTTTGCGTATTTGTTAAAACTAAACACAACCTGCGCGGCACGATGTAGAAGCCAGAATGAAGCGGGAGGGCGAATGTAAACATCCACTCGGGTGCGACGCGAGGTCCTTTGACTCGTGCCCCAAAAACCGCTCCGGACGCGAGCGCCGCGAGTGACGAGGCGAGGGACGAGGCGAGCTACGAGCGACTGTTCACACTCGCACCTCGCTCCTCGCCTCGTCCCTCGCCTCGCGACTCGTACGCGAATGTAAATGGGGTATGAGAAAGTAACACAATGTGCCTATTTCACCATTTCACGAATACACTGTCCGTCATATATTTCTGTCTCTACTTTAGACTAGTCAAAAACAATGATGGGTCTATTGTTATCTTACGGATTGTGTTGAAAAGATGCTGAAACAAAATAATAAACAATAATTTTTTTTGTTTTGTTAAAAATGTTATTTTCTTATTAGTATTTGTATATAGTTATTATTCATAGGTAGATTAGGTAGTACCTATACCTACTTAGTCTACTTACCTACCATCTCTATGTTCACAACAATAATAATTACTTAGTAAAAACAGGCCTTTGCTTGCATCTAACCTACAATAAGAAGTTTATTTATAATATAAATAGTAATTAGGTTTATATGTCTGCAATATTGCAAGGTCATCGTGTTGCGAAATCAATTCATTTTCGATGATATGATGATTCATAAGATAGATAGATTATATCTTTATTGTATACCAAAGTAACAGAAAAAAACGAGAAATATCAAATTAGAACATGAAATACAATGCATAAGCAACCTCCTTTGTATTTTCCTATGTTTAGTAAACGGGTGTTAAGTTACTGTTTAGCTTACACCAAGGTTTTCGAAGTTTGTCACCATGTAGGATAGGTACTAGATTTTATACATGTGACCGTCTGTGGATCTGAAGGTCGTGGGTTCGAATTCTTAAGAAGTCTCTAGAATAGTCTGTTTCCTCTTTCTTGTTTACAAAACTGTTAACAAAATAGACAAAAAGTTCAAGGTCGCTAAAAGGTTTGTTACCTTAATTTTGTTTTTATGCCAATTTAAGAATATTGGATCAAAATAATACAAGGACAGCAGCGTGAATTCCGGCATATTATTTTATTACTTATAATTTTGTAATTGGTATTCAGGAACATTCATCTAATAAATGGTTTAATGATCAAAGTGTTTATATTCCATCCACTCGGTGAACACCGCGAATTTTCTACAAAAAATTACTATTCTGTAAAACCTCTTTTCACGCACCTGTAGGTACATGCGCAGGCGCAACTTCAACTTCAGAGAGATAAAGATCTGTTGTGACTACTATACTTATTTATTGGCATGGTAATAAGGCTCGTGCTATAAGTTTGTTCAGTCTTAATCTAATTTCATGCATATTTTGATTTTTTTAATGACGCTTGATTTTTCAATTTTCAATAAAAAGTTGTCAAAAATGCTTATTTTCGATTAAAATTGAAAATTTTTGGAACGAGCGGTATCTTACAAATCAGCCACATGAAAAAGAAGAAGGGTGGTGGTTGAAGCTTAGGTACTACAACCACACACAAGAGTTCCTCAGGAGTGTTATGTAGTTAGCAACAAAATTACCAATTGCAATGATTTTGTAAAACGCCTGTAAACTTGTAGCTTAATTTTTAAATTAGATTTGCTATAATAATATTGAAAGGCTTGCTCAAAACAAATATTGATGTAGCCGATAGGAGCGTGGAGTGGTGAATGTCGTGGGATTAAAACACTTATTTGGATGAATTTTGGGAAGAAAACCGAGCGATTACGCGTAGACACGACAGTGTCCGTTCGCGGTTCACAATCCAACTGAACTGTTCGTATCTGCGCGCAAACGGGGGGTAGTCTCCAGTTTATTAAAAAGTAAGTAAGTACATAAAATTTCGTTTAGATATACCTACGCTCAAATATTAATGTTTTGTTACCTAACTGTAAAACTTTAATTATATATTATTTTTATTCCAGGTTCGCGAGGCGCGTCGTCTACAATTGATAAGTAGTAAACGATATCATGATAAAGTTTCAAAAATGTTTTCGCTAAAAAACACTAGTAACTTTTTTTTTCAGAACTGATTAGGTGTGAATTATAACTTATTTATAAAAGGTAAGTAGGTAATATTATGATGAAAAGATGTGAACCAATAATAATTTTGGAATTCTCTAATAAGTTTAAAAAGCTAGAGAAACCGATTTTTGCTTTTATCACACTGTGGTAATATATCTGTGATCGCATAATATTTAATTTATCGATAAGTCTGAAACAGTCTTCTCATTGTGACATTGCTACTTCAATGCCTCTTGTTCACCTTAGTTTGCAACTTTATTGCGAGAAACGTAAATAATTGGGAGTCTCAGACAGAGAATAATCTCTGTAAAAGGGATCATACAAAAAAACGCTAGGAAGCAGGCCGTAGTTTCTTGCCCGTTCTTCTAGGCTCTGGTCGCGTGGAACTGGCACCTAGAATCACCTAGTTATATAAGACGATTCTAAATGATCCTTGTGATTTTATTGAATAAGGAAAATTTTGACTTTGACTTTGAGTCTCAAAGTAATGATATTTATTCCAATCGTTGCATCCGTATACTATTTTATTATAATCACTGTATTTAGGTAAGTACTTACATAAAGCATTTGTATTTTTTTCACACTATTTAAATTCATTTTTTTAATCCAAATTAATCTAAATGCACATTGCTGCTCGTACCTTATTAACATTCACAAACATTTAATAAGTGTTAGGGCCTATTTCACCATCCTTGAGTAACGCTATCCGTCAAATAAAAATATATCTAACTTTGTTTTTGACAAGTTTAAAATAGAGACGGGAGATTTTTATAACTGACCATCAGTGATATAATTTCCGTCTCTACTTTAGACTTGTCAAAAACAAAGATAGAAATCTTCTTATTTGACGGATAGCGTTACTCAGAGATGGTGAAACAGGCCCTTAAATACTAACACAGTTCACTTCGTTGGCGTTATCCCTACCGCGATGGACCTAAGTTAGCAGGATCAACGGAAATGACTGCCTTTTCAAAATACGAGTATTATAAAAATAGTGATATGACCTTACCCCGTAAAGCAATGTCTCTTCGTAGCATCTCGTGCATCCGTCACTGTCATACTCCGTATAGTCACTAGAAACATATTATTAAATTAATACATTGCTTTAAAATTAATTTATAATCGAATATAATCTAAAAATATAGAAACTAGAAACGACTAAAGCCTACCTTCTCCCGATAACTTTGGGAGGGTTAAAGTAGGTACCTATCAATATCCCAACGTTAAAAAAAAAAACAAAAAAAAAAGTACCCATTAATATCAACAACTTTTTCAATAGAACCAATAATGCGAGCGCAAAAAAGTTGTTAATGATAATGGGTACTTTAACCCCTTAAGTTTGCAAAGCCTTATACACCTTGTATATTATGTAAGAAGATGGTTTCGGGGACTAGGTAAACGCTATAGAATATAAAGTACTATCTTCTGTAACCTGTAACGTAATGTAAACTTTACGATCTGTTTTTAAAAAAATATTCTATTCTATTTTGTATAATGTTCAAAGAGTCCTCGATATAACGACCTATTGTAACTTGGTTCCTATACAAGGTGTAATGCCGCCTATACATGTTGGCCCAACGTCGACGAGTGAAGGCCAACGCCAACGTGTGGACGGCATGTTTGCCTTGCCTTGCCATGGCTCGGTGTCGCTCGCCTTAGTTGGCCGAGTGCTTACAAGCGCCAATGTGTGGACAGTACTATTGCAGTGACTTGTCATCGCTTGCGGTCGCTCGCGTCGCTCGCCGCCACTCGCCTCACTTCGGAGCCGTGTCGGTTTTTATGCACAAATCAAAGGCGCTTGCCTGCACTCGGCCAACCGTGTCCACATGTTGGCCCGCTCGTCTACGTTGGCCGCTTGCAATAGTTTGCGTAGGCTTGCCAAACATGTGGATGGTAGCACTCAATTTGCTTACGCTTACTTAAGCTCGCATTGGCACGCGTTAGCGTTCGCTCGGCCAACATGTATTGGGGCTTTAATAAAAGCAATCTTCAAAAACTTGGGGGGTTTAATGGTACCCATATGAACAATTTCTTATGACTGTTAGCGCGCGAAAAAAATCTGTTGATACAAAATGCAATCAACCTAGTAATAAATGCCGGGTGCAGAAGCTAGTATACGTACTATAGTATCATCACATTTTATTATTTTTATTATTTTATTAATTAATTTGGACATCCAACTTAAAAACATAAATAAAATACAATACAAAAGCTTAATGGGTCTTATAACTACGTGTTTCTCCAGTTATAGGTTGCCACGGCAAGACTCAACTAGACAAATAGGTACCTAATAGAATATATAATAAGTAGTAGATATAGTACAGAAAAGCTTAACTTTAGTTGCTATTTCCTTACCACATTGTGATTCTAGCGGTTATATTTTGTTCAGACTGACTTTTGCGTGTTCAATGTTTATGTAGGTGTATTGCAATATTTTGCAAACATTGTCCACTACCTGACGACAAGGTGTGCGCGGACCAATACCCTAACGTCTATCTACATGTACCTACCATAGTGTATGAGTAGTAAGTACTTATCTCAGAAAACTCAGCAACACAGACACTACGATAAAAAAGCTAGCTAGCTGTACCTTTTTCTAATTCTAATAACTAGGATATAAAAATTAGGTCACCTGCACCAGAATAAATAAAAAAACAAAGTATACAATACGTTATACATAACAGTTTTATTCATATTTTAGGTAAGTACCTTATATATCGACTTTTAATACTATTAGACGTAAGTTTATGATATAAGACAAAATTAACTTGGAAGTATTTAAATTAAGCTCTCTTGTGCACTACTAACACATCGTCGTTCCACAAATACGCTTAGGTTGTCTGGAAGATAATACTATATAGCATTGAATTCACCTTTATACTGTTATAATGTTATGTGCAATATAGATAGATAGATAGATAGATATATTCTTTATTGTACTCTCCACTTAAACTAATACAACAATAATACAGATTCTTTAGGAGGTAAGTACAATGGGCGGCCTTATTGCTAAAAGCAATCTCTTCCAGGCAACCTTTGGATGGACAGGATCTAATACACAAAAACAAGGACGGGGGCGTATATAAATATAAATTTAATTTGTATAATTATATATTGTATAAATTGTATAAATATATTATTTTATATCTATTTACTTTTTATTAGATTGGTAGTTATTATGACGCAGACTAAAATCTAAGAAAACATTAAGGTAATAATAATCCCACTATTGAAGGTTACCTATGCAAATACAGGTACTCACTTTTTCCTTATCGCAGCCGAGCTCGTCACCAAGGAATCCAATTTACAACGAAACCCTTAAAGGCTATTCAAATGACATAACACTCAAATTGTTTTCACTTTTAAACTAAACTTTCACTTATAAAACTATGATTACAACACAGCATATTACTATTTTTACAAAACCTCAAGAGCATGCACCGTTGAATACCTCGATTCCTCTATAACAACAGCTAATTCTATCGATATTTAAAATCTAATTTACGAAATGATTGAAGTTAATCGAGTTATTTCGACAGACACAATAGCAGACCCGCGGTGCGCGCGCGCCGCTCTGTCGCGGGCTGAAGCAATGAATCGGAACGTTGGCTGGGATCACGTCACTTCATACATAGCCGTAGGTGCAACTTTTTTATAGTCTCATCCTTTTTAGAGTTCAACGGGACTGAAGAACCGGATTTATATATTGCCGAGATGAGGTTTGATGAAAGATTGCTGCGTTAGGACGTAGAGCAAGTCTATCACGCCCGTAATCGCATTTATTGTTCAATTACTGATCCCGACTCAAGCATAGATGTTTTGAGAGTTATATATGAGGAACTCTACAGTACATCTGAGTTCTATACTAGAATTTGAGGAAGTGTTTTATCTCAGCTATAGTAAAATGTAATCCGTATTTGAACACTGATTTCCTGGCTTTGAGTTGATAGCAGTAAGTCTGTAAATATTCTGTGTACTTATCTACTCTTCTGATTACTTATAGTAAAGGTACCTATCTACTTCGCCTACGACTAGTACCATGAAACTTTTGGCTTAGCTTAGTACTGCAGACAGGTTTTGTTCGAACACGTATTTTAATACGTTGAAGTATTTACAGAATATTTTGAATTGAAAATTCACACGTTTCTAAAGTTAGGTATCAAGAAATCGTCGTTTATGTGAATCGGTACATTCACCAGTAAAAACAATAGTTTTATCTACGTAATTTTGTAAAGGCTCGATTTGGTAAAGAGACCACGAGAAATACTCAACTCAGACACAATAATAGGACCAAGAGAAAACACCCAAAAAATATGATCTTCCATGTAATTTAAAACATGGTGAATATGGCATAATGAGCAATCGTCGATGTTGTCAGCAACCAGTCAGCAACATGCAAATTTCAGCAATACAAATTTAAAAATGTAAAACAATTAAAAAATTGTATTAGTTGATGGTAAAGTGAATGGTTGTACACATGTTATTCGTAATATTATATGTATCGGTAGGTATCGATATTTTTCATTCCAAGTTCAATGCGTAGTACCACGCTTGACCGTTTCTCGATGTTGATTTCCCCACAGCTATTGTTCACGTGAGAAGCGGGTCCAGTGTTATCGATCGGTGTTCAAAGAATGCCTATATTTTATACACTAGCATAGGTATAAATCAATTATTTGCTTCATTGATTGATTATCCACCTATTTTCCTCCAAGTGAATACCTATGCTCAACCAAGTTTTTCTTGAGATAATTTGTTTAAGATATACATTATTTATCCAATGTACCTACCCAGTTATATTTATAGAACGTGGTTTGGCTATGTAAACTATTTTACATAAAATTAAGTCAAGCTGGGTAATTATTATCTTGGTATAAACGGAGTTATAACTATTTTAAAAGGTGTAATAAGCCCACTCCCAAAATTTTTAAGGTTTAAAAGTAAAAATCAATAACAATTTTTTTTATAAAACCATCAGTGCTACCATACCAAACCTTATATACTTAATACAAATATTTACTTGGCAAAAATATACGTAACAGTTGATTTGTTTTTCGAGAAAACACTTATTATTTCATAGAAAAAGTTGTTCATAACAATGGTTACTTTAGCCCCGTATTTCTAAGGAGTGGCCTTTTCACACCTTGTATTGAAAACTTTTCATTGATAATAATAATATATGGCATTATTTAAATATGCGGTAGGTACGAGTATTTGAAGTACCCAAGTTTTTTTGTAACTACTTATCATTTTTTGTAAAAAAAACGGAGTTTAGGATTTGTGTTGGGTACGTCACATTCATCAATATACAATACATACAACGTGTGGGTTTAGTTTTTATAATTATTGCTAACACTTTTTTGTCTGTTGATGATGTAGGACTTATAAAAACTCCAAGGATATTCAAATGAGGTTCATCAATGTATGAACCGATTACAGACACTATACTATGTATAAAACTGAGAACTATAAGTTGTTGAGTTTTTTTTATTATAGAGACGACTGTGTATCAAATTATTATTAGGCAATGATGATATTGGCTGAATAAAGCATTTGTTTATGTCTAACAGAGGACTGCCACAGGCGAATATAATGATGACCTCTCATGATAAACCATTCAAAAAATCTATGGTACACCTGAGCTACATTGCAGTAATTTTTTATAATTTTAGATATGTAGTTAATAACTGCACCTCAAAAATGTACTACGAAACAACCCGTAGGTTCACATACACGAGGATCGAATTACCCCTAAATGTTTCCGCGTCCAAATCGTTATTGAACGAGTCGGCTCGGCTCTTTTAACAATTTGAACCAATTATCATGACCAAATTAAACACGATATGAGTCAGCAATTTAAATAAGCATATACAGGTCAAGAGTACTTCGATAAGATCTCATAGAGAAAAACTCGCGGGCTATTTTTCATTTAGCTAGTGTAGTTAGAATAATATGTAAGTATTACTTATTCCACGTCGTGTTATTGGAGAATTTTGTGATCTCATTTATCGCCTTAGATATTTTCTAACCATTTAGAAATAAATAATAAGAAATAAATAGGCCTTTGCAACTAATCTAAATGATTTTGTACAGCGTCAGGCTAGGGCCACATTTTACCCATGCCCTGATGTACAGAAAGATGTACCTATTGTATTTTTTATGTGAAAATACTAGTTTTTATTTATTTTTGGCGTTCAACTGAAATACAAGTACATGTTATGTTGTGAAACATAAAGATATACAAAATATACGGGTCTGGCCTTTGTTAAAGGCAAATTGACTCTACCTATAAGGGTGTAATAAAAAACAGTCATTAAAACAACAAACATTTAGTACGCAATAATCTACCTTGAACTGAAATGATTAGTCGAAACCCCCATTGCGAAATTTGGCACTTATTATCATTTATTTCAATGAAACTAAAGTCCAGAACTTAAAAAACTGAAAGTTGTCAATTAACCGAGTGGTGCCATTCGAATGATAGAGATCAAGCTCCAGCACCTAAAGATGCTTGAGTAAACTGAAAATCTAGAATCAAAAACCTATTCACCACTTTTGTACTCTCACCATGCTATGACAGTACCGTTTGATTCAGGCTCAGCTTGGTCTACTTTGTCTTTTAACAGCGATCCAAGTTCCTGGTGCACTGTATCGTTTAACAATATGCGAGGTTCAGTCGGGCGTAGGGAATTGTTCAGCAGTGCATGTCCCATCTTCACAATCTTAGATACAAGCCCACTTGACATTATGGCCCCGTTGATAGTCCTGTTGTACTTCGCCTCCTCAGAGTCCACGCGTGGCCAGACTATTTGGAAACCCGAAGGGTGAGTGTGGTTGACTGCAGAGAAAAACAAGTAATTAAATTAAAAATTTTAAAAACCCCTGAATCTTGGATCGATGTTCATCAAACATAGCTAAGAACACTCCCGATTTATTCACCTTTCAAACAAAAAAAATAAAAACAAAATTGGTTCATCCGTTCGGGAGCTACGTTGCCTCAGACAGACACACACACACACACACACGTCAAAATTATAACACCCCGTCGTTTTTGAGTCGGGGGTTAATAACAGCCATATCAGCTCATCAGGATATTCAGGATCATCAATATGACCAAGAATAAAGCAGTGAAACCAAACCAATACCTGGTTTTATGCAACGATGTTCAATGTAGCAGTAGGTGTATCCAAATATGGTGCCGATCGCAACCGCGCACGTAGTCATGACGAGAATGCCAGAAGTGATCACCAGAAATGACATCCATTTGGACTTCCTATAAGTAAGATTAAAAAATACAATGAACCTAATATTTGAGTTAATGTGGCTGCTGGTCTAGTGGTTCGAATCCAGCAAGGATTCAAATACTAGTCGTGTAACTATTTTTAATAAACATTTGTTTAGTGCTTTCGCACACCACAAAAGACATAATGACGATAAACATAAAATTTAAGGAGATGTGGCTGATGAACCAGCAATGATGGATCGGAATACGCTTCATTTTTGGTTTGCGTAAGTATGACCACGTTTCCGAGTATCGCAGTAAGCTCAAGTGGTTACCCATACGACTTCGCCGGAATACTCACATTTTAAATCAGTTGTACAATATTCTCTTCAGCTCAACCTCTCCTACCTATCTCAAAGATCGCTTTCAATTTCTCCATCTTTCGAATCCCCGATCCTTGCGCTCCTCTGATACTATCCAACTTAAAACGCCTGTACACTCATCCTCATACTTTCATAATTCCTTCACAGTGCGGGCTGTCAGGTTATGGGACGCTTTACCTGTTGCAATCAGACGTGCCAAATCGCTCCCGATATTTAAATCAATGGTCAAGGAGCATTATTTGCGATGCTGTCACTGACTGGACTTGCTTGATTCTTTCTTTAGGTTTTAATAAGTAGGTATTTATTTTAAATCTTGTGTATGTATGTATGTAGGTATATGTATATTATTATTCTTTGCTTTGTATGTATTGGGTATATTTTGTATGTTATAAGTATTGTTTGCCATATTTTTTGAAATATTTATTATCTTTAGATAGCACCCCTAGTTTATTACCCCGTAGTCCTTTCCGTCCATGGTTGTCTGGAAGAGATCGCTCATTAGCGATAAGACCGCCCATTGTACAATTAGTTAAGTTTTGTTTTGTATGTTATAGTAGTCCCTAGGTTAAGGTGTGCAATAAAGTATTTTCTATCTATCTATCTATCTATCTATCTATCTATCTATCTATCTATCTATCTATCTATCTAATGATGAAGGAGGATTTATGGAATTTTTCAATGTCGGGTTTTTGTATTTTTTGTAAAATTAACGTTTCTCCTGTAGATTAACCTAGGCTAGGTGAAAGTAAGGCAAGGAGTCAACTTACGCTTTTAACACTTCTGGCAGATTTTCTCTTTCCAATAAGCCGTAGTTCATTGTTCTGAAATAAGAAATTTTTACGAATGAAAAAACCAATAGGAAAATATTCTGACATATACTAATCACTCTGGTTTTTGTTCTGACAGATTACTCTAGATTCGTAATCTGTGGAGGTATTTTTGGATGACCTTGTAAATTTTTTTTTCGATTTCATTTTTCATGGAAATAGGAATGTAAATTCCATGTCTTCAAGTGACGTTGGTAACGAAGGTGCATCGTTGACGTAGAGTGGTGACGTAGTTTACGCGGTTGCAATGTAATTTATTTGTTTATTTACATCAAATTATACACTTTTTATACTTTACTTTTTAATTTTTCTATATAATCAGAATAATAACGGTCGTATGAATGTGCTGTAACTGTGGGGGGGATATTTCAGTATGCCTTGGAAATTTAGCCTACGTTATACAAAGGTTAGAACGACGAAGTAAAATTTTTTAGCAAGGTTCATACTGGTTCAAATGATAACGAATGCTAATCAATACCCGGAAAGCCTTGCAGAAAGAGAATCTTATTTATTTATCAAAATTACATTACACATATTTACCCCCAAATTGAACAATCCACCAAACCCTTTCAACCACCTTTCCGAGACCAACCTGAGACCTAAACATCTGTTTATTTTTGTGAAAGCCCGTTTTCAGTACACCCGAAATAATTTGCCGCTATTAGTATTTAAAAATTAACGGCTAGTCGGTTCACAGAAAATGCACTCCTGCATCCAAGTTGGTTCAGTAGTTATTTTATTAAAATTGGATACCCAACACAGGTTTACACTTCACAATATTACAGGTTCATTTAAAATATAAAACTAGGTGCTCCCATAATTAAAGGGTACCACAGTAGTTTCGACGTGATTGAAACACAAATATCCAATCATCTTACCTTTCACATTTATAATATTAGTGTGGATTGTTTTTTTAGACTTGCATCGTGTGTAGCCGCAGTAGCAGTCGTATCTTGCATCATGGCGACGTTACTGATTGTGCTATCAGTAGGAGTCGGGGCTGGCTACCACTACTGCTTTGTGGAAGCTAAACTCAATGCCACTTTGAGCGGTGCAAGTAAGACCTACCAACTGCTATATATAGTTTCTCAACGGTCGACGAACTTCTTGGCTACACGGCAGTGTAAACCGTCATTGCTAATCCACGCTTTTTGGGTCAGCCACATAGCTCACAGAACTGACAAGTGACAACCGCTGAGGAATAAAAGTTCTCGAAGTTTAAGACGGCCCCCAAACGATGGACCGACGACATGGTCAAGATTACGGGAAGTCGATGGATGGCTTCTCCATCCAATCGTTCTTTGTGGAATTCTGTAAATGAATCCACTCTTCAACTTCTTTACTCTTCTTCTCTTATATATGGCCTAGCTCTGTCCATCATTTCGACAGACAATTTTGCCAGTGTCAAGTGGATTATTTGAAATAAGTTAAGTCAAGTCGAGTCATACGTCAAGTCCTCTTCTACCTACCTGCTTAACAGGGGCCCTAATCGTGCCCTAGCTAATTTCACATTTACTACCAAGAGAGAATGAGAAACGTCGGAAATGTATTGGAATAGTTAGAAAAGTGTCCCCGTGTATGTGTTTTATAAAAAACCACCAGCTCAATTTTTGTTTTACAGAACATATGACTAAAACGCAAAAAATTTGTGATAAGCCGAACCTGCCCAAAGAAGATGCAACAACAGCGGAGCCTACTGAACAAACTGATATAACGACTGAAAACAATAAGCGAAAAAGACGATCCAAAAATCTGGTCTTGGACGAACCAGGAGCATTTCAGAACCAGTCGACCCCGCTATCTACAACCGAACCAATCTTAGAGATCAGGCCAACTATGGTAGTACCTCTCAAATACTCCGCATTGATGATATTGGTCAGGAATTTGCAACAAAAGAACCACAATTTTACATTGGAGTTGATAGCAGCAAAGTTATAATAAATGTTAGGATGTTACAGCGCAATTGCATATTATTTTGAATTAATTATTGATAAGATACATGATTTTGAGAAATACATGATCAATCGTTACTAACCTTTGAGTAATGAGCACTAGGACGTGCTCAGTGAGGCAATGTATTGTTATAGGCAATGGTTACCACTGATCATCAGGTGGGCCATCTTATAGTTATATAAAAAAAACCTACACGTGGATAAATAAGTTTTAATTTAAAATGTTATTTTTAAAACTAAGCTTTTACGTTCGCGTCATATAGGACCGGAATCCTTGTCAAGATAAATCAAACGAGCCCAAACTCGATGGGGTTGCTTCGTTTTATTACAGAGCTCTCATGCCCACCTTCCGGCTCCATCAACAGATCAGCGTAGGTCAAGAACTTGCAAGATTTTACCTAAACGATAAAAGCTTGTAAAAATTAGAAGTACTTAATATTTTTTTCTTTTTTTTTTATACATTATAGACAAGCGTTTGACCGCAATCTCAGCTGATGGTAAGTAATTAAATTGAAAATTTAAAAAACCCCCGAATCTTAATAGAACACTCCCGACGACTAATTCACCTTTTTTTACACAATAAACAAAATCAAAATCGGTTCATCCGTTCGGGGGCTACGTTGCCTCAGCAGACACCACGGGGGTTGAACTGTGAACGATATTTTTAGTCTAGTTATAGTCTGCGGCTCACATATGTCAATTGACACCCCCCCTTCACCCTTCCTTCATATCACGCCCCTTGTCCGATCCGACCGCCATGTTTGTTCGTTGTTTCTGGGGCAACAAAACAAAACAACAAACTAACCGCCATTGCAGTTTTAATTTTAAGTTGATGAGTGAAGTTTTGCGTTGATTTATTTCTGTAACTGCAGTTTCATCTAAATATGTACACCAAGTGCTGTGTTGTGAGCTGTGCTAGTAGACGAAAAGACGTCAATAATTTACATATGTTTCCAAAAACTGAGATAGGACTCCAAAAGTGGTAAGAGTGCATAAACTGTGAAGTCGTAGCCTGAGCTTCCAAGGTCTTCGCAAGCAGTTTGTGGGTCGCAAACACATTGAGAAGAGGTTTCTCGCGTCCACACGCGATAGAGCTCGTCTTCGCCCCGGTGCCTATCCCACGTTACCTATTTACCGCAACAGAGATATCCAGTGATATACCTCAAACATCTCCAATACCCCCTGGTAAGTACCTCGTTATGAACATAACAATCAAAATGAATTCACTACCACACGAGTTGAGCTTATTTTATTACTATTGTTTTAGGAGTAGGTACTCAAACAATTGATTAGTTAAATTGCTACTTGGGCTCCCTAGCCCAATGTACCTAGAAATGTTAAAGGCAAGAGAATACCCTTATTCTCTTGTAAGTTACACCCAAATTAATCATGCTCTTGCTATTACATTTTGAGCGCTGGATATGAATATTGTTGTGGTTTGAGCAAATGTTTCCTATCTATGACCGCAGTCTAAATTGGTATATCCAGTTACTTCTATGTAAATTTGTGTATTTTCATTTTCAGATCATGTCAATCGTGATCATGATGATTACACACTAAAGCAACCACATCAAGATCACACTTACTGCAAGGCAGTAGTAAAGAAATGGTCCAAAACTGATTCTGGTAAGTACCTATGTATTATTAAACCTTTATATTAACCTGTAGATATCTAATCAAAATTATTTTTAGATGTTTGTCAGATTACCGACCAACGATTACCTACTGTGATTGGTTTCAGAAATAACTGTTCCTTCTCCAGCACTACACCATGTTGAAATCCCGGTTGTGCCCGGTCCATCCCAGAGTGAACCCACAGATATTCCTAAATCAGATGGAAAGAAATACTCACATACCTTATTATTTTCTTTTCTGTTTTACTGTTGTCTGTAATATTGTTGCGAATGCTGTGCAAGCCTGTAATTGGCACACATTCTATAATATAATTATTGTTTATAAGTTATTTTCGAAAGTGTATTATGTGTGCTGTTGGCGATGCCTTATAATAAATAAATAAATAAATAAATTATTATTACCTACCTAAGTACTTTACAAGTTTTTGCATTAAGTTAATAAGTGTTTTTATTTTATTATTTACAGATAATTCTAACATTGGTACTAACATTAGTACTAAAAGCAATAGGTGAGTCATCTACACAAAAAAGAAATTGACACCAGACTGTGCAAGGCTGCGTAAAATATACAGAAAATCACAAAGACAATTAAATTACTACCGGAGAGCTAGAAAGGCTAATAATAATAATAATAATAGCGCACGCTGCTGATTGTGGTTAAGGTACTGATTTGGATCAGATGAGATATCTATAGATCGCTTGCAGCAGTCTGCAGATAGCTCAACTGTTTCATGTATGTATTTTGTAAACGAATTAGTCGTAGTTTTCTTTATTTAATAAATATGATTCAATATACTTTAATATCTTGTTTTACTCATAAGTCTCCCTTATCTCGAGGTCGTTTAAATTAATTAAAATAGTAGGATAGAAGTAGGTTCAATCGGGTGCCATGATTACACAACCATGGAAAGTACAACCTTGGAATGTACAGGCATGGAATTCATGTACATAGTGGTCGCCAATTCCATGGCTGTGCAATCCCGGGCTGTGCTCTCAAATTAAAAATAAAAGACCAATCATATGACATACGTGAGCATTCTATTGGACGAATTTTGCTCTATGGGAGTGCCCCGTCTGAGCGTAGCTTCTGTAGTTTGTGGCAGACACACAAACGCGTAAATACACACACACACAAACACACATATATACATACACACACACACAGTCACGTCAAACTTATAACCCCGTAGTTTTTGCGTCGGGGGTTAAAAAACCAGTAGGTAGGTACCAAAAGTCACACTCGATCTTTGTGAGACTTTTTGTACCAACAGGAATCACACACAACTGTTTTATGTCTCTTTCAAGCATCGTATATTAGTACTATACTTAGTTTATATTATCTGTGATATTAGTAGGCACCACCAAAGATTTTTATGTGAATTTTTCCGCACAACAGTACATGTGCAATCATTTGTTGCATTGCACCTAACTTCAGAGATCCTTTCAAAGATCCGTGGTGCGTACTGTATCTTTTTATCTATGGTCATAGATTAACTTTTTGTCTCGTGTTCTGAGCTTTTTATGTAAGGATGTCTATGCCATCTATTAGTTTGTGATGTCTATGGATTTCAATACATTTTCTCAAAAACTTCAAAAAGTGAACTTTTCTTTCAGAAGTTAGAATTATTACTGGTATTTTCACCAAAATATTATCAAACCGTAAACATGGGAAGTGTTTTCAGTATGTTATCGGAATTGATGTATACTTCGGAAAAGTAAGGAATAAAAATCTTTAGATTTAAATTTTGAAAGACTTCGTGATATCAAAACAAAGAAATTAATCTCTAAGGGCGGCTTGCACCAGAATCGCTAAACGCGTTTAACTCTTAAATAGTATTTAGCGAGTTGTCAAGTCATACAAATACGTCAGATTTAAATCGATTTAGCTGTTAAATACGTTTAGTGATTCTGGTGCAAGACGCCCTTAGTAGCATAATATTATTTCACATTATTTCCACATTTCCACAACTAACTATAGCCTCAAAGCTCACCTCATCCTTCGGTGCAGGTTCGATTCCTGCGGTGGGATAATGTAAATTGGCCTACTTATATGTTCCGAGTGTACCATAGTAACCCGTAGCCTAACTACCCACGGCACAGGGAATCCTATGTATCAGGCTTAGGTATTGTAAAACGTATCTATTCTAAGTCTGGAGATAGAATAGAATAGAATAATTTTTATTTCCAAAAATAGAACACAGGATATAGGGTAAACAGTATTAGGACACAGTCGTTACACAAATGATTATGTATGCTAGAAACGGCGAGGCCCAAACTAGGCAAAAGCCTGTATCTTGGGTCTCAGGATAGAAGAATTTAAACGATTTTCGTTGAGATTTACCAAGTTTCCTGTGAATCGAAGATCGTCATCTTCGACTGCATCTGCAGCAGGGCCCTTATGCTCAAAATGACGTCGAATACTCGTTTTACCAGCGAGTGAAACGAGTTTTCGGCCGAGATATGATGTCATCTCTATTAGAGTAAAATCTCTGCCGAACTGAGTATAAGGCTCCTGGTCAAACACAAGATTCAACATGGACTGGAAAAGGATGATAGCGGTAGTTCCATCGCTTGCCACTTCAGCGTTGCGTTGTTTGATCTTTACCACTTATTGACATATTTGTTGTAGACTCCTATCATGCTTTACGTGCACAATGCTGATAACATGCCTCGTAGCAACGCTCATCGTGATTCTAGTTATGGGCATCGGCCTTGGATACAACTACTGCTTTGTGGATATCAAGACAAAACATCGATACGGTACGTATAGATCTTATGTCCACCACTTGTTACTAGCCAGTTCACAGTTACTTCGCACACAGCGCGTAGACAGCCAGATAACTTGTAGAAGCTAGTTGTAGATGGAAGAAGACCTCGCGGCCGATCACCAAGGCGGTGATCTGATCTAATAAAGACGCTCACTGGGCGTCACAGGAAGTCCCCTGTCACAGTTCCCTGTCACAGGAAGCAACTCGTCAACAACTTATTAAAGGGTTTCAAGATGCGGGCACCACCTGCAGTAACGAAGAATATGACAAAGAGAGAGATCTTTAAAAAAAACTGAAGGAACAATTATTGGGTGGTTCCTCTGGCTAGGTTAATCTGTATTTAATCATTGCATTATCTCACAAAAAACCAAAGACGAAGTATATGACACGTTGCACTGCGTTCACCAATTTATGATGTACCTAGCTAAAGTCATACATTGCACCGACACGACATCCTTAACAAACCCTTCAAATCGGATCTTAGCAATGTCAATTTGTACTTGCAACTGTAATATTTAATGGTCAAGCACTATACTGTACCTACAACTGGGGTCTGTGTGGTAGGTACTTATCAGAAATTATGAGTAGGTACCTAGGTGTTAGAAGTACCTAGTACCTTCGAGTCTTCGAGTCATATTGGCTATTGCAGTGTAGTCGAAACTTCAGATAAATGCCCGTGTAAAATCCGATCACGAAAGTGTAAAAAGTAGGTACTATTTCATAATATCTTTTTACAAATTCACATGTCTTTTGTTACAGTGCCGGCTAGCTACCGATATCCTGGAGGTCACCATCGGTACCCGTACGGCTACAGCCCAGGCCACAAGCCAGGCTATGGCCCAGGCTACGGGCCAGGCTACGGCCCAGGTTATGGGCCAGGCTATGGCCCAGGCCACGGGCCAGGCTACGGCCCAGGCTACGGCCCAGGTTACGGTCCAGGCCACAGCCCAGGCTATGGCCCAGGCCACGGGCCAGGCTACGGCCCAGGCTACGGCCCAGGCCACGGGCCAGGCTACGGACCAGGCTACGGCCCAGGCTACGGCCCAGGCTACGGCCCAGGTTACAGCCCAGGCTACGGCCCAGGTTACGGGCCAGGCTACGGCCCAGGCCACGGGCCAGGCTACGGCCCAGGCTACGGCCCAGGCCACGGGCCAGGCTACGGCCCAGGCTACGGCCCAGGTTACGGGCCAGGCTACCCTCGCTCAAAACACAATATTACTGAAGCGAGCGACCTTGATCCTACATTACCTCCGCTCGCTCAAATTGAAAACACAACTCGTCCTTTATCAAATCTTAATATAACTACATCTACTATGAATTCTACAACAACCATAGTAAATGAAACTACTGAAAATTTCACTGAAGCTATGAACTTCACTACTACGTCCATAGCTGCTATATCGATGCCCACACCGAATGATTTTAACACGAATACTATCAGTACCGAAACTTCTACAATGAATGTTAGAGATATAAAACTTGGTACAGTTATAAAACCGGTTGGAGATGAGGAAACTGATGAAGGACCTCCTTCTATAATCACACCAATAAATGGTCTAGATATTATCAGTCTACTTTCTAAATTGAGATCTGAGAACAGGAATTATTCCCTGCCGGTTGTTACCACGTAAGATGTGAAGTGTTGTTTTTAGATGTTAATTTATTTATAGGTGTTTTACTTTGTAGTTTTACTTATTAATTTTATAATTATTATATTGTTTCATGTTATGGTTTATAAATATTTTATTACATAGATACTTCTGATACCTGGGCAAATCTATCTTCTACATTACCTAGGGTAGGTTACCACCTATTAATGAGTGCTTTGAATAGTCTTACCGGTAGGTAATCTAGGCCTGTTTTGAGGCACAAAAAGATTCCTTTTCACTAGCGAAATAAATACTATTTAAGCCTGTCTCTTTTCAATCTAGACTAGAAGGTTCACGGGTAGCACCCCTATAGTATTCCTCTATGACAGAGACCAAATTTTAGTTAAGTAAGTACATATAAGCAATGTGTAGCTATTTATTGATACGGTTCGTATGACTATTGACAAACTCTGTTAACGGGGTAGGTATTTGGAGACCTTTGTCATGGCTTTATCGCAGGGTGATGTTCGTGCTTCCGAGGGCACGTTAAACTGTCGGTCCCTGATCTAGCAGTCGGGGCCTTAAGGCGGCCTAAAACTCCGTCACCAGAGTTGGTCACACGAATTTTATCGCAGGATGAAAGAGTTATAGGGCGGCGTATGTGGTGTGTCTATGGCGGTGCAACATGCTAAATGCTTATCTGTGGCTATATCAGTGATCTTTGATATTTTTTACGACGAATTTTATAACTATTTCATTATATTATGTACATCTGTAACAGGTAAATCTGTCATCAAATGCCAAATTCTGTCTCGTTTTCTGTTTATTTTGTATTTGGTTATGTTCATAAATTCAAATCATGTTTTTTAAATAAAATATGCAGATTTTTAATAATTACTTAACTTATTAGTGATGTGGGGCTAAATTCCAATGTGATGTGGTCGAAGAAGGTGCAGCAGTGTTGTCTTCTGTCGAATTATGTGGTAAACTGTTTTTGTTCTTTTCTGTGGATAAAGCTGACTAGGCCAAGAGGATGGTATACAAGCCTACTCCATCTGAAAAGCGTCTCAGGCATTGCAGCATCCCATTCATCGGGGCATGGCTAAAATTAATCCCTAGTGACGATTCATCTTGATAAGATAGGATATATCTCTCATCTAAACAAACTATTTACAGTCTTGGTTCTCATAAGAATTAATAATTTTAAGAGCAATTTTAAATTTTTAGTTTTTAGTTCAGTAACATATAGATTCTCTGAACTCTAAACCTAAACAACCCTTTGAAATACTAACAAACATTTAGAACATTTAGAAACAGCATTAATCTTGGTATCTCTGCGACTTATTTATTGCTTCAGATACTTACTCCAGAAGCCTTTCAATTTTCATAATAATCTATGGGCGACATGGGCACTTTGGTAGATGGTTTAAAATTTTCTTTGAAGGTCTCCGTGTTATTCTTACCTACTTCTAAGGGTGCGGCCTCACCTCAAATACAGCCAGGCACTGCGCAAAGCACGAGGTTTGCCTTGCTTGCGATAATTATACCAGCCTAGAAAAAACCTACGATTGTGTATGTGTATGTTGCTTAGTTGTTCGAGAGTACAGGATTTTGGGCGGGTTTTCTTCCATCTGGTTGTCTTGTAATATCCTCGTCGCTTTTGGATACTGAAAGCTATACGAACTAGTGCTCACTCGTTGACACTCCTCAGTCACTAACTGTTTACTTGCCGCACCTTTTTTCCTTCGCGTAAAGTTTAAGAAGGACATAAAACTGGAATATATGTTCCAAATTCACACATCATATTCTACAACGACTTTCATATGATATATACTTTCAAGGTAAGGTAAGGTACTTTCCCATCAGTAAAACGATTACAAATTCTATAAATTATTATAGAAAAATAATATAACAAAATTGTGTGTTATAATTTTATAATTGTTTGCTCATAAAGGTCCGTTGACATTATTTCTAATTAGATCCTTAGTAGCCACCGGTGATTGTAACTAAAGAACAGAATGATTCAATTATCTCAGTTATAATTACCTATCTACAAGGCTACTACATTAGCTACCGGACCTGGTTTACCTAACCCGGTAGGTATACGTAACGTAAGCCTAAGAAAAATGGTTCCCAGCTTCGAAAACAAACTGAATAACCAACTCTTTGAAGCCAGTTTACACCAAAAACATGTGGTTGCCGTAACCATTGGCTACATTGATTGCAATTCATGAATTTCAGGATAACATAAATCAACAAAAGCTGATCGTTAACCTAACCCAAGGCAACTAATTAAATCAATAGTCACTTCTGTAAAATCACAAGAATCATTTAGAATCTTACATGATAGGATTGATAGGTGATTCAAGTCTAATCGCCACGTGTAGGAAAGACACTCCCTCAGATTTATCGATACTCAAGATCCTTCATGGATAATATATGTTGGGTAGACAAGGCCATGTCTATCATTACATACTCGTACACATTCAACTTCACTGAATAAAATATTCGAGTCGACGACGATTTTATGCAGTAGGATTCCCCTATAAAAAGCTCTCTCTCAGAAAACATAAGTACAATACCTTTATTTTCTACACGAGTCTCTCATTCTCACCTCTGAGATGTCTCAACACAGATACAGCGTAGGATGCTCTCAAGAGCCTCTTTAGAAGCTCAGCTCTGAAACGTCTGTCGTGATGTCAGTCGTAAAAGATCTCTGTTTGCAAGTGCTTGGTTCGGGAAACTATTTCAGTGCACAGTACGACGATTACAAATGGTTTAGGTAGATTTCAGAAGATGTTAAGTTTTAGATACTATAGGACGAAAAAAACCTGTTGTTTTTTAAAAATGTGATATTTTTAATCTTGTTACACTGTTTACTGTAGTTTAGAATAGTATTCATCGACCGTTGTTCAGTTTACAATTTTACACAAAAGATTCTAATCGGCGACAAGACCAACCCTTACCATTCCAATGACACCAAATTATATTATGAATTCATTCTTTCTTATTAAGTAGAAAAATATTTTTGTTCTACTTATTTATAGTTATGTAACTGACCAGAGAAGGTTTTATTAAAGTTGATCTAACATTCGCAAAGGTATCTTGCGCTTCTATAAACAGAATAACGACCGACCATTTGATCGTTTCTCTGAAGAATCTCAGCAATAACACTTAGCTTGAAAAGCCTTTGAGAGGAGCTGTTAAGCCAACGGTCGAACGGTAAAATAACATTTTACTGGGCCATCAGCAAATATTGATTCTTAACCTATCCACGGGGGAAAGTGATAGGAAAAATACTGGGGTGTAACTGTAGATCAAAACGAACATCAAAATAAAGGTGGGATTTTAAAGAGAAATGAGAGTTCTCGTACATGAAATACATCTTCTAAATGTAACATGATGAGAAAATTTCAAAAATGTTTTATGACTCAAATTAGACGTACTAAGTGCTGGGAGGTGCTAGGCAACCCTAACTCCATCTAAAAGATATCCCAGGCACTACTCACCAGCAGAAATAGGCACGGTGGTAGTACTTCCCCGAACGAGCTCTTTCATAAGAAGCTCTACTATTACTAAAATAATACGCAAAGACCGTTTATTCCTTTACCATCCTGATTTGACTGCTCTTTTAAAGCTTCCGCAACATAATAATTGGAGGTGGCGGCGGCGAAGGGTGCTGCATTCCGATCCCCAACCCGTGCGAGTGCTGCTGCCGTTGCTGCATGCAGCTGTGCATCAAGTGCTGCTGCGTTCTGCTCGTCATCGCACTTCTACTCGGAGGATTGTACTTGCTGGCTGAAGCACTGTTTTGTGAGTTTTTTTCAACAGCCTCACTGGTTCATCTGTAGAGAAATCGTCATAGCATTTTCTGGTTAAACTTTGTGTTTTTTAGTGCACTCCTGCTTGTAAAACCAGTAATAATGGTCACATTTTTCTTTATCAAAAATCTTTATCATCTAGCTCTGGAAAACGTAGGTATAAATGTACTCATACGCTCCAAGTAGGCACTAAGGGCGAACGCAAACTAAAAACAAAACGTCTTGTCGAACAGTTGGTGATGTGAAACTTCATAATTTCGTGACAAACCATGTCAGTATAACTTTTTTCGTCACAATATGCTTCGTCTTATTTGCTGTTTTCGTTACTTGCTTATTTAATGAGAATCATGCTAAGTACTTAATAATATTATTAAGTACACTACATAATTACACTATATTCTTATTTATTAAAAAAGCACAGTTCATTCTCTAGGTATGTGCGTATAAAGCAATGTTTAATAGGTAGGTACTAAACAATGCTATAATAGCCTATCTATTATAGCATAAACATAATTTTATGCATGCTGTGTTCGCTTTTTTCGCTTTTTCGTTATAACGAAAACAGCATATGACGAGGAAGCATTCAGCATATGCTGTTTTCGTTATAACAGAAAATTTATTTTCACGTCACTAAGTACGCGACAAAACAGTTTTGTCGATAGATGTGCGTTGGCCCTAAGATCAAAGAGTTGCGTAACCATTGTGTGATAAATAAGTCAGCGAGTAAGTTCTTGCAGCCGTGAATTTCTGAAATTCTGTAAAATCGATTCCGGCCTCTAAGTGAAAAGTTTCTTGTCTAAAGTTCGAGTAGGGCTTGTTTATATGACTGAGCATAATACCTGTCTTACAAAATACTCGAGTCACTTCGAAATATGTTATGCTTTTAGACCCATCGATAATATGTCTTTTGTTAGATCATAACCTACGATTTCGCAATAAGACTAACAGGAAAATCATTTTAAAATAATATATTACACTATTAAAATAATAACAATATGTAACACTCGTAGACCAAGAGGCAGACCACCCGCCCGATGGTCAAAATCAATGGTTGAGACTCGCACACAGAAAAAAGGACAGAAAAAAATGGCGCAATAAAGAGGAGGCCTATGCTCAGCAGTGGGTGCAAACGCACTGAAATGATGATGATGATGTAACACTGTTCTAAACATTTTTGTAGATAAGTATTGACAGGCATCACAGCTCAGTCGGTGATAGCTCTGCCTTCCGTGTTGTGGGTCGTGGGTTCGATCCCCACCAAGAACAAACATTTGTGTGTGGCAAACATAGATGTTTGTTCTATGTCTGGGTGTTACTATGTATTATGTATTTAAAAAAAAAGTATATAAGTATTCTATCAGCATCAAGTTACCATATTACAAGCTTTGCTTAGTTTGGGACTAGAGGGCGTCGTGTGAAATGTGCATGAATATTTATTTATTTATTATAGTACTGCCCGTTATATACGTACTCGTAGGTACAGTACAGGGTCTAACAATATATATATACGCATAATATTCAAATGGTGGCTTCTATAACACAAGTGGTTCCATAGGGAAAGTTGTTCATATGGACGAGTACAGTAACCACCGGTTTTCTGGTGATTCCTTATTATACCCAGTATTTATACATATTCAGGTATATATTTATGCAAATTCAGGTCCAAGTACTGAGGATTCTACAGAATCGACCTTCCCTACGGACATTACAACTACACCTGCGGTTTCAACGACCATTTCACCCACAACGAATCCAAAATTACGAATGAGGGTGTTGAGATATTGAGCTTTCTGAAAGAGGTTTGATACCACGGTAAGTGTCAAAGTCGTAGCAGGAATGTCATAATTGTCAGAGTTTATTTACATCCAAAATTTCTAGCATGAAAGTAATATCAAGAGTGTTTTTATAACTTAAGACATTAGTGGAACTATTGGGATCATGAACCTAAGTACAGGTGGTAATGTGGTATGTTCATTCATAAACCCCACTACATTGACTCCCTACTTAAAAGAAATAACTATTTTGATCACGTCTCACTGGTGAATGAACCACTGCTCGACACTGAGCATGTACCTAGTCAGTAAGTCCGCTCGATACCGCAAATCCCCAAAACGAAAGTCTATCAATGTGTATTGGCCTTTGGCCTTGAAACTTAGACGTGGTCTGCAACGACTGCAACTCTATTTTGGCCTTAGAATTCAATCTAAAAGTCCCAAATATACTGCTGCTCTGAACTGATGTCATTGTAAAAACAAGACCTGTGCCTTGATCACGAATAAATGTGACAATCGTAAAGGTATCGTAACGCTAGCGTATCCGAGATACACTGCGCGGTGACGCTACAACGTTCGGCAGTCGAGCTGGCGTTGACGCGTAATATGATTCCAATACGTTAGGTTTACGTAACGCGGCGACTGTCAGATTTGTTCGTGTTTACCCCTCTGGCCACAAATAAACGAAGAAGAATATTCTGTTCTTCCTGAGAATTTATGGAGGACTAACTTCCGCCCGCGATGTCGTCCGCGTCTCGTGATCCCGTTGATTTTCAAGGATGAAAAGCCTATGCATATCCAGGTTAAGGACAGGTTATATTCCATGTTTCATCCAAATCGGACCACTAGTTGAAGCGTGATTGAAACACAAACATCTAAATTTAAACTGACATATATAATATTAGTAGGATGTCTTTATATCCAGCGGTAAACTACTCAGGCTGATTGATAATGACTAGCGAAAATTCCGTGTGATGATGATGTTTTTTTGTTTGCAGCTTCCGTAACGTGATAGTGAGCTCGGACGCAATTAGCTTCGGGGCTCAAGTCGTTATTTGGGTGGTGGTAAGCTTACTGGCATTTATCATCATCATCGTTCTTCTGGCTTCTGATATTATTTGTAAGTACCTATAGTATTCACAACTGATCTTTGTCCCTCTGAAGAATCTGCGCAGAACTCATTTTTGGGTCGAATTGGAGGTAGCGAATTTTTCCGCATACGCGCAATCGTTTGTTGCACCATACTTAAGAGGGATGAAGATCCGTTGTGCGTACTTTTTTGCACAATGTTTTTTTGCATCTATCTATGGCCCTGGTTTCTTATGTATACTTATCTTACTTAATAATCTTATCGATTCACAAGGATTTAGATCTGGGTATCATTTAGAGAACTAAAGGATACAATCACAATTTAAATTATTTATATAACAATCTTAAAACATAAGTAGACCATCAGTCTAACCATCTGCTCTAGAGTAGGGCTCTGTGTCTATGGTCTTTACTTTACAAACTTCCAATGAACTTTACAACGCCATCATTTCAATATTGAGTTATTGTATAAGTTTATAATCCAATGGAATTGATCTTCCGGATCTCGCTTTCTTTGCCTAATTTTCGTATAATCTTATTCTTTTTCCAGAAATATATTCCTTACCAATGGACGGCTGTACCGAAGGGCTTGCATATCAAAATATGGAAAAACCGAAGGCACTTTTATTGAAAAAAGAAAATGTTTGTGAATTTTGTGGCTGTAAAAAGCTGTGTGATCGTGAATTCAAAGTGATATGTAGCTGTGTAGCGTTTAATTATGTGAAACTGTTTAGAATACATCAACTTATGCAACAGAGTTCTCAATGCAATTTTCATTTAAATAACCTTGCCTTTATGCAATCGTAGTGCAGGATGCTCTGTAGCAAAATGATGGGACAAAAAGTCCAATCTGTCCCCCTTTTTTTGCAGCAGAGTGAAAAAATGAAACTTAAAAATTAAAAATTTCATATCTGTTTTTTTTTTGTGTTGGTTAGTAATCATAGCACAGAGATTTATTCTGTGGGTTCTTAATTATAGCCGATCGCGCCAGTCACGCTACTCACCCTCCAGTCTTGCCATGCAAAACTTTGTCAAACAGAGCCCAAACCGGCCCTAACTTGAGACGGACAGAGACCATAAATAAGAAGAAGAATGCTACCATACCAAGACCCTCTTGTCAAAGATACATTATATTACTCTGTGGTCAAAGAGTATTGTTTTTCTATGCCCAACCCATTCCAAAGCACGTTTTCCTAGCTTTTGTATATATTTTCTGAACTTAGCATATTTTTATGGCACAGTAGGTAAAGTACTGAAGACATTCGAGTAAGCCTACAGCAACAATGAAGAACAGCTGAGTTGAATAACCACGAGAAGTTTCGCCTTAGAATGTGGTATGACTTTGAGCTTTGCTAAACTTGTTCAATAACTCTTACCTCTTACAAAACCCTTTGTGGATGTATTCATCACAGTCGTCTCAAAACAACGGACCGAATCTTTGTGCGGGGTTCATTTCTATCTAGTGTTTTGATAGGTATTCCTAGAGACATTATTTGTTTCTTAAATCAGAGTCTCACAACAGCACACAATAAGTACCTACTTAATAAAGAACCTATTATACCTATACCTACCTAAGTACAAGAGCACTTTCTAAAAACTTCCAAAATTCAGAAGTTCTAAACCCTCTTATAAAACTTGCAAAAACTAAACCTTTTTGACTTCATTTCTGGTATAAGGACCTATAGCTGGTAAATTCTATTAACAAAATCCAGGCTAAGCTAAAAGCAGCGGTTTCACCTGTAAAATACGCAGCCTGCAGCCTCGCTAGCTGAAAGTGAAGCGTAACTCAAAATTAAATTTAATAGATTTACTAACCTGTTGGTAGGTTTTGCTCTAGTTTTCATACATAAATTAATGAAAATATTTGCATTCATCGTGTCAGAGTTACCAGCTTAGGGGTTCACAGGGATCCACCAGGCTTCATACGCTTACTTTTCGTCTCCTTTCGCATGACGAGAGATGCTCCGAGAGACGACACGTGACACGACTTAGAAAACGTACGCGATATGACAGTCCCTTTCTGACTCTAGTCATATAAACCACAAGGATAATAATTAGTCTGGCTGTAGATATTTCCTTAGATTGTACTTATTCTCTCGGATTTAGTTCTGAAGACTACAGGAAATTGCCTACTTCAGTGTAAGGCTCGTATTTATAATGTTAGAGAAATTATTACACAAGTATATTAGATTTGAGTAGAGATTCTCATAAAAAATTGACAAAAATGTATACTTGTGCTTGATCTGGATCTTGTTTGGTAAATGCGACCAAGAATATTAGTAATATTTTGATATTCGGTTCTTTTCAGCTTTGTTGCGTTCAATCTATGCAAGTTGATATGCCTTCTAGCGCCGTTGACGCTGGCTGTGTTTTTCGGCATCCTTTTATACAACTTATTGAAGAAGAACTACGAAGAAATACCTTAAGAATAGTTTATAATGAAGTTGCTTATAGCTAGTAGTTGTAGCAAATCGGTTTGGAAGAAAACGGATTTTTTATGTTTTTATTATATATATATATTGTTTACGCGTATTTTTTTATAAACTTTCTTACTTCCAAAATATATTATTTACAAAAATAGTGCTTGTCAATCTAACATATCGTAGCAACGGCTGAACCAATTTATATAAATAGCATTATTTATTTGATAAATTCTACTTCTACGTTGATAAATAACCAAGAAAACTGTAGTTTAACAGACAAATCTATTATCTAATGAAGTCTATTTCGCAAAACAGACTTCGCTGAGTCGTGGATTGCAGTTTTGCTAATGCTATCAGATTTCCAGTACTAGGTATAGCAGACTAAGCTCATTTGTATGCTAATGAGTAGATGGTAGGTGGCGGAATGACAGCTGTTAGGGACTCACCCTCAGGTTTCTGCAGGCTGTAAATTTTTATAGTGAACCTGTAACTGTGTTCGTTGAAATTTACATAGTTCGTTTTTCTTTGTATTGTAGCAAATATTGTAGAGTCGATGCCCTTTGGTTAATTGCACCTGTGTGAAGATAATAAATCAAGGTAGATAAATAATCCTTTTATTCAGTATATGTTCCCTGCCTAATATGTACGTAAAACAAGAAATCTTTTCAAGACTTACTTGCCATTGGTTGTATTTCTGAAATTCAGCTTGAAACATCGCTGAAGCTTCACCGACTTATATTGCTTGGGTGTAGGCACACACATCACGGTGATAAATATACAACCATGTAGTGTTGTGTGAACTAATCCCGAAATTAGCGGTTTAGTTACTCACCATTGATCTTTTTAATGGAGTTCATTTGTTGTCTTAGGGCCGCGCAGGTTCAATGCTTCGTTCCGATCAATTTATTTAAGTGTAATCGTAAGTGTTTCATCAAATACTGTAATTCATTGATGTGTTCAGTGGAGTGGATACTCGATCCTAAGCACACAGAGTTCTAGACTAGAAAAAAGACAAACTAATATCTTTTTAATATTTTATACAGATATAAGTTTGTCTTTTTTATTGTTCCGATCCAGTTTCGGAAAAACGCAACACTCTCAAGTAACACACTCTCTCAACACACTCTCTCTCAACAAGTCTCACTCCGGCGTCTACGTATTTTATCATACATTAGGTATCAAAATATATTATGAAACTAATGTATAATAATACCGATAGAATTTTATTTTTTAGAGCAAATTACGGCAATACTCTACGGTTCACATAAAGTGTGAAGTACCTAAGTGGTAGAATAAAAAAGTACGTTACTAGGGCAATTGGAGCTTTCTCACAGCTGTCAAATAACTGCCGAAGTGAAGCTGAAAGGTCCAGCAAATGGAATTGGACCTGATATGAAATGAAACAGACTTATTTATGAAAACGTCACGCAATCGGAACCGTCGACCTCCCCGCAGGAATACCTTGGATACAGGAGCTCGTTGGAGCTTATAATATTCGTCAACTTCATATTATCAGACTGAAAAATCGCAGACCTTTTGCAGACTGCAGATTTTCTGATCGGCCGATAGTTTGGTCGGGTTGAGCTGCTAGTCCAAACTGGGCCGATACTGAATCGTTATAATATGCGAACTTGCATACGACATCTTCATAGGCCTGTTGCGTTAGGGGGCCATTCTACGCTTAGCCTTTCGATTCGAAGTTTATTTATTTTATTTATAGCCTCTTCCTAGCGGTTTCCAGTTCTACGGACTTTAAAAGTTTAGACTTAGAAAAGAAGCATTATGAAACTTAGATCTACAGATTTCTCGTCATTTTGAAATAGCTTTTGGGTTTAAAGATCAACATAAACTGTTGTGGTGGTAACGAAAGTATTTTATAATCTGCCAGCCCCTGTTCTGCTTGATCTCTAGAGAAATTACGATTTCTCATATTTTCCGCCACCGTTAGGTACTAATCGATTTTGAGCAGTTTATAGAGTTCCCGCTGTTATACCGAATCAAAGCATGCGCGTTATGTGCTTGTAATATACATTTAGTATTTTCTCGTTAGCGATGAAAAACTTTTTTTTTTTATACATTATAGACAAACGTTTGACCGCAATCTCACCTGATGGTAAGTGACGATGCGGTCGACGATGTAGTACCTACCTAGAAGAAACCTATTCACTCTCCTCTTGAAAACATTCAAATTGTAAGTGTTCGGAAACACAGACGCCGGCAAAGAGTTCCACTCCTTGGCGCTCCTTACCATAAAAATATTTTTACAATAAGCTGTGTTTATCAATCTTTGTAGTGATTCGATAACCACTACAAAAACCAAGTGTTCGTCGAAATCAAATATGAGATTGTGGAAATATTGCTCACCGATTTACCTCAATCGGACGAGCGTTCATGTCTCATCCCAATTGAGCCAAATTGAATTTTCTTGCTGCGGTCGACTGTCGGTTAAATGACAAAGAACTCGTGAGCTCAATTTGGCTTATAGGGCACTGGGTCAGATCCAGTTTAGTTCTTGCAATCTAAGATGAACTAGAATACTGTTAATTTGGCTCTTAGTTCATAATACCTTCATTAAGATTGAAGAGGTCCACAGTAAATAGAAGCCCAGTTTCCTATAGCCAAATGTCACATTGTTTATTCTCCTCAAGAAATCGTTGTCCCTATAGATTTCATATAATCTAACCGCTTGCTACCAGTGCATATAATACAGGGTCCATTACACTTTAGATAGTATTCAGGGGCAACCTACTAGGTACTATAATCTTGGCACATGGCTTTACACAATGTTACAGACCACAACAGTTATTAATTTTAATCGACACGATGTAAATTTTTACGAGTTTCTCTTCCTTTAGCAACGATGGCGTAGGAGTCTGTTGATCCACAACACGACAGTCAGCTTCGTCATAACTATTATTACAACATGTACTTACCTAGTGGTAGGTCATTATTTTGTCTATTTATTAGAACTACATACAGTCAATACGCTAGGATTTGTATCAGTGAAATACTCACATGTGACGCTTCTAGGGTGTTTTTCTAAAAGCTACTAGGTACTTACTTCATCCATGACTTAGAAAAGACAAGGAAGTTACTAATAAATCAATAGGCTGGGTAGGGAAGGTCATTTTGTGTATAGAAATCATTCAGATCACCGTCAATATTGTGATGAAAATCTCAGTTTTACTCGTACTAAAATACCCAATATCGGAACGTTCAACAGCACTTTAACTTTGAAAATAGCAAAACTCACTGCGCTTTAGCGGAAATCGAACTTTATTTGTAGCTGTGCCAGGTCGCCTGCTAAATAAAAGTGGCGCACTTGAGCTCACGAGCTATAATAAAAAACTTTATTATATTCTAAAAGCTTTGTTTTTAGATTATGGATTTGGTTATCGACTGTACCCACCGGTAATATTGGGTACATTGGGTAGAAAACACGATTTAACGATACATTTCTCAGTTCGTTTCAAATTACGAGTGTTGTACCCACTTTAGCCATAAAATACCAACTTGGTTGTAAAATCTTGCTCTGATCAAAGCTCGTTTGGTAAACATCATTGCTAATGGCATTTTGTGCTTTAGAGAACCCAGATTAAATCAAATAACTAGCGTCAATAGCTACAGTCAATCAGATATTAATAACTATTTTTAGTATTGGTATTGTTTTAGGTGAGCGGCTGGCCGAAGTGGATACGGGCATAATGTTTTACCAAAAATTGATTGATTGTTTTAAACTCTACCTTCTGTTGCCAATAATCTCGGCGTAATCTTAGAATAGATACTTATACCGGATCCTGTCTGATTGTAAATGGGACTATAATCCAACCTGATTTACCTCACGAGCTTTTTGAATGAAAAAGTCTTTTAGGCAAAACGTAGTTTAAAACGCACCTATATGTACTGAATTTTAGTTGAAAAGCATGCTCCAATAAAAGTAAATTCATGTAAAATTCATGAAACTCTTTCAGTGTGAACTCACACCGCGCTTTGCATTTACTGAAAAACTGGAGACCATTGTTAACCTCAAATAGAGTACCTAGAGGTACCTAGGCATTACATAATTTAGCCTAGGTACCAAATCATGTTATCTACTTAGTAGAACCCACGACTTTGTAGTCTAAGTGCAGTCTACGACCTAAGATTTGAGTTTTAGAAACTTCGTAGCGCATCGTTTGATCGCAAGGTTTTCACACGATGAATAAGTAATTTATTCCAGTAATCACTGAAATTTACTTACTAGTAAGTATAGGTAGGTAGCTTTTTTCTTCAGAAATAGCTAGCTATAGCTACGTACCAAAAGATTTTTTCATAATATGCTACATTGCAGTAGTGGGGATTCATGAATTTTTGTTAAATTTCGTTTCCCGCTATCCTGCTTGGTCGACTTTTTTGAGAGAAATAATGTGTTTCCCAGAACAAGAGGATTACTTACCAGCATTCATTCATCACGCCAAGCTGGTGAAGCTTACCTTATCAGATCCAGTTAAAGTGAAAAATGCAAATTCCCCAGCGGATGGGAACCATGTCGTGTCAGACAACTGACCTAAAAAGCCTGCACAGTCAATACAAACGGAAATAGCTGTGCTAAAATGTATGTCGATCGAGGGACCGGCATTCGCTGGTTTTTATCGTAATTAACTAAACGTAGGTCTGAGAGACATATAGAGTAGATTTAAAAATAAATTAAAATTCGTTTAGTCGGCGTATTTAATGGTATGGGATAACAAACAACTTAATATTTTATAATGTATCTTGGATCAGTTTGATAACCAGCATTGTAGCAGGATATACTCGTAATTTGTTCCTACTTCCACCAATAGTTATTTTGCATTTATAAGTAGGTAAAGTAACAACAAAACAATATTGAAAACCTTTACCTTGAGCCTGTTATGATTTCATCACTATTTAGATTTTTTTATTAACTTAGGGGTAATTCATTAAATTAAATATTGTAAAAATATTATCTACCAAGTTTGTGACTTTTATGACATCCCAGCGATAGAACTGTCAATGATTTTGTTACTAGATAAAAAGAGAATTATCATAGTTGTTGGTGCAGTACAGATTACGTTATAACTACTGGGTGGGTGGTTATAAACTAATTTTACGAGGTTGTTGCAGGAACACAGCCAAACCCAACCGCAAGTAATGATTCCGGGTAACTATCTAGTAAAATCGAGATTTATCAGGTGTATTGAATAATATCAATCTGTACAAGTTCACGTTATTTGGATTTATTGTTTAGTAAAGTTGATCAAACGAAATGAGGCAAAGTATTTGATTTTCTAGCTATAATCAAGGCAAAAAATAATCAAATAAATAGGAAGAGCAAAATGCTAATATGATATTTTTTTAAATTTATGATTGTGTAATTATGACTGATAATTTACCAATTTAGATAAATTAAAAAATTAAACAAGACAACAATTTCATTTCTTTATAGATTGATTCTCTTATCTAAAATTAACATTAACATTAAAACAGCTCTTTGACTAGAATAACAATTCGTAATTACTCTTTTAAACATTTATCATAGAACAACGACTTTATTTCAATAATTTATGTAGCTTAATAATTATACAACTATTATCCTACTCACACTTTTTATTAAACACAGCAAAATTGTATTGAAACATTCGCTAAAATTTTAAATAAGTTTTTTTTTCTAGCCAATCTTGTAGCATTAAACTTTTTAGACTACATTGTTGTCATAATTAAAAAATATAATTCTTATACGATTTAGAACCGTTATTAAATATTTTCTATTCACAGAATTTGCAATAAGTATTCTTAAAATTAATAAGTAGGTACTTAAATAAATATAATTTACTATAAAAATTATGGTATTAAAAATACTTATCTATTAATGGAATTCGTGCTAACCAAAGGCTATGCTCTCTAGAAGCAAAATAATTTAAAACCGTTTAGATTTTTTCTAATAAATAAACAATTTTTACTCGCAATGAAATCCTATGTAGAATGGTATAAGATATAGAAAAATACGTAGGACAAAATCCCATAGGTAGGTAAGATAAATACGTGGTAAAGTAGAAATATTTTGGTAAGTAGGTACTATAATTCACCCAGATTTTCGGACGGGTTTGCAAAGTGTAAAGCATATAACTTACGTAAGTATTTCCCTGATCTCAAGTTTTAAATGATCTACTATCGATAACAGCATCATATTTACTATTTATTAATCCAACAAAACAACACGAATATTCGCAGATCACCACATTCACTACCTTATGGAATACATCGGAAATTATATTTACGATACACTAACTAAAGTAATACTTCAGTAGGTAAAGCTACGATATGGAGGAACCCTGTAGGAGGAATCGTACGCCTATACGTATGTTGTATATATTTGGTCACTGCAGAAGATCTAGTACAAACGGGTACAATATACAAAGCGTTTAAAAAATAACAACTCTCAAAACACCGAAGCTAGTACTGGTGGACCGCACACTCAATTATTATTGTCTTGACACGTACACGGCCCAACGAGACTACTAAGATAATACCCGTTTTATAAAGCGTTTTGATTGTCGAGTTGCTTGTGACGCGGCCACGAGAGAAGGAGCTGCTCGTCGGCATATGCGGCGTGGTCAACATGCATGTTCTCTGATATCACAGGGGAATATGAAAGACCCACTAGAAGAGCACCACTAGAACGCGATTGCTGTCGACAGAGCGGGCGGCGAGATGGCGAGTCACTCTCGTCCGACATCGCGCGAGTCACCGTAATCCGGGGTGATTGTCGTCGACGTCGGTCTCTAGCGCTTAGACTCTCCTCTAATCCTAGAGCACGTCCGATGACCACGTGCGGTGGTGCGCGAATCATTGGAATAGCTGAAGTACGCGGGCGAGAAGGTGGCTCTTCTTCTGGAGGGTCCTGCAGCATATTGCATGATGCTGCTCTCTGCGCAGGTCTCTCCGATCCTCGCATTCCCATCGCAGCCGCGTCGGACAGTCTCCGTGTTGTCGGAGGTCGAATGCATCCGGATCCCGCTGATAAAGAAGGCCGACGCGAGCCACATGCGCTCGGCGTCCGCGCTTGGATTTCCTGAGTCACTTCACTTTTCGTCATTCTTTTTCGTCTGTAGTTCCTTAAAGAATCTCGAAGTGCTCGACTTCGTACTCCATACATAATTCCGTTCACAGGTGGTGCCGCTGCTAGAAGTGCGGCTGATATTGCCGCTAATAGTTGTGGTGGTACTGAGATCGCAGGCCATATTAGAACGCAGTAGTACGGGAAGTACAAAATTGCCAACGACCCCAGTGGTTGAAGGACTGCTGACAACGCCCGGCGCCGTGGTGGAGGAGGCGCAGTGAATGGGTTTCGTTGATGTGTTACAGTCACTTGCGCAGACAACGTTACTTCGTATATTGCTGCTGCAATTCGATGTCTGTGATACCGAGCTATGCGGAGTATCTTCAAACTACAGATCAGGACGAGAAACACTGGCAGGAGTAGAGTGATTACGGCGTATATGATACAGAAGGCGAGCGCTGACGGGCCGGCTCCACAATCGGGAGCGCAGCCTCCTAGCCCGTAGCTATATGCTATTGGAGGCTGCGCTGCGGCCAATGGAGCCAAGAGAGCTGCAGTTGCGAGCCAGCCACTTGCAACGCAGATCATAACCTGGAATTAAACGAATGATAAATCATTCGGCTAAACAAAATTAGCTGTATAGGTAAGTTGGTAGTCAACAGTGTCAACACTACTTAACACAGAATATATATTAGTACTGTAGGCAGCTAAATGCTCAAGACGACTTGACTCAAGACGTCTAAGCATACTTTGAAGATGACTTCATTTTTCCACAGAGACTACTTAGTAGCGACATGAAAATTAAAAGTAATTTACTTGAGCTGAAAGAAGTGATAGAACAGCTTTGATTGTATTTTACTCACCTTCTTCGGCGACACGAGAGCCGCGTAATGGAGCGGCGCAGCAATGGCAGCTGCGCGGTCAGCGTGTAGCCCGCAGACCGTCCATAGCTGCAAAGGGTGCAGAGCGTGTAGCAAGGCTCCGCAAGCACACGCACCACTGCCGCTACAAAGTGCTGCTCCAGATGCCAGGGCCCCGACCGCTCCTAGGTGCACCAGTAGCACCGATGAGGCTGATGCTGGCTAGAATGAAAATGTTGAATTTATTTTCACATATTACGTAAGTGATGGTAAGTGTACGACGATCATTACGATAGAGTATGTAAAGGCTCCCACCCGATGGACTGACGAATGACGATGCGTGTGTATTGATCGTTTTGTGCTTTTGAGCCGTAGCTCGAAACCAATCAATTGTAAATCTATTTTTGGGCTTTGGTCAACTATGAATTTTTTAGATGATGATTTGCACATGGCAGATATGTGAGTACAGTGCGTTATTTTCTAATACTATAATCGCCCGCTCGTAAATTGTCGCATCTTGTTTTATATAAGTACTTCGTTATTTACCTGTACTAATTAACCTGTTTTCTGTGGGTATGTAAGTACGTGGGTTTATATCGAAACCCACAAGTCACATAAAATTGGCGAGCACTGTCACCTATGTCGATTTTGTGTTTCTAGAAAAAATATTCTATGTTTTAGTGGTGAAAAACCGAATCAATTAGGTATTCAATAGGACTTTGTGACAATATGACACAGACTTTACCAAGGTTAAAAGTAACAAGCGCTCTACAGTTTCACATTTACAAATTCCTTTGAAAACAACTACCGTTTGTGATGCTTGTGTATTTTTCACATCACATATTCCTCAAAGGATACATGAACAATGTTTGTTGTTTACTTCAGAAACCACCAGAGCTTTCCATGTTACGATATTACACAAAATGGTAAAAAGAATCCTCTTATTTCACGGAGTTTTCAAGTATTCCAATTAATGTGGGAAATATGAACAAGCCCGATTAGAAAAAAGTACTTTAGAAGGGAAAGAAAGAAAAATTTATGGTTCGACTTTCGATTGTATTGAAACTGGTACCTCATTGTTGAGAGTGGGAGGTGGTTACAGAAGATATTGTTTTCCTTATATTTGTTTATTACCTTACAAAACAATACCTTCTCGTAGTTTCAAACAGTAGGTAGGTATACTGTTGGAAAATCACTTATCTGACTGGATCAGAAAATATTGTAGCTATGCCCTCTGCTGCTGAGTACCTACCTACTCTTAGTAGGTCTAGGCATACTTAATAATGATAAAGATGTGTAGGGTACTTACCTACCTATCTAAATACTACAGAAAATTTGATTGTCCGTATATTTTGTTTATTAGTATTACAAAAGCTTAGAAACGAATCAAACACTAGAGTTTTAGAATGTATCTAAAACCCTTTTTTTAAAGGATACGAAACTAAAGATAAAAGCACTACCATCATGGATCATAAAACAGCAAAACAAACACACCAGAGGAACGGGCACATTCGATCACTCAAACATGGTTATCCAAACATGGTTATCCAAACATGGTTACTCAAACATGGTCAAAACATCATCATTCGTTTCGGCAGTCGGGTAAGACCACAACTCTTCAAAAATAGAAAGCTTGTTAGCACTGAAGGAGCTGTTCGGAAGGTCAGTATGAAATATTAACCAAGGTCCTACAAAGGTACAAACATACAGAACCCACGATTACGTGTAAAGGTACGGTTTTATTTCAGCTTTCATTAATGCATAATGAATAGCCCTGACACTCATTCGTATTATTACATTACATGTTACATTAGGTAATAGTAGTCAAAACGGACCTATGTCCCTATGAAGTATCTGCGCAGAATCGATTTTTGGGTCGAATTGGAAGTAAATTAATTTTTTCGCACAACAGATACGTTGTGCGTGCATAAGTTGGCTTTACTTCGTTATAGATGTGAGTATATTTTAGTTAAAAAATACTTAGAATATGAGTAAATACTTACTGTTTAAGGATTCGTATTGGCCAGCCCGTTTCGTCATTTCCGAAAATTGATGAAAACTAGGAACGGGATTTGTACAAAATTCCCTACTGTATCAGAATAGATATATTTAATATAGCACTCTGCAAAATGTGCACAATGCTCTTAAACGGGAAAACATCGTGAGGGGTACCCGCGGCTTTTCTGTAGATAAGGCCGACTACACTGTAAGGATGGTAGAGGTGCTGAGTACTGCTGAGCCATCTAAAAACGTCCCAGGCACTGCAGCGTCCCGTTCATTAGGGCATGAGCAAAAAAGTGGCCCCTGACGCCTGTATAAATCATCTAGATTACATGCAAAGGCCTACTGTAAAAACAGAGTTTTAGTGACTCAAGGGCGTCAAAGATGTATTTTGTGAGTATTACGCGAAAAAACTGATTGTACTGATGACAAGACTATATACAAAAACTCAAGCGTACCAAAAGTGTTAGAACGCAAACAGGAAAATGATTTTGCCTTTAATTAATGAAAGGAACGAGGCTACGTAAGTGATTTCTGCTTTATCGCGTCGGATATGGAGGTGGGCGTAGTATCCGGTGCCGTTCAAATAGGGGTGTCACTTGTGCCGTGGTACAGTCAGCATGAAAAGTGACAATTCAACAAAATTTCGGAGACGTGCTTTACAAATCAAAAGATGTATTTATTTTAATAAATAAGTCAGCAATTATGAAGTTATGGTTCGGACTTTTTGGTAGGCGATCAGAAATGTATATTTTTGTCTCCGTGATTATTACATAAACAAAAACTACTATAGTCAAGATGATTATAGAAAAGTGGCAGCCCTACTATAAAGCTCAAGTTCTACTAACATTTTATTCTGTGCCATATCAACAAGTGGCTATAGTCAGGCCAGCAAAATGAGGGTCGATTCCTTCGATACTTTCCCGAAGTCCTTTTATTTGTTCTGCTTCGTGACTTTTTTTACAAAAAGTAAGTTTTATTTGCCTATTCATTGTATCAAATCCTAGTGAACAAAGGACATATAAATTATTTTGAGACTAAATAAATACTACTTTTACACACTACGAACTAAGTACGTTTCTATTGAAATAATTTAGATTAGTTTTCGTAAGTGATTTGTAGTATTATGAGAATAAATAAAGATCTTAAAAACCGTAAAAATACTATCAAAACAACGCCATCGTAAAATATTTAAGTGACGTTTTATATCATCGTGTTTATTAAAAATAAAAACATCAAGTTCTGAAAAATTGCACATCATAAAATAACACACTATGAGTGAAAGCACCCATTTCCCTGCGGGGACTCGTTTGTGTTACGTGACCTTCCTGAATGGGTTCACGTCTTCCGTGATAGCTACTTTAGCTGCTAAAGGAGCTATGGAAGTCGGGCTTTTGTGTACTGCTACGTGATCACATTTCTGAGCACAGTACCTGGTAGGTAGTAAGACATTGTTCTTGCAGAAATTGCGTAGGAGAGCGTGAAGAAAAAACACATGTTTTACCGACCCCGTATAGAGTACAACAAGAAGAAGAAGAAGAAGATGATGATTATGAAAGAATTGGGAAAAGGAATAATGTTAGCGCAAATCACAGTGCACACAAATAATTAATATGTCACTATTTTAACTGTGTTTACAAATAAAACGAGTTTGATGGAAAAGGTTTGACATCGTTTTTAGAAATTGGGAACCTATGTACAGCTACGTCTGCAAGCTAGTAAAATAATGAAGATTAAGGTAACGGCACCTGTTTCCGTGGTATTTTCACTAAAACTCGAAAGGATTTCAAATATTAAGCATTTACTGTACCTTTCTGAAGGTTCCGTTTCTGTTATCAGAAGCTCTAGTGTTTTTACTTTCGGAAACTACTTAAGTTTTGACGGTCCGACCTATATTTCTATTTGAAATTAAATAAAATGTAAATCAAGTCGAAATCGCCCAATTCCGATGCAAAAATCCTTATTCCGTGGTATTTAGTACCTAATTGCGTGGTATGAAAAATGTATACGAAACGACAGTAACAAACTGATAAAATAATGTTAGAAAGACTAACTTGATTGTTCTCTAGGAATACAGGTCACTTTTGGTGGTAGTACTATTATTATTTAATCAAACTTTAAATATGGTTCGGTATGAGTGCCATAATGCTATTAATATTATAAATGTAAAAGTTTTAAAATACCTCTTTGGATGTCTGTAACTCAACCGCTCACACGTCAGCGGCGTCAACTTTGCTATTATCTTCATTCTGTGATTGCAAACCCGGATAAATACACAAAGTGCTGATAACGGGAAAATCTCCTTGTGTGATAAATTAAAAACATACTTTTGCTGTTTCCTAAGCACACACACACACACATACACATACACATTACGCATTAACACATTATTAACATTATTATAGTATTCCACATTATAAATACGACATTTCGTGAAGAAATAAAACCAAGCGTGCAAATGGTACAAATATCACCGCAAGACTGAAGCGTGGTCGACGCGTGCAAGGCAAATGAGTGTCGGTGCCGACAAAGGAAACGCCAACAAAGGAAACACCGTCAAAGACGCCGGCGGCGCGTCAAAGACACCGCCACCGTGCGTCGCTTCGAGGCGGTGTCTTTAACACTTTTGTCACTCGTACCGCCGCCGCCGCATTGCAATTCGAAGAGCGACTTTGCTTTGACCGCATTTACAAAGAGTGCCGCCCAACCCACAGCTGTGGAGACTAAAAAATCATGTTTCCTAATTTCCAATACCTACTAAAAGCCAAAATTTTTTATATACCTATCATTTCTTATGTTAGCTGATGCCAAATTGTTGAAACATTTGTTTAAGATTAACTTTTTAATAAAGCATGCAGCAAAATGTGTGGAAAATAAATATTTTCGTAATATAATTTTCTATACAACCAATAAACAAAATACATAAGTAGGGTACTTTTGATGTGTTATAACTCGTAAAGATTATTAAAAAGTATACCTCGAAATAAGGTTTTAGTCTCAATCGACTATTTGATTTATCAAATCTATCGTTAAAATCACAAAAACCTAATTCCAGTTTGTGAAATTCAAAAATAAAAATAGGTCTTTCAAATTGCTATTCCGAGGTAAATTTTTCACATACCTCAGAATTAGGTACTAGGTGAAATATTTGACCCCTAATGCCGTGGTTTTTTCAATATGTAATTTTACCTCATTATAATTAATAAACCACTTAAACATGTATTACATACGGTAAAGAATATACTTCTTTCGAAAATTAACACTAAAAATCATAACGTAGAACAGAAAAAATCATAATAACCCTTATTTAAAAAAGCTTGCTACTCTCGTGCACAGAGGCAAAAATGTATGGAGAGTGCACTTGGACCAGCCACCGCTACGAATTTAGCCAATTATTTTGGAATGTAAGCCCGTTCTAAGTCTCGTTTTTAGATTTATATATAAAAAAATATATTTCCTTATGACTAATAACTTTTGCAACAAAAAATAACCTTAGAATCAGAAGTAATTGCTGTTTTTCTAAATACCACGGAGAAAGGTGCCACTTTTGGAATACCACGGATTTGGGTGCCTTTACCTTAATCTAGGTACTCTTATTTAGTATTATCCTAGAATGGTTTTGGCAAATGCCTAGTTTCAGATAGCTTTCAGATTCTAATTTTATCCACAATAGCTGCTCTATTGTATTTTGGACGGGTCCTAGACAAAGCAGATAAGAAGCTACCCGATACCAATCGAAGTCTTTTGTTCTTAGCTCATTCGAATGAAAGGTCAGAATCCTTATTCAGATCATTAGCAGTTTTCACTTTTCATTATAGCTATGATATACTATTATCTATCATCGCTTCATGATCCACGGCCATTGTGTCTTTTACTTTCTTTGTTAGTTTACGCCCATATTCTTATTTGTTACCTTGAATAATACTCGCCTCGACTCGACCTCGAAATTGTGAAAAAACAATCAACACAATTTCGAGGTTGAGTCGTTGCGTAGATTATTCGAGGTAACGACTATTTCAATTTTATCCTTCAGACACATATCGCGACTTTTCATCATCATCACTTCATCCTGTAGAAGTTCATAGCTTATATGGGCCTACCGCATAGATTTCCAGAAATAAAGATATTGGGCCTTCTTTATCCATCGACTTTTCAAAATCCTAACAACGCGTTCTTCATCACAACTTCGACATGCTAATTCTAAAAGCTATGTCGGTGACCTAATTGGTTATTCGACGGATTTCCTCGTTTCAGATAAAAAATATTGTCAAGCAATAGGTACGTAAATAGGCAAAGATACCTACTACCTCTTATAGAGCCTAGAGATACTACATAATTTAGATGCTAAAGCTACTGTACCTAACAGCGTTCGACACGGTTGAATTACCAGCTGGCTTGTGGAACCAATCAACGGGGGAATTGCAAACGAAGCTTTAGCCCCGGCATGGTTTAATCATTCGAATTTAGAACAACTAGGTACACTGAAACCATTTTAACGAAGAGCTTAGTACCTACCTGTAGGTAGGTACTAGGTTATTTTTCAAATCACTCGCGGAAAACTTTTTTAGTCGTTCTTGTAGTCGGATTTTTCCCAATTTAGAGCGACCATAACGAGAGTTTATTCTGTAAATTGTAGGGTAGAGTCTAAGCAGATAATAATAGCCTTACGCTCTCAAAGCCGGTTTACAGTAGGTTTACATAGAATACCGGGTGAGTTCTTTCAAGCGGAGGAAAGCGAAGCGATTTTCTGAGGAGAAAATCTAAACAGCTATATAAAAATGTTGTTAGGAGTGACTTCTAACAACATTTTTATATAGCTTGGTCTCGATTTTGGTAAAAAAAGAAAACTGCATTAAATAATATCAAAAAAATCTTTTAAGAAATTTACTTATTTTTATTTTTTTGGAATTTTTCGATCCTTTAGGTACCTGATAATAAGCCAATTCTGTGAGTGTGACAATGGGTCTAATATTGTTGGAACACTTAAAAATCTGTACTTAGTTAAATTTTCTAAGATGACCTAAATACCTTAACCTCACCAAAGAATAATACAACTGTTGCGCCGTGTACTTCAAGCCTTGGTTTCCAAAACCTAAACTTCCATTTTCGTAGAGAAAGCTGATTTCCAATAAAACTTCTAGATATAGAACATCTAAAGTAAAATCTTCTTGAACATCAATCCGCAAATCACAGAAACTTGTCACCGGTCTAATCCGCTTATCATCATGTCGCACAATGTCAAGTAAATTGTCATGTAAATTATGAAATTCCCGTTATATCTTGCGCAAATTACAAACTTCCTAATGCCTAAATTACGTAACAAATCACGGAGGAAGTTGCCGTAACCGGCTCTTGCCTGAAAATTGAAATTTTTGTGTAATTTATGAAATCTTGTATATTTTGAGGTTAGGAGAGCAGGCGATGGGAGCTGAGTATCAGGATCAAGAAGTCCATAGCCCATAATGTGTTGTATCTTTACCTGTTGTGGATGGATGATAGATTTGATTCAGAGGTAGGTAAGTCAATTCTACTTAGTACCTCACACATACTCAATTAATTTTGATCGAGTGAGCGAAGCGAACCTAGATCAAAAGAAAGAATGATAAATTAATTGAATATAAATAGGTACCTACATGTGTGTAAATATAAGGTTATACAAGCTAATAGGTGTTTTAAAATTTGCTCTAATACAGAATCGTAAAACATACAACAACAGGTGTTACGTATCTACCTAGCTTAATATACTTTGTGGCTTAACGAGTTTTCTTTGTCTCCTATTTCAGTTGTGAAACTTTTATTCAGAAAAAGGGTTAAAATTATTCTTGGGTGGCTGAGCACGATCGTAAATTGGGCTATACTTGGCTGGATTACTTATCATACTTATAAAAAGAATCCCATTTAGATACTTTACGTTAAATAATTTTCATTCGCGATGACTTATATAATTACACTTACATTTTTAAATCAGATAAAATAATAATTATTACTTCATCATCATCATCATCATCATAGGCAGTTTGTATTAACCCACTGCTGGGCATAAGCCTCCTCCCTCAAACGCCACTCGTGTCTATTTTGGGCCTTTTGCAACCAGGTCTTCCCCTGTACGACAACGATGTCATCTATCCATCTGGCTGTTGGTCTGTCAAGGACTCTTGTGTCCCCTAGGCCACCACTCTGTCAAGGCCTTCCAGGCAGGTGGACCATCACCAAATCCTGCCAGTATTATTACTTTAGATAGATAGATAAAAACTTTATTGCTCACACAGAAGAAAGAAATTACAAGAAAGAAAGAAACATAAAAATAGAGAGTACAATGGGCGGCCTTATCGCTTAGTTGAGTTTAAGTGAAAATTATTTGTTTTTACGCCGCGTAATTTGTACCAGTCCTTTATGAGTCTGCCATCACTATCCTCGTAATAGCTATTCATTATAAAGCAAGAACCTGAATCAGAATCTCTAAAAAATGTGTTGCCTTCCCCTTAGAGCGTGGGTGTTCGCGATGACTTGGTGCATTTTCTCCGCAATGTGCTGCGTAATTATGATCTCCTCCATGTCGGGGGTAGCACTTGGGTATAACTACTCACTGGCTGAATACATCGATTTAAAAGGTAAGAAAAGATTTAGATTACGTACACTGTCAAAGAGTTAGATATAAATCAAAAAGAAAGCGAACTGTATTTTGCCAGCAAGATGGACGTGTCTATTAAAAAAGTATGCGAACAAACTGCCATCACCGTAGTTCGTTTAAAAGCTTGTTTTTTCGTGCTCAGAGTACCAAATGTACTTCGAGACAGTAGTCAATAATCAGGTTAAGGCTGGGAACCATTGTGATTTGTTAACTTTGCGACACTAAAGTAATAAAACTGAGGAAATTCACAAAGTATAGCAAAATTTTATTTCTCCCTCGAAGGATTTATTCGCTAAGTCGATATTAAACTCTCCATTTAAACTTTTATTATCCACCTATATAATCAGCTCACTGCAACGTAGTTTCCAGGAGTTTCCTATTCTACCATGAATATAAAGTTTATAGATAACTATAACAATGCAACGGCCAGAACTGCAAATCTCTACAATACAATAGTGTACCTACATTGTTTCTTGTAAACTTTAGAACAAGCTGTGCCAAAAACTCGTTAGAAAAGCGCCCAGAGCTTTTCCCTGGGTATAGTGACCGGTTGAGCACTGTTTTGTTTACCGTGTACTTATACAGCTGTCCACTGCCGATGGTATTTATCGAGCTACAGATTTCGAAATACACGTTTTTAGTCGACTTGACTCGGTCCCGTAAGTGAAAAATGTGCAACAATGTGTGTAAATGTGTTGAATATCCAATATGAAATTTTGTAATCAAAATTAACCTTTTCAAAGTAAACTGTTTGTCTCCAGAAACAAACGTCTCTGTGTACCTGAAGCGAGGTGTGTTCGATGATGATGCCGCTGACGATATGGACTGGCGCAGAAGTGGCGCCAAGAAAGGAGGCCAGGGAAATAGTAAGTAGTGAAATAGTTTAAGATTTTAGTTTAGTTTTAGTTTAGTGGATTTTAGGTCCACTCTCAGGTCCTGCCTGAAAACCAGCGCCGCTCTGCTTCTGCAGAGCTGCATTAAGCTGAGGCAGGACCTTTTTGACTCACATCAACGCGCTGGTCAGCACTCACACCTGCCCAGCCTACCTACCTACCTAGCTAGTAGTAGCTAGTAGGTGACTATTGTTTTCTTTCTTTTTTATGCTTGTTCTGTGCTGTACCTGTGTTGTGATTGTGTGTCAAATAAATAAATCTCTATCTCTATCTATCTCTCTCTATAAGAGAACTAGTTTGGGCCGAGTACAATTGGTTTTTTAAGAAGATCAGATGCATTCACATTTGGCGCTACACCACAAAAACATACACAAAGTTCAGTAACAACAGTAGTAGTAGAGCTTGTGAACAAGCTCGTCCGGAGAAGTTCTACCACCATACCTATTTCTCCCGCCAAGCAGTAATGCTCGCATTGCTGTGTTCTGGTTTGAAGGGTATGAATGCCGCTTTTATATCTCAGAGTGATGGGCGCAGTGCAATGGACCACAGAGTGTGTGAACTCTTTAGTGAACGTGCTCAGTGAGGCAACGCATTGTTAAAGGCAGTGGTTACCACTTAACATCAGGCGGGCCATCATCCGCTTGTTCCATCAATTAGAAGTTACAAAAAGCGCAAGGCTCATACGATATTACTTGTAGTGATGACTCAGCCAGACGATGAAAGTACATCATTGAGGTCCGGGCGAAGGCTGGATGACTCCATCATGGAGTCAGATGACCACAACGTGTTTGAAGGCTCTCTGCTGAAGCTGACGGCTAAGCCAGTATATCCACTCACTACAACATCACCAGTCACTAGTGATCAGAAAATGATAGAGGTATTTTAGAAATGTATCACGACGCAAAAACGAGAATAATGTACACTATAATGAAATGGAATGAGGAATATTAACTACTCAACCAGCCCTAGGTTATTTTTAGCTATGAATACTTAAACTAAAAAAAAACTCAAAACTCCGCTCGAAAAAAACTCCGAACTTTTCTTTCAAACCTGTGGTCACGTAGAAGAAGTCTAAAAACACTTTCTCCGTCTTAAATTGGCTGAAAGTAATTTTTATTTAGCATTCTACCAGAAATTTTCCAATTTGATTACACCCTGTGAATTTATACGATTCTCTATGCAGTCTGGTTTCATAAGTAGTCTATTAGCATCAGACAGTATTTCAATTTAGTTTAAAAGCCTTTCATAAAACTGTACCTTTTAAATGGTACTATTGTTGTACCTTTCAGTATAAATTGTACGACTTATATAAACTGAACTCTCAACAACGTTAAAGCATAGAACATTTTTGCCGTATGAAATCAATCTCACTCACTATATTACCAGTAAGCAAGTTGCTTCTCTCGAGTTTAAAGCTTTTCAACCAATTTTTCTAGTTTCAAAGCTATACTACTTCTTTATAAATCTTTCTATGACACACTATTTTTCTGCGCCTTCCAGATAGCGTCACAGTACCCCCAAGGCTCGCTCGATCAGTTGAAAGCGATCCAGAGTCTCATTAGCATGAGAAAAGCGCAGGCAGCACGTGACACCACAATAAAGGGATCGGAAAGGGTTAGTTGAAACATTTTGTATGTGAAACAAAGCAAGCTATCAAAGAAAATTGACCTGCTGACTCTAGACTATCCTATCCTTCCTACTAATATTATAAATGCGAAAGTTTAGATGTTTGGATGTTTGTGTTTCAATCACGTTCGTAGCCTGGATTGACACATAGGCTACTTTTTATCTCGATTAATTAACAGGATCTAGAGGATAAAATGAACGAAAAGGATTAGCAGCGCCAATTGGCAAGAGGATTTCATTGTCATGTCATGTCACGTCAGTTTGACAGGGCGTAGTACTACCTCTTTGGTCTAACGACTAGCGTTTGACATTCCAGTAAGTACGAGTTCGGTGTAATGTCAAATTTCACAAAGTATCCGCTCGGTACCCACACAGATAATATAATGTACACGGAAACTGTAGACGCGTAAGAAGTCGCGGGTAACTGCTAGTCTTTAAATAGTCAGATATTGGTAGAACCGGTTCTTATTTGTTCCGTGGTTGAGCTTTTACCATCAAAATCTACACAAAGGCTCGTGCATCATCAACCTATATCAGTCCACTGCTGGACATAGGCTCGTGCGAAAGGTTGAAATTTTATTCAAGTCGATATGAGCAAATTTCCAGCATAGCATAGCATATGAGTAAAACATTAATCATCAGTAAGAAAAGCACAGTAAGTAAATGGATAATAGTATTATATAGATAATAGTAGTATATAGTAGCTATTATTATAGTGTTCAGTTGCTTTGTTTAAATTAAACGAAACAGAGTTAGTGTTTTTACGACTAGAACAATAAATTGTACTTTATTTTGTTTTTCTTTTTTTTTGACCTTCTGGGGCTGTTGATATGAGAAAAAAACAAATTTCATCATAATCGGTTCAGTAGTTTGGCTTTTTTAATCAAAATATCTGGAAAAAATATGCCATACACGTACCTACATGAAACTGCGTATTTTGCTTTCCTATAAAGTGGTGTTTACGACACTAGAACATTCCAAATGAACTGCAAGCGACTTGATGATGAAGCCGGAAGGTAGAAAAGTTGAAGTCGGTTTTCCTAATTGTTTTTTGCCGAGGGACTGTGACCGGTGGAGATAAGAGGGGGAGGCTTTTGCCCAGCAGTGGGATAAGACAGGCTAATAAAAAAATTAACATATAATTATTTTAGTCAACGTACGCCCTAGACGAGCGCTACGTACCCCACATCCCCGCGTACCCCGACCAAGTAAGACGGATGATGATGCATAGCGCTCAGCAAGGTCCAGCCGGTCAAGAAGAGGACATACCTCTGGGCATAAACCCAGCACGATACGCGGTTCCAGACTCTTCTATTAATGAAGAGAGCAAGTGGATGGGCCCAAAAGTAACACTAGTCTTTTTTTCACTCAGATTTTGAATGAGGTCTTCTTGATGCTTGCATGCCAACTGATTTCATATTCAGTGATATTGTTTGTGTAATAAGTGCGGTCATGATTGCGTCTATTTTTAACCACCGACGCAAAAACGACGGGGTGTTATAAGTTTGACACCTCTCTCTCTCTCTCTCTGTGTTTGTGTGTGTGTGTGTGTTAATTTTGTTTTTTTTGTCTGAAAGGTGAATTAGTCGGGAGTGTTCTTAGCTATGTTTGATGAAAATCGGTCCAAGATTCGGGGGTTTTATTAAATTTTTAATTTAAATACTTGTCTTCATAATGTTTTTCTTTTCTGTGAGAACCGTCGTGATTTGGTATAAGTAGGTTTTAGTTTTTTTATGGTATGATCGAAGTGTTGTATTCTACTAATGACCAGTAGAACAGTCATTTGAGCCAACATTGAATGGAAATCGTGTGACCGTGTTTATGTTGAGTTAGACTTAGCATGTTCTGCGAAATGTAACTGGCAGACTGGATAGTAGATCTAGGCTCAGTGGTGCGTCTTGGGTAAGAGCTACATCAAGTAGTGGAGTGATATATTGATGCTACAGGTAGTAGGGTAGGGCAAGTATAACTGACGTCTGTTTATTTTTTTTTTCAGCATCCTGAGTTAAAAAAGTCTATGTCTTACAATGAACGCCCTACATACCCTCCCCCGATAATATACAATCCTGGACCAATCAGACCAACTAGGCCTGTGGATTTGGAGCCGACACACACGACCACAGAAATACCAATCACCATGAGGCCGATGAAGGTAGATAAGAAGCCAATAGACCGAGATATGGATGAATTTAAAGAAAAACTTATTTTGGATAAATACAAGTTTCCACGGTGAGTCTCATAAAATAAATTGTGGTTTACTCTATACTTACTGATGAAGCTATATTTAAACTTGAAAAAAATTAAGTAGAGATTATTAGTGGTCTCAAAATGATAGATATTAGATTTAACTTGATTATTTAATGATAATTCACAAAAAAAATTACGAATAATACCATATTTACAAAATACACATGAAACAGTTGAGCTATCTACAAACCGTTGCAAACGATTTAATAGATAGCTCAACTGATCCAAATCAGTATCAATGAAAGCGTGCTCGAAACATGCATTGCCGCGCTGAATGCTTGATTTGAATTATTAAACCTTAGATATCAAAGTTACATACATAAATAAAAACATTACAAGTTAATAAGTAGGTAAGTAACTGTAAGTAAAATGATACTATTTCTGTTTTACAGACCTGAAATCGACAAAACAAAAGAGCAGAAAGAAGGCTCACTGAAATCCGGATTTGATTACTACGAAGACGACGTCAAAGGTCTTCCAGTGCGAAGGAAAAGAAACATAAACCGAATTAAAAGAAAAGTTCCCAGAGCCTTGCATCACAAATTAAAGCAACCTGAAAGTGCACCAGACAGGAGTAAAAGAGAAAACAGTATAGCTAATGAAATTAGTACCCCGTTTCGTAAATTACTTCGCTACAGTGTCCCGGCGAGAGAAAGTTTTAAAAGTAAAATGAATGCTGTTACAAATGATATCAATTCGACGACTGATAGAATTGTGAAAATTATTCAGTCCATGTTCTCGTGAAAGTCTGTTTATTTATAGTGAAGTTTTTTCGTTTGTATAGTTTTGAATATTAATAAAATAAGCATGAAGTTTTAAATAAGTACCCCACCTTTTTTGATTGGTCTATAGCAACGGTTCCCTAATAACCTATTTGTTGCGTATCAAGCATTTATTATTATACCTTTTCTAGGTAGGTACTTCTAGTACTTCTAGGTAGGTATTCTTCAGATATTAGCGTAAACGATTCTGTTCAGTTTCTTATTTCAGTAAGTTCAATATTGAAAAATGAAATGGCGGTAGCAAAATATAAGAATGTTTTTCTTCTATCATGAGTATTGAAATCATTTTTATTCTGGCTTCAACAACGTAGAGCAAATGTAGTATTCCTTTTAGAAGTCCATGTAAAAGTGTGTAAAGTCCATGAATATTTATATTTATTTATTTATATTTATATTAAGTTTCTGAAAAGACTTTGGTTTCTTAACGGACATAGAATTGTGTACATTCATCAAATCCGAACGAACACGAACGAACGCTCGAGACGCGCTCTAGAATACTCGTACGCTGTTTATAGTAGGGGAGCCCACGAGGCTAAATGGGGATTTACTCGAGCGTCGTAGAGACCTATTGGGATGCAAAGCTTAGATGATAAGAAGAAAAAAATGTTATATGATATATACCTTTACATCGGTGGGGGAAGCGGCTATAGATTTTTAAATATGTAAAAAAAAACTGTTGCATGGACATCCTCGAGCGCGTCAGATATTGATAGCATCAATGTCCTACGTATTTTTAATAATGTACGTATGTTAATCTGATCGTTTGCATGATGGGGGTGGTTGTATTTAAGGGTTGAAAATGAAAAAAAAAAAAAAATCGAGCGCGTCAGATTTTCTAAGGGAGTGTTAAGTGCACCAAAAAAAAGCTCTCATTCACTAATCTGATGATTTCGATGGGACGCAAACTCGCGGCCATTTTCATAATGTGCAAAAAATATTCGCCATTTTGAAATACTCATGCGCGTCAGATTAAGATATATATGGTTCATCTTTATGTTCTAAACGTACTGTCTCATAATCTGACGATTATCTAGAGGGATTTGCCTGATCTGACAAAAAAAAATTAGAAAAACGGTTCATCTTAAAGGCCATCCCTGCAACTTCCCGCTAATTCCATTCCTGGGTGCTTAAAATTGAACTTATGACATTTCTGAGCTCAAAATATAATTTAAGGTAAAGGCACCCAAATCCGTGGTATTCCAAAAGTGGCACCTTTCTCCGTGGTATTTAGAAAAACAGCATTTACTTCTGATTCTTAGGTTCTTTTTTGTTGCAAAAGTTATTTGTCATAAGGAAATATATTTTTTTATATATAAATCTAAAAACGAGACTTAGAACGGGCTTACATTCCAAAATAATTGGCTAAATTCGTAGCGGTGGCTGGTCCAAGTGCACTCTCCATACATTTTTGCCTCTGTGCACGAGAGTAGCAGGCTTTTTTAAATAAGGGTGTGGCAATTGGATCTTTATTAAAAAAACAATCTTCTTCCACAAAACAAATTTTATGAGTACGTATTTTAAACAATAAGTAGGTCTAGTCTTATTTTCCTTAAACTATTACGACGTTCCAGACGAAACGTTCGTTACGCATGCGCGAGTCGAAACGTTCGTCAGGATACGTACGTAAGCACGTGAGTACGCAAGGGGAGGGGAGCGGGGAGCGTCTGAGAGAGCTGGCCTCCTTTCCAATGCTGGATACGGAGGCGCAAACGCAGACTGACTGATGACATCTTTTTTTTTTCTTTTTCGAATGGACTAAATGCTGGTGGTCGTATGACGACTCTTACAGCGCTACCGAACAATGGTGAGCACAGACGGCGCTCAACCGGTAAAGTTAGGTTGGGGCAACTAGCACAAGGGCACCGCTATGGTACGACCTCGGCTTGGGCTGTTGCCAGGGGGGGAGTTTAGATCTAGATTAGGCCCCGAATGGGCGGGCACTAAGGGACGTCTTCGACCACGCCGGCGGGGTCGGTGTATCTGTGCAGTGTTTTGTCTAACCGAACTGGATGGCTCGATCGTCTCTGCGTTGGCAGAGGTGATCTTGTCATCGGGATCACCGAGAATATGTCTCGGTCTACGGAGGGATGTATCGACGGGAGGTTCGATGGGATAGTCGGGGAGTTTCGAAATAAGTGGGTTCGGGTGGTGGGGGGCTGAATCATAGTATCGCCTGGAGGCGAGCTTTATGTAGTCTGTGATTGACTCGAGACCCAAGTCGCGGTGGAGGTCAACGTTGCGCATGTACCAGGGAGCTCCAGTGGCTTTGCGACAAAATCGGTTTTGGACTACCTGAAGGGCAGGGATTGCGGGGGAGTGGGCAAATACTACAGATGAGTATGTCAGGATAGGGCGTATGCAAGTTTTGTAAAGCGTCACCTTATTTCTAAGAGACATTTTACTCTTCTTGCATAGAAGGCTATGGAGGCGGCCGAGTATGAACTTGGCGCGGTTGCTAACTTTCCTAGCATGTTCCTTGAAGTTCAGGCGACGGTCAAGAATTACTCCTAAGTAACGTGCTGATCTAGCCCAGGGGATTGGCTTGTCGAATAGGGTAATGGGACGGGTTTTGTGTAGGCCCGCGGAGAAGTACACTGCAGTACTTTTCGTTGGGTTTACTTCAATGCGCCATTTACTGAACCATGCACCGAGTGCATCGAGAGCGGTTTGCAATTTTATACACACCCGACTGGGATTCCGGTCAGAAGCATACAAAGCTGTGTCGTCCGCAAACAAGGCGATTTCTACCTGATGGGTGCGAGGGATGTCGCTGGTGTACAGCGTAAATAGGAGGGGGGAGAGAGCCGAGCCCTGAGGGACCCCGGCTCTAATGGGTCTAGGGGCCGAGAGGGCGCCCTCTACGCGGTAGCGAAAGCTACGATTGAGGAGAAAGTCTCGCAGGATGAGCACGAGTCTATGTGGCACACCGAGTTTAGAGAGCTTATAGATCAAGCCGTTGTGCCAGACCTTGTCGAAGGCTTTCGCTACATCGAGGAAGACTGCACCAGTATCTGCCGGCCAGGTATGGTGTCGTCTGCTAAGCACGTGCTCCGTGAAGCGCAGCACTTGCTGGGGACAGGAGTGACGGGGGCGGAAACCAAACTGCTCGTCGGGGAGGAGTTGGTGTTCGTTCGCGTGGGACCAGAGACGACTCAGAAGGAGACGCTCGTAGATTTTCCCCAGGGAACTGAGGAGACTGATAGGGCGGTAGCTGCTAGGCTCTGATGCCTTTTTGCCTGGTTTGGGAATGCCGATGACAATGGCTTCTTTCCAGGCGTCGGGGAAGGTGCAAGTTTCCATAGCCGCATTGAAGATGCTGACCAGGAGGTAGATAAGGGCTAAGGGGAACCGCTTGAGCACCTTATTGCTGATACCGTCAGCGCCAGGTGCTTTTCGCGGATGGAGATTCTTGATTATCGCCTGGACCTCAGAGGCCCTAACATGAGACAAGGGAGGATCAGATGGAGGCAGGGACGCTAGGCGTTCTACTTCGTCATCGACCGTAGCGAGGTGGTCAGGGTCTATGGGTTCGAGGCTCGGGGAGCATTGTGATTCGAGGCTTTCTGCTAGGCAGTCCGCCTTTTCGTCATCGTCGAAGGCTAAGGTTTGATTGTTGGGTCGGGAGAGAGGGGGCATGACTGAGATAGTGTCTGCTTTCATTGATCGAGCCAATTTCCAGTATGCCAGGTGTGTTGGCTCGATCCCTGAGATCAGGTTATCCCATTCGTTATTAGCGTGTTCGCGGATGCGTCTCTGTACTTCGGCCCGCAGAGAGCGGAGTCGGTCACGGTTGTCTACAGAGGGCCAGGAGCTGTAATGTCGAGTGGCTGCGTTCTTCTCCGTGATCAGGCGTCTCACATCATCTGGCAGGGCTGAGCGGCGGAGTGCCGTCGCAGGGACCTGTTTTGATGACCCGTTGAGAGCGGAGGTGACATGACTGGTCAGGGAGTCAACCGCAACGGTTATATCGTCAGGTGATTTAATATCGTCGGGAATCCTGTCTAGCTCGGGTGAATGTATAGACTCGAGGGCTTTTCCAAGTTTATACCATTGCACCACGGTTTTAGTGGGAGGGGTCGGGTCAGTCGGGGGGCCTAAGTGCAAGAGCACAGGGCGGTGGTCAGAGTCTAGTTCGTGGATCGTTTCTATTGAACACAACCGCAAGGTAACGTTCTTTAGGAGCGCCATGTCGAGGATGTCAGGTCTATAGGAGACTTGATTAGGGTAATGGGTCGGAGTCAGGGGAGGGATGACGTCAAAGAGGAGATCGTCAGCATAGGTCTCGAGTCGTCTGCCGTTGGCGTTTGTCGTGTTACAGTTCCAAAGGACGTTTTTACAGTTGAAGTCCCCCGCCAGAATGACGGAGCTTCCAAGGCTGAGGAGGGCTTCGAGATCGCTCTTAATCAAGGTTTTTGTGGGAGATAGATAGCAGGAGGCTATAGTGATTGATTGATGACCGGTCATCGCTAACCTACAAATGGATACTTCTAAGTCGTTCAACGGAGGGCTGTCGATTGGAATGCAGTGCAAGGATCTCTTGTAATAGATGAGAGTGCCACCGCCTCTGCGGTCGGGTCTATCGTGCCGCACCATCTGGTAGTTGGCAATCCTAGGACCGCGATGGTGCGGTTTCAGGAAGGTCTCCTGCACTAGCAATACATCGACTTGATGTTTGATAAGAAAGTCTTGAACTAAAGCACGTTGTTCTTTAATACCGTTAGCGTTAAAAAACGCTAACGTGACGGAATGGGGTTTTAGTCTTTCTTTTTGTACATCCATATTGGTTGTTTAAAAAGAAAGTTTATTGACAGCGTCCAAAAGCGCAGCCTGATCCGCTAGATACAGACTCTTATGGAGTGGGCTGGGGAGCGTGCGGAACACGCGGGCGAATTCGCTGTTTCTCTTAAGGAGTTCAGCGAAGGAAAGGCCTTCCTCGTACAAGGGTTTAGTACGACGGGGTTCCTGAGACTTTGGCGGGGGGGGAGACGCGTACTCGGGTGCGCTCTCCTGCTGGTGGGGACGGGGTTGGGTTGCCTTTGCCTGCCGGCCGAGGCTGGTCGAGGGTAGGGGTTTGGACCATGCATTATGGGTAGGAGGATGAGGGGGAACCATGGCCAGCTTAGGGCTGGTCTTGGTGTATTGAGGGTAGGAGGCTTGCGCGCGCGCTGGTGCGTGCCTCTGGGTCACCCGCCTGTTCGCCTTGGGCGCCATGGGGCAACCGCGATAGTTCGCGGTGTGCCCCGTGGCACGGCAAAGCACACAGCTAGGTGGCTCAGTGGCGTCGCGAGTGCGAGTGCAGTCAGCGGTGCCATGGTCGCCTAGGCATTTGACACAACGGGCTTTGGCGTAGCAGTTGCGCGCAGAGTGGCCATAGAGCTGGCATCTGTGGCATTGGGACGGGGTACCGTTACGGTGGGGGGTCTCAACGTGGATCCCGGAAAGATCATTGACCGTCTTCAGGTTGAAGATAGCCTTACCTTCCGGGGACAAATCGAGGACAACGAGTACTAGTTCGAACGGGGTGACTGATGACATCGGCCGCGAGGCCGGTTTATATATGCGAGCGGCGGGGCGTGGGTCGACGGGTGCGGCCGCCGGTTACAGCGGCGGGGCGTGGATTCCCCGGCACACTAGCGAGCGCGCGCCGTGTTGCTACAGTCTCCCCCTCTGGATGCGAAGACGTCCCGACGAGTAGACAGTCAGGTTGGTTACTCCGGGCTGCGTCTTTCCGGGGTCGCCCACGACCACGAGTGGGCTGCGAGGATGCCGCAGGCGCAGGAGCAGCCTAGGTTTAGGCGGACGCCCTCGTTTCTTCAGCGGGCGTACAGGTGAAGGAAGCGAGCTCGTGCTACCTTGATAAGGGGTCAAGGCAGACGTATGATACACACCAAGGGCGTTGCCTGGCGTGCTGGGCTTCATCTAAATTGTTAATAGGGTTGTATCGATATAACAACCCGCTATTCATGGCATAACCTTTGTTACACCAATAGATGGCGTTTTCAGTTCGTTCTGCATCTTCTAAGGCAACGACGATACTGTTGATATGCTCATCTTTTAATTGTTCTGCTCTAACTTCAGAAGAGGATCTTTGCGGCATGTCTATCACCACACTGCATATTCCACAATCTTTTGCTGTATCTTCGTTACAAATCGGTCTGGACAATGTGTCCGCTACCACATTCGTTCTTCCTGGGATGTATTTGATAGTGATGTCAAAGGCTTGTATTTGCAGGGCCCATCTTGCTAATCTTCCTGTTGGTGATCGTAGTGACATCAACCATTTCAAGGCTTGATGATCAGTTATCACGGTGACTGGAAGGCCTTCTATGTAGCCCCTGAATTTACCAATGGCCCAAACTACAGCGAGAGCCTCTCTCTCTGTGGTAGAATAATTCCTCTCCGCAGGATTCAGCAGTCTACTCGCAAATTCCACAGGATGTTCATCTGCGTCCTCCCCCTGGACTAAAACAGCTCCAAGCGCATAGTTACTAGCATCTGTCTTGATGTTTTCCCCAGGACCATTCTGTTTTCTTTTTTGATTCTTTTTGATTTTGTTTTTGGGCTGGCCTGTTTCCGGGCCTTAACGTTGGGCGCCAGTTTGTGACAAAATCTACGACGTTCCAGACGAAACGTTCGTTACGCATGCGCGAGTCGAAACGTTCGTCAGGATACGTACGTACGTACGTGAGTACGCAAGGGGAGGGGAGCGGGGAGCGTCTGAGAGAGCTGGCCTCCTTTCCAATGCTGGATACGGAGGCGCAAACGCAGACTGACTGATGACATCGGCCGCGAGGCCGGTTTATATATGCGAGCGGCGGGGCGTGGGTCGACGGGTGCGGCCGCCGGTTACAGCGGCGGGGCGTGGATTCCCCGGCACACTAGCGAGCGCGCGCCGTGTTGCTACAAGGGTTATTATGATTTTTTCTGTTCTAGGTTATGATTTTTAGTGTTAAATTTTCGAAAGAAGTATATTCTTTACCGTATGTAATACATGTTTAATTGGTTTATTAATTATAATGAGGTAAAATTACATATTGAAAAAACCACGGCATTAGGGGTCAAATATTTCACCTAGTACCTAATTCCGAGGTATGTGAAAAATTTACCTCGGAATAGCAATTTGAAAGACCTATTTTTATTTTTGAATTTCACAAACTGGAATTAGGTTTTTGTGATTTTAACGATAGATTTGATAAATCAAATAGTCGATTGAGACTAAAACCTTATTTCGAGGTATACTTTTTAATAATCTTTACGAGTTATAACACATCAAAAGTACCCTACTTATGTATTTTGTTTATTGGTTCTATAGAAAATTATGTTACGAAAATATTTATTTTCCACACATTTTGCTGCATGTTTTATTAAAAAGTTAATCTTTAACAAAAGTTTTAACAATTTGGCATCAGCTAACATAAAGAATGATAGGTATATAAAAATTTTTGGCTTTTAGTAGGTACTGGAAATTAGGAAACATGATTTTTTAGTCTCCACAGCTGTGGGTTGGGCGGCACTCTTTGTAAATGCCGTCAAAGCAAAGTCGCTCTTCGAATTGCAATGCGGCGGCGGCGGCACGAGTGACAAAAGTGTCAAAGACACCGCCTCGAAGCGACGCACGGCGACGGTGTCTTTGACGCGCCGCCGGCGTCTTTGTCGGCGTTTCCTTTGTCGGCACCGACACTCATTTGCCTTGCACGCGTCGACCACGCTTCAGTCTTGCGGTGATATTTGTACCATTTGCACGCTTGGTTTTATTTCTTCACGAAATGTCGTATTTATAATGTGGAATACTATAATAATGTTAATAATGTGTTAATGCGTAATGTGTATGTGTGTGTGTGCTTAGGAAACAGCAAAAGTATGTTTTTAATTTATCACACGGGGAGATTTTCCCGTTATCAGCACTTTGTGTATTTATCCGGGTTTGCAATCACAGGATGAAGATAATAGCAAAGTTGACGCCGCTGACGTGTGAGTTACAGACATCCAAAGAGGTATTTTAAAACTTTTACATTTATAATATTAATAGCATTATGGCACTCATACAAACCACATTTAAAGTTTGATTAAATAATAATAGTACTACCACCAAAAGTGACCTGTATTCCTAGAGAACAATCAAGTTAATCTTTCTAACATTATTTTATCAGTTTGTTACTGTCGTTTCGTATACATTTTTCATACCACGCAATTAGGTACTAAATACCACGGAATAAGGATTTTTGCATCGGAATTGGGCGATTTCGATTTGCTTTACATTTTATTTAATTTCAAATAGAAATATAGGTCGAACCGTCAAAACTTAAGTAGTTTCCGAAAGTATAAACACTAGAGCTTCTGATAACAGAAACGGAACCTTCAGAAAGGTACAGTAAATGCTTAATATTTGAAATCCTTTCGAGTTTTAGTGAAAATACACGGAAACAGGTGCCGTTACCTTATGTGATATTTTGAGCTGGCTGAGTTCAAAGAAATAATATTTCTATGCATTTGAGCTCTCCCAGCTCGAAAGTCTGATAGAAGTTTCATAGAACACTATTTTTGGAATTTTCAAACCGCAATAACTTTTGAATGGATCAAGCAATTTTCACGCGGTTGGCGCAATTCGACGCAGTTTTATCATCCTCATAAGCAATTTTGCAATTTTAATTGATCGAGCCACAAATTTCGGAGTAATCCCGAAAAAACACTTTTTCGGGTTTCTTTCGTTCACGATATCTCTCGAACGAATCAATCGATTTTGACCAGCTTGGTGGCGATCGACGTGGTTTTTCAAGCTCAAAGGCGGATTAGTTTTTGAAGTTGATCGATAAAGCCGGTTAAAAGTTATTCCAAAAAAACCACTTTCAAGCTTAGGAAATAGCATGCAAATAAATAAGTGTATGCTTTTTTAGTAGAATACATGTATTTATAAAAAAATATATATAATAACTAGCAGTTACCCGCGACTTCGTACGCGTCTACAGTTTCCGTGTACATTATATTAACTGTGCGTGTACCGAGCGGATACTTCTTTGAGACACTTGACATTACACCTCAGTACACCGAACTCGTACCTACTGGAATGTCAAACGCTAGTTGTTAGACCAAAGAGGTAGTACTACGCCCTGTCAAACTGACGTGACATGACATGACAAGGAAATCCTCTTGCCAATTGGCGCTGCTAATCCTTTTCGTTCATTTATCTTGTAGATCCTGTTAATTATTCGGGATAAAAAGTAGCCTATATGTCAATCCAGGTTACGAACTATATATATGCCAAGTTTCATCCAAGTTGGTTCATTAGCTTTGACGTGATTGAAACACAAACATCTAAACATCCAAACATCTAAACTTTCGCATTTATAATATTAGTAGGATAGGAAGTAGGATAGGATAGTAGGATATATATATAATAAAATAAATAAAAAAAAATATAGGCATCACGCAGCTGCACGCATTTAACTTTATCGACGAATTTTTGTTAGGTATTTCGGCTTGCGGAAATCGTCAGATTTTATATTTTTCATTATTCTTGAATTATTTCCTTCGAAATAAAAAAAAATTTAGCTACCTACGCTCGAGAATGTCGAGATGACGTTTTTTTTTACAACTTTTTAGCCCTCCCCTTTTTTACTTCACTCTCAAATTGTCAGATTAGTGGAATATACACTTTTTAGGATGTAATTAACTCACCCTAACTTAATCTGACGCGCTCGAGAATTTCTGATGGTCAATTTTTTTTTACTAATCTGATCCTGTATCCTTCACGGGCGGCCTTATATATGGGCCTCATGTTTTGTGGAGGTACTTAACCGGGTACAAGGTATCCCCCTGTATATTAATCTGCCGCGCTTTAGTAAATCCCGAAATCCCCGCTTGGGCTCCCCTACTATTATACCGAGTGAACGAGTGTTTTTGGAATATTCAATAGAATTGACACGAACAAACATAGACGAAAGAATGCTCTATCTCTGTTTACACCGAGAGAATTTGACAGTGGGGATAAAATGAGCATTCGCTGTCGTTCTCTGTAAAAAAGTAAGAAAGATTGCAATGCCTATCGAATGAGGAATACCACAATGTATTTTGTTGCTATGTTTCGCTTAAACTGAAAGGGCGCATTCCGGACCCAACGAGGCGACAGAGGCAAGCCATTTGTGTTCAACATCGCCGCGAGACTTCGTTAGATATTGTGCACGACAAGCTATGCGTACAGTCCGTAGCACATTTTAGTGGTCACTGAAATCTCATTTTTCGTAGAGGCATCTGCGGTTTGGTCGTAATTTTTACAACCTTAGCATTACCAAAATCATTGAGAATTGAAACCAGAGGATAGTTATTACTGGCTGGTTTTAACTTATCAAGTTAAAAACATTGTAGATTGCTCTGATGTGAAAATTGCAACCAGTTTTTTATTTCTCATTCCTCCCATTACCATTACGTACATATATATACATACCTACTTTACTAAACATATTGTTCATTTCAACTTAAAAAACAAGATAGATAAATAGATAGAAAATACTTTATTGCACACCTTAACCTAGGTTTACATAAAAATAACAACAACAACAAGTTAACAAGGTTTGCATAAAAATTACAAAATAGCATTCAAAAGTAACCGAAGAGTCAAAACATAAAATAATCCAGTGCTGACGTTATGTTTATTGGCAGGGTTACAGTTTAAACACGCACATAATTTGTCTTACTAACTGTACTTGCAATTTCTATAAACGTCTGTTTGAAACACAAACGCTATTAACAAAGCAATCTAAAATGTGCAATGTTTATTTATCATTTAACACGTGAACAAATAGCGTTATCCCGTGGGTATTGTGGAATTTGCGGTACGGAGAGGTGCATTTATCAACAATGTTTAGTAAGTGAATTTGAAACATTTGTATCGTGCAATTTGCGACGCATCGTTACTTAGTAAAACTTTTTTTTTTTTAAATGGGTTTTCAAAGTACTATCCCAAAACATGGTAGCATAATAAATTGAATTGAAAATAAATCATGTGTTTTATATTATGTATTGTAATTGTGTAATAAAAAAATTGCTGGTTTTGGTTTCAAATTGACTTTGTTGCTGAACAAATGTGTATTTATTTTATTTTGATTTTGAAAATACTACAAACTACTGCAAAATACCTACCTACATAAAAATAGTATTTAAAATAGAAGTAAATCACCGTTTAAGAGTTGATTTATGTCTAAATCTTTGTGTACTTACCTAACTTTTATTTCTACATGATGGCCACTTTAAAATAATTTTCATCACGCTCAAAATACATCTTCGCCACGAATTCCCGAAGTCGTTACATATTAACGGCTATAAATTATACCCAGAACATAAAACTCTCATCCCATATTTCATGATGAAACTCTTGATATTACATAGATCTTGGAGATAGCGCTTTGGAACAAGTTTATGTCTTCAGGCAAAAGTGGTTTGATATGCTTCTTACTTCTTAAACTGGTTCTGACAGAATGAGAAAGGCAAGAAAATTAGAACTGAGTACCTACTTGTCAATATTTTTAAAACAAAAATCAATCAAATTTTTTTTTATTGATTTCATTTCAGCACTTACTATAGCAAGTAGGTAGTAAGTAGGTAGTAGGTAGGTAGGTACAGTAGTAGGTACAATAAATCGATTCATAATTCGTTCTGCGTTAAAAAATTATGTAGCCTATCCTTTGATAGATAGATAGATAGATAAATACTTTATTGTACACAAAGAAGAAACAGGACATAAGAGAAACAATTAAAGCTAATGTACAATGTACCTTAGCCCATAACAATGCATGTGGTACTCATGGAGCACGTCCTCCGAGGATGTGCAATAAGTGCATTGTGTCTATTGTACCCGTATCAAATACCACTGGCTTGACTGCAGAATGGTGATTACCTATTACTTCCCCGGGCGAAGTCTTTCTCTTCTACTACTAAACTTAGTTAATTGACTTTTGAAACTTTAGTTCATATCAACCACCTTTTGATGTTCACCGTGGCTTTGAAAAGAGTTACTAGAATTACTGTAGCAATTATAACTTGTGAAGACGCTATTACGACTCTCTCCATTTATTGGGTAATCGTTTTTATAACTTTTCTTTTCGGACTATTGAAAACAAGATGGAGGTAATTTTCCCAACCAAAACTGTGTGTGTTTTTTTGTTACTTTTTTCAAAAACTATGCTAGTGCTACGCTACGAGCATGCTACGAGACTTCATTTTATTTTTTAATGAACATCTTTCTTCATCAAGTCATACAACGCTCATTCGATAAGTTCAAAAGTCTCCTCATCTAATAAATTCGTTTGAATCGGCTTATAAATGTGGGTAAAACTGAGTTCACCACGATCCTTCGTAAAACCACAGTAAAACTCAAAAATATAATTATAAAATTTTATCAAACATTCTTTTACTAGCAATTTTGTGCTTGAAATACGAATATACTTGATTAGTAGCACACCGAATAGAATTTCCAGTGATTAAAATCATCTACCTAGGGAAATCAACCGTTAAAACCGCAACTTGACTGGGATCGACATCCAATCCATGATATTTTATAAGTAGACGCGTTATGCAAGATACAAGATACAATATACATTTATTTGCCAAAATAAGTGCAACAATATCATTGCATAAAGATATGTCACAAATGTTATATTTCCTACTGCATACCATGATATACAGTATGCCACCTCCCTAGACGATAAGACGATTTCAAATGATCCTCGTGATTTTATTGAATAAAGAGTTATGACTAGGTATGCGAAAAATAAGGAATAATATAGATAAAGAGACGTCGTAAACCACATCTTACTCAGACAGTTGTTTATAGCGACGACGTGTAGCCACGACGACGCTGCTAGTGGAAGTCAGCCAATTACCTTACTTTTAGCTTACCACTTATGGATTCCGAGTAACGCATCTAGTACCATAAAACATTTAAGCATCCAATGGGCTTATCGCAACGTCTGCGGAGTCTGCAACTTCCCCAATTTGTCATCTCGACTTGAGATATTGAAAGGTAATCTGATTTTGTCCGAGATATGAGAAATCTTTATAGCCAAACTCGTTTGCATGATGTGAGCTACTGAGCAAGAATCTGGTTTACATAACACACATCAGTGTGAGTATTGAAAATTACACTGTATGTTAATAATAATATAATCCTTTGCATCTAGCAAAGGTCATCAATTCGGGAGTATGGAGTCACTTTTAGGTGCCTTACGATCCTGACTTATACCTAAGTAAAAAGTTTTTACTCGTGGGCCTATGATCGGGTGATCGGGATGGCTACTGGGAAATGATTTAAGTTGAACTAGGCTTGCCCAGCACCTACCTACTATAAAACTAGTTTCTAGGTGCCAGTTCCACGCGACCAGAGTCTAGAAAAGCGGGCAAAAAGCTACGGCCCGGTTCCTAGCGTTTTTTTGTATGATCCTTATTACAAAGAAATATACTTATCCGTTATCCTTTCAGCCTAGTTACAGAACTGACTAAGCTGCAACTTACGATAAATTCACCGGATAGAAACTCATAAGAGTACCCATTTCAATATTATTACATAATATTCCTGCCCAAAAACACTTTCTGATGTCAAGTACGGACTTATTCACGATACAAGCTCCCTCCTTCAATGTCACTAGTATCAAAGCCGTCTAATATCCTTGTAAATTCACACTGAGATACTTACGTAGTACTATTAGCTATTCTGTGTTGTGTCTTCTCCACAAAACGATGTGTACACAGCAAGGATTGCACAAGGCAGCTGCGCAGTAACCCAAATGTTAAAAGCGAATGTCAAACCTTCGTTTTGCGGAGCAGACGCCTGGATTATCTACTCGTTGGCAAAGAGTGAAGAGGGCATTGCAGGTAAGATGCTGAGATACGGCACGTGAGATGTTTATCCCTCGTTTTACAGTGTGGCTTGGTACATCTACCTGCGCATTGGATTCTTGTGGCTTGAATTGCTAGAATTCCTTGTGGATTCCTTCTGCCAGTTCAATCGTTAGAGGTCATTGTTTTAAAGTGGTTTTTTATGGTATGTTAAAGAAAAAAGCCTACTTACATTATTATATTTTGTAAGGAATTTTTGTGTTACGACTTTTCTGATTTTAGTGTATTTTTCATTGAGAGGGACCAGCTTTCTTTAATAATTTGAACAGCCAAATTATGTTATCATTGAATTTAATTTATTAGTTAGATTAAACAGCGTAGACAACAAAAAATACTTGTGATAATTAGTTATTATCTACACTCAGGGCGGCTTGCACCAGAATCGCTAAACGCGTTTAACTAATAAATAGTATTTAGCGAGTTGTCAAGTCATATAAATACGTCAGATTTAAATCTATTTAGCTGTTAAACACGTTTAGTGATTCTGGTGCAAGCCGCCCTCAGTTGTTAACAGGTAAGTATTCAAATTTAAATTTTAATACTAAAAAGTATATATAGTAATTCTCAGGTATAATAATCAGGTATATAATAATACTTGTATTTATACAAACAATCAACGTAGAAAACGCTTTTAGAAGAGAATATCACCCCAATATGCAATAAGGCACGAAGCACGTAGAAAACTCAATTCATTCTGAAAGGGTTTCATAATATACTGCAAAACTTCATTGAAACGGTCCCTTGCGACAATAGAAAATGTTTTCTCATTTTATTGCCAGAGAACTTTTCTAAAGATTTAAAAAAACTATACAGGCTTTTCAAAATCTTTCGACTAAGTTTTACTTACTCAAACATTTTCAAAATACGGTTTTTCAGAACATATTTTCATGTCGCTTGAAACCACTTTGCAGTAAAAATGGGCAGTAATTATTTTACAGACGACGGTTTGAATAATGGATAGTGCGTACTGGGTGCCTCATTAGAAATAGATAAGTAGTAGATTTAATTACCTACTTTTGTTTGCAAGAGGCACTTAGTTCAACAGAAAATACAAATCGTGTCTGTGGTTCATTTTGACAAATGGTTTGGAAAATGTTTTTCATGCAAGCTTTATCTACTACAGAAATTTACAGAAAGGGCTCTTTATTAGTAATTTTAGTAAATAAGTATAATATACAATATAAGTACAAATTCCGCAAAAGCACGAAAAGTAGAAAACTTTCAAAAGAACAGATGTGGTCTTCCATCGCTTTAGGAAGCAAAAGTTAATGAAATCCTACAAGGCACGAAATTAAACTAAAACCGTGGTAATTATCTTCGTCCTAATTATATTTTATGAGGCATTTTGTTGGAATAATTTAACTTTACAGTCACCAGATTTCTTTAATTTGTTTGTTGTTTTGTTGGTAAAACGGAAGTAGACGACGCAGGCTTGTTGTGAAAACAATGATCTTTAGTTTTAATGAACCTCTTCTTATTGTTTCGGTTGTTTACGCAATTTTCAATTTATTTTGAAAATTCCCACTAATATTATAAATGTCAAAGTTTAGATGTTGAAATGAAATGGTTTATTTGCTAGAAATATAGTTACAAGTTCTTATGGTATATAATAGGTTTCACATACTTCACCAAACACATCGGCATGCAAATTTATGTTATTTAAAGTAAAATTAATCAGTACCTATACCTACTAAAATAAAATTATAAACATTACTTACAATTTAATTGAATAATTATTACAAAATGTCATTAGGTAAGAAAGTCATCAACGCTATTAAAAGTTTGTTTGGATGTTTGAAATGATTTGAATGAAACTTGGAATACATAAATAGTTTGTGGCCTGGATAAACACATAGGCTACTTTTTATCCCGGAAATCTACAGGATAAAACGGAACGCGGACGAAGTAGCGGGCGGAAACATCTAAACATCCAAACATCCAACCATCTAAACATCCAAACATCTAAACATCTAAACATCTAAACATCTAAACATCCAAACATCTAAACATCAACATTTATAATATAAGTGGGATGGTGTGTATAATAGACACAAGAAGCAACTGCACACAAGTTTCCCGACAAGACCTCAGTAACGCATTTACTCGAAACTGAAGCAGGGCTTTTACGCCATGATGGCACAACTCGTGACTCAATATTCAGGTACTTGCAAAATAAGTTACCCCAGCAAAGTTATCCTGCCCGAGGGTGGAAACTCAAATGCTAGGAAACCGCAGTTTCGATCAATTCTGCAGTTTCAATCTATTAAATCATGTCTGATAGGCTTATTAGACTGTGCAATCTCAAGTCAGACTTACTGATAGTGATGTAACGTGATGAGTTGAGTTATTTCGAACTCAAGTTATTTGAATTGACTCGCATCGAGGACTTGCATACATATAAAGTCATACAAGTGAAAATCTAGCACCAATTTCTCTAACCACTTACGTTGCATACGGACCTAGTTGAGTCAACCCAATTGGCGGCTCGAGTCAAGGTTCAGTTTAACTAAAACAATTCGAGTTCGAAATAATTCAACTCGTCACATCACTGTCAGTAAGACTGACTTGAGATTGCACAGCCTTTTACGAAGATAAATCTAATTGAATTTAATTTTGTAACCATTCTGGTTCATCGGATTTCGGACAATTAAAAATCCTACTAATATTATAAACGCGAAAGTGTAATAATGTATGGATGTATATTTGTTCCTCTTTCACTCAAAAACTACTGGACTGATTTGGATGAAACTTGGAATACTTAAGTTCGTAGTCTGGACTAACACATAAAATATTTTTTATCACGGAAAATCAACAGGATCAAACGGGATGCCGACGAAGTCGCGGGCGGAAGCTAGTATCATCATAGTTTACTTAGTTGTGAAATCATAAAAGTGGGTTATTTCAGTCTTATTATTTTGTCCTATTTATGGGAAAACTGTTGATATTATACCTCTTGGTCCTATTTGCTAATAATAACTTCTTGGCATCTTGATCATTATACCAACAACTTAGGCAAATTGTGAATTTATAATGAATCCTATCCTACTATCCTATCCTACTAATATTATAAATGCGAAAGTTTAGATGTTTGGATGTTTAGATGTTTGGATGTTTGGATGTTTGGATGTTTGTGTTTCAATCACGTCAAAACTACTGAACCAACTTGGATGAAACTTGGCATATATGTAGTTCGTAACGTGGATTAACATATAGGCTACTTTTTATCCCGAATAATTAACAGGATCTACAGGATAAAATGAACGAAAAGGATTAGTAGCGCCAATTGGCAAGAGGATTTCATTGTCATGTCATGTCACGTCAGTTTGACAGGGCGTAGTACTACCTCTTTGGTCTAACGACTAGCGTTTGACATTCCAGTAGGTACGAGTTCGGTGTAATGAGGTGTGTAATGTCAAGTTTCTCAAAGAAGTATCCGCTCGGTACACGCACAGATAATATAATGTACACGGAAACTAGACGCGTACGAAGTCGCGGGTAATTGCTAGTTAGAAATAAATAGAAGAAACAATGGGGAAATTATATGAACCATGAAGATGTTGATGTATGAAGTGGTGTCGATTCTGTTGCATTTTTCTAAACTACCCTAATTTGTCACCACTGAAAATATGGCCGTCCCTTTCTAACAAAAGGAAATGACAAAGAGGGCTATAATTTTAGCGATGTCAAAAAAGGTCACTTTAGAAAACTGCAACCACAGAATCGACACCAATATGAAAAGTAAATGTGCAAAAAAATGTAGAACTCAACATTCTAAAATGGATATCGAGCCTGCGAGAAAGCTTATTTAAGAGACGCGACTTTTCTTGAGTTACTCGTTTTATGGTCATGCTACTAAATGATAGATTAATTTAAAAAAGTTTCACACTCTCAGCTGTAAAGTATTTTAGAGTGTTCGCCTCAATTTAATCCGCACATCAATGACTTCTCCGAAAGCCGAAACAAAGCACATGAGGCTTCCCTCATTTGTATAAGCTCAAAGAATTTCGCTTAGGTGCAGCTTAATTAATTCTAAATTAATTAAGAAACTTCGGCCTTTGAGCGTTAAGATTTTCAAATATTTCTCACATAAAAACACTTAGAATAAAGTCGATAATAAAGACATACATTTACTTAGACCGTATAATATAGAGGTTTTTAGGCTTGTGTCAGGGCACGACTGGGATTCAAACCCACGAACTCACAATTGGACCATCAGGTGTCGTCGTTAATTAAATTAAACAGCTTAAAGTTTATTTTTAAACCCTCATTTAGTAATCTAGTCACTTTATATGTTAAAGCTCATTGCGCGATTTATCTGATCTGACAAAAGCCTACGAAATGCATACAAGGTTCAAGGCATTTTTTAAAAACGCTGAAAATACTGAATTGGTTATTAATTCGGGAACAAATTAATTCAAGGATAGGTAGTTGTAAACAAAGGCTTTAAAACATTACCTATTCATCGACTACCTACATGAATAATTCATAACTCAGTAATTTCGGACATGATACGGACGAAAATAGCTTTACTAGCTTGTTTCAAGTTATTCGAGTACTTTAAGGCAACAAATTACTGAAAGGCGAAGGTCTTGATAATAAATCATAAGTTCTTTGCCATCGATACTTTATGTAGGAGCAGTAAAATGTCGAAATGCGATGTTCTCATAACATGACTGAAAACTGAAAAGGCTTATATGTATAATATTATAGATATGTGTAGGTATACATATAATATAGCGTAGGTAATGATAGGTATATATAGATAGATAGATAGAAAATACTTTATTGCACACCTTAACCTAGGGACTACTACAACATACAAAACAAAACTTAACTAATGGTACAATGGCCGGTCTTATCGCTAATGAGCGATCTCTACCAGACATATATATATATATATATATATATTAACATATGAATATAGGTATATTATATTAGTTTGTTTGTGCGTAACACTGTACACCGCCGTCTTTCTGCTTTTGTATATTCTCTCCATTCAAAGGTTGTCTGGAAGAGATCGCTTTTAGCGATAAGGCCGCCCATTGTACATTAGCTTTAATTGTTTCTCTTGTGTCCTCTTTCTTCTTTGTGTACAATAAAGTGTTTATCTAGTGGAGACAGTGGATAACACATAATAAAATAAAAATAATTTCCATACACAATATCAGAACTAAACTAAAAAAAACTTATTTGAACTGAGAACGAGTTTATGTAATTAATCTAAATTAGAAAAAATTAGAAATTAATCAAACTTTAGCGGAATGTTGTTTGACGTTAGCCACCAACTATTCACATATTTTATATTCTCTAGTAGAATCTAATCACTATAGAATGATAACTTGACTTCAAAGGCAGTACAGTACGCACAATGGATCTTTATCTGAAATTAGGTGCAACAAACGATTGGGCATGTACTGTTGTATGAAAAAATTGCTTACCTCATTCGACTCAAAAATCTGCTCTGCGCAGATACTTCAGAGAGACAAAGGTCTATTGTGACTAACTATTACCTACAGATATTTATAATGTGAAATTATATAGAAATACATTGCCTCTATACGTTGTTTACCTCGGGTAGCAAACAACTGACCGTCATAACTTTTGTTTTAGTTGAACATATGACTTTTGCATAAAATACCCACTTGTAGGCTCCACGAGTCTCTTTATTTATTTAGGCTCTCCCAACTTCTCTGTTAGGTGATCCTTAACTTTTTAATAGTAGTAACTTTACAATTTGCTAATAACATGGTTAAAATAAGCAACGACCTAAATAAGTCTAAAAGGTTTTTAGGTCTAATAATAATAGATTTATGAGTGAAGGTTTTAAATAAAATAATAGTTTTAGGATTTGACCATGTCGTGCACTGTTATATTTTGAACTGTTATTTTATTCATTTTCCAGTCTCTCTTTGGCGAAAATGGTGAGCTCTCAACCAATATTTTTATCATAGTGATTTCGATCACCATTCAATAATACCTATTTATGATATTATTCAACCACAATTTGACCATGTAGTAATTATTTCGTGCTTCTTTTATTACTGATGTTATTTACCCATAGTTATTTCAAATCGATATTTATCCTACTCATAGTGTGAGTAACTAAAAGTTTATTAAATAATTCAGCTATAATTATAGCTCTTTCAGCCTTGTAATCGACATGCTATAAAAATTCATGGTTTCATGTCATTACATTGCCACGCTATCTATGGAAATTTACTTAGTTATTTTCAGAATCAACTGAAGGTATTTTTAACATACAATAAAAGTAAGGTACAGTACAGAAAACCCAAGGATTTCATCTCTAACTATGCATATATTTAATAGAAACGACTGGTTACGTAGAAATCAATGACTCAGACAAAATCACCATCAAAGAAAAACCATTAATTTTTCGTAGCGTTTACGTAGCACTGGCGTAGACCCCTCGTAGCACCGTATGCATTTTTGATATGAAAATATAAACCTTAATCTTTTAACCGTAAGTACCTGTTTCGTGATAATAATGACGAACAGTATGTAGGCGTTCAGCAGCAGTCCAAACGCGGAGATGACGGTGACGGCTACGCTGAGGACCAGCGTGACAGCGGCCTCCTCGCCCTGCGCCGTCCCGTTCACCTCCATGGGCGCCGGCTATGTCTGTCCCTGTCAGATCGTCAGATCAGCCGTTCCATGTTGCAGTATGGTGCCCCATTGCCTCTGGTGTTGTCACCTCACCGCGGCCGCTGCGTTCCATGGCATCGCAAGTGTTTATCTGTAGCAAAAAAATACTGTTAGTAAAATTATTAGAATAAATTTTGTACGTGTAAACATCTACCTGCATACTTTTGAAATTGTGTTCATTTACACTTGATGTGCTGTTTATATAAAAGCAAAAAGAGAGAATATAAAAACTCAAAACAATTTAGTCATGTAGATGTATTTCTGCGTTTCGGTTTATTGCGTTTGATTTATTTTTATTGTGATAAAATATTGAGATGACAGTGTTTACATTGTGTTTATCACTATTTTTATGATCACGATGATGACAGTGTTATTCAAAAAGTGTTATTTGGGACGGACGACACATACGATGGTTCTTACTTCCTATAATGTCAAAGTTTAGATGTTTGGACGTTTTTGTTTCAATCACGCTGCAACTGCTGTTTCGATTTAGATGAAACATGGATTATAGATAGTTCGTTACTTGGATTAAAACATAGGCTACTTTTGATCCTGAAAATTAATAGGAGGAACAAGACGTGAAACCGCGGGCGGGAGTTAGTGTAAAATCGGCCGCGATCTATCAAACTCTTCATCTACGTCACATAAATGAATACCAAAGACCATTACAATATTCTGTTTATCAGACACGGTCACAGCGTCACAGCAATGGAAGTATTTCAGGCTGATTCATGTAGAAAGTCGTAACATTTTTGCAGTAAACATGCCAAACCCCTTCTACGTCAAATACAAAGTACCTGAGGGGTAGGAGACGAATAAATATAACAATCGTAAACATGTCGTAACGGTAGCGTATCCGAGATATACTGCGCGGTGACGCTGCAACGTTGGGCAGTCGAGCTAGCGTCGACGCGCAATATGACTCGAATACGTTAGGTTTACGTAACGCGGCGACTACCAGATTTGTTCGTGTCTACTCCCTGCTCCCAATACGTATCGCATGTCGCAGAAACGATGTCACGCCATCGCCCTGCATCTCCAATAAACATCACAAAATATTACCAAACATCACGATAAATGCAAAAACTTTTTAAGACGATTTACGATTGAATAAAAAATATCGAAGCTTCACTGTATTCTGGCACGGTGAGTGTAGACTAGAAAATGCAAAACAAAAATCTGTAATCTAAAATATTCTATGGAATATTGAGTATAAATTCAACTTTGTTCTGTCACCAAATGATGATGACACTTTGAAAACTTTTTCATGGCTACAAGTTATCTTTTTCAAGTACTTAATTATTGATGTCTCTATCCATCGACTTACAATCAAGTGTATAGCACACATCGAAAAGTCCTTCACACAATCATACAATTTGACTTGCTACATTATTTTTAGTCACAAACACACCTCATGATGGTTCTGTGTTGTTACTGAACAAATCCTCATCCTTGAAGTTATTTCCCATGACGATCGACATTGTTACATTGAACTATTTACGTGCCAAGCACAGCTTATAAATAAAAGCTGGTACTCAACACGGAAATGTTAACCTTCATTCTCTAAGTAACAGCGACCGTTATTTAACGGCACAAGCTGAACTTTATATTTCAACTAGCAGTTGCCCGCGACTTCGTACGCGAGTACCGTTTCCGTGTACATTATATTATCTGCGCGTGCACCGAGCGGATATTTTGAGAAACTTGATATTACACCGAACCCGTACTCGAATGTCAAACGTTAGTAGTTAGACCAAAGAGGTAGTACTTACTACGTCCTGTCAAACTGACATGACATGACATGACATCATCATCTTCCCAATAATTGGCGCTGCTAATCCCGTTTTTTTCATTTTATCCTGTAGATCCTGTTAATCATTCGGGATAAAAAGTAGCCTATGTGTCAATCCAGGTTACGTATTATATATATTTCATCCAAGTTGGTTCTGTAGTTTCGATGTGATTGAAACACAAACATCCAAATATATAAACATCTAAACTTTCGCATTTATAATATTAGTAGGATGCTACAAAGGTAGATTTGTCCAAAAATATTTGAAGCAGAAATTGACAGTAAAATGCCTAAAGCCGAGCAAAGGTCTAGTCACTATAACCAAAAACAAAGGATAACCTAAGAGGGAAACATCATCATCATCCACAGCCCTACTTCACCCACAGCTGCGTATAGACCTCCCTAAGTTTATGCCATCCACTACGATCCTGAGATAATCTCTTCCATTTACAGCGGGAGAGAGAGAATAATAATAATTATTATTGTCTCTATCAATCAGTAAATATAATAAATAAATATTCATGGACATTTCAGTAGTAGGGATTTGCCGAGAATCCGGCTTATTCCTGACAAATAACCAAGACTAGATAACTAATCCCTACTACTTATTTCACACGACGCCCTTTAGTCCCAAGCTAAGCAAAGCTTGTAATATGGGAACTAGATGCTGATAGAATACTTATATACTTTTTTTTGTACATACATACTTATAATGTTTGTTTTTGGTGGGGATCGAACCCACGACACACAGCATGGAAGGCAGAGCTATTACCGACTGAGCTGTGACGCCTGTCACACACAAAAGACTGTAAAAAATATAAACTCGTAGAAGTCTTGAAGTATATTCATCGCATAGTTTACTGTTGTGTATCGACTGTTGCATAACGCTTGCCGTTTTTTATAAAATCAAGGCGTTGAACTTCAAGAACGATAGTCGAGTAGAGTGATGTAGTGTTGCTAGTCCCAGACTCTTCGGCGCTTTCCTTGCCGCCTCGCCGTCTGCAAAACTATCTCTATTTAGAGAGATAATTTTACGAAGCCTCTACCATTTGATAAACAGCTATATCAACCTCTTTAAACAAATTGACCTTCAAAGATCGCTAGAGAATACAAAAAGATTGATTTTCCTGAACATTTTTTTAAGTCGAGATTTAAATATAGAATGACGTATGGTGAACGATAAGTCACGTTACTAATGATCATAATTGTCTGTCGAAATGACAGACAGAGGCTACATATATAAAAAAGAAGAAGAATACATATATTTTAAACGTTTTCAGATCTTTAGTGTCTATGGAATGTCAAATTGGCTGGAGAGATCACAGAAAAAAGTCAATAACATTGTAAAATTGCTCTTCTTCTTTTTCTTTTATATAATGGTCTCTGTCCGTCATTTCGACAGACAATTTTGCCAGTGTCAACTAGATTATTTGAAAAAAGTTTAATCAAGTAAGTAGAGTCATTCGTCAAGTTGGCTGTGGCATAATGACTGTGTCAGTTCTGATTTTTTTTCTTTGGCACGAGAAATTACAATTCCACACAAAGCGATGTTGAAGCTGTTTTATTTTTGGCTGCAAAATACTATTGAGGTCAAGCTCAAGCAAGGCGTTACTATAAGTAGAATGAATTCCGCAAACAAAACATATCTAGAATTATTCGAATAGTGGCGACTTCGTGTCACCTAAAATAAAAATTCTGATATTTCTATCAAATAACTTTGTAGATTGGATTGTTGTAATAAGGTACTCATAGTTTTTTTTTAAATATTCTTTAGCTAGCGGATTTAGAATGTCAACTGCTTGCATTAAAAAAAACTCAAGATATCTATACTTAGTAGACACAACGGATCTTCTGAAGTATCTGCGCAGAACCCATTTTTGGGTAATTGAAGCGATGAGCAATCGTTTGCACCTAACTTCAGAGGGATAAAGATCGTTTATGCGTACTGTACCTACATACACAAGCAAACTTGAAGATTCTGTATTTTATAAAATAATCCTTCACAAGTAAACGTCATTATCCAGTATTTATGGAAGGGGAACTCATTGTACTTACAAATTGTTTTGTAATTACGTTACATCTTTATTCAGTTCCTCTTGGCTCTTTTCTCTTGGCTTTCAGTCGTTCTCATAAATTGTAGCCACAGAATATTCACAGCATGATCAGCGCTTTTATTATTTTTCTAAGAATACTTAATATTCAATTTTGTCTTCAAATTCAAACTTGTGAATAAATGTTTTAAAAATGTTATGGTTAGCAGAATATCGATTGAATTTCGTTCATCTTTTGGTCAAATCACGATAGCATTACACTAGTACCTACAGTAGTTTATGAGAGTACAAACATTTGTGACTTTAACGAAATTGAAATGGTATCGTAATTTTATTTGGAATACATTTATTTAAAAATAATTATTAAAGTTAAAAATGTAGAGTCTTGTTCATTATTCTACAAAAATGTTGAAATCATCGAGATAAGTCTCATGACTTAACCAACAGATATTGAAAACATGGTGTGACGGATAAAAAGCATAATTACATACATACATAGAACCTTTTCACACGTCCCGGTTGCCGAGTTACCTGTACCGGGTACCCGGTGGCGACGTGTGGGGCACGTTATCTTTCACACGTACCAATATAATTCGCTCGATAAGCTCATACACTTTGCACTAGGTACTGACTACCCGGCAACCGAGACGTATGAAAGGCACCTTTACTTTTTCTTGAAACTGCTTACATAATGGCATCTAACTAGAAAGAAAACCTGTAACCGCTTTCGTCATTAAAAATAATGATGACTCGGATGACTCTATCTTTTGCTTAATGTTAGTCCCATCCCGACTGGTAGGGTTGTTCAGAGACAGTACGATCGCTAAAGGCGCTAGAGATAATAAAAAAAAACTTGAAAAATCTATGAGGAAAATATCATCCACATTTTGATTGTCTCCTAATAAAAAAAGTCGAAGTAGTTGGTCGTAGAGTTGTAATTCGTGAAAAATCTGCAATTGGCTTTTCATTGCTAAACGTACCTATATGTATAATTAGTTAAATTAAGCTGTTGGTTTCCATAAAATAAATCAATTCTATCAGCATCTAATAAGTAGTTCTCATATTACAAGCTTGGCTTAGTTTGGGACGTCATGTGAAATGTCCATGAATATTTATTTATTTATATATTTAATTAAAGTCTTCTTGTTTGCATATCGTAAATGACGTTACGATGTCAAATATTTTCATAAACTCCAATAAGATATAACCTTGGACGAATGTGCTTTTCGTCCAAGGATATAAAATATAAATAAATCACTCGCATTTCCTAAAATAGTTCTCAGATAAATAAGTGAATTAGCCTACACTACAGTATACACTCTCAACACCTCCAATACCGTCTCATATTGAATTCATTGGGGCCGATGGAGCTCTGAACCAAACGGGCCCTTCTGCTATGAATATTCTATCCGCTTTACGTATCTTTAGTCTCGTATCTTCAATGCATTGCGCTGTAAATTGTTTATATTCAATCGTATAAATATGGCTCCCGCAAAAGGTTTTTGTACTGAGATTTAGCACTTCATTTTGGTGGAAAATTAATTGTAATCTTTATTTAACCAGACTGTAGTTTTTAACCGCGACGCAAAAACAACGGGGTGTTATAAGTTTGACGTGTCTGTGTGTGTGTGTTTGTCTGAGGCAACGTAGCTCCTGAACGGATGAACCGATTTTGATTTTGTTTTTTTTGTCTGAAAGGTGAATTTGTCGGGAGTGTTCTTAGCTATGTTTGATGAAAATTGGTCCAAGGTTCGGGGGTATTATTAAATTTTTAATTTAATTGCTTGTATTATGATATATAGCTAAGGGTTTTGCTGCTAGTTCACCTGGTGAAAAGTGTAACTTCAGCCTGGGGTGGAGTACGCTCCACCACCACCTGACCACTCCTGTCTTAAAAATTCGTAAATTGTAGCAATCTGGAAATACTGACAATGGTAGTGAGTTCTACTCCTATTATTTGATTTCTTCCTAGGTTGTTTGTTATACGATCGATTTTTTATATTTATGCCTAACTTAAACTCTAAGGTAAACATTGTCCGAAGTAGATATCAAGAATCGAAATAACCATGATGATACTCGTAGGTATACTGTCTTGAGAGATTGAGATGATCCTTACCGCACGGATGCAAATATTTGTTATATCTTAGAGCTGTTTGTTCCGTTCCTTCCCGTTTCAGTTCGTTCCTCGTAATCTGTGATTTATTTTCAGAAAAGGCAAGGCCAGGAGTATGTGCCAAGTGACGTTGTTTGTAAGGAAGTGCTAGATCCTTTGTGATAGAAAATAATGATATATCCCAGCAATTCCCACTAAGAAATTAAGTACTACTTACTGGTGGAGAAATTTTTCCAGAAATCCTTATCAAGTAATGAACCCCCGACGCAAAAACGACGGGGCAACGTAGCTCCCGAACGGATGAACCGATTTTGATTTTTTTTTTGTTTGAAAGGTGAGTTAGTCGGGAGTGTTCCTATTGATGAAAATCGGTCCAAGATGGCCGCCGCCAAAAAAGGCCTATTACATTTTTTTTTCACAACTCCCTCAATATGGGTGTCAAAGTCAGGGGTTTTTTTAATATTTAATTTATTACTTGTTTTAATTGAATTTGTTCGTTTGCAGCATAGAACAGCTGTTCTGTGGTATGCAGCGTCACTGGACAGCGTAATTCAAAACGATACGAACCATCAAATATCGATTTTCGTAGTAGCCACTCAACCCCTCTCACCAAGTTAACATTCTAAAATCGCTAGAAAATAGTAAACGTAGCACTACCTTATAGGGGCAAAGTACTTATCATAAATTCCCGAAAAATAGAACTAACAAACTGGCTATCAAAATAATTGAATTGCAAAATAATGAACAAGCACTGGCACATTCTCTGGTGCCTGAAATTCTACGAAAGTCACGTATTCAACACGTTTCAGCGACAATCAAATTATTCCAGAAACAGCTGATGATTTTCTCAAACCAGTACCTTAAAATTAGGTACCTGTTTGCCATTTAAAGGTGATAGTACAGTTTTTATATTAAGTAACATGTTTGTGCTTTTATCATTTCCATACATTTTGATAAGTTTTAATAGTTTTTGCTATTGTAGAATGCCATTGATGGGTAAGATAGTGATGAGTCCCAGTTTACTAACCTAACCAGGAAAAAACACAAGCTAAGCTTTGCTTATTATTAAAAGTCCCATGTCATCTGTCTACACCTACACATTTTTTATTTAAGTATTTGCTTCAAAAAAATTCTTATAATATACTTTGAGTCGTGTGTGTGACGTGACTACTGAGATGGAGTTTTGAATGTCATATTCAGTACTGCAAAAGTAATTGGATTTGTTTTTGAATAACCAAAGGTAAAGGTATCTCAGAATAACAAAAATACCAAATTGAGTTTCAAATAAATTGGCACTAAAATGTTACCTACTTAAAATGTATGAGCCTATATAACTTTTTACAACCATATCACGGTAACCTAAATTGATTTTGTAAGTAATATTCTAAGGAAAAGTTTTACTGTAGGTACCTCAAAAGAATCCATAATCCGATTATCTGATGATATCAGCTATCTGCGTGTTATATCCAGTTACGCAGAAGTGAACGTATTTTACACAAAAGTCTCCGAAAATGTTTGTTGGGAGAATCGTTTTATACTTAAAAGAGTCTACAAGGAGAATGGATTCATGGATAGTATTATTCAAAATGAATTTCGTGATTTAAATACGTAAAATGTTATTTACTTTATACGATTAGAAAGAATAGATGTTCTATTATTCTATTTTAAGCTTTTTATAAGAACATTGCGTATAGATTTTTTTGTCTATAAAAATACTGACTTAAAATAATAGAATCTAACGAGAAAATTCTTCAGCAACAATTTTAAACGCGTCCAATGTTTACATTTCAAATTAAATTCTGTCTGCTCGTGCATTCAACCTATGAAATCACACTATTTGGAACGTGATTTAACCAAATACATTAAAGAAAATACATTAAAATACTGTTATTTTTGATAGAGAGACAAATATTTAGGTACTATTTATTACTATTTAATACAAACTCAAAATACGAATTATCCTGTCCTGTAAAACATACATACCTACTTATAATTACAATCGCTAACAGCGCAATGTGTATATTATCACAATGTGTAAAATAGTCTATCTATTGTTATATTGGCTTGGGTCGTACGTAGTATACACGCAGAGTAATAATATCAGAGTGCGGCCAGGTAAAAACCGATAGGAGTTCGCTATCAGTACCACCAAACAATAAGTAGCACCTATACCCGTGTAATTTGCTAATCTGCTTACTGAACGCGCAGCCGCTGTCACGTTTCATGCGCAGTTACCGTGGAAAAGTAAGTACCGAAGAATAAATACCCGCGACTTCTTCTTCTCTTATTAATAGCAAAATTTCCTGTCGAAATGACAGACAATTTTGCCAGTGTCAAGTGAAATATTTGAAATAAGTTTAGTCAAGTCGAGTCTTACGTCAGTCAAGTCGACTTCGAGTTCGAACGCGTGTTTTACGACAGGTGTATGTAGGTATACGTCACCAAAAATGTTTCAAAGTGCTTGACTGATATGGTCCGTCAGTTCCACACAGTTCTATTGAAAACTGTTGGCATGACACGCGAATGTTTAACTGACTAAAAAACGCGCAATCTACTATGCCATCGGTCACAAACCTTGAAGCATACATTTTTAATAAAAAGGTGTACTTAGTCATTTATTTTTTCAAGGATGTAGCGTTATATGAACGAAACTGGAATTTTCCTACTGGAATTTGATTAGCTCTATTGTATTTTATTCCTCGATCGTAGGAACAGGCAGAAGTAGTAAATTAAAAAAGCACTTCAATTTTATTGCTAGGAATTTTGTAAGCGTACGATTTCAATGTCTCAGTTTTATTGTGATACAAATCATTTTGAGCCAAAATACGGGTGGCAGTTATCTTAAAACTATATATCCGGATTTTTTAATCGTCACTTACTATCAGGTGAGATAAAGAGTCAAATGAGTGTCTATTAAATTAAATATTAAAAAAAATCTATTTATATCATTTTTCTAGCTTTATACCACAATGTTTTATAATAATGTTCTCGCAACGCCTGAATTAAAACTAAAAAGCACAAAAAACAAGTACATATTTTTTCCAATGTCACGGCTGTCAACTGTCACGCCTGTCATCCACGGGAAGTGACGTAACGACCATTTCTGCTCTTTTTCGCTAAGGTTGTTATTATTTTTCGATACTCCCAAAATTCCGACAGCTCCAGGCGTTTGATTTTGATTAGTATCCCTCCCGGGTTTTATCTATAAATATTTTATCAGTTTATCAAGATGAAGAAAGTTTTTTGGCTCAGTAAATATTTCAATTTCTGCTATGAAAGAGTTTATACCGTTGTAGAATGTTACACCTTATAAGTCAAATTTTTTTAAGCTTTTTTTCATTCCTGTACATTTTTGACGTTTTGTATTCAATAGTGACTGTAGCACAAACTGTAGAAAATCAAGGCTAGAATGGCATACTTCCTCACAAAAAATGTTACCAACGAGCAAAATATTTTTTTTTTAACGTAACGTAACGTGAAAAAGTAAAAGCAAACAAGTCATTATCGTTACCGTTTAAGCAGGGTGCCAGACTGGGGAGAAACCAGACGGGACACTCTCTAATTAAATTGTCCTTTTGTGACGTCACAGTTGCGGTCATGTGGCTTGTAATGGATGTACAAAGTAGACGTAGTTGGTTACAGACTTGCCTTTTGAGAACAAAAGGATTCCTGATTCTATGGGACAAATTCGCTGTTGTATTTAAGCGCAAAATTTTTTGTAGGTTCAGAGTTTCACTTGAATTTTCATTGCATAGATTAAAAATGCAAAATTAAGTAAGTACCTAGGTAAGTACCCAGTACTTTTATAAAACTGTACTAGGTAACGGATATTTGTCTCTCTGAAGTATCTGCGCAGAACCCATATTTAGTCGAATTGGAGGTAAGTGATTTTTCCGCACAACAGTACATCCGCAATCGTTTGTTGCTCATAACTTCAGAGGGTTAAAGATCCTTTGTGCGTACTTACCTAATAAAAATACATAAAATAATATTTTGATTTGACAAACCGACTGAATAAGGAAACTGGAATATTGTAGTACCATTTGTATCGCTTTGGTAACACAACCCGCAACTCGCTATCTTTTAAATTGAAAATGGGGCCCTCTAGCAATTTTCTTTCTTTTTAATTTGGTTGGGTAAACCTTTCTCTTGCAATATATTCAGTGATAGACTGTAGGTAAAACAGAGGTCTTCCATTCTTTGCCCGTGTATTGTTTAACATGAAACGGATTGGTTTCCGGATTTTCTTAACTGACGTAAGTGAAACCTGCCGACGAACCCGGCAGTTAACTTCTACAACAATATGTGACACGGAAAGCAGTTGGAGTACAAATACAGAGTCCAGGAGTTAGTACATGCATGATCACGTCATACATTTCATCAGTAACGTCTAAAAAAAATTCTACATACCTCTACCATTAATGGTAAAAGTCCCTAAGTAAATTTTTTTTAGGTACTAATTTTTTTTTTAAATGACAAATAAAATTCACAAAGAAAATTATGACTAATACAGTATTTACAATATTTATAATATGTACAAAATACACATGAAGCAGTTGAGCTATCTACACACCGTTGCAAGCGATTTAAATTAAATTAAAAACTAAGTAAATTAAAATTGAATAAAATCAAATTTTAAATGCTAAATTTTTCTTATAAACTCATCCAGAGGCAAGAATGAATGCACAATACATAGCAAGAATGAATGGCTATCGATTGTGTAAAAGACTTATCAAGGTATCATTTAGGCACTTTTTCTGTGATTTCTTTCCCTGTTTTCTTTATAAAAGTAGAATGAGAGAAAACTATTGTGCGTGTATCATTTTACGATATTTTCTCTCAAGCATAGCATTGTAACCATGAGTAATAACGTACCTAATGTTTTTTTAAACTGACAATAAACAACTCATAGTCACCACTAAATTGGTCACCACGACATGATGCAAAAACATCATCATCAGCTCCTACGTAAATACTATCGCATAACCTGTGTCATAATGAACAATGCATGTGCAATGCTGTGATATGGTATTGTCCTCTGGGCTATTGTAATCAGAACAGTGTAAACTATCTGTGCAGTTCGTTTGTTTATTCTTTTCCTGTGATTACCAACAATCTTTAGAATAACAGTTGTTGTCGATTATAATTTATCAGAATTAGTTAATCAGCAGGGGTATTCCAATCTCAGTTGAACTGCAAAGTTTTTTAAGTCATGGTCAGTTCATACTAACTCATAGTTATTCTGTGACAAAATAGTGACATTATGATGACCATTTAATTTGTTTTCGCGCATATTTTGCTGTCAAGTGTCTAAAAAGAATGATCTGAAGAAATTACACTGGGCAGTGAAATATAACTTGACAGCAAAAGATTGGAATACGGAGGCAGGAGACTGTTATAATGTATCTCTTGTGGTCTCTCGAACCGCGAAGTAATGTAGCTCAACATAATTCTATACAAAGACTTGAGTGGTCCAATTAAATTTGAAGCTTTTAACCCCATTAGCTTCGAGATAATTATGTCCCGGACCTTCTCAGAATCGTGCTACCGTCTTAAGAGGCTTTTTAGCTCTGTCAAAGATTTATGTCAACCTGCTGTTTAGGTAAGCACAAAACTGAACTTCTGTAAAGTTAATTCCAAGCTTACGCCGGGTCTATTAGTATAAAATAGCATTTCCAAATACCTACAGTATAGGTATGTAACAAGGCTATGTTTACCTATAGTCTTCAATAATTGCATAGACCTGCTGTTGGTGCTTACACGGTACTGTACCTGAAAATAAGTTTCTATTCTTAGGAACATTAAAGGTAATGTTTGTAAATTAAAAATGAAATTATTTTTTTACATGAAGAGTGGTACATACATATTATATATGAACTAAAATAGAAAAAAAAACAAAAAGAATCCATTATGATTTTCAAATGTCATACCGGTTTTCTCCTTCAGCTTAGTTAACATCTTTTAAATACGTCAATTCCATACGTTTTTTCAAGATTTTTTCATTTTTTACGGTTATAGAATGATAATTTGAAAAGAGAGGCAGTTATAAAAATATCTTTGTGTACAATAAATTGTTTATCTATCTATCTATACTAACGTATGAACAGAGGCCATGAATAAGCAAAGAAGACTATCTACTACCTACAACTAAAATTAAAATACCTGTCTGCAATCTGCACCGCTACTGAATATTTTATTTCAGGTGAGGTGGGACGAGACTAATATCCAACTTAGTTTAGCTATTATAAGATCTAATGGTTGAATTAATAAATGGGAGAGTCGGAGGTAAAATAATAAAGTAATGTCGCAGTTGTAACCCCTACTACTTGGTAGACATCTTAGATCTTGGTGTGTACCTAGGTAGATATATTTTACGGGCATAAGAGCGAAGGATATCTAAAAAAGGGACCTGAACTATGCAGGAATTTCATTTTCCGTAAAATTCGTATATTAATGCCAAAAATAATGAATAAAAACATGTTTTTCACTTTGCAATGATAATGTGTAATATATAGTGATATAATCTATGTTCTCATGTCAAGCTTATGTAAGTTAACATATGGTTTTATTTATTTTGGCTCTAGGTTCTGTAAGTTTTATGCCATACAAAGAGGTAACGTTGCCAGCCTTTTGGGCACCCTGCCTGTAGTCGGTGATTTGAACTCTGTTTTCTATCTCTAGCATTTAGAATTTAATAATTTATTTTTTGTTTTGTTAAAAATGCTATTTTCTTAAGTATTTGTATATAATTATTGTTTTGATACAAAACAAGCACGATTAAAATATGTCTTATCCAAAAATGTGCAAAGTTCAATTTGTTTACATTAGGGGTAAGTAGTTATTTTAAAACAAAATTAATACATACATAAAAATACTATTCGACTCTAACTAATATCACAATATTGTAGAAATATGCTCCAATTAATTATAGGTGATTTTGTTATTCCGTTTGTGTGTGCAAGTCATGGGAGTTTCTACATCGTTTATGAATTCGCCGGTAAATTACTCAGGTATTTGGTAACCTGAACCTTTACCTTTTGGTAAATTTAGAACACAAACATATTTTTCAGGTAGGTAGCCGGTAAAAGCAAAGCAAGTTCGTTTGCGGTCAAACGCTTGCTTATTAATTTATAAAAAAAAAAGTTCGTCGTATTTTATAACGCAGAGGGAATGCGACCCAATTAACGACTTGTTTTTTCCAATAACAAAAAACGCTCCTCCTTTCCAGCCCTTTCAATTCCAGAGCGAGAAAATTAGCATTGTCAAGTTTCTTGTCCGTAATCTTTGTGATCAAAAGCAAAAAACATTCACGAAACTTGAAAGCGAGACAGTCTTAGCTGTATTTTTTTTTTCTAAAAGAGATGGGACATACATTTATGGACCCCAGTTAACATTCCAGAATCACTAGAATCAGCTGCGTGCCTTAACTTTTTTATTATCTTTTTACATCGAACTGAATATGTTAGCATTTTTCGTACCGCGAATATACCTACTCGTAGAACACGCACTTTTCGCGTATCAGCCTGTCAATTAGATATTTATGACAAGTTTTTTGAATAATATAAAAACACAAAGATTTTTTGATACAAGATCATTGTAAAAACAAATAAAAGTAAGCGCCACAGATGTCAACTGTCATACATAATAATAAAACCACACATAAATGTTGCTGGAAATAAAAGCGTTGGTTTTATCAAAGACGTTTCATCGGAAACTTTGGAGTTTCTAGCTTTGAGTTGCTCCTTATCATTCATCTGATGGCCATTTACTCATTCATTGGAAATCGACAAAGCTTTATAAGATTTTCTGATCTCCGTTGAGAAATTATATTGTTTGCATATATCTTTCTCGACTAAATAAACGAAATTAGTAAAAATATGCCATCTACGCACTCTGAACCTGATTATGTTTAACAGTATTTTATAACAAGTCGTTTATAGTAACCTTTTGATTAATAAATAGAATACCGTGCACCTTTAGCATTTGCTGAGTGGGTTCCTTTTTTACGCATTTTATTGATTTATTATTAAGTAAATATGTACCTTGCGTAAAATAAATAATTTCTATTTCTATTTCTACAAATACTAAATTGCGTACTTCGCTTTCCTGTGACTTTTTAGTGGTGTTTACGGTCACTGGAAAATTCCCAATAAACTGCCATTATCATCATCTGATTATGAAGACAAATTGAAGTCGGTTTTCCTAGTTTTTTAAACTACAGTAGAAACTATAGCATCCTTGGGTGGAATGTTTTACTTCAATAGTTTCTACAAAGTACTAGTTAATTTTGTTACTATTACAGAGGAAAAACAAAGTTTATGTCGCCAGTCGTCCATAAAACTATCTCATCTCAAAAATGAACGTTTATTTTTGTCAACAAACCACCAACTAAAGTAATTTCCCTTGACTTAGCTGTTAGTATCTTGCAGACGACGACACTTTTCGCGAACTTAATAAACTGATATTCTATCTTTCATTTTCTTGTACCAAAAACTATTCTGTGGAGATCTGAAGTGATATGGTCACATTAGTTATCTTTCCAAGACTGGTAAGCTTGTATTTTTTATTATAGAAACGATTTTTTTTGACTGCGTCTTTAGGTATTTATGTATTCAGAATAGGTACTTAATATAAGTATGTATTTACAAAAAAAAGTATATAAGTATTCTATCAGCCATCTAGTTCCCATATCACAAGCTTTGCTTAGTTCGGGACTAGAGGGCGTTGTGTGTAAAGTCCATGAATATTTATGTATTTATTTATTTATTGTAAAAAAATCTTTCTTATTTTACTCAAGTTTTTGAGATTTTCTGAACTATATCAGTTATTTTTAACTACAATTTTTTTTATATATTTAACTAAAAGGTATTACAAGTTATTTTGATATCATGGTATTCAGGTGCAAAACTCCTAGTATTCCTAGTACATACTTTTTTTTGTAAATACGTAGGTACTTATAATTAATTCAGTTTGCAACGGTGTGTAGATGGCTCAACTACTTCATGTGTATTTTGTACATATTATAAATATTAATTCATAGTAACACCCAGACATAGAACAAACATCTATGTTTGCCACATCTATATGTTTATATTTTAAATTTATATAGTATAATGAATACCTAGCCATGCACTTATTTTTTTATAAGGTTTAACTTTGTTTGGACTTATTCAAATAATCTATTTTGTAGACTTTAGGTATAACAAAAACAAATACAACAAAGTCTGCTTTCAGTGTCGAAATCGCTACAGTTCGTTCGTAAATTAATGAATCACCACATTTCATTCAGATATCATTTGGGACCAGAATTGGGCGGAATCCAAGTGGTTCTTAGTATAATTCAGATCAAACTAGACATTATTTCTTGCTGAAATAATATCAACTCTATCATTTATTTAAACTAGTTAACTGAAGTTAGTAGAGTACGTACAACGGATCTTTATCCCTCTGAAGTTAGGTGCAACAAAACGATTGCGCATGTATTGTTGTGCGGAAAAATTTGCTTACCTCCAATTCGACCCAAAATGGGTTTTACGCCAATATCTACTTCAGCCCCCGTATGCCAATCTTTTGCTGTCAAGTTATATTTCACTGCCCAGTGTAATTTCTTCAGGTCACGTGGTACAATTTTGTACCACGTGATCATTCTTTTTAGACATTTGACAGCAAAATATGCGCGAAAACACATCAAATGACGTCATAATGTCACTATTTAGTCACAGAATAACTATGAGTTAGTATGAACTGACCATGATTTAAAACTTTGCAGTTCAACTTTGCAGTTCAACTTTGATTGGCATACCAATGCTGAGGGACAAAGATCCGTTATGACTACTAAATATCACGTTATTACGCTTGTCTTCAAAGCCTTCAAAACTTTCAAAATGTGCGATCAAGCCGTCGTCGTCTGAGCACAATTGTACCGTTCCATTTTCAGAGCACTAATGTAAAGTCGTATATAATGTTGTTGGTTTCATGACTGTAAAAACCCATTACGTTGTAATCAATACAATGTTTAGCAACGATATTGACCATAATACAGGGTGGGGACGTATGTATACACTACGTATGTATATAAAAACACTATCTATCTGTCTGAAACTTTTTCTAAGATTCCTGAAATCTCTACCAAGAGTTCCCGTTTTAGTGTGTGTAAAAAAAGTAGTGTGTATGTGTGTGTGTGTGTATCCTTTCAGATCAAAAAAAGAATTCTTGAAATCGGTTCATAAATGACGGATGACGGAGTGCTGAGGTAACAAACATTACCTAATAAAAAAAATAAAAAAATTACAACCGAATTAAAAACTTCCTCCTTTTTCGAAATCGGTTAAAAACTATATAATTCTAGATTTTTTCGCACTAAATCGGACGCTAATCCAACCTATTTTTGTTTCAGTGAAAAATCTTTGTATTTGAATCACGTGACACATTGGCAGAGTGCCTAGATTGCCGGTGAACGGTCACCTCACCCTGACCTCAACTTCGGTACTTTCAACTAGCGGATCCAGGGAGGAACTAGGTGGCCTCTAAATATATCTGGGTCAATCCCCTAACACCGAAAAAGGGGCTCAAGCCTTTCCCAAAAGCTCCTGGTCTGTCCAAGAGGGGACCAGGATTTGTCAGGGAAACCGCTGGGTAAACACTCCCGGGAAAAAACCCCGGAAAACTTAGGTAAAGCTCATTCTAAATCGAAATCTTGGATCCACCACTGGTACTTTTAACGTGGAACAAATGATGGGCTTGTCCGTCCATCAGCTTTTTCGCCTGTCCACGCGGGTAGGATGACCGTGAACGCTGTTTACTTTTGGCGACATTTTAGTAAACCGTTACACATAGGCATGAAGTACTATGTCTATTCTGTGGCATAGTACCTAAATGTTTATATCTATATGTATCTATAAGCATCTATATGTCTACACGTTTTTGTGTGAAGGTAAAAATTACGTAGTAAAAACTAGGCTTGATTCTAGTTGTGCTTAACTAGTTCAGATTAAGTATCTTATTTTAACGGTCTTTAACTGCGTCTTATTATACTTACCCCTCCATAACAATAAAAATCTAAATATTAGTAACAAAATTACACATTTTAACTACAAGTTTTTACAGTTTGTCAAGGACGTACATTAGGCGGGTAATGATGAAAGTTTGCACCCAATAACCAACAAATTGAGATGGAGGAAGCTAAGTACTTTACTTACTACTAAAAGCTTTTGTTTACCGATCAAAATACTCATAGTAGGTATATTCAAAACTGTTTCTACTCCCTGCAAGAATTTCTTAATGATAAATAGTAATAAGTAAGCAACTTTGTAATTTTTAGTTTTATTTTAAAGTGCAATATTAATAAGTATGTAAATTAGAATATTGAGTAGATACCTAAAGAATATAAAAGTGTTATTTAATAATTATGTTAGTAATATGGTTAAAATACCTAGTGATCATTTTTAAATTGTCGTGCCCTAACTGGGCTCATGTTGGTAGTATAAATATATTTAAGACCCTTTTGTACAACATGAACGCAATAAAGTATTGAGTATACTATTTATAGTTGCTGACATCGGATTTTTCTACCTACCTTAAATCAGTAATGGAATCCTCCAAATCAAATAGAGGACAAAGCAGAAGTGTTAATAAAACAGATCCAATATTTCTTATAGAATCTCTGTAACTGGCCAATAAACGATCCTCTCCCTTCAATAGCCTGCAGTAGGCCTGTAGTACTCTGAATCATGGTGCAATGTAAATTAAACCTTGCGGTGTTGGAATAAGGTTCAAAATAGCTGTAATACCAGCAATCCTCAATGGAGAATTAAGAGTCTACCAGTATTGATCGTTACGAGTAGGTGGTCAATGAAATTCAAACACTAATATTTTTAAATTCGTACTTTTACAAAACAGGCACATCGCCACTTGTACAACACTTTTTAATTACTTACTCCAGTTAAAGAAACTGTTCATTTGATCACATAACACTTCAGCACTTTCTGTATCTTGTCGAAGTGAAACTTCTTCAATTTCTTCTCTGCTATCAACGGAGAATAAATAAAAATGCTCTGAGAACACTCCAATGTAAATTCCTTCGGTTTATGCGAATATGGTAGGGAATTATACGTAATTTTTATGTTCAGTCTGATGGAGGAATGAAGATAAAAGAAAGATTATTATTTGATAGTGCTGCTCTTGGAGATTTTATTTAGGATTTCACTGTTGAGATGCTTATCGGAAGGCCTGCAGGGGTATGCCAATCAAAGTTGAACTGCAAAGTTTTAAATCATGGTCAGTTCATACTAACTCATTGTTATTCTGTGACTAAATAGTGACATTATGACGTCATTTGATGTTTTTTCGCGCATATTTTGCTGTCAAGTGTCTAAAAAGAATGATCACGTGGTACAAAATTGTACCACGTGACCTGAAGAAATTACACTGGGCAGTGAAATATAACTTGACAGCAAAAGATTGGCATACGGGGGATGAAAGTAATATGCCTATTTCTCCAACTCTTTGGACGTTGTCACATTGGTGTGCTTATTCGTCCAACTCAGATCCCACAGACATGACACATAAACGATATCGTCGAAGAACTAACGTCATACATTTAGTACTAGACGCTTTCACATTGTGTCGGCGACGATAACGGTATTTTACCGTTATAGGCTATAGTGTGCAAACGCCCTTTGCTACCTGTGAAGGATGTGTCCCCTGAAACTGTGACTATTTGATTTTGTGATTAGTTCATCTTGAAAACGCGTGTATCAAAAACAATGTCATTTAGCTACTTATTAAACTAAAATATATTATGAATTCACGGGGGTAAAGATCAATTCAGACAACAATTCAAACCTTTATGGATCTTTCTTCTTAGGGCGTCTTGCACCAGAATCACTAAACGTGTTTAACAGCTAAATCGATTTAAATCTGACGTATTCGTATGACTTGACAACTTGCTAAATACTATTTAATAGTTAAACGCGTTTAGCGATTCTGGTGCAAGCCACCCTTAGTTGATGTTCAGATATTCCGAATTCGTATTCAATTTAGTTTTATCCACCAGAAATATTGCCTAGAGAAAAAACAGACAGTAGGTATAGCCCCTAAATTGTTTGGAGGATAACATGGTAAGAATTTAATTTAGGTTTTTCCCACGACATTTGACATCACCGAAAACCTATGTCTTGGAATCGGTTGGAATGTGCTCAGAATGTTTGACTACAATAGAAAAAAAGATAAGGAGTTATTACATAGCTCATTAAATACTGTTTTAAATGACGGTAAAACTGACCGTGAAATTAAAAACATCTAATATATTTGTTGTAAGTAAGTACAGCCCAACAATTCGATATTATACAATCGCATCAATGTTTATGTCAAAAAAATGCAACACATCAAAAACGTAATATGTGAACATTACATGACTTATCGCACCTATAAGTAGAAATGTCATTTCCATGCAAGTCACGAGGGAGTCTGATCCTTTGAAGCAGTTGTCTCGACTGAAACATTGCGTGAAACCGTGAAACCCAGCAGTACAGGACAAACATATTTATATTATGATAGATACATAATGTTAAGGAGGATAAAATGTGAGAGATTAACGTACTGTAAACCCTTAGAAAGACGCAAGCCCCAAACGCAAGAATACTATCATTATTCAGAAGCTCTAGAAGTATATTTATCTCTTTCTACAGCCCTCCTCATAACCATTATGATACTTAATTTTAAGCACCAGTATTGTGTTATCAGCCCCTCACAGCCTGAGGCCGTTCTGGTTCATACCTGGTAATTCCTGAACGTGAGAAACTTACCAAGGACTTTTTAGATGAGGAGGTGCAAAATGCCTATTAAAATATGAGTACCTTATTAAACCAAAGATTATAAATAAAAACAAAATCATAAAAAGATAAAACCAAACCTAAAATTCTGAGAACCAAACCCAAATCGCTGGCTCTAATAAAGGATAGTATCAGCATCAATGTTATTTTAGTTGAGTTTATTTTGCGCACTCTGTGGTGTTCTGTAATTAGGGAAACACAAAGCATTTCCTACTACTTTAGATTTAAGAATGTACTTGATAATTGTGATTTCCTTGTTGGACGCTCTAATAAAATAAACAAATCAGGTAGCTATAAAGCTCAATTAAATAGGTACCTAATTACTAGTCGCATTTAATTGTAGAGCTAGTAATTGTAGAGCAAGGTGGTAAGGTAACCAAAACACGAAAATCAAACCTAACCCGAAACGCACACACTATTTTATTGTGACGAGGGTAAATTGCAAAATGGATTAACCATCAATTTTCTCTGTGCCGCAATCCGCAAGACATCAAGTTATTACGGTACTTTTCATGGCATCTGTAGTAGAGATAATATAGAGATGAGTCCTAGCTTTAGTGGGTGCGGCTTGACCTCCAGTCTTCACTCGTAGATATTCAAAATTTACTAAGTCAGTTATTTGCAATTTCTCAGGGCTGATCTATGGAAGGCTACATGGTTATGACAGCTAACAAGCTGCTGAGATGAGAGATATGCGAAAACTACTGTTTGAAAATAATCTGCAGCTTTTGCTAGGTATTTGACATTGTACTTTACAATTGCTGGAAAAGCGAAAAGTAGAAAGCATAATCAATCACGATGAAAAGATGACATAATAATATCAATACCGTTCTAATGTTTTTTTATGTCTATTATTCTAACTTGCTTTTTTTGATGAGTATATTTTTATAGTATTAGGTCGTAGTTATTTTTCTATTGCTAGCTGTAACCGGGCTGACATATAGAAGTTAAGCGATACAAACTCTTTCTAAATTTATTAATTATATTTTAATAAATAAATCATCAGGTGAGATTGTGGTCAAACGCTTGCTTATAAATTTATAAAAAAATACAACAGAATAAAACAGAGCTTTTAATCCGTGCACCTGACTGTTGAACCATGACAAAAATAATTGGATTGGTTCTGAAGTTTTGTTAAATCGAGCATCAAACCAAATGTAGGTGAAATATTTGTAAGAAAACGTACCAGGAATGCACTCTTTTATATCCACATATTTAGCACATATTATTTTTTTAAATTTGAGTAGGTGAGAACGAATTTGTGTATTTTATGGGATATTTTGATATAATAAAAATGTGGCGACTTGTAGCTACAGTTTCCGCAGACAACAGGAATATTTTTGGCTACAAAAATGTTACGTGCTCGTACTCACTTTTAAAAACAAGCGACAGCAGATTGTGCGTAAAATAGATATAAAACGGCTAATTATAAACTCACGAGCATCAGCTGCTTGTCAATCTGTCTCTTGTGCGATAGTTTTTGTTATAAATCTGTCAAATATCATGAAATAGTTTATTTTAGATTGTAATTAGTTATATTTCTTTTATTCCATTTTGGTTGTTTGTGCCGTACTAAACGGGTTTGATGTAAATTTTTCACTTCACAATTATATCCGCACATATTATCAGGGCTTTTAACAACTTTACTTATTTCTTGTAAGTAATAAAGTGAAACTTTTTTTATATTATTTGTTATCCTAAGCAATACCTTTTTATAATGATCAAATTAAAAGTTTGTTGTTTATAACAAACAATCTATAGCAAGCCTATTTTTTCAGCTTGATAAACACTAATTGGAATTGAAATGTCGCGGAAAAAAGTCGTTGTTCTCTGAAACTTTTAAACGAAGTTTACGACTCTATCTCCTAGGAGATTCGCTAGCGAGAGCGTCGTTTAATTGAACGTTGATTTCAACTGGGTTAGTCTCAAAATCCCCTTTGAGTTTTTCCCTTTAAGGGGATTTTGAGACTTTTAGTCTCAAAATCCCCTTTATTTCAAAATTTTTGAATCAAGTGGATCTTGAGACTAAAAGTCTCAAAATCCCCTTTGGATAAAATTACACCGAAATAGTCGTATCTTAATTTTACTTTACCTACCTACTTTTTGAATTAAATACCTAGTCCACTGCTACTGAACTATCCATTTCAATGATCAAAATATTTTTTGTAGCAGTACCTACATAAAAATGGAACCTTAACCTCACCCTCCAGCATAGGTACTACTTGTCTTATAAATTATCAACCTAGTTAGCATGGAGTTCCGGAACAAAATGTACCTACTTAACTAGCATTCATAAAAATTAAGTTTTGTATTGATTTGGAGGAAATTTTAATAAAAGTACTAGGGTAATAGAATAAAGTAAGATGTGGTTCTAATTAAAACTCACCTTTTGCAATCTATCTTTTCATTATTATTAGTAGTCCTTCCTGTTGGATAGTATTTCGCTTTCTTGTACTTAAGTACCTACCTAACTTTTGGTTTACCTCTTGACTAGTTCTGCTCTCCTAGTACTTTTCACAAAATCAACTGAATTATTTATTTCTTGACTGGTGGGTTAGTTGTGGTCTTAGTGTGACAATACATACCACTACGGGTCACATTCAAAATGAGGTTTTTTATATGAGATTTTTATTCTGACTCCGGAAAGGAGATTAATTTCGTATTAAATATTTAACTGATGCAACTTCACAATACTAATACAGGTATGCATTATTTATAGCTGAAACTGTAACTGAAAACAAGATAAATATCTATTTAGGGTCCAAATGTTACGGAAGTGTGCGAGATTTTACGTTTTCTAACATAAGTCAGCTTATAATTACGACTAATACAGTATTTACAATATTTATAATATTTACAAAATACACATGAAACAGTTACAAACGATTTATAGATAGCTCAACTGATCCAAACTAGTACCAATCGGAACCGTGCCCAAGACTTTGGCTGCATTGCCGCGCTGAATAGCTTATTATATAGAGTGAAAACAAATTTGTCCCAGATGTTTAGAAATAGTAAAATCACACACACGTTTCGTGATATTTGGACCCTAAATATATTTTTATCTTTATAGCACACTAGCAGTTACCCGCGACTTCATACGCGTCTACAGTTTCCATATTATCTGTGCGTGTACCGAGTGGATACTTCTTTGAGAAACTTGACATTACACCTCATTACACCGAAGTCGTACTGAAATGTCAAACGCTAGTCGTTAGACCAAAGAGATAGTACTACGCCCTGTCAAACTGACGTGACATGACATGACAATGAAATCCTCTTGCTAATTGGCGATGCTAATCCCGTTTTTTCATTTTATCTTATAGATCCTGTTAATTATTCGGGATCAAAAGTAGCCTATGTGTCAATCCAGGTTACGAACTATATATATGCCAACTTTCATCCAAGTTGGTTCAGTAGTTTAGACGTGATTGAAACACAAACATCCAAACATCTAAACTTTCGCATTTATAATATTAGTAGGATTTATTTGTACCAAAATTCACTTTCACATCAAGACTACAACTAGTTAAGAAATAAAAACTAATATAGTCAAAAAACAAATATAAGATAACTCTTCTCGGATCAATTGAGATGGTTTTGTGAAAAGTACCAGGAGAGCAGAACCAGTCAAGAGGTAGATTAATCCTACTAATATTATAAATGCGAAAGTTTAGATTTTTAGATGTTTGGATGTTTGTGTTTCAATCACGTCAAACCTACTGAACCAACTTGGATGAAACTTGGCATATATGTAGTTCGTAACCTGGATTGACACATAGGCTACTTTTTATCCCGAATAATTAACAGGATCTATAAGATAAAATGAAAAAACGGGATTAGCATCGCCAATTAGCAAGAGGATTTCATTGTCATGTCATGTCACATCAGTTTGACAGGGCGTAGTACTACCTCTTTGGTCTAACGACTAGCGTTTGACATTCGAGTACGGGTTCGGTGTAATGTCAAGTTTCTCAATGTATCCGCTCGATACACGCACAGATAATATGATGTACACGGAAACGGTACTCGCGTACGAATTTGCGGGCAACTGCTAGTTGCTAATAAGTACAAAACCAAGAAAGCAAAATACTATCCAACAGAATGAGCCCATCCTGTTGGATAGTATTTTGCTTTCTTGGATTATTATTTATTACATTTAATAAATAGCTTTATTAGTAGCCACTAATAATAATGAAAAGATAGATTGCACAATGTTAGTTTTAATAATTAGAACCACCTCTTACTTTATTCTACTACCCTAGTACTTTTATTAAAATTTCCTCCAAATCAAGCCAAATCTTCATTTTTATGAATGCTAGTTTAGGTAGGTACAATCTTATAGGTTCCGGAACTCCATGCTATTACGGTGTAAATTTGCCAAAGGGGATTTTGAGACTAAAAGTCTCAAAATCCCCTTAAAGGGAAAAACTCAAAGGGGATTTTGAGACTAACCCATTTCAACTTGATAGTAAGAATAGTTCATCAAAGTCAAAAGAGTTTTATTGGCTAAATCACAAGGATCATTTTAAATTGTCTGTGAATCACCAGTAGGTACTACGTGACCAAGCAAGAGCTGGCTAGGTACAAACTTACGACTTTATACTCTAGAGTTTTTACGATGCTTCAAAATCTGATCTATAAAAACGCAAGCTCAATAACATTTTAACCTTTCTCTTGTCTACTTTATCTCATCGCCTTTACTAAACTATCGGAATGAATCTGTGACATACGGAATGCAAAAACTTTAATATTTTTCTCAAAGACCTTCCAAGAAATCTAAACCCACAACACACTCGAATAATATGAACGACTAGCTTCGGTGTCCCGTTTTATCCTGTTAATTTTTTGGGATAAAAAGTAGCCTATGTGTTAATCCAGACTACGAACTATATATAATTATGCCAAGTTTTATCCAAGTTGGTTCAGTAGTTTTCACGTGATTGAAACACAAACATCCAAACATTCAAACATCTAAACTTTCGCATTTATAACATTAGTGGGATTCTGCTTTGGACTTGTTTAAAACAAAGAAATATATTTATTCGACGCATAGCGATACTCGAAGATGGTGAAACCGGCCCTAAATCTCTCTAGCTGTACACATGAGAAAGGGACCTAGGTATATAAGATCACGAGCTCTTGAGGAGGTATTTTGCATTTTGCACCGAATCTATCCCGACTATGATCTATCATAGTCAATAGACAAGGTGAATGCTAACCTACGTTCAATAATTTCAATAGTACCTACTACTTATAAATTATTCACGTAAAGATAGAACTTATTAACTCCTGAAACCCATAATTTATTCGTTTAATATCATTAGATCACATTATTCATGGGCTGCCGTCACGCGAATCACGTAAACGACTTTATCGCTGTTTTCACACGACACGACATCTACACTACATCGGTAAAGAGATATTTATTATCATACATTTAGTACATACTAGCTGTACGACTGCGACTACATTCGCGTACCGTTCGTCCTCTTAACTTTTCAGGATAAAAAGTGGTCTATGTGTTAGTCCAGGTTACGAACTATATATATTCCAAGTTTTAGCAAAAATAGACCAACAGTTGTAGTGTGATTGAAACACAAAACATCAAAACATCGAAAAATCTAAATTTTGACATTTAAAATTCTTCTTCTTCTTTTTATTCTGGCTGTTCGGTGGTTAGGGCTGCCATGAATTTGCCAATGTCAGTGTTTATTGGCGTTTACTAATTTACTAATCTTTTAACAAAAGGCGGCGATCTGAGTAGGTGAGTAGTAAGATAGGATAGAATGATACTAATTAGACACTATCACGTGTCGGTGGAGGCACGAGTATTTTTGTTCGAGCCACTGACTATGTCGGTAAAAAAAAATAGGTGTCGATATCGGTAAGTGTGCAAACGCCCACGTAAACGACTTTATCGCGACGTCTTCCAGCGGCGGTAATAAAAGAAAGCTGTTTAATTAGAAGATGGCCAGTCGCTGCTAGATTAATGAATGGAGTAATGGAAGGGCGTGCTTTTTATAGCTTCAATGCTAATTATTTTATAGGTTCCGCTAGCTTATAGTGAAATATAGCTAATGGGTGATTCAGTATCATGGGTCAGCCATAACATTAAGACTGCATTTCATTTGGAAATCTCACTTGGCTAGAGAGACAAGTTTAAATTAGGCATGCACGATTAGAATGATGTGGTGTTGGTTTTTGTTATGACAGAATAGTCAGATGATAAGCTCACAACGCACGCCCACTGAGAACAGTTATGACTTGACAGTCAACCAGTCATTCACTCACGCATATACGTTCTCTAAAGTTTGTCATTGTCACTTTCATTAACCAAAAAGGCGGACAGTGGCCATAAATAAGAAAAGAAGAAGAGATGACTGACAACGAACCTAGTGGCCATTTAGCTCTCAGCGGCCAATAATGAGCAAGACCGCGAAGCTATAAATTGTATTGTATAAGGCTGTACGATGCTGAATATTACGCAGAGGGTAAATAAAACAAATTGAATGGACGCCACCCGAATACAAAACGGGGTGATAAAGAAACGATCAGGATGTAACTTTTGTTTTCGAGGACTTTGGGAATCGAATCAAATAGTTTGGACAGACGGAAGTTTACAAACAAACATCACTGTTATGAAATTGGTGAGGTAGGAACAACGAGCGATGTATCTATCTGATAACGTTACTTAGAGACGGTGAAATGGGCCCTTAGCGTAAAAAATCCTAATATGAGTATAACAAAAAACCTCAGACACCAAAACTGCTTTATATTACTTATAAAAAATTTATTTACTAAGTGAAACAAGAAACATCTTAATTTTCCAAAACCCTGTCTCCTGAAAGCTCCTGAATTTTATTGGTCTTTCGCCAACTAAAAAGTTATCAAACAAAGCTTCTTAAATTATTCTATTTCAAGTCTGACTAACAAACTTATGAAATTTTAATTCTCCAACTGGCTGTGACGACAATTAGGTCACCAAACTGAATGAAAATAGAATAATATTTTCAGCGGCGACCAATGTTTAGCTAGGTATACTAAGTATTTATTATCTGTGCCTATAACCCAATAGCCGGCCAAAGTAATGTGGCTTTCTTTATTACCACTCTTTATGGGATATTTTCCGATATTTTGTACTCGGCGTGTGAATGAGAAGGTTTTTACTGTCGGTTGGCTGAATATCTGACTTTTATTTTAGTAATAATTGGATATGGATTATTAGTTTGGGATTAGAGGGCGTTGAGTGAAATGTCCCTGGATATTTATTATTATTGTTATTTATATATAGCTATATGGATGTAAATAAACGGTACTATATACAACCGATTATATTATCTAAGTTAAGCGACGTTCTACACGGTCACTATTTGGATGGGTGACCGCTAGTGGCATTTGCATCGCTTCTCATGTGAGCGCTTCCGTACTTCGGAGGCACGTTAAATCGGAATATAAAAAGAGCATTAATTTTATTAGTGCCTTTGTTTACAAAACTGGGCCGTGTGAAAGTATATATTTTTTAATTAAAACTTTGGGTTGTTTTTATAATGCAAAACGTAAATCAGCGTCAAATAAGGCTGAATTGCTGCAAAACAGGTAAATGTTTTCCACGAGGTCGGGTCGCGTTGAGGTAAATATTCGATGCTGTGTGTACTCAACCGGATTGTTTTAGGAATACTCCAAAAATAGATTCTACTCGTATGTAAATTCTCTTTGTGTTTTTCTTTTGAGAATAATAATAATAAGCTAAGTCTAAGTTATTTTTATAATTCGTCATAGAATTAAAAAAAATTATTGTAAGATTTTAGTATAAACCCAAAATCGTTTATGACCTTATACTAAAATCGAATCCAATGACGTCATAGTTCATTATTTCCGGTAGAGATATAAATACTTGTTTCCAATTAGTGAGGAACATCATTCAGAGCTACATGGAAAATAAATGAAATCAAAAAACATTTTCTCGATTTTAGGTTTTTGAACACGCAAAATGACATCGTAAATATAGCAAAAATAATGTTTACGGTTGCTTTAAACATGAGACGGGAATATGCAACACTCATAATTTTTTTTATAAAAATGACGTTATTTTTATTGCAAATTTTTTTTCATAACGATCGGAAGCTGTGACTGGTTAATGGTTAATACATTCTTGGGAGATTTATTAATGCAATATGCAATCTAATACTTATGCTATTATTTCAAGATCATTTTGAATATTAAATGGGATTAACCCAAAAGTATTATATTCTTTCAGATAATTTTTTTTTAATCTGTTTATAAATGACGTCGTTCTGAGGTAACAAACATTAAAAAAATACAGTTGAATTGAGAACCTCCTTCTTTTTTGAAGTTGGTTAAAAACAACAATATTCACTCCGTTCGCTCCGATTCTAACCCAGTGGACGCGTAGCGTAAAAACCAAAAGTCTGAAAACCAGCGCTGCATTATGCCTGGGTAGGTAGTTATCTACTTAGGTATAGTGCAGTATTATGCTGAGACGGGGACCATTTTGCCCCCTTACAACCACTAAGTCTTTATGTTTATAACTGTACTTACTGTATTTATACTGGGGACAAATAAAAAATTATCTTATCTTATCTTATCTTATCTTAAAAGGTATGGGATTAGTCACGTGATTGATCATGATTAATGATTAGTTTTTTAAACTCCACCGTTTGTAGATTGTCAACCTAAATGTAGGTCTCTACAAAATTCATGTGTGGTCCGAAAATTGATCCAATTCAAATAATAAAGTGGTTTGATGAAGCGCGGTATCGCGTGTCAAAGTGCCTTGTATTCAGCATGGCTGACCATCGGGGTAAGGTCGTACGTGTTATGATCTTGGCGAAATTGCTACAATTTAACATTAAACTCTAATTTCATTGCGCGCTTAGGTAATTAGGTATTAAACGCGACTTTGCTTGTTTTACCGGACCGTAATTTGCTCATAATTATTTATATGTTTTGTTTTCTAAAACAACTTTTTATTAATTCTGTTCAATTAATGAAACTTACAAAATATTTCAAAGTCGTCGGTTTAATTTTTAAGTTAGTCACATGATTTTCTATAGTCAGCTTTATTTTATTTTGTTTTATCGCTATTGTAAAAGAAGGTCGATCACAGTACTGCAATGAGTCTGCATTTTTATAAACGATAGACTTTTCACAAAGAAAAATGGCTTTCTTTTCAATCGGTAGTCAATAAATAGGCATTGACGGACTTGGTTCACTGTCGGGGTCGAACGCTTACATTTTTCATGAAGGGCGCCGCGAGCCGCCCAACCTTTCAGCCAGTGACAAGTTAAACGTGCGGGAATTCATTAGACTTTTCCTTTTTCTATCTTCGTTTGTGTACGATGAATACCCGTTTGAAATTAATACAATGCCAGGATCTTGCGTAGTTTTTTTTTGTTAATTGTAGTCGCATTGAACAGTCATCATCAGTCATATCAAGCACACTGCTGGATATAGATTTCCATTCTATCCACACTCGTTTCCTGCACAATATCATTGTCTAACGGATCCATATTACCATCCAGTTTATCTTCCGTTTCGTGGTCGCCATACCATATTAGTTTTTTTATTTTTTTACTAGCAGTTACTCGCGACTTCGTCCACGAAAATAAAACTAAAACAACCTAAAAAAAGTGGGAAAAGTAGCCTATGTGTTTATCTATTACAAACTATAATATATTCCAAGTTTCATCCAAATACCACCAGACTACTACGGACCAGCAGGGGTATTCCAATCTCAGTTGAACTGCAAAGTTGAACTGCAAAGTTTTAAATCATGGTCAGTTCATACTAACTCATAGTTATTCTGTGACTAAATAGTGACGTTATGATGTCATTTAATTTGTTTTCGCGCATATTTTGCTGTCAAGTGTCTAAAAAGAATGATCACGTGGTACAAAATTGTACCACGTGACCTGAAGAAATTACACTGGGCAGTGAAATATAACTTGACAGCAAAAGATTGGAATACGGGGGCAGTAGTTACAGCGTGATTGAAACACAAACATCCAAACATCTAAACTTTGACATTTAAAATGGGATGCACGAGTGAATTAACAAGGTAAATTCTGCCCATTGATGCTCCTATGAGGATATGGCTAAATACCAATGCAAAAAAACTGATTAAATTATATTTTAAACGATCTGTTTATCCAAAATCCAATAGAGTGTGCTAATTACATGTACATGTCGTCCGTGTCCTATCGGCAGGAGATAAAATAAGATTCGTATGCGACGAAAATCTCCCAATTTGTTCCAAAATCCGGTTGCTAGCGGTCTCTAGTGGATTATTTCATTACATTATATTCCTGGCCTTGTTTGCAGCTCACACAGTTTTGCTGACAAGGGATGACCGATGGTGAAATGTAATAACAGCCAGGAAAACTAGATATATAGCTATATCAAACAAACTAAATAATACACGTAGAAGCATAAACATTTTTTAAAAAGTTTTTCCAATATTTTATAAAAATATATACTCAGGTAGGTACCTAAAAATCGTATCCTACTTCCAACCTACTTCCTACTAATATTATAAATGTGAGAGGAGTTAAGTTTAGATGTTTGAATGTTTTCATTTCAATCGCGTCGAAACTACTGAACCAATTTGGGTGAAACTGGGAATATATAAGTTCGTAACTTGGATTAACACATAGGCTACTATTCGTTCCGAAAAATTAATAGGACGAACGAAACGCGGATGAAATCGCGGGCGGAGTTTTGAATAAACTGTGTTCGCCGTCGTGTCGGCCTAACTTTTTTCGATAGATAATTATTACCAGTTTCTAGCTTTTAAACATCTCAGTACTTATCAGTAAACAACCAACGTAATTTGAACATTTTCAAGGAAAAGGGCTTACTTTCTATGAATAGATACAAAAGCTTCCAGACTTGCGCTTGGCTTCAGCAATTACTCATTTTTAAACCCCCTATAATAATGTTGATTTATTACTACACACACTGGTATCTTCATGAGAGCATGTGGCACAGTTCATGATGAACACCCGAATGCTAGGAAACTATTAATCAATCTGACTGCTAGGTATAATACTATTGACAAGCTTACATTGTTAGAAGTATATGAAGGTCACGCTATAGTACGATATGACAGGGTATTTTGTATTCTTACTTTATCACGTGGGGGTTTACAAGCCCGTGCGCTTAAAATAAATTTAAAAAAAATTATGACTGAAAATATTGACAAAAAAAAATAGTTTTCGGCAAATCATGTAGATACACCAAATCCCTCGTGAACTCTTTAGTCAAATTGATATAGCTAGGAACTACAATTAATTGTCAGATATACACTAAGTTTTATTTTATTTTATAAGCAAGCGTTTGACAGTAATCTCACCTGATGTTAAATGAAGATGCGGTCGACGATGTAGCACGCCTACCCAGAAGATTATTATTATGACACTGAAAATAAAATAACTTACCATTCAAATTTTAAGGCGTGGATCATTTCTAATTTACCCAAAAGTCCTTACACATTTTTGAAGGCATGTATCCTCTTGAGAGAGGATAGCTACGTTCTCTACCTAATGTTTTATTCGGTTTTGAATTTCCCATTAAAATAAATTACCCACGTCGTGGTCAAATCCAATTAAGGTCCCTTACTGGCGGAAATTTCTCCATCCATCCATCTTATCAAATTACAACTTTGTTATACATCCGGTGTGTTAATACCTACATATGTTTGTTTCATAGCCAATTTTTCAGTCAGTTCTCTAGAAAATAGAAAACTTCAAAAACATATTGGAATAGTCACGTGTTTATTACCATACATCTTGATTATTTTAATGTTCTACAGAGCTAATCCTTATAACTACATAAAGTCCATCACGACATCCCTGGTTCAGTTGAGTTTGATTGTGATTTTCTAGATTTTTTTGAAATAGGTGTGCCAACCGTTTAATTTTTCCAACAAAAGGAAGTAAAACAAAAGAAATAGTTAGTAAATACTTACAGTTTTCTATCTAAAGAGTGTAGGTACATTAGAAATGGATCCTTCTCACGCAACGAAGATATTTCTTTCATAAAAATATTATAATAGTGAGTTGCGAAGTATTCTTACTTCAAACCTACTTTATTCACAAAGAAAATTAAGACTGCTACAATATTTAAAAAAAAACCTTGTGGAAAGTAGTACCTACCTTTATCTAGATCACAAACAAAAGTATAAAAAAGACGTTGTGGGTGATTTTTTAAATAAGTTGGTGCGTAAACTCAAATAAGTATTATACAAATGTACACAGAGCTTTCGAAGACCATTAGATTAGAGAGTTATTTCCCTTGTAATGAAAATATAATCACGCTATTTAGACTGTATAGCTGTCTTCAAAGTAGCTACATCACAAAAAAATACAAACTCAGATTTACCTTCAATATAACCCAAGTAATCCCAACTTTCACCTGAAACACTTCACCCACTTTGCAGTTCAAAGTTTTTTTACTGCAAAACTTTTTTAATAATCACATGTTTACTTTCCCGCGCATTTGTCGCATAGGGCGGGCGGGACAACCGCCCAGAACGAACCGCGGCTGGCGACTGACGAGCGAGTATTTACAAACTTGCATAATATTTTAGATGAAATACCTATCTATCTTGGAAATTGATGTGAGGTTTCTCGTCTGCAAAGTTGTTTGAGAAATTCTAAAACGCAGATATTATAAGAAGAGCATTTCAGAGTTCCGTCAGATTAATTTATGGAAAAGCATAAGTAGGTAGATAGATAGATAGAAAATACTTTATTGCACACCTTAACCTAGGGACTACTACAACATACAAAACAAAACATAACCTTACTTAGGTACCTGAAGTAGGGTTAAATATTTTACTGGCTAATACGAATTGAACAAATCTTCACCGCTAAACCACGAGGAAGGAAAGAGCGGGTTCGAATCCCACTCGACTCATAACTTTTGGGATTTTATAAAAATCAAAGCTTGTATTATAGGAAATAGATTGCTGTATAAAAGCTAAAGCATTAATAAAAAGTAATTGCTTACTAACACAATAGAATGCTCCACATTTTGTAAACAATTTGAATCGCGCGACTCTTTAGATTAGTGAAGTTTAATTAAATTGCAAGTTGGGAAGTTACACCCTCTCGCAGACGAAGGAAAATCATTACACTCGCTTACTTACAAACATACCACCTTAGTGCTTTGAACTATCTTTACCTAGATTGCTAGATTGCCATTGTACTTCGCTTTAATATAGAACTATGTCTAATATCTAATTTCCGGTGCAGTACAATAAAGAGTTTTCTATCTATCTATCTATTGCTTGTAACATTAGACGAGTATATGTTGATAAAGCACCGGTAATGTAATCCCCACTGGTGGGGATTTCAGTTTTTTTTTCAGAAACCCCCACCAGCTACGTCGTAGCATGCTACGGTGTAGCAGTGTGGGTTTCTATACGTTTGCCAATAAAATACGTGAGATACGTCAAGTATCATCCCTTTTTACTATCAGGATTGCAGTATTGAGTACTAAAGTGGTGGTTTTATGATCCACGATACCTGGGGACGATTATCTATCTTTTCTTTTGATATCATCAGAATTTGATTGTTTGTCAGATTTTCATGGTATCAAAAGATACACAATCGGGGAACTGGATCAAAGAGAATATAATACCTACGAACTGGATTCTATATTCTAAGGAACTGGATCATTATTTATTGATAGTATGACCAGTGCGCCAGAAAGATTACGATAGAGCATTTATTTTCCTCTGTGGTAAATTAGTATTATAATATCTGTGGTGGTATATAGAGAGAAAAATGTTTATGCTTGATGTCAAACCAAGTGTCAAATGAATGTTGAGGTCAGTTTTGTGTTGATTTGTGAGTTGATTTATTAATTGTTTACAAATTTTCGGAAAATCATTTTACGAATCGAATAGTTTCAACGTGTACTAAATAAATATTATAAAATCAAATACTAAGGTATACAAACGTAGCTAGCACAAGATATGTAAGTAGAATCTATCTAGTAAATCTTAATATTTATCTGCTGAAATAATTTCACAAGTATAGAAACAGTCTGAATTTCATTAGGAAAACAAATCATTTCAGTGAATTATTTATGGAGACCTACGCATTTAAAAATAAGTTGGTAAAAAATTTTGTCTATAGTGACTCGCACAAAAGATAGATTATCATTTATCACCAAATCCCATATCAGTTCCCATCTCTTTTTCTAGAGTTTTTTTTATCCAGCAACAATTTTTCAATCTGAAATACAGTACGCACAACGGATCTTTATCCCTCTGAAGTAAGACGCATCAACGATTGCGCAAGTACTGTTGTGCGGAAAATTTGCTTACCCCAATTCGACCCAAAAATTGGCTCTGCGCAGATAACAAAGATCCGTTGTAACTACTGTATGTAGGTACCTATACGACTACGAACACAATCTCAGGGCCCAAGAATTTGAGTTAGGATTTATTACAAAATGTTCATGCACACGAAACTCTCACTAAAATGTATTGTAATGGCTTAATTTTAAATAAAAATCACTACAATCTCTAAAAACATATGACTGCTGCCAAAATCGTTATGACACGGTGCCAATTCAGTATGTAGTGTGAACGAGGCATTACTAACTCGAAGTCTGTCCCATTCTGGCGCATACACAATGTGTTTTGTCAGTACAATAGGCCTTTAGCATTGTGTATAAAATCTAAAGGGGTGATCAGATAGAGGCGTATTTTATTTCTCAATGAACAGAACATAGGCGTTGTCACACTATATTTCTTACTTTCTTACAAATTTTCATAAAGCAAAAAAGATTGACGTGGTTACGTTGACACGATTTGTTCTTTAGTTTTGATTAATGTTTGGATCATAACTTACAACTTTGATAATACAGTTCCAAAATACACTCAGTGGCACAGTATTCAGGCAAAGCTTAAATCTGGTGACAGCATTATTATTACTGTCTTGATTTTGATTTTCTTTTATTAGCTTCATTTGTAACTATCTATGAAATAATGTAATAAAATCATGGAAGTCTATTTTAACGCTCGCTCTCGCTCTAATCTTAATAGCTTGTTATCTGTCTCCTGTAACTATTGTAGCACTTGGCATGATTCCTTCCTTGTATTTTTTTTTCTATTTTGTGTTTTAGTGTATACAATGTTGGTGACTCAATTAAATAAGCAATAAACGTACTCCTACGTATCGTATCGAAATGTCGTTTTCTCACAAACTAAAAACTAACAAATTTATTGCATTTAATTCGTGATATAAGCTTATTTTTTTAGTTTTTATAACTGCATTTTACTACCCTGAATACCTAAGTATTTATTACGGTAGCTATCGGGTAGCTTTTGAAATGTAAGACGCAATTCCACGCATAAAAATGCTATTGATAACTAGACAAAGCAAATGCACACAGAAGGACAATCGGCACTGTACATAATTCATACAGATTTATAAATGTCATAATATGTCTTCTCTAGCATAGGAGAGTATTATTTTTCTATACTCTACTGTCTCCATACATGATTTATTTAAATTTTTCGTACTGAACAAAGCGCTGTGCCCTCCTGGGTTGATGTTTGTTCTGTAATGTACCGTGAATGCTGAATACTTAATGCTTTGAATGTCCTTAGGCAAGTTGAAGTATGGCCAGTTTGCGCTGGATTAGGCAAGCTTTAATAAATAAGTATTTCATGTTAATTTTATAAGTGGCCGTGCTTTTGAATTATGAGATGAATTACAGAAGTAAATCATCGTTTTATCCTGAAGAAGTTCACTGTGCTGGCATAGATATATAGATATAGGCTTCCACTATAGATTTTTCGAAATATTAGATCTCCAGAATGAAAATCATCTGTGAGGTCTAGAATAGAATATGAAGATCCATCCCCTCCCATGGGTGTTTTAAGAGGCAACTCAAACGGGGGGACAACCAGCAACATCCCCTGATTTTATTAACACCAATTTGTGGTTACCAATCCGTTTGAAAAGCTTGGTGACTACCGTAAACCATAATTTTAAATGATTCTTGTGATTTTATTGAACAAAAGTTTTTGGTCTTCGACATGATATGTTTAAGGCTCATATCACGGTCAAACCGTGAAAATGCCCATTTTTGACGTTCTAGATCTCTGAAACCGAAACTCTTAGATAATTTCGATTTATTGTATGATGTAGAATAGTTATTCGCATTGACCGTAGCGGCCTCGCTTTTTGCAATTTTTCTTTATATATTTAAATAAAGCCAAAATTCCGAAACAAGTTTTTAATAAAACTCGTGCAGACACTTTTTCAAGCTCCTGGATTGAACTACTGTGCAAAGCAAACGAAATGAAAAATATCTACAAATATCTCTTATATACTGCCATTGACCGTAGCGGCCCCGGAATTTAGAAATAAGTATAGGATATCTACAAAAAAAATCATTTCAAAACCATAAAATTGCTAAAAACGTTCAGAATTAGCCGTTAATTTCTCCATACTACATTAATATTAGTAAGTAAAAATTATACCAAAATAAACGTTAGTTCATAGTCAATAAAATTGTATACTTTTTATTTAAATAATTTATTCTATTATATTGAATAAACGTAATTTAAAACTGCATAAAATGCGATCTCAGACTCTCAGACGAACTCAGACGCGCGCCAGCCCTTGTATCGCGGCCAAACTGTGATAGCCCTCTTAACACAAAAGGATTTAAATTTTTCTAACATTGGTGGGTAATGACCAAATTGCAACGTCGCACACTGGATTTTCAGAACTTAAAGTGTCACAACGGAACTAATGTGGTACAACATTTGTTCGCGATGGTGCAAAAATTTGGTCCATACCCTGGTAGCAATTTTGTTTACATTTTCATAAACTAACGTACTTTGAAAGCACTTCTGCAGCACATAGGTATTACGAGTATGTTGAAAGGAAGAAATATTAACCTTCTAAGCCTCCAATGGCGTGTGATGCATCTGAATGTAGGTCGTATTTCCCGTTATATCCATAAAGTGGCGAACAGGCTTCTCAGAGTTCTGTAGACACTGTTTGTTTGCTCACAGCCACGACTTCTAAAGTCCTTAACACACTAAATGATTGTTTAAATGGTTGTTTGATCTAACAAAATAAATAAATAAATACTTATTTGTAAAGTTAAAATATTCCGCTTTCTAACAAAATAAATAAATAAGTAAGTACCTACTTGTGAAATTAAATATTCTAGTCCACGTTTTACATTTAGCTATGTATTTATTAGGAAAATCAAGTGCGTTATTTCACCTTGTAAAACAGTTCATTTTCAAAGTTTGATACGTTATTTATTTTTTATTTAATTTAAAAACATAAAGTAATTAAAACCCTTCGTTCCTTTTTTTTTCCTGATGCATTATATTGTATAAAAAAATATTTTTAAAAGTTTGTCGCGTCGCAACAAGTAAACACTTAGCCTTATAAGAGCGACATGGCTTCCCGTAACACTCTTTGAATGGATGGGAAACGTAAGGTTTTGCTTTTGCGAAATTGCTTCATTTGTTCCACCGACATTATCGTTCCCCTATCTATCATGTCTTCGAATCTTGAAGATGTTTTCGCAAGAAATATGCCGAAAATATCAGAATCAGAAACATTTATTGGCAAAGATAATACACAATAACTATTGTTATGGTAACAATACCTAAAGGTATGTGTATAACAAGTCCTTGTTGTAGCACAACATTATTTCAATTAACGGACTGGCAACACTAAGACTAGTGGCCTTCCTATGAAAAGGGGTTGCAACACTTCACTTCTGAATTCAAAATGGCTGCGCGCACGTGCTACCCAAATCACCTTGTAGTTTTTATTTCTTGCAGAGTCTGAATTATTATTATATCCCTAAATTGTATCCACCTTCGTTATTATTGAAGTAGATAGATAGATAGATATTCATTTATTTGACACACAATCACAACACAGGTACAGCACAGAACAAACTTAAAAAAAAGAAGAATCTTTAAGTAGATTCCCTACTAAGCCGTAACAGTCCTTACGTACTTGGAACATCTCCATCTAGCGTTTTTGAACCATGATTAATGTTAAAGAACATGTTTTAGGTTTTTTCACCAACAATCAAGGATAATTGGATTGAAGTACACCCTGGGCACTTTTAGGGTTCAGTAGGTATTACAAGAATTTTTTCAGCTCACCATTTGCGTGTGAATCCGTGACACAAGACGTTTACAAGGATTGACGACAAGATTTCCTACGTTTGTGGAAAAAGATTTTAGCTATTTCTGTCATTTTTAGTACTCCAACCTAACTTGGTCCGAGAGCGTTTACATCCCTATGGGAAACAGGATCGATTGGCATCATAAAACAGTTTTTACATAAATTGCTCATTTTCTCGGTGGTGTAGTACTCTTTTTTCAAGATCTGTGAATGCAGGTCTTAAAATTTCTAAAGGACAGTCTCTTTTGGCCGTTCTCTTGTAGTGATAATGGTTAAGGTAGTTGTCTTTACTGCCTCATCTCGAAAGTTCACCCTGTATGTACGTACTATCAGCAAAAGTTCTACCTTACCACCTTTTAGGGTGCATTTCCAGTAAACCGACTAGCCGTTAGTTTTTGAATACCAATAGAAGCAAATGATTTCGGGTATAAAAGTTATGAAAACAATGGGCCGTCATAAAAATAAATAGATGTTCAGGGACTCTGGTTGGTCAAAATAAGAAGATAAAAGAAAAAGGCGGTGTCAGGTAGGTAACTGCTTGCAAGCGAAACAGTTTCAAAAGTGGTAAGGCGGAAATTTTGCCGATGGTACATAGCAGCTTTCTAGATGTGTCATCCCTATTTCTATTAGCTCAATTAATTATTTCCAACCAAACATTTGAAACTCCCAACAGCGTCCAATCACGATTGGTAGCAACATCTATAATCCTTATTGCGTGACTGACAGCAATGAAAAGTACCTATAAATTAATTTTCGTAAAACCTTGTCAAGTTTCCTTAACAATTTTGATTGCTCTTCTTTTCCTGGTTGGGTTCACTGGATTTTTATCCATTATTTTCTGTTTTAGGTTAATTTTGTAAAGGTGAATGTACTGTGGCTGACATTTCAATTTGGAGTCAATGGCTCTTGCTGTACGATGCTTTGATTTAACAAGAAAACTGCTATGTGCTACATATGCAAATGCTTTGGATGGGCGCTGGATTTTGTACAGAGGTATTTTTATAAACATTATTCATAAAAAACCATGAAACTTACCAGATTTTGGCACATTATTATACCAATGATTTTTAGGAACCAAACAGGCTTATAAACTAAACCATCATGGTTCCGAAAAGCCATTTGGATGGTCTTGTTGACCTGTTCACGATTCGATGATGGAACCTATTCTCGGCCGAACAAATAAGCCTGCAAATAAAAATCAAAGATAACAGTAGAAATGTCAAAATACTCCATGAACACTTGCCTTTAGGTAGCCTTGGGATTAAACTCACAGCGTTACTGAAGCACAGCTGGAAGCTTCAGTCTTGACCTGTCTAAAGCAAGAAACAGTTTAAGGCATTGAGTAACTTGAGTGGCACAAATCTGTGGCGTAAACAGATTGCAATTATTGCGAGGCGAAACCCGTTGAGTTTCTGTTTATTTTCAACGATTATTGTAACAATTGGATTGTTAGATTACGCGAGCGGCGATACAAGGACTAGCTCCACCAAAAAGTTCTGAGTGGTTGCAATTGTTTCTGCTGCTACATTATTATACTCTGTTGAACTGTTTAAATTTTCGGTGCAGGTTATGAACTATTCGTATTTCAAGTTTCATCGAAATCATACCAGCCGAAGGCATATTATTCGTGCGTGGAAAACATAGATGTTTGTTCTATGTCTGGGTGTTACTATGTATTATAAGTATGTATTTACAAAAAAAAAGTATATAAGTATTCTATCAGCCATCTACTTCCCATATCACAAGCTATGCTTAGTTTGGGACTAGAGGGTGTTGTGTGTAAAGTCCAAGAATATTTATTTATTTATTATTTATTTCAGAGTGCTAACGTTTGCATTGGCATGTATTATGTGCTTCTCCATATGCATCGGTATCTCCGTCGCGATAATAACTGGTGTTGCCTACGGCTACCATTATATGCTGGCGGAATTCCTCACAGTTGGCCGTGAGTATCTTACCAATTTAGGTATCGATTATCTAAGTTAGGAGACGTTCTGCGCGGTCATTATTTGGATAGGTGACCGCTTGTGGCATTGACATCTGAGAGCTTCCGTGTTTTGAACTGTCGGTCCTGACTCTAGAAGTCGTTAAGCCACGACGGAGACCTCAAGGCGGCCTAACAACTCCGTCACCAGAGCTGGTCACTTACTCTTACGAACGAACGAGGTACCTATCCAAGATACGTAATCCTATCCTATCCTACTATCCTATCCTATCCTATTCCTATTCCTACTAATATTATAAATGCGAAAGTTTAGATGTTTGGATGTTTAGATGTTTGGATGTTTGTGTTTCAATCACGTCAAAACTACTGAACCAACTTGGATGAAACTTGGCATATATATAGTTCGTAACCTGGATTGATATATAGGCTACTTTTTATCCTGAATAATTATCAGGATCTACAGGATAAAATGAACGAAAAGGATTAGCAGCGCCAATTGGCAAGAGGATTTTATTGTCATGTCATGTCACGTTAGTTTGACAGGGCGTAGTACTACCTCTTTGGTCTAACGATTAGCGTTTGACATTTCAGTAGGTACGAGTTCAATGAGGTGTAATATCAATTTTGTCAAAGTATCCGCTCGGTACACGCACAGACAATAAAATGTACACGGAAACTGTAGACGCGTACGAAGTCGCGGGTAACTGCTAGTCCAAGATACGTAATACCACATATACTTACGGCCACTCTTCCTCTTTCTTCAGTCCTTACTATGTCTGGAATACTATCCGAAATACGTTGTACTTCACTCCATTCCACTACGATGACGTTTTGCTCTGTGGGGCTTGATCAAATTATTATTGACATAAACAAAGATTGTAATTGACTGTGGGGTTTTATTAAAATTGACTCAAACAAAGAGACCAACACAAAATAAAGCTAGTATTGATTACAGTGTTTCAATTAGTTTTATTGGGTGTTCTGAATCGCACCTTTCAACTGTTTTGTCTATGACTATAAGAACGCAATGGATGTTCTTATACAGTGAGAGAAACCCCTGAACAGGGTTCATGTGTGATATCTACCTACAATGTAACAACTATAATACCATGTGAAAGCAATAAATGTATTGAGTATTGAGAAAACATCGAGAGACAATCAGTTAGTATTCCAAAAGCGCTGTAAAATGTAGACATTTTCACATCTAAGCCCTTCAAACGTTCTCAAGGACCCTCGTCTTCAAAGAGTTATAAAAAGACTAGCAGTTACCCGTGACTTCGTACGCATCTACAGTTTCCGTGTACATTATATTATCTGTGCGTGTACCGAGCGGATACTTCTTTGAGAAACTTGACATTACACCTCATTACACCGAACTCGTACCTACTGGAATGTCAAACGCTAGTTGTTAGACCAAAGAGGTAGTACTACGTCCTGTCAAACTGACGTGACATGACATGACAATGAAATCCTCTTGCCAATTGGCGCTGCTAATCCTTTTCGTTCATTTTATCTTGTAGATCCTGTTAATTATTCGGGATAAAAAGTAGCCTATATGTCAATCCAGGTTACGGACTATATATATGCCAAGTTTCATCCAAGTTGGTTCAGTGGTTTTGACGTGATTGAAACACAAACATCCAAACACCCAAACATCTAAACATCCAAACATCTAAACTTTCGCATTTATAATATTACTAGCAGTTACCCGCGACTTCGTACGCGTCTACAGTTTCCATGTACATTATATTATTTGTGCGTGTACCGAGCGGATACTTCTTTGAGAAACTTGACATTACACCTCATTACACCGAACTCGTACCTACTGGAATGTCAAACGCTAGTTGTAAGACCAAAGAGGTAGTACTACGCCCTGTCAAACTGACGTGACATGACATGACAATGAAATCCTCTTGCCAATTGGCGCTGCTAATCGTTTTCGTTCATTTTATCCTGTAGATCCTGTTAATTATTCGGGATAAAAAGTAGCCTATATGTCAATCCAGGTTACGAACTATATATATGCCAAGTTTCATCCATGTTGGTTCATTAGTTTTGACGTGATTGAAACACAAACATCCAAACATCTAAACATCCAAACATCTAAACTTTCGCATTTATAATATTAGTAGGATAGGATTAGTAGGATAGTAGGATAGGAAGTAGGATAGGATAGGATAGGATTGTGTTCTGTGCTAGACGTTTATCATTAGTATATCCTAATAGCATTTTTTACATGTTCCAGGCCAAGATCTATCGGTGTACGTGCGGCGCGGCCAATTCCACGACAAACCAGATAGCGGAAAGGGCTTTAGAAGAAGAGGGGACATTAATGACTGTGAGCTTTTTTATTGTATTCATAAAATCATATTACTTATACTTAGTGTGGGTCTTATGCGTATTGTTCATTTTGAGAATTGGACTAAACGCGTTTATGTGTTTGGTCAATATGAGAATTCTGAATTATTAGTCGTTCATTGTGCGTCAGAACCATATTTTCAGTGGCAAAAATTCAAACATCCTCACTCAAACTACTTAGTTTCTTCAATGACATGAATGATATGAGTATTGTAGGCACTGTTATCTATTATTTATTAGTTTCAAACTTGTGTCAGGAATCTGCATCTAATAACACGAGATTTTTTTATTTGAGACACACTGATTTTGTTAACCCAGTTTAACACAATTTTTGCAGTGTTCTCCTCAAATTCGTCTGACTATCAAGACACAAGGACAGACACTGACACAAAGCCGCTGTCAGACACATGGCGGAAAGCGCTGGACACTCGCAAGTACGCGGACAAACTATCCAAGTACTCACTCGGTAATTTTGGGAGTAACTTCTACAACAAAAACCGGAGTGGTGACCACCGAGAACACGTAATAACCAATTTCTATTCCTATAAGTTTCAAACATTAGTAAGTTCAATTTAAATTTTGATAGAAGAAATATTTGTAGTTACACCGGTGCTAGAATCAAACCAGCACCTCTCGTGTGCTGAATGTAATTTTCTGTAGGTCTACTTTTTAACCCCCGACGCAAAAACGACGGGTGTTATAAGTTTGATGTGTCTGTGTGTGTGTGTGTGTGTGTGTGTGTGTGTGTGTGTGTGTGTGTGTGTGTGTGTGGTCTGTCTGAGGCAACGTAGCTCCCAAACGAATGAACCGATTTTGATTTTGTTTTTTTTTGTTTGAAAGATGAATTAGTCGGGAGTGTTCTTAGCTATGTTTGATGAAAATCAATCCAAGAGTCGGGGTTTTTTTAATTTTTAATTTAATTACTTGTTCATAAGTGACGAGCTAGAAATAGAATACCACTTCGCGGTAACTATTTTGCTGCCGTAGCACACATGCACAATACTCACTATAGGTTAGTTGTTTAAACTCTTCATTTATTTGTTTCTTTCTGTTGTAATGTGTACGTCTAACTAAATATAAACTGTGGAACGTTGCCACTTTACTGCGCAATGTAAATCAACATACTATATTTTATATAGCATTGCCGGATTCCCGCTACGTCGTAGCAGTGCTACGTCGCGCGTAGCACCTCGTAGGGGTCAGGACAACTCAAGATCTTCTGAACAACATCGCTCTGATAGTCAATTTTTTTTTGCAGACTTATAATCAACCTCTAAACGGCAAGATGTCAGTGATACACCACGTGTTCTCAGCCACTCCAAGCAAAGCGATAGTAACTACCAATCACCCTGCGCGAACAGATATTGTTATGAGAAACTTCGAACCGCCCGAACAAATCACTGTCTCGCCAGAGTCAACGGCTCTAGATGAATTCTACGAAGACTCGAGCCCCGCCAAAGTCAAAAATATGAAAAAGCATAAAAAGAAAAAGCCAGATATCAAAATAAGCTTAAAAGACACTGATAGGTGAGTTTTATACTGTTAGAATTATATATTACTAGCAGTTACCCGCGACTTTGTCCACGAAAAAAAAAAACAAAAAAATATAATCTAAAAAAAGCAGGAAAAGTAGTCTATTTGTTAATTCAGATTACAAACTATAATATATCCCAAGTTTCATCTAAATCGGACCAGTAGTTACAGCGTTATTGAAACACAATCATCCAAATATCTAAACTTTGACATTTAGGGCGTCTTGCACCAGAATGACTAAACGTATTTAACAGCTAAATCGATTTAAATCTGACGTATTTGTATGACTTGACAACTCGCTAAATACTATTTAAGAGTTAAACGCGTTAAGCGATTCTGGTGCAAGCCGCCCTTATAATAGTAGTGGGATTAACGTCAGGTTAATAATAACGCCTTTGTGTAGCAGTTACATGTTTATTTTAGGTTTGTACTTTATTGTTAAGTATATATGAATATTTATATTTTTTTAGCAAATACGTTCCAATGCGTACCTGGAATGTCACGCATACTCCCCTCATAGATTACCCATCTGAAGAGATCGACGAAGATCATATTGTCTACAAGCCTGTATAATTTATTGAATATTAATAAATATACTACGAAATACTTTAATTTTGTTATTTCTCAATCGATATCTACTCAAACTCAGAGTTTTCATTAAGATATGTCAAAAAATATGTGCACGAGTCTCGAAGACTTGAGCTAACGTGTTGCATACGAGCCTATGTATAAAATCATAACCCTCTTTATTCGTAGTCGGGTAAAAGTACCTACCTATACTTTAAACAGCGCTTAGGCGAGTTCGTAAGCAGCAGCGGTACGATTTTAATAATATCGGTAAAGAAAATAAACCGTTAGCAGCATACTTAGGCATTTGCAAATTAATTTCAAATACCAAATATACCCCTTTTATATTTCTGTAATTACCTTATTTGAATGAAAATGCCCTTTCAGGCACGATTGAAACAGTACATTTCTGCTGGTCAATATTAGCACAGGCCTCAGGGAAAATAAATTGTTAATTAAAGTCGCTTGAGGTCTGTTCACTACATAACCCTGTTTTACCTGAGTTCGGATATTTCCTACATAATTCTGCTATACATAAAATATGATTAAACCAGCCCTCAGTTTACTTAGTACAAACATTGAAATAAAAGAAATAATACAAACATAAACAATTTCATACAGTTGATTTGGATCAGTTGGGCTATCTATAAATCGTTTGCAACGGTTTGTAGATAGATCAACTGTTTCACGTGTATTTTGTATATATTATAAATATTGTAAATACTACTGTATTAGTCGTAATTTTCTTTAAATAAATAAATATTCTTGGACTTTACACACAACACCCTCTAGTCCCAAACTAAGCAAAGCTTGTAATATGGGAACTAGATGGCTGATAGAATACTTATATACTTGTTTTTTTTTGTAAATACATACTTATAATACATAGTAACACCCAGACATAGAACAAACATCTATGTTTTCCACGCACAAATGTTTGTTCTTGGTGGGGATCGAACCCACGACCCACAGCACGGAAGGCAGAGCTATTACCGACTGAGCTGTGACGCCTGACTTTGGAAATAAATTTACATATTTCATACACTGGTGCGAGGCAAGTAAGTCTTCTGTTTTTTTTCTAAAAGTGAACTTGAAAACTAAAAAATACACTACATCAAATGAATTATAATTCTTATTTTTATGTCATTATAAATTATTTTATTTCATTTTCACGGAGATTTCGAACGGACTTTGCGGTTCGCGTCGCTCTTCGTAAAGCTACATTTCTGCGCCACTTGCGCGGTTTACGTGCCCGCATTCGTAGATCTTTTCTTCTAATATTAGGATTATTTTGGCTTTTAACAATCGCAAACATATTTTCATCAAAGAATTTAGGTCGAAGCGGCAGTACCTCACCGGGTTCTTCAGTAAGTGTTTCGCCATAGTCTATGCCAGCGGGAGCAGGAACTGCGTCAACTGCGATGCCTCCAGGGCCTGTTACAGGCTCTTGGCCATCTAAACTTCCTAAGTCGGTAACTCCTACAATAACAGCTGGATTGTCAGCATTACCATCTATTCCGTCATCTTCTTCATTTACCCCTTCATTAGAAGTATTTAATTCTTCTTTACCCCCATAATCTACGTCATATGTATTTTCATAATCGTTAGGTCCATCTTGATCATTATTTAAATCATTGTTTTCATTGTATACGCCGTCTTGCTGATCATTTGGTTGATCGCTAGCTAATGCTACTTTTCCACTTCCTATGAGTGCGTATTCTTTGTCAGCTTCCTGTGCCGCCTTGCCCAGCATCATGTTCAGATAGTTGGTCAAATATACTGGTACTTTTGTAAAAAGGTACCCTGTTATAAGAGTTTCACCAGTAAGCATCCCTGGAGATGAGAAGTGGAGAGACCTGGAATATAAATAAATGTTCACGAACAATACCACACAACGGCAACGCTCTGTATAAGAAAACAATTAATTGATTACATGTATAGTCACAACGGATATTTGCCCCTCTGAAGTAGTTGCGCAGAATCTATTTTTGGTAATTGGACAACATAGTACATGCACAATCGTTTGTTGCACCTAACTTCAAAGAGATAAAGATCCGTTGTGCGTGCTGTACCGAACCACCTAACACTTCGGCTACTTTACCTCCATCCCATGACTTCAACGACGTGTAAAGATCTAGTGAAACCTGTACCGTTAGTTTCAATATTAACGGTAACGTCCACTTCAACATCCTCTATTTCAACAGCAAAGTCATACATTCCTTCGGTTTTGTCACCAGCTAGAACGTCAATGCTACCTCGGACCTGTAACACACTCATTTATTCATGCACCTATATTTTATATGTCAGCAGAAGCAATTTTTATGTACCTTCCTAAAATTATATACCTACTTAATTTATTACACTGCTACCGCGATATCGGTTCCCGGGCAGTTAGTACAACTCCTAATTCGAAATCATGGGTTGTTATACTTACTAACTGTTGTATAATGTAAAGAGTATAGATACCTGCAATGTACCGAATCTCAATTCATCAGATATCTTTACAGTGGTGAGTTTGAACGGCCCGCCTGTGTGGGACGAGTACACGGTCTCCAGACCCGTCAGAACCATGTTGCTCAGTGTCAGGACAGTGTCGATTGCTCCTGTGTCATTCTGAAATAATGTAAGCATTGTAGGTAGGTTGTTGACCTGGAACTCGTAGTGAGCGCAAAATATTAGCCTGGTTGCACTGTTCTTCGCAGACCAAGGCGTAAAGGGATGGCTTTTTGAGTCGAGTCACAATTAACCAAATAATTAATAACTTAGATGATGATGATGGCAGTTCATTGGGAACGTTCTACTGACTATAAACACCACTAAAAGTCACAGAAAAGTAAAATACGCAATTTCGTGCACGTGGTTGGCATATTTTTTTCAGTTTTTTCTATTTATAATCCAAACTACTGAACCGATTTTAATGAAAATTGAATAGGACTAACCTGGAAGTATATTCTTTCAGATAAAAAAGAATTTCAAATCGGTTTATAAATGACAGAGTTCTAACAAACATTATATAAGAAAAAAAACATACAACCGAAATGAGAACCTTCTCCTTTTTTGAAGTCGGTTAAAAATGAGCAGGTAGTGACATGACACAAGCCGTGTTGAGTGAAAATACCGCCAGTAGGTATGAGTAGAGGAAATGACTGCTACGAAAATATTTCAACACTGCGTGACGTAGACATATCAGCGAAAGCTGCTCGTAATAAACTGTTATATAAACCAATAAATAAATTATTAAAATATCTACTAAAGTTTACCAGGTGCCTACTTTGCGCCAATATCGCCTTTGCATTTCATATTTGCTACTATAGCACATGCTGAGTGGCGACCGTTTTTGTAGTCACGCAGTCAATTTAATATGTAATTATTTTATTAGTGACACGAAATAAACTTTTTCTTTCTTACCTTCTTTCTTTTTTTCTTTCTTTCTTTCTTTTTTTCTTTCTCATCAAGATGATTTATACAGCGTCAGAGTAACATTTTGACCCATGCTCCGATGTAGGGTCGGGAGATAGTTTAGTTACTTAAGACAAACCTTGTTAACCGTATCGTTATAGAAAATGGTGAAATCTTCCATCACAATTTTCCCCAAGTTCCTGTTAATCGTCAGCACATTCAAATTTCTAATGACATTGTTTATGTAGTTCGTAGTCTTCTCGAATATTCGTTGTTGTTGAAGTCTGGAAATTTAACCATAAACTGTGGTAAGATTGACGCTGTAACGTCTACACGTTTATACTGTTGATAAGCTTAGGAAAATGTGTAGTCATAATAGCCGTATGATATGCGCACAAGAGGTAGGCCTTTGGACACAAGGGGCACCTTGCACAACAATCGCAAAAAAAATTTTTTTTTACTTGATATAGGTAACCTTTAAAAACACGCCACACCATCTTTTTGCACGCCCAGGAAGACTGGCAGACAATGCTCTTAGGATTAAGTCCTCCTAGCACTACCTATTTGTGTGAAATTTTAAAATAAATAAATATATATGTTCAGTTTATTATATAAGTATGTTCAGCATGCTGCTAAATGCATTTTGAATTTTTGTTTAATTTCTGTGCAAGCCACTTTGATTATACCTATCTAAAAACATTACCGTATATCAGGAAGTGATTCCTGGAACACAGCTGAAGCGTTGACATGGGTCTGTATTGCCGCCTGCAGCGTTGGGGCCAGTTCAGCTCTAAGTGGCTTCATTATTAGATGCTCTAGGGTCAATCCTGTTGATTTAAAATACATTTTAAAACCAGTTTTTCTTCACGTGGTATAACTATTCTGATATTTTCAAAGGCACATTGTTTAAGGTTGTCTCATAGCTACCTTCACCATTTGGTAAGTAGTTAGCTATTACAGGTGGTGATGAAACCCCAGGAGCATAAATCTGTAAGAAAACTATGGTTAGTATTGTACTGCAGCACAACCTTAATATCCTACTTGCGATCAACCCTTCAACCATAGCAGCATAGCATTGACAGGCGTCACAGCTCAGTCGGTATAGCTCTGTCTTCCGTGCTGTGGGTCGTGGGTTCGATCCCCACCAAGAACAAACATTTGTGTGTGGCAAACATAGATGTTTGTTCTATGTCTGGGTGTTACTATGTATTATAAGTATGTATTTACAAAAAAAAAGTATATAAGTATTCTATCAGCATCTAGTTCCCATATCACAAGCTTTGCTTAGTTTGGGACTAGAGGGCGTCGTGTGAAATGTCCATGAATATTTATTTATTTATAGCATCCTCGTGGAATCCAAATATGGAACTGCATTCATAATTCTTGCTTTTTAGGTGAAAGTAACTGAAGTGCGGCTTCAAATTTTATGGAGCACTGTGTCAGGGTGATACCCGATGCAACTTACCTATTACATATATAATATTCAGTTATCTTGAAGTAGACCACGGAAAGTGGGGAAGAAAAAGCCCCAGATATGTGGACCACGGGTTTGTTAGATCGGTACCTCGAACGCATTTTTTATCGGTAGGTTTTTTTTCCCTAATCGCATTTTGCCTCGATAGTGTTTTGTCATTTTTTATGAGACATACCTCAAAGTTAAATTGGCAATTGAGAAGTCTAAACACGATGTTTCCCAAGCTGACTGAACGACCTATAATTGTCGTTATACCTATTCCTGACAGTTTGCATCCTTCTGCTGTTATTCTGGAAATATAACAGCTTTTGAGATGACTGATGATAAAAGTGTACGGAAGAAAAGAACATGGTGTGAAGGTCAGAAAGAGAATAATAATTCTCGAGTATTCATTACGAGTAGCGTTATGAATAAAAGAAATATGAAGATGCATTGGCTCTCTTCTATGGCAGACATAGGTAGTGATCAGGATAATAGACGTGAAAGGTTTGACGAAAGCTGAATTTGACGGATATAAACTAAATCGATCGTTTGTCTTTCTCTACTGTACTGAGTGACCTCCGGGTTCAAAAACAAAGGCTGCCCACCAAACTCTTTCAACCAGCATTAAATATAAATATAAACATTCATGGTTTATAGCCAGTCAAACAGATGGTTATATACTTACGCAACCCTGCCCACAGTTTTAACTTGCTCAAACAGAAACGGTGATGTTTGATAAGAGTCCTGGTCTTTCAACTCAAAAACCGTGTGAGATGTATTTCTGAACTGTAGATAGGAAGCATGTATAATTATCTTGCTTACGACAGCTTTAACTTGTATAACGTTTGTAGTTAGAGGGAATGAAACTTCAGGGTCTGAAATGTGTGGGAAATCCGCAAGCGTCAAGTCTTGCAGTACGCTGAAAACGAAAAATAGTGCGTTGTAACATATTTTTTGATACTATCATGGTTAAGAACATTTTTCACCAAAAGCAAGAAACAACAGAAAAGCTTTAAGATATTCATCAATTACATTTTCAATGTAAAAATATTGCCAAGTCTCAAAGGGGATAGAACCTTTGTGGCATATCGACCCACCCGCCATTTTAAATTTTTTTCAAAGTGTCCGCGCACGATGAAAGTAGTCGTATATGGGTAGACGACACTAATACAAGGAAAAAATTTTCTATACTAAATTATCCTAAAGTGTCACGTTTCCGAGATATTTGGAGTTAAAAATCGCCAATGAGGTAAATGAGTCAGATTTTTTCGTGTTTTTTTAGCCCCAATCAAAATTCTAGAAGATTTTACGGACAACTGTGAAAGAGTTTTTGCGATATCTCAAAAAATGAACTTTCTACGATTTTTTAAGTTTGAATTTTTAAAATCTGTTCTAGAAAATTCAGTTTTTGAGATATCGTCAAAATTAGTGCTTTTAGAACACTCAAATTGATATTGCATAGGTACTAGGAATTTAATTTTCATAGGTAGTTGTAAATACTTAGATATTGTTTTTATTTATCAGATTTTTTTCAATAAATAAAGATTTATATCATAATTATGTAAAAAAAGTACTAGGTAGGTATAGTAGATTTAGTAGTATACTTAGTAGTCACATATGTTCTATCCCCTTTGAGACTTGGCAACATTTTTACATTGAAAATGATTTTGGTGGGATTTTTGCCCAACTCACATTTGAACTTGATTATCATTATGATAGAAACCTTTAGCCATAAAAAGCGGCTTAAGCGGATGTTGAATATAAAGGTTCATTCCCTTGTACCCAAAGCTTTCTTGCAAGGCCTGCCAAAAAAACTTAAAATAAATGATTGCTGAATGCAAAGCATCACAACGATTCTTATACACAGCTGTGTGTGATGGGCATCCTTTTTAGGAAGAAAACCTTCAAAGATACGAGGTACCTACCATATGTATTCTGTGTCAGTAGTATGATAAGAGAGAAAACCTAACGTAGAAATGTAATACTGGTTGAAAAAATAATAATGCCTTCATGTTTTCTTTATTTCGCTAAGAACAGAATTCTTCTACAGAAAATAAATTTGTTATGTAGGTACCTCCTATTATCAAATACACAGTGCACCTATGTATACAACGTTATTGGTCCTAGGAGCAAATTCATATGGAGAAGTAAAGGTCAACTTACCACGGAAATCATATTTTGGTATGAGACCCGATGCTTTGCCCATATATCTGTAGCCCGTTGCACAAGTTCTGAAATATTTACCAAACTAAAGTAGATTGTGACTTCTAGTCCCAGGTACTAGAGTTAGGAATCTGTCCCGTGTGTGACTAATATCAATTAAATAAATTAAAAAAAAAATAACCTTTACATTTGTATATTTTTATGATAAGCTTAAAGGCCTGTTTCATCATCTCTGAGTAAAGTTAACCGTCGAGTATAATTATACCCATCTTTGTCTTTGACAAGTGTGATGTAGAGACGGAGTTATTTATAACTGACGCATAGCGTGATTGAGATGGTGAAAGAAACACTTAGGGCGGCTTGCACCAGAATCACTAAACGTGTTTAACAGCTAAATAGATTTAAATCTGACGTATTTATATGACTTGACAACTCGCTAAATACCATTTAAGAGTTAAACGCGTTTAGCGATTCTGGTGCAAGCTGCCCTTAATATAAGGTTAAAAGTATGTAAAAATCTCACCACTATCGAAATACTGAGTTACATGTTCTTCTAAAAACGATGTGATTTCAACTATAGTTACTGTCAACGATATAACAAATAACCAGTTCATGACTAGATAGTCATAGATTCATCTCCCTGAACCAATAACTTTTCTAAGAAATTAATAAGCAGGTATAGAAAACAAAATTATAGTTAGCTAGCGTTTAAAATTACCTTTCTAACTAACCGCGTAATGAACTAGATAAGGTTTATTGAAAAATAACTTGATTTATGAAAATTTACTTAAAATCTGGTTTTGGAAATATGGGTTGCAAACACTTCAAATTCTTGATTGATACTCTGTTAATATTGACTCTACAATATCACAGCTCAGGAGCCTCACAAAATCTGGACGCAAATAATAATAACGATAATTATAATAATATTTACCGTAAGTAAGTTGTATATGACTCCTCAATATTTATGGAATACACCTAGTTCTGATACATTGTGTGTAGTGTAAGACCTAGATAATGCTGTCGATTCTGTTGTTGCATTTTTCTAAACTAACCTAATTTGACAGCACTAAAAATGTTGCCGTCCCTTTCTCATAAACTGAAACTACAAAGACAGCTATAATTTTAGCGCTATCAAATTAGGTTAGTTTAGAAAAATGCAACAACAGAATCGATAGCATTGATTCATGTCATTTTCATAAAGAGGATGCCGCTGGTGTTGATTACAACACAGGGGAGCAAGTCGACTCACAGAATGCCGATGATATACAGATGTCTACCAATAACGAAGAAGACGGAGAAAACCAAGTCATTACCGACGACTGCTGGTTGACACTGAACGCAGCTGGATATTTTAAGGCTATGGATGATTTGGATGGTGAGAAGCTAAAGTTAAAGACTCTGATTCTAGAAGTCTGGACTTTCAACATGGGACTGCGAGAGCTATGCGGGCCTCAGTTGAAATGCTGGAAATTTGAGACAGACCCTCTGGTTAGGTTACTGATGTGTACTTTTGTTTTGCAGATCAATATAAAACAGTCAGGGAGAATTATCAGTTAAATGTGGGAGAAGAAATGGACAGGCAGATGCTTGAAGTGAGTGATTCAAATAATTGAACCTATGTACAGTAGTAATAGCCAACATTGTTTTAAATATTGTCTCACAAAGTTCATGCGAAACTCCGACTCATTCTTTTAAATCTTAAAATACTGCACTCTCCAAAGTTCTGTTTTAAAATCTAAAAATGTTTATATGTCAACTCCATATTTGTCTTATCAGGAACTTTTAAGCAGCAAAGGAGCAGCAGCCAGAACTATCCAAAAATTTCGTGGAGACCCTCTTCAGATCCCAGCTGGACTGCACCTGGGTGGCCATTCCTTGTTGCGGCTAAAGGATTCTATACTGTAACTATCTATGTTATTAATTACTTTGTGTAAAGTGGAACAATTGACGCAACCCCAACCATGATAATTTTCTTAGATCCTCTTCATCATTGCTCGTCATTATCAGACTTTGAATTATGGATTTCATCAAATCTCAATACTTTGAGATGATCTAAATGTTTCAATGATGCCTGAGATTCCTTAAAACAAATAAATAAATAAAACATAAGTAAACATAACGTTATAATAAGAAGAAAAAAAAACTGGCTTTTAGAGATGATGAATATCCTCATAACTTGCCAAACTAGTTAAAGAACCATTCCAGATACCTTACAAAAAAAAACCGATGCGCTATCAGAAAAAAATCATAGGTATGCAAAATTCCGATGCGATTTTTTTATAACATGTCCTAATAATTGTCTTTCATATATTGTCCTATCGAAAATCGATAGCAATATCAAAAACATCAATTGAAAACGCACGTTGGCATAAAAATCTATAAAATATGAACTGCTGTTTCACGATCACATCAAAATACGATTCCTCTTTTAGCATGTAAATACCTATCGTTATGTTCAGTACAATGTAAGAGATATTCGCGAAGCATAATAAAATCAAAATACCCACTTATAGGTAGGTATCGATCACATACCGAGGACATAACATTCATATTGTTACCGCCGAAACCTTGGGTTCCGTTCCGTCACATAGCAACGGCTGTTTAATAGGTGCTTACTGCCTACATTGACCTAATTTTTTATTGCATATTACCAGAATTCCAGAGCTTGCTAATCTCGTTACGGACTACATACGAGAGCCATTCACGGTCATGCTTCGTATTTTCATAACTTGGTGCTTGATGTTATGAAGCTGCGAAATTCAGTATACTTGGGAATTCTGAGGTTTTGCAATGGAAATGTAGATAAGCATGCTTTTGCTCGCTTGCCGAATAGGAAGGTATTCATATTTTTTTTAATATCGGATTTAATTACAATGAACTAAGCGAAGTAGGTAATTTTGTAATTTTAGCTGAAGGTTTTAGGTAGGTACATAAAAATTATTCTAGGATCTGTTAGACAAAATTAAAATGATCCAAAATTTACTTGACTTTCTATTAATTAAAACAAGAAAACCTACCCTGAAGGCTTGGCGAAGGAAGGTCTTGTTTTTCCGAAAGGTTCAATGTCACCCACACGTTGCGTGGGTACCTAATAACCTTTCATATTAGCATCGCCCACAATCTTAAGAAAAAAACCGTTTTTTGCTAGACAGGCATGGACAGCGATACGATCTTACCTACATGTGTTATATCTATTTTCCTTTTGCTATTTCTTTGTTTGTGTGTTTTTTTATGTACCTACCCATCGTTTTCGTTACAAATAAATATATTTTATTCTTATTCTTATTCTTATCTTGGCATTAACATTTAATGAGCCCTACGGTATTTTATTATTAGACGAAACAAGCACATATGGACGAATAAACCTCGTGAGTAATGGATTACAAGCAGTTACATCTTCTTCTTTCTACTCTTATCCCACTCACCTCAGGGCGTCAGCACAATATCTTCTTTATCTCTATTGTCTTCAATCATCCGTCATCTCAGAGTTCACTCCTTTCCTATGCTCATCTTCTACACAATCCATCCAGCCTTTCTTAGGGCTACATCTTCCTCGATATCCATCCACATTAGCACTTTCCTCGCTAACCTGTTGATCCTCATTTTCTCCGTCACTGCTACTTTTAGACTTCCTCTAATGCACTTATTCTTAATTTTATCCCTTCTTGTTATCGCATATCCATCTCAACATTCTCACCTCTATCGCAAGCAGTTCTTTTATCCGTTGCTTTGGTAGCCCAGCACACACAAAATTTTTTAGCCATCTTATTTTCTAAATTATTACGTTTTTATGATCACATATATGCGTTTTTTTACACACTGTACTGTACGTACCAAGCTGTCGATTAGACTCGATACTTTTATGTGTTTCTTAAAATTCTTACTGATGGTAAACAGAGGAACTGAAATTAAAATCTTTTAGCTAGCTCGATGTTTCAATAGGATCATTGTGACACGCATTTTTTTTTATGTTTCCAGTTTTTTTCTCCGCATGAAACTCCGAAACAGCACACATTTCCAAGTGAATTATCTCCACAACGACTTCGAGAATATGGCCCTGATCCTTAGGCTGAGTCTCAATGACATGCATCTAGAAGGAGCGTACGAGCGGTCCGCCACTCACACTGACCCTTCTGTGCTTTACTACAGACCAAGCTATGGGACAGTTGAGTAAGTTTTAATAGTATCTTGTAGTAGAGCCTCATGTAATTTAGGCTCTAAATTGTTGTATGCGTGAAAAGATTAGCATGCAACCGACTTCAAAACAAATAAAAAAAATAGGAAATTCAACTTCATTCAAAAAACATTTTATTTGATAGAATAACAAAATTCACAGTTATTAAAATACAATAAAAAATATTGGTTTTCTCATAAAGCCGCGTGTTTTGAGAACAATCGAGTTTTTTTGTTTTCGTTTCTAACGACTGTGCCGTAGAAATAAATAGCTAGACCAATATTTTTTTCAAATCTAAAAAAGAATAAATTTAATTTACTTTTACTTAAGTTATATCATTGAAACTTACAGCGTGGTAATATTATTTTAACGAAAGGTTGAGAGACCTTTACCTAAATTGAGATGTATTATTTCAGTCCATGATAGGGTCTGGCTCTAGTAACGTATACTTACTCTACTTACTAACCTATTACCTACCGGAAGGTCGCATAAATACAGTGCGACCGTTAAAAATGTATGGTACTGGGGCCTTATTCTCACTTCGGTAGAGATTTTACTCTAATAGGGATGACGTCAAAATCACGTTGAAAACTCCTGTCACTAGTGAGTGAAACCAGTTTTCGACCGAGATTTGACGTCATCCCTATTAGAGTAAAATCTCTGCCATACCCAGAATCACCTCCCTGTTCACGTGGGTTGGTTTATTGAAGTCACTTTTGAACTAGATCTCATTATATTCATTGATCTTATTATTATTTTGCAGTTTATTAGGTACATTTATTTCATGGTCACTGAAGGAAGGAAAAGTTACATCAGAACATCTGTAAAAATATACCTATAACTAGGTACATTAAAAATAGATGATGATTTTCTGATCATCTGCTTTAAGAATACCGACTTGCTCATAAAGATTTAATGATTACTTTTATTTTAGAATTCTTTTGAAAAACGTGAGCTACAAAATGGAAGCACGGCTACGGTTGATGTCAGACAGACTTACCATCGAACTCATTACCTCAGAGCTGTTTATTACGGATATTTTGATGTCGGTAAGGATTTTATCAATTTTCATAGTGAACTAGCCCCCGAATTTATAAACGATGTAGAGCCCCTAGAGGACGGATTTTGCAGCAGGCGAATCATGGTTTTAAACGGTTTACCGGACTGTTCAGCGTCAGTTTAAAAATTTGAGGGTAGGTAATATAACAATCGGTACCTATTAAACTTTTTTTGCAGTATTTAAATACGAATATAACTTCAACGCCGGAATACTCCGTACGAATGCAAAGACGTAGTCTCGGTAAGTTCAATAAGTACTTTTAGAGTTTTTTTTATCTGCTTAGTTACTTGTATTGATAGGTAAGTACATAAATAACTACAGATGTATCTTCAAGTGATAGGTACAGTCAGTATGACGAGTAGATCACTTTTTCAGAATTTTACAATTGTTTACTATTGGCTTTGATCTATCATGATTATTTGTCTAAATAATAATTTTGTCATAAAATTTTCAGTCATTAAACACTTTTGTAAAACAACACTTTTTTTGTAACTTTTTTGTTATTTTGTTTTGTAACTTTTATAACTTTTGTCTCATCATCATTTACTAATGATGCTGAATAATAAAAACTCTGTATGAATCGTAGCATTGACTTCTATTTTGTCTATTTCAGATGATTTCTTAGAAAGACTAAAATCTGATCTTGACATGTGGCTGAAAGATTATTTCAATGACTATTTGATTTACTATCAACTCCCAACAAGTTATGACCATACGGAACTTCAGTAAGTCTACTTTTTACAACACTAGGTAACATTTTAGTTGGTATATTTTATCGCAACTCATTCTTAGAGCATACTGTAAACCCAGTAGGTATATTTCAACATATACAATACACAGTAAGTATTCACTGTATACATACAGGGGCCTTATTCTCACTTCGGCAGAGATATTACTCTAATAGGGATGACGTCAAAATGACGTTGAAAACTCCTGTCACTAATAGGTGAAACCAGTTTTCGACCGACCTTTGACGTCATCCCTATTAGAGTAAAATTTCTGCCATACCCAGAATCACCCCCCAAGGTAGGGATGCATGGACGACACAATCGTTAGTACATTCTAAAATACTAGAGCTGACCTTCAAAAAATATATATATAGTTAGATTTTTTGGAATTTAATAATTTTATACGATTAGTAATGATCGTTTCATCCGTGTTTTCATTGAATGTCGTAGGTACATACGTCTCCACCTTGTAGGTACTAATAAAGTCGATACTAGAAGCAAGAGATTCTAAAAACAACGAGTGAATAATAAGACAATTACTTCTTTTGCTAAATTAAATGAATAAAATATACTTAGCTAAATGTACCTACTTCCATTTGTAACTTACGTCAAAGAACCCTCACAAAGTAAACCAAAGACAAAACAATAAAAGCTGTAATTTAATGAGATAAGTTCATCAAAATTATTTCAGAGAATACGACAAGAAGAAAACAATTATGCTGAACGAGTACGTGAATTACGCCGTGAATACGATAAGGCAGAAAATATACACTTTAGGGGACAAAATAAGGATGCCTAAATTTACTATCTTCTCAGTTCCTAACATGGTAAGTCCGGTAGAATTTACTTATCTTATCTAATCATTATTAGCTGGAAAAAGAAAAATTACTAAGTAGTACCACCTAATTTTGCAACTTCATCTCATCCTTACTACCTAGGTACCTACTTATAATATTGACTGTACGCAACTTTATAGCAATATAAACCGTAGGATTGTAAGAGTTTTAAACTTACAGGTTTTGAGGCTAAAGGAGGGAGTCCTCCGCGGAATGGACAGCATGTACCGGAGATCAGTCGCAACCGGCAAGAAAGAAAATAAAATCCGCAGCGTTGACGTTATCGTAGGCTTCAGTAAACTAAGGGTCAGTTCACACGGAGACGCCGCGAGCTCCCCCGCCGCCCCCCGCCCGCGCCCCATGTTTCAAGCTGCGCTGTAGCTCGTAGCACGTAGCGAATGCAATTTGACTTGTTATATACTAGAAAATGCTTTTAGTTATGATGTGCGCAATCTGTTTGAACATGGTTTTTTTACTCAACCATGCAGAGGGAAACTTCATCCTCATTTCAGCCATAGCCATAGCCGGGCTACTACCGGGTATTCCCCTAAAATTTTGAAAAGACTGACGCAGCCAACGCAACGCCTCAGAGTGTTAAACGTAGTGCGATACCTCGCAGGTGTACATCGATAGTGGAAGTACGCAGTTCTATAGGTCGATTAATCTTTTTCGGCAGCCAATGGCTCGCCAGTAGCCTTTAATCTTGTCGTCGTACGCTGCGTTGCATGTTATGTTAATTCGTCCAAGATGTTAGACAATAATTAAATTATTTGCTCTAGGTGGAGTACAAATTCGAAGCAGTGCTGCCGAACGGATCTCCCCCGCTGATCGGCTACCTCTTCCTGTCGGCAGATGATCTGGCAGCACATATGGGGATAACCCTCATCAAAGAGCCGGAGTCTCTCGATTTAAATTTTGACTTTATTCAGCACCTGAAGTAAGAACCTAACCTACCTACGTGAATGTGTAGGTCCTATACACATTCACAGTACGCACAACGGATCTTTATCCCTCTGAAGTTAGGTGCAACAAACGATTACGCATGTACCTAGGTAACTTAACTATTGTTGTGCGGAAAAATTACCCAAAAATGGATTATGCGCAGATACTTTAGAGGGACAAAGACTACTATGCGTGACTACTAATAGGTACCTACCTAGGTACTTAAACGGAATCCAAAATCGATGCTGTCGTAAAGATCCGTCTTCGGAGACTGTCACTAGCAGGTACATTAGGTATTCTGCGCTGTCATGGTCTTCAATAAGAAAGGAGAGGAAAGTGGATATATTGGTTTACAGCGTGCGAGCAAAGACGCAGTTGAAATCTAACTTTAAATACTGACTTTTTATCGCAGGCCAGAATCTTTGGTCGTAGAAGGACCAGCGAACAGGTTGGCGACGAACTTCAAACACCTCCTATCGCACCAGATCGTCGCTCTCATGGACAATGCAATGCTCCACAACGTCAAGATGCTGAACACTATTACTCGATGTGGTAAGATTTATTTAGTGCCCGGTTTACACTGTGATATGAAGGTACGGTACGCACAGCGGATCTCTATCCCTATGAAATTAGGTGCAACAAACGATCGCGCATGTACTCGCTGTGCGGAAAATTCACTTACCTACCTCCAATTACCCAAAAATGAGTTCTGCGCAGATACTTCAAAGGGACAAGATCCGTTGTGACTACTATAAACTTCACTATAAATGTAACGTGCGAGTATGGTCTGAATTACACTCCGGCCGAGCTAGCGTTGCTGCGCACTTTAAATCGTCCTGAAGCTCTACCAATGACGACTGTCAAATTTGAGCTTACACTGAGCCGGCCAGTCTTCTTCACATCGTAAGCTCCTAAGAAATGATCATAGTGGGTTAAGTGGTTTCAACGTAAAACGAAACTACCCTACGACTACTTTTAAACTCGCTTTTTCATTTTCAGTACCTTTTCTCTACGGTAAAATAGATGAATACCACAATTAGGGAGAATTAATGGTAGAAACCAAGTCAGCGTCAAGTAATGCCAAGAAGTCAAGAGCCAAAATTCGAAATATTGGAAGAAATAAATTTAAACTTACTAAAAAAAAAATACTACTTGAATTCTGCAAAAGAAACAAAATTAGAAGCAAATCGTAGTAAAATGCGAGTACTTACGTCGATATACCTAATAAAAGGATTTTTAAAAAATAACCTAGTATTTTTCATTCAAATTCAAATTGTTTATTTAACATAGACATTACCATTACAGAGGTCCAAGGCGATAACGCTATTACATATTTAAATCTAGAAAACTTTACAGTCTTTTGTTAGCCAGGCTGGACGAATTATTAATTCGTCCAAGGTAGCCAGCCAGCCATAGTTCGATAAGCAAATCCCAAAACTGGTTGCGATTCGATTTTGGCTTCGATATGCTTTTGAAAATAGGTAGGTACATGCCGTAAACGAGTAGGCATTTCTACGACTTCCGGTAGTTTTTCGGCTTATGAATTATTTTATTGACTATCGACAATCATCGATATTTAAATATTTTCACGCTAATCGATCGGTTTAGACTTATAAAAATAGAAATTTTACAAAATACCTAAACATAAATTTTTATTTGTAGTTGATAAGTATAGATTACAAATTACCGGCAAACGTCTAAAATACATACAAATTAGCTTATAGTTTCCCCACAAAACTCACATAAGATGATTACCGTCCAAATTCATCGATAACTTTCTACGTCGAATAAATTCATCTACGAAGCAAAGCAATTTAGGGAGAACGCAAACCAAAGACAAAACGTCTTGTCGAACAGTTAGTGATGTGAAACTTTCAGTAAAACTTTTTTAGTTACAATATGCTTCTTTTTATTTGCTGTTTTCGTTACTTGCTTATTTAATGAGAATCATCCTAAGTACTTAATAATAATATTAGGTAAACTACATAATTACTCTATATTCTTATTTATTAAAAAACACAGTTCATTCTCTAGGTATGTGCGTATAAAGCAATGTTTAATAAGTAGGTACTAAACAATGCTATAATAAGATAGGTAAACATACTTGAGAAAAGACTGTCGTGTCAATTGATGTGAGTTTCGTTACAACGAAAACAGCATATGACGAGGAAGCATTCATCATATGCTGTTTTCGTTATAACAGAAAATTTATTTTCACGTCACTAAGTACGCGACAAAACAGTTTTGTCGATAGATGTGCGTTGGCCCTTATTCAAAAAGTGATAGGGAGAACGCAAACCAAAGACAAAACGTCTTGTCGAACAGTTAGTGATGTGAAACTTCTCAGTAAAACTTTTTTAGTTACGATATGCTTCTTTTTATTTGCTGTTTTCGTTACTTGCTTATTTAATGAGAATCATCCTAAGTACTTAATAATATTATTAAGTACACTACATAATTACTTTATATTCTTATTTATTAAAAAAGCACAGTTCATTCTCTAGGTATATGCGTATAAAGCAATGTTTAATAGTTAGGTACTAAACAATGCTGTAATAGATAGGTAAACATAATTTTATGCATGCATGTTTGCTTTTGAAGGCCGCTCGGCCAATTTAATTAATTAATTAAATTGTTTTAACGGCTGGTTTGCGAACCTATTAATAAAAAAACGTAAAAAAAAACTGTCGTGTCAATTAATGTGAGTTTCGTTACAACGAAAACAGCATATGACGAGGAAGCATTCATCATATGCTGTTTTCGTTATAACAGAAAATTTATTTTCACGTCACTAAGTACGCGACAAAACAGTTTTGTCGACAGATGTGCGTTGGCCCTAGTCAATCCCTAACTTTACTGTCTTTGCTTTTTATTTATTATTTAGTCAGTAATGGCAGCGTCTATGTGTCATTTTCCATACTTTGTTTGGATTTAACCGGTCCATATTACTTGTATGTCTATGGGAAACACACGGAGATGTACCTACATGTACAACACTACTTTTTGACAAGTGACAACACAACAATTGAGTGGCTGTCAAACAAAGCCGTCATGTCATTATCTGTCAAACAAGCGCACGCACCACACCAGCTGTTTACGTTTTCTTTCGGTTTACGTGCAGAAAATAATTATTTTTCAATAAAATTCGAATATATTTTCGTAGGTGGTTTAGGTAATGTGTCAGCCAAAATGTCTGAAGAAGAAACTGTTGATATTCAGCAGGAACTCGACGATCTCTTGACTAAAGTTCAACCAAATCTTCAAGATGTTATCAAAAGGGTAAATATTTACTATATTTTGTACTTATACGAGGGTTTAATTAGATAATTTTGTATAGATAAAACTTTACTTAATCTATTTTATTTATAGAGTTTCACCAACGTAATACTACAGCAGTGTAAAAATGGAGAACAAGCTAAAGCAGATACACTATCCGATACTTCCTACTTTGCCAAAAATACACAAGTGTAAGTTCTTTCTTTTGATTTTATTGTAGATAGACGTAAAATAGCCTACCTATTTTAAATTATTATTAGTAGGTTTCATAGACACAAAGCGTGATCAATTTTATTGAAAAATAAGTGGGGTCCAAGTCTGGCCTAAGTCCTGATGGTTATTTTTTATTTTTAAAAATTGTTGCTGAAGTAAAACTACCAAACTTGCAGATTCCTTTCGAGGCTGGAGCTGTTGAAACCACCGACATTCCACATGCAGGCCCTGTCGCTAGATCTCAAATCCATGGCACTGACGTTCAGATGCTCACTCGGAGAAGTTGCTGTGAAAGGAGTGTACAGTGCATTTAATGAGAACCTGTATAACTTGATACCTGTACTCTCTGAAGGCCATGTTGTGTAAGTATGATAAGGTTATTGTGTTCAACCCCCCCGGTTGTATACGGGAATCCAATTATTAGTGATTGTCAATTTCATATAATTTTGTCTAGTGTAATATGGAGTTGAGTCTAACTAAACTATTCTAAAGAAGTATAAAGTATAAAAGCTAGACCATTCCAAAAATAAGAAGATATTAGTAATACTTATTAATTCTTAATTAAACACAGGTGTTTTATGATGTAGAAGTAGATTGTTATTTAATTGCTGTTGCAACGTTAACATAGATATTTAAAAACGACAACAAACACATTGACTATCCTTATTTACCATCATTTATGTAAGTGTTGTTTATTTATAGGTCTGTACATAACAGGTGATAAGGAAAGGTTGGTTAATAATATCATTAAAACTGCTTGCCTGTTTTATTACTTAAACTTGGTCTGTGAATAGGTAAATGTGGATAATAATAGACTGAATAATTACAAAAACACTATACAGCAACTAACATATGAGGATTCCTAAAATTTGCACATCCTCTGTGGACATGCTTAATAAGGCAATGCATTGTTATAGGCAATGGTTACCACTTAACATCAGGTGGGCCATCGGCTTGTTCCATCATTTAGTTGTATAAAAAAACTATATATAGTATAATAAGATGCCTAAAGCATGATTGATTACAAAGTGACTATTTCAGCACAATTAGTTAATAGTCAATAAAATACTGAACTCATTAGTATTAAATATGCAGTAGGAGAGGTACCAACCTATACCTACAACATACTAATTGTAAATAAGTCACAGAATGACGGCCAAGGGGTGCAAGACATTATAGAATGTGTGAATATAATAATAATACTGAATTAACACAAGAAATTGACTGAATTGAAAAATTGACGTGAATAAAACCTCGGTCTGCCTACTTTCCTGTTGCAATACCCCTGAGCAAGGTTCATATGTGATATCTACCTACAATGTAACAACTATAATACCATGTGAAAGCAATAAATGTATTGAGTATTGAATGAAATGAATGCCTAAGACTTGCCAGGGACCGGACAGAATGGCGCAAAAATATTGTAATGTTGAATTTGTAATGTGACAGGCGTCACAGCTCAGTCGGTAATGGATCTGCCTTCCGTGCTGTGAGTCGTGGGTTCGATCCCCACCAAGAACAAACATTTGTGTGTGGCAAAACATAGATGTTTGTTCTATGTCTGGGTGTTACTATGTATTATAAGTATGTATTTAAAAAAAAAAAAAGTATATAAGTATTCTATCAGCATCTAGTTCCCATATTACAAGCTTTGCTTAGTTTGGGACTAGAGGGCGTCGTGTGAAAATGTCCATGAATATTTATTATTTATTTATTAATTGCGGGGGCCCAAACTTGGTTCTTTAGTACCTACAACATTTTCAGTTCAGGTAGTTATTTTTTAAATTAAATTCCAGCATATCATTAACAAATATGACTGCAGATGTCACAGTCGGCTTGGCACTGAATGATGATGCCTACTCATTCATCAACCCCGGTATTGATTTCACGCATGATGAAGTACTAGTCAAGGTTAGCTACTTACTATTCAATATTGGTACTCCGCTCTGCCATCTTACCGTCGAGTTTAATCCGCTTATTCCCGAATTTATAAACAGAGGCTAAACAGACCACTAAACTGTTTCAACCAGCATTCGCCTAGCGCTGTGCTTGAACCTACATCTAAAATAGCCTCAACAATCAACATCGTTTATAAATTAGTCTTGTCTCAGCATTAGGCTGGTAGGTTCTAAGTGATCTTTGATTTTATTGTCGATTTTATTCGACAGGCGTCACAGCTCAGTCGGTAATGGCTCTGCCTTCCGTGCTGTGGGTCGTGGGTTCGAACCCCACTGAGAACAAACATATGTGCGTAGAAAACACATGTTTATTCTATGTCTGGGTGTTACTATGTACTATAAGTATGTATTTACAAAAAAAAAGTATATAAGTATTCTATCAGCCATCTAGTTCCCATATCACAAGCTTTGCTTAGTTTGGGACTAGAGGATGTTGTGTGTAAAGTCCATGAATATTTATTTATTTATTGCATTTATGACTTTTACTTTACTCAGATTTGATCATTGAAATAATTGCTCAATTGACTTGAAAACTTCAGTAACGCCCTTGCTTCAATCAATAAAAAAAAATGTTCCAGTTATCATGGCCTTCGCCTCAAAGAAACGGCGGTTACGAGTTCGCGACGACTGAGCAGTTAGCGAAACATATCGGTGAGTTTGCATTACTAAAACAGGTTTTGTGGTGATAACAAATTCAACTATCTAATTACCTATTAGCGCAACACTGAAACATGACGTATCAGTAATGATATTCTGAATTGTTCCTTTCTATCGTGTGTTTATTCGTCCAAGCATCTATCTTACAATTTTGTTTTTGTCAAAAAAGTTCGATCTGTCTCCCTTTCTGCAGCTGTGTTGAAAATGTCCGATCTGAGGACAGATAGGACTTTTTTTACGTATTAGGCTTTTCGAATAGAGAACGTTGATTGTTCCACTACCGGATTCGAAACCATGACCTTTCTATTTATTTCATAGATAAACAGACTTTAGATGTTCCATCATTAGCATGTAGATGTCCTGCCCTGAACATAGGCCTCCCTGGACTACATCCACCATTTCTCAGGGCAGTGTTGTCAGTTTGTCCCATATTTAGTTCTTTAGAAGCCAATAATATTTTTCCTTTATTAAGTACCAAGTAAACTGGACTAAAAAAGTTATCCTTGTTAGGTAAAAAGCTACACTTTTTGCAAAAAAGTTAAATATATCTGAAAATGTGTGTTTTCAGATGATCTACCTCTCACATCGGCCATATCATTACCCCTATACGCGCTACTCCGGGACAAGTTACAGCGCCATCTCGCGGTGGTGCTGCGACGAGCCACCAGCGTTTCTGAAGTTATGTGCTGCAACCCTAGTCTACTGGAGGCTTATAGGTATTTATAAACACTTGAGGCTTATAGGTATTTATAAACACTTGAGGCTAACTCACGACCGAATTTCGTATGGCCCTCTAAAAATTCCTCTATCACTTTTTGACAGCACCAAAAAATATTGCCGTCTCTTTTTTATAGACTGAAACGACAAAGATGGATAAGTATAATTTTAGCGCTGTCAAGTTGGTTAAGAAAATTGCAATGCAACAGAATCTACACCAATATCCATTTAATTTGGTAAGCAATAGGAAATCCAAGCAACGGTTCGGCATCCTCAAAATTATTGATACTTTCTTATACCTATCCGAGGTCATCATCTCTTTTCGAATTCCCTTTCGTCTCCGTTGTCAAAATGACAAGCAGCTATAATTTTAGTGCTGTCAAAGTCGGCGACACGTCAACCTATCCACTGTTTGAACTCTGAACTATTATAATTTGAATGCTGCGAATCAAGGATCGCAATAGGTGTAGGCGCGTGGCGCGCAAGCAGCGAGTCTCGCATAAAAACATATCGTCCCTCTCGCATGATTCGCAACATTCAGATTATAATAGTTCAAAGTTCGAACCGTTGATAGGTTGATGTGTAGCCGACTGTACAATAAACAAGTGGTTTAAAAATGTATTATTTCAGTTCAATGGTGGACAACCTGACCGCGAGCGGCAACAAGGTGATGGACATAATGTTGATAAACATGCGTCGCACCTTGCTGCAAAACTGTCGAGAAGTACTCGACCTGCCGCCATTACACGCTACTTTCATGCACAAGGTAACCTTTATCATTCAAGATAAGATAAAATTTTATTTGTCCCACTAAGCCAATTTGTTATTCAAGCTTATACTGTTATCCAATGGCATTTTATAAAAGATCCATTCCATCCCCGAAAATAATGCAACATCTCACAGGGTATGTTTACAGAGGACGCCATCAGTGGACGTGCTCAATGAAGAAATGCATTTTTCAACCCCCGACGCAAAAACGACGGGGTGTTATAAGTTTAACGTGTCTGTGTATGTGTCTGTCTGTCTGAGGCAACGTAGCTCCCGAACAGTTGAACCGATTTTGATTTTGTTTGAAAGGTGAATAAGTCGGGAGTGTTCTTAGCTATGTTTGATGAAAATCGGTCCAAGATTCGCAGGTTCTTAAAATTTTTCATTTAATTACTTGTGTAACATAATGCCATGCCCAAGCTTATAATTGTCTTATTTCTACACTTATTCTCATAAAAATACTTTTGATTTTGTCGAGACAAAAAGACGCATTTGCGTTTGTAAATAAAAGGTTCTTGATCTCTATTTTCAGATAGGCTCAATGTCGTACATAGGCAAGTTTGAAACGGACACCGGTTGGCTGAAGAATCTGGCAACGGTGAACCGGATCAATGACGTCAGCGTCACTCGGCCGGACCCTATGAAGACCAGCTTTCACGTCACGCTCAGAATAAAGGATCTACAGGTTTGTAATATCAATCTTAACATCTTACACCTCTGAGTGATGGACGCAGTACAATTCTTTACAGGGCACGTCCTCGGTGTGCCAACTCATTGTTATAATTATAATCAATTGATTGGTAAATACATACGATACATATGTATAATTACAAAAAAAAGTATATTTTATCAGCATCTAATTCACATATTACAAGCTATGCTTAGTTTGGGACTAGAGGGCGTCGTGTGAAATGTCCATGAATATTTATATTATATACTAGCAGTTACACGCGACTTCGTCCACGAAAAATAAATAAAGCATGAAAAGTAGCCTATGTGTTAATCCAGGTTACGAACTAGAATGTATTCAAAGTTTCATCCGAATCGGACCAGTAGTTACAGCATGATTGAAACACAAACATCTAAACTTTGACATTTATAATAGTAGTGGGATAATATAGGCCAGGTTATCGCTTAACATCAGGTAGGCCGACCGCTTGTTCCATCACTAATCTCTACTCAAATTATCGCACCAACATCTTTGAACCCTTCTTAACCGACTTCATTTTCAGATAGGCTATGACGAGTACCGTATAAAAGCGATGGGTGTGTCTTGCTCGGGACGGATAGTAGCTGCCTTTTCGGACGCGTCCCTCCGCCTGGCCGTCACCGTGGGACTGACCCGCTGGGAGCCCTATGGACAGTTAGATGATCTACAGTTGTATTGTATGGAGTAAGTTTATTAACTACTAGCAGTTGTCCGCGACTTCGTACGCGAGTACCGTTTCCGTGTACATTATGTTATCTGTGCGTGTACCGAGCGGATACTTTGAGAAACTTGACATTACACCGAACCCGTACTCGAATGTCAAACGTCAGTCGTTAGACCAAAGAGGTAGTACTACGTCCTGTCAAACTGACGTGACATGACATGACATCATCCTCTTGCTAATAATTGGCGCTGCAAATCCCGTTTTTTTTTTCATTTTATCCTGTAGATCCTGTTAGATTGTAGATTAATGATGTAGATTCGGGATAAAAAGTAGCCTATGTGTCAATCCAGGTTACGTACTATGCCAAGTTTCATCCAAGTTGGTTCAGTAGTTTCGACGTGATTGAAACACAAACATCTAAACTTTCGCATTTATAATATTAGTAGGATAGGATTAGTAGGATATAGATTTCATGAAACTTAGATAAAACTGAGGTTGTAGCAAGCAAACTAATGATACTCAAAGTGGTAGGTATTTATACCCCAGGGGTCGACGTTTATCTACAAGGGGTTTATGTGAAAGAAAAAAGAATTTGGGAACGATAACATCCGCAGAGGTTTAAAAAACTGTGCCGCGAATATCGAAACACATACTTAGACTTACACACACACACACACACAAACTTTGACATATATAATATTAAATAAATAAATAAATAAATATTCATGGACTTTACACACAACGCCCTCTAGTCCCAAACTAAGCAAAGCTTGTGATATGGGAACTAGTTAGCTGATAGAATACTTAAATACTTTTTTTGTAAATACATACTTATAATACATAGTATATTGGTAGGATAGTAGGATTTCAATGGTTCCCGCATACCTCATACATAATAAACGGTATGTTGTTCCAGTGGCATGGACTTACACATAACCGGACTTGGACCACTGAGCTCCACTTCAAACCTGGTCGCGGCGTGGGCGCGCGGCGCGGCGCACGCGCACGCAGCGTCGGCCATCACGCGCGCCTTGCAACGCGAGGCTCAGCTCGCCTTGGCAGAGCTGCCTCTCTGGGACATGGTGCACTCCAACCAATGACGTCATACATTCCAAGCTGTCTCATCATACCACATGCGTCCGTAGTTAGTGACCAGTGCGACATTGCGCGTTCCATGTTGCAAGTGGAGGCTCAGCTTGGTCGTGCTGCCTCTGTAGCATGTGGCGCACTCCAAGTAACGACGTTGTACTATCGGCAAAATTTCCGCCTTACCACTTTTGAAACTGTTTCGCTTGCAAGCAGTTAGCTACCTGACCCCGCCTTTTTCTTTTGTCTCCTTATTTTGACCAACCAGAGATCTAAACATCTAATTATTTTTATGACGGCCCATTGTTTTCATAACTTTTACACCTGAAATAATTTGCTTCTATTGGTGTTCAAAAATTAAGGGCTAGTCAGTTCACAGAAAATGCACCCTTAAGGTGGTAAAGCAGAACTTTTGCTGATGGTATCTATACCTTCTGTGGTCAGGGACAAGCGTCGGCCATCATCCGCGCCTTACAAATGGTGGCTCAGCTCGCATTGGCTGCGCTGCCTCTGTGGGACATGGCGCATTCCAAGCAATGACGTCATAACTACACATTCGGAATCTGTGACGTCATACCACATTTATCACGAAGCGGTGAAAAGCAACACCAACTGTTCACAGAGGGGTAATCACGAACAAATCTGACAGGCACCGCGTTACGCGATCTTAACGTATTCCAGTCATATTACGCGTCAACGCCAGGCCGACTGCCAAACGTTGTAGTGACACCGCGCAGTGTATCTCGGATACGCTAGCGTTACGATACGTTTACGATTGTCACATTTATTCGTGATCAAGGCACAGTTGGAGACTAGGACAGCTAGTTCAGCTCAGCAGCCTCTTAACGTGGCTAAGAAAGTGGTGTTAGATGACCCGACCTTGACAATTCCTTCGTTGTTTTGAGTAGTTTGACAAGTGATTTCGCCTTTCTATTTTCTAATTCAATTAGCCATTTTTTTTGTTACCTACCTAAATAACTTAGGTTATTAATTTTATAGGATATCTCATGTTGTTTTAATATAAACCTTACCAAATTGAGTGGTCGGTTGTCGCTGTTTGACTTAGTATGGTGCTCAAGACTAAAAATTATAATCTTTTTACATTTTTAATTGATAATTTTATGATGATTGGTATTTGTAAAATAAATAAGCAATAATATTTGATATTTTTCTGTGTGTGTAGATAAATTGTTAAAAATATTTATTGTTGTAAAATGTTTATATTTATTCAGATATTTGTAATTAAGTAAGAATATGTACTGTTAGCGTCATTAATTGGTTACCAACTCCTTTTATTTCTCTACGTGTTTAATAAAAACACGCAAAAATATATAAGTTTTCTTTTATTAAACAAATAGTTGCAAGATAACGCACAACATGCTATTAAAATACGCAAGTTTCACTTGATAAGGGAGTAATCAATTCATGCTCCGGACTGTACGTAGCTTTAATCCATTTTTAATCGGTTGTGAGTGCCTCGACTCCTGAGACTGTATATTGAAAGTTGAATTGTTATATTTACGTATTAAACATTCTGTAAATCAAAATATATTCTTTTCTTTTAGAATAAGAAAACTATTTAAAAGATAGTAGACAAGCATTTTTTTTTAAACTGTTTTCCTTCTCATGTCAGACTCGACATTGATGGATTTTTAATCTATGAAACTATTCCCTTGTTTATTTTTAGTTGTAAACAGCATTTTTCGTAGAATTTTTAAAATATTGTTCAAATTAATCTTTATTCTAAATTGGTTAACTATTTCTTCAAGTAATCGTGTTTTTGATAATTCTGCAATTTATTTTTAAGTGACCATGGGTATGGTGCAGTCGGTTTTCTGCTCAATCACATTTTGTGTGGAAAGGTAAGCTCTAATCATCTTTTAAGATTTGCTGTAGGTACAAGTATGCTAGATGCCCGTACATATAACTCAACTTATTCAGTTTTGGTTCTGCAAAAGAACTTTCACTGTTACCTAATTACCTAAGTGATATGGGTTCTGTATTGCAAGCCCACAGAAAAATATTATGTGCATGATTTTTAAACGTTTATATTTCAAAACCTAGTTAGTAGGTATGTAGGTCGGTAAAAACATCCTAAAGTGTGCATTGTGATTCTAATGAAAAATAACTTGTTGAATTAATTGAGTGTGGGGAAGGAGGTTTTTAGTTTATGATATCACCTAAGCAATCTCAGTGTGGTCAAGGCGATGATCAAGTTAGGTACAGTGCGCACAACGGATCTTTATCGCTCTGAAGTTAGGCGCAACAAACGATTGCGCATGTAGTACCTAATGTTGTACGGAAAAATTAGCTTACCTACCTCCAATTCCACCAAAAATGCGCAGATACTTTAGTTTAGAAGGACAAAGATCTGTTGTGACTACTATAAGTAACAAATTCTTCTAACTAATGACTACTTCATCTCAGAGTGCTAACATGGACATGCTGTGCCTTCCTATTGATGCTTCTGATGTTTGTCCTCGTCCTGCTGATGGTGTATGGAATATCCGTGGGCTACCATTACGCGCAGAAGGAACTCGCATCGTTTGCCAGTATGTTTTTGATATTTCGATAGATAACTTAAAAAGTGGTCGGAGTAATCCACACCATCTTTGTAGGAGATAAAACGTGGGCATGTGTTATAATAAGTCGCGAATCTATTTGGACGGATACGGAATATACAGCTTAGCCCTCGCGGACATCTCGTACTTTTAAATATCCTACCCCTTTTTGGATAATTAGCTAGCGCTTCATCAACTTATTTTATTTTCAGTGTCTTCAAGATCGACTACTGAAAATACGATGGTGCTGCGATCTGGCGGCGATCCAGAGAATCAGCCAGTCGTGCGTTTAGTTGCTGTGAATCGAACTGAAAATGAACACGTGCCACATCCGGCTCTCGGTAGGTACCCATAATTATATTCTGAACAGATTGACATTGATCTAGGACTTACTTGTGCTCGCTACTCGCTTGGTAGCGAGCACAAGCACCTACCTACCTACTGGAAACTATTACCGGCAAGCCTGCAAAGCAAACTAACCCGCTGTCTTATAAAACCCTTTGTTTACTCGCTACTGTCCGGTTGGTTTATACCACTGTACTTTCCCATTGTACCTATCTACTTCTGTGTTTATTATTCACAGCACAGTTTTAGTTAGGTATCTACTTAAACCTACCGGAATTCGTATAATAAATTATTAATCACTGATTGTAATTTACAGAGGTGTATAAAACAACACCTGGTGGGCAAGTTTACATGGAGAATGCTGAAACGCCAATTGTTTTACTGGAAACAGAACGGTCAGTATTTATACACACCCAATTAACCAGATTATAGAAAAGAAAATCAACCTAAACCTATCATCATCATATATCAGGCTGTAGAAGTCGACTACTGGATATGCCTCTCCATAGATTTCCAAAAAGAGCGACTCTGGCTTTCAACGTCCACAGACCCGTGATCTCCATCGGGTGAAGGCTATACTATGTTTAGTCACCATCACAATAATTCGGTATCTCTAAGTTTTTTTATTGTTTTTTTAGTCCACCCCAAGCGCCGGAGATGTCTCCGCAAGAGAGAGAGTTCGCAAGGCGACTGATTGGTCGCTTCCGACGCTCCAAGAACACCACTACTGTATCGGACGCACCCTTTTTACGACCTTTGCGGCAAACCACGGTGCTCTCGCAATTTATTACCTAGCTGAAAAGAGGATATCTTTTGACAGGAAACTATAAGTTAAAGACCAGTTTCTCAAAATCATATACGGCAATTTAGATTATTTAGGGTACCTAACCTACCTATCTCTATTATCTACTATGAATTAGAATCATACTTAATGATGATGATGGCAGGGTCTTACTGTTACTTGGTGTAGGTAGGTACACAGAGCGGGGTAGAGTACCTAGTGCAAAATTATCTTTGTAGGTAAGTATTGAAACATTTTGTAAAGTTTAAATTACTTACTTAGAAAAATGTTAATAAAATTATTGTTTGTAGTCAAATTGTTTAATTAAATAGTTACACTTACAAACCAAATGCTACGCGCTTAGAACAGTTCTATTAAAGGCTGTGATATTTACGGCCAGTAGCTCGTTTTTAAGAACTGTGTGATTTCCGAGTAGTTCGTTGATAGTATTATTGTTTGAGGGCATCATATCGTCAGCTTCGCGTCGGCTTAGGCGATGTGCGAAGCCGCGTTTCACTGCCTTGTCCACGGAGCGCATTGCCGGCTGCAATGGAGCCGGACCCGAACGGAGGGCGCCAGCGGCTTCTGCTGCTGCTTCTGTAATGGTATTCAAATGGAGTTAATAGAATGAATGAAGGAAAGATCGGCTGCCTGTACACACGGCCACAGGTCAGGTTATGCACCCAATACAACCATAACTAACGCTACATACAATGCAGAGAATCGTTGGAAAGGGAGCGCAATTAGGCGTAGGCGCACGCTGCACTTGCACGCAGTCCGTCCTACTCAAACACACTGTCATATCGTCCCTCTCGCTCGATTCGCAACGTTCAACTTCTAAGTATAGGTGGACGTGTCTTCGACTGCACGTCAGTGGGTAGGTATCATGCTTGAGGCCCAACACACCGCAATCACGCGAAACTTCACTCTACTATGCCACTTCGCCTGAATATCACCTCGGATACATAGTACGTGGCGATGAATGGATGCGGCCCAGGAATTAGAAAAATGAAGCAGCTCGCTTGGGTCAGCCATAAAGTTCAAAAACCATCCAAGGCAGCTGTAATCTGTACCATGCGCTCCTTTTTTCTTTACTCTACTTTGATTTATGTAGATAATAAACCTACCGCCTACGTTTCAACAGTGTTGCAGCATAGGCGCTGAAGCAAAGTTACAGTAGGTAACTACCGGCCTAACCTAAGTAGGTACGGTCTACCTAGGTACTGAAAACTGTTACATACCCATCCCCTTAAGCGAGGTCTGGACGGTGCAATAATGATACCCGATGCCAATTCCCATTATCATTACAGTCATTATGGTAAATAGAAGGCAGCAAACTAATAGTGCACACACAGTGCATAGAGATACTCTGAAACAATGTAGGACACGAAGGTAAAAGCTAATCTAGCGAGTTATAGCGGCAATACTCCTGGTCTGAAGCATATTGCCAATTTTTAAATACCGGATGCGGAAACGATCCATTTCCGGATGGAATTACAGATTTTTATCCATTCTTGGGGCTTCCAAGAGAGAATGTACCTACCTACTTACCTCTACTACCTACATCATAGTAACATGATAATAGTTAATTTACCTTTCACATGCATTCAAAATAAGAGACACAAATGAACTAAAAGAACAACACACACATCCCATTTTGAAAAAATATTTATTTTGTAAACAAAAATTTTGATTTGTCGTCACCAAAATGAAACCATAGATAGAAGAATACTTATACGGGGGATACCCACATGATACCTTCCCTGATACCCTGGTACATAATATTAGTCTATGGGCCTACCTACCATGTACAGTCACCATCAAAAGTAGGTACCTACCTACCTAGATCACTTTCAGAATTTTAAAATAAATAAATCGGCACTAATTATATTTTTTTATCTACATATTACTTTTAGGATAGTTTTTATTTTTAGGTAAGTACCTACTTTGGAAAAGGAAAATCGTCCAAGGGAAAATGTTATTAGTTTGAAAGAAAGCAACAGAAAAGAAAATACTCTTCCGTGAAACTACCTTCACAGATATTAGAAGAATCATGGCGTGGCATGTGGCATACAAGTCATACAACGTTATTTTATGATGGCTGCTGGATCGTGTGATTATTTATTGTTCCGAGGTGGTGATCCTCTAATACATGGTTTCCTACCTCTTTGTGGTGGTGATCCATCACTGACCGTAGGTAGGTAGACGTACCGTCTTTGGAAAGCATTGGACATCTGTCAATGTCAAATAGAGATTATGTGTCATTGACGTCATTGTCAATCAAGGAAGTTTTTGCCCAATTTGGCTGGCTCTCGTAGAGGGAGGAGGGAGGGAGAAGGGTACTCACTCGCTGCTGGCGCTGGCTATCAATCAAAGTTTCGTTTCAGTCAGTTTCAGTTCAGACGTTGTTTGTTTTGATTGGGAAAATTGGGAAATGTCAAACATGTTTCACGATGCTGCCTGAAATACCCTCTGATAATGGGCCTGAAAAACCCAACGAGAATAATAAGAGGAACCATAATAAGAATTACGTACTCAGGAAAAGAGTGCCACGAAAACCAGTGGATGGAGACAATGTAATTTTTGTTACAAAAAAATCCAATTTCAAGGTAACCTAGACTATAGCCTGCCGAAGCTGTGTTCTACCTGCCTTGTATGATCATTTTATATTAACTTTTTAGGTTCAACTTGACAATTGTATTGACCTTTTGAGCAAAGGTGAAAAGGAAATCATTTTGCATGGTCTAGGAGCAGCAATACAGAGAACCTGCAACCTGGCAGTACAGATACAGCTTGCATTTCCTGGAACTCATGAGGTTGAAGTAAATACTGATACCATTGATGTCATTGGTAAGACACTTAATAATCATTTGATACAGATAATTCTCATCTTAGAGCAATCATATAAAATGGATTTGTAATACCTAGCCATTTCAAAGTGGTATTATTTATTAAAATTTCACTGCATCTTATGTTTTTTATGCTTTCAGATGATCTGATTCCCAAGGATCAGGATTTGGAGATCGACCATTCCTACAGATTGCAATCATCTGTCCATATACGCATATTCCGCACAGCAGTGGCTGGTGCCAACCAGTAAAATATGCAAAATGTTTTTCTCTCTAAATGAGATAGTGCAGTGGATTGGACTGACAGTATTTGAAATATGGATCAACTTGATCACAATAACAATATTCTCGGTTTTATTAGCGTTAAAACTAGATGGTATTTTAAACAGTGCATGGTGGACTATATTTGCTCCTTTATTTGTAAGTGATGCAATGAATGCATACTTTTGTTGCATAGTTTGCATTAGAATGAATTTAGAAAGTTCATATAAAGCCTCTCTGTATCGAGCATCATGGAGTGGAATATTTTTAGGTTTAACATTTGCATACAAATTCTTACTCTGCAGAAAGTTACAGGGTGACTCTGGGATAGAGTTCAGTGAAGTGTTTGCCCCTTTATTCATCTTATTACAATTGGTAGCTGTCCGAGCGTGTCAGTTACACCAGTAAAAACTATAATCTCATTGTGTGTAATAGTTAAAAATACTAGGTGTTTTTTAAATCAATAACTTTTTAATTATCAATGTAACATTTTGAAATCTTATTGAAACATACTAAATAATCCTCCTCTGTTTTTCTTTTCTTTGCCACCAAAATTAAAACTAAACCCACTATCTCCTGGATTTGGATTACTTGTACCAGGTTTGGCATCCCCTGAAGCCATCCCAAATAATGATAATCCAGTTTTGCGCAATCCTGAAAAGAAAATTAATCAATTTAGAAGAATAGAACAAACTTTTATATATACATATTATTATTATTTTAGCTGATTAAACTAATTAATTTAAACTGATTGTCTGAGCTTACAGATATACATTGCATTTCCTCTACCCAATGCTATGTGATGATAAAATAGGCATATTCAAAGTAGGTAATAATGGGCTTACCAGCGAGAAAATTGGGAACCTCTTGAGATTGGACTGCAGGATTTTCAGAGCACATTGGCATGTCAGCTTTAGGCGACAAAAGAAGGTTTGAGTCTGTAATTAATTGTTCTGTGTTCATACGAATTCTCTAATTTTTGTCTACCTAGGTATGCTTCACAATAATGTATAGGCATAAAAATTATTAAATATTATCAGTTTCTATATGGTTTGGCCACCAATTTGTGAAAAAGCTTGTCCGGGAAGTACTACCACCTTGGACGAATACACGCTACGGACAACGCTATATGCAGAACTAATGCAGCAATAGATTACTCCTCCCGAGCCCCGCAAAAAGTGGTCGACGGTGTTTTCATACTTTTTTCGAGCATGACGTGTCCCGTGTATTCGTCCAAGACTACCACAGTATTGACCACAGTACCTATTTCTGGCGCCAAGCATTGAAGCTCTCATTGTTGTGTTCTGGTTTGAAGGGTTTGGGTGCCGGTGAAATCACAGTCACTTTGGACTTAGCATCTTTATGTCTCAGAGTGATGTGAGTGGACATGCTCAGTGAGGCAATGCATTGTTATAACCAGAGGTAACCACTTAACATCAGGTGGGCCATCTGCTTGTTCCATCATTTATTTATAGTATAAAAAAATAAAATAATAGAATGGAAGTAACATGTAACCATACTCCATACCAATACAATGTGGAAAGTCATCACCATCTTCATAACCAGTAGTGTTGATTGACAAATCCAGAGAATCGGGAAGCACCTGTGTTTTATGACTGAACAGATATCCACTGAATGCTGTGTCTAGTTTACCCAGTTCATCCGACATCTGCATAGATAATCAAACATTATACACCTACCGACCTAGGAGGTACCTAGGTAAGTAATAGTAGGTATACCTATCAAACTACTTTCCAGCAAACTTTGAATTTTTTAAATAAATAAAATTAAATATTCGTGAACATTTCACACAACGCCCGCAAACAAGTTAACTTACCAAAAGTTAAAAACCCCGACTTAAAAAAACTCCATAGATCCTAAACATAACTAAGAACTTTCTTACGAAAACATTTGGAACGAATTCGGAGCTACGAGGCCACGGCCTCGAACTTATAACAACCCTCTTTTTTTTCAATAAGTGGTTAAATAAAAATAAACTTTAACTTTGGTTTTTTTGGGCTCGACACCTCTTCAGCATCTATTTCGATGATTTTGGTTATTTTCTTTCTTTGTGAATCTGTGGTTTTATTTTCCAGCTTATTTAGTTGTGCTTGAGCAGCGTCTTGCTGAATTTCATCCTCTGTATTATTGTTACCCTCAAAGAACTTGGATGTTACTACTTTATCTTCAGTCTTCTGCAAAATAACAGGAACAAAGTCAATAATAATTTATTTAGTAAAATCATTTAGAATCGTCTTATAGTTATAATATATCTGACTCGGTGTCAGTTCTTGGCAACCAAAGTCTAGAACGGGCAAAAAATTTCTAAACCTTGTACCTACCTACCTATTAACATTAGGTAGGTCACCATCAAAAGCCTAAAGAAGTCTGTTAATGGACATAGGCTTCCCTTAATTTCCAGGACGGCAGACTTTTCTCTAGCAACCTCCCGTGGCCTCGACAATGTCGTCGGTCCATCGAGGACACGTCTTCTGGCTCGCAATCGCAACTTTGAAATACCTAGGTATAAAGAGGTACCTTCTGTAACACTGTGTTCTTGGCGTACACGAATGGCGGTGTCGAATCTAAATTTTGCTTCTTCAAGACCATGTCTTTAATCTTCGAATAGTCGTCATCTCCAGCACTGATGTTTAGCTGACTGTTTATAGTTTCATTCGCATCATTTTCTTTAGCCACATTAGTTTTAGTATTTCCACTGATTGCTCCATTCTGTGATGTGATGCACAAGTCAAATGAATCAGTATTCTTATTTTCTTGGGATTTCTGGAAATAATAGTAAGGAGACCTGACTTTCTTGGGGCGCTTTCAAATTAGACGGTTAGGCTTTCGACAGTGTGAGTCACACCTACCTGCCTAAGCACAAATGGATTATTTTGACGTGGGTTTCGTATTACCATCGGACAAGGATTTAGGGGGTGTAAATAATGTGTTTGAAGCGCGCGGGCTTCTGTTTGGAAAACTGCGTTATTAGGTGTGGCACTAACGGATAACGTCAAATAAATTTTCGTTCGCACTTTTAAGCATTTTTGAAGATATAAAATTGTTCAATGAAATTGGGCAAAACCGCTTATCTTCACGTTCTAAAGAATAACAGTGCAACGGTTCAGGTTTTTTTGTTATTCATTATGATCCAAAAAAGTTTCCTGACCAAAAAAGCTGTGAATTATTTAACTTTTGAACCTTTGCATTATTATTCTCTAGACTAGATAAGCGCTTTACTTGTGTCTCCAATGTTCCATCAAGGAACTGTGTTGGAGGTATTACTATATCTTCTATATTTGAAGATGCCGTATCCACCTCTTCTATCTCTTGACTCTGGATTGGTTCTGTGACCTAGAAATAATAATGCTTATTGAACTATTTTATTTAGTTTGTCGTTTTTCTATTGCATGGCAGAGGACTGTCCGGGTGAGACACGAAAGGTTCAAGTTCTTTATTGCATTCATATTGTACATAAGATCATAAAGTAGGTAGTGAAGTAGCTTACAATATGAACCCTGATAGGGCACGACAAAGTACCTACGGTACGGTTCCCGAGTCTGTAAATTTTTGTGTCTACCTGGTTGTCACTATGATCTTTGCTAATTTTGAGAGCCGAAATTAATGTACCTACCCTTGTCGCCTTATTGTTAGAGACTCCTAGATTAGGAGGTTGAACTTCAGAAATAGATTCTACCGGTTCAAGTGCATCTGGATTTACTTTAGAAATCATGTCCATTGCATCATAAGCATCTATTTTAAGGTCTTCCAAAATATTGATGAGTTTCTTGCTAGAATAGTTTTGCTTTTTCTCTTCGTCCATACCAATTGACTTGGAGAAATATAAGGAGATCGACTCCTCAGTATCGGTTCTTCTATGAGTCATACTTGTTTGTATATCGAAGTATCTCGATTTCTTTTCCTGGCCTGAGGTAGAATTTGTCGTCTTCATCTTCACCTATAACAGTTTCAAAACTAAAAATACCTTAAATCTACTCCTACTCCTAATCAAATCATGTAGGTAGCTCCTGTCGTCTTCATAACTAGGTATGTACCTACCTATCACGAAATAAAAATAATTTGGTTACCTGCTCCAGGTTGACGCTAATCAAATCATCGATGTCCAACGAATGCAGCTGAAGTTTTGGCATCTAAAATAAATATTTTTTTGTCATTTACCTACTAGGTTAGTACTTAGAATATCTAGGTATACCTAAGCGCATCAACGAGAGAGACGTAACTTACTATAAAACCACTCTCATCTATTCCAGCTATAGATTTTGAAGCCGCATTAATCTTTTCAACTGCCTTTTCATTCTTAGCAATCGGGTTTACGTCTAAGTTTTTCAGCTTGTTGATCAAGTTGGCTATCTCTTGAGACTTTTCATTGATAATAATGATCATCTCCGGCCTTTCGCGTACTAAGAACTCTGCTAGTTCAACAACTATTTTTCTGTCAGCAGTCACACAAGCTTCCTTCTTTGTTTGGATCTCTGTTTTTAGATTTTCAGCTTGTTTATCAAGGGTCGCAATTTGGTCTTTGAGACTCTGAGCTGTTGCCCCAGCTTTCATCAGATTTTGAACGTAAGGTAGGCTTTCGTATCGACTCTTGGATTCCAGCCATAGTTTTTCATATTTCTTTTCTCCGTTTTTGATTCTATCAATAACTTCAATTTTCTTATCTTTGGCAATGAGCAATTCTTTTCTCAGCTCTATGTTAGCCACTCCCATTCTCTGTTTGATGATATGGAAGCTAAAAAAATATTGTGTGTAGTGGAGCCAGAGCCATCAATAAATGTAGGTAGGTAACTAAGTAGGTACAGTTCATACAAAAATTACGAATTGGTACCTAGATAGGTAATAGGTACCGGGTTCGAATCCGACGCGACGTTGCAATCTGTTCGGTTCGCTGTATAGGTAGGCACTTGATTGTCTAACTGAATGGGTTGCCGAAAAATTTAGACGTGATAGTAAGTACAGTCAGCATCAGAAGTAGATTACATTTTCAATATTTCAGAATTACTTAGTACTAGGTATTTATTATAGACTTGTAGACTTGCGATTCAATTCAACCTTTATTTTTATTTACAAAATTACTTAAATAAGATAAGCAAATACAGTAGTTAATCATTATTTTTCATCTTAGTAAGTACCTACTTTTAATTCTTATTCATAATTGGATAAAAGAGAATGTAAAGTTCCTAATGTTCAGTTATTTTTGAAACTTTGACTTATCATTATTTACTAATGATGTTGACTGTACCTACCACAGAACAGAGAAAAGTAAGGTACCTACTTATCTACTACTACTACTAGCAAGTATCAAACCTTTTTATTCCGTGCTCAGCTTGGGTGATTTCGGATTGTAACTTCCAATTGGCATTGCTAATCAAACCAATCATTTCTTTGTTGCGTTGCAACTGTTTTTTCAGTTTCGCGACAAGATAGGTTTGAGCTGTAGCAATTTACCGACATGTTAGAAATACATAAGTAGGTACATTTGCAAGACACAGTAAAACAGTGCCTTCTTGTACCTAGTTTTAAAAGGATAGCGAATAGCGATGATACTTGCTTACCTTTTATACATTCCGTAGCTACAAGAACTTTACACTGGGCCTCGTCCACTTCCACATTCATTTTTTCTAAAGCCTGTAATTCATTTGATCCTGCCATGGCTATTTCGACTGAAATCTACTGGAAGGTATCCGTTGGTACTTTTCCGATCTCCTAAATATCCTTACAACGCCTAGAAATAAATAGGTATGTGACGTAGGTATTGTATTGGCTGACGATGACGACCGTGCCGAGAAAACGGAGAAAATATTGTTGGCTTGGCGGGAAAAGAAAACACCAACCAGCACAGCATAAAATTTTTTTTTTTCAAAAAAAAATCAGCTAACCAGCTTTAAAACCATCGACAATTTTTTTCCTAGGTCTCTGCATGTTCTATTTTCAAAAGCGATACGACAGACTGAAGATTGTGTCACAGTAGCGTGAAACGTTGCGTTAGATAAGATCGAATGGGGGGCCATGAACTAAATCGTAGCCCCCAATACTTACCCGTGTTCCTACCTAACAATTTGCTGTAGATTGGTTAATTGTCCTAGTTTACCCTATTTATTTTAATAAAATTATACCTAAAATGATAGGTAAATTACTCGCTATAGAATTTTTAGTTATCCTAAGGTATTCAAAGTTATAAATAAAACAAACGAATAATACCTAAAATTTATTTAACAAAATAGTGTCGTACAGTTATTTAAAATAACAGACCATAAATGATAATTTGCAATACAACCTAGCTTCCTAATTATTAAACCAGGTACTTTTCATAAATGTATTCAACGAAACAAAAAGTAAAAGGACAAACAAACGAATGCAGCACAAAGGAATGTTGGCTATCGCTAGAGATCACTAGCCGTATACTATCGACCCACTTCCAGAAGAAACTCGCTATAGTATATACATAAAGCGTTACTCTGCTACGTGGACGTCCTGGCACTTGATTACACCTAATTGCCGGTCTTCAAAAACATCCACTTATATTGCGACCAATAAAATTTGGTCATGTACTAAATAAAAACTCTCACCGGAAATCACAATTTTATAATACTGTTAGCACTATAATAAAATTGCTTTAGTCCAATACTCGCACATCGAGCGGCCTAGCACTCATTCCAACATGCAACTATTCTTAAAAGCTCCCGTTTCAAAAGAACACAATGAATACACTTCGAATTCTATAAAATGTCTCAATCTAAAGATATTGAAAATTCCTTTACATACAATACAATAAGATTATTTCTCCTGTTTTAGTAACAGAACAGTCGAATTTAACTGTTCTTAAATTCAAGTTAATTCTATAAATATGTATCTACTTTGGCTCGTCTGACTGGGATTTCATTTATACAATAAGAGGGTTATGATTGTGAAACTACATATGACAACATTTAGATTTTACAAAACACTAATTCACAATCACAACAAGCCGTGCAAGGACAGAACTCCTTCGCAACTCCCGAGGCATACGCGTCCAACGAGCGAAGCGATCCACAGAAACGAGACTCACCGCTAAGCTACGAGAACAACTCATAAGCACGTCAGCCCGGAATAAGTTAACGGTAATACTAACAAGATTGAAACCTACCACCGGGTCCTGCTTCAAATTAAACATTAATTTAAATCAACGCACGTTTGTATCGCCAACATTCACTTAGTGCATAGACCACCATGCTTCACCACCGGCCACCGGCGGGCGCGAGAGAACACCGTGCGGTCCGGTGGCTCCCTACATCAGTCCACAGTCGAGGAGTCCGCCGCGGCGGACGCGGTTCTGATCGGGCGAGAGCGGGGCCGCCGCGGATTAACTGTAGGGCGGCGGGGCGAGGATCTCGGTGAGCAGGCGCTTCAGGCTGTCGACGCCGGTGAGGAACCCGCAGTCGGGGCCGTGGTGGGGGGTCGCGGTCGCGAGGGGCGAGTCGGCCGCCGCGCTCGCGTACGCGGTGTGCGCGAAGTCTATCATGCGGATGTCGACGCGCTCGTCCGTCGGCGTCGTGGTCGTGATGGTGGGGATGATGAGCCGCGGGAAGGCGGGCGGGTCGGTGACGTCACTGCGCAGACGCTTGCCGGTGTCGGGCGGGGGCGGCGCCTCGCCCTCGCCGCGCCACGACTCGCTGGAGGTGCTGGAGTACGCCATCCAGCTGTCGCCAGAGTCGGGGCTCGGCGGGTGGGGACGCTCTAACCCGCCGCCTGCCACTTCGCCCTCCTCGTATCTGTCAACGAAATTACTTGCTTTATGACAAAGTATTATCGAGAGATCGGTCATAGCGACAAGGCCGACCATTGTACTTAAGAATAAGATCTCTATGTGTCTAATCTGCAATTTTATTGTGTTGTACAATAAAGAGGTTTCTATCTATCATGACTAGACGTTTGGTAATCCATTTGAAGTTGCCCTACATAACAACACTCTACCGCTCTTTTTAACAATCATTCGGTCAGATGGTCACGAATCTGCATCGCATTCCAATCCAACTAAACCAGCATCACACAATGCCTGCTTCATGACTATCCAATGAGACAGTTAAACTATCAAAATACCAGCGAGAGACATTAGTTCTACAGTATCACCCAATAAATAATGTTACACCCCCATAGTTTCCTCAAAGTGCGTGAAAGGCACACAAATACAAAATAGGTATAAGGTACACACCCGCCCATCGTTTCCTCAGAATGTGTGAAAGGCTGCGGCTCTATTTGCAGCGCGGCCATGTCAAAGTGTTCCGGCGCCTCTGAACTGGATCCCGAATCGAATTCAGCAGCTGAACTGCAGCCGGCCTCGCATTCTGGTTCCGCTGACACATCGCCTTCGTATACTATCAGCAGCGAACTGGAAATAAACAATTGGGGTTAGAAAAGACTTGCTACGAAAAATATGTAATTTTTTTGCTCGGAAAACAGGCAATATGTAGCTCAAAAATACGAGCCAAAAGTGAAAATAAATTTGAAAATAGAATGAGGTTTTACTGTATCGTGATACACCATAATAGAGAAATTGAAAAAAAAATCTAAAAAATAAGAGTTGAAACAGCATTGCATTGCAGATATCTTACTAGGAGTAGAGCAGAGATAGCCACGTTCATCCAAATTGTATTATACGAGTATGCATTGAAGGAGTAGATATTTAGGTACCTACCAGGAGTAGAACCGATAGCTAGTCTGCTTAGCCACAGCGCGTCTCAGTGCATCTAAATCGCGAAGCACTCTGCGCAGCACTCGCGCTCGCCGAAGCGCTCCGCCCGCAGCAAAGAAGTCGCGCAGCGCTTCTCGTAATCCGCTTTCAGAGAGTGAACGGCCCCAATACTTGTCGCGACGGACACACGCTCCCGTTTCTGGGACGTACACCTGGAATTAGAGATAGTAAAGTTAATCAAAACCTTAGATTTTGACAAATGAAACTTTTAAACATTCATGCACAGCACATGTAATATTAGGTGTATTACCTGCATGCCACAAAGCCTAACACCAAGCGTCCCGGACGTGCTAGCTTGACACTTAGCAATCTGCTTGCTCCGCTTCTCAGCAGTGGCGTCGTCGCCATGTTGGCGCGTACCCATCTTCAGATCTAGCACGCAAGGCCGCCGGTAAGACGACGTTATGTTCTCCATCATCAGGAAATCTGCAATGCATCCACACAACACTGTCATGTCGCATTATGTGATGTACAGGTGAGTGGATAAACCAAGTTCTGGGATTATTGTAACGGAACTGGTGTTATTCACTCTGGGTTACATAAAACTCGTTATTTTCATTGCGAAACTCGAAAAAGTGGTATTATTTTCTTTAGATGAGATATAAAGGTGGTATTATTAACTCTAGAGCAGGTTATTATGCATTATAAGCGTTCAAATCAAACTTACATTGTTTATTCGAGTTGTCCATATGCGCGATACTCTTTAGCACTTCGCTCGCATTGCCATTACGATGCACTTTGAATCTGCAATAGGAAAGAAGCGGTTGTAGATTTCGGCGAGCGGGCTACCAAAGCTACACTAAAGATACAGATGAGGAGCTAATTGAAACACATTGTCGGCGTTATCTGTTATATTGTTAGATTGCAATCAAATATAATCATTACCACGACTCCACGACGCATCGGCGAGACCACCGGATAGCGCGCGCGCGTTAGTGGGATAGTCATGTAAGTATTGCGATCGTATGATTAAATGGCATCGGTCGGTGGCCGGCTACGGTCGTACTGGCGTACGGGGCGTACGTCAAGCTCTGAAATATGATAAAGGACACATGACAAGTGTCGAGGAGTGTCAGAGACGAGCACGTCGCGTGCCGCGTCATACGCACTTGAACACGTCGTCGCGCTTGCGCTTCCCGCCGAGTGACGGCTTGCGGCCCTTCTCGTCGCGGAAACATGGCGAGTAGCGCGCCTCCATTTTAGCACCACCAGTGTTAGAAGCCTGCATCACGCCTGAAACAATAAGCCTCGCCATCAATACGCTGATCCCACCACTCAATATACCTACGCAAATCAATCACTGTACATTACAACTCATAAAAGCCACTTCGTTCTGGTTCAAAAATGTACTCATTACTTTTTAATTTTACAATATCCGCGAGGGACTAGAAAGCTCACTAGTTGGTATACAAAAATTATTCACTTTTAAACTTACTATGGTGCAAGTTGACAGCGATTAATGAAAAAGTTGAAAATATAAAGGTAGGCACATTTTGAGAAGGGTTTGTAAATTTTTGGTGTTGTGTTTGCGTGTGTAAGTGTGTAAAAATGTAAAATAATTATGTCTCGATGTGTTTGGGTTAATGAGAGTTTAACTGACTGAGGTAATATTGAGAGTGTGGATCAGAGATTCCCAAAGTGAGCGATACCACCCCCTTACGAACAACAGCTGGGTTTAGTTTAATTAGAACATCATCTGTAGTTGACAATACAGGATGATAGACCAAAATTACCCCTATGTACACTTTCCGTTGTTCACAAGAGGGAGGTTTCGCCCTGGTCTGATTTCTATGCCACTAAGAAATGATCCGTGTGTTGCAAGAGTAATAATTCACCTCAAGATCTAAATATGTAATTGACATGAAGTAATCTATTTTCAGTAAGTCTCCCCCAAAAGAATTGGCCACATCGTTGAACACAACAGACTGTGTCGCCTCAAAACGTTTGAGAATCTCTGTAGTACAACACTGCTGATACATCTTAGCGAGGTATAGTTGATCGAAGATCTTAGCCGTTATAAGGTATTTCAAAGTCGCAGTTTGAAGAAACTGCGGCGCAAAATGGCCCGGACGCTAAGACACATAGGCGGTGTTACACAATGTGTGCGGTATGTGACTGTAGTTTTTAAGTAAAGGTACAAACCCAAAATGTAAAATTACCGCTAGGGCGCTATTAGGGCGGTAGTGTTGCGCCGCTGGGCCGCTCCGTCCGCCGCCGCGCCGTGCCCTTGCGACAACAAGGAAACTAATATTGTGTTCCTGACCCCGGAGCCGGTCTCTCCCGCATTCACTCTGCCATTCGCTCTCAAACCCGCACCAATGCTACACCACCTACTTTTGACCATCTCAAAAACTTTACGTTTCGACTACAATTATCGAGCTGCGACGAATCTTGTGCGACAAGTATAATAAAATTCTGATTCCGGTACGAATCGTCACACAATAAACATTGACGCACGACAAACATTCGACGCAGTCCGGTGATAGCCCTGTCGGTCAAGTAATTGAACATTCGTTGTGCTTGTAGAGAGGGTTCTCAAATTCAGTAAATTTTACAAGATTTCTTGATGTTACCTACTAAAACGACCCGTACACGAGAACTCGGTAATTTGTAAATACACGGTCCTGTAATAACCATTCTTACCGGAAATGGCGACAGGAATAGCAAGGGCTGTATTTTACCGACATCATAACACAAAGACATTTCACAAAGTACTACACAAATGAAATAATGACAAGGAGAAAGGTTAGAGGCAATTGACTGAACTGTTACTCCACAAATTAGTAAACAAACAAGACATTTACGGCTCATCAATGTCTACAACCGGATTCAACTCATCAAAAGCTTCTAAATATAACTTACTAAAATTCTCGACTTCATAAATAATTTTAAAGCATTTCGAAATTCCGCATTTTTAATATATTTTAGAATATTGAGCGTGAAACCTTAACAGGATAACTCCATTAAGCCATTTTATTTACGGCGTTGAAACTCGTATTTTTATTTATAACGTTACCATTACCGTTCCTCACAAAATGTTTACCGACTCTTATAATATTAGAACCGATAGTGAAGGTTAGCTTTAAATATCTTGAGTTATAAATAAACAAATGTATAAGTTCACCGCTTTTCTGTGTTATTTTCATCAGTACTACTCAGTAACCTGGTTTCATTTACATGATGCAGTGTTCGCCAAAGGAACAACTGACAATTTTCATGCTCAATTTTCATTCTAAAAGTACACATTAATAACGGGTAATTTCGTACTTTTCTTTTACAGTCATCTCGCTTCTTTTAAAAGTGGTATAATCATTTTTAATGAATTATGCGAACCGCTAAATGTGATTACAACTTCACCAGGGTTATTTTCCTTATTCAAGGTTAATATTTTACGGTAATTTCCCTGCTAATAAACCTTATTCCTTGATTTAAATTCCGTTACAAAAGTATACCAAATCACATTTACATGATAGTAGGTAGGTTTGCAGTTCATTAAATTCAGTCAATTCAGGATTAGTTTGAACTTTTGTAAATGTTCTACAGAGTTATGAAAACGTCAATCAAATAGGTTTAGCGGCGGGGTTTGTTCATCTCAAACAATCATCACAATCACACAAATCGACATGATGAACACATTTATATTATGAGCAATAAGGAAAGTTCCCTTGCTCTTTTAACAAAACATTTTTCACAGCTTTATGAACCAACACCCGTCACGCGTCGATTAGATAACGTACTTTATCAGTGGGGTGAGGCAACAGATAACGCTAATTTATACTTAATACACCGTCCTAACCGAAACCACAGTATTTTTAAATATTTCGAAACACTATTTCAAAGTAATTTCGTAAACGCGATATAGACAACCGTGAAAAATGAAAAGAGACTTTTAGAACACGTCCTTTATGCTCGTAAATGTATTGTAAAACACATCAAAATACAATCAAATGAAAATAAATCTAGTGAAGTATTCATTAAAATAATAAAAAATGATGCAAATGCAATGAACGATTATGATGCATTCAGCGAATTGTAAAAGCATAACAGAGTGGACTAATCAAAAGAGATGTGATGCTCACCTTTGTATCGCGGAACGAAGTTTTGTATATCCTCAGGAATGTTCTGGTAGAAATGCAGTTCGCGTATATTGAGCGGCTTGATAACGGTGCTGTCGTTTAGCACCAGCAGTCTAGTGTGTCCCCCCACCTGCAAGCGAACATTTCATTAAGTCTCTCGTGCATTGTTATAGTTTCCGAGCACGCATGCCGTTCTAACACGGAATTAAATATTCCATCGCTTTTACTCGTACCGATTCTAATCGTATTCGTTTCTGTATCGTGGTAGCTATATCACCAAGCGTTACTGTGATGTGAGGTTCAACGTTTCTTTCGTTTGTTTTAGATTTATTAAACTCTTTTCTTTTTAAAATATCATGATATTTTTGTATCCTAGGGAATACTGAATTTTAGAGTCTACACATAAACAGGTCAAAAAATAAATTCCAAAAATCCGTAAAATGAATGAATTTGCACATTCAGACCGTGAACCGGATTGTTTTATCCACACTTTCTGTTCGATTTCATATGTAAACAAAGTATTCATTTATCATTCTTATCTGGTCAATGACTGATATTTAGATCTAAGAAAGTTTCAATAACACCTTTCGCTGTTCGTGACCAAACCAGTCATCTATAATGTTACCTACCTGCTTACTTGTTACTATCAGCAGATTATTATCTTTGATTAAGATAAGATTGATATAATAGCAAATGTTGAAAAATGTACAGAACTTTATATCTTAGAATAATAGTATTGCACAGACAAGTAATATAATAAGGCGAAAAGGAGACGCAACCCCAACAGAGGGGCGAGTACAAGTTTCCCATCATGGAAACACTGAGCGGAAGCTTGACGAGACCAAGCTTCTCAAAAAATCCGCTCAGTGTTTCCATAGCAATCAGCGCACACTGGTGTGCTGGGCGTCAGACTTTTTACACACTGTAAACTCGACCCTCAGATCAAACTTGTTGACGAAATAGAATTAAAAAATAAAGCGGTAGCGTTGGCCCGATGTGCGAGTGAGCGAACGACGACCCTGTAAGCACTGTAAGTCGACGACCAAGCAACGGCCTCCTCGGGCGTATTTTAGTAGGCTCATTTTGCTTGATCTTAGTGTTTTATACATGTTTTATGCTTTTACACTCATAATAATCACAGTGGTAATTCGTTACAAGTAGGTACTTACAGTAGTCACAACGGATCTTTGTCCTTCTGAATTATCTGCGCAGAAACGCAACATAAAAGAATGAAAAGTTTTACGAGTAGTTCTTTCTTATTTACCAACCAGATTAATGTTGTTTTCGTTACATTTCCGATATTTCGAAACAAATATTTTGCTGCGACAGTAATATCCGTATCAAGATTTGGATGTAAACAGAAAATGATAAGATAAAATAATATGGCGCGGCGTGACACAAACTACACTCGAGAGCAATGATTCCGGGTCACTTAAAGAATGTTAAAAATCTCGGAAACTAAAAATGATAGGTTAATGCAATAAATTGTATTTAATAGACAATGTAATACTCCTTAAATGAAAGTAAAAAAATATGAGTCACCATACATTTTATTAACACAAAATTACATAAAGAAAAAAACTGCTGATCTCTCCTTAAAACAAAAATAGGAAACATGAAATTTTTGAACTTTATTACGATTTGACTTGAATTTTAATACTTCGTATTGCCTCCTCGTGCTTCCATTACTGCGTTTACGCGGTTTGGCATGCTGTACACCAAGTTCCTTATACGATTTTGGGGAATATTCTCCCATTCCTCTGTGAGAGCAATTTTGAGCTCACGAAGCGTGATTGGGGGAGGGTTTCGTTGTTTTACGCATCTGCCTAGCTCGTCCCAAGCATGCTCGATCGGGTTGATATCCGGGCTGCGCGCTGGCCACTCCATACGAGTAATGTTCATCTCTTGAAGGTAGTCATTCACAATCCTACCTGTATGAGGTCGGGCATTGTCATGCATAAATATAGCATCCTCACCTAAATTGACCATAAATGGACCAACATGATCATTGAGGATTTCTTCCACATATCTTACGCTAGTTAAAGAGCCGTTTTCTATGATCACCAGCTCTGTGCGACTTTCAGAAGAAATTCCGGCCCACACAAGTACAGACCCACCACCGTAGGCTACTTTTTCTTCGATGCATGCTTGCTTGAATCTTTCCCCTGGTCTTCGATACACTCTGTGTCTTCCATCGTGCTTGTAGAGCATAAATTTTGATTCGTCGGAGAACATAACTTTTGACCAATCTTCAATACTCCAATTTACGTGGCTCTGGGCATATCTTAGTCTTGAAATACGATGCCCACGCTCCAGTTTAGGGCCGTTTGCAGGTCTAAGGGGTTTTAAGTTAGATTCAGCAAGCCGACGTCTTACTGTCCATGCACTTGGGTTACTTCCTCCGAGGCGTCGAAACTGATTTGTGAGTTCAGTTCCTGTGAGAAAGCGATTTCGAAGCATGGTGTTCACCAAGTATCGGTCTTCTCGTGCTGTGGTACACCTGGTTCTGCCCGTTCCTGGTCTGCGTAGGTTAGAACCAGTTTCTTCGTAACGTCGGAGAACTCTTTGTACTGTTGACAGCGACACACCGACAGTCCTGGCTGTATCGCGCTGACTCCGGCCGGTTTCCAGCATTGTAAGTATTCTGGTGCATTCTTCAGGCGTAAGCGACATAATTTCAGCTTGAATAATGAATATAGAGCACTATCAACATGGTTTATATACCCACATAAATGACAGATTACAAACAAAAGCAAAACCAAATGCTGTAATTTCGTAGTTCCATCTTCGAAAGTGGCCCTTTTTCAAATTTGATTTTTTTAAGATATAACTTTACAATAACTAAGAAGTTTTAATACCTTCATTTAAGGAGTATTACATTGTCTATTAAATACAATTTATTGCATTAACCTATCATTTTTAGTTTCCGAGATTTTTAACATTCTTTAAGTGACCCGGAATCATTGCTCTCGCGTGTATATATATAAGTGAAAACCACTTTGAAACGAAGCACGTTATCATCACTCATCTATATTAGAATGAAGGCGATCGCGGTTTGGGTGTTATAGAAACAGATAAATCTATTTAGCTTATTATCCGTGTGCAGACAATTTTTTTATAACCTAGGTCAATGTACCAGTAGTACATTGATATGAGTACAAATTCCATATCTTTTAATATTTTGATAGAATTATCACTCTATATTCAGTTGTATAGGTAAAAGCATCGTTGATATACGAATGATATTTTTGATATTAAAAATAATACATAATCCTTAACAAATTATCCAGCGACAAAATAAAAAAACATCACTACCTCTTTAATTTACAGCTAAGCTGGCTCTACTACATTACTTCTGAAAGGGCAACAAACTTCTGCTTCTGACGTCAGAGTAATGAAACAAATCGTTAAACAATAATAAAGAAACAAAGTTTGTAAACAAAGAACAACAACAGAAGTGAAAATAATACAGCACCTAATCTATTTTAAAACACATAAAGAAAATGATACCTACAAGAATTCAAATTAAAATATAACTAAGAAATATAGAGCCACGATTCTGTTTAAAAATTGTTATAAGTTTCACTTTATTATGCAACAGAGCACTGCTGCAGTAAACAACAGTAGTGTATAATTGGGTTTTCTGGATCAAATAAGATCCAGAAAATCCCAATTATACACTATTCGATCTATTCATCTATTCATTTTCTTCGATTTGAAAACTTAGCATGAAGCGTATTTGAATAGATCATCGATTCAAAAACTTGACAGCACATCTATTCATTATCGTCTATTCAAGAACTAAATAGGGCTTACTTGAATAGATTATCGTTTCAAAAACTGAAAAGTTATCTATTCATTTTCATCTATTTGAAAACTTTATACGAAGCGTATTCAAATATATCATCATTTCAAAAACTTAAAAGCTCATCTATTCATTTATGTCTATTCAAAAACTTAACAGGTCCAACTTGAATAGGTTACCTATCTATTATATTTAAAAAACTAAACAATACCGTTATTTCAAAAAAACACAGGCATTGTGATTTGGCGTTTTGTTCGGTAAGGATAAAAGAAAACTTATTATATAACTTTTACTTCATTTTATTTCATAATAACAAAATACTTACAGGCTAACACGGTTAAATTAAATTATGTATTAAGCTAGAAGTACATTAATATTATTATCATCATACCATTTCTTAATGCATAAAACATTTTTCAGTGCACATTTTTTCTTATGATGTATACAGTTTAAGCTATTATTTGCTGTTTCATATTTATTTAGCAATTTAATAAAATTAGGACAACCTTTTTCACCAACATCTATAATATCGCAGTTTTTGCACAATTCCTGAATCCACTTTACTTTTTCTTCACCTTTTGTAACAATTCTTTTATTTAATAAATATGGAATTATAACACGCTTAAAATCTTTATAGTCAATAAATCCTTCACTCCAAAAAAGTCCTCGATTATTCTCTAGCCATCGTACTTGTTTTTTTTCCTCCGTGGATAAACGGTTGTATGGATAGGGTGGTTTGATAATAAATATTTGTGTGATTCCTTTATATAAAATTGCAAATTCTTTAATTATAAAATGATTATTGACATCTTTGAATCCTTGAAGATCTACTATTCTTAGATCACAATTCATGATATTTTTTTTACAAAATTACTTAGTGGTCTATATTCTATTATACAATCATTTAAAATGAGACAATATGCTGCTGTCTGATCGGGTATCTCTGAATTGCTTTCAAGTTCCACGCGTACACTAATTACAGGGCCTGATTTAATGTTTTCGTTCTGTCTCGAGCAATCGATTACAAATAGTGGTGCTTTTTCTATAAACTCAGAACCACTTAGCAACGGCTCACTTCTGCTTCCATAATAAGACTGTTGAAATTTGGTATATTGCTCATATATTAAGGCAAATTTTGAATCATTGAAATTAACATTTAAACTTTCATAAGGAAAATATGTAGAATTGAGATATACTTTAACATTTCTTAAATTACAGTGATCAAAACGCGACATATCTTTTTCTGCTAAGTTTTTTCTGTTCGTTTGCAGACCTATTATAACATATCTAGGTTTTTCGATTTGTGATGATGTTTTAATTGACCATGTATGCTTAGTAGTTTGCGGTAGTAAAGGATACTCATATAAATCCCAATTTCTGAATGCAAAACGTAAAGGACGATCTTTTTCTAAAATCTTAAGCAAATTTACTTTTTCCTTGTCAGATACCTTAACATGCGGAACACGCCACACTAACTTGTTAATTATTATCTCTTCGAGAATCTCTCCTGGTGGAATTTTTACTGAGTTTATATCAGTATTGCTGCGTAATAATATTAATTCATGTTTACAGTTAATGATAATTTTCTTATAATCTTCAGCAAACCCTAAGAAACTGCTTAGTGGGATGGAAGCTGAGAAACTGCTTTTAGTTTTCGTTCCATTTACATCCCATCCCCAAGACTTTGCTATTTTGGCATCATTTTCATTAAAAGATAATAAAGCTTTCATAGTTGTAGTTATTCCGGCATTTTTTAATCTATCTATTTCCACTCCATTAAGTTCATAACGAATATCTTGAAAAAGAAACAACAATGGATTGTTAGTGAATTCTACACTTGTAACTTTTTGTTTTGTATCTTTTTTCACTATATTCACTGTTCCTTCTAAATAAAGGGTGCTGGCTGATGGTAGTATGTAAAGATCTTGTTGATTGATAGGTATACGAATTTCATCGTTTTTATTAAAACTTGTTACATATGGCTTGTATGAATGGTATTCGATACTATCAATGGTATTATCGTATATCGGTAAACATGATATATCTAGAATGCTCATTGTCGAAGTCCAATTAATTTCAGAAATCTTTTATTTTCTTCAGTTATTTTAATTAGCTTTTTAGTTGTTCCTTTTCGGATTGTTCGATTAACACTGACGTGTTTTGGTTTTGCATGACTATATTTATTGTAAGCAATCATCTTTTCTTAATATGTAGATATAGCTGAATTTCTTCTCCACGTAAATTAATCAAATTATTTTTAATATCCAATAATCTGATATTTATGCAGCTAACATTAGTTTGATTGACTGGAAAATATATAATGTTTTTTGGTATTTCAATTATTCGATAACCTGGCGCAACATTGGGTGAAAATTCGTGAATTATATGACTTGATTTTCCATTAATATATGATCCACTCACTATATCACACTCGATTCTCACCACGGTTGTTGATAAAATGTTGACTGGAAGCTGAGACTCGTGTATTATATTGGGTGGTAAAGTTTTTTCACTAAAGCCGAGTAACGTACCAATAGAATTGTCTTTTTCAAAATGTATATCTTTAGAACAAAAAATAAATGTTTTCAGAGTGTTGTTATTGCAAAACAAACTGAAAGTTGTTCCTTTTTTTACACTTGATTTTAAATAATCAGATATATCCTGGAGTTCATATGCACCTTCAGGTATTTCTACACTTTCGTTATCTCCATAGTGAAATTTATTGTTTTTACTATCAATATTGGGAATTGAATTAAAAGTGGATAAATGCAGCAGAGCACATTCATAGTCACCATCAAATTGTAATGCAGGGTAAAAGTTAGTTGATAAAGTAGATGAATCACCAGTTATAGACAGGGTGAAAGACATTTTGCAAATGAAAGAAATTAACCCAGTTCTCAAATTTATGTTATTTGTTGAAGTCAGTTAATAGGTAACCCACTAAGCTGTATTTCCATATAAAGTTTTTTCCCAAAATTCATGAAGAAATTTCAGACAAAGGTGTCCACAATTGAACGTATTAAAACTTTGGTAATTACAATAGTTATATGTTATATCATTAGTTTTCAAATATTTTAATATTTCTAATGGTGGCTTCAAATTTCCAAAGCTATCGAAATACTCGTAATAATCAAAATATTTTACAAAGGCTACCCAATGTGTCCCTCCATTCTTTGAACTGTCTAAATTAATAATAGCACACTCAACGTCTTTTGTTTTTTTTGGCAATGTATCTCTCATAAAAACACCTCTAAAATAAGGTATGTTTTTAGAAGCATATTTGAGTAAGTCTATATTAGTTAGAGCACGGTTGGGTAACCGTTTCATTAGTTTTTTGAGTTTTTTACAAATATACTATTTCCTTTCTTGTAAGGTTTCATGTATAAGCCTTTGCCTAATGCAATAGATTCCATCGCTCGATTATGTCTTTGAGCTTCTTCTAGATTTTTGGTTGCTGATTTATGATCATTAACGGCTTTAGCAATACCTGCCGCTCCTCCTGCTAATGCACCGAGTGCAGAAAGTCCAGCAAATATTGGTATCAGTGGAAGTATACCACCTGTTTTCGGTAATGGTATAATGCGAGGTAAACAAACTCTTTTTTTATTTTTTTTAATGAGCTTTTTCGCAGCAGAATATGCTATTTGTATAGCTTTAGAATTAGTTTTAGGTTTCAATTTCTTTAAGTGAGTGCGTACTGTAGACACAATCGATTTAAATGATTTTGTTCCGGCACCATGTTTTAGTTTGGTTTTCATTACTTTACTCACTAGCCATGAAGCTAATTTTTCTCCTTTTCCTGCATTTTTGGATTTTAACCGTTGTTTTGCCATGTTTAACAATTTTAAGTCGGCTTGGTGTCGATCCTCTAAACTATTCGAATTATATGCAATGTCGTGTTCCATACAAGCATTATCCAACTGATTAATTCCTTGATCACCTCTCAGTAATCGTTTTTCTAATCGTGTTCCAGGTCCACAATAATTATAACCGGGTAAATGTAGTTCAAAAGGTAAATTATTTATTAAAGTGTTAACTAGTCCACCACCTCGCATAGCTAAGTTATTAATGACCTGGTTACACTTGTAAGCATTATTATATTTTATACACTTTATTATTCAGGAGCTTAATATTGCATGTTTTTCAATCCAGCTATTTTCACTACTGGGGAGCCCTAACCATTTGACAAAAAGTTTTTTACCTTTTTTTCTTATCACTTTTTCAATAAGATAAACATTAGGATAGTTTGTTTTCTGCAGTTCTTGTTCATAAAAGGTTCCTAATATCGGTTGTTTGTGCAAATCCTCAATTTCATAGGTAAAAGGTACTGAATAAATTACTTTATTAACTAAAAACAATTCAGTGGACCAGTTTGGGGTATACCCTTTTCCGAAACTACCTTTATACTTGCTTATACGTACATAATCACCAACAGAAAATTTACTTTTCTTACTACTATTATAATTTTTAGTTTGAGACTTTTTTATATTAGACATTACTATTGCTTTATTTAACTGGTTTATTTCCTTTGGTTTATATTTTGTTGTCCGATGTATTGTATTATTGTAGTTTGTAATAACGCTTTGTAAAGTTTCTCCAATCCACTTGTAACTACCATTTAAACTAAAACATTTGTGTAGTTTGCTTTTTATAGTTTTGATAAGTCGCTCTACTATAGAAGCCTTTTTTATGGAATATGTAGAGTAATGATTAATTTCATTGGAGATCATAATTTTTTTAAAATCATCATTATAAAACTCTGTACCCTTATCCGTTTGTAAGTTAACAGGTTTTCTATGAGCTTTGGCAAGAATATTATTAAAAGCATTTGTTACTTCAGATTTACATTTTGTTTTTAATGGAATAGCCCAAGCATACTTTGAAAAGCAGTCTAATACTACTAAAATATACTTAAAGCCATTGTTATAACTTTTATAATTTTGGTAATCAATTAGGTCTGCTTGCCATAAATCATCGATTCCTTTCAATACAACAGATCGTCGAACAAAATTTCTACGTGCTGTTTTATGAATTTCATTAACTACTTGTAATTTACTCATTTATGAATGTATATCAAATGTTCTTATCCTTATCCTTTGCATAAAAATTTTCACTAAACTGTTGAATATGTTTTTCGAAGTCAGATTTAATTGTATTAATTATATCATTAAGTTCTTCCTTGCTTGCAAATGATTCACACTGCTTATCAACGTATTCTTTATTGACGGCGTCGTTGGCGTCTAGAGGGCTTGTAACACCCGTCAATCTTTTTGATTGCAAATCAATTTCACCTTTCAACAATGCTTTGTCAAGGACTTCGAAGAATTCTGGTAAACGAGATCGTTTGTGAATAAAATGACCAAATTTATCCATACTTTTATTCTATGAACTAATCAACGTTGAGGATTAAGATCAAATGAAACTAAGAATAAGGTATCATCTTATTTATTATGTTATAATACCGTTCTCCCGCAACTCTTCTATAACAGATATTATTTCGTTATCTAGCCCTGTGTTACCAGCTTCCCGAGAAGCTATCAATAGTTTTAACCTATCAATTAACTCGTTAGGATCATCCCAGTAAACGTAATCGACATGTTTCTTCCATTTTTTCAATGTAGGCAACCCTTGACCTTTATATAAGTTAGAATTACTACTGTCAGTAGTACTTGCTGATACCTTACGCATTTTGAACAGCGGTTTTATAATATTCATGTATTTTTGACCCCTATTACTTCTGATTGGTTTATGTGGATCATAATCTCTTCGATGAACATTCGTTTCTAGTAACATCAACTTATAATTTTCCATATCTTCGTTAGTTATTGTAGATAAGTCGGGCTCTTTTTTGAATAGCAGCTCATTTATGCCGATTGTTTTTTTAAATTTATCTGGCCCAACTTGTATATATTCGCCAGATACAGCTACATGTGCTGATCCCATCATGAGTTTACCTCGATCATTTCTTACACCAAAAGGAACATTAACTAGAGCTTCGGAAGACTTAGACCATGAAGACACATCAAAACTTGGTTCACTTAAGGCAGATTTAACTGTTTTGAATGATTCATTATTTCTTTCATCTCCATTGTCATCTTCAGAATGTTCAGAATTATCATAATACTCTCTTGAATTATCCGAATTCCATGTCGTAAACTCATCTAGCTCAGTATCGGATTCTCGCTTTTTTGAAGTTTTATTTATATCTAATGGACTTGATCTTTCGATCTTACCTTCATTTTCTTTCGAATGTTTTGTAACATCAACCATTTGATTTAGAGAATTGGTGATTGGTTTGAAAACAGATTCTAAGACAATGTTATTCTTAATTTCATTATCTCGCATCCGTTCAACTTTTCTTTTAACACTTTCTGTAGCTTTCGCAATTTGACTTTTCAATTTTTTTTCCATTTCTTTTTGTATTAATAAATGTTTAAATTTTTAACAATGATTAATTATAACACGTTCCAGTCTTCAACGGAGTGTTGCTCAACTGCGTTTAATATTAGCGGCTACTGTGTTATTATTATATACTTAATAAACTGATATTTATTGATGCAGTGCCCTGACTAATATGTCTTCTATTCAAAAACAACGAATGTGTCAAAGTTTTTTCTATAGCAACCCTTATTTTTTTCACAATCTTTATTTATCACTAAATAACTATAGGGCTCTTTCCAAATATTTGAACACATACTTCGAAATTCTTGCCATGTTAGATCGGTGTTAACATGCTCATTATAAATATGTTTCATATTTATATCATCTTGTTTAAAAAGGACTATTAAATTTGCATTGTCTCTAACCAGTTGCTTAGGTATTTTACTATAAGTTTGATTTAAATAAAAACAATCTATGTTTTTATGTCTACCCATTGCAAAATAACTACGTATATTATTTTGATTTTCACAGGCAACATCGTCAAATATAATTATGGAGTTACATTTTGCTGTCTCTGGACTTAAAACATCATCATTTGTATGATACTTAAAAAACTTTAAAGAAGGAACCTTTTTTAAAACTTGCTCTAAAAATATGTACTTTGGTTGGTAAAGAGTTTTAGAATACACGTACACATGTTGAAAATGTAATCCGTTTTCGTGTAGAAGTAGACCGATCATCAAATTAGTTTTTCCACAGTTTGATGGACCACAAATTATGCAGCGTATCGTGTTTGGTAAAAGTTTACCATGACGAGGGATGCGTTTTTTAGAATCAATGGTAACGTTATCGAGTTTTAACGTAACCGGCTGTTTTATGAACTGCATTGTGAGGCAATCTATGATTAAATGATTCAAAAATTATAATATGCACTAATTATATAGACATATTTACAATGGATTGATGTAGTTTCCCGAATATACAGAACACATTTCTGAAACAGCGAGAAACTATGAAGTATAGCAGACACGATCTTAATGTACTGATAACAAAAATGCATCGATATTGCATTCGGATTTCGAGTTTATCAAAGTGCACACGTTTCCCTAGTGGTTGAGGTAAGTTTATAAGTATTTTTATTTAAAGTTGGGAAACACCGAACTTTGATCTAATTACATGCTGTCTCTATATTTTTTTTTTTTTACAGAAAATGAATAATACCTTTGATGATGATGACGATAACCCAATCACCAACCCATTTTATTACGCGCAAAATATGGATGCCGTATACGAAACTGAGATCCAAAAACTTCAAAAAGAAATACAAGCGGAACAAATAATAAAAGATTTAGAGGCTAGTACATCAAATAAAGATATTGTTGAAAACAAGAAGAAAAAGTCAAGATTGTCTTTTAAAAAACCTATTTTTAAGCCCTCCACTTGTAGCAGTACTGCATGTACATCATATGTTTTTCGTACGGAAGAAGGAAAAGCGCGTCATTTAATAAAAATAAGCATTGAAGATACAGCAGGTACGGATTTCTGTGAAACCAAAAAAACAAATATAAGTGCGCAATACGTAGTGAAAGACAGTTATGATGAAGTTCTGCGCGATGCAGAACGATTAATTGACAAAATGATTAAAAAAGTAAGTGTAGTTGATAGCAACATATCATATAAATAAAATATGCGCGTGTTATAGTTAAGATTAATACTAGGTGCTTGAATTTTATAATATACAGGGTGTCAAAAGCATACCTACATATAAAAATTAAATCGGAGCCTAGTCCTTCTTAGTCCATTTTTGAGGTTGGTCTTTAACACCCTGTATTTTACTAAACATTATATTCATAGTGTAGATACCTAAAGAGATAGAATATTTTGTATTGTACACCACTTATATAATAATTAGTAATGTAATATTACACAATTGATATTAAAAGACTCGAATAAAAAATGTTTGTTTAATTTAAGAAATATCAATTTAAGATAAGAAATTAAAAACAGAAATGAAGTAGGCTTATTCTATATCGTAGTGAGTAGGTATTCATTTTTAACTAGGTACAAGTAAGTACATAATAATAAATTGAATGATGTAGAAGACAAGATTATTTTAATTGCCTGCATGGAGTGAGTAATTTTGTACACCCTGTACATTAAGTAGTAGATACCTATTAGAAAAAGTATTTTCAAGCACTGCATTCGTTGGTGATTAAAACAGATAAATATAGTTGGAACAGTTTGATAAAAAATAGTTTTTTTGAACCCCTAAATCATGAAATCAACTCATTTTCATCACATGCCATTAGATTATCCTCGTAGCATTATAATAACCTTCTTTTGTTATTATAGTTAGTTGGATAAAATATGTCTTCAAACTAATGTGAAGCTTCTAGCGAATTGCAACCCGAATCACTTTCCCTACAAGGAAGTCGGCGACATTCTTTGTGCCGGTGTGCATCTTACTTGCGATCTTTATATCCGACTTTAATAATAAAGAAAGGTTATGATTTTAATTTATAAGTCGTCATCATCATCATTACGAAAAGATATTTTTTAAGTAATTTTAGTTCGTATTTTATAAAATCCAGCACATCTAGTACTTATAATAATATTGATACAAATTATCATAAATTATAATTTACTTTTAAAAACCTACCTACATAGCTAACATATCACAGGTTTTGGACATAAATATTAAAGTAGGTAGATACCATGATACAAATCATTGCTGCATTCCTGTAAATCTCTCTAAATAGTTCTCTAAATAGGAGGATGGCTCTACTTCATCGGTATATTTGTATAACACCTACAAACTTATAACTTGCCTACCATCTTCATTGTGAATGTAATTTCGCATATAATGATTAAGGTTCAAGTTACTTTGATTTGCTCTTACATTCGCTGCAATCAATCAATAAATCAGTTTTTGCTGACATAGGTTTTTAACACAAATGAAATGTGTACAGATAGTTTGCACACTAGTAAAATAAAAAAGCATAAATTGATCTTGGAAAGCAGGAGCGTCACCATTTAGACTTTTGTTGTCCAGCCAGAAACAAGTGGATTTTAGTGTTGTGATTACTGAAGTGTTAGTTACAAAGCCACGAGAAATGTGAGTATAAAAGTTCATTATTCAAATAATAAATATATTCGCTTGAATAGATCAGTATTCAGATACATAATCGGCAGAATAGTTAAACATACGCACACTTGTCCTCATGTGTTAAGTTTTAAAATTACCTATGGGGGAATTTAGGTGAATAGATAATAATTAATTAAAACTTACCTACTTATAAATACTAGTTTTATAGGAATTTAAAGTTTTACAAAATACAAACAAAAATAAGAGAAGTATTCTGAATAATTTTATAACTCGTTTGATGGATTCAAATAAATAGTTTTATAAAATTCATTTGAATTCAATGTATGTATTATTTATACCATACACGAACTCAGTATGAATTAACATATGAGTATTTAAATTTCAATATTATTATGTTTTAAATATTATGTTTTTCATTTCAGGTCTAAAATCGCGGATCAAGTTTTTCCATCGGACGAAGGGTCGGGAGTAGAAGAAGGAGAAATAATTGAAAAGAAAAAGAAAACCAAGCCAGTTATTAAGAAAAAAAAATTAGAAGAACCATCAACATCAAGGTATTTTCATCATTCAGTGCATTAAGTTTTTGTGAAAAGATCAGTAGTTAAGTAGGTATTCAGCAGTACATTTTTTCATAGGTAGTTATCTATCTAAGCCCTTTTGATGAAAATTATTATGTAGTGTGCTTGGTAATTAATTGTCTCACACAAACTAGTTCATCGTTCCTTTGTATTTATTAAAATATTTTTTTTTCAATTTCAGATCTAAACATGCTTATACTCCAACGGACGAAAGCGAGGAAGAGGGCGAAATAATAGAAGTGCCAAAGAAAAAAATAAAATCCGCTGCTCCAGCTACTGCAAAGAAGCTGAAGCCTTCGCAGTTAATCAACAGGTAATACCATGAATACTTAGGTAAATAGTGAAAACTCAGTAATCAAGTATCGTGGCCATCCGATAATTTACTATTCACAGCGAGATTATTTAATTTCTTGCATCAATCATCTCATACATAAATAAATAAGTAGGTATGAATAGTAAGTTTATACATAATAGTTTCAAAGAGTTAATTATCTATCGATTACGCGTACTGTTTCAATATTTGTTTTTTTATACAAAAACGCCGTGTATTTATTAAAATGTTTACTTTTAAATTTCAGATCTAAGCATACCGATTCACATACGGAAGAAAGCGAAGATGATGGCGAAGTAATACCAAAAAGAAAACACAAATTATCAGCTCCAGCTATTAAAAAATCGAAGCCTTCATCATCAACCTGCAGGTAAATACCCTAAATAGATACTAAAAAATCAGTCATCAAGTATCAACTCAATAATTATAATTTAGTATTCACAGTACAATTATTCTATTTGTTGCATCACTCATCGATTTAAATAAGTAGATTGAATTTTAATTTTGATTTTAAAAGGCTATATAATCATCAATTAATAAATCTTTTACATACTTACTATCGATTACAGCATTTCAATGATTGTTTTATATTTCAGACCAATGAAACCAACAATGAAAGATCTGTTCGGAAATGATAGCGACGATGATGACGCCTCCACGACCGTTGGTAAAGAACCCCCTAAACTTGCCTGCTATATTACACGCCGCGTGGCGAACGGCTACGCTAAACAGTTTCATCCTGAGAAAAAGGGGGCCTTATACGTAGAACTCAAAGTTTATGAATGCAGCGAAATCGAATCGATTTCGCCAATGAACAGATGGCGCCAAGCCATCATCGCCTTAAAAACACGTACCGAAAATACAGCAAAGAGTTGGGGGCATTTAGCTAATTATGTGAAAGAGGTGCGCGATGAGTTCAAAACTTGTCCTACGAACTTCACTAACTATTCTTAATTTCTGAAATAACTCATGATTAAGAATACTTAGTGAAGTTGCGTGCACGATGCGTGATACAATCAGTTCATTATTAATTAAATATACCTACATTACTTTTTAAATCGTCTTGAATGAATAGACAGCGCCGAGCTGTCATAGCGTTGAAAACTCGTGGACACCACAAATAGCTGAAGTCGTTTAGCAAATTATGTAGAAGTGATACGTGATGAATTTAAAACGCGCAGATAGGTAACCAATTAGGTAACTTACTTATTACCTTTAAATAGATTCTAAGATCCAATGTATCGAAAACATCAATGAATAAGAATCAACACTCCTCAGATTAAAAGATTAGTAATTATTCATACTATTTGTTTTTGTTTTCAGCTAATTCAACCGCACCGTGTTGTTATACTGAATCTGATATTGAAATATTGAAAGATGAAATATTGAATAACAGAATAAATAATAACGAAAATAGCAGTAAAATGATTTTATGTAATGAATGCAACGTTCAAGTAGTTAAATCACGTTATAAATGCCATATACGAACTAATATTCATAAATCGAATTGTTTAATGAAATCTGAGTTTAAAAATATAGATATCATAGGTACCGCTTTTAAAAATAGAATTAGATCATATCGAGTAAATCCATACCCAGAATCTGAGTATTGCACTCCTGAGGCATTTTTATATGAACACGAAAATGACGTAATTAAACTAATTGAATTATCTCTTAAGAAACATACTTGCATAAAGGTGAATTTTGAATTGTTTGCTCTATTTATACTACCTAAAAACGAATATTTGTCAAGGCAGTTAAAATCATTTAACCTAAAATATTATACAGTTTATAATAATACTGATCTATCTGAACTTTATTTAGAAGTGATTGAAAATTTAAAAAGGAAAATGATTGAATTTGAACATTGTGAATCAGGTTGGTCTTTTGAAACGATTAGTCATTTAGAGATCAATATTAATAAATACTGTCCATTGCGAGGTGGATCATTCATTGACTTACCATCTTGTATAAAAAATACGAAAAGTTGTATAAACATAAAAACGAATGACGACTATTGCTTTTTGTGGAGTATTGTTGCTTGTTTATATCCTAGCAAAGTAAATGTAAATCGAGTAAACTCATATCCTCATTATTCAGAAGTTCTTAAAACACAAGGTCTAAACTTTCCTCTAGCGCCAAATGATATTAAATTATTTGAAAAAATGAATCCAAATATAAGTGTTAATGTATATGGTTTAGACGATACATACAGTGTAACTGGACCATTGTATGCTTCAAGTATTCGAAAAGATAATCATATCAACTTATTATATTTCGAAAAGTCAAGTAAGCGACATTATTGTTTGATTAAAAATTTATATAAACTAGTACGAAGACAAATTACTCGACATCAAGGTAAATCATATTTATGCGAGCAGTGCCTTCAATTTTTTACCAGCAATCAAAAATTTGAGTCTCATAATTGTTCGAAGGTTTTAACTGTATTACCTGACAACAACATCTTGCAATTTGAGCATTATGAACGACAACAAAAAATAAATTTCGTAGTGTACGCTGATTTTGAAAGCCTTTTAATAAATCATAAAGAAACAAGTAATACAAATACACTAAAATATAAAGTTCACGAACCGTCTAGTTTTGCTTATTATATATGTTGCGCACACGATCAATCCTTAAACAAATATAGGACTTACAGAGGTCCTAAGTGTGTTCAATATTTTATAAAGCATTTAATAAAAGATGTCGAAGACGTATATAAAATACTGGATGATATAAAGCCTATGACACCATTGACTATTGATGAAGAGAACGAATATAAAGTAGCAACTGTTTGTCATATTTGTCAGCGGTTATTATTAAATGACAAAGTTAAAGACCACGATCATATAACAAAAAAATTCAGAGGGCCTGCACACGCTTTTTGTAATATAAACTATCGTATTTGTTCATTTGTACCTGTGATCATACATAATTTGTCGGGCTATGACTCACATCTTTTTATAACAGAACTATCAAAACATCCAGGTGATATAAAAATAATACCAAAAACAAAAGAAAAGTATATCAGCATTACAAAATACCTCCCAAACTATAGAAAAAATAAAAGTAGTTCAATGCAAATAAAGTTTATAGACTCCTTTCAATTTTTAAGTACAAGTCTGGATAATTTAAGTCAAAACTTAGATAAAAAAGAGTTCGTTCATTTATCAGAGATAGTTGAAAATGAAAAGCAGTTGAATTTGATAAAAGTGAAAGGAATTTATCCTTATGATTACATGGATTCGTGGTCTAGATATGATGAGTTAAATCTTCCATCAAAAGAATGTTTTTTTAATAGTTTGAAGCAAGCGCATATTACAGACGAAGAATATCTTAGAGCACAAAATATATGGCTGGAATTTAATATTAAATCACTTGGAGAATTTACTGATTTGTATTTGAAAACGGATGTATTAATACTATGTGACGTTTTTGAAAAATTTCGAAATACTAGTTTGAAATACTATAAACTTGATCCCGCTTACTATGTAAGCTCTCCTGGCTTAAGTTGGGATGCTATGCTTCTTTATACTAAAGTTAAACTAGAATTAATTCAAGATTTGGAAATATATCAGTTATTGGAAAGAGGTATACGTGGTGGTTTAGCACAATGTTCTCTTCGACATGCTGTTGCAAATAACAAATATTTACCGAATTATGATGAGTCTTTGGATACCGAGTATTTAATATATCTTGACTGTAATAATCTTTATGGTTATGCAATGATGAAAAAGTTTCCAATCTCTGAATTCAAATTCCTGACTGAAAACGAAATTAATGCTTTTGAGATTTCAAGTTGTGCCATCGATGATGAATACGGTTATATTCTAGAAGTTGACTTAATTTATCCGGAACATATACACGATGCACATAGTGACTTGCCATTTGCTCCGGAAAAATTTCAGCCTCCGGGTGGTAGAACAGCAAAACTCATAGCGAACTTATACGATAAATATAACTATGTTATTCATTATGTACATTTAAAAGAATGTCTAAAACAAGGCCTAAGATTGAAAAAAATTCATCGAATTGTATGTTTTCGACAGCAAGACTTTTTAAGAAAATATATTGAACTAAATACTGAATTACGGAAAAAGGCCACATCCACTTTCGAGAAAGACTTTTTCAAATTACTAAATAATGCTATATTTGGTAAAACGATTCAAAATAAACGCAAACAAGTAGACGTTAAACTGATATCTTGCTGGAAAGATAATAAAAATAAAACTAATAAGTATTTGGGTGCTGAAAAACTTATCGCAAAACCAAATTTGAAAAGCCTGGCTATATTTACAAATGACCTTGTAGCAATACAATTAAAACCAGAAAAAATTGTTTTAGATCGGCCTATTTATGTCGGGTTTTCTGTTTTGGAGTATGCTAAAACCCATTTATATCAATTTCACTATGATTTTATAAAACATAAATATGGAAAACAAGCAAAACTTTGTTATACTGACACAGATAGTCTTCTTTATTTAATAAAAACTAATGATTTTTATGAAGATATGAAAAATAGTCTTGAATATTTTGATACAAGTAATTATTCTTTTGATAATGCATATGATATACCATTGATCAATTCTAAAATACCGGGTTTGTTTAAAGATGAGCTTGGCGGTAACGTTCTTTGTGAATTTATAGGATTGAGAGCAAAACTTTATTCCCTAAAAAGTCTTGACAATCATATTAATAAAGCTAAAGGTGCGACCAAGGCAGTTACTAAAAAAATTACATTCTCCGATTATCAAGATTCATTATGTCATAACAAAGATTTAAAATGCAAAATGAATATGATTAAGTCCATTCACCATACTCTCTATTCTCAAGAAGTGAACAAACTAGTACTGAACGCAAATGATGATAAACGTCAAATTTTTAATAAGATTCTAACCATGCCATGGGGTCATTATAAAGCCATATTGTAGTTTTATCAAGAGTAAGTTAATGTAAATTTTATTATTAATATGAATTTATGTTTATGTTAAATTACAGATTACTAATGTTACAGTTATAGTTTTATGTTGTATTGCATAACATTTTATTATATTTTGTCATTTGAATAAAGAAATGGTATGATGATAATAATGTCAATGTATTTTAAGCTTATATTTAAGTAAGTATTTTATTATTATGAAATAAAATGAAGTAAAAGTTATATCTTAAGTTTTTTTTAACCTTACTAAACTAAAGACCAAAACACAATGCCTGTGTTTTTTTGAAAAGATGGAAATAAATAACAGAACTGGTTAGTTTTTTAAATAGATAAGTAATCTTTTCAAGTTGGACCTGTTAAGTTTATGAATAAACGAAAATGAATAGATGAGCTTTTAAGTTTTTGAAACGATGATCAATTTGAATACGCTTCGTACTAAGTTTTCAAATAGATGAAAATGAATAGATAACTTTTCAGTTTTTGAAACGATAATCTATTCAAGTAAGCCTTGTTTAGTTCTTGAATAGATGATAATGAATAGATGTACTGTCAAGTTTTTGAATCAATGATCTATTTAAATATGCTTCGTACTAAGTTTTCAAATAGATGAAAATGAATAGATAACTTTTCAGTTTTTGAAACGATAATCTATTCAAGTAAGCCCTGTTTAGTTCTTGAATAGACGATAATGAATAGATGTACTGTCAAGTTTTTGAATCGATGATCTATTTGAATATGCTTCGTACTAAGTTTTCAAATAGATGAAAATGAATAGATGAATAGATCGAATAGTGTATAATTGGGATTTTCTGGATCTTATTTGATCCAGAAAACCCAATTATACACTACTAACAACAATTCCCAGACCTTCGTCTGATTCATATTAAAAACCCAACGGATAATCTATTGTTCATAGATATATGAATATTAATATATTGTTCATACTTTATCCCTAACTATTAAATACGAATTGAGTATCATGATTAAGAAACGTCAAGAAGTACCTATCACCTGATTGACAGTAATCAGGTGATACTTCTTGCCTTGTCTCCTCGGGTCGGAGGAAATAGAAGGGCATGAAAACAACTCGTCCGTCAGTAACTGGACTCAAGCGATAGACGGCCACGACCTTGAGGAATCAAGAACACCTACGAGTAGAGGAGATACATGTACCTGATTGTGGAGAGGCAGGAACTGCTGATCGACCGAGCATTTGGCTCATGCGTCAGCCTCGCGAGGCTGCTCTTTCAGTGAATACGCAGCTAATGTAGAGGAGTATTACCTGATTGTGGAGAGGCAGGAACTCCACCTCATGCCCATCATCAGGCGAGAGTTGTGTGTGCGGCGCGGATGGCGGCTGTGTGCGCTTACGCTCAGCGCCACGCCGCTCCGGCTCGCCCATGCCCCAGCCGAGAGAGTACACCATTACTTCGGCAGAGCCACCGCCGCCGCTGTCCACCTGAAACAACGATATACCACATAAACAAAACACCCAGACATCATAGCCATACAGAAGTTGAAAGGTATTTGTAATTTTCAGAACATTTACGTGACTCTTCCGACTCTACCTGACATAGGAAAGAGGAACAGGCGTAGATGCTATTAGGGTATTAGACGATTCAAAATCACATATTAAAATATACATATATATATATATATATATTTTAGTTTTAAGGTATTTATAATATGGGCCTTGTATTTTTACTGTGTTACCTGAAATAAATGAATTTTTATATATTTATTTATCTTTCAGTCAAATTAAGATTACACCAGGCCGCACGTTTGTTTTAATCGAGGGTTAATAAAAAAATGTATCTACACTTGCTTCTATGGATAGAGTTCACGTGTATTGGAAAATGTCCAAAGCATTTTGTGTTACACTATAATCAAACATCTACTTGTGTTGAAAAGGTCAAGATCTCACATACTAGGAATAGAATTTCCTGAAGCATGTCGTCATGACAAAGAGTTGAGCGTGAAGAGGATCGTTTCATGTAAAGATAAAACTGTCGAGAATCAAGATAGTAGGTCTAGCTTGGTGCAAACACAAATATCTTGATTAAATAACCTAAAAGTCTCAATTTTGATGTTATCTTGACTCTAATGGGCTCTGTTGTGAACTCAAACATACTCATGAACAATTAGAGCGTATAATAAGTATAGTACAGTCAGTATGAACATTCGAGACTAAAGCAATAAAATAATAACTTGACAAGACTTTTAAGATAATAACTTTTTGACTAAACTAATTCAACAGTGCATATAAGGACAGTACATAGATGCAATTAACAATAGGCATGATTGTTGATACAACAAACATACAAAGACTCTGCATAAGTATTTTAGACCATTTAGATACCTGTATAGATCCAAACATATTTATAAATAAGTTATTAGCTGAATTACTAATATGTGGGGCTATTCTGATGCATTCGGAAAACCGGACAAGAAAAGCACACCACGTTAAACGATGTCGAAGAAGGGTTGGACAGCGTTGGAACTTTCTGATGCAAGAACCTCATGCACTTTCATATCGTTGTTGATTTTCGATGATTGTAATATTTATAGATAGATACCCACTGAAATCCAGTATTAACTGGCCCGTTCTAGCTGTGAGATAAGTTTATCAGCCAGTGGCTTCGGAAAGTTCAAGATCACCTTTTGTTTTAACAACTACCTAAGCAAGTTCTAGAACTGGTTTGAATCAGAGACAGCACCAGGTCAGGGAACTGGGACGAGAGCGGTGCTTGGTTGCCAAGATACAAGATACAAGATACAAGATACATTTATTTGCCAAAATAAGTGTTACAATTTGGTCTTATGCTAAAGGCAACCGAGGCAACCGACCCGACTTCAGTTTTTGTTGCTCGTAGCCTGGGGCCGTCACGTACGAGACTGCAAGGCCACATCATGTATTCTGAAGCGTTTATACTCACGCCTCGTGCTCATGCAGTTGAACCATAATATTTTCAAAGGTTAACCTCAACATCAGAATTAATTAGATAAGTATGTGAACTACACATGAGCCCGCATACGACGAACAACGAGATGATTATATAACAACAATGCTCGATAAGGCTCGTTCCAATTACGTACTATCAATGCTCCACTGTTTTAATTAACACTTCGGCCTACACGCATTTCATTGGGCTTGAAAATATTGTTTTTGCAGTTCATAGTAAATATCGTAGATTCGTTGTTATACATTTCATCGTTCGGAGTTGTTTTGTTTCATGTGACGCACGAGTGGCGCGATTGCTTTCATAGATAGGTGGAGGCGTGTCGCCGTCCGTCGAAACGATTGCGTCGTCGACCAGCCAACAGCAGTGCTTGCCAGAAACGGCGTCACCAAATTAGACGCGAATCTCTGCGGAGTGCTTGCTGACTATTTCTCTGCAGTCTCGTGACGTGGCGTGAGACCTCGCTCGATGGTCGTTTCTATTGTGACAACGATCAGAACAGCGCGACAAACATTAGACGTCGGCGTAGAGATGGAATAAACTATTGGAATAGAAATCTTGGCAGAAATATGTACCAAACAAAAGTAGATGATTGTAAAACAGTTATGCAACTCATATTATGTGCGAATGTAAGTAATAATAAAACATATACAAACGTTTGTGAAACATAAAATACTGTTATATAAACGGAAACCTTCAAACTACGAGTAGATTATTATGACAATAAGCAATTATCTTATTATTATCATAATTGAACAGAAAATATAATAGATTTGAATGTAGGAAAGCAAGGCACAAGGCAAGGTAATGTTTAAAACCTTAGATAAATAAGGTCACGAATATCGAGAACCAGATGGAACCGGTTTCAAAACGAAGAGCTAATGTTTCAAAATAAACTGTTGAATTTATCACACAACCACTGTGGAGAAGTATCAACTAAAGTACCATCTGTTAATCCATATATGGATTAACAGATGGTATTTTAAGGTATGGTATGATAAATTACGTGTAAGTAGTATATATACGTGTAAGTAGTATATATACTACTTACACGTAATTTACGTAATGAACGTAGTGAACGCAAAATATCGTGATAGATTTCATTTAGTCAAGAAAAAACTTAAATTATGAATAACAAAATGACTTGGCAGTAAATAGCATTGGATAATTTATGCTTAACTAGTTTTAAGGACGCATTCAGTAATATAAAAGAAACTAATTTACTATATCACGTCAACTCTAGTACAAAGCTAGCATTTACTAAGAGCTGTTCGAAACGACAAATTTCCAGGAAGCAGTAAAAAAAAACGTATGTACCTAAGTATTTACATGATATAAAACTGTAGAGCAGAAGCCAGTTTTGATTTACAAGAACAAATACCAGCAATATTAAAATTCGAGTAGGTATTTTCATAAAATGAATGAAACATTTATCACGTCGTCAACTTGTAAAGATGAACTCCACAAACAGAATAAATAGCTTTGGTAAGGATAAGATTTTAAAGAAGTTAAAAGAATCCTTACAACAAATAATACAACAAGAATAAATTACACTTCGCTGAGCGGTATTTTGGTTGCAATGGCCGGGCATATCCTAAATCCTTGGAAACAATTGTCGCAATATATAACTTCCTTAGTGTAAAACGTTAACTTATAATAATCACCTTGACTTTGACCCGCACGGTTCAAGCAAACAAAACAAAGCATTGGACGTGACGATGACATCGATTGGCATAAATAACAACAGCAAGATCTCAAAATAGGAAACCATCCAAACTGTATGGTGCTATGGTAAATAAGTGCCCATAAATAGATGAAGTGCGTCAATATTAATTTTATTTTAGAAGACAAACTTAAAACAGGCATCCACTGACCAATTGAGGTCAGATCATAGAACAAAATATAATCAATTTGCATCCAAAAATCAAAGCGGTCAGGTGGAATGGCCTGGAGCCGAAGTTTGCCTAGGTAAAACTGCAAAGTAAGCTTGCCCTTTTTAAAGTAGGTCACAGGATTGCGGCAAATCTACCGTAATGTCCAAATGTAGTTAATCACTAGCGTCCACTAACTCTGTGGTACTTAGTTAATGATTTTAAAAAGCTTTTATGCATTAAGTATTAATAATTTACAACTGTTGCCATGTCCTACTGGCAGAGAATGAATCAAGACAATTATTACACCAATGGTGATTCACACGGAACAGGCTAACACCGTGACCGTCTTGTACATGTCGATAGAATCGCTAAGGTATTTATAACATTACCAGAATACATTGATCCCGATTCCCGATGGAGAACCAGCAGTGAACGCCGCGCGCTGGCATTCGAGACGAAAATATAATTGGCCCGCATTGTTGGTATACTTTATTATCACCGAGATTTAATAAAACAGTGAAGAGGACTTTGTGTTTTCGTCATCCTTGACAATAATTTTCGGTGAGATGTTGGTAATACAACATTGAATGAAAATAAACGCCTGCCGAGCGAGCCAAATCACTGACTCATCAATTTCATTCATGGAAACGTTTTTCTAATCGTCACACGCAAGCGCAAAGCATTAGACATACATTAATATAGGTAGACTAATATAGGACCGACCTCGATGCACGCCGATCAATCGGTCAATTACATTTACACACTGCATGGTAACAAACAAAAGTAGTGTCGCGATTTTAAACCGACTGACGAAAACACATTTAAAATTCTTAGCATTTTTAAATCCGCCTCTTTAGAATGAGCCTGTGTAGATGTGGGTGGACTACCACGGAGTTCTACCTTGAGCTTGACCGAATATAAGCCAAACAAACGGAAAGAACAACACTAACTGAACAATCGATTACATAACAAACGACTGGTGGAATACAGTCTTGATTAGTGTAGGTTGGCGCTAGCTAACGAAATGAATGTAGAGTCGTACAGGGAGGGACAAGTCATTGGATCGTTTTAGAGCGTATTTGTCTCCGAATATTACGTAGAATTTGTTTGTCAGGAAACGTTAAAATGGTTTACTCTGGTAATAATAGTACTTATCACATGGTTGCACAGTGCACACCCGCCAGCGTACATCACACGCCAGAGCGACCGCGTGGATTGTGCCCACGTTAATTCACTTATCGGGTCTGGTAATTAAAAGATTGTTATCGAAAGTAATATAGATTACAATATTATGTTTCTGATGAAATATGCAGTTGGTAGCTCTATCAGGAAACGTGGAAATCCGTAAGCAGTTACGAAAGTAAATGCGGAACAAAAGCAGGCGATGCTCATAACGCAAAACACCGAAGCTTTCTAGAACTCCACGCACTAACTTGGGAGTCTTGCGAAATCGGCTATCGTGAAGTCAACTGTGGTCTGTGGTGCTCGGTATGGTCAGACACTGGCCACTTCGCCACTTTCACTGCTTGTTCATCGATCGATGCGAACTAACGGCAGCCAATGTACCAGTTTACAATCACGACCTTACACTTTCAATGGCACTTCTTTTAAATAACAGAGCATTTTGAAAGGGGCTATGACGCTAAACAAAGGCAAAACAGCTCGAGGCTGATATTTCGTCGAGGAAGCCATTTAATATTCATCAGCCGATAAGTTTTACACCGTAGCGATTAACTTGCCTAAAACGAGTAAACGAGTATGCAAAATTGTGTTGTCTGTAATTACAAGGATAAAATGTGGATGCTGATAAATTGGTTTGTAAGCAATAAAACTAGCTAATTACTACATTTTAAAGAACGAATTTGAAGGCACGGCTCCAGTAGTCCTCTTTGAACGATAGAGAGTCAAATTCAAAGATATTTTCCATTATTATCATGCAAATTAGCATCGTTGTAGTAAAAAAGTGAACTTCCTTAAATTACCAGATGCGAGACACTTTAAGTACCAAATGTGTCAAGAATACGAATAATAGTTACGTAGTTAGTACTCATAAGTGACCTTGTGAGCCCCTCACAACCGCAACATTTTCAATCAAAGCTTATCAGGTAATCCTATTTATACTGGTTCTAGGGTTTCGTTAAAATTTTTAAAGGAAGTACCTACGCGGTTTACTGCTCTTACTGTCGTAGGCCCAAGAAGTCCAGTTGGATATTATTTTGCTGTTTGACAACAAAACTTTATTGATTCGTATGGACCAGTTCACGACGTTTACGTATTATATTGACCTCCGTGGCGCATACGACCATATCGCGTATGAGTTTCGGAGAGTTGGTTCGATTCCCTTGTTAATAAAACTTGTTTGTATGATTTGGGTGTTTTGGTTAGTCATTTGTTATCAAGACAAGTGGTCAGGGAAATATACACTTGACTGTTGGGTTCATATTTATTCTCCAATTTAAGTGTTTTATTTCTGATGGATAGGCGATTAGTAGGTGAACATATTATAATATGGTTTAGTTTAGTTTGCATTCTTTTAGTGTCTTGTGTCTTTACATAATATCTTATTTTTATTACGTAAGTGTTTTTGACATACCGATTAATGTAGGCAATGATTTGGAAATTTAAAATACACATTTGAACAATCACGTTCTAAATGATAGCGGGTGATTTAGTATACATAACATACCTACCTAATCTAATACCTATACACAAACACCCATAAATATTTACAATATGTACCATATTCTAATTTAGTAACTGCATAACAGAATAAAAATAAATTTACAGGATCGTCCGTCAGTCCTTTTTCTATTCGAATATTTCAATGCAATTAAGCCACTTGATATCTTACAGACTCATCAGACTTTTTTTTTAGTCGATACTTATGAAATTTCTAAAAGATACTAATTACTATATTATTTTAAAATGAAATCATAAACCAAAAATATTCATAACTTACTAGGCTATAAACTTCCTTGAGCCCGCTCGTGATGAAATCCAAAATTGGAACACGTTCACGATGAAATCGTCTGATTCTATCACAAGCACAGCCACTACAACTGACACAGAATATTACTCAACACACAGAAACGATGTAGAGAAAAGCTACAGTAACACACTGTACGAATACAACAACGCTATATCGTCTTCAACAATGGCTACATTAGCAATTCTAAAACAGGTTTTATTTGCAGTTCACAAAAAAATTAACGCAAAATATAAAGCAGCGCTTCTCGAGGAACACTTGTTTCTCTACGCGTTGCGCACTAGTGACTGAGCGGAGTGGAGGAAGGAGAGGACACGATCGCGGGCGAAACGCGAACCACGAATCAATGCTGCGCACCATTTCGGTGTGTGCCGTTCACAGCACCACACCAGCACACACATCGACACGAGGGATACCTAGCTTAGTCAGAGTTGTCAGGCACGACGACGACAGCGGGGAACAGCTTTGTCTCGCCACAGCGGCAACCCTGTCTGGAGTTACCTGCTCCACTGGTTAGGTTAGAGCAGGTTAACGGACTCTCTCTCGGATGGTGTAGTTCCCGTGGCTCGGCGTGAATGGCGCGAGAGGAACATCGGTGAGGTTTTAGTTTGGGTATTCTGCTACGGCGGTGAGTCCCACATAATTCCGGTCTTCCCCAGACTGGTCTACTCGTAAACGAGTTTCCTCACCGAGAACAAAAAAAAAAAAAAAAAAAAAAGGTTAACGGACTCTGTGGCTGAGTGACCCCTGTTTTTATTAGGGTGCAATGCAATCGGTAATGAGCCACCTATAAATTGAAAAGATGAGCAAGCAAAACAATACCGTTAACAATGAAGTATTGTTTGTAAAAAGCCACTGCACTGGTTCAGTTCAATAGACATTGTGTGCCACAATTTGATAAAAACTATAGTTCTTTTCTTGACCATTCTTTAACTAATGAAGTATGGTACGATGTAAAATTACTTTAAGTTGCATCAGATAGAGTGTAAATAAATAAGTAACCTACTTCAGATATCAATACGGATAATGGTAAAATTATTCAAAATCACAGAACAGAAGTATTAGGCACTACTGTGTCTAACAACGCTGAAAATTATCAGAAAATATGCAATAGATTTATTAAAAACCAAACTATATTTTTTAACTGTTCACCAATCAAATCGATCCACGTCGATAAGATTGGTGAAAATTTTATCGTAACAGACGAGATCCGGTTAAGACGTCATAACTTACATTTACGATACAATACTAAATATGATTTAAATATCAAATAATCTACGTCTAATAACGTCAGCAATGATAGTACAGCTGATTCACGTTTTCTGCGTTTCATTCAATGCCATTGCGTAGTTGAACTTGATAACACACTTACAAGTTATGTTATTATTTAGATGAATCCGGTAGTCGGAACGAGTTAAGATATTTAACGGGATTTATAGGAAACCAGTTTTAATTTCGTATAGAACATGATAAAGCATGTAAGAGAGAAGACGTCATGATTGTTATCTTTTAGTATAACCAAAATGCAAAACTGGTAGAGAAACATCTTGACTTGAAGATATAAAACGGTATGTGATAATTCTCTCACCTAATTGGCAAATGGTATAAAATACACCAGTACGGACCAGTTAAATTCGGAGTAAATCAAAGAGATTTAAAAATCAGTCATTTGAGACCTTGACTAGTCGGTCACTCTTGGAATGCGTAGCACTTGTGAAGTCGCGTCACCATCCGATGACGGTTGTTGAGAATACAAAACAAAGAATAAAGCATTTTGTACTGGGCAGTACATTATATTCAGGTTTTGATTCACCTGATCATTTACTTCATATAAATAGATTTACAATAAAAGTATAGGTAATCGAAAATATACAAGTAACTATAGAAATATGCTTGTCTTCTTAACAACTTGATCAAAGTTGCTTAGCTATCGGAATTCCACGAATGCAAGTGTTTTGATTGCTTATCTGTTATGGACCATAAACAATAAGAGGAATGCGCATGAATAAAAGTTTAAAAGTGAATATAACATAGATATAACTTTTTAAATTTTGAAATTCAATAATAGGTGAGAGGAACGACCGTATGAGATAAATATTTAAATTCTCTAGCGGTCGTCTTGCGGTAGTTGAAACTATTTAAACAATACAAATATTGTTTCTTTATTTAAACAATGAAATTTGAAACTGTTTATCTCATGTTCTAGAAATAATCACAATCTATCCAAACTTCGAACGATGTTATCTCTATTAGTGATTTCATTCGATAGGAATCAGAAGATTAAAATCTACAATTCTACATTTAGATATCACTAGCAATATGTTTGTAGCACGTCAATCACAGTTTTTGTGGCTACCCCTTACCTCGTACTGCTTGTTAGCTGACGCACTCGTGTAAAAGACTTCAGCAGTGCTGGGAGCTCCCGGTTGGGACGTCCGACGCGCACCTGACACCAACATCGTTTAATTTAACAACAGAATAACAGCGCTTCAAGCTACTTATTGTACTAAAGATTAGTACGTAAATCAGATAAGATTAAACTGTGTATGCAGGTACTCTTTTGTGCTTTACCGCAAACAATTGTAGCTTAAGAAACAACGGTCTCGTCAAAATTTGTAAATATCGATTGATTTGGTTTAACCAACAATAGAATAAAGAACAATAGAAAAGATTAATCATTATGCTATATCTAATTAGTGTGACATATTGGCATGGCATTCGTACAAGTTGTTGATGCACATTGGAAAATAATTTATGTTTATTTTGTATTGAAATTTACAGTTTATTGTAACAATGAGACGATTTGTAGAGTTATTTATTAATTTTGAATTAGAAATCTAGAATAGATATGTCTCTTTCTGTACCAATGATTTAAGATATGTGGTTGTTGTACGAGTATTTGGTTTGTCTATTGCTAATTAACCATGGATGAAATGGACTACTATTAATGTACCTAAAGTACCTACCAATTATTATTTTCTAACGCATACATGGCTTATTACAATATTAACCACTCTCTTTGCTTAGTACATGTTCGGTTTGCCTTGCGATAGCCCTGATAATAATCAGGTAGGTACTATACAAAAACAATGTTCCCTAATTTAACCACGGCTACGGTTGTTTATTGGTTCAATAAATACGTATTATCTTAGAACAACAACAGAGTTGAGAAATAGTTCTAAATCTACGATATAACAATATTTACTGAAGATGCTTGCACAAAAGCTAATATTGATGCAGCAGTAAATTTTTCATAAGGATTAGTTTAATATTAGCTAGTATTTCACAATAGAAGAGCATATTGACTCTACCAGATAATACGTATTATCTGCAACAGCTGGTTATGATAACACTATTGGATTAAGCAGCTAAAATTTCCACTATAAATCAGAGACCTGTGCAGTCAAACAAAGAAACAATCCTTGAACATGTAATAATATAGTATCATGCAAAAGATAACGTGAAACTATTCACACAAGTCAATCTAGGTGTCAAAATACAGTATCTTGAAAAACGAACGGTCCCATAGGAAAGCCCGCAAAAAAAATTGAAAGCGAAGAGAGTGTATCTATCTACCTGCTGTAACACTGCACAGTGCACATACCGAAATCAGAACTCTCAATGCAACAGAAAACACAGTTAGATAAAGTTATTTCAAAAAAGGTCGATTGGAATTTATTTTTAGCTCTAAACAATACAAATAAAGCAGCAAATGTTAAAGCTTCTGCAGAATCTTTAGACATATCCGATATAATATTATATATTATAATAATATTATAAGTAATCTGGGTAATTGAATCTTGAATCATTTGACAACAAATACCCGATTAACCTTCACCTTATCGGCGTAGGACCAAATATAGATTCGCGTGCTGTGCTGCCATTGCTAAGCAACGGTTTTATCACTTGATGACATCACAACAAGGTACAACAGAATAGACTACATTACTTGAATATGGTTACTAAGTAAGAGCACGAATTTCAGATTTTACTGCCGAAAACAAACAACAATGTTATGATTTTAGGCTATAAACAACATGATACGGCAAGTAGAGAACAGACTACAAAATATAATTTAGTCAGTTTAAGACTAAACTGTTTATTCATTAAACACATATTGGTCTAGTGAAAGCTAAATTCGAACAGTGTGGTTTTAGCTCGATAATTTTGAAAACATTAGAGATGGAACTCAAATCGTTATGCATGCTTTTGTCTTCTTATTATTTTGCTTCTCTATCTGACACACCATCTTTATTATAAAGTCCACCACTACAGTAATTTGCAGTAAGTACAGTAGGTAACTAGTAGGTGCATACAATATCTAATAGGGTTTGTACTTTTGTATTCTATTTTGACATCTGGCCAGATTCCATTACGTAAATTAATACTTAATTAAGGTGCTTTACACGATCTGACAATAATGGGAACTGTCTTCATTTCGAAGAGTTCTATTTCGAATTTGATACGCAGTACACTCATTGAAAGATATTCTTGTGTTGTGTAGGATACAACGCATTTGGTTATATTTTTGTAACTAGTAGTTACCCGCGACTTCGTACGCGTCTACAGTTTCCGTGTACATTATATTATCTGTGCGTGTACCGAGCGGATACTTCTTTGAGAAACTTGACATTACACGTCATTACACCGAACTCGTACCTATTGGAATGTCAAACGCTAGTGGTTAGAACAAAGAGGTAGTACTACCTACGCCCTGTCAAACTGACGTGACATGACATGACAATGAAATCCTCTTGCCAATTGGCGCTGTTAATTCTTTTCGTTCATTTTATCCTGTAGATCCTGTTAATTATTCGAGATAAAAAGTAGCCTATGTGTCAATCCAGGTTACGAACTATATATATGCCAACTTTCATCCAAGTTGGTTCAGTAGTTTAGACGTGATTGAAACACAAACATCCAAACATCTAAACATCTAAACTTTCGCATTTATAATATTAGTAGGATGATCAAAAATGTCTTGTTAATTATTTAATAATTGCTACTCTACTACTGACTTTGTGTAAATGGAATAATCATTTGAGTTTGAGCTAAACTGTCTACTATACCGATTCGTAATTCTGATCTAGAATACTTCGCAGAATCTTTATCTAATAGACTTTGGTCGTAATGAAATGATGTGTGCTGAACTGTCCCAGCAGCCACAAGTAGGAAACCAATCTCTGCACAAATAGATAATAATAATAATAGTTGTTCGTACTAAACCCAACAGCAGTGTTCGGATACAGATTATCCAACGCCCGCACGTTTAAATATTTTCCGGGAGCAGTGTCTGCCTCTCTGAATTAATTTAAGGGCGGCTTGCACCAGAATCGCTAAACGCGTTTAAATCTTAAATAGTATTTAGCGAGTTGTCAAGTCATACAAATACGTCAGATTTAAATTGATTTAGCTGTTAAACACGTTTAGTGATTCTGGTGCAAGCCGCACTTAGCAGTTTGTTTGGGATAAGTTTTAGATTAAATAAGATAATTCTAGTACTTACACATATATTATGACATAAATATAAATGATTGTATATCTGAGTAATACCATCGATTGGTCCATGGTATTACTAATACAAATATCAATTAAAACAGTATCTTAATTGTTGTTTGTTTGTTTGTTTGTTTTGCAACAATCTCAAAAATGCTTTTATGAAATTTTGAGTTCGAAACTTACGAAAAGCATTGGGAGGTGGATGCTGTTACCTAATGTTTGGTTCTGGCAAAGAATATTATTACAAGTTGTGGCAAGAAGTTATGTTGGAGTATTAGTACTGTAGGTCTCTAATATAATTTAGAGGTGAATTTTAAATGCAGACCTTCGAAGAATACCTCCGTTAATTGCTATGAAACACTCCTTAAAAGGAATGAAGTAATAAACTCTACGAAGAACAACACAAGGTTAATTAATTCTGAGTCACTCAAAAGATAATGTCATCTTAACCAGAAACCAGGACCCAAACTATGTTTCGCACTAAGAGAACCTAATGAGAGAACTTAAATCAGCATTAATCTTATTAGAACTTTGACTGAAACCCATAAACATACATTACGTAATTTTCACTATACTCTACTAAATAAAACTATTTGAGACCTTCGACCTTTGGAGCTAAATATAGATTAAATTAAATGTCAAAAAGGCGCATAGAAATAATCCTGGAAAGAAAAATAGCTTGGCTTTTAAAATTCAGCAGAAAAGCGACGCCCACGTTTTTTCATGCGACGCACCGCCCACGTTCACTGCGCCCACGCGAAACTACCCCATCTAAAGCCTCCCCTATGTCAGTGTTAATTACGTAGTTCTCCGCACAATTTACCCCACGTCCCAGGCACGTGATACGACCCTTTATTAAAATATAGAATCGATAAGATTTTATCGTGTTGTCAATTTATTTGCATTAAAATGATGTTACTATAGTAACTAAAACTGTTTTAGAAGCTGTAGCATCTGAATTCTGAAAAGAATAAGCTAATCTGACTTTGCATAATATAATACTCGTAGATTCAATTTATAAACAAATGAGATTAATTTCATACGAGTTAAAAGTATCTAGATAGTAGTAATATAAATAATAAATATAAATATTCATGGACATTTCACACGACGCCCTCTAGTCCCAAACTAAGCAAAGCTTGTAATATGGGAACTAGACGCTGATAGAATACTTATATACTTTTTTTTTTGTAAATACATACTTATAATACATAGTAACCCAGACATAGAACAAACATCTATGTTTGCCACACACAAATGTTTGTTCTTGGTGGGGATCGAACCCACGACCCACAGCACGGAAGGATGAAGAAAGGAGGAAGAAGTAATGATGGGATAATACCAACGATATTAGTAACACAATACCTACAAATATACAATCGACGGTGCATGTACAGTACACCAAGGAAATCGCGTTGTGCTTTGGCAACTAAAGTAGGAGTCTTAGTTTCTTGTATATTATGTTCCATACAAAAAAAGGTATCAGCTGCCTCAAGGTTGTGTTCCTCTGGAATGGCGCAATGCGTTCTCCCCCGATAACTCCAAGGTTATAACAAGATCTCTCGGGCGTGCCGAAGAGGAGAGTTATTTGATGAAGGACTTTACATTACATGAGCTTAGCAAACGAGAACCTTGGGGGTGTTGTCTCAGAAATTGCGGATTTCTTGCATGGTATGAATTATGTTATAATGTAATGCTCACCCACATTATTTGCAAACCCCGAGCAAATTCTAGTATTTCTTCGTTAGGTATGGCGTCGCGTCGTTAGGCATATTACCTAAATTCACGATTATTTTGATATTTATTTATTACGTTAATAATGCTCGAGATTAGCATCTTCTTTGATTATAAGTATATTAGTCGAGGTATATAACAAACTCCTTGACAGTGTTATCTTTATCACAGATTTTGCGGAAATGCGCAACTGATAAAATATTATGATTTCATTAATTATTGGAAAATTAAGTGTTTATTATTATAAGATATAGCGGAAATAATTTCAATGAGCTCTTGATTATCTTGGCAAAACCTCGTTCAAATCTGGGTATGTTTCAGAGGGTCGAGGTGCGACAAGGCCTTGGCCATGCGTAGAGGATTAGGGGTTGGTCACGCAGCCGGTGACGTCACTTTCCCAAATGCCGTTGAGTTGTGGTCATGCGCCCTCGGCCTACAGACATGTAGTCGCCTACAAAGCAAAGCCACTCTACACTGAGCTTCGGCACTCCTCACTCCTTCCTCACCAGTAAAGAAAATCAATTGAATAAGAGAAGCTCTTGACACAATGGTTATTGTTTGGCCTTGGGTTACGCGTCGTTCAACGAAGTAAATTTACTGCTGTTCGTAAAGTAAGTAACACCACAATCAGTGATTGAATACTCGTTTAAATTCGTCCGTTATTTTTATTATAACAAGCACTTCTTTTATCATTAAATAATATCATATATTTTTAGCACTCATCCGTCACATCTACTTACAGATATTTTGGTATTTTGTGTGGTCGCATCACAGCTGATACGCAATCTTAATCGAGTACGTTTAACTGTGGATATTCTGGACTACTCACTCACTACGCGTTGGAATTTGAACGTAAATATTTGAGTTCGATATTTAGCAGAGCAATCTATTTTTGGGCTAAATGAAAATACGCTGAAATAAGTACTTACTGATTGGGCGAATCGGGTGCATTATCGGCAAATGTGATAAATCAGTACTCATTATGAATTTGTTAATAACTGAAAATGTTTGTTTTTCTGACTTATTGACGCCGGCGAAATTAGTCTCAGAGTGGGTAGTAGTGAGTGAATTCACGTTGTTGACATACAGAGGTGATGTATGTTTAAATTGACCAGATCTATTTTAGAGAACTCTACATTTTATGGAAATACATAAAGATTTTGCATTCATTCATACGAATATTTTTAAATATTATTATAAAATAACTAATGATTCAGTAAATGTTTGTAATTTATCCACAAACTACTTTATTCATAACATTAGCATGGTGTCATAATATTATTAAATCTACATGAAATATTTAGGAATATTGGCAATGCAGGTAGGCACTTGCACTAAAATGAGTTTGTTTTATAAATACGGAATCACGATATTAGTATTATTGCAGTAGTGAACGAGTTATTTCATAAATATATACATTGACAATGCGGCCACCCGCTTTGCGCTTCCCAGGGGGTAAATCGCGTTGCGAAACTAGTGCAGCTGATTTAACACACGACTGATAGACAACCCGACACAGAACTAACATTCTCCGGACGCTCCGTAGCCTGGCAAAACCAAACCCGATAAATGATTTAGCCAAAAGAAAAGTGGATCATACTGTCGAGGAATACCCCCGACAAAAAAGACGAGTCTATAGTACCTACATCACAACAGCAGATGATAAAGCGTATAGGCACAATTAATTATTATATCTGATGATTGAAGTTTTCATTGATCACCATGGCTTGTGATGGTGGTGCTGGTGACATATTTGCACCCATTGTATTCGCCAGGCATGCCGACAAACTTTGACTTTCTTTGGGCGATGTGTCGAAACTCTACATATAACTGCGAAATACAATTGGCGTTCCTCCAAATAAATATATGTGGCAAATAGATATTTCCGCCTGGCGCCAGCCTCATCACAAATAAGTACGCACCTACGGATGCTCTATATCATTTTATAAGCTCGCACTTGATGGTAAAAATATTTAGGAAACTCGTAAAATAAAACTCAAGAATTTAGAAGGAATGACGCATTACATCAAAATATAACTGACATTAATTTGAGTTCAAGATAAATTGCCGGGCAAGACAAGTCCACCGCGCAATTTATTGACAACAATAATGCCAATGGCAGCGATATTTATGATTATTTGTGATAATTAGGTAAGCCCGTGTATATTTTTTTACTATGGATTTTATAAACGTATATCGAACCCAAAAACAGCATTGTTTGATTTGCACAACATCACTCATACATGATGTCCTTACGCATATGTTTGCTCTGCACCGAGATAGCAGCTAAAATATAGCTGACTTTCTCAGAAAAGCACATGTTAATAAAATATCAGGTCTCATTTTCATATCGTCCAGTATTGAACAATACATAATGTTATCGTTTTAAGGCATAATGCTTAGTAAAGTGCAATAAAGATTTTGAATTTGAATTTTGAATACTACATGAAAAAAACAGTCATCACAAAAATTTAAAACCACAATAAACTTTTCAAAAAAAAATTCATGGACATTTCACACGACGCCCATACACGAAACCATACTAAAATCCTCGTTTGGCGTAGACCGCCTTCACCTTAACCAGATGTTTTCAGATCGGGTGATATCTATCAAGTTTTGGTGGGATCGATAACATAACATATGCTACAGCGACAATGCTAACACGTGCCTGGCGGATAATATTGTTTTGTAAATAAATGGAGAAACCAAAATGGTATGTTAAGTTTAATAATATTAAAGTAATAACTATTTCAAAGCGTGTGAATATTAAACGAAGCTTAGGTTACACGAGCACAAATAACAAAATATACATTGCATTAGTACATACATACAGGTAATGCTAGCATCAGCCTAATTATGGGAAAATTGCAATGGTGTAATAATAATAAGTACTTAACTCATGGTAGAGTTTAATTTGATCCATTCAAAGATTCAACATTATAAATCAAAGACATTATTTGTATCAATGCAAATAAAACAAAAAATGTATCCAGGACATAAAACGCATAACGACGGCGACTAGATGGAGGAGAGCCAACTAGGGCAACTTGCAGGCATCAGTGTATTGCAAACTACTATAGAGATCTACTATAGTCTAGAAGTCTAGATGATTCCCTTAAATAAAGAAGAAAAGTACCAGTTGATGAGAATTATAAGTAAACATTTGAATTTTAAATATGTAATAAAAAGCTAAAAGCGACACGTTTGCCTCCTCTAAGGAAGAAATAAATGGGGAAACGCTATCGGTAAGTTTCATCAGGGGGTTACCCTTTCTATGAATCAGACAAATGAAAATGCGGATAGTGATGTAGTGCTATTAAATAATGAAGAGCAGAAACTAATGAACCGGATTTAAAGATCAAATGACCAAAACTAATAAATTAATCTGCCTACATGTCTGAAGATCGAATGCTCGGGTAATTTTGCAACGACCTCGGAGGCTCGGACTCTTGCGAGCTATGATGGCTGGCACAACAAAACACAATAATTTATAGTACATAGGTAAAGTACATCACAATATTAATACAGTAACATTTTCGTGGAACGAATCCAGTTACTCTATCTTCTTCTTCTTCTTCTTCTAACTTAAGAGCTGTGCTCTTGTCGGCGTAATGTATGCATTTCCCGCCAGGTTCTTCTTTTCAGGGCAGCTTCCTTGACGTCCTTATACGACATGACATCTATCTTCGCCTTCACTTGGCTCATGTAGCTAATACGCGGTCTTCCTCTTCCTCTCTTTCCTTCTACCTTCCCTTCAATGATATTTCCGATTAAGCTGTCATGTCGTATAAGGTGTCCAATCATCTTTCCTCTCCTGTTCTCAACAACTTTTATAAGGGCTCTCTCCTCGCCTACTCTATCTACAAAATACTTATGTCGTCACAAAACAAAACAGATTATAAAGCCCAGTTTATACTAAACTATGAGATGCCTATGGAAAGTTTCAGAAATATATATCAATAATACTGTTGATAAAGATTCAAATTACATCAATCATGTCGATAACTCTGATATTTAATTTGTTTGATTACAATTTTAATAATAATAATAATAATACCTAATAAACACAATACAAATCTTATCTACTGATAAATCGGCAAAAAGCTATGACGTACCAATATACCTATACATAGTTATATCTTCCTATTGCAAATGTCAGTACAATAAAATTCTATTTTAACAATGCCATTCGCGTTCATATATCACTTTGTACTTCTACCTACTTGTGACTAGGACTGTTGCCACACGTAATCATTACGTACAAGTGTTGCTGCAATCGTGGAAAAACACCAAGACGTCGCTTCAAATAGACATTCATGAGACTGTTTGAGTATGAGTTATGAAATCCGAGTCGTATCAACAAATCCAAGCTATTCGATCAATCCAAACTGAAGCTATACTAAATCTTCTTGCTTTTAAAACAGATACAACTAGATTCAGAGCACGTTTTATAATGGCTCCGAGAAGACGGTTTAAAGGTTACGCGTGATTGAGAGAACATTTTTACAATTTAGATGATTGAAGGGAGTTATAGATTGAATGGACGTCATTGAATTAGGGAATAGGCGGTACAAACCTACCGAACAGGTGGAAAACTTACATCTGACTGTCAAAACAAAAGAACAAAAAATAAGTTATAGAGAAACGATGAGAAGTATAGAGGAAGCTAGCTACCATAATTTTTCAAGTATGCCAAGATGGTCGAAAACACTTCGATTGAATACAGCACTGTAAATGCTCGTACTGCGGGACGCTTGCTCAAATCGAATCAATCTATCCAGATTTATAAAGATTCATTCGGTAGAATCTTTTCTGTAAAGTCAGTTTTTCACATAAGCGTTTCGCTCGAATACCCACGAACAAGAGGCCGCTTCGTCACGCCATTGAACGGTAATGAGGTACAAGTACAAGTACAGCCAGCCAATCTGTCGCCGGCATCAGGCCGACGAGTGCTGCAAAAAGCTGGTAAAAAAACACCAACGTAGCGAATAGAGCTTAAGTGATACAGAGCTGAACAGTTGCGGTTCGGAATACTAAGCGCAGAGCATCATCGATAAAAGTATAAGTAATCGAACAGAAAATATGTGCAAGTACCTACTACATAACTCCATGCATATGCATATAGAAAAGAGCTAGGAAATATATACAGTTAACTCACACTTTTTAAATCTTCATATATCGGTATTGGGATAATCCTTCGTGTTTGTGCAAGATGCAGGCATTTCTAGATACGGTTAAGCTACAAATGCATCACGACACCGCCTAAACTTCACTAAGGCTTTAATTAAACGTGTGGCCGGTCATATGACCATTTTATTAATGCTATAGAACTCGCAGCATGAGTTAGATTGCATCATGGTCCCAAGAGACAGAATACAACGGGTCTGTCACGTTCTTCAAACTCAGTCGACCTAATCATACTTTACAATTGAACTCTTTCATACGAACATAGTTTGATATTATATGACAGAAGGCACAATATAATTTACTTTATATTATTATATATTAGATTATTCTGCCCATATTTACTAACAAAGTAAACAAAAGCGTAAAGGAATTAGAACTACGCAGCAATTATTTTTCACAAAGAGGACAAAGTATTATGAATCATTGTACAGTGATTTGATATTATACCACAATATTATATCTACGATTATTTTAGCGAGTGGGCATTTTGATAATAATGGTGAGTTGTGACCATGACAATATACCTACTTATAAAAATCATGTACCTACTTATGACACCACATTTATTCTGATAACGTGCATTTCGTTCATATTTATCCAAGAGTAGAAGCATCAAGTCCTAAATCAAATTTGAGATATCGATCTGTCTGCATCGCCGGCGGCAACCCCATGTGATGTCATCAATAATGTATGGTTTAGCTAGATGGTTTTTGTGGCTGACATCAGCAAAATGGACAAGACAAAAAACATATTTGTATTGAACAAAAGTGTCACTTAAAAGATTGTATATTGGACAGATAAAGCTGATTATTGTCCAAATTAATAGAATATACAAGGAGAAGTAATAGTTCAAATTACATATTACATTGTATATATACGAACTCGCAACTTTAAATGTATGAATGAACAAATATTTTTTCGCTAAGTACCGGAAAAGATGAGAATCGACATATCAATTCGTATTTTAGCAAAGACATTATTTATTTATTTATTTATTTTAAAATTTCACACAAATAGTTAGTGCTAGGAGGACTTAATGCTAAGAGCATTGTCATTACGAGAGGTATAAGACAAAATACAGTGAAGAATATAGACGAATGTGTTGTGTTATAATAAAAACATGTACCTAGGTACTGGTGAGGTAAATGACCTTTAAATAGGGATAAATAAAAATAAAGTGGTCTGATCACGAAGATATTGCACTGTTTACACTATACGTTATACTAGGTACTGTGTAGGTACAGAGGTACTTGTACACTTGCTTCAAGCGAGCTAAAATTAATTGCCGCCCTGGATTCTGCGAAATTCAATAACCTGCTTACAAAGAAAATTGCCTGCTTCAAACAAATTGGAGGACGAACAATGATTAAGATCATGATTCATGCCAAAGAGAATCATAGCCCGTTTTAGTTAGACTTCAATTACCAGTATTCCATGAAGAGTGAATGTTAAGTTACTAAGACATTAAGATAAGCTTGTAATTTCTACTAGAGTTACAGAAGTGACAGTGTATGGTGTTTGACTAAAAAGTTATGTCAATGGTGAACAATAAACGTGAAAGTAAACGGTTTTGAAATCATAAAATTAAAAAGAAATCTTGATGCTCCTCTCATTCCTATATAAAGGAAGATGTTGATGAAATATAGCGATGAAAATATTAATCAATTATTCGCTTCAGCCATAAGGAGACAACTGACCATCTCAGAGGAATGTGATGATTTTGGCAAAGAGCCATTAGCTTCCGTCGTGGGAAATACCATTTTCTTTACACATTGTCACATGTTATAACACTCATGTGGCTATGTTGATTATATATCAAACACTGCAGTTATATAAATGTTAATATATCATTCAACCTGGCTTAGCCAATGCCCGCAGTGCCCGCACCTTTAAAAAGTCAAGGGCATTCATTATGAGCAGAAGTTAGTCGTTTGAACACGCGAATATATCCGAGCACTTTTCAACCAGAAAAGAAAGATTCAGCAACACGAAAAACTTTTATACGACTCTGATAGATCTTGGAACAATTTTATTGTAACACTTTGTCTGCATTTCAAACAAAGAAAGACCGCATCTTTCCAGTGTTTTGTACTATGTTAATTGCTATTAGGTAATAGAAATTAGCATAAATTACGCATTTATTTATCACAATCGGCATGTAAATATCCACCTAAAGCCAGCTTACCCTGACCTCTGATTGAACTATCACGTACATTGAATTCAATTCATAATGATCGGAGATAGGAGAGCGGAGATTTCTGGATTGATCAAGAGGATCATGTGGTTACTAAATGTCACGATAGGACGATTGCAATTCTCGTAAGTTCTCAAACGAACCAGATGAAACGAGAGGGTTTTATGAACTGCGAAATTGAATGACTACCCATATCACATGACTTAAAGCGTGCAGTTAGACATCTCTAAGGTTGCGTTGCATCAGGATTTATTTACTTCACCTTAGAGCTGGCCTAAGATCTGATAATGGCTAACTTTCCATTATTGATCAAGTTGGAAAATCTAGAGCGTATGGATAATCTAGAGCTCACAGGATGTGAGCTCAAGTGGAAATACAAGGTTTAATTCGATAGGAGAAACGCAAAAAGAAATGTATTTTAGTTATAAATATATCAAGAATGGTGATATATGAGTACGAGTGAAGACCGACGAAAGTCAGCAGAAATACAAACGCACCCGGAAGGAATACTCACTAATCATATAACAAAGAGCTTTGTGAGAAATCGTACAAATACGTCTATTCTCGATCACTATCGCGCCCTTTAGGACTGTTATATCTACATTTGTAGATGTAAGAAGTTGACCTAAGATACTGAAGTGCATAGATGCGTGGGAGTTGTTTATTGGATTGAACTTAAAGTAAACACGTCTGTCAGCAGGTTGTGCAATTGTGCATCTATGGGGGCGTATTTCGCAGTGCGAAAGAGCCGCTGCTGAGAACTTGTTTGTAATAGACAGCTAAAGGCGAGATGACCTGCGCCAAAGTTCAAAGGTTGAGTATGTACTTAGGTATCATTACATCTAAGGCGTGCTAACAGAAAGGCAAGAACATGCATTTCTAAAATTTTACATATAGGGAAAGCACGGCCAGTTACCGGGTCATTCATTAATTAATTAGAAATTATTTACTTTGCTAAAAATATGTTTTAATGATTAACATTTGGCTTTACACACTTCGCCCGTAATAAAAATTACAGATGATGTTATTAGGTAGGTAGGTAGTAGGTACCTATTTAGTTATTAAAATCAAAAAACATTATGAGTGAAATAAAAATTTATAAAATATTAATAATATTCATTATATTTATGCAGTTGTTCATAATTGGGGTTTTATATTAATACTTTTCACTCTGGATTCCATCCAGACTGATGATGACAAAGATAAATTTCCTGTGAAAAACCTCAGCTATCTAGTTGGCAATGCAAACAATTATAATTAAACCCCGCCAGTGACCAGCGAGTTATTTTTAATACCTCTCACACCTAGCATCATAACGGAAGGTATTTAAAGTTTTATGAAACATAAAATTATAAAAGTGCAGAATCTGGAGCCATTTCATGTACAATTAAATTTATTTTTGAGATTTATTTTTTTATTATTTTCAGACAGCAAAGGAAGAATAGTTATTATGTTAAGCTGTTTATATTTTGAAATGTGAATAGATATACTGTTAGCAATTAGCACCAAGATGGTAGGATACAACTTATTGTTTAAAATTGTTTGGTTTTCATATATGCTATTGATCTAGTTTCTCATTTAATAATTGTAAGTAATAAAATATGAAAGTTATATGTCATAACAGTTTTGTAAATTGTTGCACTTAGTTTACAAAAAGTACCTCACCCAGAAATTTCTGATGAAGGATAATAATAAAGTAGGTAAGTATTACAAACAAGGAGGACAACAAAGGCAACATCGTTTTTCAAATGCATTCTCAGATTACCCTTCAACTGATCTATAGAATTGCAAACCGAAGAGGGAAGTGACAATAACGGATCTGATACTATTCAAGTCATTATCTACAGTTTGTAAGCGCAAGGTTATCATAGGGAAGCAGTGTACCCGCTCATTTGCATATAACAATCTAATTTCCTGGTTCACTTGTCACCAGGGTTAGCGATGAGGAAAAGTCATCAGCAGGTGCTTAATAGTGTGCAGCCAACTGCCAACATGCTCTTAATATAAGTTGTTGTTTAGCATGATTGTAATGAGCTAATCAGTTACATAACTATGTTTAATAATATTCTTTGAATTTAATTAAATTATGTAATTTAAAATTGGCTATTCATAGAAAAGTTTCATTTTTATTAATTTTTTTATTCAAAGAACTCAATTTTACATTTTATTTTATTTTTCAAGTTTATTGAGGTAAGGTTTTTTGTTGGCTTTTGTTGAATTGTGAACTTGATTCAGAAACAATTTCTGGCTAATAACAACAATATTAATAAAGACAATAAACACAGATAAAAATTCAAATTTTGAAGTATGGATACAACCGCAACAGCTTTTAGTGTGGGTGGGTTGGGTATGTCTGTAATTTAAATACATATCGTCAGTGGGAAGGAAAAATTCTTAGCTCCTAGTGGTGCTTTATATGTATGTACAATGGCATTAGAAAACCTCTGATTTTCAACCGGGTATTTTGCTTCATGAGTTTGGTAACCAGAGGATAAGAATTTTATCACAAATTTCATATGATTCAAAAGTTCAACAACTATCCGCAATATAATCAACATTATTTCTTCAGTATTGATATGCAAACAGCATAAAGGTTGATTTTAAATTATTTTATTATTTGTCACTCAACCCAAGGACTAACTTGACTTTAGTACCTAGGTCATTCAACACTTGTGTTGAGGCATTCCCAGGATACGGCAAAACCTTACAATAAACGGTTCTTTTGGTTTTGGAAGAAGACAAACCTTATTTATTACCTACCTTTTCCTACTACTGCTCTGTATCTCTGTAGAATAACCTTGTTTTGTAAATAATATTTTTTTCATTCTATGGGTACCTACATCAAAAACTGTAAATAAATTCTTACCTTGAATGTATCGCTGTTGCAGGAGCCCGAGGTAGCCCGAGAGATGGTATCCACAGCTAGATGATTGGAGATTACAATTTCTAGGCTAACATGTATTATTTGCAAATCTTGGTAAGAGGTTATACTTGTTTCTCAGGGACCTTGGACTTTTGGTTAGAATACTAGATTATTCAAAACTAACTCATTATTATTATTTATATTTTTTACACATAACCTAAATTAGAATTTTACTATTTTCGAAACAAAATCCGCAAAAATAATATTATTTGTGCACAAAAAGATAAGTGTCAAAAAGAAAGAAAGAATGAATGAGAATGAATAAAATGAATTAGGTACCTATAGATTGTAAATGAGTGAGAGAGAGAGAAGAGGAGCACTTTCTAGAAAAAGAAAACGAACAAGCAAGAGCGAGTGAATAAACAAATGGTTAAGCTACTGTCAATCACCAGTCATCACTAGTCGTGATGTCAATATCAAAAGTTTTTTTGTCTATGGATTTTAAAGTTTTTCTTTTAAAGTTTTAGGGCGGCTTGCACCAGAATCACTAAACGTGTGTAACAGCTAAAGATATTTAAATCTGACGTATTTATATGACTTGACAACTCGCTAAATACTATTTAATAGCTAAACGCGTTTAGCGATTCTGGTTTAAGCCGCCCTTAAAGTTTTACCGTGGTTTTTCTATACATCTCTGATCCACGGTTAAAGCCCCCAACACATGTTGATCGAGCGAACGCCAACGCGAGCCAACGCGAGCGTAAGCAAGCGTAAGCAAATCGGAGTGCTACCATCCACATGTTTGGCAAGCCTACGCAAACTATTGCAAGCGGCCAACGTAGACGAGCGGGCCAACATGTGGACACGGTTGGCCGAGCGCAGGCAAGTGCCTTTGATTTGTGCATAAAACCGACACGGCTCTCGGCCAACTAAGGCGAGCGACACCGAGCCATGGCAAGGCAAGGCAAACATGCCGTCCACACGTTGGCGTTGGCCTTCACTCGTCGACGTTGGGCCAACATGTATAGGCGGCATTATAGTTGTGATTTTCTTTGTGAAAAAACTAACAATAAAATATGTAATACTTACAGCTTGGCAAATTAAACTTATTTAAATTAAACAATACTAGGTTATTATGTACATACTGACTTCCAGTCTTCGTATAATATAAAACCTTATTACCTACATACAAAAATCCTGATCGATCCCTTTTATTTTTTTGCTTGTCGATTGTCATTATTAATCAAACCTTCAAACCCATCAAAAAATAAATTGTTTACTCCATTATCCAGATTTTGAAAAAATAATAATTCTCCCTATCTAAACTCAAGCACCCACTTATTTTATTTTCAAAATGCCGGTTGACGCTCCATGTTCGTGCAGTACTCCAACGGAATGTCAAGTAAATCATACTACCTATAATTTATACAAATACAACAGGTAGGTATAATAATTGCCCGCCAGGCAGAGCATGTAAACCTCAGTGTGTATGCTATTGCTAAAAGGAAGTGGTCTTTGATGCTCTCGAGTGATGGGCGCAGTGCAATGCATCACAAGGCACATCCTCAGTGGACGTGCTCGGTGACGCAATGCATTGTTATAGGCCGAGGTAACCACTTAACATCAGGTGGGCTATCGGCTTGTTTCCTCATTTAGATAGATAAAAAAATGATTGTAATGGAACGGACAAAGTGTTTTTTTTATACTTTCTGTGGTAAAAACACTCCAGGCATCTCATTCATTCTTCATTCTTTCATTCATTCTTGCGAAGGAGGTTGGTTTTTTCTGCCAGTTTGGTCGGTGGTGCATGTTCAATTTTCTTTTCACCGAAGAAATCACGAAATCGCTACCTACCTGCCTCTTGCGGGGTAGATAGACCGAGAGAAATAATATTCGTAAACTACGCTTATGGATTTGATCACGGATGATCTCGACCAAAATGATAGTGGGATGGAATCTTTGACTGCAAGCAAAGGTGATACCCCAGAACGTAAACCGATGGATTCTTCAAGCCCTTCCACAACGGAGCTGGAAGTCTTTAGCTTCCCCTCGGTATGTACCTGTAGCTGACCTTCAAAAGAGAAACTTTCCAAACTTGCAAAATATTGGGTTAGGTACCTACCTACTGGAGTAAATCAATAACTCTACGCACATATTATACATAACAGCGCGTTTGTAAAAAATGTGCTAAGATAGTGTATATAACCTATTTTGTACATATAAACCTCTTTGTTCCAGGTGGGAGGATCACCAACAGACATCCTTACATCAGGTCCTCTCAAAGAGTATGATGATGTGAGTATTTTATGTCATAGGTCTTGTAAACCATGTGCTAGAGTTTCTTTATTTACATCTTGTGTAGGATGATGGTAGGACTTGATAATAAATTAGCCTCAACAAAGCCACAACAACATGTAAGTGATGTAACAATTCATTTACTTGATGATAATGCAATAGAACCCAGTCTATCCTAGATACTGTGGTCTAAGGAGAGCTGGTCTAAGTAGAGCAAGGCACCTACCCGTGATAAATTGTAAATAATGGAATTAAGTGTAATATGTAGGAATTTAGTTTCTACACTTGTGTAACAATAGTCTTGATAGCCAATATACTTGTGAACTGTCAAAAAAGCTTGGTTTAATTCAAATAATATGTTTGTACAGGAGCCTGATGAGTCTTTGTCAGAGAGGTTGTGGGGGCTGTCGGAGATGTTCCCAGAGTGTGTGAGAAATGGAGCCTACACAGCTTCAACTAAAACATGGTTTGTATATATTCATCTCTTCCTTTTTAACCTCGTATTATGCCTGAATTTCAGACACAATGAAAATGTATTCTCTTGCATGAATGTGCATTCTGGCATACCAAAGGTAAAAGTTGCAGTATTATTTTTTCAGTCAATAAAAAATTGTAAAAAAAATAGTATAGTCAATGTTTATTATTATTGTAGGTGTGGAATGAAGTCCTTGTATGGACTTTCTCGCTCAGTGATGTGGGTGATAGCAAGCTCTTCGGTTATCCTCTTTGCTCCTGTCATATTCGAGGTGGAAAGAGCCCAAATGGCTGAGATTGAAAAATCACAACAGAAACAGGTAATTAAGTTAATTCTAGTGCCTTATGGCGGGTTTACATTAGGTGGGTTTGGGCAATCATGGCTATATTTGATCATGTTCATTCGTTCATATGAGTTAGTGGCCAACTCTGATGACGCAGTTCTTAGGCCTCCTTATAACATTTAAAAATATGGCAGATCAGATGCATTTGGTCACTGACATAATGTAAACACACTGTATTTATTAAGAATAATATAATATAAATATTTATTAGAAGTGCAGTTTTGATGCAATTACTATGGAAATTCTTGATGATGATTAATATATGAAATACACAATTGGGTCCCTAGGTATAGTGGACATCCTCCAGATCTTTTAGTGCCTAGTGTGCTTACTCTAGTTTTGATTGAATTCAATATTTTATTGTTTCAGGTGTTACTTGGTACAAACACTGCATTATCAGGACCAATGCCTAGCATGCCGCCAATGCCACGATAAACCAAATATCACAACTATTGAATCATAAATATTATTAATACATTATTATAATCAGTTCTGTCATAGGAATCCAACCTTATCCTTTAATGGTAGTCTAAATAGATTATATCAAATGTAACACTACTTTCTGACTATATCCACCAATGCATTTATTCAAATTTTATCCAATATTTAAGTTTGGGAACCAATTTTCTTTATTTGCATTGTGTGTGTTATATTTTTTTTCTGTACATGCCTAACTGTTAAATTGGTAACGATATGTTTAAATGCGTGTCAGACATTTGTGAAAACATTTTTAGGTGATGCTTCGTTATTAGAAATAAACTGTTACTCAAATATTATGTATCTTTGAATGTGGACTAGTCTTCTATGAAATGCAATAAGAATAGTATCGGGACAAATTGAATAGTTTTAGAATTGTAAATAGGTTAAAATTAGAAAGGAAATAAATTCTGGAAATTAGATAATCGTTTTTACATTCATAGTGAATATCTCAGATTATAGAAAAGTAGTGAATACTTTTCTGTTCTGTGTGATACCTATACAACTTGACTTTTGGTCACTAGTTATCTCCTTGTCAATGAGCCTGCTGTAGAGGTCTAGGGTGGACCTAGAAATATGACAACATTTCACCACTTCTTTTAAGCTTTTGCTCTACCAATATTATATTCTTTGACCAATGCTCACAGAAAAAAATTCTATGCTCAATTAGTTTTGATTGAGCATTAGTGCAAAAATAATTGGAAAGATTGAGCTTCCTGTTGACATGACATTTTTGTTGTTGATGAAGTTAAGTCCAATTCATTAATAAAGTCAGTGTCAGATGTCATGATTTCGCAACAGTCAGTTCAGTCAGTGTTTTCCTCTCATAGTAGCCGTCCGTTTCGTTTATTACCAATTTTGCAAAATACCAATGTATTTTCACAGATAAAACTGTTGTTACAATGGCTAACACGGGCTTATTGCCGTTTGTGCGCGGTGTTGATTTTACCCGTAACGACTTCAGCGTATGTATCCAGTGAACTTTGCAATGGGGTCGTGTGATGATATCATACTCTAACCTCCGTTTTCCTTTTATTTCTACATGTTTTACCACTTTCAGGATGATAAGTTCCCTGATGCTATTCGGTACATGACCGGCCTTCAATGGCTGAGACTTGACAAAACCAATTTGAATGAAATACCAGAGGAACTAGGGAAACTCATGAAGTTGGTCAGTTGAGTTTTTTTTATTATTTTCATGTATGTACTACAAAGTGTCCTAGGGGTGACCGCCCATATTACTAAGAAAAGTAACTTATTTACTACTCTCAGTTATTTAAACAAAGTTTCTTACAGGAAAACCTGTCTTTAAAGAAGAATAGCCTAGAAAAACTATTTGGTGAACTGACAGAACTGAAATGCCTCCGTTCTCTAAACGTGAGACACAATAAAGTGAAAAGCTCCGGCATTCCCGCGGAGTTATTCAAATTGGAGGACTTGACTACGTTGGACTTGTCGCATAATCGACTTAAGGAAGTTCCCGAGGGATTAGAAAGAGCCAAATCGTTATTAGTTTTGAATTTAAGTAATAACAAGTAAGTGATGTCACTTTACTATGTTGAGTACCATCAAGTCCTCTGCAATATATAAGGCCCTTGGGCCTACTTACCTTTATTCCCCTGGGGTTCGGTTCTTATTAGTTCTATGATGTATACCTAACTGGCTAAATGTTATAGCTTAATTTTATTTGCCTATGGATCTTTTCCATTAATCAGCTGATTTGTTCAATAAATCTCCTTTAGAAAAAGAACAAAGTTAACAAAACTTTTTATTCCAGAATTGAAAGTATCCCACCTACACTGTTTGTACAGCTCACAGATCTACTATTTCTTGACCTATCCAATAATTTGTTGGAGACCCTGCCCCCTCAGACTAGAAGACTGGTGAACCTCCAGACTCTCGTACTGAATGATAACCCACTCGGACTCTTTCAGTTGAGGTAAGCATTTTACTGACTGATCTTATGTAATCAGTTATCATTAATATTATGAATGGTGGATTTGTTTCTGTTCTTCCTGCAATGAAAATTACCTTCCAAGCGGTCTATTTAATTTTATCGAAATATAATAGCAAATATCATTATATATGCTTATTCCACAGGCAGTTACCATCCCTACAAAGCCTTGTGACTCTTCACATGAGAAACACACAACGCACAGTAGCCAATCTGCCTACATCTCTCGACACATTATCCAACTTATCTGACGTGGATCTTTCCAAGAATGCCTTGACAAAAGTACCCGATGCGTTGTACTCACTGCTAAATCTAAAAAGACTGAACCTGAGCGATAATGAGATCACTGAGATTTCCACTGGTGAGTTTACTTAGATTTTACTATTCCTACTGGTGAGTTTATTTAGATTTACTATTCCCACTGGTGAGCTTATTTAGATTTTATTATTTCCACTGGTGAGTTTATTTAGATTTTACTATTTCCACTGGTGAGTTAATTTAGATTTTACTATTCTCACCAGTGAGTTTATATAGACTTTACTATTCTGGACTTCAATAGGTACTTGATTTCTATATGACATGTAGGACTATTATTTTCCTCACTATGATTTCTATTTTACGCATAACCTCTTATGCGGCTTAAAAATACTCCTGAAATGGGTCTTATTTTATTAATTTGCATTTTAAGTGCAATGTAGCGATATATTTGGACGTTTTTCCCCTGTATCCTATGGCTATGTGGCTTTATTTTTCTGCTTCATACTATGTTATCTTGAATAGTATCACATTGTGATTTACGCGTAATGTACGCATCATACATTCATTTTAGTTTTCACTTGCATATGTTTTCACGCTTCGACAGTCTGATTTCATTTTCTGGGCCCAGTTCATTACAATATAATGTAAATAAAAATAAATCTATGTTAGTATGTCTGTCTATGTGTGCGGTGCGCACTCATAATAGGGCTTATTCTTATGGAGTAAAACTGGGGATTTATAAGATCCTAAGACCTTCTCTTCAGTGTCTAATTACTAGCTTACGATTGATACTAATTTCAATTTGGGAGTATTGTAAAGGACATCCTCTAAAATCTTGGTGGTTTTCATGGAGTGTGCATTCACACTTTACAATTTACACTGTACACGGCTTTACACATGCAATACCATTGTATTGCATGTGTAAAGCCGGGGTGTACAGCTAGTATTATAAATGATGCTCTTGATTATATCTACAATTACCTTATATGGCTCGTGACCACGTTATGGTCAATAATCATTTGTCTTGCAAACATGCATCTATAATAATAGACTAAATTATTTAAGTTGACTTGCGCCTTATTTATGGGCTGAGAAATATTTTAATTATCTATTATGATTTATATGTATTGAATCAAACTATGAATGCCTTCTGATCCTAAGGTCGTGGGCTCAAACCCGGACGTTCACCAATGGATTTTCTATTCGGAAAATGTGCGCAATGCCAGTAATCTCTATTTATATTTATTATAGATTATATGTATTCAATCAAACAGTTTCAATATGCGCTCAATCAGAAACAATTATTTCTCAACAATATCCATTTAGACGAGGACATGCGGACCAGTGGCTTTCATCTGTGCACCCCTCATAGCTACAGTAGGTACAGTGTCGGTCGAGGATACAAATCATTCAACATGATATAGTCACTGATATTTACAGTCTAATACATTGTTAACGTTCACTTGATTAGCCATGTGTAACAGAACTGGTTGTAACCAAATAGGTCTGGTAGTTACATGCTCTACCAATATACCTATCAGGTTGAATTATGTTCTGTTATTTATTTATTTATTTATTATTATTTCAAAAATAACACATGCTTAAAATTAAATAGCGTTAGCGTTCACGCTTGAGGTTTTAATGAAAACGATAAAGATAACAGACTGAGATTTTTGTTGAGATATTTTGTAGAGTAGCGCTCTTTTCATTACAATAAAGTTAGCTCAACCTTTGTAGTAAACGGTATAAAGTTCACACTTAGCCACACTGGGCGCTACAATGTATTATTTAACTCCACAGCTCTAGAATCCTGGCAGAAGTTAGAATGCCTGAACCTCTCTCGCAACAACCTGACTTCCCTCCCCGCGTCTCTCTGCAAACTTCCCAATTTAAGGCGACTCCACGTAGACGACAATAAGCTAGACTTTGAGGGTATTCCTTCTGGAATCGGCAAACTGGGGTACCTGGAGGTGTTCTCAGCTGCCAATAACAGCCTGGAGATGATACCCGAAGGACTATGTAGGTTAGTTGACTTCTCTTTAGATTCCGAGCAAAACCTGGTGTGACACTTTGTCCTTACTGCACTGCCACTCATGACATGGATCCCCAGCTAAGGGTCACTCGGCATTAAAATATTAAAAGTAACCAAAAATTAGATAACCCATTTCGTGTCCTGTGAGGCCTTGTGTTTTGCATCCATTAATCTGAGTCGATGTGCCTGTAATTGCACCATACTCCTCAAATCGGAATGCAGCAATGCAAGCATGTATACTGTACCCATAGGCTAACTGCTGAAATATGTACAATGGTAGTATTTCTATGAACTCTTTCACACGGAGCCTTTAAAATTTACTGCAAGCCTGCTACAGCTTAATTAATTTCCAGATGTGGTTCCCTCAAGAAGCTTAATCTAAGCTGCAACAAGCTCATAACCCTCCCCGATGCGATCCACCTGCTAAGCGATTTGGAAAGTCTGCAGCTTCACGGCAACCCTGACCTGGTGATGCCTCCGAAGCCGGTGGAACGCGCGAGGGGCTCCGGACTTCAGTATTATAACATTGACTTCTCGTTGCAAGCGCAATTGCAGCTAGCTGGCGCTAATACTGCTGAACCTACAACCCCGACAAGTAAGATTGTAGAATAAAAATGGATAAGGAAAAGCGAGGACAGTACTTTATGACTTTAAATGATAGGAAGAATCTTATCATTTAGAGTCGCAACAGTTAATTAATTGTACTTAATCTTTCAGGTGTAAAATCAGACCCCATAGCGCGCAAGCTGCGCCTTCGCCGCGGCCGCCCGGAGCCAGAACAAGGTGGTTCTGCAATCATCTTACGCGGAATGCAAGAACAGGCTAACACGCAACACAGTGACCAGAAATTGGAGCCTAAGAATAGCGAACTCAAGTTAGTAACTTACCAACATATCTGCAAATGTCTAATAATAAATAATTAATAAATAAATAAATATTCACGGACATTTCACACGACGCCTCTAGTCCCAAACTAAGCAAAGCTTGTAATATGGTAACTAGATGCTGATAGAATACTTATATACTTTTTTTTTGTAAATACATACTTATAATACATAGTAACACCCAGACATAGAACAAACATCTACGTATGGCACACACAAATGTTTGTTCTTAGTGGGGATCGAACCCACGACCCACAGCACGGCAGGCAGAGCTATTACCGACTGAGCTGTGACGCCTGTAATCTTCTTCTTCTTTGAGTCGATTGGCTCCCATGTATTTTTATTATCTAGTAAGTACCTAGGTACCTACTAAATATCATGTCTTGCCCAGAAACGGGCCACGTCTATGGCATTTTCCGTGGCGCTACAAAGATCTTTCCGGGTGCAGGTGTTGGTGCATTCGGGGCAAGACAGGAGGTGAGGCATAGTCTGTGGGGCTCCGCAGTCACATTGTGCTTGGTCGGACTCTAATAATAATAGCTATACTTATCGAAAAATAAAAATATACTTTTACACAAAAGACTACAATATATATAAAGTACATAAATATTTAATTAAAATGATGATATACTTGTAGTATAGACTGTCCATATTTTTTCCAGGCCAAAACGCTGGGATGAAAGTTTAGAGAAACCGCCGCTAGATTACTCTGAATTCTTCGATGAGGATACTGGCCAGTCACCCGGCATGCAAGTTTGGGAAATAGAAAACTTCATACCGGCGCCTGTTGATGAGGCAAGCTATTAAAAATATAGTCTATAGGAAAATATAGTCACCCATCCAAATAGTGACCGCGCAGAACGTCGCTTAACTTAGATATCAGTGAAGATTGATTAAGCAAACGTCACGAGTGATTTTTTTTCGCACAAAACTTTTTTTTTTCTTAACCTATACTGTCCCACTGCTGGGCAAAGGTCTGCCCCATTCCCTTCCAGGACTTCCGCTGGCTTGCCAGGTCCCAACAATGTGCTTCGAATGCGTCAATATCGTGGCTCCAGCGTCTTCTAGGCCTGCCTCGGCGGCACAAAACTATATCGGTTTTATTTTGTAGGTGGCACATGGAAAGTTCTTTGAAGGAGATTGCTACATAATACTGAAGACTTCTGTTGGAGAACAAGGCCAGCTGTCCTGGGACATTCACTTCTGGATCGGATCTAAAGCCACTGTAAGTATTTTAACAGGATTACTATAATGTCAGCCGTAGTAGTATTTTTTGTAAAAGAGTTCGCATTGCTGTGTTCCGGTTTGGAAGGTATGTGTACCGGATGAGACTTTACATTTCAAAGTTTCACAGTGATGGACGTAATGCATTGTCTCACGAGGCACGCCCTCTACGAAAATGTGTTGCCTAGGTAATGCATTGTTTTTACATTAGGAGGGCCATCTGCTTGTTCAATCATTAAAAAAAATCTCTGGAATGGTGGAAAATAAGGTGCCTGCTTGGCAAAGGTTTTGTTAATGATTTCTGTTTGAAATTGTATCCTATTTTCAGCTAGATAAAGGCGCTTGTGCAGCAATGCACGCAGTAAACCTACGCAATCTACTCGGTGCTAAAAGAACGCAGAGGCACGAACAAGGCGACGAAACACCAGAGTTCTTAGCTCTGTTCGCAATCCCTCCCGTCTACATACAGGGCAGCCACACTCCCTCCGGATTCTTTACCGTTGACGACCCGGTAATTATCAGTTTTAGAAAATTGTGTGTCAATTATTTATTTACTGTTGTTGAACATCTCTTCTCCTTTATCTGTTGTTTATTTTTAAGTGTTGTACAATAAAGAATATTATATCTATCTATCTCATAGATGTACGCCGAATTAGATGAAATAATCTAATTTAGAATTTTTTGAACAAGCAGGTTCAATAGAATTTGATATCAATATGAAATTCTATGAAACCCGCTTGTTGCCGCCCCGACTTCATTCATGTGCTTAGAATAGTGCAATAAAAGTTATTTTTCGCTGTTATTTTGTTGTCAATTCTGTTGTTGCATTTTTCTAAACTAACCTAATTTGACAGCACTAAAAATGTTGCCGTCCCTTTCTCATAAACTGAAACAACAAAGACAGCTATAATTTTAGCGCTGTCAAAATAGGTTACTTTAAAAAAACGCAACAACAGAATCGATACCATTGATAGATGAAAAATAGTTTCTGACTCACCTGCTAGTAAAAACAAATAATTTTTGTTTGTATCTTCAAACAAAAACGAATAATTAAATAAAACTCGGACTATGTAATGGCTCGGACTTTTTCCGGCTCTTTTTCTTCGTGTAAAATGATAAAATAGAATAATATTGATTGCAGCATTACGTGACGCGATTGTACCGGGTGCACGGCGCGGGCAACAGCATTCACCTCGAGCCGGTGCCGGCGCACGCAGACTCGCTAGATCCCAGATACGTCTTCATACTCGATACTGGACTCACTATTTATCTATGGTCAGTTATGTAACGCGAGTAACGATCGTCCTAAAAACCACATAACAAAAATGGCTCATAATATGTCATTTCTATTTTTTTATTTTTTTATTTGACAGGCGTCACAGCTCAGTCGGTAATAGCTCTGCCTTCCGTGCTGTGGGTTGTGGGTTCGATCCCCACCAAGAACAAACATTTGTGCGTGGAAAACATAGATGTTTGTTCTATTGCTGGGTGTTACTATGTATTATAAGTATGTATTTACAAAAAAAAAGTATATAAGTACTCTGTCAGCCATCTAGTTCCCATATCACAAGCTTTGCTTAGTTTGAGACTAGAGGGCGTTGTGTGTAAAGTCCATGAATATTTATTTTTAACCGCCGACGCAAAAACGACGGGGTGTTATAAGTTTCACGTGTCGGTTGTGTGTGTCTGTCTGAGGCAACGTAGCTCCCGAACGGATGAACCGATTTTGATTTTGTTTTTTTTTGTTTGAAAGGTGAATTAGTCGGGAGTGTTCTTAGCTATGTTTGATGAGAATCTGTTTTATTCGAGGGTTTTTTAAATTTTTAATTTAACTACTTGTGTTGTAAAAGTTTGATATTAGCTCAAAGCTCTGTACTATCATCCCAATGTGGGCCTCCTAAAGATTCCGTTTTCGAAAAATATCTGTTTTAACCACTTTAAATTGTTTTAGGAACGGCAAAAAAGCGAAGAACACGCTCAAATCGAAAGCTCGCCTCTTCGCCGAGAAGATCAATAAAGAGGAGAGGAAAAACAAAGCGGAATTGATCGCAGAACCACCCGGGAAGGAACCTCGAGCCTTTTGGGAGATACTGGATTATAAGGGGGACAATCCGTTTGTACCTGAGGTTTGTTGTATAGATAAGAAAACTAGGCGGAATTGATCGAAGCTACTGCGAAGCTTTTAGGAAATAGTGGTGTATAGGACAATAGAAGTACGGAGACGCGGCGCCCATACATGGTCGACATGCCACCTGTCCGCACCAAGCGCGCCGCCTCGACATCTATCCTGAGGACCGCCAAGGAGTGGAACTCTTTACCGGCGTCTGTGTTTCCGAACACTTACAATTTGAATGTTTTCAAGAGGAGAGTGAATAGGTTTCTTCTAGGCAAATGTGCTACATCGTCGACCGCATCGTCACTTACCATCAGGTGAGATTGCGGTCAAACGTTTGTCTATAATGTATAAAAAAAAAGCGCCCCCCCATCCTCCCCCGTTCGAGCCTAAGGTTCGTTATTCGTATAAGTTACTAGTAGTTACCCGCGACTTCGTACGCGTCTACAGTTTCCGTGTACATTATATTATCTGTGCGTGTACCGAGTGGATACTTTGAGAAACTTGACATTACACCTCATTACACCGAACTCGTACCTACTGGAATGTCAAACGCTAGTTGTTAGACCAAAGAGGTAGTACTACGCTCTGTCAAACTGACGTGACATGACATGACAATGAAATCCTCTTGCCAATTGGCGCTGCTAATCCTTTTCGTTCATTTTATCATGTAGATCCTGTTAATTATTCGAGATAACAAGTAGCCTATGTGTCAATCCAGGTTACGAACTATATATATGCCAAGTTTCATCCAAGTTGGTTCAGTAGTTTAGACGTGATTGAAACACAAACATCTAAACATCCAAACATCTAAACTTTCGCATTTATAATATTAGTAGGTGTAGACGACGCGCCTCGCGAACCTGGAATAAAAATAATATATAATTAAAGTTTTACAATTAGGTAGCAAAAATAAACAAAACAATATTTGAGCGTAGGTAAATATAAACGTAATTTCATGTACTTACCTTACTTTTTTAATAAACTGGAGACTACCCCCCGTTTGCGCGCAGATACGAACAGTTTAGTTGGATTGTGAACCGCGAACGGACACTGTCGTGTCTACGCGTAATCGCTCGGTTTTCTTCCCTAAATTCATCCAAATAAGTGTTTTAAATCCCACGACTTTCACCACTCCACGCTCCTATCGGCTACAGTAGGATAGGATTTAATTTAATTTATTGTCGTAGGAGCACGTGCCGGAGTGTTTTGCAATAAGTCCGTGCCGGCTGTACCGCGTGGAGCTCGGCATGGGGTACTTGGAGCTGCCGCAGGCGGAGCACGCGCCGCTGTCGCGCGCTGCGCTCGCGCCGAGGAACGTCTACATACTGGACGCGCATTCTGACGTCTTTGTCTGGTAACCAACCATGCATTACTGCCTTTTCACCTTGGACGAATAAGCACACGGGACACGTAACTCGGCCGATCTCGCCTTCATCCCCTCGTGCCACGAATTCAGCATTTTTGCCTTGAGGCTTGACACTATCGATGAATAATATCGATGTAAATGAAAGAAGATAAGACAACAAAAAGTTAATTTTCCGTAATTCATTCATTTTTATTGATACTATTTCATCAAATGTGTCAATCACTAGTGTCAATTTAGAACAATTTTAGACAGTGACAACGCTTTATGCAGAACCAATGTAGCAATTCGCGTTCGATCGAAACAGACAAAACGCGGTGTATTTTTACCAAGTTCATATCGAGTTTATTAATCTATTAAGGGTGCAGCAATGTATTTCTTCTTCATCTCTTATATATGGCCTCTGTCCGTCATTTCGACAGACATTTTTGCCAGTGTCAAGTGGATTATGGTGTAAGGCCCACAGCACAGAAGGCAGAGCTATACCGACTGGGCCGTGACGCCTGTCATTTATTTACGCCTGAACTGATTTTGATAAAAGTTTGGGTCCAATGCTTCAATTACACAACCTTGCATCCAGAAACTAGTTTATGTCATATTCGGTGATAAATACTTCCGAATCTATAAAACAAATGAAATATTTAATCATAACAAACATTAGGTACTGTTTAACATTTGTGCGTGGAAAACATAGATGTTTGTTCTATGTCTGGGTGTTACTATGTATTATAAGTATGTAATGTATGTATTTACAAAAAAAAAAGTATATAAGTATTCTATCAGCCATCTAGTTCCCATATCACAAGCTTTGCTTAGTTTGGGACTAGAGGGCGTTGTGTGTAAAGTCCATGAATATTTATTTATTATTTATTTATTTATTTACTGTTACTTTTAGGTATCTATTAAAATAATGTCGCTGTTAACAGTATGGAATATCCTGGTTGAAAGAACATTGATACCCAAACTAGGACTGACCTGTGTAATAATAAAAAAATATTGAATTCTTTTGCAGGTTTGGCAAGAAGTCTTCCCGCCTAGTCCGCGCCGCTGCCGTCAAATTGGCTCAGGAGCTGTTCAACATGGTCACGCGACCACCGCATGCTCTCGTCACTAGGTTACAAGAGGGAACTGAAACTCAGGTATGCTTCTTGTTGCCAGCGGTGGTTTAGTGGTAGCAAGTGTAGCAACCTCGCTTTCCGTTTGAATCCGGTCTGAAAAATATGATTTTTTCTGTTCGAAAAAAATTGGAGTGAATAAAGTTTCGACCATCTTCAGGTTATTAAAATAATGTTTCAGTTTTAAATGTTTTAGTACGTTCTGATCAGAAGATGCATCACGATCGACTACTCATTTTAATACTATAATACTGTAGGCGCTAAAATAAATTTATTATTATAATAAATATTCATGGATGGCCGCCGCCACAAAATGGCGGATTACATATTTTTTCACAACTCTCTCAATATGGGTATCAAATGAAAGGGCTTGATTAGTAGAATAATGTAAGTACACTATATTGAAAGGGTATAGGTAGGCTTTTTACGTTCATACTATTTTATTATTTTGTGACGGGTTTTTTTTAAATTTTTAATTGAATGTCACTGGAAGGTATTCAAAACGTACTTCGCGGGATGGGAGGAAGTGATCGCCGTCGACTTCACCCGCACTGCCGAGTCGGTCGCAAGGACAGGCGCCGACCTCGCCGGCTGGGCTAAGAATCAGGAGACTAAGTAAATATTACAATTCCATATTTGTTTTCTAAGCACATGAGATCTATACGTTTCATAGTGCATTGTTTCACAGATTACGTCATTACGCACTGTTACAGGCAGAGGTAACCGCTAAACATCAGGTGGCACACGTTTGTTTATACACTTTAAAAAATAAAATAAACGTTTATTGTTGTTTACTCTAAGTACCCCTTTGATATCATTATTGATATGGGACACAAAAATATATTATATCATCAGACATGTAGCTCATAAAATGATTTTTGCAGTAACTTCGACCTAGATTTATTTTTCTTCATTATCGTGTAAATTACAACAACATAGAATAGAATAGAAATTATGAATTTTACGCAACATACAATAAGGTACATATTTACTTAATAATAAAACAATAACATGCGTAAAAAAGGAACCCACTCAGCAAATGCTAAAGGTGCACGGTGGCTCCTTTAGCGCTGGTTTTCAGGGGTGCATATTATTGAAATACCAAAAGAACCACCCGCACACAAAATATCTCTGCAATGTTTTAGGCCAATCTTGATCTAATCCAGTGTCGACATAGCTTAAGGGCTTATTAGACTGTGCAATCTCAAGTCAGTCTTACTGACAGTGATGTGACGTGACGAGTCGAATTATTTCGAACTCGAATTATTTTAGTTAAACTGAACCTTGACTCAAGCCGCCAACTGTGTTGACTCAACTAAGTTCGTATGCAACGTAAGTGGTTAGAGAAATTGGTGCTAGATTTTCACTTGTATGACTTTTTAAGCATGCAAATCCTCAATGCGAGTCAACTCAAATTACTTGAGTTCAAAATAACTCAACTCACTCGTCACGTTACATCACTAATAGTAAGCCTGACTTGAGATTGCATCCTACTAATATTATAATTGCGAAAGTTTAGATGTTTGGATGTTTGTGTTTCAATCACGTTAAAACCACTGAACCAATTTGGATGAAACTTGGCACATATGTAGCTCGTAACCTGGATTGACACATAGGCTACTTTTTATCCCGAATAATTAACATGATCTATAGGATAAAATCAACGAAAAGGATTAGCAGCGCCAATTGGCAAGAGGATTTCATTGTCATGTCATGTCACGTCAGTTTGACAGGACGTAGTACTACCTTTTTGGTCTAACAACTAGCGTTTGACATTCCAGTAGGTACGAGTTCGGTGTAATGAGGTGTAATGTCAAGTTTCTCAAAGAAGTATCCGCTCGGTACACGCACAGATAATATAATGTCCACGGAAACTGTAGACGCGTACGAAGTCGCGGGTAACTGCTAGTAGTCTAATAAGCCCATTAACCGACTTTGTACCCCCCAGAGCGGATCTAACAGCCCTGTTCACCCCCCGACAACCGGCAATGCCGGCCAGCGAAGCGAAGACACTCGCAGACGACTGGAACGAGGATTTAGAAGCGATGGAGTCGTTCGTGCTGGAAGGCAGACACTTTGTGCGGTTACCGGAACACGAGCTCGGCATATTCTATACTTGCGACTGCTACGTGTTCCTCTGTAGATATGTCTTGCCTGCGGTCAGTATCTACTGATTCATGAATAAGGGCGGCTTGCACCAGAATCGCTAAACGCGTTTAACTCTTAAATAGTATTTAGCGAGTTGTCAAGTCATACAAATACGTCAGATTTAAATCGATTTAGCTGTTAAATACGTTTAGTGATTTTGGTGCAAGCCGCCCTAAGAATAATTTATTGACAGGCGTTACAGCTCAGTCGGTAATAGCTCTGCCTTTCGTGCTGTGGGTCGTGGGTTCGATCCCCACCGAGAACAAACATTTGTGCGTGGAAAACATAGGTGTTTGTTCTATGTCTGGGTGTTACTATGTATTATAAGTATGTATTTACAAAAAAAAAGTATATAAGTATTATATCAGCCATCTGGTTCCCATATCACAAGCTTTGCTTAGTTTGGGACTAGAGGGCGTCGTGTGTAAATTTTAATTGTTAGGGCGATGGGTAATGGTATCGATTCTGTTGTTGCATTTTTCTAAACTAACCTAATTTGACAGCGCTAAAGTTATAGCTGTCTTTGTCGTTTCAGTTTTTGAGAAAAGGACGGCAACATGTTTAAGTGCTGTCAAATTAGGTTAGTTTAGAAAAATGCAACAACAGAATCTACAGCAATGTCGACAACCTTCTCGCTCGCACATTTCAACATTTTTTAATATATAAACTTACTGAATGTAATCATGAAAAATCCCAAAGTTCCACGATCTAGAGAATAATAATGCAAAAGTTCAGTAAAAAATATCAATCTGATCCAAACAAGTTTTCTAACCAAAGAATTTGCACCAATGTGATATATTTTGGTATACATTTTGAGCTACTTATGGCTTAATTTCTGAACATGAATGATGAGAAGCTAATATATTATAATCAGGTGGAAGACGAAAGCGAAGGGTCAACGGCAGAACAAGAAGACGATGCTGAAACTGCAACTTGGGTGGTCTACTTCTGGCAAGGTAAAAGCAACCATAAATAGTACAATAAATATAGTAAATTAATTTTATTAATCGTCAGTTATGTTAGCGGTTCTAACGTGGGGACCATGCACCGGAAAGCAGAGCTTAGGGAACCCTCCCACTAGAGAGAAAGTAAACCTGTACTGGATCCTGGGTTGTGTTGGATAACTTGGATACCGCACAAGATCGATGCTCTACAAATCTATAAGGAAAAGAGAAAACCAGTTTAGTTGTGTTCCAGTGCACAAATGTTGATTTTTTGTGTTTTGTAACCCCCATATAAAAATTTCCCAAACTACGCAAAGCTACACGATAGCTATATGAGAACTAAATTCTGATATAATACTTCTATACTTTTTATAGGAACCACCCACACATAGAACAATCATCTATGTTATATTATTATTTCAAAAGATTACACATACGAGTATATGAACTTTATACAAGGTTTAACTAGACACCAGATTCTCGTGTCGTGTCGTAATCGAACGGACGAGCGCATGCGCACCAAACCAACATAGCACTGACAAGATAAGAGTTTGTAGTCATTGTAGTCAGGTGAAGCTAGGGCGAAGCGGACAAAACAAAAGCGAGGCGCAGCGTAGCGGGCGACGGGCGAATGTATGCAGCCATTTCCAAGATCATTAAGTTTAGCAATTCGATGAGGTTTACAGCCATATTTTAGAAATCCGTGCAGCCATATCCAAGATCTCTTATTTTGAATGAACTGGGTATAGTATAAGAAATTGTTCTCCAGGTCGCAAAGCCCCGAACATGGGCTGGTTAACATTCACGTTCGGCTTAGAGCACAAGTTCAAGCAGCTTTGCAAGCGATTAGATGTGGTGCGCACACATCAACAACAGGAAAGTCTCAAGTTTATGGCGCATTTCCATCGACGGTTCATCATCAGGGACGGAAAGAGAAATGTTAAGCCGGTACGTACTATCTAGACCAGTCATTTGGTCTTTTGTCTAGATAGGTTAATGTTAGTACGAGTTGCGAGAGAAAATGTTGGTGAAGAACGGTTTTTAGTTGCCCTTTTTTGGCAATAGGTCTCGTCGAAATTGTATAAATATTCAAAAAAATTTTTTGAGCACTTAATTGATCCTACTGCATAGAGGGTAAATGGTTTTTATTGTACCCCTGAATGTGTAAGTGATATGCCTACTTACTATACCATGTTATAATGTACTGCATGACGCTTAGCTATCTATCATAAAAAATATGTTTTGCCGCGAATAAATAAATTGTAAAGATAGCAACAATTTTTTTATTTTGGTTATTGTTACACTTGGCGGTCAGACCGCAGCTCGTTGTTTTAATGCTAAACAGTACAGTGTAATTGAACCCTACAGGAAGGTGGGAAGCAGCCAGTGGAGCTATTCGAGCTACGCAGTAACGGCTCTCTGTTGAGCACACGACTCGTTCAAGTGAAGGCGGACGCTACGCAACTCAACAGCGCATTCTGGTAAATATAAACATAATAAGCTCGTACTATCAGCAGAAGTTCTACCTTACCACCTTAAGGGTGCATTTTCTGTAAGCCGACTAGCCGTTAATTTTTGAATGCCAATTGAAGCAAATTATTTCGGGTGTAAAACTTATGAAAACAATGGACCGTCATAAAAATAAATAGATGTTTAAGTCTCTGGTTGGTCAAAATAAGAAGACAAAAGAAAAAGGCGGGGTCAGGTAGCTAACTGCTTGCAAGCGAAACAGTTTCAAAAGTGGTAAGGCGGAAATTTTGCTGATGGTACCTAAAAAAACTCCTGTCATATTAGACAAGTAGATAGGTAAACTCTTTATTGTACAGAAAGAAGATACAAGGAGAAACAATTAAAGCTATCGAGTACAATGGGCGGCCTTATCGCTAAAAGCGATCTTTCCCAGACAATCTTTATATGTTTACGCCTAGACGTAAGATAAAACATAGTTAGCAAAGCCCGTTCATATGAGAGTTCCTTATGAGGCAATGGGAATAGGAATCGAAATATGAAATTGCCAACATAATAATTAGTCTGAATAAGTCCACTTGTGGACAAAAGGATAATTTGAAATCGAACCTTTTGTCCAGAAAGGGCTCTACTGATTCACCGCGAACTTCACACGCTTCATGAAATGCTTTTAAAGGTTTTATTTAAATTGGAGTAAATACAAATACATCAACAACACAACATTGATATATAATTTTTCAGCTACATCCTAAACGTGCCGCTAGAGGGCGCCAATGAGGAGTCCTCAGCCATCGTGTACGCGTGGATCGGAAGCAACAGCGATCCTGACTCAGCGCGGCTTATTGAACAAATCGCTGAGGAGAAATTCAACAACCCTTGGGTCAGCTTACAGGTATACACGCATAGAACACATTTTTCTCTGTACAGAAAGTAGGAACTCGCTTCAAATATGAATCTGCTTGTCAATGCAAAAGACAAAACACGGTGTAGTTATTCCAAGCTTACATCGAGTTTTAATAACCGGGATAGTGAGTTTTATAATAGAAGAGTCAATATTATGAAACGCCAGTCAGTCAAATCGAGCGGACAAACCTTCAGGCGCTTAGAACTTCACGAGAAAAATTGTGAAAACTATGCATTTGTCACCCTGCTACAAAAAGAGCGACAGCTTGGACATTTTTGCCCAATCTGTCGCTCAGGGTGACTGATCTGGGTGACAGAAGGGAATAATCCTAAAGTACGGTCTAACTTTTACTGGTATGTTTATATTATCTGTGCTGGTATTATTTTCCTAGGTGCTGACAGAAGGCAGTGAGCCCGACAATTTCTTCTGGGTGGCTCTCGCCGGTCGGAAGCCCTACGACACAGATGCTGACTATCTCAACTACACGCGACTCTTCCGCTGTTCCAACGAGAAAGGGTACTTCACTGTCTCGGAGAAATGCACAGACTTCTGTCAGGTAAAAACACCACCATAAAAAATAATTTATTTCCCTAATATAGAACACAGGTAAACAGGTGTATTGTAATATTCAATACAGTCGCCAGATCTTGGCTATCGTGAAGTTAGCCGTTTGTGATGTGCAAACAATTTAGTTCGAAAAAAGCTCCATTGCCTATCGAACCAGCTAATCTCACGATTGCCAAGATCCGCCGACCGATCTGTAAGGCACAGTAATTTCATAAATTAGTAGGTTGTTTATACGGTGTGTGTTGGCCTCAGCTTGGAAGAAGAATACGAACTACCTTAGACATGAACGTAAACAAATTAGGCTGGGACTACAAGGCAACCGTAATGTGGATGGCCAATCAGAAAGTTGCTACTGCATTCTGACATTAGCAAACTTGTGGTTGACTATCCGCATTCCAGATGCCATGTAGTTCCAGTCTTATATAGGTACCGTAAGGTAAGTGTAAACGACGCTGTTCTACGCTGTGTTTTCCGTTGGGCAGTTTCTGCTCGAGAATATTTCTGCATTTACAGTTTTACAAGATTAATTCTTATTACAGGATGATTTGGCTGATGACGACATTATGATCCTCGACAATGGTGATCAAGTATTCCTGTGGCTCGGCGCCAAGTGCTCCGAAGTAGAAATCAAGCTTGCCTACAAATCTGCTCAGGTAAATTCTAGTTTGACCGGTCAGCTATGTTATTTAGTTTCAGTGTTAGTTGCTATTTTTGATTTCTGTCAAATGAACAGTTAAATTAGAATCACATCACAAAGGGGTTCTTTGCTGTCAAAAATTTGTAAATCTTTGTAAATTTGTAACCAATTCAAATCATTTGACTAAAAGGACTAAAATACAGAAAATCCGAAAACATAATTCTGGTTACATTTTTTTATTGTTTCAGGTATACATACAGCACATGAAAACTATGCAACCAGACAAGCCTAGGAAACTGTTCCTCACACTGAAGAATAAAGAGTCTCGAAGGTTCACCAAATGCTTCCACGGCTGGGGCGAGCATAAGAGACCTCCGGAATAAATGTAGATCTGTGACTTTGTACCTTATTTATAGTGGCATAAGGTTCAGTATTGGATTAAGATAAGTGTGTCATACAGTATTTAATTTTATATTCTTTTGTTGAGTAATGTATAAGGAAACCTGTGTGACTTGAGGATGTTATGTACCTTTTTTTTTATTTTAAGTCCCCGGCATTAGCACTGGCCAGAAATGTACACTTGTTTTTAGGTAGTGCCATGGGGTAAATTATTAATATCACATTTTAAAATATAAATTCCATCTCATGTCAGTCTAGAATCACACCTGAGGTCTTTTTTTCTCGCATTTGAATTTTTTTTCTTGACTAAGCCCTTCCTATTCTTGGGTGTGACTTGAATAATAAAATTGTCACAAGATTACTTATATAATAAATCATATAAGCACAAGGAACTCATTTTCATTGATAGTTCATCTGGGGCTTCCAAGCTACTTATTTTGAAGGACTAGAGTAAAAATTAAAGACTGAGTCATGCCATTTTATCAAGATTTTATTTGCTATCTCATAAAATATTTAGCACAGTAATTAGTGTAACATTGAACAGTGTATTTGTAAAAGTTACTTTTGACTAGATGTTACTTCTAAAAACATTTATTTGCAAATGATGCATTTAGTGAAAACATACATAGTTACTGCAGTATAAATGTAGAAGTGCTGATTTTATTCAGATAGTAAACTTATGTAAATAAGATCTATATTTGTATTATAATATATTAATCAAATCAAATATACTTATTATTAAATGTGCAACGAAAATGTAACTCTAGCACAATATTGTAAAAGATTTTATAAATACTCTAATAATAAAATGTAATAATAATGAGTCTTCATTTATTTACCCGCATCAAGCAATTAATCTGAAACAAGTCAATGTACTAATAGTTATTGATAACCATGCTATAGTATTTAATAGTTATAATTCTTAGGTTTCGAGAACCCAGAGGTCACGTAAACTTAATCTGCATTATTAATGGAGATTGAACTCAATGAAACTTTCGAGATAATGTTTTGATCCTAGTCCAGTTCCTAGTATTTATAGCACTGACTACCTACCTGTTTTCCTGCAGGAACTGCGTTTTTCATACTTACCTAAAACTAATTAGTCGTCATCATCATCATCGTCAGATGGCACAAACAATTCGTTTTCTTCAAGAAAGTTGGCAATGCTTTTACTTATCACTGCACCGACGAACAGCCCAGGGATGATAGTCATCACGATTCCTATCAGACCAAAGGGCTGCTTCTCAGGCTCCGGCAGAATGGCTCCAGTGGCGGTCGTGGTTGCAGGCCTCTGTAATGTGATCACTTTACTCTTCTGGAGCGCTTTGGGCTGTGACAAGAGCCGGGCAAGCCGAAAGATAGTCATCTTTACGACAAAATTAGTGAGCTTTCGCTTGCCTTTTGGCTACGCTTTTATTTTTAGATTTTCTATTTTTTTTGAGATGAGATGAGAAAAGAAAATAGACTACTATCTGTCATCAAAGAGAATATCAGTCACGTTATGTCAAGTCAACAAAACCGTCAAAGGTCATAGACTAGACTCATAGACGGAATAATAATATGGACGGTTGACCGGTTACACTAGTATGGGAAGTGGTTCCATTTTGCAAAAAACACAAAACGAAAATGATTACAAACTATACTAACGAGGTAGGTACATGCCGACCGATAGGTGACAATGACATTTTCTTTTCTTTGAATAATGGCAATGTCAATCAATTCAATGTCATGTCATGTCAATGTCAGATTGTGGAAACGAAAGTTGCGAAACCACCGAACCGAGGTAGGTAGAAAGCTCTGATTCATAAAACCAATGGATACGCTCTACCTACGAAAAGAGCGTGGATACCTACATAATTTTTGTTACACAATATGGCTGCCTTCTTAAGTGATGTGCCGATAGGTACCGATCCAATCGATTGCTATGAATTATTGAAAATGATTTAGTATTTAGTATTTATTTATTCAGCCTTAAAAGTAACATTACAGAATTTAGTATCTACAGGAAGTAGGTACATCTAAACCGTCACTAAAGGTACACATATTTACAAAAAGGAATATACAATAACAGAGAGAATAAACAATTAAAAATTAAAAACAAGATAAAGAATTTAAAAAATAATAACGATTTTATACATAGGTAATCTTATAATAAATTGCACGTTGTTTGTAATGTATGTACACTTATATCTATTTATTTATACTCTAGTTGCTCACAATATTGTAAGCAGAGTCTTTCAATAACTGGCCACTTGTCAGCAAAAACGTCAAGGTGCGCATGCGACGATGCGGCGAGAACATTGAGATGCCGTTGAGCCCTGCATATTGGTGATTGTTGACGAGCAACGGTGTTAGCGGGCATCACTGCAAACAGAGGCACTCGCCCAGGTCGAAATCTGGTGCGGTTTCATCGAGCAGACAAGCTTTATCTTATGTCGGGGGTTAATATTTTCCGTACCGATTATTTCCAACCACTTTCTTTTTAAAATTTCATTAGTAGGAAACCTGTAAAACAAAAGTTGCAGCATTATATTGTGTCACACATTTAGGAAGTAGATAAGTTAAAAATAAAATTTTACAGTACATTATCACACAATCGATTTGGTTCTTGAAAGTAGGTATGTCACATCACTATTCAACTAGTAAACAAACAACTCCAAGTATGACGAAGAAAATAACGTCTTGAGAGTCACAAACGACTAGCAAAAGCCTTCATATTCTTTATTTATCACCAATTGTTCCAAACATTGAGCTCAAAATACAACAATCATTTTACAAAAACAGAAAAATGGTTACTAACCTATGAAAAGATAATGTTGGCTGATTATTGGTTTTCCTTGCACCGCACTGTTTCACACAACACTTGGGCATGATTGTTATTCCTACGTAAAGTTAATAACACACTGAAATTTAGTTTCTTCGCATACTTTCCACAAAATCTTCAAAAACATCCGGAATAAAACAGTAATTGACAGCAGATCTACCACAAAACTCGTAACCAAACATGGCGGCGCTGGGTATGCGAACATAAAATCATGACGTCACAGAATTTTTTTCAAAAATTCGAAAGAACAAAATTATGTCTATCTCTTTCAACACATTCAGAATTTGTTTAGTTAAAAAGAAACAAACATATATTTGACGTTTATGTGTCGATTTAATAGATATATGTATAACGTATTGTTTGTATAGAAGAATGGGGCTACTCCATAGATATAGCTCAATGGTAGAAAGCAACAGCCAGAATTAAAAGAAGAAGAAGTCGTGAAACTCGCGAAGCAAATGTGAGCTAAACCGAAACGGTCGAAACCGAAACGGAACAGGAAAATAAAATGGGAATAATGATGTCTTGTTCGCTAGGCTAGCATAGCATCATAAAAGCTGTATTCAAAATGAGTGTGACGGTGACCCTCACAAGCTTAGAGGCTCTTGTCCGTAAGTACAGTCTGTCTTTCGTTTGTTATCGCGAATCCACACGAAAAGGGTCGTTGACGAAGACGTCTTTTTGTTGGCAGTAAAAGCAACAAACGACTCGTTGCCATGTCCGGACCCAGCAGCGCTGGAGGCCTTCTGCGCTGTGATGCAGCAGTCTCCAGATGGTCCGCAGATGGCCGTGCAGACACTGGGCGCACGAATCCACTCGCCTCACCCTCAAAGGGCTCTGCTAGCTCTTGCTATGACCGATCGGTGTATGCGAAAATGCGGACCAGATTTTCATGCTGAAGTAGGGAAATTTCGCTTCTTGAATGAGATGATAAAGCTTGTGTCTCCCAAGTATCTTGCGGATAAGACTTCTAAAGAAGTTAAGACTCGAGTAAGTGGTTCTGGTGTTCATACTTTGTACTAACCAATACTATCTACTATTAAATAAAATTGTAATAGAAATAGCATACATCATGCACCTAAATTATGAGTGTAGCTGACACGTGTTTAGTATAATGTAGTAGGTACCTACTTGGTTTTACAAACTGATAGGAATTTACCTTGTACAGGATTATCCTCATTCTTCAAATGGAAACAGTTTTTAATTTCTATTTGTTATATATTTTAGGTATTACAGCTATTACATGCCTGGTCTATTGAATATCCTCATGAATTCAAGTTCAAAGTGGCATATGATATGCTTAAAAACCAGGGGGTGGTAAAAGAAACCCCTCCACCTCTACCCCCAGAAGAAGGAACCACTCCTAGGGTTAGAACTAAGAATGCTATTTTTGAGGATGAAGAAAAGTCTAAGCTTCTTCAAAAACTGCTACAGAGTAAGAAACCTGAAGATATACAGCATGCCAATAGGCTTATCAAGACTATGGTTAAAGAGGTAAGGAAAACAAGTGTTTTTTTAGTCAAAGTTCCATCAAACCATGTCAAAAGTCCTGTCTTCTGTCATCATTTCCATGCTCCGTACAAGATTTTGTGAGACAAGTTCTGTTATTGTAAACAGGAGGAACGGCGCAATGAAGTTAGCAGTCGTCGAGCACAAGAGATAGGTACAGCATTGGACAGTGCTGGCTTACTATCCGATATGCTTGAGTATGCACAAAATGCATCTGTGGAGGAAGTCCAGCTAATTCACGAGCTGCACGCAATCGTGTCCAAGATGCGAGGGGTTTTGGATGAACTGGCTACCAGTACAGGGGAGTTTGAATGTTTGAGTAAGTGTAAGTGCAATCACAAATACTAAACCAGCTCTTAAACAGTATCTATGCTACTTTGTACTATGCTGTCACCCTAATACAATTATTAGTAATTCTGTTTCACAACAGTATTATGAAACTACAATAGAAGTCATAAATTACGAAAGTAATGTCCATTCATGAAACACCGTTATAATATGAACCTATATAAATATGCCAGACTATAATAAACTATTTTTATTAATTAAAATTTATTAATTAAAATGATTAATGTAAATGGGCATTGAAAAAATGTATATAATGAATGGGAACATAACCTAGCTTGCAATACACCTCAAATGAGGTAAAATCAATCACTTTTAATTCTTCTACTATGTTTAGTACATTAAGAAAACATTTTATTAATGAAACATTAGTTTTGAATATTTCAGCAATTAATTTATCAGGTTTTCTAATTTAGCCACAACAAAATAATATCTTCCCCAGTTGAAATAATACGAGCCAATGATATACTCGACGAAATACACGAAAAATATGAAGCCTTCGTTCAGCAGCAGAAACAGGACAGCAACGCAACATTGCAAGTTACAACTAACAATGACAGTTTATTAGACTTTGCCGGCGCTAACATAGCACTAGGACCTCCGAAGTATGAACCAAAGAAAGCCAAAAATTGTGTTGACGAGCTGGGGGATTTATTTTCGACAGAGAGTGCATCTGTTAGCGCTGCACCATTGCAGCCTGTCAATGTTATGCCAAATGGTGAGTGTGATCCTCGTTCTAGTTATCATAACAGTATAAAGGTATCAAAAGATGACGATCTGTTGTGTTTGATGGTAGATGTGATGGTAGTAAACTTATGAAGCTTGTGTAGAAGATCCTAAATATTTTGTTTTTTTCAGATGATGTGGACCTTTTAGGTGAGAAAACGAAAGTGGAGGGATGGAATGAGCTGGATTCATTAGGGGAACAACTTTTGAAGCAGTCTTTGCCAGAAAACGCGAAACGAGTGGACTGTTTTAATGGGTAAGCAATAACAGGATGTTATTAAAAAATCTTTTCAACAATTTACAGTAGTGAAAGAAACGTAAGGAAACCAGTTAGTATTAAAACAGCAGCGATGGACGCAACTTGTCATGTATGGAATATAAATAGCTGTGAAATATGGGCATGTGTAAAATGTTTGGACGTGTCTGTAGACGTCAAAGCCATTCAATACCAATAAGTCTTACAAATATCCCTCTACCGTGTATATATCTAAAGATAATTGTTTTGTTCTTAGAAGTATGATGTCATCCTGATTTATTTAATTTCAGCAAGTCAAAAAAGATACCAATGAACGCATTAACATCTCCAAAACACGAAGTGACGGTAAACAACGCAGCTGTATTGGATCTGGATTTCTTCACCAAAATAGCTGAAGACGCTAAACTCATCGCGCCGAACCCTTCTACAAATGACGATGTCATGGTTGATATTAGCGATAGTTTATCTACCAACAACAACGATATACTGAACTTAATCTCACCTGTAGCTAAAGACGAACCTTTAGAATCCAATACAACCGACCAAATCAAAAATAAAGTCGAAATAAAATCGCTGGCAGATATAAATGTGACTTTGGAAAGTGTTCAGCCGAGTAAGCTGCCCCCTGTGACAGCATTTGAAGAGAAAGATGGAGTGACTGTTGTGTTGCATTTCTGTAAGGATAAACCGAGGGCCGATGTTAATGTTGTGGTTATATCTACGACGAGTAGAAGCGGCTCGCCGATTGACGATTATAAGCTGCAATGTGTTGTACCAAAGGTGAGCAACAGTACTTTGACAATCATCTAGTTATTCTAAATATTATAGTCATCGGACTGAAAACATTGTCAACGTACAGGGAGGCCATTTGTAAAATGGTTTCCTAAAATATTAGATATATTTACAACTTTATTACTACTAAGTTAAAAATAAATGTTTCAAGCTTTGATTTAATGTGTACGTACAGTACGGTCGGCGGATCTTAGTAATGGTAAAGTTAGCCGTTTCGATGCTCAATAGAGGTTTTGGGATTAAAATTGCCAAGATATACCGACCGTACTGTATCTCGCTCGCGATATTTACATCTCTTATAGTGGTAGTAGCGTCAATCTTTATGATATCATTGAATATTTGTTAAATGTTTTTTTACATGAATAAATCTGTTTATTTCCAGGGGTGTAAAGTCCGGCTGCTCACTGCATCGGGCACGTCACTGCCTGCCTTCAACCCTTTCCTGCCACCGCCGGCCCTCACGCAAGTAAGGTTCTTCTAGATTTTTGTAGCGAGAAACTCGCGCGTAGAATCACCTAGTTCAGTATAAGACGTTTCAAAGTAATCCCTAATATTTTCATACTCTATTTCATAAATTATAAATACATTATTTGCTTCAATATGTGTACATAAAGATCATAGACAGTGGCACACATTCCCCGCAGCAGGGATGCAAATGGTTGAACATAATGGTTGAAACAAGTTCACACATTAGCTATACTTAACTAACATTGCAAAATAAACGATAAATGAAATGTCAGATCAATAGAAAAATTAAGTTGCTAATAAATTATAAGAATATTATACTCAAATAAAAATAAATAAATGTTAAAATATAAAATTGTTATAGACAGAGATAACCGCTCAACACGAGGTGGGCCATCTGCTGATTCCTTCAGCTTTTCGCATAAAATGATGTGTAAAACAAAGCAAAATGTTTATTTCAGGTTATGCTGATAGCGAGACCGGCCGGTGCGCCGCCCATCAACTTGAAGTTCGTAATGACGTACACCATCGATGAAGACGTGTGTTCAGAGATAGGGGAAGTCAAAATGTTACCTCTAGACGATATTTAATAACTGCATTCAATTTTAGTAGCCTAGAACCTCAGGATAGAACCAACACACATATTTGTTTACTTAGATGACAGTGCGAGACTCGCAAATTGACGTTATGTACCGTATTCCTATAAGTATTGGACTTCTTTTTTTTATTATTTGAATAATTACATGTATTCTGTGATAGTTTTAACTAAAATCGAAACTAAAAGGGGACTAGACTAAGCCTTGTTGAAACTCTTGTTTGCAGACTTGAAAAAACATTGAATAATACGATCCTAAACATCAGTTGTAAAGTGTTTGTGTGTGTTGGTGAGATTTTGGTCCGACTGGTTTTTATATTTAAGAGCCTGAATGCTACATTAGTGTTGCCAGCCCAAATCATGCCTTATTGCCATTATTTGTTTGCTGAAAAGCAACAAACCCCTTTGTAACTGAATACAGCTTACTACAAAGATTCATACCTAGCGATTTTTTTTATGAGTATTGCTATTAGAAACAAATTAAAATGCTTTGACGCGGAGATGATCGGAGTCATGATGAAGAATATCTAACTTTTACAATATTTTAAATGAAGAAGTGATCTGAGTTATGTATAATAATTTTAAATAACTGTCTATATTCATGTTTTCTACTAGGTAGGGCCCTAAAAGATGTACTTATTAAAATTTTTATATTATAAGCAAAATTATTAATCTGCGACTTCGTATTCTAAGAAATAGACTGATAAAGCCTCTTTTATTTATTGATCAATGAATCTTATGTTCTAGTCGAATTAATGGGAGTTTAAAAAAACATTCCATTGAGCTGTGTGCAAAATGTAAAATCATTCATAAACGTTGTATGTTGTATTATGCACATCCATCGAATTATTTTGTACTTAGCTGTAGAATGCATTTTATATTATTAATTAATTTAAATAAACCATTCCCGGTTTGCATTTATTGTACTTATAGTATGTTCAAATTATGTACTAAGTTATATTTAGCTTCACAGGTAGATAGATACCATGTTTTGTATCAGAATATGAAAGCAAGACTTATTACGAGCACTTATATTACTGATTTGACCTTTTGTGTCACATTATTATTACTACTATCAATATGATTTCTACCGTTAATTTTATGTTTTAACACTTGATAGTGTTAGTAGCCTAGTATTATTGGAAGAAGTACCTACAAAGCCTGAAGCAGTAAATAAAGATAGATAATTATTATTTCGTTGTTTTCCTGCTTAGAAAAAATAACAAACTAAGGGTGGCTTGCACTAGAATCGTTAAACGCGTTTATCTATTTAATAGTATTTAGCGAGTTGTCAAGTCAAATTTAAATCTATTTAGCTGTTAAACACGTTTAGCGATTCTGGTGCAAGCCGCCCTAAATGTTGCTAAGGAGAATGGGACCTCCGAAAGAGGCTGAACAGTCCCCTCAAATTGTTTTAACCAGCATTTACTTAGCGTAGCGCCTCTGCATCGTTTATGAATTCGAGGGTAACCCACTTATTACCCTAGGCAAGACCAAATCCACAGTGGATGATGCGCCCAGTGAATACCGGCCCGTACGTATGTAACTAGGGCGGTATCACGACAAGAAAACATTCAATAAAAATCATAATAGCTTTATTTGTACATAATAATGTAAGTATACTTATTTTAACAACATCACACTTAAAATCTACTATTTACAGTTAAATGCTTTGAACAGATGAGCACGTTTGCAGAGGGTAGAAGTATTTATACAAAAGAATGTTTAAACAAAACGAGACAAGCTGTATATTATTTTATTTTTCTATAAGCACATTGATCAGACTTCGGAGAATATCACATTCCGCCGACCACAGTAACCCAAGAACCTCTATTAGTATAGATTTTGAGAAGTATATTTTTAAATGCTACAGAATTTTACAATCGCGCTCAACATTGAATAACAAAGTCTATTCATAGTTTTTGTATTATTTTGTTACTAGGAAAAGTTCAACTTAGCAACATTTTTGATTGCCCATGAGATTTTTACTGGCATGTTATCATTTAACTTAGAACCTTATAGTTTACTAGCTTCCACTCGCGATATCCTGTTTGATTGTTAGTTTTCCGGGACAAAATATAGTCTGTGTTACGAAGTCAAGTTACGAACTATAATATTTCATCCAAATCGGCCCAGTAGTGGCAGCGTGATCTGGTATACAGTTTGTTATAGTGAAGAATCAACATAAAGTAGGTACCTAGCAAGTTTCAATTATTTTATTACACAGCTTGGTCCTTGAAAGCAAGTGCTGTGATAGCTTTCTGGTGTCCACAATATTCTCGTTCCAGAGTGCCTTTCTCCACGTTCCATAACCGCGCGTAGCTGTCGGATGAACCTGTAAAAAAAAAGAAAAACAACACATAAAGGACTAACATTCGAATTCATAGACAGAGATTGTATAGTTCGCGGAGCCGTTTCAACCAGCATTCGCGTCACGCAGCGCCTAAATATGCCTCTGGTTTTGATAGAACATCCTTTGTATTGTTTATAATATAGTACTTATAAAAGTCTTACTTTCTTTACATACTATCAAATCTACATTTATTTCTTGCAACTGCTTTAATGTCGTCTTCCCGTCTTTTATTCTGCCTTCCCCTTTTCCTCTTCCTGTTACGTGGGTATCACTCAGTAATTAATCATTTTGATCTATTATGTTCCTTTTACCCTTAGTTATCGTTTATAAATTCAAGGGTAAATCCAGCCTAGTTCAGATGTGCTGTGATTTCTCACCTGTGAAGAGGTACCGTGACTCGATGCTGAAGGCGGCGTCCCACACCCAGCGTTGGCTGTCGTGACGTAACTCCTGAAGGAGAGTCCAGTCGCTCGTGCGCCACACCTTCGCAGAACAGTCGCCAGATGTCGTCACCAGCATTCTGGAGTGTAACAATTATTGTAAGTTTATGATATTCCCAGTCGTCGTGATATGAATACATGGCGAGCTGGTGTCAGAGTGATCTGAACCATCCCATCCACTCTTGGTAAGGAAGGATGATCAAGTCAGTTGACAGTTTTGGGAAAGTCTTTCTAGGTAAACTAAAAATACATTATGACGGTTTTCTGACAAAGTCAAAATATTCCCAAAGGGGCAGGTTTTTTTTTAAATCTGACATACACTCATATAAATAAAGTAGGTACTTACGTAGAATCCAGGCTGAATTTACACCGCAGTGCATATTTAGTGTGTGCTGCAATATGTTTCCTGGGCACTGGGTGCGGGGGATCGCCTCCTAATGACCACACATAACAGTTCCCTTTGTTGTTCACTGCTGCCATCATCTTGCCTGTCGGGTCAATGGCTATATCTTGGATAGATGCTTCAGCTTCTGGGATCTGTTGAGAATGAATATGGGTTGATATGTGGTTTACAATGCTTAAAAAGAATGCTACAAACATAGATTATATTTGTAGCATTCTTTTTAAACATTTTCTCTTCTAAGTAATGCAAGGTAAATGGTGTTGGTGTTGTTATCATAAATATTTTTTTTTAGTTTGGCTGCCAGTACGCCTGATGGTAAGTGTAACTACTACAGCCTAAGGTGGAGCACGCTTAGATATAATCCAAATGGAAGAAAATGAATCAAAAACGAAGAGATACTATGAGCAATAAGGTCACTTTGTATTTTGTGTTTTGTTTTTCTATAGGTATCATTTTATAGTATACCTAATTTATTTTGTGTTTACAATAGATAAGTGTTTATTCATCTATCATAGTGAAGAAGGCACACAAAGAACTTGTTAGAAGACAAAATCTCACCAACTGTTCATTTTGGTCAGTTTTGAGATCCCAGATATGTATGATGCCACTTTGGTCCCCAACCATAATCTGAGACTGGTCTGGATGCAGCATTACTGCATTCACCGGAGCCGGCACTTGGAATATCTTCTGGCAACGAATGTTGGAAGACACCCTAAAATAAAATATTTTTTATTATTTGAAATAGTTAACTATAAAACTAATTCTTGCAAAGGAGTACAGTACCTTGGATCCCAGATCTTTGCGGTGCAGTCTTCACCCCCTGTGTACATCCACTGTCCATTTTTCTATAACATAAGAATCAAGGTAACTGGCTACTTAGGAACAAAAAATAAGATCAGCAATTAAAAGTCGCACTGGAACAAAAAAAGGTTTGTTCTTACTTGAAAACCCACTCTTGAAACATTCTTAGTGATCCCTTCAAAGTTGACAACTGGATCCGGGTTGGCGCTGGCCAGATCATACATGCGAATGTGTTGGTATCCACATGCTGCAACCATTTGTCCATTGGGAGATATTTCTAGGCCATTCACTTGCTGTACAAAATAAGTTGCATGTGTTATTCTTACTGCACCCACTTACAGCACCCATAAAAGCCTAATTTACTTACTGAGTCGGGGTGTTGCATAGTCCGAAGGCAGACGCCGCTGTGTGCCTGCCACAGCTTCATGGTGTGATCATAGCCGCCCGTGACCAGCGCCACGGTGCCTCCAGCAGCACCGTCCCCAGCCATTTCTATCACTACCTACACACCTAATATTTTTATTTTGTGATGTAAAATCAAAACACAAACATAACCCCACTCTTTAGTTCTACCGCTTTTTGTAGAAGTATGATGTTAGGTATGTACCTAGCTAATCTACAAAATAAAACCTCAATATCTCATATCGACGAAAGAAAATGAAATAAATTACGAAGTTTACGAACCGAAACGTCCGTAACAAAATAAACAACCCAAGACAAACTTTTTTATATTTATTTATTTTGACTTTGTCAAATTAAAAAACTGACATAAATGGCCCCCTCCCCTCCCTCACAGATTTTGCTTAATTAGTCTATGGCCTCATAAAAAATCGAATGGAAGGGAAGTTCGAACTGCTCGGAACAATCGATGCGACGACATGCGACTCCTGTCTATGCTTTTATGCTATAAGTTTTATCGGAAATAGGTGGCGCTAAGATTTGAGGGGTTTTAAATCTGTGGTGATGCTGTCATTCTAGGTAAAAAAAACAAACACACATCACATTTCTGCAGTGTTGCCAGATCTCCTGATTTTCCCAGAATTCTACTGATTTTATCAGAAAGTCTACTGATTTTTTTCAAATCCTAGCTTTATTTACTTTAAAACATGATAGTAATCAAAATCAAATCAAAATCTCCCCCATTTCCTTCCAGGAAATGGGGGAGACCTTTGCCCAGCAGTGGGACGGTATAGGTTAAGAAAAAAAAAAAGTAATCAAAAATCTGTATGAAATGAAACACAAAATTATCGTGATTAGGTTGGCACTATAAAATTGGCATCGTAAACTGGACGGATAGAGAAATAAATAAATAATAAGAGAAAGAAAATGTTATTTTATTATAAGAATAAAGAATTTGAATTTGAAACCGGTTTGTGTCACACACCCCGCTAAAATGATTATGTGACTAAAGTAAATATCACCTAATATGATTCATGGATAAAGCTACGATTTCAATATAAGCGCTGAAATGTTAGGCAAGCATAACAGTAAAATGTACCTCAAGGATAATATATAATCACTAAAATGTAATGTTATTATAATGCCTGACATTGTTTTATTTACCGAAATTGCATCTACTTATTTTTAGAAAAATTTCCCCATACATCTCCTGATTTTTTCTAGTCGCATCCTCAGATTTTATAAAAATTGATCTGGCAACACTGCATTTCTGCTTTCGTCATCATCGCATCACACACCATTCATTCCTATCCTCTACATACTATTATAGTAGTTAGTATTCCTCCTACCTAGTATGTAGGTTAGGTTAGTAGGTATCACCTATGTACCTAATGAAAATTATATCTAAAATACATATTTTATATGAAATTACTTTATTGAACATGTAAAATCTGTATTGACATGAGGAATGCTAATTCTCATTACAAATTAACACAAATGTAAAATTTGAGAGACGAATCACATCGAAAAACCTACCTATCATATCAACCTAACTAAAAATACAACATACACATCAATTTCCTAAATTAAAGTGCTCTGCAAAGGAATAATGAACTTAGCTTACTGTTTGGTACCATTATCAGCATTGAAATTTACAATGAGAAGAGGTAGGTTTCATTAACAATAAGCTTTCACATCATTCAATGAATAGTCTCTAATTTCACATATTGGTATAGTTTGACCATAACTCTCGATGTTCAAATGGATGCAGACGTACAAAATGTAAGGGATAAAGCACAGCTTCTAAACAAATAATATAAAATCAGGTATCTAAGCAGACATTCAAGTTTTAGTGAAACAAATTAAGGTATGTACATCAGTGCATCCAGAGTCACTGCGAACTTAACAAGGGAGGGCTAACTGTACAATTCCCCGGTGTATACATGCTAACACTTAAAAATTATTTTTTTTTCGAGGCTTAGAAATCTAGACCCTAGCCAGCGGCGAAAACTTTCCAAACTCTGCAGTCTTCTTACATACAATTACTAGTAATACTACAAAATATATAAGATGTAGCTGCGACATCACAATGTCAAAAAATTAACAAATTTCATGAGTAACCCAAAATTAATGATGCATACAAACAAGAGCTAAAAAATTCAATAAATTTAACTCCCATAAAATTCTATAAAATAAAAAATTGAATTGTCGTACAGACTTTGGAAAGTCAGTCCCATTTTACTTTGTAATAAATTAAGTCCAAGTAAATTATTCAATATGAACATTGTTAGATATCGGGAGATCACTCGCTTTCCTCATCCTCCTCATCCTGATCCTCGTCCTCAGACTCTTCCTTCTTCTTCTTTGATTTCTGAAAATAATATGACAGTCACTATACCGCCAGAAGACAAGAAGTAATCCATCTGTTATAACAAAGATTGACTTAGGGGAGAAACATGTTTCAATATAATATTCTGCAGTACTTACAGCTGGTGCCGCTTTCTTTGCTTTCTTGCCTCGCTTGGTGGCTTTTTTGCCGGTTTCCTCGCCTCCGCCACCATTCGCATTGTAGGATTCCAAGTCCTTGGCATACTGTTCTTTGGCTTCGGCGGCCTTCTTCTCCCATACCTAAAATAAACACCATTACATTAGCGAGGGCAAGTAGCGACATTGGAAGTTCTCGCAGAGGAGGAGCTAACAAAGTAAACTCACGCTCTTGTCCTTCATAGACTTCCATAATTCACCGCCCTTCTTGGCAACCTCCGTCACCTTGAGGCCAGGGTGCTCAGATTTGATGGATTCTCTTGCGCTGTTCAGCCACAGCATGTATGCTGACATAGGACGTTTCGGCTTGTCCGTCATTTTGTTTTTTTTCCTGAAATTTAATTACAGATTTATAGAAGTATATAAAACCATCAGGATTCTGGGCAACAGGTTATGCGGGCCATGCTTTACAGAAAATGAATTCTGGAAAGCCTTCACACGGCCTCTCAGACACAGTAGGGCAGCAATTTGGCGGGAAACGCATTTACGGGCTTCATTCATTACTTTTATGATATTAGCCAGTTTATTTCATCGAAATACATCAATTTTAGAGTAAAAAGCACTAGATTCAAACATAAATACGTAAGAAAAGTTATCGCCCCATATAACGAGTTCACTGTCCTAGGCTTGGGTCGAACGAGCCATTTTGTTTTATCGGATTGTGACGAATATACGCAATAACTAAATGAGACTCAATTACCAGTTAATCCCACTAATATTTAGCTATAAGTTGTAGAAGAACTGTTTCTATCCTTCAATGGAAATTATCAGAGAAATAAATTATTGAAATACACAGCCTTTTCCATACCCACGCTACTACGAAAAGCATGAAGATGTGGATAGCCATGTTTGAACGCGAATTCCAACGTGGAACGAAAATGAATTGTACAAATCATGTCTCAAATATCTAGAGTAATCTTATTTTATCACTTCTCTTTCATTATAAAAATGCTTGGACTTACCTGATGGCAAAAATTTTGAAAATATTTTTGAACTGGTGCACAACCAAACTGTAGACGTAGAGAACCAGAAGAAAATGTATGGAGCCCGAAGCAATGTTCCCAAAGCAAGCTAGCTTGGGGTCGACTCGCGTCAGCACTGTGGCGCCATCTACGGTTATCGTCATTGGTGGATCAATTCAATAGTACCAACAATGCAACCGTGTCGTGGTTCTCGTACTACGTATATCCGTGACGTCTCTTTTAAAAAGTTTATAGAAAAATAAACCTTAACTTATTGAAATAGAGTAGGTTTTAAATTGCATAAAAGTTTTCCATACATTTGTTCTCAAAAATATTTTCTACAAATTTACTATGAAAAATGCATTTTTTAGTATGCAATTTTATGCCAAACTTTCAATATTGATTACCAGAACATTTTTTAAGATCATCTTCGATACAAAAGAGTTATGAGTATATCAAAAAATGACCCATTCCATTGAAGAGCCATTCCTACTAAAATTAACTCGCGCCTTATTTTGAATGCCGCCAACGTTTAATTTCAAAAAAGTCAAAAGCGCGGCAAACCTTTGTAGGAAAGAGATGCCAATAAAACATAGCGCTGAATGGTAGCCGGGCACGTTTGTTTACGATTTGGTATATTGTTGGGAAATGGTTTTTATTTCGAGAAGAATAAGGGTCTTCATGTTCTTCAGCACTAGTGATAACAAGAATCTCGCTGATAAGAGCATGTTAGAAATAGGTGGTTGATAAGATGCTCTACAGACCCTCATTAGCTCTGAAGTAGGTTTTGTTTGAGGGGGCAGTCAGGTCAGTCAGCGAGACGTCCAAAGAAAGCTATAAACAGCAGTAACTTACTATACCTACTTGAGACCTAGGTATAGGCACCTACCAGTTTTATGCGCTGCTTACGTTTACGTTGCGACTGCAACAATGACTGTAGGTACTTGTCTTGTGTCATGCATGTTATTCATCGGTTCGGTTCACTTCACCAGTTGTTGCATGTTGGGGGTCGTGCTTATGTCGCCTGTGTCGTCGGTTGTCACCATCCACCACCCAATTAACGCTGGAGATGTGATGTGCTATCATCATCAGTTGTTTTTGATCGTTTCTATTCCACACTATTCACAGACTATTTAGGATGGTGTCTAATGTTCTAATTTCACTGGTAGGTAAAAGGTACTTAGATAGGTTATTTATAATTTTTCTGTGAGGTACATACCCCCATCCAGATTACCAGATAAGTGCTAGTTTAGCTGATGCACCTAGATCCCGGAACATCAGCAATGTGAGCAATGCAAGAAAATAAATAGGCACGGTCGGTATGGTAGGTAGTACTGTAGTACTTTCCCGGACGTACTATTTCACTATGGAGCCCAAAAACATTTCACATTTGAAAGTCCCTACCCAGATTAATTTTTCTTTTAGATAAGGTATACCCATGTATTTAGGTGAGTACAAACGAGTCCGTGAAGTCAGAGTCAAAGCTGTTATTGTTTTCAAATAACGACCTAACTCAAGGCTTCGCTTACGCAAGTTTGTGGGATCGTGGGTTGTCCTGGTCAAAGATGATGAACTAAAAGGATGTATGTTTAGTGCGCAGTCTTCCTTTTCAAAATCTAGTTTAACAACTAAATCCGATGGGTTTTACTAGTTTATTACTTAGTGCAAAGTTATCAATGAAAGATTATATTGCATTGACACGTGTTGTGTAGTAAGCATTGTAGAATAGTGACGTATCACCGACGCCGGCGCACGTGTTTCAAACGCGCAGGAAGGACTAGTGCATTGATCTCTTCTTTTTGCTTGTTTCGAAATAACGACGGTGATGAATAATCATTAATTGTATAAAACTGTACTTATACGAAAACTGTTTATGTATAAAAATTGTAATTCTCCACTTACTAAGTTCGATTAGTTTCGCCATTAAATGTTTTTTTTAATTTCTAACGAATGTTATATTCGAACCTGCACTTATTGAGTCGCAGTTGTCCGCTGTACTGTAGTCATTGCTAACAGATGTGGTCTTCTATTCAAGCGCATTCAACTGAAACGACAACGCGCCAATTCGTCGTTGCGCGCAGGTCACCAACCCTAATATTATAATAACCATTAGAATTTATTTTACCCCACGACATAAAAAACGACGGCATAAAAAAAACTTAGTTTATTCAATAGGTACTAACAATAGCACAGTACTTATAACTAATTAAAATTAACACGTTGGTTGGCTAGTTAAAAATCTCCTGCAGATTAGAAATTCAGGATTCAAAGATTTTGGAAAAAATAGGTATCTATCTATTATATCAATATTTTGACTTTCAGAATCATACACTAATTGAATTATTTATTAACTTTTCATGGGATTTATCGCATTTTTCTTTTTAATTATTCGTGGAAGAATTCAAAATGCATACTAATTATACAACATAATATATCAATATTTACAAATGTATTTTTAATATTCTAAGGTTTGACATAAGACTAATTACAAAGTTAAGGTTTTGAGGAATTTTAATTTACAAGAATTATGATACTATAATGAGGAAGATGAGCGTATTTTTTTTTTAATGTAGATCGATAGATTTTTACGTCCAAAACACAACAGTGAAAAAATTTTGGCGATAGCTCAAAAACTGAATTTTCTACGATTTTTTAAAGTTTGGATTTTCAAAATGTGTTTTGAGCCCGGCGATTTCGCGTGTGACGTCAGCCGGTCCGACCGCTCACCCGCGCTTTCTAAGCGTTTTCTGCCTTTACGTTTCTATTTATATTTCTGAAAAATTGGGAGAAAAGTACCAATATTTTTATGTAATATTGTGCCTTTAAGTCCTAAGGACACGTTTAACGCTTCAGATAAACTTTTTAACCACCGACTGAAGAAGAAAGGTGTTCTAAGTTTGAGGCTTTTTTGTGTCTATGTGTCTGTACCTTTCAAGGCTCGTAGCTCCAAAAAATCACTCGTAATTTTTTTATAACTATTCTTGAAATGGAAAGCAGATAAATCTGGCATAGTTCTAAGCCAAGTTTGGTAGAAATCGGTGCAGCGGTTTCCAAGTTATGAGGATGTTTATCAGCCCTCGACACGCATTTTGAAGGGTTCTCAGGCATATATTGATTGTAGTTTGAAACATTTGGTTCTTATACCAGTATAACGTGAGCTACTATTTCTTAGTGTTTCATTGATTTTGTATATCAGGTAAGACTGGTAATGAGCAAGATTGTGTTATCGACGTGATTAGCAATGTTTTTAACCCCCGACGCAAAAACGATGGGGTGGTAAAGTTTGACGTGTGTGTGTGTCAGTGCGTGTGCGTGTGTCTGTGCGTGTATGTGTGTGTGTGTCTGTCGAATGCGCGCGTTGGTGCGCGTGCGGATGCGGATGGTAGTAGTCTAAGTCACATTGTCTACTAAGGACGTGCCTAGTGAGACATTGTGCTGTCAAGTACAATGCCTCACTAGGCACGTCCTTAGTAGACAATGTGACTCGCAAAGAAGAAGAAGAATGTGACTTACACTAGGACGTGCCTAGTGAGGCATTGCACTATATGTATGTGTAGGCATTGTCTACTAAGGACGTGCCTAGTGAGGCATTGTACTTGTACAGTACAATGTCTCACTAGGCACGTCCTAGTGTAAGTCACATTCTTCTTCTTCTTAGCGAGACACATTGTCATTGTCATGTGACTTAGACTACTACCATCCGCATCCGCACGTGCACGTCCTTAGTAGACAATGCCTCACTAGGCACGTCCTCAGTAGACAATGCTTCACTAGGCACGTCCTTAGTTTCTGAGGACGTGCCTAGTGAGACATTGTACTGTCAAGTACAATGCCTCACTAGGCACGTCTTTAGTAGACAATGTGACTCGCTAAGAAGAAGAAGAATGTGACTTACACTAGGACGTGCCTAGTGAGGCATTGCACTATATGTATGTGTAGGCATTGTCTACTAAGGACGTGCCTAGTGAGGCATTGTACTTGTACAGTACAATGTCTCACTAGGCACGTCCTAGTGTCAGTCACATTCTTCTTCTTCTTAGCGAGTCACATTGTCATTGTCATGTGACTTAGACTACTACCATCCGCATCCGCACGTGCACGTCCTTAGTAGACAATGCCTCACTAGGCACGTCCTTAGTAGACAATGCCTCACTAGGCACGTCCTCAGTAGACAATGCTTCACTAGGCACGTCCTTAGTTTCTGAGGACGTGCCTAGTGAGACATTGTACTTGACAGTACAATGTCTCACTAGGCACGTCCTAGTGTAAGTCACATTCTTCTTCTTCTTAGCGAGTCACATTGTCTACTAAGGACGTGCCTAGTGAGGCATTGTACTTGACAGTACAATGTCTCACTAGGCACGTCCTTAGTAGACAATGTGACTTAGACTACTACCATCCGCATCCGCACGCGCACCAACGCGCGCATTCGACAGACACACACACACATACACGCACAGCCACACGCACACGCACTGACACACACACACGTCAAACTTTACCACCCCATCGTTTTTGCGTCGGGGGTTAAAAACATTGCTAATCACGTCGATAACACAATCTTGCTCATTACCAGTCTTACCTGATATACAAAATCAATGAAACACTAAGAAATAGTAGCTCACGTTATACTGGTATGAGAACCAAATGTTTCAAACTACAATCAATATATGCCTGAGAACCCTTCAAAATGCGTGTCGAGGGCTGATAAACATCCTCATAACTTGAAAACCGCTGCACCGATTTCTATCACACTTGGCTTAGAACTATGCCAGATTTATCTGCTTTCCATTTCAAGAATAGTTATAAAAAAATTACGAGTGATTTTTTGGAGCTACGAGCCTTGAAAGGTACAGACAAATAGACACAAAAAAGCCTCAAACTTAGAACACCTTTCTTCTTCAGTCGGTGGTTAAAAAGTTTATCTGAAGCGTTAAACGTGTCCTTAGGACTTAGAGGCACAATATTACATAAAAATATTGGTACTTTTCTCCCTATTTATCAGAAATATAAATAGAAACGTAAAGGCAGAAAACGCTTAAAACGCGCGGGTGAGCGATCGGACCTGGCTGACGTCACACGCGAAATCGCCGGGCTAAAAACAGATTTTGAAAATCCAAACTTTAAAAAATCGTAGAAAATTCAGTTTTTGAGCTATCGCCAAAATTCTTTCACAGTTGTCCTTACAATCTTCTAGACTTTTGATTTAAGCTATAAAAACAGGAAAAAATGCCTAACTCATCTTCCTCATTGTAAACACAAGAGATATTACCGACCGGAGACGTATTTACCCTTGGCTAGGAATTAGGACCATGGCGAGCGTAGCTTGCTTCACCTTGCGTCAATCTTCACCGATTTATCTAAGTCAAGCGACGTTCTGCGCGGTCACTATTTGGATGGGTGACCGCTAATGGCATCCTGTACTCCAATATGATCTACGTCCTATATAAAGATGATGATGCCTCAACATTGGGTCTTGACTCACATACATCGGAGCTTTTCTTACGAAATTGGATTGAAAATAAAATTTTGGGTTGTAATTTAAATTTTAAATAATGTAACTTATGTCGAAGAGTTTGCAGTCCATACTTTTATATGCATATTGTAGAATGCTAGGTAGATCTTAATCGCTGCCGCTTTCGTCTGCAGAACCGGAATCCTCAGCTTCTGATTCTTCATCTGAACTTTTTTTAGAAGCCTTCTTCGTTTCTTTTTTGGAATCCTTTTTAGCGTCCTTGCTCTGAAAAAAAGATTTATTTATTTTTTATTTATTTTATTTAGAGCATCCAACAAGGAAATCACAATTATCAAGTACATTCTTAAATCTAAAGGAAATGCTTTGTGTTTCCCTAATTACAGGACGCCACAGCGTGCACTAAATAGACTCAACTAAACTAATAAACAAAACTAAACAAAGCAAATTAATAATAACTAGTGAACACAATTAACATAAAAATAAAATTGAGATCATAAAGATGTGATACTTGTAAAATTGTTAGGTGTAATGGATCTAATACATCTCGATTAGACTAATCGAATAGAGCAAATCGTAATTGAAATTGTACTAAAATATATAAAGTGTTATATCAGCAATCTGGTTCTCATGGCTTTGCTTAGTTTGAGACTAGATTGCGTTGGGTGAAATGTATGTTGTATTTAGTGGACGTGTTCAGTGAGGCAATGTATCGTTATTGGCAGTGGTTATTACTAAACATAATAATAAATAGCCCTCTAGTCCAAAACTAAGCAAAGCTTGTGATATGTCTTATATGGGAACTAGATTTCTGATAGAATACTTATATGTATAGGTACCTTTTTTTTTTTAATTTTTTTTTCCTTAACCTATCTCGTCCCACTGCTGGGCAAAGGTCTCCCCCAAAGACTTCCAATGTTCTCTCTCCTGGGTTTTTTTTTAAATACATACTTTATAATTATTATTATCCAACATCTGTATTTGGCACAGACAAATGTTTGATGTAACATTGGGTGGGCCATCCATCGGCTTGTTCCATCATTTAGTTGTGTAGTAAAAGTACATTATCTATTTATAGCGGCGGCGGTGGCCTCTTAGCATGCCAAGAACAATAATTTGGAGCCTTCAGAATAAATACTCACATCCTTCTTATCGCTCTTCTTGTCATTGTCGGAGTTAGAAGAGCTGTCATCGTCGTCGATGTACTCCTTGCTGGTGAACTTGCCGGCGCCTGCGCCGCTGCCGCTCATGCTTTTCGACTTCTTGGCGGGAGATGGCTTGTTGGCCTTCTTCTCGCTTGCCTTACGCTCCTGCAACAGAGTACGGGCAAGGTTACAACTGTTTTCTTCATCTAATAACCTCGAAGAAAATCCTCAATTTTCAAGTAAAAAATTCTCGCTCATAATCTACCGTCCGTGATTTCGTTCGCGACAAGTTTGCCCTTTCTTCCCTGTAAATTTTTCTGGATAAAAAGAAATCGTAATTATGTCCTGGCTACGAACGAAATTATTCCAAGTTTCATTAAAATCGGTCCTTCGGATTAAGGCACACATTTTCACATAAGCACTCAAGACCAAAAATTCTGGGTCATCTATAAAAACTTCAACATCTTGGAAAAGACGGTAGATTAGTGAATTTATGCAAGTTAATAATGAAATGAAATTATATATAAAATTGTCTCTCAAACACAATTTAGCTACAAGCTAGCATTCATGGTTTCCGAGATATCCCAGTTTTTGCTCTCGACTGTATTTGTAATATTAGTAGGATAGGATGTGACTGTTGAATATAAGTTCTCACCTTATCAGCAGCTTTCTTCTTCTGCTTGAACTCGTCCGCGGCGCCGCTGTCTTTATACTTCTGCATCGCTAAGTTGTATTCCTCTTTAGCTTTCGCAGCTTTTTCCTCCCAATCCTGCACAAAAAGGTTTATTATCTCCGTAATGCTATTTCAAAAAAGAAGTGGTTACGATCACCGAATATTATAACACTACGTTTCAAGAAGCAGGACTGCAGACACGAGATTTGCAGTATTTTTAATGGGTACCATAAAAAGGTACTGCATGTAAACCTCGTTTTGTATGAAACGCATTTCAAATGACATCCGTTTCATGCATTGATAGTTTTGCTGGGCAGGTTACGATGCTGGAAGCTGTTTTTGTAAATCAAGACGACGCAGACGACATTAATATAAAAAAAAACTCTGATGATCGCACGCTCGCACGTATTTTAGCATAAAGTATTTTGAGTTGATAAATAAATAAATATTCAGGGACATTTCACACAAAACCCTCTAGTCCCAAACTAAGCAATGCTTGTAATATGGGAACCAGATGGCTGATAGAATACTTATATACTTTTTTTTTGTAAATACATACTTATAATACATAGTAACACCCAGACTAGAACAAACATCTATGTTTTCCACGCACAAATGTTTGTTCTTGGTGGGGATCGAACCCACGACCCACAGCACGGAAGGCAGAGCTATTACCGACTGAGCTGTGACGCCTGTCAATGATAGCATTGCTAATGTAAATGCTACTCACAGGTTTGTCCTTAAGGTCCCTCCAGAGCTCTCCGCCCTTTTTGGCGACCTCAGTGACCTTAATCCCGGGGTTCTCTTCCAGAATCTGCTTGCGATGCTCGTTGAGCCACAGCATGAAGGCGGTCGCGGGCCGTTTGGGTGCGTTGACGTCTTTTTCCTTCTTCTTTGATTTGTCCTTGCGTTTGCGCGGCGCCTCCGACTGTTAGCGAAGGTAAAAGTTGATTATGATGATGATTTAGGTCGATTTCAGCAATGGCAACTTCTGGTAACCTGTATTATTACACTGAAAAACTTTGTTGGTGTGTTTGAGTGTGCGTTTTCTTATCGCGTGTGTTTCATCTCATCAAGCGCGGTAAGCGTCCTCTCAATTTTAATTTATATCTAATAAAGGCTCCTAGTTCCCAAAGCTATAAACAAGCTTTAGTTATACCACAGATATGTTATACTCACAATAGTGATGGCTTTTTTGGGTTTATCCTTCTTCTTCTTTTCTTTCTTACTGTCGCCTGAGGCAGCTGACGCATCCGATTCTTCTTCAGATGAGGGATTTGTGTCGTATCTGAAACAAAATATAACATTCGATGACGTTTCAATCTGGATTGAAGTCCCTATTTGTTGAGTTGGAATACTCAGAGTCCCTCCTTGGCCTCTGTTAAAACCACTTCATTGCGTTGATGCTTTTACAAGAAAAGTACTCTTCAGTAACATCACTGTGTTCTTTTCCGGGTTGTAGCCCTTATTCATTGAAGAGTCCTAAAAGACCCTCTCTAAAGGTCTAAAGATAAGCAATTGAATAGGTCAAGTGTAAGCCCATTCAATTACATATCTTACTGTAACGAGAAAGTACTTACTCTTCAGCAACATCGCTTTCTCTGTTCTTTTCCGGATTAAAGTCCTCATCTGTTGAGTCAGAGTCCTCAGAGTCCCCAGAGTCCCTTTCCTTGGCCTCTGCTTTAACGCGTTCGAGATACGCATCGGGCTCTTTCTCAGTATCGGAGTCACCGAAATCGTCGTCGTAAAGCGCCTTGTCCTGGAAATAATAAATAACTCGTTTGTTTATAGTAGAAATAATAGTGAAAATGTTAAAAAAGCTTTCAAGAGAATCCTATTGGACAGATTATAACATGGATTCTGTAAATCACAAAACGTAAAAAAAAATTCAATGATTATTGGATGATTGATCGATGTATTATCAGCTTTATCTTCTCCCAATAAGTCTCAAATAGAAGACTCAATAAGAATTACGTACATTACATGCTAATAAGAATTTATAAAGTTTTATAATCAGCTTGAAGGCACAAGCTTCCCACGTATAATTCCGAAAAGAACTATTTATAAGCCATTTTCATTTCCAAACCAACCTTTATATTATTAATACCTACTGTATTTAAAACTCAATATTGGACATTTTAAGAGCTGTTTTACATTAGTCAATTACAGTAGCGAGCCTGCAAAGTTTACTTGCTATTGTCTGATCAGTTTACACCACTGCATCTATCTACTTCGCTAAACACTGCCAACTGCCAAGGAATGGAACGCGTTGCCGTCTTCTGTCTTTCCTGAGAAATATAATCTGGGTCTTTTCAAGGCAAGATAGGTGTCTTCTAGACTGTCCTGCTCCATCGTCGGCCTCATCGTCACTTACCATCAGGTGAGATTGTAGCCAAAGGACATTCTATATTATTAAAAAAAAAAACACTAGACCAATGTAAATCGACTTGTAATCCAAACTTACGTTCTTCCCAGTATTCTTGACGTGCAGTTTCTTGGACGAGATGTAGTTGAATAGTTTGTCGTACTCTCCCTTTTCAATGCTGCTAAACGTGTGCACGTTGCCAGATTTTAGCGCGATCTCAAAATCGAATGACCTGAACACATTTACATGTAATTTTAGCTTTTGAATAGATTTGAAAACTAATTAGAATTTGAAAATGTATTCTCATCAATCATGTAAAATAATTTCTTATTAGCTAGTTTAGTGGGTATGTGATATAACCCAGTGTGATAATAATAATAATAGGCCTTTACATCTATTGAAGATGATTTATACAGCGTCAGGAGGCAACCTATGCCTACACTTAACGGGACACTGTAGTGCCTGGGACAATGTTTAGATGGAGTAGGCTAGCCCAGCACCTATACCATCCTCTCAGCCTAGTCAGCCGTATCCACAGGAAAGACAAGGTCAATACGTGCGGAGTTGACTAAGCCGCGGGTTTCCTCACGATGTTTTCCTTCACCGTAAAGCTCGTGTTAATGCGCATATAAATTTTCCGAACGAAAAATGCATTGATGCACGGTCGGGATTTGAACCCACGACCTTCGGATCGAAAGTCGAGGTACAATCCCACTCGGCCAACACGGTGTAATCCCTCTAAAAAGTATTTTGGGTAGATATAAGGAATGCTATGGTTATGCGTAAGGCACTAGTGAACTTATTTTTTGTAAATGATTATCAGATTTAAAAATTGCCCGTTCCAGGTGGAGTCGCGTTGAATCTCCTTTTTAAAACGATGCCACATTATCCGTGCAATAATTTTCGTCAGTCTAACATTAAACAGATTTAGAGCTTACAATTAGTTTTTAGAGACCACTAAAAACTAATTGTGTGTTCTTAATATAATAAAGCTTCAATTCAATTCGTTTGTAGAGAGCATTTTGAGGGACTTCTCTGTGAAAATTCTATAAAATCACTAATGTATGTATAAGTAGATGTTCTTATTGTTCGTGTGGTTTTTTTTTTGTGAGAGGAACTCGCTTACTTGGTTGAAGATGCGCCGCCTCTCGCAAAGTTAACAGACGCGATCTCTTCAAATCGGATGTGTACCGGAGGTTTATGCACGTAGATGAATCCCTTTTCCAGCGGGTATAGATACCCCGCTGCCGCTTTGTATGAGCATGCCACGGCTGGCGTTTTGTGGTGTCTAGAAGGTAATTAAATTATGAATTCATAATGATAATCATAAGCAGTTATAAACATTCAATATCGTTTTATAGTACTTTTCGCAAATCTACATGAACTGTCTGAATGTCGGCGCAAAGCAAAATAAGCATATTCCTTTTGTAACTTAAAACTGCAGTGCGCAGTTATCGTTCTAAAAGATTTACTGATGTTATAAAACCTAGACCATGGTCATGCAAATATTTATCCCAAGAAGATTGAATCTGAAACAATCGCGCCTCATGTACCTCGTCCAAGTCTGCAGCCAGGTAAATAGAGCAACACTGTCCTATTTAGTCTGACTGAGGCTAGTAATAAAGTATTTTAGCTACAATTTTCAATTTAATTATAAAAATAAATATTTACCCAAGGAAGTCTCCTGGCCCTGTGACTCGTCTGCTGATAATGACTTTCATTATCTTGGCGAGCACCTCGTATGTTGGTCCTGTTACCTCTTTTGATATTTTACCTTCATATTTTTCTTTTAATTCCTCTCTGAAAATATTTGTTTTATATTTATGAACATTAATTTATTTACATTTAATTTAGTGAACATATTTTATTGTTACAAAGAGCTTTTTATACCCAGTTTCAGACCAAATTTGGACCAAACAAAGCACTTATCATCATTCCAGTGTCTGTCTAAATAAAGATAAAAAGATATAAATCGTCATAATGTCTAGAATCTCAATGGCGCGATTTCCAATGTTCAAAATAGCTTAGTGCCTACCTATTGTTTTATTATACATATAATCTTACAAAGAAATATACTCAAATGTAACAGTAAATATTCAGGTTAACATTTCCCCGTAAGGCTTCAGTGCAAGAGAATTATAAAATAGATAGATAGATAGAAAATACTTTATTGCACACCTTAACCTAGGGACTACTATAACATACAAAACAAAACTTAACTAATGGTGGTAAAACTAACTTAAAATACTTACTCAGTAAAAGGCAATTCTATACTAGTCTCCTCTTCAACTCCAAACAATAGCACCAGATAATGGTACCTTGTCTGACCCTGCTTAATCGGCGGGTCTAAAGACACTACAAAGAACATTTGCCTGGTGTCCTTATGTGGCAGGAGGAATAACCGTAAGACAGTCGACATGGGGATCTTGTAGTCGAAGGTTTTACCGTGGAGTTGGAAGAATGTTTGGAATACCTTGATGTCGTAGCGACCACTGGAATTGAAGAAAAGTATTTTTATAATATAAACATAACTTTTTTTAAATCATTGTAGATTTGAAGGACAGAAATGAAAAGAGGTAGAAGTTTTTGACTTGGCATCTAAATTAAAGTATTTCTGTGCAGTTATTGCATTGATTATTTTATTTATAGATAAACCTAACTTTTTAGGCTTTACTATGGCAACCTGTAAAATCGATTTTCACAATATATGTAAATATTATGCAATAATATGTGCACATTTAAAATCTACAAACACTGGTAATTTTTTTTTTAGTATTTATTTATAATATCAAAGCTAATTCAGTTTTTTAAAGTACATTTATCAAGATATGGGAATAGTACGAATAGAATTGTAGTTCTTATGTGAATGACATACCGAGGAGTAAGACATTGCAATTCTCTGAATATGGCAATAGCATCCCCTGAAACGGAGATGACACTGGCTTTCGTCATGACTTGCTGGTGGAATGCCTCTACAGCATCCATATCCCCTGCCACCTCATTGGTGGGGATGTGGAAACGCATCTCCATTAGAGAAACTGGTGTGTCGTCATTCTGAAAAAATTCATAAAAGTTATTTTTCTTGCATAACTAATGATCATATTGATCATACAAAAATAAAATTAGGATCCAGGGTCCAGGCTCTTGAATTGTTTTGATAGAGTACTTATATAATACACATTGATGCTATTCAGCACTCTTCCATGTATCCTTTACCTACTGCATAATATGGTAATACTTATTCTGGTACATGTCTACTCCATAAAATGCTATTTGGTCCAGTTTTATGCCAATCATCACATTGACAACCAAATACTTTATAAATTTGTTAGAATTTACCTGATGAAACTCAAGTGTAACCTCATTTTTTCCTGTATTACACTGTGATACATAGTGCAGGGGGATCTCAAATGCTGTATTAGAGCCGACATTGAAGCTCAGAACAGCTCCATTAAACTTAGCCGTTCCCCAGTTCCAGCCTTTTAGGGACAGCTCTTTTTCTAGCATATCTTTTTTGTAGCTTGATTTGAAGAATTTGGCAACTTTTTCTTGTTCCTGTAATTTAATAATACAAAGTTTAATTGCACTGTGTATGGTTTGTCAAGCCTGCATTGCTTGTGTATGTTATTTTGAAAAGATAGGTGTATAACATTAAAACATTGTTCTGTTGCTCCTAATTATACATTTACTTATGTGCTGTTTTTTCTCTCAAAACAATGAGACTATTATTTATTTAAAAAAAATTACTTACACCATCCTTGAATCCACCATATCTATGCAAGGTTCCATTCTTCAGAAAAATCCTCAGTCCCCAAGAACCAATGAACTTTTGAAAGTTTACCAACTCAATATCATTAGCGGCCAACTGTTCAACTTTACCTGTTTTACTGTTCTTGAAGATGATATTCTGGTCGGTCATTTTCAGCCTCCCTGGGACCTGAAACATTCAAGAGGATTATAACAATGCTATAGCTGAAAATTAATAAATTGTACCCAATGGAAAACTACAGAGCTTTTAAAGTTTTGTTTACCATGGTCCCTTTTATTTCAGCTTGCACATCGTTATATTCCAAAAAGGCTTCCATTATAACTTCTGCACAGTAAATAAAATAAGAAACAACAGCGTGTTACTCTACCACGCGCTCGTTAGATTATTTTTTGGAAAAAAGCGGCACAATGCACAAAACAAGCACAACAATGCGTTGAGCGAGGGAGAATGAATGGAATGAATGGTTGATATTTTTGACAGCTGACAGACAACGCAGCTGACTGTGAGTGAATGGTGATTAGAGATGGGTAACGGTAGCGTAACCATATAAACTGTATATAATAAAAAAAGCTTGTAAAAAGCTTCGTTTCTAAAATTTAAAAAACAAAAACCAAAGCCAGTGCCCCTAATCTGTATTTATATTTTGCCTATTCGAGCGCGTTTTTCATTTCTGTTGGTTGTATTGTTTTGAAACAATAAAAAACTGGAGCCTGCCTAAAAATAAACTGTCAACGACTTCTTTTATTTTTCACTCACTTATTTTTGATGTCTAGTTTAGTTCATTCATTTCATTCATTCGCTTTATGATGTGAACTGTGGAGGACGTGCCGTGATGTTTTTGAGAATTTTTGTTTATAAATTATTTACGAAACTATTCAATTTTTTTTGAAAATGTGCCTATCTAATTAGGATTGACTGTATCCACCCAGTGCGTCCTCATTTTGATCGTGCGTTGAATTAAATTGAGTTGAGTTTAACTTTTTCTTGGTGTGTTGTGCATGTGTGAACTCTATGGCGTCACTGTCCTTACCCCGAGTTCTTCAGCTGAAGAAGAACAGCCTGGACGCAGAACGCGAGCAGTTTGAGAAGTTTCAGGTAAATTCAACCCCCTTCATAGACCCTACATTCGTGGCCCTATGACCTACCTTCCATCCTTCCATTTTGTAGGTTCCATCCAACAGGTCCATCCAATAATCGAAGCCTCTACTTAGACATTACTTATAGATTTAATTTCCCGTATTCAAAAGTATCACGTGAGCTGATACATGACATGGGTTTCAGAAATTGTGCTGCATCATTGCAGGGCTGTGTAAACAAATTGACACCAGTGCTAATAGCTTTTATTCGTCCAAGGCTGGTCATTCAACATTGACCAAATAACACTTATAATAATGGTTTGGAACTATTAGGTGCAAGTCGCACCAAATCGATCTGAACATTTATGAGAGATTATGAGAGAGAGAGAAGAATTATGAATTTGCAGGCATCATATAACAACAGCACTCTGGAATGTGTAAGTACATTTTCACTTCTAGGAATAAATATAGACACCCACTTAGACTTTAAACAACACATACAAAAAGTTAAGTCAAAATTATCTAGCTTCACGTATGCACTCCGGGAATTAAAAAAGACAACTGACCTTCCCAGCGCTTTGTCCGCTTATTACGCGTACACACATCCATACTTGTGTCAAGGTGTTATCTTATGGGGTAATAGTACAGATGCACAACACCTATTCATCTTGCAAAAGAAATGTATACGTATCCTAGCAAACATACGAAAACCGGAAAGTTGCAAGCCACACTTTCAGAGGCTTAAAATTTTGACTTTGCCCTCGATCTACATATTAGAATTATGCAAGTTTGTAAGGAAATATCCTAGCCTATACAAAAAATTAGATGACGAACCCAGGCGCTACGCTCTTAGGCCAGGTAGAAATAAAATAGTTCAACCTCCATCAAAATTAACAATACACAGTAAAGGCCCATATAAAATGACCATACAGGTATATAATAAACTACCGGAACAAATGAAAGAAGCCCAATCTGATACCCTGTTTATAAAATTACTAAAATCTTTCCTTTTAAAAAAATGTTATTATGAATTAAATGATTATATGAATGACAAAATGTGCGAATATAATAATACTGAATTAACAAAAGAAATTGACTAATTGAAAAATGTACGTGAATAAAACCTCGGTCTGCCTACTTTCCTGTTGCAATACCCCTGAACAGGGTTCATGTGTGATACCTACCTACAATGTAACAACTATAATACCATGTGAAAGCAATAAATGTATTGAGTATTGAGTATTGAGATTTTTTACAGATACAAGTGGTAAGTGGTAGTGGTGGTGGTATAGTGGTTATCATTTCAGCTAACCATAACTTTGTATGAAAAAACTAGGTGTTACTTATTCAGGATGTTAAGTGATTATTTGGTCTTAGTTAGAATGAAGGCAAATTTTGTAAAAAAAATGGTAGGTATTTGCTAAGTAAATTAAAAAAAAAAAAGTAATCATACATTAGTCTCTATAACTGAATCCAGAATAAAAATTAGACTGACCGGAGCCAATGTAGGTAAAGGCAGATTATGTGGTGTACTTGCTCTGCTTTAGTATGTATTTTATTCATAATAGGATAAAACATAGAATATAGCCAAAATCTACCAACAATGTATAATCAAATCACAGAGTAAATAATATTTGGTCCGTATTATAACTAAACTACATTTTGAATGTCTGGTAGAGTTTGGAAGAGATCACTTTTAATGATTTGATTATAGTATTGATGCAGACAAAAACTGATACTATGGTAACCCTAGGTTGAATCATAGGTCCTCAACATGTTATCCTTATCACTTGCAGATAAGCTGATTGTTATGAAGCGTGTGATAGCGTCCATCTATTTTGAGGTATCGAACAAAAAATAATAACATTTCGTTTAGAATTGATAGAAGAATCACACTTGTGCTGTTATTTAGCTAATATATAAGTGTTGTATTGAACGAGTGATTCCAAATCCCGGTAAGTAAGTTTGATTGAAGGTAATCGAAGTAGGCAGGGGACTTACTAAACAGTAGACAAAGGATGTTATAAAATTATTGATAGGTAGTAATCGAGATTATAGGATCTACGTGACGTATACGTATCACGTATCTACTTCCACTTTCCATGAATATATAAATGCGATTTTAAGAAAAGATAAGTAGGTATACTTAGGTAGTAGGCATTATAAAGTGGACCTAACATCTTAGGTAGGTACAGTCGAAGACATGTTCATCTATACTGTTCAGACTTTGAACTATTAGAAGTTGAACGTTGCGGTGAATCTCATCTGTCTAGTCTACGCGTGACCGTAACCTAATCAAACGTAACAAATCTCGACAAGTGAACGAACTTTACATCGAAGATAACACATTTCTTTTGTTTTCATCATTTTGCGTTGATAGATAACATAGCTTCAAAAATGTATCGAATACTGTTCTCCCTTGTAATACTGCCATATTATCTTCTTTGTTACTTATATTGGTTCATCCATCCTGAGTTCTGTAAAATGATCAAAATTGCTAGCATCCGCCTACAATATCATGTAGGTACTTTATCAGTATTCGTGCACATATTGTGTGTAGTGTAACTCACTGCATACTTAGGTACCTACTATCGCTATTTGTAATAATTATATTTAGAATTTCGCTTCATTCATAAAATGAAGTGTATTCTTGAGACCAATTCAACGAAATTAAAAAAATGGTTGGGGATGATTTTGTTTTTGTATTTGATAGCTAAAATAAACTATGTTTTATTTAGAACTAGACCTACAAGTTTACTAAAGGTTCTACAGACAATTTACCTATTAGTAGAACACATGTCATGTTACAGTATACTGTAACATGACATGTGTTCTACTAATTTACACGTTTATTTACGTAGGTGTAACTACTATCTGTAGGTATGGCATAAGGTGAGTCACACAAATGTAGCTTAGGTATGTAGCTTAGGTACTAGTACTTGAATTAATCAAACAAAGCTAGAGAATAATAAAATGCTGCTTTCAATGCTTTAAGAGTCTTCGAACTTAAGAGGTACGGCTCTTGTCGGCGTAACATAATTTCCCGCCATTTCCCGCCAGGTTCTTCATTTCAGGGCAGCTTCCTTGATGTCCTTATACGACATGACATCTATCTTCGCATTCACTTGGCTCATATAGCTAATACGCAGTCTTCCTCTTCTTCTCTTTCCTTCTACCTTCCCTTCAATGATATTTCCGATTAAGATGTCATGTCGTATAAGGTTTCCAATCATCTTTCATCTCCTGTTCTCAACAACTTTTAGGAGTGCCTGTTGAATAAAGTGTTGAAAACGATTATCGATTACAGATGAATAATCTCAATTATTCATCTGTAATCGATGTCCATTCATTTAAATATATAAAAGCCTTTCATATACATATTTTAATCTAAAGGTAATTTTTAACAGTAGGTTAAACCTAGATTTTTGATCGAAAGTAGTTCGTGGTGCCTGTAATTGTTAAAAGACTGACTTATTGTTACAATCACGACCTTAGGAATTACTAACGGATTGTGTACCCTACAGCCTACAGGGAAACAAATTGTATGTCCTAGGTTTGGAGGTCGAGAATTCAAATTAACTTTCTAGCCTTGTCGTCGATCTTGTCACATACAAAAGGTGTGATTGTACGATCTTACGTATAATTCATTTTTTTTTTATATATTATAGACTATAGACAAACGTTTGACCGCAATCTCACCCGATGGCAAGCGACGATGCGGTCGACGATTTTGATAGTGTTCTTGGAAAATGCGTTCGTAGAGCATCGATGTGGAACTATTTGCCTTCGCTTCATTCAAGCAATTTCGTCTCAAGTTTTGTAATTTATCCTTATGTTATTTTATGACTAACAGCTGAGATTAGCAGTAATCTATCTACCTGTGAATACTAGCTATTAAGTACTTAACGTTACATTGTTATAGGGCGAGGTAACCACTTAACATCAGGTGTGCCATCGGCTTTATAATAAAAATATATTACAGAGCCATCCTACTAACCTACTTCAGAGGACAAAGATCCGTTGTGACCTTGTGATTACTATACTTTTAGTGTAAGTAAAGAGGTAAAACGCGATGTATCGTACGTACTACGTAGTGTAATGTCAACATTTCAGCATTTCTTCATTCTTACACGCAAAGCTAAATACCTGTGTAGCAGAATTTGAACACGGCAAATAAGCACATAAAGTAATTCATTATTATGTCATTGTTATACCACTTGCTAACCTTATGAGCTCGTATCGTGAGCGTCAAAGCTTAGGATAACTTTATTTGTGGAAGTCCTAGAACTTATTAGTCAATCTGACTGTCCGCTGATAGCTTTTAAGAATTCAAAATCATATTGCGCCGGTTCTTCGTATGAAGTGTTTGAAAACCATTCTTCACGCTGGTCCATCACCAACGATTTTGAAGCCCTTTTAACTACCCTCAATCTGACAAAAGTGGCACAACAAACAAACGAGAATCAGTTAATCTGTATGTACTACCTACCTAGTCTGATGTTTACATACACCGCCCGGCAGATGGGATGGGAAGTGGAACGGCCGGGGGCAATCACCGCACATCCTCATCCGCTGATCTCTACCACATGCGTAGATAGTGCACGAATATGATGTAACAATTCATCTCGCTATATAACCTGTAAAAGTGACATATAGATGTATAGTTCGTATGGGTACTTATCAGAATTAAATAGTATACTTACTTGTACTTACTTTTGCAAAGTCTTCTGAAAGATTGAAAACTTTTCTAGGTTTCAATGGTTTTAGCTAGGTTACAATGTGTCAAATAGGTTACCAAGTCATGTTTACTCTCTGCACTTTCTGGATATTACGCAGTTCGTAGAATAATACATTTATTGGTAATAAAAAGTACCTACTCATTGTTTTAATCCCAAAATCAAAATTTACCAGTCGACACTAAATCCTAAGATGTACCGAATTCTCACGGTAAAAGCCCGAAAACTCATCCCTTTTCATAAAAATTCTTACGTTTACAAACTCATGTCGGTAAATCTTAGCATTTACCAGTACCTAAATGCTAAGATTTACCGACATAAATCTTAGCATTTACCAGTAAATGTTAAGATGTTACCGGAGTTCGGGCTTTTACAATAACACATACATACTTTTTACAGGTAGAGTAGGTAGATTCGATTGCTAAATAGGTGCTTACTTAGATTATATTATTTGTACTTATTTGGTTCCTTTTTTTTCTCTTACCAATTACATGTTTCTGCACTATACCTACTCATTTTACCTACTACTTACTCGTACAGTCGTACTTTGCTAGCTATACTATTATTAATATACTTGTATTAGAATTATACAAAATATCATAGCAGTGTGCCACCTCGCCTACCTCTTTGTCTCGCAGTTTGTGTGTAAGTCCTTTTCATAAATCACCAAGAGTGGGTTGCGGTTATATGTGGGCCGACTGCCCTGTCCATTCTGGTTGTAATCTGATGCTAATCTGCCTTTAGCCCACATAGTGTTATTGTAGGTCAAATGTATTGTATGCTCCTCTATTTTCGCCTGTTTTAATACAACTTCATAAGTACTGATATACCGCGTGCAAAACAAAAACTGTTTTGTTTTAAATACATACAAAGTTCAAAGTCAAATAAAAATTTGTAATTAGTTTTGTAGAGGTTCGTAAAGGTAGCGTAGGGTTTCATTACAGAGCTTATCAATGTCAAACACTCAGACCTCGTTGGTCCGGCGTGGCGTTTAGCACCTCAATACTCAACATTTATTGCTCACATTTTATTTCGCCTCGCCATACTCTATTCTTTCTTTGGCACTGACCATAACAAGCCTAACAAATAAAAGTATGTGTCATTATCATTAATTTATTACTCCTCAAAATAGTAACCTTTATTAAAAGCACTTAGTTTGTCAAGAACAAGAACTAAGTGCCTACTATCGCTTCTAATAGAATTGCACAGTGTATCGATTCGTTCCGCATTTTGCATGCGTTGCCGCGCAATTTACGGAGTTTCTTCACACCGTTCCGTGCCGCTACTCCCGCTAGCAGTGGATTTCCCACTTCCTATGTCAAAATGGTGTATTTTCTTTTTCCAAATCTTTATTTTATCAATGTCAATGCGTAGCTCCATTACTCTGTCTTTGAAATTGCCTGCTAGGTCTACATGCCCCGTCAGTTGTCCCAACATGTTTCTGTCGTGACAATTTTCTCAACTGCTTGTTCCAACCACTTATCTTAAAAAAAATCTCCCCGAACGTTTCCGTTAGTACTGTTACGTTACGTGTTATTATTACTGCGATAATTGCGTGACTAACAATCGGTGCGTGAACATTACGGTTTGAAAATTGAAACTTTTATCGTGCTCATACATTTTCAAACCAAATCAAAATATTTTCATTCGCCATTTCTTTCTGGAAGCTATATAATATAACACGGGATTTAGTTGCATCAATACTACTAATTGATGTTGTCATTATGTCACTGTGCTGCTTATGAATGATGCTAAACTGATTATACTTGCTAATGTTCTGTCTTGTTGCTGTTATTGCTTGTGCCTACTTCACCTAACGATATAACTTAAAGGTTTATTTGACGATCCTCGCGTTATATTCAAATTCTATCCACGATCACGACAGTTATTGTCTTGCCATATCAGTCCACCAGGCTCAATAATAAGAAAAATATAGAAAAAAATCTATTTAAAAAACTATTACATCGTACTTTTCAACTCATTAGCAGTAGTTTTACTGGTATGAGAAGTAGCGCTAAACACTGTCAGAATGTACAATGGTCAACTAATTTCATTCTCTGGTTGCGGTTGTGAAACTGTCACTATTGTCTCTTGCGGTATTACAATCTGCAATCTTTCTAAAGTTGAAATGTGGGAAATAGTTCGGGCCAAATAAGTGGTACAAATTTGAGTTCAAGACGTTGTATACAAATATATAAATGACATGAACTAGCGACTGTTTTAACTACAGCCCCGCAGACTCAGCACTTACCATGTTTACCATTGCATCAGCTCAAACTTAGTTGCTCGCTATTTACATAATTCTTTTCCCTAGTAGAAAGTGTAGTAACGAATGGAAAGACACATTTTCTATAGAGATAAACTGTAAGTACTATGATGTATGTACATACATTTGTCATGAATGGAAAAGTCATCAGATGAACCTTGGTCTCTTACAATGGTACATTGAAATGTGACAATGCGTCAAAAGTGGACTATTGTTATGTTTTTAAACAATGATAAGCTAATGCGGAATTCGCACAAGATATGCTCACAGGATCTCCATTATCTCTCTAATACTGTGTAGTGTGTACGCTAAACAAATTAGTGGAACATGTTACGAATTAGTCATACACAAATGAGTCGGCTTCTGGGGAAAAGTTAAAATATTCCCAGATTTATAAACAATGGAAACACCCTTGGTATAAGGTATATTAAAACTACATTAGGTACCTAGGTAGGTACGTACCTAATATAGGTAACAAATGCATTTAAAAAGATTGAAGTTTTGACTTTATTCGAATATCAATTAGCTGTATCTCTATATCATCAGTGGAACTAAGAACAAGGTACCGGATTTGAGCTGAGTTTCAAGATGACTTTGGAACAGCTATTGATAACTCCTTATCGATCATCGCATATTACTTTTAAAGACGTGCGTCATGCATAGGTACATAACTTGCAAAGTATTGCGTTTAAAATACCGAAAAGACTCCCGCATACAGAAATCGCAGCCGATAATCCTGTCTCCGGATCTGGGTGTTTATTTTAAACGCCTGAGTGCAGTTTCCTTATTTAGTCCGCCTGCAATGCGTGGGACACGTCATCTATTATTTATTTAGCGTTGAGCTAAACCACACCGTCGTCGTCGTACGCTACCGTTCTGTCGATCAATATAACCTTCCTGATGTGTTACAATTTTGGTGTAGGTAGATAGTAGATATGTGGATTACCTGACCTGTTGCATCCTCTGGTATTTTTAGTACTCTATGTCAAGACCACTAAACGCAGTAGGATTAGTTAGTACATTATTCTGTGGTAGTAGTAAGTATTAGTTTTGTTGTTTGAGTAATGACATCAGCGTAACATGAAACAGGCATCACATAACTGTTGAGTTGATATGCTATCAGAGGAATGTTACTTTACAAGCGATGTGTTTTTTCCATTTTGTTGTTAGTATTATTTTTATGCACTAGATTTTCGATGTTCTCAGGTTTTCTGTCATTGCTGTATCTTGGTTTTTTTTTGGTATAATAAACCTTTAGCGTGAAGCCATATCACCACATAGGCCTCTTAGCGTACTCAGTACTCACTAATGATTTCGTTATTTGGCCTAATCTACTTTGCTTTTTATAAGTATTCCGTACATCTTTGTTACTCTGTTGTATATGCTATAAGTTACCAACCAAGTTACCAGTTACCAAGTTATTATCACAATTACACGAAACTACAATTCTCAACATATTAATTGCACACCCACAGTGTGCACACCCTTCCCAACTGGCCAATGAATCAAAACATCAATATCTATAAACCAATGGAAATATCTACGAGAATTTTCTCTAGCAATATTTTACACCTTTAGTACTTTTTTCAATTAAACTTTTTCTTTACAGGTAAGCAAAGCTGTGCGTTCCGTTTGAGTGAGTGCAGAGTTTTTGCATATTTGGTAACCAGTGTAACCACCTGCTCTGCATGGATAATTCGCTCAGAGACCACCGTCCACTAAATCTGTGTTAAAAGTTATATCACATCTTCCTCGCGGTTGTGCTTTTTACATGCGTAAATTGTTGCTTTTTATCGGAGCGAAAATTTACGAGTTTTTCGACGATGCATACAACAGTTGCAAATGGAAAGTGTAAAGTACTTTAGTGGAAAGTGGGCTTGTAAACTGTTCTTCGCTGCAGGGTCAATAACACGATCCCACTTTAGGATTTCAAATCTATTTTGATTCCTGCTCATTTTATTGCATCTGTCGAAGGATAGACTGCAGGCGGTGATGATTTGCTTTCATTTTAACCTCAGCCATTCGGTTACTTTATCTTGAGCATGTTTTAATCAAGTTTCTATATAATCAGTCATAATCTTGAACGAGAATAAGAAAATTATATAGTTTTAACCTGTTTTATGAACTTTATTTTAGATTGTAGCCTATTGTTTATGTTATTTTAATATGAAGCAAGGTGTATACCTAAATACTGAAAGAAGTAGTGTTAGAAATATTCAAAGCAGGCTAAGTTATGAATTTCTTGTTCTCGTTGACCAACCTTCCACTAATATCACTAACAGTTGCTGTGTGTCGCCACTGTTTTCATTTCAGTGTGAACCCGCACTAAATTAATGCATGAAGCTACCACCGAGCACTAACAAAAATGACGACTCCGAGGAACGAGAAACAATTTTTTAAACAGGTAACATTTTTCACCCAATTTTACTCCTACGTTTCATAAAACATATTTCACATTTGATTCACTTCGACTAAAAAGAGAAACAGCTTCGACGAAAGTTTATTACATACAATTTATGCACAATTAATGTCCATAAAGCCAAAAAACTCATCTAACTGTTCCAATAGAGGTAGAGGTTCTAAGCGGTATTGAAATGAATTGCACGCACAGTTTCGTGTTATTTATTTTAGTATTTATTTATTCAGCCTTATGAGTAATATTACAGAAATTAGTATCTACAGGAAGTAGGTACATTTAAACCGTACGAGTAATCTAGGAATTTTTTGAACTGACCTTGTAACTACACTCGAGAGCAATGATTCCGGGTCACTTAAAGAATGTTAAAAATCTCGGAAACTAAAAATGATAGGTTAATGCAATAAATTGTATTTAATAGACAATGTAATACTCCTTAAATGAAAGTAAAAAAATATGAGTCACCATACATTTTATTAACACAAAATTACATAAAGAAAAAAACTGCTGATCTCTCCTTAAAACAAAAATAGGAAACATGAAATTTTTGAACCTTATTACGATTTGACTTGAATTTTAATACTTCGTATTGCCTCCTCGTGCTTCCATTACTGCGTTTACGCGGTTTGGCATGCTGTACACCAAGTTCCTTATACGATTTTGGGGAATATTCTCCCATTCCTCTGTGAGAGCAATTTTGAGCTCACGAAGCGTGATTGGGGGAGGGTTTCGTTGTTTTACGCATCTGCCTAGCTCGTCCCAAGCATGCTCGATCGGGTTGATATCCGGGCTGCGCGCTGGCCACTCCATACGAGTAATGTTCATCTCTTGAAGGTAGTCATTCACAATCCTACCTGTATGAGGTCGGGCATTGTCATGCATAAATATAGCATCCTCACCTAAATTGACCATAAATGGATCAACATGATCATTGAGGATTTCTTCCACATATCTTACGCTAGTTAAAGAGCCGTTTTCTATGATCACCAGCTCTGTGCGACTTTCAGAAGAAATTCCGGCCCACACAAGTACAGACCCACCACCGTAGGCTACTTTTTCTTCGATGCATGCTTGCTTGAATCTTTCCCCTGGTCTTCGATACACTCTGTGTCTTCCATCGTGCTTGTAGAGCATAAATTTTGATTCGTCGGAGAACATAACTTTTGACCAATCTTCAATACTCCAATTTACGTGGCTCTGGGCATATCTTAGTCTTGAAATACGATGCCCACGCTCCAGTTTAGGGCCGTTTGCAGGTCTAAGGGGTTTTAAGTTAGATTCAGCAAGCCGACGTCTTACTGTCCATGCACTTGGGTTACTTCCTCCGAGGCGTCGAAACTGATTTGTGAGTTCAGTTCCTGTGAGAAAGCGATTTCGAAGCATGGTGTTCACCAAGTATCGGTCTTCTCGTGCTGTGGTACACCTGGTTCTGCCCGTTCCTGGTCTGCGTAGGTTAGAACCAGTTTCTTCGTAACGTCGGAGAACTCTTTGTACTGTTGACAGCGACACACCGACAGTCCTGGCTGTATCGCGCTGACTCCGGCCGGTTTCCAGCATTGTAAGTATTCTGGTGCATTCTTCAGGCGTAAGCGACATAATTTCAGCTTGAATAATGAATATAGAGCACTATCAACATGGTTTATATACCCACATAAATGACAGATTACAAACAAAAGCAAAACCAAATGCTGTAATTTCGTAGTTCCATCTTCGAAAGTGGCCCTTTTTCAAATTTGATTTTTTTAAGATATAACTTTACAATAACTAAGAAGTTTTAATACCTTCATTTAAGGAGTATTACATTGTCTATTAAATACAATTTATTGCATTACCCTATCATTTTTAGTTTCCGAGATTTTTAACATTCTTTAAGTGACCCGGAATCATTGCTCTCGCGTGTACTTAGATCTTTCTGATCTGCTGTCCAAGACTGTTGTTGATTGATTATTATTTATTATTGAATTCATTAAAACTATCTCCTCTTGTATAAAACAGTCTTTTTGTTCAGAAAACACTAACTTAATATTGGAACCAAATCCGATTTCATACTCGAACCAAATCTGAGAGGTTCTAGAAAAAAAGTAGCGGTCAGACAAATACGTTCGTGTGTACGTACGTATGTACGTGTGTGGTATTACTCATATCATTACCTTTCGAAGTGTACCATGAGTCACGAATAATGACGAAAGAATAAAATAAAGAAGACCTTAGCTGAGAAAATTCAAGATCACTAATGTTATTGTAGACTTCTTCATTGATAGGCATAAATGAAATATAGGTAATAAGTATATCATCGCTTTAATAACAGTCATCAATCACGCATGTAGGATCGGCAGAAGCTTGTTACAACTCCAAGTAATTCGCCAATTAATATCTTGGTAGATTGTTTATTCCTCTACTACAGTTTCTCTGTTGACATTCAGGGCTCGCCTGTATTGCGTCAGCAAACTCATTGATTACGCATACTACACATGCTTGTCATATACTTCCAAGAATAATTCCCTCTTCACTGTATTTTGATGCTATCTTAACTTACAAAACAGTGTGCTTTGCATTTGCTAGCTTCTGTTGCTTATAACACTACCTTTACCCAAACACTACCCTACCTAACGTTCTTTTGTAAAATTTCTTATATCTTAGTTACTATCTACTTGTTTCATTTATTCTCGATAAAAAGAAATATCAACATCCAATTAATTGACGATTCGCTTACCTACCTACGATTATAGTATACCTACCTACTATATTCTGCGTAAGACATGTAAATAGGTAGCTAGATGTTGTTTTACAGACCAACAAGTGAAAAACTGATGTATTTGTAAGTGTTATTTGAACGTTTATTTCCCACAGACTCTAGCCATTCAGAAAGCGATCAATGCTATCGAGACCCCTGTGAAAGAGAAACATGTTCGCAGCACCATCATTGGAACTTTTCAAGAACAGAGCGCCATCACTTACTGGGTAATCTCAATAAGATCAAACACGTGTCTTTCTTTAGCTAAGGATACGTGTTTAGCAAAGAATCAACACAAAGGCCTATGAAACACGTTTTAGTTCTTATCAGTGCATTGTCTTCAACTGCTTTGTTACAGACCTGAGCATTAAAATAAGTACCTATAGGTACTCTACCATCATTCATTATTCAAAGATTGCGCAACAACAGTATGATGAAAAAGCTTGACTAGAGGTCCGCGATGCCCATATAAAATTTGCCACAATCTACAGTTACGACAGTAATTATCCGTATTATAAACGTCATCAAGGTAAGTAACAAACTTGAACCAATTTTAATGGTCTACAGATGGTCGCTATCCGACTTCCGTTGCAAGACAACCGCATCGTATCATGGAAGTTCTGTCACGTGACTCACAAGTTGCTCCGCGAGGGTCACCCGGCATGTCTCGACGATTCGCAGCGACATATCAACATGATCGAGAATTTGGGCAAGCTTTGGGTGAGTGTTCTCTGCGCTACCAACATATCATGAAAGTAACATTTTGAAAATAGTTTTCCTTATTCACAAATAGTCCCTTTGAATTTCCTTTCTCTGTCGAGGATTGGTTTGGTATGTGTACTCATTGTCAGTTCAGTTATTTATTGGCTGTTTCAAGATTACTCTAAATTATTCCAATCACAAGGTTCTAACAATATGAAACCCACGTTGGGCGCCACTATCAGAAAATTCTGATAGTTTCTACAATTTGCTTTAGCATACCGGCACTACTGAATACTTGTGCAAACTATAAATGACATTACTTGCAAACTACGATAGTTTGCCCCACGTTGGGCGCCAATAACAAAACTTGTCTTTAACAAATGCAGGTGCATCTTCGTGAAGGTTACGGCAAGCTGGTTCACTTATACTGCAACTTGCTTGTGTGTAAACTGAAGTTCCACGCGCGGAATCCGCGTTTTCCGGGAAATATGCAGCTGACGGCCGACGAACTAGATAATATAGCTGAGAATGATGTCAACAATTAGTGAGTGCAATACTATTTTTAACCCCTGACCGAAAAACGGAAGGGGTGTTTTATATCATTAAACACAAGTTTCAACATGCCTATGTAAATGTAGAGGTCGACGAAAAGAGTATTTCATGTTATAAGAAGCTTCCTGATACTAACACTAAAACACATAATTCATTTGGTTTTTTGCTTTCAGCTTCCAGCTTTGCGTAGAGTTATTTGACTACATGGACGACATTCTCACTTTACAAGCTGCAGGTTAGTGCTAACATGTCATACTCGTTATAAAACAAAGAGTAATGCATTAAGAGTTACATCTTTCCAAAATAGTGAACGAAGTGAGTTCTTCATTACTGATTCTCATACACTGTAAAATGATAATTATCACAAAGCTCCGATCTTGTCTATTAATTTGTTGTAAGTTTGAATAGTATTAGCATCTTTGTATTACAAATCGATGTAATGTCTACAATTTTCAGTGTTCGATAGTTTGGGCAATGCCCGCGCAAACAGCATGACGGCAAGCGGGCAATGCCGCCTCGCAGCGTTGATTCCGTGCGCGCAGGACGCATCGCAAATATACGATTGTAACGTGCGTCTTTTGTTCCGACTGCACGCATCGCTTCCGCCGGATACACTGCAGGGACATCGAGAGAGGTAACATACTAGCGTACTTCATAATAGGCGATGTATTCTACACTACATAGATATTCTGTGGTTCTAATTTAAACGTATCTTTGCGTAGATTCCGACAGCAGTTTAAAAAGCTGAGTTCGTTCTACAAGCACGCCAGCAGTTTGCAGTACTACAGGAATCTCCTCACGTTACCAGTACTACCTGCGAACCCACCTAACTTCCTTCTTCAGGTATTTATATAATTTACTCCATCCATAAGGTACGCAGTAAAAGGTAAATGGAGACCCAAAGAAAGCAATACTCGACATTCAACCCCCTAAAAGGTACAGTAGAAGATTAATGGTTGTAAAAACTATCCACACTGATAATTCGCGATCAACGAAGTTAGCATTTAGTATGTTTTTAATTTATAGAAATAGAAATTATTTATTTTATGCAACACACAAATACATATTTACTTAATAATAAAACATTTAAATGTGTAAAAAGGAACCCACTCAGCAAATGCTAAAGGTTCACGGTGGCTCCTTTAGCGCTGGTTTTCAGGGCTGCCGAGAGTGGAGTTTAGTAAAATTATTAGTAGTATTTAGTAAAATATTGTATGTTTTCAGAGTGATTTCGGCACGTACGTGACGCCAGTTGTATCGATCCCCGAACAGCCGCCCGACGAGGTTGACTCGGTCGCATCTCTCATAGACACATCAGATACTATGAGTCAGGTAACCACCTCTTACTACGAAAGTGCTCGAAGGGAAGTACCGCCGTACCTATCTCTGCCGCCGCACAGTGATGCTCGCATTGCTGTCTTGGTTTGATATATATGGGTGCCGACGCAATCACAGGCACATGAGACTTGACATCTTTTCGCCTCAGAATGAAAAGCGCAGTACAATGCCTTAGAGGGCACGCCCTTATTGGACGAGCTCTGTGGAACTCTCGTTTCAGATTGAGGTAAACTAACCTAATTTAACATTAGGACATATTATGCTTTTTCGAATCACTTTTTACAAAAAAATATATTTGTCTATAGATATCCCATGACCACTTTGAAGAAAGCTTCGACCGTCCTACTCCCTCACCACAACCAGACCCGATAGTAGAACGAGACAGACTGATTGAGCACTTGCAGAACGAACTCAAACGAATGCGGTAAGTGTACGGTAGTTTTATAAAAATCTATTGAATACAGAGTACTGGTAGTTACGAGTAGTACAAGTTAGACGCATAATCTTTAGTCATTTTTAGCGTCACGTTTTCCGATACAATACATAATTTATTGTGAAATACGTTCCAAAATTTCACACCACATTGTTGACGAGATATTTTCCGCAGGTCGGAAGTGTCACAGCTGGTTCAAGAGAGAAATACAATGCTGGGCTCGATGCGGGAACATTGCACTCGGCTAGAATCACAACTGCAATCAGCTCATGTAAGTCATTTTATGACTATTTCCAATCTTACTTACGAATGGAAAAGTTTAGATGTTTGCGTTTCCATCACGCTGCAACTACTGGTCCGATTTGGATGAAACTTGCGGATATACCTGGATAGATAGGCTACTTTTTATCTCTGACAATCAACAAAATCAGACGGGACGATTTTGTCAAAAAAAATATATGGATTTGACGCAGATCGCTACCTCTCGCTACCTCAACCTTTACCGGGGGTTGTATATTGGGTTCGGCTGTAGAATTTGAATGTATTTGTTCAGTTTTACTAATGTAACTTTATTGTGGCAGGTAGAACTACACGATGAGAGACAAAAATCTGAGATCCTGGCAACACGAACACCTGAAATACAACGTAAGTATATTTTCAACCATTTTGATTATGTGTGACGCTTACATTGTTATTTTCGTAATATGGAATATAATGGAACTTTACAGAAAAACTGACAGAAACAGAAGAGAAGGCAAAGGTCCAAGACGAAAAATTCCAAAAACTAAAAGGCGCGTACACACAACTCCGAGAAGAACATATCGCATTAATTAGACAGGTGATGAACATGCTACCTCTGTTTCAATCAAATATACATTATCATAGAATCTATATCATCATTTCCCTGCCCTTATCCCGCGCTAGGCGGGGTCGGCACAACATGTCTTTTTCTTCCACTCTCTCCTATCATTCGTCAACTCAGAATCTACTCCTCTCACATTCATATCCTCTTTCACACAATCCAACCACTTCTTCTTCGGCCTTCCTCTACCTGCGTACCCAGTCACACTCATGTTCATAACTTTTTTCGTGATATAACTTTCATCCCTCATCATTACGTGTCCATACCATGCTAATCTAGCACTCTTCACCTTTTCAACAACAGGCGCCACTTTCAAACTTCCCCTGATATACTCATTCCTTATCTTATCTAACCTCGTTACCCCACACATCCATCTTAACATTCGCATCTCAGTAGCATGCACTCTCCTTTCATCCGTCTTCATATCATAGAATCTATATAAAAATCTTATATGATTGTAGAGTTTTGTTTGATATTATGAACAAAGTAAATAAAAAAAATAGATACCAAAAGTGTTCTGTCCTGTCTCGCCTGTTTTCTATATGGGAATGTGTTTACCCTATCGGCCAGTATACTTTCTTGAAACGTAGTCAATAGTAAAACGTAATAAATATGAGGCTAACATTTAAAAAAGTTGCCTTAGCTAAATAAGAAGGACAAACTCCTTCTGACTTTTCAACACTGATATTTTGCCATAATTTGTAAACTTGTAAATATTTCATTTGAACTGCATAATTAATGAATTCAATTTTATTTCTATCAGAAAGCAGAGGTAGATAAACTGTCAGCCAGTTTAAGAGCGGCCGCGGCACAACATGAAAGCGCTAAAGTACAACTGCAACAACAACTCAACGATAGGATGAAGTAAGTATTTAGCACTTTTCTTCTTAAACCGCGCCTAACTTTAAGACCGATATGTCTGAGTGATCACGTGATCAATAGTGAACATATATGAATTATGTTTGGTAGAGTAGAAATACATTATTCGTAGAAGATCAGACGTTTCAATCCTTCGAATCAACTAAATAAAATTGAAAAACCTAATATGATGCCCTGTCCAACTACTTTTACTTGATTCTTCAAATTTTGTGCTTTTAAGCCTTGCATGAGCATAAAAGCACAGTAAAGCCCTGTTAAAAACTATAGATAATAATTATGTATTTTCAGAGACGTAGAGCTGCTACAACAAAGTGCGTCATCGAGTGAAGAGGTAGAGAAATATCAAAGCCAAATCGCAGAACTCCGGAATGATCTTGAAAAGTCCAGAGAAAAAGAACACACGCTTGAAGAAGTAAAAGCATCCTTAGAAGCTCTAGAAATAGAACATCAAACGACAAAAACGGAGCACGAAAACAAAATAAACATCATATCCAATGAACTTAAAGAAGCTACGGAAAACCTAGAAATATTGAAAAGAGAAAAAAGTGAAAAAGAGACTGAACTAAGTAGGGTTAAAGATGAATTGATAGGTTTAAGAGAAAAGAGCGGTGACGAGTATAAGAAAGTGGTCGAAGAGAGAGATATGGCTTTGAAAGAAGTTGCGGAGCTTACACAGCAGCATCGACAGGAAAAAGAGGTCAGTAAAATATAAGTGATTTAAAATTGTTTTATAAATTGCATGTGGATAAGCATAAGTAAACTGTTCAAATATAAGGCTAAACTAAATTTTACAGCGCTTAACTTGCTGCATTCCTTAATCCATTTAAATCGGAAAGATATGGTAGTGAAATAGGGGCTTAAAGTAGTTTTAGGAAGTCTAGAGAGCAATTTCTGGATTATAATGTGTAGTGCTTACTAAAACTCATTTGTGTTTGTACATTTTACTGTATTAGGAACTAACACAGGAGATGCATGAAAGTATTCACAAACTGCAAGTTGAAGTAGACAGTCTACAGCAAAATCTTTTAGACACTGAAAGTAACTACGCTATGGAGTGTGAGAGACTTAATGAAGAGCTCACTAAGAACCGTAGGAAGCTTAATACCAATTTAGCTGAAAAAGATGTTGAAATAAAAGAAGCACTTGATAAAATATCTGACTTAGAAAAAGAGCTTGAACATATCAAAGTGAGTTACGAAAAAAAAGTCGAAAGCTTTGTGAGTCTTAAAGATCATGAAATAAATAGTTTAAAAGATGAAATGCAGACGATTATAGATAAAAATAACAATGAGATAAGCCGACTACAAAACGTACTAGACGAAACATCAAAGTCTGGGGAATTACAGAAATCGGAGCGCATAAAACTTTCTATGAAATTAAATCAATTAGAGTCGCTCATTGATGATAAGTCTAAAGAGATTGAAGAACGTAAACTCATGTTTAATGAATTGACTTCAGAACTTGAAAATCTAAAAGTTCAACGTGAAAATGAAAACAAAAATAGCAAACATCAGTTTGAATTATTGGAAAATAAATTACTGAATGTGACAGAAAGCAAAGATGAGATTATTAACAGCTTCAAAAGCATGGTTACAGAAAAAGACAACCAAGTTATATCTCTAAACGTAGAAGTCACTAAACTCTCTGAAGAAGTAGCCCGGCTCAGTGATCAATTGAACGAAACTCAAGCAGAGTTAGAAATAGGAACCAATGAGTTGATAGCACTGAAGGAAGAACATGAGAGTATCATTGAAAGACGCGATGACAATTTGTCAATCAAGAATCAGGAATTGAGAGATCTTCATAATCAAATTAATGCTTTAAAAGAAAGTAAGGGTCTAGTTGAAGTTGAAAAAGAGCAGTTGGAAAAGGGAAAAGAAGAAATAAAACAGGTTTGTAAGCAAGACTTCTCATTCGTGTGATGTGAAGTCCTTTTTGCCGTAAGATTTTAAACATTTTCTTTAATAGGTTTTAGAAGCACAAATATCAGAGATACAAGAAGCACATGTTAAACTAACAACTGAATATGAGAAATTCAAATCAGAACAAGAAACTCTAGCTGCAAAACTAAATGAAGAAATAAACATCTTACAATTAGCAAACGATCAACTGAAAAATGAAAAAGACAATGAAATTAAAGTTTTAAATGAACAAATTCAAAGTCGAGACGTGAGTTTGACCGAAGCGATCCACTCTAAAGATGCAATGATAAGCCAAATTGAAGCTAATTTTGAGGATTTAAAATCTGAATTTGAAAAATTGCAAATACTTAAAGCGAAAGAAAAGGAAGATATGGAATTTGTGATATCAGAGAGAGATAGTGAGAAACAGGTTAGAGTGGCGGTGGTAGTGTTGTCGAATGACGTTATTCAATGTGGTTTCGGTTTCACTGAGTGTGCGAAATGTGTTTTTCACCTATCACAATGTTATAGAAGTTTTTTACATTTGCTTTGTGATGTTCTCTTTGTGTTTCAATAGTTTAAGTGTAGGTATAGCAAACAAGATATTACACAGGTCCAAAGATAACATACCTTATTTATTATCTGTGAGATTTTGTTTTATTTTACTCTTCTAGTTTCTCTTTTTGAGTAAATAGTAGCACGCAGTTTCCAGCTGTTTTACTTTTCGCACATGCTGTGTTTAGTTGGGGTTTCAATTTTATACCTACTGTATGTATACTAGTGGCGGGCGAATAACTCTGAAGTTAGCCGCAAGTTCACCTACGCTCTGCGATGCCTATGTGACTAGTTTCACATTGTTCTAGATATTTGCCTGCTACTATATTTCTTTCTTCTGTGTCTGCAATAAAGTTTTCACCATATCACATCGCATCTATTAGCTATGTACTATGGGTCATTTATTAGCCTTGGTATTTTATTACGAGTATACAGCTATTGCTAAGCGTGTATAAAACCTTCTAATAGCATGTTATTTCTCTCTTTTGCTTTTATTCGGTGCTGACGTGCATGACTGCGGACGCTTTCGATCTTACCTCCATACCTGAACTTCTGGAAACCCTGGACCTATTGATTCTTACCGTTCTGGAATCTTCTGGACCTCTAAAACTTCGGGAACCTTTCGAACATCTGGATTGCTCCGTGTTTTGGGAACTTACGAACTGCTGGAATTCTTTCAAACTGCTGGACACTTAAATGGCGGAATCCTTCGAACTTCTGGAACTTTCGAACTGCTGGAATGTTTAAACTTGTGGAAACTTCGTGGATGCTTCTGGCATGCTCGGACTGGCTTGTTAAGTATTGCATGCGTAGATGTTGGAGGCTAGACTATCGCACGTAGAGACTGAGAAGCTGAGCGCAGAGTGTGAATTGCAGGATCTATTGCAACACAACTCAGTGCTGGATGCTGATCTGACAGCTGTCAAGATGCAACTGGAGCTGGCGCAGAGGAAGATTGACGAACGTGAGTGTTTTTATCATCTGTAGAGTATGTTCAGCTTGTACTATCGGCAAAATTTCCGCCTTACCACTTTTGAAACTGTTTGGCTTGCAAGCAGTTAGCTACCTGACCTCGCCTTTTTCTTTTGTCTTCTTATTTTGACCAACCAGAGATCTAAACATCTATTTATTTTTATGACGGCCCATTGTTTTCATAACTTTTACACCTGAAATATTTTGCTTCTATTGGTATTCAAAAATTAACAGCTAGTCGGTTTACAGGAAATGCACCCTTAAGGTGGTAAGGTAGAACTTTTGCTGATAGTACCTATGCTTTCAGATCACGAACTAGCTCTATCCCAAGTTTTTTCCAAATCACATATCAGCAGCGTCATTTAGTCAAAACTCAACACATCTTTGGTATTTCAAATGTGATCGTTGGGTATAGGGAGGAATGATACATCAATAGTTCTATCCTAAAGTGAAATTGAAAGTCTTCACCACCAATTTACAAGTCTGTAGTTTGGTCGAGTTTACCCGACTTCATTTCAACTGATTTTCTTTAATAACCTAACAAGATTATGATAATATGACTTTTCTTTAATTTATTTCTGTATGTTCTGAACAGAAAGTACAAAATTGGTGACGTGTTCCGGCCAAGCCGCTATAGAAGCGATGAACAACGCTCTCTCTGCGCTGGAGAGATCGAATGCGCAGGAGTCTAACAAAGCGGCCGCTGAACTAGCCGCTAAAGCATTTGAAGACCTCGCGAGACATACAGAGGTTAGGGAACGTACACATACAACGTGACCCTGTTTTTACTTTTTAGTAATTCATAAATATGGTTTTAAATGATTTTTGCAAACAAAAGGTTAGTTTAAGGTTAGATTTTCCAAAACTGGACTGGAATACTAAAAATAACTGTACTCACAGCCATGCGCCATGTATGGTATCTTACTAATATCTTACTCTTACTAATATTATAAATGCGAAAGTTTAGAATTGGATATTTGTGTTTCAAACACGTCAAAACTACTAAACCAACTTGGATGAAACTTGGCATATATACATATATAGTACGTAACCTGGATTGACACATAGGCTACTTTTTATCCCGAATAATTAACAGGATCTACAGGATAAAATGAACGAAAAGGATTAGCAGCGCCAATTGGCAAGAGGATTTCATTGTCATGTCATGTCACGTCAGTTTGACAGGGCGTAGTACTACCTCTTTGGTCTAACAACTAGCGTTTGACATTCCAGTGCGAGTGCGGTGTAATGAGGTGTAATGTCAAGTTTCTCAAAGAAGTATCCGCTCGGTACACGCACAGATACTATAATGTACACGGAAACGGTACTCGCGTACGAAGTCGCGGGTAACTGCTAGTAAGTTTATAAGTTATAGACTTTAGTAAAAGCAGGAATCTAGTTACACATTTTTACATCAGACTGTAGTGTGTTTGCATATACAACGGTAATCGCAGGTTTGTCTTGATCCATCAATTAAGTTCATAAAAAATATCTGTTACGCTGTACTATGTAGCTTTTGAATATGTACATTGTATAATTTCAGGTAAAGGGTAATGAAGAGAGCATAGCTAAATGTACAGCTGCCGTGGCGTACAACACGACACAACTCTCAGCCTACGTCACTGAAGTGTCCCATATCTCCACTAACATGGAGCTATCTGACAGTATGTATTCATTGAAACCATTATCAGCCACATAAATTATATTTATTTATTTTATTTAGAGCATCCAACTAGGAAATCACAATTATCAAGTACATTCTTAAATCTAAAGGAAATGCTTTGTGTTTCCCTAATTACAGGACGCCACAGCGTGCACCAAATAGACTCAACTAAACTAAACTAAACAAAGCAAATTAATAATAACTAGTGAACACAATTAACATAAAAATAAAAATAAATTATTTATATTATATTTAATGAAAGTTCCAAGAATCGAGGTCACCGACATATCTTTCATGACGATAATTAATAATTTTATTCTCCAAAGCTTACATGTACAGTCGAAGACACGTCCACCTATACTATTTGAACTTTGAACTATTAGAAGTTGAATCATGCGAGAGGGACGACAGTATGTTTGTGTAGGACGGGCTGCGAGCGCGGCGCGCGCCCATGCCTATTGCGCTCCCTTTCCAACGGTTCTCTGCATTGTATGTAGCGTAGTTACGGTTGTATTAGGTGTATAACTTACCTGTGGCCGTGTGTGCACGTATTCATATTTAATTGAACCGTGTGCGACTGTCCCTAATTTTATACAATTGGATAGAGTACCTAACATTTACCTTTTACAGAACTAACAAGTGAATGCCGCACAATGCTGACCGCCGCGAAGCAGTACATCGAATCGCTCTCGAAAGGGGATTTGTCTTCGAACACGGAAGCTAGATCGCTCGTCAGGAGTGTGATTGCATCGGCCACCGCCGCTGACACCGCTAGTGTTGGCGCCAGGAGTGTTGATGAGGAACTTGCTGATATGGACAAGGCTATTGAACAGGCTGCGTCTAAGATTGAGGTAAATATTAGTGGGACTTCATTTCTCTGAAAACTGATTACAGTGATTACGGTTAGTCTAATGTCTTGAAGCATAAATAGTTTATTTTCTTTAGTTTAATATTTACAAGCACTGATATAAAAATAATTAAAAAATTCCCGGCCACATATCCTATTTCCAAAATGGAACGTTTCAAGATTGGAAGGGTTGTTTTTCAAGTATACACGTTTATGGAATAAATAAATGATTAAGTCTGATTAACGAATGTGCAATCTGGCGGATGTGTCTTAAATCTTAACAGATGTGGGTGGATCTGAGACCTGGAACAAGATAATGTAATCTTGGTTTAGGTATGGTCTTCCAACTGCATAATGCTAAAAAGTAAAGAATCGAAACCGTCTAAGTTAAAAAAAATGTATTATTCTAGGAAATGCTAGCAGCGAGCAGAGCGGCCGACTCGGGCGTTCAATTAGAAGTGAACGAAAAAATACTTGACGCTTGTACCACTCTGATGGCAGCCGTCAAAATCCTCGTCCAAGATTCAAGGAAGCTGCAGCATGAACTGGGCGACCCCACCACTAGGCAGAAGATGTACAGGAAGAACCCGCAGTGGTCGGAAGGTCTTATTTCTGCAGCTAAAGCTGTCGTGTTCGCCGCTAAGCTGCTTGTGTGAGTACAACTTTCTAGAATATTTTCTGTAGTAAGCTAAGTGCCTCTGATTTATTGGCGGGTGGAACTGCATCAATCTGATGGCGACCGCAAGATTTTCATACTGAATGGCTTGTAAATTAGAAAGTTTGTCAAGCAATGGACGATATAGGTTTATAATGAAGGAGTCAGGCAGAGAGTCGTCTATTGAAGGGTGCAGTTAAACTGACTAAATAACGTGTAGTGTAATAAGGCTTTTAACAAAACTGTCAATTGGAAACAGGTCATCAGCCGACGAAGTGGTAGGATCGAGCGGGGGTCGCGTGGAAGGCGTGTCGGCCGCTGCGCACGAGGTGGCGGGCGCCACCGCGCAGCTGGTGGCCGCGTCCCGCGCGCGCGCGCCCCCCGCCGCGCCCTCACTCGCGCGCCTCACGCACGCCAGTAAGGACGTCGCCGCCGCAGTCGGCGCGCTAGTTGCCGCCGTGCGCGCCGCCGCCGCACGCCATCGCGACGCAGGTCACTCACCTCACTCTACTACCTATAAATAAATATTCATGGACTTTACACACAACGCCCTCTAGTCCCAAACTAAGCAAAGCTTGTGATATGGGAACTAGATGGCTGATAGAATACTTATATGCTTCTTTTTTTTTGTAATTACATATTTATTATATATAGTAAATAACTCATTTATTTTCTCTACACAAAAGGTCCCTTAACTTATTACATGAGTAGGTAGGTACAATGAAGATGGTAAAAATATTAATAAGAAGGTAAGTAACCTGTTTTGCGAGAGACTGGTGCCCGAGATAGGTTAGGAAACCTGTATTAACCTGTATTTGTATAGTAACACCCAGACATAGAACAAACATCTATGTTTTCTACGCACAAATGTTTGTTCTCGGTGGTGTTCTATTACTTACTACACGGGGGTCATTCTAGACCGATAGACGGTCACGGACATATTTTGTCACGATAGATATATCTCCCAAAAACTATGGAGTTTTGACAGTTCATGAGAGATATATCTATTATGATAAAAAGTCTATCGGTCTTAAATCACCCCCTTGTGTAGTGTCAATGACCCACAGAGCCTCGCTGCTTAGTAGCCAAAACCAACCTGTCACACTGAAACCCGTTGAGGGAAAAATCATAACCAGTTACTCAGGTACACTGCGTGTTGGGAACTTTTCTTGAAAAAAAAAGTTGCATCGAGCTATAATGTACATTGTACTCAATAGGTTTAGTTGTCGGTCCTTGTATCCTGCTTCTTCTTTGAGTACAAGAATGTGTTTATCTAACTACCTATCTATGTAATGGTTGAAATATTTTCCCAACAAATTAATGTGACTCGTTTGAAATGCAATATTTTGAACCCATCCAATATACGGCTCTGCTTTGATGAGTATAACCTCTTGTTGTTATTTTACTGAGTAGGTACCTACACAACATCAAAAACGTATGGTCCAATAATAGAACCGGCACCTCTTGCGTCTCAGCCGGTCGCTTCCTGCACCAAACGGAATTTCTTATAAATATGTTCTGTTTGCAGAGGCCTTGGACACGTCAGCGCTGACGCTGACAGCGACGCGAATTCTGGAGATGGAGAGCAAAGTGCGCTCCCTCGAGCTCGAAAGTGCACTCGAGGCGGAGCGCGTCCGGTTAGCTGCGCTACGGAAGCGGCATTATCAACTGGCGCAGGCGGAAGAGGTATATAGCTCTATCTCATGTTTGGCAATTGGGAAACTTGACCGAGTGAGCGAAACGAACAAAGCGTTTTTGTATTTAAATCGATACGCCAGGAGCCTATGGTAGTTGCTAGATATATACTGACGCTAACTCATAATAGAGCTAATGAGAAATGCTCGAACCTACATAAAGTTGCTTTCTCCCTTTTCCCCCCAATCAAAAATCGCGGTCGACTAAAAAATTTTAATAAACCAAGGAACTTGTGTGCCGATTTTCGTCAAAATCGGTTGATAAATGCGATCTGAGGGGCGATTACGAGTTAACAATGTAAAAACCGGTGTGAAACGTCTGACGCCAACCACACCGGTGTGCGCTGCTTGGTATGGAAACACTGAGCGGATTTTTTGAGAAGCTTGGTCTCGTCAAGCTCCCGCTCAGTGTTTCCATACCAAGCAGCGCACTCCGGTGTGGTTGGCGTCAGACGTTTCACACCGGTTTTTACATTGTTAACTAGTAATCGCCCCTCTGTAGACGAGAACTGACAGACAGACAGACGGACAAAAGCATTTTTGGCCAATCTCAAAACTAAGACGCTTCGCTCGCTGCGCTCACTCGGTCAATAAATAAAAATTAAAATAATTAATGAAGCGGCTGTAAATAGGCCATGTCACAGATAAGCTAAACTAAGTACCTGTAAGTATACTAGGTTACATGGTGATCTCCCTTGCCTTTTGACAGTTTCTTGTTTTTTTTTTCAGAATGGAAACGTCACAAATGGAAAAGAATAATCGATGCATCTACAAAATCAATTTTGCCTATTCCAGAAGTTTTTGTACCTATGTATAGAATAGATAGCTGTAAGTGTATTTAGTTTCGAAACATTTGTTTTTACACAATCATTCTTTATTTGCATTGCATTAACAACGAATATATTTACAATCAATAAATATTGTGTAGTAATACTGATGAGAGAATTCGACTTCCTGACAGAAATGGCTCAATTTTTAATAATATCGAATCAACCTACACGGTCAAAAATTAGTTAAGTAAGTATACCAAGCAGGACGCAGGCAAGAGACATGATACCATCCCATAGTATAGCAGGTCACTACACTTTTAGAATTTAAACTGTCGTATATGACAAGTGACTTGATGTGTTTTGGATCCTGCATAATATCATGCATGACACTGATAAAAATAATTATTATTCAAGAACAGAATTTTACAAATAGGAAAAATATTATCAGGTACACAGAAACACTTAAAAAAGAACGATCCATCAGTTATCTATTAAATAAAGGAGATTTCAACTGACGGACTCATCAACGCATAATCTAAACCGCTGCTGGACGGATACAGTTAGAATTTGGTAGGCGGGTTCATTAGAACTCGTCATGAAGTGTTGTAATTTTGCATGAGTATTCCATCACATCTATAGACTTAAGACATGTCAGGCTAGCAAGCCTATAAATTGTAAAAGCCGGTATTTATTGAACAGATTTTGGACGTTGAAGTCTAAATATGACAATACTGGTATCGATTCTGTTGCATTTTTCTAAACTAACATAATGTGGCGAAAGTTATACGTTTTTCCTTACCTTACACATTTTACCTTTCGGTTTGGTCGATACCGGCCTTAATATCCCCACGAAAAGGCATGATCACCGGAATTGTAGCTTTAAGCTAATGAGACTAAAGTAGGAAATTGTATGTCAATGTATCTTTGTATAGAGACGTTATAGTATAGGTAATTATAAGTAGGTTTTAGTGGATGCGTCAGTACACCAGTGCAGTGCTGTATAGGATGTGTCAGCGTATGTATTCGTTTTAGTACTAGTATAGTAGTTAATACCAATTTGTACCTATTATAACACCGACCTATACAATTTTGACTAAGAAAATATATCATTTTAGCTGGAGCGTAAATGACGTAACTTTGAAATTATGTTCAATTATTATAAACTTTTTATTTTTCTTTAGCTCTTACTCATTTATACTATTTATTATTGATGTTTAATAAAACTGTATCTGTACCTACATTATTGTTTTTAATAGTTACCTACCTCTTATATCTGGGCCCATAACCTAAACTTAACCCTTAGTCAATACATGGACCAACCACATTAGGGAAATGCAGAAGTTAATAAAATAAGGATTTAATGCTTACACTTATATTCATTCTTAATTATATTCGCTGTCCTAGATAAATACTGAACAAAACACGAAAAGCATAGCAACATTTAGTTTATCAAACAAAGTTAACTGAGAGTAACCAATACAGAGCAGAATTATTCGTTTTTATTTTTTTAAATTAAGATTAAGTGAAAAATGCTATAGGAATGCTGCACTAGTCAATGAGCAGTTTAAGTCATATTTTTAATATGAATGAATACTGACTATGAACACAAGAAATGCCTAAGGCAATAAAAAGCAAATGAAATGATTTGATCTTTATCACACAACGTGGCACTTTCGTTTTTTGTGCATAATTACATCTAAATTATTTAAAACTAAAACCAAACCTTAGATTCACATCTTAGAACTCGAGTACCTAACTAATGGCAAAATGTTATTAGTTACGTAATCATTTTCAAGTTATATTTTTCTACATTTTGTGATGGCAATAGAATTATCACTCTACTTCTGGGTTATGGATGGACACTTAACCATACAAAAGAGGATGTACTTATCTCTAACAAACTGTTCTTCTGGATACATTAAAACTATTAAGTACTTGCACTCAAAAGTAATCAAATTATGCAGATATATATGACCAATATAAAAATTATGCATTACTTGAACCTACTCATCAGCATTGTTCCCGTAATAATAATAATAGTAGGATGACAGGGTGTAAAAAACGAACCCTAAAACATTAACCATTGATTTTGATTATGAAAGGACTTCCGGTGTAACAAAAATATTTTAAGCAATAGTTCCAATTCAATAATTTTTATTCAATCTTGTCTTTGTTTATAACTTACGCCATCAAATTGTTCGGGAGCTGTTTATAGAATGGTAAGCGATCACACTAAATAAAGCTTTTATTATGGACATGGTAACTCCCACCCAATGCTAACAAGCATGGTCCACTCAAGATTATCAATCCTACGAAACAATGTTATGCTATTTCAAAATTAGGCCATTTATCACAAAAACAGCTAAGCCAGATGTAAGAAGCCATTTTACCCTTTCATTGTGATAAACTGATATCTATCAAAATCTTGACAGTGATAAATCCTTCAAAAATTTAGCACCACATTTTTGGCTTCTCACTTTAAAAATACTTTAGCGGTGGTCATTTTGAAACACTTCACTGATACAACCTTAGTACCATTGATTTGATTACACAATACACAAAATGAGCAGGGTACAAGACACTATAGAAGACTTCTAGACATTTAACACACAATTGACACAAATTGCGCAGACATACAGAAATATACACAATTATCACTAGCTCCTGCCCGCGACTTCGTCCGCGTCCCGTTTTATCCTCTTGATTTTCCGGGATACAACGATGTGTTAATCCAGGCTACGAACTATATGTATTCCAAGTTTCATCCAAATCGGACTAGTAGTTTTTGCGTGAAAGAGTGACAAACTATCCATACACACAAACTTTCGCGTTTATAATATTAGTAGGATATCGAGCATAGAATCATAAACACATTAAATGTAGAATGCTAGAAGGTTAGCCAGGGGAAAATTACAGACAGTGCCCACAATGAACAATGTCAGATTATTTACCCTCTACCAATAACTTAGAGAGGAAGGTACACATAGCAAGAAGTTCTTGCGAAGTAAGAAACAAGTTATATTATGAGCTTATCCTAATTTAGTTACACCCAGGCTCGCCCCATTTGAGGTGTTTCTCGGGTATGAGATGGACAATGCAGACGTGGACAGCTTGGTTCTTCTCAAACTTGGGCGGGATTGGACAGAGACGGTATATCACTTCATCACCTGGTAGCGGGACATATTCCCCTTCAACACTGAAAAGAAACCAGTTTTTGTACTTTTATTTTTATTTAAAACCAAGAGCTTTGCGTATATGCCTGAAGAGTCTATTTACGAGTGAAATAATATTAATACATTTTTTTAAACCAGTCAAAATTAGATGGTGTTCTGTTTTCATTATCAGTATTCTATCAATTCACACATTTGAGTGGGAGGTGTTAATGTGATACAGACCTAAAAGCTTTTATAATCCATCATTCATGTTAAAGCAAACAAGATAGTGAGCTGAATTTCACTGCTTTGTTAACATCAAATGCACTGAAATGTACACCGAAACACAATGTTGACCTTGCTATTGTTAGCTTTACTGTCATGATTATTTTTGTAACAGTTTGTATCTAGAGATTCTAATATATGAATGGTTCTAGTGAGTTAAAATATTATGATTGTATGCTTTATCCACAAAAAAATAATCATGAGCATCTTATTAGCAAAGCCCAAACGGCCACTATACATTAGGAGGTTTTTTAGACAATAAATTTTATCACAGTGTTTAGTTAGTTCTGAAAAATACTACAAACAGATATAAAAGGGAGGATTTTATCAACCGAGATAACTTACTCTGAAATGTGTATGAAAAGATCTTCTCCGCCTTTTGTTGGAGTCACGAATCCGTGACCTTTTTCCCGGCAAAAAGACTTTATAATTCCAGTTTCCAATGGGTTTCCGAGAGCTCGTTCAGACCTTTATGTAAAATATTAGGAAAAGTTTATTATTCACATCATTAGACGAGATTTGTAGAAGAAAAATGAATCGCCAATACTTACGTCGAAGCTGTCCGATTTCTTCGCGTTATAATAGGGCTAGGAATTTGTAAACGTGACCCAGGTTTATTAGGCGAATCGTCGCTGTTAAAACCGTAGTCACTAGACATGATTACTTACGAAAGAATCAAAGAAGGAATCGTAAAATCTTTGCAGGACTTGCACAAAAAATGCACTAAACGCGTAGGTATCTTATCAATATCAATTCAAGATTATCAATCAAGCAACGAAAGAACGCACGCAACACGCAAGCATCAACATCAAGCAAGTTGATTGAGTCGAATTTTCTTCTTCTTCTCTTATATTAGGGCCTCTGTCCGTCCTCTGTTTAATAACTTCTATCATCATAGTTTCATTGCCAGTTGTCAAACTGACATGACAATGACAACATTGATTGACGGATGATTCAAAGAAGCTGAAGCAGTGCAGAATGTTATGTTGGTCGGTCGGTCCACACCACACTTCATTAGTGGCTTCTTTGAGTGGCTACAAGTATAAAAGCTACAAGAATACAAGTACAGAAGAGAGTAGCAAGTCAAGTTACATTGCTCGGTAACAACGTAGAGTGGTAACATAACGCGATAGTACCTACCTAAAGGAAAAAAAGATATCGATATTAGCAAATTTCGAATTCGTTATTTATGGTTATCTCCTTCAGAAAATTTCCGATATCGGTCCGAAAAACTTTCCGAATGAATCAGACAGAATAGGTAGTCCAAATGTACCTAAGTGCGATTCGATAGATATAACTAGGTACGGCTCCATGAGTTTCAAGAGTAAGTAGGTACTTATACCTAGTGGAGCAGGATTCGAACCCACTAGTGTAGATGTAAGCACAGAATGTCTAGGTGTAGGTTTGATGTATAATAAAAGATTGTCGGACTTGCCTAAAGAGTTTAATTATCTACCTATCTCTTTAAAAATAAATATATGTATTCGCATTCATTTAATAATTAAGTGGTTAGGCAGGTACTCATGTAGGTACCTGTTGTTTGTAGTTATATAACTACAGCTTGGTACATAAAATATTTGCTTATGTGACTAGGTACGCTAAACTAGAATTAGAATGTATTGAACATTATTTTACAACTCAACTACATTGTAACCTCAATATGTATCAGCAGGGCAGATTCTTGATTTGGGAGGCAGAGAAACCCTAATCTGGGGTATTTTGATGCCTTCCCAGTCACCCTGAAAAAAATTGAGAGATTAGATACTTAGATCATACCTATGACTGATATACATACAGTTGGTTGCGTCCAACTTCTTACCTGAAAACGAGAGCCGTCTGATTTATTGCACTGCATCGACATTGGCGACTCTGTATACAGAGCGTTCAATGTACTAACTCTTAATCGTGTCCAAGGATGAATAGATAAATAGTTCTGCCGAGGAGCAACTTCATAAGATATCGACATGTTATCCCAACTGAAATTAATATTAAAATGTACCTAGTCTCTGTGTAACATTACAATACGATAGGTACTATAGTTTTTTGCAATGGTTGATAGGTACGAACCGTTTTTCGAATTTGAAGTAGTTTTCGAGGGCAATATTCGATACAGCACTCTTACAAACTTCAAGATCAGTCGCTGGGTAGTAGTGCATGTAGTTGACACACATTTCATCAGTGATTGCGTGTCCTCCGATAGTTGCATTATCTCTGTCTTCTGTATTATAAATGCATGTCGTCATCAAAAAATCACCCTGAAAATACAACGTAACTGTCGTTTATTTTAACTCTTTGTAATACAGATTACTAATTATAGGTTATAAGATTTTTACCGGTAAAACTTTAACAGGTCGATGCAGAATTCTGATTTCTTGAAAATGTGTTGAATAATGAACATCTCTATTCAGCAGGGGTAATTCAACGCCTTGTCTGAAATGTCGTGTCCATACAGCTACTCCTGTCAAATGAGTGTGGAGTTGGCTGCCAAACACCACGATCCCATCGTCTGGTAAACCCTGAAAACATAAAAATTTTTTTTGACACAATCAACGATTACAGAATACAGAATTCAAAGTAGCGACCCGTTATACAAATTAATTTACCACACCAGTACACTGCGGGATACAGTATGCCGTCAGAGGGAAACCTTTCTGACCAGCTGGTATAGCCATTTTATCAGAATACTCCAGTCCCAATTCCATAATAGCCGCATCGTGTTTCCTCTTGCTTCCAGTTATATGGAGAACGATTCCAGAACTATCCACCCAGTCTGAATATGAAGTAACAGATCAGTAAGTACCTACTTCTTATTAGGTAGTTTTTGACGTGTGAGTGTGTGAGTTTCTAGAAGTTGAAATTTTTCTCACCATTTTTCAATTCCGGGTTGTTATAGTGTACTTCTAGCATGACATACTTATTGGCTTTACGTCCACCAAGTGGAAGCCCTGCCTCTTTAGGATACGTGAATGGAAGTGCTCCCATTGCCCAAGCTGCTTTTACCTGTAACAGAAATAACTAACGATAATGAGTACCTATACATGTTACTTAGGTAGGTAACAAACGAAAGCAAGTGTTGAATACGCAGTTTACCTTTGAGCATTTCTTTGTTATTTCAGGTCTATCAGGTCCGAAGCAATTGCCATAATACAGAGGAATTTCTTCTTTTGGATCAACGTCACAATAGAAAACCTCCATATGATGAACCAAGCCTTCATTGCCCTTCGTTATTGACGATTCGAACTGGAAAACGGAACAAAGTTATTTAATACAATCATGGATTATGAGGCTAGACAGTTAAATTGTTGCCTCTCACCTGAATTATATGATGAACCTTCTCAGTGACAAACTCTGGGAGTTTTACTACATGACACCAGTATGTTGTATCAACTCCTGGAACCTTCAAGTCCTTATTAGTTATGCGTAATTTGTATGCGTTGACCTTTTCTGATCCTGAAGGCGTATGAAGACGCACTCTGATGAAACCACGCTTTTGGGGACTAGCACAAGTCAGGCATAAACCTTTGGAGGAAAATAACTTGTCAATACCATGAGCCCATACGATGTGCACGGTGCCATCCTGAAATAAAATAAAAGATTTGAATTTAAGTAGTTTTTAGATCTAATTATACCAAATAGACATCAAATCTTTGATAGGTATACCTCTATTACATAGTCGTCGTTATCGCATGTATCAAAATAACGTTCGAAAAAAATACTCTGACTTTGCATATCTAAATGGAAGTTATCGCAGTTTTGTTTCTGGTCACGAATTAATTTTCCTTCGGCATTTGCATGCATGTCCTGTAATTATTCATTTAATTAATGATTAAGGTAAGTAGGTAGGTACTGATTATTGCTGGGTTAGGAGTTTGATTTCATTACCTCAAAATGGTCATGGCCTTTGTAGTCTGCCCAAAAGAGGCAAATATCTGAGGCATTCAGCAACCCTCTATCCGAAAATCCTAGTGCAAACCAGTTGAAAGACGGCGCCTTGTCGGATACAATGAGTTGAAACTGAATCTTGCGGGAATCGTAATCAACTCTCCATTTCAGCAATAGTTCCCCTTTTGGGTCCAAAACTGATTGGCTTTCAGCAAATCGCGGTTCTGCACAAAAGCACGAAAAAAACGGTAAAACAAGAATATTAAGAATAAAAACATTTGTGCGTTTCTATTCGTACTTACTAGACTTTCCATCGATGGCGTAAGAAAGATGAGAATTAATTAGCGAAAAAAATAGTAAAACCGCTAGTTTTGTATCCATTGTCACTGCTTCTTGTTCATCACAGGTTTTAATTTTTTTTAACAGTTGCACTCGAAATGACTAGATCGTACAGCGAACGCAGGGTTTATGAAGATTTCCTGTGGGATCGACGGGATGTGTTGCAGATGCCACCCCTCGTGGGGTGGTTGGTATTTCGGTATGTAGGTAAGGGTGGCGCGCCGCAGGCTTCGCTAAATATTTTAATCACACTTTGGTACAGTGCGGTACAAAACTTAAACACCTATTCAAACTTTGATTGACAAGGAAAACTTTTATTATGAAGTAATATGGAGATTGCAGCCGCAGCCTAAGGGGTGGAGCACGCTAATAAACAGTTGGCCATAAATTCACAGTCCTAAGTTTTCGGAAACCTTTCTAGCTCCCTCCACTTAGCTACTATCCTACTTTTGTAGCGAGTACTTATGAATGTGTAAACGGCCTTAATTTACGTTGCGCTTCAATAATGAAAACTCGACCACAGAGCTATGAAAATAATGCTGCCATCTCAGATTACCGAACAGGTTCAATATTCTGAGGCTGCTATAAAAATTCCGTGTATAGGTAAGCTACTTGTACTGTTATTTTCAATCTAAGCACTGCACTGTGATGATTACAGTGATTAAACCTAGGTCTACCTTTTTAACCCCCGACGCAAAAACGACGGGGTGTTATAAGTTTGACGTGTCCTTGTGTGTCTGTCTGAGGACTCTGAGGCAACGTAGCTCCCGAACGGTTGAACCGATTTTGCTTTTGTTTTTTTTGTTTGAAAGGTGAATCAGTCGGGAGTGTTCTTAGCTATGTTTGATGAAAATCGATCAGAGATTCGGGGGTTTTTGAAATTTTTAATTTAATTACTTGTTATAACAGTGTTCATTATACCTACCTACTGATTTCCAAAGTCCCAGAGCCGCACTAAAAGTCACGGATAAGCACAAGCACATTTTACCTTCACTGTACTTAACTTTATTGAAGATGCCTCGGAATGCAGCCGCCTGCCGCAGCTTTATTACATTCCGGAGCCACCGGCCGCTGGCTCTAATGAAACGAGATGGCACGTAATATGTTTATTGAAGTTTGAATGGAGGAGAGCACTTCTAGTAATTTAGTTTTTTTGTTGTTTTTCTTCATAATGCTAGGTACCTAACCTACCTAGCATTAGAAAGAAATTGTAGGGTAGGTATAGGTACCTACAAATCTACAATAACTATGATTTTTTATAGACTGGCTGCGGAATTACGGCTCCAGAATGTGGATGGCCAAAGATCAGTTAGCATTCCGGAAGCATCCGATGGTCCATTCCCGCTAGTTCTTTTTTTGGAATTAGGTAGTGGGAATTTTTTCTCCCAGTCTTTACATTAACTTACATAGTAAGATCAAATTTTTCAAATAAAACAAGTAGTTCAACAAATATAATAATATTTATTTCTCAAAGTAAATGCTATGCATCTTTATTTTCACTTAAATCTACGCCTACTTCCATTTTCTCTGATTTATCATTATTTAAAGTTTCCGTTACACTTTCGAGTGCGGTTTCTACTTCTACGTCTTTTGTATTATCCTCGTTTTTGTCAACATTTTCTTGAACTGTCGTTTCTTCAGGCGTTTCTGAATCTTTCTCGTTGGCAGGTGTCTGGAACAAATAGGTACAATTTAATTCGATATTATTAGGTAGGTTAGGTACCTACTTTTAACCTATAACTTACTGCGCAGTTCAGTTAGATTAGACTCAACTGCACTGCTTAGAAAAGTTGTATGCAAGAGTTAAAAACCAGGCAATATTTATTATGATTTTGTGGTTCATTAATTTGAGATTTTCATAAAATGTAACTAATGGGAAAAATCTATTTCCACAAGTTAGGTATATTGGATTCAGATTTTTCAAAGAATTGATTTTTGTCTGCTTATCTATTTTTTGGGTGCTTTTGAGTTTTGTAACTTTTGCAAGAGTTTTATACTAACGTGAATAATAGAACTGCTTTTTTTAATTTTACGACTGCGGATAAAGTCAATGTGTCAGTCAATCCACATACGTTGCTGACTGTACCAGTTTTTTTTTTAATTTTGTTCTGGCTCTGGATACTGGTCCTTTTGCGAAGTCCTTACCTGTTCTCTCTCAAACAGTATAGCGAGCTCCACATGTTTCGTCAATGGAAACATATCCACTAGAACAGCCCTGATGGGCACGAACGGAGCCCCTCGCAGGGTCTTCGAAGACTGCCTCGAGAGATCCACGAAGTTTTTAACAGCTGAAGTAGGACTGCACGATATGTAGACTAGACGCTTCACACTTTTCGTGTTACGGAGTTGGGTGACTGCGCGCATGTCTGGGGAAACAAGATTTATTAAAAACTAGCAGTTGCCCGCGACTTCGTACGCGTCTACAGTTTCCGTGTACATTATATTATCTGTGCGTGTACCGAGCGGATACTTTATTGAGAAACTTGACATTACACCTCATTGCACCGAACTCGTGCCTACTGGAATGTCAAACGCTAGTCGTTAGACAAAAGAGGTAGTACTACGCCCTGTCAAACTGACGTGACATGACATGCCAATGAAATCCTCTTGCCAATTGGCGCTACTAATCCTTTTCGTTCATTTTGTCCTGTAGATCCTGTTAATTATTCGGGATAAAAAGTAGCCTATATGTCAATCCAAGTTACGAACTATATATGCCAAGTTTCATCCAAGTTGGTTCAGTAGTTTTGACGTGATTGAAACACAAACATCCAAACATCTAAACTTTCGCATTTATAATATTAGTAGGATACAATATAGCTAAAAGATCAAAATATAGCTAAAAAAATTAAACTTACGGCTTTGTTTTAGCGTTTGATCTCACAAAACAATATGATGATACTGGCGCTTTAATGTGGTACCAATTCAGCACAGGTAAAGCCAGATGATTTTACTAAATAGAAACACACGGCGTGCCAGTTCCGCGATATTGCAAACCAACAGGATACTAAAATATTGCTTATCAGTCGATTATCAATTAGAACCGAAAGAGAAAAAGGTTACTTATTTGAAAATCTTGGATTCTGAATGAAAGTTTTAGTAAAATTGTCTTTATAAAATTAATGTATAAAAGATATAATCCAAAAAACTGCGAAATTCACACATTTTTAATGTCGCAGCGGTCATAAGCGCCGCGGCGGCGCAGGGGGCAAAGCGCGTGCTTTTTTGAACCTTATTCCAACGACCGTATGACTGCAGTTTAAAATAGCACTTGCTGCGGTGCAATTTTTTGTGGAGCTCCCTATTAATTGTGATGATATTGGTAGGATATCTTACGTAATCCAGCTCTCGGCGGGTCCACAATAGCAATGATATCCTCGCCAGTACTCCTGGCAAGCACTGAAGGCAGAATATCCTCGGCTCTGCCCGTGAAGAAATCGCAGTTCTCTATGTGGTTTAGTTCAGCGTTCGCTTTGGCATCCTTCACTGCTTCTGCTATTAGCTCCAATCCCAGAACTCTGCCGCAGTGCTAATATAAATAATAGTGGGTTGTCACACAGCGCCATATAGACCCAAACTAAGCACTTAAAATAAAGTAGACTTTTTAAGTGATAAAAATTGAAATACAATATTTTGTGCATCTCCGACTAATCTTCCATACTTTTAAAGTACTCTCCATCCAAAGGTTGTCTGGAAGAATACGTTTTAAGCGATAAGGCCGCCCTTTGGAACTTATGTCTTTTAATGTATACTTTGTTTGGTATAATGTCAATAGGGGTCAGTCCGCCGAGGTAAACCAGTTTGGCCAAGCTGGTCCAATTTGGCTGGTCATTTAGATCGCGTCTTGGATATTTATCTTGCAATCCAAGACGTTTGTTCTTCCGTTACTTATAACGCTTCATGGCGATTATTACCTACGGACGGATAAAGGACGCAATAGCTGGAAACAGCCGACTCGAGGGATCGAGTCGAGAGTCGAGTTAAAGGGATTTAAAAAAAAAAAAAGTTGAAATTGCTGATAAACAATATGTAATTGAACCTTGGCGAAGCACAATCCAATGGTGCCAGTGCCGCAGCAGATGTCAACTACAGTAGAATCGCTCTTCACTTCGCTCATGTCGATCGCACTTTGATACAGAATGTCGGCGCCTGCGGTGTTGATCTGAAACATGTAATTTACGATAATCTTATGCACCACTATGGTTTGATGATGATGTTGATGAACACCTTCTTTAAGTTAAGTTAGGTGGAGGACCTTAATATTTTTATTTGTTTGTTTGTTGTTAATTTTTCTTTTTAGTAAGTGCTTAGTGTTTGTTTCTAGTTTTCTTTTTGTTTCTTTTCTGCTTTACTGTTGTCTGTAATATTGTTGCGAATGCTGTGCATGCCTGTAATTGGCACACATTCTATAATATAATTATTTTTTATAAGTTATTTTCGAAAGTGTATTATGTGTGCTGTTGGCGATGCCTTATAAATAAATAAAATAAAATAAACACCGATCTGATTCCAAGAGTCTGATTTTAATAGTAGTAGGGCTCTATTTCTGCCGCAAAGCAGTGATGCTCGCATTGCTGTGTTCCGGTTTGAAGGGTATGTACGGGTAACGCGTGCAATTACAGGCACATGCCATTTTAGTATCTTTACGTGTCATAGTGAAGGACGCAGTGCGATGTATAACAGGGTACGTCCGCAGTACGTGCTCAGTGAGGCAATGCAGAGGTGAGCGCTTAACATCTGGTGGACCATCTGCTTGCTTCACAACTTATTCTTATAAAAAAGGTCTTTCGCATGGATAAGGTATTTTGATCTATTTTGCTCTATCTAAGTAAATGAGTTTATTCTACAGCAGTAATTAAGAGCATAGGCGAAAAGTATACTATAAAAACATGTTAAAAAAAGCCATGTTTACCTGGAAGAATGCTTCTGGTGATATCCTGAACTGCCTTCCCAGGATAGTGTCAATGATGTGTGTGGAGCCCATTAGATGAATAGGTTTTGGGGCTTCTTCGCCTGATCGTCTACAAAATGACAAACGTCACAGCTCAGTCGGTAATAGCTCTGCCTTCCGTGCTGTGAGTCGTGGGTTCGATCCCCACTGAGAACAAACAATTGTGCGTGGCAAACATAGATGTTTGTTCTATGTCTGGGTGTTACTATGTATTATAAGTACGTATTTACAAAAAAAAAGTATATAAGTATTCTATCAGCCATCTAGTTCCCATATCACAAGCTTTACTTAGTTTGGGACTAGAGGGTTGTGTGTAAAGTCCATGAATATTTATTTATTTATTATATTTAAAATAAATTATTAAATCCAACGCAACTCAAAAGTTAAAGGCCGCTGAAACGACCAAACAATTTTGGCGTGTTACTCATCTTTTTTTTACTATTTATAGTTTTTTTTATATAATTAAATGATGGAACAAACCGATGGCCCACCTGATGTTCTCTCTTCTAATTTAAGAGCTATGCTCTTGTCGGCGTAATGTATGCATTTCCCGCCAGGTTCTTCTTTTCAGGGCAGCTTCCTTGACGTCCTTATACGACATGACATCTATCTTCGCCTTCACTTGGCTCATGTAGCTAATACGCGGTCTTCCTCTTCCTCTCTTTCCTTCTACCTTCCCTTCAATGATATTTCCGATTAAGCTGTCATGTCGTATAAGGTGTCCAATCATCTTTCCTCTCCTGTTCTCAACAACTTTTATAAGGGCTCTCTCACCTGATGTTACTAATGGTAAATGATTACTTACTTTTTTTTCACAAGTTCGAAGTACAAAGATTTGATGTTGCACGCCACAGCTTCTTCCGAACTAAAGTGTTGAACCAAGTCTTCTTTCACTTTCTTCAACTCTTCTTCTTTTAGATCCTGGATTTAAAAACAACAATCGCCATATGAGAGAGCGTGGATTATTCCCTCGTCAATGATAGATATCTAAATCACAATTAAACTTTTGAACGTCGATAAAATTAGCTTGAAACTGGCTTATAAATTAGGTGAATATAAATCATAATAAATTCGTTGCGACCGTTTTTGTAGTCACGTAGCTAATATGTCAATAAGCCAAGTTAAATTGTAATTATTTTTTTATTGACACGAAATAAACTTTTCCTTATCTTATCTTATCTTTTCTTATCTTATCTTTAGTTGTATCGGCAGTTCCGCGCAATCGCGGCACGGTTTGCTTATTTTGAATCTCATTGTTCTACTGTAATTTAGCTTTACCTGTGGGTACATGGTGACGATCAGCATAACTTCTCCGTTGAACGTAGAGCTCCTGACCATTAGATACCGCCAGTAGCCTGTGTAATCGGCGGGAGAAAACGGCGCCATCTTGGATTTGCGAACATGATCTTGGAAAAGCTGGACAAAAATATTTTTTAGGTACAAAACAAATAATAATATCGCCTGTTTTTTATGAGGTAGGGGGGATTACGGATTTCAGTCAGCATGTGTATTGTACATAATTTGCTTCGTTTAGGTACACACGGCAACGCATCAACCTAGACTGTTTGAACTATAAGAAGTTGAACGTTGCGAATCGTGCGACAATGCTTTTGTGCAGGATGAGCCGAAAATGAATCCTTTTGCAGAGAGCTCTGTCTCAAATACTGTGAACTGACGTTATTGGTCAATTGACTTACCAAAGCTGCTTTTTTGGCTTGTTCCGAGATATGCTTTTGATTCTGTACAGGCGCGACGGCCACGGTGCCGGTGGCGTATGACCCGAGTCTAAAGCCCACAGTAGGGAGCTCTGTCTCTTCATCAATGCCCACTGTGAACTCACACTTGTTTCTGTACCTGTAATTAAGTGTGAAAATAAAGTACCGGTCTTTCATGAATCATGGTAACCGCAACTAACATAATTTGTCCGCTAAATCCGATCGGTATGCGGTAGGTAGTAGGTTTTAGAGGAGCAAGACTAAAGATCGTGGCAGACTGATAAATTTTTAGGTAACTTAAAGATTACTACTTTCCGCCAGTGTTAGTCTTATTAATTTTTCGGGATAAAAAGTAGCCAATGTATTAATCCAGGTAACGAACTATATTCCAAGTTTCATCCAAATCGGACCAGCAGTTGCAGCGTAATTGATACACAAACATCTAAACTTTGAAACTTTGACATTTATAATATTAGTAGGATTAACATTATGAATTTAAACAATGAGTGGTTAGCTTAGTCCGATTGACTGACCACAAGCCATTTTCATAGTCTGATCCACAGAATAAGTAACCAGTTTTGTGGTTTAGTTTACCAGACTTCCACTTTTAAAGACTAAAAAATCTTACCCCTCTATAACCGGAGATTTTTCTATGGGCTTAAGTTCAAAGCTCAGACCATGATAGAGTTTCCTCTTGGCTTCAATCTCAGCTCGTTTGCTGACGTTGATCTTCCACACTTCATTGTCATACCTCATTAGGAGATGACGTATCTCTTTCTCTTTGAGGGCCAACTGTAAAAGATGTATGTAATATTTAGGCATTAGATAAAAAAATCTTTCATTATTATTGATTTATGAACTAAACATTGGTATAAAAAACTAGTTTTTTTATCAAAAAACTTGTTGTTGTTGAATAATCGTAATTTTATTAAAGTATCCAGTCGACCAACTGAATGCCCATAGTATTAAAAAAAAAACATCGTAATTTTGTTGAGTTTTGTTTGTTTTGTTGGTCATTCCCAATATTCAATCTATCTCCAGTTTTAAACCCCCAACGCAAAAACGACGGGTTATAAGTTTGACGTGTCTGTCTGTGTGTGTGTGTGTGTCTGTCTGAGGCAACATAGCTCCCGAACGGATGAACCGATTTTGATTTTGTTTTTTTTGTTTGAAAGGTGAATTAGTCGGGAGTGTTCTTAGCTATGTTTGACGAAAATCGGTCCAAGATTCAGGGGTTTTTAAATTTTTAATTTGATTACTTGTGTCTTAATAAAGGTATATTATCAATACCTGCTCCTCATAAGGCATATTCCAGTAAGGTGTGGTGGCATCCATCAGTCTCTCCTCCTGACTCTTATTGTCATCCTTTTTCCTCTTGTCCTGAGCTGGATTTCCCTCATCCTGCTTTCTCTTTCTTACAAGAGGGTCTGGAGCAGGCTTAGCTTCTTCTGCTAGCAAAGTTTTACCTAGAAAATAAACAGTTATTTATTCAGTTTTTTTTTTATCCGAAATCTATTTTCAGTGGAATTGGTCTTGGGACAATTTTTTTTGTGATTTGCATCCACAAGCTTTATTTTACAGTTTTAAGTACTAGATTAGATAATACAAAAATAATGGAAGAAGCTATAGGAGGCCTATGTCATAGGGCACACAGAGAAAGAAAAGGGATTCAATCAGTGCGCAATCAGATTTATGTCAAGATTTTCTGCATAAACAGCTTATTTATTGATGCCTGTTTTCAAAATTATTTTCTACAATTATTGTACATGCATCAAATATAATAGGACCAGTGGTTTAGGCTAAGTCAGTCAGGAAATGAATTTTAATAGTGTTAAAAGGTGTGAGATATAAATGATACCTTTCCAAGAGTACCCATTCAAAGCAGCGATGGCTGCCGTTCTATCCTCCTCATTTTGAAAGCAAGCATACAACCAGTGGCTGCCGTTCTTGGGTCTTTTTATCTTGCTGGCATTGAGGTTTAGTTTCTGATTCATAAGTTTTTTTAATTCCTGCAAAAAAAATGTAATAAATGTATTAAACTCGGGTCAGCCGGTGGCTATTTTGCTTTCTAAAATTACATACCTTTGTGACTTTAAAGATGAAGATTATGATTCTAACTGCTAATACAGCGTGTAGCTACAATGGCGACATTAAATTAACCAGCGTATCCGGTTTCGCGTTTTCAGAATATAGACATATTTTTTATTTCATTAAACATAAGATTTATCGAAATAAATCAATTTTCTTAAATAACGCCTCGGAGCAACCTGTACGTAAGAGCAGAGGTCATCTGTCGGGTTCACGGGTCATAACCGCGTGTAACCGCGTATGAAGAGCAAGAAAGTATTGTTAGAATAGGACACCCGAAATTGCGACGTTGTGCATGAAAGGGATAGCTAGCGCCGCCGCGCCGCCGCCCGCGCCGCTCGCTCGACCGACTCGTCCTGCCTAGCCAGTGATACGCGGGCCGGTGTCCTTGACACACTTTATTTTAATAATTTTGCTAATTATCTACCTATTCTCAATGTTTCGCGAAAAAGACGCTTGGTTTTGTTAGTTTAGCTTTTCTATTCTAAGTACCCAATCAGGTCTACGTAGGTACAGCGATAAAGACGCTTTGATTTATTATTTGTTTATCTGTCTACCTTTGCGACTAGGGAGCGGGTAAATTAAATGTTTGGTGCTCAGTGGATACTGGATAGGACGACACGACACGGAGCTCTTAGGTGGCCCAATGTCACCTGACCTCAAGCCCCTCGATTTTTTTATGGGGCTTTGTGAAAGACGACGTTCATGCTAAAATAAAATAAAATGTATTATCAAAAGTGAGGGCAAATATTCAGCGCCGCCGGTTACATCTTTGTGTCCGACGTGGTGGCGGCGGCGGCGCGGCGGCTACATTGAGAACTTGAAGATTTAATAAGTGTAAGGCGCTAGGTGCATAGGTCACAATAAAATTAATAGTAAAGTGAACAAGGTGAAGTGAAATTATTTGATTTCTTTGAATTCCTTGTGTCGCTTGATTTCCCCGCCCCGCGCTCCGCCCCGCGCCCCGCCGCTGCCACCGAGCCGCCCGGGCAGGCAGGCGCGGGCGCGGGCGCGGTAACACGTAGGTAAAGACACTCATAGGGTGATTAATTTTTGTTGCGTATTTTATTATTAAGTTTGTTTGAAAAATTCGAAATTTCTATTTTGGACTATAATTATTTTTTTATTTTTTTTATGAATACTTATAAGTAGCTCTACCCGTGTGTTCATTTAATGTCGCCATTGTAGCTACACGCTGTATAACCAGATTAAAGAAACAGGGTAGGTATATACAATAAGTAAGTGTGGTGTATGTGTATGATGAATTGTAAAGATGTAAACAAATATGAATTGAGTCTGGGAAATACTATTATGTTTTACATAATAACTGTGTTGTTTGAGCATGGAATTATTGGAGAGAGTAAAATCTTATTGTTCTTACACCAATTCCATAGTATTTAGGAAGACCGCGCATTTCTATTTTAAATTTTTCAGACGAAAACCCGCCACGATCCAAATAAGCGTATTCCTCAGATTCTGGAACTTTTTCATCGTTCTGGATATCAGATTGCTTCTCACAAACGGTTTGTTCTTTTTCTGCCATTTTTTTGTACTTTTATTTTTATTATTTATATTTTTATATTATATTTGACGGCGGCGCGTCGTCAAGCTGTCAACATTCAAAGGGTCTATGGTCAAGGGTGACAAACGAGTTCACTCTAGCGGAGTGTCGTGTTGATGGTAGCGGGGCAGCCATCTTGTGGTGGCACTTTTGGATGGAGGCTAAGAGAGCCAGCGCACCACATCTACGACAAATCGCTTCTAAATATCTTGTGAAACAGTAAAACGAATACTATCTTGACTAAAATTATTGTTATTGGCTGTGTGTGATTATACTGGCATAATTGAAGATTTATTTGTGTGCAATAAACCGTTGAGTTTGATTTCCACGCCCACCCGTGTAGCCGCTGGCAACAATGAGTTGATAAAGGCCCTGCTGCGCCTTTATCAGAAGTGGGATCGAACGATCTGCAAAATGAAGCAAGAACACCCGATATATCATACGCTGAGAAACTTAAAAAAAAATATGGAGATATTGCTTACCCAAGTTTTGATCCAACAAACGCCAACAGCACTAAAGAGACAGCAGCTGAATCTGCTCTTGGATTATGGAACCTCATCGAACAAATACCGAATTGTACGATGCCTGAAGAAGTTGCTATGGATTTGCTATATCGGTATTGTGTCAGAAAGACAACCAGATACGTCGTGAACTGAATGCAAAAAAAAAACTGTCACGAGTCGAGCTCAATTATACCGAACCCTTGGTGGAATATCATTAAAAAAATGTCTAGATGCTGAAGCCCAAGAAACTGATACCAAGCGACCTCGCATGACAGATAAATTCCCTTGCAAATGTCATTATTGCGGAAACAGTGGACATCGTATACCTAGCTAATTGTCGCAAGCGACAAAATGATATTGAAGAAGTCGCAAGATACTCCAAGTTCATCATGCACTGGGGAGAAGACAGCTGTAACCTGCTACGTGTGTGGTCAGCCTGGGCACATACCTAGCAACTGTTTGTCCCGATAAAAAAAACGGTAGTGGAGTTGTGGTAAAAGAGGTCCGTCAATGTGAGTTCTGCCCTTCCAGAGGTATACTCTGGGAACATCCTCCGGAACGAAGTCATTTTTGTAACTTATTTCAAACAATCCGTCCTTCACAAAATTGACAAGGATTCACGGAAGGCATCGCTGATATCATTGTTAGGTAAGTATTCCGATTATGTCACCGAGGGTATGGAGCGTTTACACAAGGTCTAACATGGTTTACATTTAATAAATCTCAAAAAAATGCTATTAGCTTCAATGTGGTGAGGTAAAACCAAATTCTCGGAAAATATAGGTGTTAGTAGATTCTCCTCAACCAAAACCAGCTGAGTACTCAGGGTTGGCAGTTCCTTGGCCTTGCCTTGTGTCTTTCTAAATTCATCCCTGATTTTACGCGTATTGTAGGACTATTGTATTCTCTAACTAAATTAAAGGGGCATATTACATGGACTAAAAACCATGAAGAAATACGTAACACCATAATACGTATTCTCACATCTGAGCCATCTAGAACGGCATAATGATGCCAGCGACGCACGTCGGAAATGAAGTTGCGCTGTCACTCCTATAAATTACAGACGCTGGCAGTTGTAAAAGAGGTAGAGCATTTCTTTCATCACCTTTTTGTAGTTTTCACAGGTTGCAATTCTCTTAAGGCTTCGAAAACAAATTAAAGATCTTACACCTCGTGTGCATCGTTGGTAGGCTTTCTTACAAGCTTACGACTTTGGTATTGTATATACCTAGTGAAGGACGAGGAATGGAACATGCGGACTACCGCTAACAAAATCTTCTTGCCAATATTGATCCGGTATGTACCTACCTACTCCTTCTGAGAACTTACAAACAAAAAAAAGGTTCAGTACCTACGTCGAACTTCATCAAGAAGGCTTTCGTGCGAACACAAACGCGATAGTGAGATATAAGAGCTGGTCGCGAAACACACTAAAAAAACACTCAACTTGCACCCAACATTACCTCAAGGACATGATGACTTACTTGAAATCACGACTAATCATTTAAATTATGATGAGGCCGAGACGGCGCCAGATGATGTAGTAGATGAAACTATTGCTAATATGGGTAACACGGCTTTAAATTGACAATGACTTATTGACCGTGTGTTAAAGGGTAACACGGCTTTAAATTGACAATGACTTATTGACCGTGTGTTAAAGGGTAGGTACTTCTGCGGTTCGACTCTTACACTATCACAGCTGTTTCAGACACTCTCAGTGCATACTCCGATCCTGAGACATGGGATATACAAAAAGAAATAGAAATTTATGCCGATGAGGATAGTCCGTCACCATAGGAAGGTATGTCCGTAAGACATCATTACATTCTAAATGATCCTTGTGATTTTATTGAATAAAGAAATGTTGACTTTGACTTTGACATATTGTCGTGTCTGTCGATCCTGGTCTGGATTGTGACATCCGGGCCACACCTGAATAGGTTGGTTGAAGGGATTCACGAGTCCAGTCCAGAAGGTTCTCAGTCGATCCTGGCAGGATTGTGACATCCGGGCCACACCCGAATGGGTTGGTTGAAGGGATTCACAAGTCCTGTCCAGAAGGTTCTCAGTCGATCCTGGCAGGATTGTGACATCCGGGCCACACCCGAATGGGTTGGTTGAAGGGATTCACAAGTCCTGTCCAGAAGGTTCTCAGTCGATCCTGGCAGGATTGTGACATCCGGGCCACACCCGAATGGGTTGGTTGAAGGGATTCACGAGTCCTGTCCAGAAGGTTCTCAGTCGATCCCGGCAGGCTAGTGACATCCGGGCCACACCCGAGTGGGTTGGTTGAAGGGATTCACGAGTCCAGATCGGAAGGTTTCGGTAGTCTATGCTATCCGAAGCGTGTCGTCCGGGCCATACCTGGAATGGTTGGTTGAAGGGATGCACTCGCTTGGCCCAGATATTCTATAACTGGTTGAATGGGCGTTCCCGCGCGTGGTTACTGACAGGATGGACGAGCGGATGTCCTTGTTACTGTAAACTCCTTGTTCCAGAAATCAACTTAAAGACCGAGGACGGTCTTATGTCAGTCCGGCCGTGACGGCGGCGCGTCGTCAAGCTGTCAACATTCAAAGGGTCTATGGTCAAGGGTGACAAACGAGTTCACTCTAGCGGAGTGTCGTGTTGATGGTAGCGGGGCAGCCATCTTGTGGTGGCACTTTTGGATGGAGGCTAAGAGAGCCAGCGCACCACATCTACGACAAATCGCTTCTAAATATCTTGTGAAACAGTAAAACGAATACTATCTTGACTAAAATTATTGTTATTGGCTGTGTGTGATTATACTGGCATAATTGAAGATTTATTTGTGTGCAATAAACCGTTGAGTTTGATTTCCACGCCCACCCGTGTAGCCGCTGGCAACAATGAGTTGATAAAGGCCCTGCTGCGCCTTTATATTATAAAACAGGATTACAAATATTTTTAGGTTATTTATTTTTGTTTTGTTGACTGAGTGAACGAAAATAACGAAATGAATGGGATTGAGAATGAACAAAAATATTGATAATGACATTCTCTGATAATTCGCTGGCTTCCTAATTCCTTTTCTCTCCACCAGAGTTTGACCCACTCACTAACTGGTAGAGTTTATACCACTGTAATGAGCTCGCTTAGCTCCCGAGTAAATAATTTTTAGAGTGGAATTTCCAGCAGCACTATCTAGTTTTAAAGATGTAACTTCATGGCTGCCTCCATCACAACTAAATCCTCTCCTCTCCTTGTTCACTCCGCAGTTGATGAGATTACAATACAACAGTAGATTATTCATAGCAGCTACCTACATACTTATTGTTACTCTCTTAAATTGTCACTGGTGAAAATTCGAGCTATGTAAGTACCTCGGTAGATAGTGATAGTAGGAAGTTAAGTAATGAAAACTAATTTCAATAAATAATAAAGTCAGTTATTTGTGTAGTTAACAAAATATATTAATTTCGGTTAATATTTATTCTAGGTATCTATCAACAAAGTGTAACAGTACATATGTATAAGGAATAATTTATATTTGTGAAGATAAGCGTATTTATTTTGGTCTAGGTACTATTTGTATTTTGATAAAGTAAATATTTTTATTAATAGTAAGTAGGTATGTTACTCCTTGCTAGATAAACTACTAGCAACAAATAATTTTTTCATTGCATCTATGTCTTGTTCTTCCTTTTCTTTACGGAGTTTAGTGATATTCTTCAACTCTTGGTCTACTACGGCACTAAGGGTTGCATTTAAGGATTTCAGTCTTTTAAAGTCTTCTTCTGCTTGAACTGGATTCCATGCACAGATATGTGCTTTTGCCCTTCTGAACAGGGCTTTTTCATTATCTGAAATAAAATAAAAACAGATTTTTGAAGATTCGTACTCAGTGACTAAAAACAGTCAAAGGCACATCCAAAATTATTTTTGCCTTACACACTTTGCTTCTACTTCTTGGTACTGAGTATGTATTTATTTGAGGATATCTAAGGGGAGAAGTGAAAGGCACATCAGAACATTAACTTACCAGGATCAAAGTCCAGTACTGTACTACAATGTTCTATGACTTCGTAGTATTCTCCTTTGATAAGTTTGCACTGCGCGTAGTTAAGCAGTATTGGCAGTTTCATCTTATTCAACTCCGCCCATTCTTCATCTCCTTTTCTTTCTCTAAAAACAGTTGGTTTATTTAAATTGCAACGAATTGGGCCATTTTATCATGTTGTGCAATTAAAATTAAATTACCTGATCAAAAGCTGTTCACAGATAGATATGGCTTCTTTATAGGCTTCTTCAGCAGCATCATATTGTTTTAACCCATATAATTTGTTGCCCTTTTCCTTGAGTTTAGGTATCAATTCAATTCTTTCTTGCTCATTCAACTGCCATAGCTCTCGTTCGTACTCATCAGATCTCTCCACTTTAAGTAATTCTGAAGATATATTAAATTTTATTATTTTGGCATTGAAATTCTACATTAAATATTAAATAAATTCATAATAAAATATGGTACTTCGTAAATAAATGTGAATTTATAGGTAGATATTTCTGACTCTCACTCAGCAGTGCTTATTTTTTAATGAACTAACAAATTAAGTCAGCTTGATTCAAGTTCATCTCAAAATTGTTATTTTTGCAGATTGAATATATTATAAGTTAATTTTTAAGTTTTTGTATGTCATCTGAATTCTTTGTGTGTACAATAAAGTATTATCTATCTATGTATCTATTGAATGAGCACCACGCGAAGTGAGGACGGACAGATACTTGTGTAAATAAATTAATTAAAACAGTATACCTACCAATAATAAACTCCAAGTCACAAGGATTTCTAATCAATTCATCCAAATCCGGGTATCCTATGCCTTCGGAGTGTAATGTTGCTGTGCATGTGTGTTTTACTTCGTGCCTGTGCTTGCCTAATTCACGTAAAGTCTTCGAAACAAATGGGTAACAGAACACAAGCTGCAATAATAATTATTTAAGTAAATCCATTTGGTCAAGTACATTGCTAAATTTAGGTTTTCTCGTCTTCCCCACCACTCCCCACTGGTTGGGAAAATATTGTTTTTTTTATGTCCATGCACCTTACTGATATTTCATTAATTGCGTAGTGGGGAGAACGCCAGTCGCCAATACGTATCGTATTGGATTTTTCGCGTCACCACCTAGTGGGACAAACCTGGTGGGAAGACTGAGAAATGGGAATTTCGGTTCCTTCGAAATGATTCATGATTAAAACTAGAAATTCTCTGATAAAGTAGATAGGTATCGTAGCACTGTACCGTAGTTAGTAAAAAAAATTACTCACCTCTTGCTTCACTTTGAAACTAGCAACTTCGCCTACTGCCATCATTTTTATTATGCTCTCCCAAACTTCTAGTTTGAACTTGTGCCCAATAACAAGGACCATTGGCTCCTTTTTACCAATTTTCTTACTATCATCGAGAAGCATTCTTTCCTTGTCCAATTTCCATGTTTGGAAGTGGAAATACACCTGGGAAAGCAACAAATTACTAAAAGGAAAAATTTATGTCTTTCTCATTGGGACCTGACTCAATTTTACCTTGCTCCCATTTGTTATTGGAATAAACTTTTGGCCAGCGTAAATCGTAGTTTTTACAATAGGTGCTACCGCCGTGCTAGTCATTTTGTTGTTGAAGAAAGAAAGTGTTCATCTAATTTCAATGTTTTTGTTTGTTTACACTTTACACCACACACACACGCAACGCAACAGACAGAGTGAGACAGAGTCTGTTCCAATCTGTAGTTTGTGGTCTGTTCATTTCAAATCAAAAGCAACAAAGAAATCAAACAGAAAGATAATACAAAAAACGAACGAATGAATGAGATAGCCGCGAGGGAGCAGAGAAGGTGTGGTTGTAAATAGGTCACTCATGCATTATACTAGAATATAATATAATATGCTGTGTGTGAGACAAGATTTTATACTGCAGCAGTCTTTTATACAATACATATACTATGGTTTGGATTGGAAACGATGTAAAAAACTAAATGAAACATAAAAAAGTCATCACATTTGAAAACCTTTGAAATCAATATTGGCCAATATATATGTAATTAGGCACTGTCTATATGCATGATATGATGGCATATTATATTCTTTGATATGGCAGCACAAGCAAATCACTATTGCCAACATAAAAACTAACAAATGAACGAATGGCAATTAGGTTTGTTTTCTTCAATTTATTTCACTCACTCATTCATTTCGTTCGTGTCAGTTTTGAGCATTTCTCAAGGATTATTTCTTTAGTAATTTTGATTTATTTCGTAAAACCTAGTAAGAAATTGTAGAAACTGCCTCATATATTAGCTATTTATTAGCTCTAGAGTTAAGTGTGAATTATGGCGGATTTCCTGGAATCTGAGGCTGAGGAGAGCGAGGTTGGTAAAGCTTGTCTTATGCCTTCGATTGCGTAGTGCATTAGCATACTTTACTCATTTCCTATTGGTTTTTGTTGGTTTTAGGTTGATTCAGAAGACGAGCAACCTGAACAGCAGCGCAAGAAGCCAAAGAGGAAAGCCGCAGTCCAGAGTGACGATGAGGATGATGACGAAGGTTTGTCTCCCAGCACTTTCACTTTACAATGGAAATTGCAACTCTAATTTAGTAAACAAAGTCGCGTGTCTTCGCCACGTTATTTTGTTACAACTAGGTCTATGAGCTTTTCACGGTTATGTCAAACTAGTCGGGTGCACATCTTCAGGCCATGGAACTCTTTTGTAAATTCTGGCTTATGTTAGTATTTCCAGGAAATGAAATTCGTTTTCACGGTGTAATGTACAAGGTAGTCCTGTTATAACTCTCTAAACATACAAAAAAAACTGTATTATTAATCTTCTGAATAGTCCAGTGTGGAAACCCTAACAATGCAAGCACATTCTATGACATATTTTTTTTTCACATTTCCTCAATAGTTTAGTTTGGATGCCCTAGAAACGCAAGGACATTCTCTGACTTGTTTTTTTTTATTCAGTCTCCCCAAAGAGTACCCTTATCCCTAATTTGCCTTATTACTAAAAAGATGGATCTAACCTTACCATACATTAACTTCTTTAGATGACGAGGAACGCCTCCGCGAAGAATTAAAAGATCTTATTGATGATGCTCCGATTGAGGAGTCAGGGAGTGATGGAGAGGATTCTGATGCAAGTAATGCAGGACCGAAAAAAAGAAAAAAAAGTGACGATGAGCTCGATGATCGGTTGGAAGATGAAGATTATGACCTGATTGAAGAGAATCTTGGTGTAAAAGTAGCCAGAGTAAGTTTATAATGGAACTTGTTTGCATTGACAGTAAAGTTCTTACCTAGACATTTATTTATTTACCACATAGCACACAGAAAGAAGTACAAACAAGGAGACTAATGAAGAATAATATAGGTACATAAAAGAACCAAACTGGTAGTGTTGTTTTTGTGTGCTGCAGCAGTAAAACGGCATCAACTCAGCATGTTGTCTAGCCACTGGAAGGTAGCTAGGCTGAATTTATTGACTGATAATGAGCGTGCCATTTTTGAGTCCTGTAAGAGTAGTCCTGATGCTTAGCAGTCTCGCGTCTCACAAATGGTTGATGCACTACCAAAATAAGGTATCATACCTTATTTACGCTATATTTATCAATTATATTATCAATATACTAATCAATGTGTGTTTGCAGAACAAATTCAAACGTCTCCGACGACTGGAGGATGATGATAGTGATAATGAAGGGAACGATGACCCTGATCTGGAGAGAGAGGTCATTGCCGACAGGCTGTTTGTTGGAGGATCTGATGATGTATGTATGATTATAAAATCAGTGGTTTTGTTTTTTTTTAACTTCAAAAGTAAGTGACCATCAAATTATAGGTGGCTTGATAAAAATAATAAAGTTATAGGTATATTAGGTCTAAAATTATATATTGTAAGATCTTAATTAAATTGTATAATTAATAAAAGAGTGGTAACAAACTTTTACGGCAGCTTCCACTACAATTTGGTTTTTACAATCTTATATATTATAACCTAACTAGACTTTCTTTACCACTGTGTAAGCTTGTTTAATTTACCACAGGAAGAAGATCACAGGCCGGAACCGGCTCCACAACGGGAAGTGGAATATGATGATGATGCTGATGAGTTAGAGTCCGATGCTGATGATTTTATAGTGGATGATGATGGCAGACCCATTACAGAGAGGAAGAAAAAACGGAAGCCCATCTTCACTGATGCGTAAGCTACCGTTTTTACGAGGAAATCCATGGAAAAACCTAGATCACTGACATAACAGAATATAGCTCGCAAAAACAATAACACCTCTACCCAATAGACCAATAAAATTGTTAGGATTGCATTGTTAAGGAGGCCTGTATCCAATGGACTTCTAAAGGCTAATATGATGCAGAAGCTTGTACCTTTATAATGTTTAGGGCCAGATTCTTGGAGTCGTAATGCCTTGATCAATGATTCATTACTAGCTTGCGCCCGCGACTTCGCTCGCGTCCTATTCGCCCTGTAGATCCTGGTTACATATTCCAAACGAAAGTATTCAAGATGATAACTACTTTCAGGTCCCTGCAAGAAGGTCAAGATATATTTGGAGTGGACTTTGATTACGAGGAGTTTGAGAAGTACGGCGATGGAGAGGACTATGAGGATGAAGATGAAGAGGATCTGGATGAGTATATTGAGGATGATGAGGAAGAAGGTAACTTAATTATATTTCTTCAAAAAGTCGCAGTGTGTAACCGTTCCAGCAAATCTATGTTCGTTTTCGCGAGTTTCATTGCGGCTTTTGTTTGTTTGATTTTAAACATTTGTAATACAAAAACTGCAGTGTCTTTCACATCGTACTATGTTTTTAGGTGAAAGAAGAAGAACTAAGAAAGGCAAGCCTAAACGTCCCAGCAAAAAGTCCATCTTCGAGATATATGAGCCTAGTGAATTGAAAAGGAGTCACTTCACTGATTTGGATAATGAGGTATCTATTTGCTATACGATAATAGTAAATTACCGTATGAATAATTCGTATTATTCATGCCGGGTTTAATAAGACCCGACTTCGGGACTTCGGGGATTAAAGTTACTCGTGAACATTTCCTATAAAACCATCAGTGTTACCACGAAAAAAAAATCAGAGGGGTAATCACGAAGAAATCTGACAATCGCGGCGTTACGTAAACCTAACATATTCGAATCATATTGCGCGTCAACGCCAGCCCGACTGCCGAACGTTGTAGCATCACTGCGCAGTGTATTTCGGATTCGCTAGCGTTACAATACGTTTACGATTGTCAACTTTTTGCGGATCCAATCATGGGCTCTGTTTCATTTAAATCAAGGATGTTAATTTCTAGATACAGCAAAAAAAATACAGTACGGCGTACGAAGTCGCGAGTAACAATAAAACTTAGCCCTTTCCATTGTAATCATTCTAGATCCGTAAAACCGACGTGCCCGAGCGTATGCAAGTCCGCGAGGTACCGATCACGCCCGTGGAAGAGGGCAGTACGGAGCTGGAAGACGAAGCGGAGTGGATATACAAGCAGGCGTTTTTGAAGGCGCCCGTGTCAAAGGCCGATACGCAGGAAGCTAGGGAACGGACTCGCAGGTATTTAACATCATCAGATCTTTATGAGAGAAAAACATACTGCCGACTTAAATACTTCCTCTTTTTTAACCCACTTCCGGACCCAAAAAAGGAGGTTTTTTCGTAAATGTTACTTAGAACTCCGTCATTTAATATTCTATCAGCAATATAGTTCCCATATTACAAGCTTTGCTTAGTTTGGGACTAGAAAGCGTTTTATGAACCTCATCCTGTGCCAATGTTATGTTACCTATATAATAAGTCTAAAGTTGCAAATAAAAAATACTTTTCATTCTTTCCATGAATATTTATTTATTATTTATTTTATTTACAAATCGATTTGAAAAACTCTTGGTACCATAAATCTTTCACATCATTATCTATCTGATGATGAAGGCGGAAAGTAGTCAAATTGAAATCCGTTTTTCTATCCGTTAAACTTACTAGCTACTGCCCGCGACTTCTTCCTCGCCCCGTTTAATCCCGTTGATTTTTTTTGTAAAATTAATTTATTATCCACAGAGGTTCAAGCACAGTGACTAAAATCCGGCAAGCACTGGACTTTATGAGGAATCAAACTCTGGAGGTTCCTTTCATAGCGTTCTACAGGAAAGAGTATGTGCAGCCTGAACTCAGCATCAACGATCTGTGGAAGGTCTACAAATACGACGCTAAGGTAGTAATGTGCCTTGATCACGAATTAATGTGACAATCGTAAACGTATCCAAGATACACTGCGCGGTGACGCTACAACGTTTGGCAGTCGAGCTGGCGTTGACGCGCAATACGATTCGAATACGTTAGGTTTACGTAACGCGGCGACTGTCAGATTTGTTCATGATTACCCCTCTGAAAGACTGGCTTTGAACATTCATCAAATTGTGTCTCTTACCCTCGAATTTATAAACGTGCTGCAGGCGACTGTTGGTTTACAGAGATCGGTATTAGTGATAAGGCCGTCCATTGTGTTACCTACCCGAGTGCATACTATAGTGTCATTATGTAGATACACACTACGCGGAAACCATACCACAACTACGGAGCGATGCCGCGTAACTGCGTAGTGTAACTCTAATCTTTAAGCTACTGTACATAAGGGAGAATAAATTGGCTCATAAATGATAATATAATTGCCGTGCAGGATAATTACTTTCCAAAGGTTGTCTGAAAGAGATCGCTTTTAGCGATAAGGCCGCCCATTGTACTCTCTATTTTTATGTTTATCTCTTTCTGTAATTTCTTTTTCTGTGTGTGCAATAAAGTTTTTATCTATCTATCTACTATGTGAGTTTGAATGAATGAAATGAAAAACTCTTTATTGTACACCTTACAAGTAACAAACGAATAAAAAGGAAAAAAATAGGTACAGAAAAAATGAAAAATTACAAATGTACAATGGGCGATCTTATCGCTACAAGAGCGAGTTCTTCCAGACAATTGTTATGTATCTTATGTTTGCTACTTTTTATTTCCCTACTGTTTTGACTAAGTATCGATGGTTACAGTGGTGCCAACTAAAACAACGGAAAGAAAACCTAATGAAATTGCTAGAAAACATGCGCGAGTTTCAACTGGACAAGGTGATGGCAAACCCTGATGCGCCCATACCTGAAACCATGAGGCTGATCCGGGATGAGGATATTGACAGGTAATGTAAGCGGCAATGCGCTTGCGACCTGTCATGATGGAACAATCTACTGCTAAACGTGGGCATGTGTCAATAAGACGTTCCTCTAACTACCTCCATTAGACATTCACAGGGTATATTGAGTAGGTGCTATGTGCCAAGGGTCCAAACCCACTAGATAGATATATTATTTATTTAACCACCACAAAATTAACAAAAAAGAAAAAACTGATAAAAAAGAACTTAAAACTAAAATAAAAACAGTTACATTGCTAGTTCTATTGATGTAACTAGTGGGTATTTTTTGTCCCAGTATTTACATTAATTTGAGATTTTCATAAAATGTAACTAATGGAAAAATCTATTCCCACTAGTTACATTTGCCTGTTCTATTAGTAGAACTGATTCGAATTTTTGGTCCCAGTAGTTACATTGAATTCGGATTTTCTAATGGGACAAAATATATGTTCCAGGCTGTTCTGTTGATAGAACTAGTATATTTTTTACACTACCTCTTGTTCAGTTCTGCTTTCCTGGTACCTTTCTAACAACTTTGCTAAGTATAACATCGAAATCATCTGCGTTTTTTCACTTTTTGTATTAAAATAAAACCTGAGGGGCGATTACGAGTTGACAATGTAAAAACCGGTGTGAAACGTCTGACGCCGAGCACACCGGTGTGCGCTGCTTGGTATGGAAACACTGAGCGGAAGCTTGACGAGACCAAGCTTCTCAAAAAATCCGCTCAGTGTTTCCATACCAAGCAGCGCACACCGGTGTGCTCGGCGTCAGACGTTTCACACCGGTTTTTACATTGTCAACTCGTAATCGGCCCGGCCCTCTGATAAATGTCTTGTCTGGGCTGTGGTAGTGAATTTGTGTAGTATTTGTGGTAGTGCATTACTGAGATTTGAAAATATCTTTATTTTGAATTATTGTCTCATCGTAGATTGCGGGGTGTCCAAACATCTGAAGAGTTACGAGACGTGCATACACACTTCCTGTTGTACTACTCTACGGAACTACCAGAAATGCAGAAAGAACAACGCGCTAAGGAGAGGAAGAAACAATTGGAGGAGAAAAAGTGAGAAAAACGACAATATAAATAATAGTGCAATGGTACGATCGGTGTAATGGAACGAAGGCAAACAATAATTGCCACAGTACCATCGATGGTACTGTCTAATGGTACTACGGTGAACGAACGATAGTGTTATTTACGGAGCTATTTTCATGGGAAGTCACTATAGGAAGGATTTTTTTAAAGGGTCTTCAGATACATATAAAAACAATTGCCTAGTGTAGTACCTACCTACTTGCTGGCCAGTAAGTAGTACTTTAGGCAGCACCTAGTACCTAGATCGTCACAGGCTCGACAACAAGCGGTGTGTACAAGCGACACGTCTACTCTCGCCCGTGGCTCGCGTAAGACTGACGCACCGCCTTACTTTACTCGCGTGCCCGAGACCGTGGATTGTATTAGTTATGTCTAACACAAACACTACACCTAGGAAAACTAAATTATAATTGTTAAAGTGCAATTTTCCACGAAATAAGCTCTGAAATGCAAACGCTTTAAGGTCGTGGGTTTGAATCCTGTTCACTCCTGTTCAGTTCATCAATTTTTATAAGTAGTAAAAAATTGCATTTTCACTTTTTTTATTCTGTAACAATTTATTTGTAAACAGAAGACAGGGTACCTTAATTTAGAATATATTTTTATGCAAATAGCTGATTAAATTGTGTTTGTATCTGTATTGATAATGTTGTATAGTTCCATTTAGTTCATTTATTTTATAAGCTTATTCAACGTTACCACCAAGTAGGCACCGAACGTATCTGTCGTCTCGCCGTAGCCGGGTGCCGCCGCCGCTACGTAACGCGTAATGGAGTCAGTTGCATCCAATACGTGTTTTAAAACAAATATATGTGTATAGGAATCTAGCCCGTGAAGAAGCTGAGCGAAACGGCGAGGATATGGAAGAAGCCGCCGCAGCAGTAGAAGCGGCGGAACCCGTTGAAGACAAGAACACGGAAGTGAAGTATGCAGTGCGCTCTGGCACTTACGAGCTGTGCAGGAAAGCTGGACTAGGTAACTAATCCTACCAGGGCCGGCTTCGACCAACTCGAGAATAACAATGCAAAGGTTTAGCAATCCTACTAATATTATAAATGCGAAAGTTTAGATGTTTAGATGATTGGATGTTTGTGTTTCAATCACGTCGAAACTACTGAACTTGGATGAAACTTGGCATATATGTAGTTCGTAACCTGGATTGACACATAGGCTACTTTTTATCTCGAATAATTAACAGGATCTACAGGATAACATGAACGAAAAGGATTAGCAGCGCCAATTGGCAAGAGGATTTCATTGTCATGTCATGTCACGTCAGTTTGACAGGGCGTAGTACTACCTCTTTGGTCTAACAACTAGCGTTTGACATTCCAGTAGGTACGAGTTCGGTGTAATGAGGTCTAATGTCAAGTTTCTCAAAGAAGTATCCGCTCGGTACACGCACAGATAATATTATGTACACGGAAACTAGACGCGTCCGAAGTCGCGGGCAACTGCTAGTAATTTATAAGTTTAAAAAACTAGAAAAACCGACTTCAATTCGACTACCAGCTTCATCATCAGATGATGATGATGACGATGACAGTTCATTGGGAATGTTCTAGGGACTATTAACACCACTTAAAAGTCACAGGAAAGCAAAATACGCAATTTCGTGCATGTGGTTGGCATATTTTTTTTAAGTTATTTCTTTTTATAACCCAAACTACTGAACCGATTTCGATGAAAATGAAATGGGACCAATCTGGAAGTATATCCTTTCGAATAAAAAAAGAAGTTTTGAAATCGGCTCATAAATGACGGGGTTCTAAGGTAACAAACATAAAAAACATACAACCGAATTGAGAACCTCCTTCTCTTTTGAAGTCGGTTAAAAATATCATTTTGATTCATTGAACTACAATACAAAGGAATCATTTCATTAGTTCTTTCCATTAGTCCATCATAATTATTATCGTCATCGAATCTTTTAAATCCGTGCTGTAGGTCGTGGGTTCGATCCCCACCAAGAACAAACATTTGTGCGTGGAAAACATAGATGTTTGTTCTATGTCTGGGTGTTACTATGTATTATAAGTATGTATTTACAAAAAAAAAGTATATAAGTATTCTATCAGCCATCTAGTTCCCATATCACAAGCTATGCTTAGTTTGGGACTAGAAGGTGCTGTGTGTAAAGTCCAAGAATATGAATATGATATGAAAATGTTAACAAAATGTTTGTCAACAGAACCGCTTGTAAAAAAGTTTGGTCTGACTCCGGAGCAGTTTGCGGAGAACGTTCGTGATAACTATCAAAGGCATGAAGTGGAACAGCTGCCCGTGCCGCCTCTAGAAGCAGCCGCTGAATACGTAAGACACATTTTATGACCAGTTTGAAATTGACTCATCGATAGTGCTATGTACCATCAGCAAAATTTCCGCCTTACCACTTTTGAAACTGTTTCGCTTGCAAGCAGTTGGCTACCTGACCCCGCCTTTTTCTTTTGTCTTCTTATTTGGACCAACCAGAGACCTAAACATCTATTTATTTATATGACGGTCCATTGTTTTCATAACTTTTACACCCGAAATAATTTGCTCCTATTGGCATTAAAAAATTAACGGCTAGTCGGCTCACAGAAAATGCACCCTTAAGGTGGTAAGGTAGAACTTTTGCTGATAGTACGTAATTGGAAAGTTCTATGTAATCATTATGTACTGTACTGAAATTACTCATTAACTGTAGATACATCTTGATATCCTTTTCATATTATAGTTTTTTTCATACGAGTATGAGTTACATCTTCGCTCGAGTCGCTTAGTGCGGCTGCTTTTTCTTACACTTGTGACTCAAGTGGTAATAAAATTCTTGGTATACAGTTTAGTGGAGTAGATGATTTACCGGTAAAAGCTAAGATTTACCAACTCGTGCTGGTAAAAGTCCGAATAGTTCTGTGATCATCGTTCATTTCGGACTTTTACCGCCAATCACGTGTAAATCTTAAGATTTACCTCAAAGGCACGGTAAATGTTGAAAAAGACATGTCAGTCATGTGAAAATATAGCGTGGCATAACAAAGCGCAGTACAAATCTACTGTGTTTCGTTACTTCTATCGTTAGACTCCCTAAATATCCTAAAATTAGGAGAAAATACCCTAAGTTATGAACACTCGTCATAATGTTGTCATGTTTTTGATGTCTAAAAGTTTATATATTGTTTTCTAAGCGCCCTGCGGAACTTTTCAACTAGTAACACAGTGTCTTCTTCAACAGATGGGCGCAATAACCTCAGCCCAAGAAGTGCTACGCCGCGCAGTGTACATGTGCGGCGTGCAACTAGCACGTGACCCGCAGCTACGCGCCACGCTACGAGATGCGCTACGAGAGCGTGCTACGATCTCGGTCAAGCCTACGCATCGTGGCTTGAAGGAAATCGATGAGAATCACAACTGCTACGCGTAAGTGAACCTTAGAACTACTTGTATAAGGTTGGAAATCCAGAAGCTACGCGGCACTACAAGCCAAGCTACGAAACGTCCTACATAAAATGGAAAATCACCTGGAAGTTTTTGTTGGTTGATCGCCATTGCCACAATTACCGAGCCTGTTTGTCCTCAACAGAAAAAACTAAAAATACTGGATATCTTTATAAATATCCAGGTGTCATTATGATTTCCAAGAAAATGTACCCAAAACTATGGATTTCCATTTTGACCACCAGTAAATCCTGACTATCCTTTTCCAATGTTGACCTCATTTGTCTAATTTGCAGTTTAAAATACATAAAGAAGAAGCCAGTCCGTGATCTGACGGGTGATCAATACCTGAAGCTGACGATGGCGGCTGAAGACAAACTCCTGGAACTCAGCATCAGCGAGCAGATCGAGGGCAACACTGGCCCGAGCTATTTGGAAGAACTGAAGGCGTTGTATCAAAAGGTAATGATTATTACATGATACTGTGATTGAAAGATTGGGCACGCTTCCGATTGGTACTGATTTGGATCAGTTGAGCTATCTATAAATCGTTTGCAACGGTGTGTAGATAGCTCAACTGCTTCATGTGTATTTTGTACATATTATAAATATTGTAAATACTTTATTAGTCATAATTTTCTTTGTGAATAAATACTTGTTAGTTAATTGAAAGATGATTTTAAGTAATTACTTTCAACAATTAACTCCGTCACTCAAAAACATACTACCTACATTAGAAGATAAAGAATTGACGCGGTTCACTGCTAATTTTAAGTAGGTACTTGATACTTATGTTTACGTTATGTTACTGAGTTTGGCGGTAAACGGTACAGAATGCCGAGTTAGAGATTCGTTTGATCTTCATATCAAAAACTGCGAACTGTTCTCGGAAATTGGTTCTTAGTTTTTTTATCGAAAATAGAATTTGCAGTGTTTGCGTTGAGAATAAACTTATATACTTACTTATTATGGCTTCATGCCAAAAATACTCGATTTTCGATTCAATTTTGGTGAATGAAAAGAACGCAGTAAAATAATAATGTATGTTGTATAGGACGAGTTTGCGGCCACAGTGCAAGCGTGGAACGAGCTACGAGCGGAAGCGGTTACCATCGCTCTCAACAAGATAGTGATGCCGGAACTGAGGCGGGAACTGAACGCTGTGCTCATACAGGAGGCTAAGGATTATGTACTCAAGTCAGTATCTTACCATTTATTATTAGCTTTTTGCGGCTATGATATCACTGCGGCCTTCTGGCCTATTGTGATCGCCACTTGTGTAAGTACCACCCCTATTTGGGGCGTTCATAGTTCACCATATCTTACCATTGTTACCATTACTTTTTATCATAGAAAAAAATCCGGGAGTAAACAAATTCCTTGTTTAGATGCTGTCGACGCAAGTTATACGATTGGTTGAAAGTGGCGCCGTACGAGTCAAGAGTGTCGGATGATGATGATGAAGAATGGGACACTAACAACGGTCAGTATTTTTTTTTTAAATCATAAGTATCAAGACCACCCACCCGTTGTTGACCCAGAAAAAAAATCAATACATTTATAAAAAAACCTATAGTCATAATGTTAACACTAGAAACAAAATCAAACTCAATGTTTCCACCACTAGGCTCACTAAAGTTAGTGAATCTTTCAAATGGCAATTCCCAAGCGATGTCTCAGTAGTCGTATTGCAAGTTCAAAAACGTAATAAAGCGAAGACTTCTCTTAAAATCATATAAAATAACTGATTATTTAGAACACAAACAAGCTTGGGACGAACTAGCTCCAAATCATTCAATAAAAAAATGACAGTTTACCGATCACCGATTCGCTGAACTATATTTTGATAGTAATTAATGAATCAGCGACCAGTAAACAGACAGTGGTATCGATTCTGTTGTTGCATTTTTCTAAACTAACCAATTTGACAGCGCTAAAATTATAGCTGTCTTTGTCGTTTCAGTTTATGAGAAAGGGACGGCAACATTTTTAGTGCTGTCAAATTAGGTTAGTTTAGAAAAATTCAACAACAGAATCGACAGCATTGTGATTATAATTGTCAGATTAATCATGGTGCCAAAATTGTCAATCTTCCCCTATTGTCCAGGTCTCCGGGTTTTATCAATAGCGTACGTCCCAGACCGCAACCACTCGTCGTTCGCGTGCCTGGTCGCGGGCTGCGGCGAGGTGGCGGACCATCTGCGCCTGCCGCACCTCCTCTACCGCCGCAACGCGTGGGACGCGCTCGAGCGCGAGAACAAACAGGCTGACATGACTGCACTTAGGAGGTAACCCATCCCACTACCTACTATACAACGTGTTACTATCGACAAAATTACCGCCTTACCACTTTTGAAACTGTTTCGCTTGCAAGCAGTTAGCTACCTGGCCTCGCCTTTTTCTTTTGTCTTCTTATTTTGACCAACCAGAGACCTAAACATCTATTTATTTTTATGACGGCCCATTGTTTTCATAACTTTTACACCCGAAATAATTTGCTTCTATTGGTATTCAAAAATTAACGGCTAGTCAGTTCACAGAAAATGCACCCTTAAGGTGGTAAGGCAGAACTTTTGCTGATGGTACATATTGTCCCTATAAACCGAAAAAAGGCTCATTCAGACCAAACACATAAATAGATACTAGCGTTTGACATTCCAGTAGGTACGAGTTCGGTGTAATGAGGTGTAATGTCAAGTTTCTCAAAGTATCCGCTCGGTACACGCACAGATAGTTTAATGTACACGGAAACTGTAGACGCGTACGAAGTCGCGGGTAACTGCTAGTAAATAAATAAATTTATATATTCTTGGACTTTACACACAACACCCTCTAGTCCCAAACTAAGCTTAGCTTGTAATATGGGAACTAGATGGCTGATAGAATACTTATATACTTTTTTTTTTTGTAAATACATACTTATCCTACTAATATTATAAATGTGAAAGTTTAGATGTTTGGATGTTTGTGTTTCAATCACGTCTAAACTACTGAACCAACTTGGATGAATCTTGGCATATATAGTTCGTAAGCTGGATTGACACATAGGCTACTTTTTATCCAGAATAATTAACAGGATCTACAGGATATTGGTTTAACGACTAGCGTTTGACATTCCAGTACGAGTTCGGTGTAATGAGGTGTAATGTCAAGTTTCTCAAAGAAGTATCCGCTCGGTACACGCACAGATAATATAATGTACTTACACAAAACGGTACTCGCGTACGAAGTCGCGGGTAACTGCTAGTAATACATATAATATAATATATATAGATTGGCATGTTCAAAAGTTGAATACAACAAATTTGAAATTTATATTTTTTTAAATTATTTTTTATCTTAGGAATTTGCGACAACCCTATGTGTTTATTTGCGTTGCGTATGTGTCCAGCCTGTATGTATACATGCTCACGCACCCTCCTATCACGTCGCACCCACACATAGACACTTTAACACGTGTGCAATGCTATTTTTCAGGAAACTTTAAGACGCTTTTCATGAATGAAAAACTTTGAAATATTAAAAGTCGTAAAACAAAATGTTGTTCGTCATAACGTGTAGAATACCCCCCTTTCAGACTTATAGGGACATTATGTTACACCCTGTATACATATCAAAGTTTAGATGTTTGTGTTTCAATCACGCTGTAACTACTGGTCCGATTTGGATGAAACATTGAATATATTATTTTTGAGTAGGTATCGTTCACAATAAAAAGTAAAAAGAGGGTAGAACATCTGCCGATGGCTAGCGACAGTGTCCTCTTAAGACGCGGTACAATGTAGTACTCGTATAACTCGAATGAGTGTGTAATATTTGGCGAAGTGGTGGGTTGTGTTTTTTTTTTGCTCTGGACCTTTTATCAAATACGTTGTACGTTTGTACTAAATTGCCTTGAAACTAAATTGAGTTAAGTTAAAATTTTAGTTTTGTGTAAGTAGAAACTCCTATTTTATCCGGTTAATTGTGTTTTCATTTTTGTTTGTATTTATTCGTTTTATTTTATTTTGTAATTATAATAAAGATGTAGCGAAGTTAGTTATATGTTGTTTTCTGTTAGTAGAGTAAGTATTTGTAAAAAGCGCGTGTCACAGCACCCCTGAAAACCAGCGCTAAAGGAGCCACCGTGCACCCAAAGCATTTGCTGAGTGGGTTCCTTTTTTACGCATGTTATCGTTTTATTATTAAGTAAATAAGTATGTACCTTATTGTGTGGTGCGTAAAATAAATAATTTCTTTCTCTCTTTCCTTTTGTTTGGTACAGATTCATAATGCGCAAGAAACCTCACGTGATAGTGATCGGCGGGGAGTCCCGGGAAGCTCTCAACGTGAAGGCGGATGTATCGGAATGCGTGCAACAACTTGTGGAAGATGAACAGTTCCCGAGAATACCGATCGAGATCGCAGATAATCATATCAGCAAGTTGTATAGCAACAGTATTAGAGGGCGGGTAAGATACATAATAAACCTTAGTTTTTGATCAAAATATCATTTTTCCAACATTGTTTGAATCTATTGTTCTACAATTATATAATTATTATTATTATATTTAGCCTTCTGTGTCCCACTGCTGAGCAAAGGCCTCCCCCCATTCTCTCCACACACTCCGATCCTGGGCTATACTTTGCCAATCTGATAAATAACGGTCAAGCTCGTCGCGCCACCTTCTTTTTGGTCTGCCGCGTCGCCTTCTTGCTGGGTCAGGATTCCATTCAGTGGCAGTCCTTGCCCACAATATTGTTGTGTGAACCTTGTTCTACAATAGCACTTTTAAATAAAAAATATGATATGATAATCAATCAAAACAGCTGCTTATGTATTTCATCTTCTACAGAACGACTTTAGAGAATACCCTGACATACTCCGCCAAGCGATCTGCCAGGGCCGCCTCCTACAAGATCCGCTCATGGAGATCTCACAGCTGTGCGGCCCCGACGAGGAAATAATGTGCCTCCGCTACCACCCCTTGCAAGACCAACTACCCAAGGAAGATCTACTCGACGGCATCGAACTAGAATTCGTAAATAGAATAAACGAAGTAGGCGTTGACGTCAACGAAGCAATACTAACCGGCCGAGGAACGGAGTTACTCCAATTCGTATGCGGTCTTGGACCTAGAAAAGCAGCCGCCTTGATAAAACTCTTCAAGCAAACCAATCAGAAGCTTGAAAATCGAACGCAGCTCGTTACCGTCTGTCACATGGGACCTAAAGTCTTCATAAACTGCTCCGGATTCATCAAAATAGATACGACCGTTTTAGGAGACAGTACGGAAGCGTACATCGAAGTGCTCGACGGTTCCCGAGTGCATCCGGAAACGTACGAGTGGGCCCGAAAGATGGCGGTCGACGCGCTAGAGTACGAAGACGAAGACGCGAATCCCGCGGGAGCTTTAGAAGAGATCTTGGATGCTCCCGAAAGACTCAAAGATTTGGATTTAGACGCGTTCGCTGAAGAACTCGAGCGTCAAGGGTTCGGTAACAAGAGCATAACGCTGTACGATATCCGAGCTGAATTGAACTCTAGATACAAGGACCTTAGGGTTTCGTATCGCTCGCCAACTCATGAGGAGCTCTTCGATATTCTGACCAAGGAAACGCCAGAGACATTCTACGTTGGAAAGATGGTGCTTGGGTCAGTTGTAGCGATCTCTCACAGGAAACCGCAGAGGGAGATGTTGGATCAAGCCAATCCTGTTAGGAACGATGAGACTGGACTGTGGGAGTGTCCTTTCTGTCATAAGAATGACTTCCCTGAATTGTCTGAGGTAGGACTTTTACTTCTATTTAAATATTTTTCAACAACGCCCTTATCTAAACCATCTTATTGAGCACCATTTTGTCTTGTGTTATGTGACATGGTCTTAATTTTTTATTATGAATTATATTAAAATATATTACAATTCACTTGGTGATAAGTATTTTAATATATTCACAATATATGAACAACTTTTTCTATGCAAATAAGGTGAGAGCGAAAAAAAATTTCAACAACATACGAACATTTTTGCCATTATTTTCGCGCTTAAACTGTTGGTTACATAGAAATCGTTGGTTTTGATGGGATAAAGTACCCATTGTTTTAACAAAGTCATTGATCAAACACATTTCCATTCTCCAGGTATGGAATCATTTCGACGCCGGCGCATGTCCGGGTCAGGCCACCGGGGTTCGAATCCGGCTCGATAACGGTTTATCCGGTTACATACACATCAAGAACTTATCCGACCGGCACGTGACCGACCCCACGGAGCGCGTGAGAATAGGACAGACTGTGCATTGTAGGATACTCAAAATAGATGTCGAACGGTTCTCTGTTGACTGCTCTTCCAAATCGTCCGATTTGTTGGACAAGAACAATGAATGGAGGTAAGTGAATTTCTCACAATGAAATGAAATGGTTTATTTGCTACAAATATGGTTACAAGTTCTTACAGTATCTAATAGGTTTCACATATTTCACCAAACACATCGGCATGCAAATTTATATTATGTTATTTATGTCAAGTTAATCAGTGGTACCTACCTACCAAAATAAAATTAGAAACATTTAATATCGAATTAAAAAATTATTACAAAATGTCATTACCTATTAAAAAAGTCATTAACGCTATAGAAAGTTTTGTCAACAAGCCATAATCTTAATTTTTTAGTATGTGTTAATGTTTACTTATAACTCTTTGATGAAAAGAGAGAGCGGAACTAGGTTCGAGCAGTAGAATTACCACATACTCTGATTTCGCCTATGCGCTATTCAGTACCCAGCTAGGCAGTGACGGAGCCAGGATTTCGATGGAGGGGGGGATCGACCTAAGATTTCCAGTTGGGGGGAGGGGGGCTCCTTGACCTAGCTATTTAGCGGGATAAATCCTGGTTCACCCTCGGGTAGACTTGGAGCTTTTAAGGGTGTGGGGGGGCCCTGGATCCGCTAGTGCAACTGGGTGCTGGGTAGCAAATACCGCGTAGGTCTAAACAGAACCTTGTGTGTGTATTTTGTCGAACCAACAAGCGTTCGTTGACCGACTGCGCCATCGGGTTCGATATTATGAGCTGGGAATGTATTAGCTGGCGTCTCGCCAATTTAATTGTATTTTTGAATGTCTATTCGCAACAGTAAATATATTCTGTTGTTATGATAATTTGGATATTTCACACAATACACGGCCAGATCGTATTGTTCGAGTTTTAAAAAAAGTTTTCCTAACGCAAATAAGTTACACGAAGTGGTAATTTGCATTTCAATTGGTTTTAAAAGCCCCAATACATGTTGGCCGAGCGAACGCCAACGCGAGCAAGCCTACGCAAACTATTGCAAGCGGCCAACGTAGACGAGCGGCCAACATGTGGACACGGTTGGCCGAGCGCAGGCAAGCGCCTTTGATTTGTGTACAAAAACCGACACGGCTCCGAAGTGAGGCGAGTGGCGACGAGCGACCGCAAGCGACCGCAAGCGACCGCAAGCGATGACAAGTCACTGCAAATGTACTGTCCACACGTTGGCGCTTGTAAGCACTCGGCCAACTAGGCCGAGCGACACCGAGCCATGGCAAGGCAAGACAAACATGCCGTCCACACGTTGGCGTTGGCCTTCGCTCGTCAACGTTGGGCCAACATGTATAGGCGGCATAAGAAACATAAAAAAACATTTTTAGTTTGTTTAGGAACAACAAAATCGCCAGCATTATGTATGTAACTAACATAGCACTACTTTCAGACCTTCGAAAGACCCGTACTACGACCAGGAGTCTGAAGACAAGGATCTGCGGAAGGACAAGGAGGCCAAGCAAACGAAGGAACGCGCACAGTACGTGAAGCGAGTCATTGTGCATCCAGCGTTCCATAACATATCCTTCGCGGAAGCAGAGAAGCTGATGGACAAAATGGCGCAGGGCGAGGTTATTGTACGGCCGAGTAGTAAGGTTAGCGGATCCCACTAATATTGTAAACTAACTGACCCGGGGAACTTTGTATCGCCATATATTAAAAAAATGTTTCAATTTTTTTAAATTTTCTTTTTACCGACTTTAAAAAAGGAGGAGTTTCTCAATTTGGTTGTATTTTTTTTATACTTGTTACCTCAGAACTCCGTCATTTATAAACCGCTCTGGAATTTTTTTTTTCTGAAAGGAGGTACTTCCAGCTTTATCTCATTCAATTTTCATCAAAATTGGTTCAGCAGTTTGGTCTAAAAACAAAAATAACTGAAAAAATATGCCATCTATGTGCACGAAATTGCGTATTTTGCTTTTCTGTGACTTTTAGTGGTGTTTATGGTCGTAGTGACATTAAACACTACTAAAATCATCAGATAATGAAGCCGTTAGTCGAATTGAAGTCGGTTTTTCTAGTTTTTTAAACTTAACCCTTTATATTTCAACAACATAAAAAAAATAATGGCTATGTTAGGGTAGCAATAAATGAATAAAAAAAAACACGTATTTTTTAATTTTTTCAAAATATAATCAGGGGGCTATTTATTTTCAATTTAAAGGAGTGTAACAGAAATGTCACATCGTATCATAACATTCCTTTACGATGTATGAAATGCTTTGAAGCAGTTGTTTTGTTTATTGTAGCATGTAGCACAAAGATTATCTCTATTGCAGATCTTGGTTTTTGATAGTTTGTCTATTGAGGGTAGGAATTGAAGTGTATATGGTTGCAGGGTTCAGATCATCTCACGGTGACGTGGAAAGTAGCAGAAGGCATCTACCAACACATTGACGTTCGAGAAGAAGGCAAAGAAAACGCATTCTCATTGGGTATGTCCCTTCAGCTGAAATTATGACGATAATGCTTATTACACGTTGCTCTGTTATATCAGAATTTTTTGTATTATAATCTGAATTTTCAACAGGTCGAAGTCTCTGGATCCAAGGCTCAGAATTCGAAGATCTAGACGAAATAATCGCGCGACATGTCACTCCGATGGCGGGACACGCACGAGATCTCATCTCCTACAAATACTACAAGCCGCTCAACGGCATGCGAGATAAGGGAGAAGAAATACTGAAGGAGGAAAAAGCCAAAAACCCAAATAAAATTCACTACGTTATATCCGCCGCGAAAAACTACCCCGGAAGGTTTTTACTGTCATACTTACCGCGGGCAAGGTGCACGCATGAATATGTCTCCGTAACTCCAGACGGTTATAAATTCAGACAAAGAATGTTCGATTCTCTTCCTAGTCTACTCAAATGGTTCAAGGAGCATTTCAGAGATCCGCCCCCTAGCGGCACTCCCGCGCAGAGGGCCTCGGTTCGAACCCCCCATGGGATGACGTCAGCGATCTATCACACCCCCGCCGCGCACACGCCAGCGTTCCACACCCCCGCACACACGCCCGGCACCGCGTACATAAACACGCCTTACACTCCGTCCGCGCAAACTCCATACATGACTCCGTTTGCGACCACTCCCAGACAAGCCGACTTCCTGACTCCCGCCGTGCCGCGGCACAAGCCGCAGCCGATGCAGCAGCTGCCGGTGTACACGGAGCCGTCGGACTGGCAGAAGGCGGCGGAGGACTGGGTTCGTCACCGGACGGTGAGGGATACTCCGTCGACGCCTCGCAGCGAGGGGATGTCGACGCCGCGGTCGCAGCGCACGCCGCGCACGGACGCGCGCTCGACGCCGCGGCACGGGCACGGGCACGGGCACGGACACTCGGGCCGGTCGTCGCGCGCCGGCTCGCTGCGCTCCACGCCGCACACGAACACCTCCCCGCGCTCCATGTCGATGGGCGACGCGACGCCGCTCTACGACGAGAACTAGCAACACCAAGACTGACCACACGGCTAACATAATTATTTTTGTACGGCGGATATCGACGCTTATCGAATGTGTATTGCGATTTATGTATGCCGATACCTCCTGTTAAATGTTGCGATATTTTAAAATATTATGACATTGCGACCAAAATGAAATAGATAGTCAATTTGTATATTTATGTTACGATTGCATACTCAAAGCTGTATCTAATAAGGTTTACGTGTATTACACGGATGTGTAGTTTAAGCGTTCGTGACCTTGTAGTAGGTTGTTCATGACAAAGTGATTTATGACTATGAATTGTACTCGCGAGATCACAAAATAGAAGTAACAATGTAAGCGTTATTGTCAGCTTGTTGAACACTTGATATAACCAAACTGTTCGGTTGCCGTTTTGCTGCGCAATTGCTTAGGAACTTTGAAAGTCCATGTAATTTCACTCCGCACCAAACTATGAGCCGATCACTTCGTGCACAATCAATGCACGGTGTTGGTCGACGTCTGAATGGTAGATTAGGAAACAAATACCCGCGATGTGTTTCTATACATTAAAATCACTCGACATAGCTCACTCTGGACGTATCTAGTGATAATCTCGAGGTATTTGTTCCCTAATGAACGATTTGAGAGCATCTGAGCCAAGTTTTGTTGATTTGCGAAAAGTGTCGTAATTTTTGTATGGACAAAAGTATTTGTCCAAACGATTTTCGTCCATACAAAAATTGCGACTCACTTTTCGCAAATCAACAATATAAAAAGATTATGCTCGATGATATAGTAATAAATAACTATATTGGAATATCATGTAATGTCCTACCAGTTGGTAGTATTCCTAAATGCCTTACAGAAGGTTAGTGAAAGGCGTTTTTTTTCACAGCAGGCTGGAAAATTTTCTGGTTCTTTTTGTCACTAATTTCAGATTTAGTATCCGGCATAGAGGTTGAACTCTGTGTATGATGGTATGAATAGACGTACTTTGCGCAGATTTTATTTCTGGCCAGTTCAACTTCCATGCCGGCCGCTATAATGGATAGTGAATGAACCAGTGTGGTGAAAGAATACAGCGCGCCTTTGGAGGGTTCTTGAAATTAAAAGTAATAAAATTATGAGAATCGATAAAAGCTGTATTTTTTTTTTAATAATTTTGAAAATAACACATGTGACTAATTCGTCATCACTGCAGTAAGTTATATTTTATTAATTTGATTTCTTTAAAATGTTTTCTATAAATTTCAATAATTCAACTTTTATATCTTTCACAGGTTCTTCGTGGTATCTAGAAGATACCACAAAAACAAAAAACAAAAAAAAAACTCAAAACAAAACAAAGACTTTCAGAAGACAATCAAAATGTTCTGGAGAGGAAACAAGGAATGTTCTTAGAAATACGTGGAAATGAATGCTGACAAGATCTTCGTCAATACGGATACGGATTTAAGAAGAAGAAGCATGCAGTAAGTTATGTTTTCCAATTAGTTGCTTCTCTTGATAGAGTTCATTAAATTGGCTTTGCCGATTTATTAGTAACCATACGAAGTTTGAAGATTTTAAAAGTACATCGGTTTCAATTTTGAAATATACCTACTAAAAAAACCTAATAAAACTAATTGCATGCTGAGCCTAAGCGGAATGTGTTGAACCTATTTAATTTATTGTCAATTTAAAGATGTCCACTGACATCTGTAAATTGACCACATTTTAATTTCATATTTCTAAAATTTCATTTTTTACATTTTTTCTTCTTCAAACATGTTATTGATTGAGTTGCAAAAACACAAAAATATTTCAAAGTTAATTTGCGGCCGAAACATTTTCAAACTAATAAATATTCATTAAACTGTCATCAACATTAGCAAAAAAAATAACAGGTTTACGTTCAACCAGAGACTCGTTGGCTCATCGTTTCAGTTTGAGAATCGCGGCCGGTGTGCGCGAGCGCATTGCTTTTACCGCGGGAAAATACGCATTTTCAATTACCGGAAAATAAAATACCAAGGTTTTTCTTTAAGGGAAATTCTTTAAGAATTTACGACTGGTATGAAAAAACCCGGTTAATAAATACCTATGACGAATTTCGTGGAAAATGTGTTGGTGTCTATAAAGTTTTGTAATAAAATTGGTAGATTACTTTCCTTAGAGCGGCTTGCACCAGAATCACTAAACGTATTTAACAGCTAAATCGATTTAAATCTGACGTATTTGTATGACTTGACAACTCGCTAAATACTATTTAAGAGTTAAACGCGTTTAGCGATTCTGGTGCAAGCCGCCCCTATACAAGGTGTAAAAGTATAGATTCTTAAATCAATGTTGTTGTCACGTGGCGAATCAGTGGAGTTAGCGTTTTATGGAGTGTACCTTCTTGTTATACCTGTTTCTAAATTAAATACATGCAGGTACTAGTAAAGGACATTGACTCTGGTTAAAAGTTGCTGGAGATTTGAAACCTTCTAATGTAAAGAGAACATGTCATTGTACCAAATCAATGTTTGGGCTTAGCTTAGAATACGATCTTGATTAGATCCCGAGAAATCTAGGGGAATTTGTGCTAGTTGCCTCAACCTAATTTTACCGATTGAGCGCAGTCTGTGTCAGCGCCGTTTTCACCATTGTTTGGTAGCTCTATGCTGTAAGATCACTTTGAATGGGGGGATGTATAAAACTTTAGACGCTTGTTCCTTTCTTTTTAAAATTTCACACTTTTTAACCAACTTGAAAAAAAGAGGAGGTTCTCAATTCGGTTGTACTTTTTTTTTTAGATTTTTTTACAGTTATTTTATTACGTTTACTAGCAGTTACCCGCGACTTCGTACGCGTCTACAGTTTCCGTGTACATTATATTATCTGTGCGTGTACCGAGCGGATACTTCTTTGAGAAACTTGACATTACACCTCATTACACCGAACTCGTACTGGAATGTCAAACGCTAGTCGTTAGACCAAAGAGGTAGTACTACGCTCTGTCAAACTGACGTGACATGACATGACAATGAAATCCTCTTGCCTATTGGCGCTGCTAATCCTTTTCGTTCATTTTATCCTGTAGATCCTGTTAATTATTCGGGATAAAAAGTAGCCTATGTGTCAATCCAGGTTACGAACTATATATATGCCAAGATTCATTCAAGTTGGTTCAGTAGTTTAGACGTGTTTGAAACACAAACATCCAAACATCTAAACACCCAAACATCTAAACTTTCACATTTATAATACACGCGAGAGCAATGATTCCGGGTCACTTAAAGAATGTTAAAAATCTCGGAAACTAAAAATGATAGGTTAATGCAATAAATTGTATTTAATAGACAATGTAATACTCCTTAAATGAAGGTATTAAAACTTCTTAGTTATTGTAAAGTTATATCTTAAAAAAATCAAATTTGAAAAAGGGCCACTTTCGAAGATGGAACTACGAAATTACAGCATTTGGTTTTGCTTTTGTTTGTAATCTGTCATTTATGTGGGTATATAAACCATGTTGATAGTGCTCTATATTCATTATTCAAGCTGAAATTATGTCGCTTACGCCTGAAGAATGCACCAGAATACTTACAATGCTGGAAACCGGCCGGAGTCAGCGCGATACAGCCAGGACTGTCGGTGTGTCGCTGTCAACAGTACAAAGAGTTCTCCGACGTTACGAAGAAACTGGTTCTAACCTACGCAGACCAGGAACGGGCAGAACCAGGTGTACCACAGCACGAGAAGACCGATACTTGGTGAACACCATGCTTCGAAATCGCTTTCTCACAGGAACTGAACTTACAAATCAGTTTCGACGCCTCGGAGGAAGTAACCCAAGTGCATGGACAGTAAGACGTCGGCTTGCTGAATCTAACTTAAAACCCCTTAGACCTGCAAACGGCCCTAAACTGGAGCGTGGGCATCGTATTTCAAGACTAAGATATGCCCAGAGCCACGTAAATTGGAGTATTGAAGATTGGTCAAAAGTTATGTTCTCCGACGAATCAAAATTTATGCTCTACAAGCACGATGGAAGACACAGAGTGTATCGAAGACCAGGGGAAAGATTCAAGCAAGCATGCATCGAAGAAAAAGTAGCCTACGGTGGTGGGTCTGTACTTGTGTGGGCCGGAATTTCTTCTGAAAGTCGCACAGAGCTGGTGATCATAGAAAACGGCTCTTTAACTAGCGTAAGATATGTGGAAGAAATCCTCAATGATCATGTTGGTCCATTTATGGTCAATTTAGGTGAGGATGCTATATTTATGCATGACAATGCCCGACCTCATACAGGTAGGATTGTGAATGACTACCTTCAAGAGATGAACATTACTCGTATGGAGTGGCCAGCGCGCAGCCCGGATATCAACCCGATCGAGCATGCTTGGGACGAGCTAGGCAGATGCGTAAAACAACGAAACCCTCCCCCAATCACGCTTCGTGAGCTCAAAATTGCTCTCACAGAGGAATGGGAGAATATTCCCCAAAATCGTATAAGGAACTTGGTGTACAGCATGCCAAACCGCGTAAACGCAGTAATGGAAGCACGAGGAGGCAATACGAAGTATTAAAATTCAAGTCAAATCGTAATAAAGTTCAAAAATTTCATGTTTCCTATTTTTGTTTTAAGGAGAGATCAGCAGTTTTTTTCTTTATGTAATTTTGTGTTAATAAAATGTATGGTGACTCATATTTTTTTACTTTCATTTAAGGAGTATTACATTGTCTATTAAATACAATTTATTGCATTAACCTATCATTTTTAGTTTCCGAGATTTTTAACATTCTTTAAGTGACCCGGAATCATTGCTCTCGAGTGTATTAGTAGGATAGGATAGGATTAGAAAACCTTTTTCCTTGGGCTAATAAAATTTGATCTGTAAATTGAGCCTATGCTCAACTTCGTCCTTATACATGGATGTAACCTACGAATAGTTATTAAAGTAAATTCTATCGAGGACATAATGACCGTGACATTTTACTGTACCTATTATTAGTGTGTTGACAATAAGACCTATAATTCAAATGTCTCATCTACGAGTTGACGCTATTTATCGTACAAGTAGGAAATACAATAAATATTCATGGACATTTCACATATATGGGAACTAGATGCTGATAGAATACTTATATACTTACTTTTTTTTGTTGTAAATACATACTTATAATACATAGAACAAACATCTATGTTTGCTACACACAAATATTTGTTCTCGGTGGGGCTCGAACCCACGACCCACAGCACGGAAGACAGAGCTAATACCGACTGAGCTGTGACGCCTGACAATAAAATGAGAGATTTGGCAATTAATCAATTAAAAGGGCATATTAGTAAAATCGTCAAATACATCTTATTGATGAAAAACAGAACGTTATTGTATTATCCTCGGGAGCAAAGCTGCCTTCGTCTTGGATGAACCTGAATCATTCAGTGCACTATACTTTGCACCTTGCATGTTGGTATAGTAATTATCTTGGCACGTGCTAAAATCCGTTTTTACAACCACATAATAATGCTGTAATTGTACCCTATCTACCTTGTAGGTAAATCGTGATTTCAGTACATGCTAAGCGCATTAAATTGTATTTTCTGAGATTAGAATGACAAAAAAAACTAGTCTACCTATCTGGTAAAAAATAAGTGTCAAGGTTTGGACCATCATCCGCGCTTTAAAAGCCAAATAAAAATGATAAGACTTCACAAGATTGTATTCAGCGCTCAACAGGTTATAAATTGAGTTGTTAATTACCTAGTTTGTTATAGTAGTTTTCCATTATATTACGTTTTAATTACGGACACGCTTCTATCGCCATCATGCAGCAAGAAAATCCCAAATTAATTTGATTTAAATGTCATTCAGTGTTACTATTTCACTCGGTGATTATTAATATCTTTACGAGATTGATACGACACTAATTTGTATGTCTCAGAGTGATGGACCCAATGCGTTGTTATAGGCAGAGGTTACCGCTTAACATAAGGTGGGCCATGACTTACTCTTATAAAAAATAAGAAAAAATACCAGTTTAGCAAGTCATTTATTAGTTCTATGCCCAGCAGAAGTCATTAACGAAAATGATGATAACTTTGAAGGTTCGGTCGTACGCTATTTTTAGTCTCAAGGTAGCATTATGGTTTCACCAAAGTAAAAACCTCTATCCGCTTGGTAGAAAAGTGTGCGGTATTACATTTTTTGCTGAAAAGTCTCCCGAGATTCTTGTACGCGTTTGTGACTAACTTTAACAATTTCAACGGCCATAATACTGGTCACTATTTCTAAATCTTTCTAATCTTCTCTGGACATAGATAAACGGTTTAAATACTAGCTCAAAGAATAATAATTGCATGGGCAAATACGTGTCTACACATGCTTGGTATATATAATACCAAGACCAACATGTGGAAGATAATACTGGTTATCCTCAAAAGGTTGTATAATTACGCATAATATATAAAATATCGTCTCGTTTGAAAAAAAATTGCACAATTAAAATCAAATTGGTAAAAAAGTGATATGTTTATTTTTAATTATTTGTAAGTATTTAATCATCCTGTGTTGAGTCTATAAGCTTCTGAAACATCACAGGCGTCACAGCTCTGTCAGCTCAGTCGCTATTAGCTCTGCTTTCCGCGCTGTGGGTCGTGGGTTTGATCCCCACTGTGAACAAAGATTTGTGTGTGCTAAACACAGAAAAAAGAAAATAAGTAGAATTAGTAAGTAGGTGGATCCGCTTCATATCAAGTCTGCATCGTATTACGCACTTCAAGCTCCGCCTAGCTCCGCTCACTTCAGTCGTGTTTGAATTTTGTCATGGTAACCGTACTTGAAAAAAAACATTAAAAAATATAAACATGCCATATTGTGCTGTTTTAGAGTGCAAAAACGATAGCGGAATCAAAAATTTAACAAATGGGGGCATATCATATCACCGATAAGTAATATTTTATTGTTAATTGTTAGTTTTGTTAAAATGCAAAACCGTCAAAGAAAAAAAGACTGTAAATCATACATGTTAAAGTCGCGTTTCTTTTAAACCTCAACTTTCGCTACTCAGTTAGGGATGTGGCCCCAATAAACTGATGAATGCGTTATCGATAACTTTAATGGCTGGGTCAGATGAAAATTACAGAAATATTTTGAAAAAATAGGTATATCTTCTGGTTTCAGTTTACCCAATGTGCCAGACATAAAAAAAAAATTGATTGATGCAACTGGGAAACAAAATTGGTTTCCTACAAAATACAGTAGGTACAATTTGCTGCACTTTAAGGACCAAGATTTTGTAATTAAAAAAAGTGGAAACAAATACATTGTTGGCACAGCTATACCGACTCTAATAATTTTGTGTTTTCAGGTAATTATAGTGTTATTATTTATATTCATGAAGTTTTAATTAATTAGGTAGGTACCTTCATTCTTGGTCCTTACCCAAGTATCAGACTGACAATAGTGTCAGTCTGATACTAACCTTTGTGATTGATTATAATTAAACAAAGAAAGAAAATATTTTTATTTCGACCACCACAAACGGCAGAGCCCTTGGACACAACGTATCAGACAAATGTAATTGCGGCTAAACGTAGCTATTTCGTTATCAATCAGTGGGTCGGTAATAATCGATATCGACAAATTCGTCATGTATCCTCATTGGTCACATCACTAAGTGAGTAGCTATGTTTGTCATAACAGCCATTGCATTATCAATCTTAAGTTTTGTTAATAAAGACTATAACAAAAATGCTTCGCAAAAGCGCCACCTTTTGCTGAGTAGACGAAGTAAACTTTAATTTTTATCACTTGTTTATTTTATTGAGTTTTGAACCATGTTCCGATGGAACTAAGGTTTTATATCAATAAAATTATTTTAATGGATTTAGGTCCGTTTTACGTTCTCTTTCAACCAATTATAATCTTTATTTCTAAGTGTGTTAGTTTTGACATGGTGTGAGTTTAGCTACACTGGTTCTCATACTAAAAAGTCATCATGCTCTTTCTATTTACTTCCTTTGTTCTGTGGTGCTAAACATTGATGTTTGTTTTACATATATCTATCATATATTATAGCCTATCTTGACGTTTAGTCTATCAGTTTTTTAGCCTCTTGATGGCACAAAATCATCAGCTTAATTGCTATGTTACGGTAGACTGTAAACGTCATAACCGCTAAGTGTTATTATGAGATGTAACATGCAAGGTTTTCCACCACAAAAATATCACGAACTGCCAAAACCTCAAGAGCTTAGAATGATTGAAAAAATAATACAATTACTTAACTATGTTGATGTTATTAAGTCAGTGTTTAAATAACTCAAACAATGTACAGTTGAAAACAAAACTCTTACCTATATATCTACGAAATTAAAAAAAGATGTTTGATTCATTTCATAAGACTTTCAATAAATACTTCACTGTGGCATAATTTGACAGAATTCGAAATGTTCTGTCACTTCCATTTCAAACTGAAACAACAAGGATGGCAAGTTTAAGCATTGTCAAATTCTTAAACATAATGTAGTATTGAATTTACTTGAGATGTTATACTGAATGAGAGTATTTTATTGTAGCATATTTGTTTTTAAATCGTTATCATATTGAAATTGGATTACTAATAATAAATCCTTATATACGGTGACCTTGTTTGAAACACCTGTAACTCGCGACTGTACCCATATTGATTAAACTTTAGCTTCAGAGATAAACAATAGCTCTGCGGCTAGATCTCACGGTGAGATGATGGGTAATCCCACCAGCTAATCTATACCAAATAATCTATCCGGACTAGTATAAAAAGTTGAGTTTGTACTTATTTATATTCTGTGGTTCAACCACGTTTTACAACACAATACGTAATTGAAAATATAAAATTAAGAGTTCCATTTTAAATAGTCAGTAGGTTATTTACTGCACAGCCAATCAATATTCTACAAATTAGTTTTAGGCTCGTAAACTGAGATTTTGTTAGACTGAACTAGAAATAATGGATTTTCTCTCACTTTTCAATGAAAATGTGTAGTCTCGATTCTTGAGAAATCTAGCAACATACGACAATAACAACATGTTTTACTTGGGTTTTAAAAATGTTTAATAAATGTCAAATTCTAGCAATTCTATGACATCTTGAGAATGAGTTGGTAAAAATTTCGAAGTGATTGCAAAAAGTGACTGTGTTGTATTGTAACATTTGTAACTGACTCGAAAAGTCATGCAGTGACCATAAAGTCATCAGCGGCGTGGGATCATAAGTCGCTGATCAGTATTAGACATGAACATTTATTAGTGACTGACCAAAAGTTATTGAACACGGGGTACCATCATACTAAGTTTGTAATAATGTATGTTTGTTCCTCTCTCGCGCAAAAACTACTATTCCGATTTGGATGAAACTTGGAATACATATAGTTCGTAGCCTGGATTAACACATATGCTACTTTTTATCCCGGAAAATCAACAGGATCAAACGAGACGCGGACGAAGTCGCGGGTCGCGGGCTAGTTCTTAGATATAAATATTACAGTGAATGACCAAAAGTCATTAAGTTTCTGTCTCTTTCATTCAGTCTGCGTCCGCTACCGATCGCGTGCGAACGTATCTAGTGACGCATCCCGCACGATGACGTCAAACGTAGTCAAGTGCAATAACTGCAATATTGTTATTTGTGAAGTCCTTGCTTTTATACAAAACAAAGTGGATGTCATGAACGAGGAGAGTCTAGTGCAAATTTGTACTACGTCGTTCTCCGCGGAAGATATTGAAAATGCCAAAGGATTATTATTTGAGTCTATAACTACAACCAAGCGCAGGATTGCCCGAAAGAGAGGCGGACGAACAAAGAGAGATCTTTACGATGTGATTGCAGTGTTTAAGGAGACAGATCCCGAAGAAGTCCCAATCTTTGTTGCCAGATTATTGCATAAATTGCCGCCAGTGACGTGGGATCATGTCGATGCAACTCGTTTGCTAAAGGACATATTGATTATTCAAAAAGACCTACAGATGATTAAGGATACCTACGTAACTGTAGAGAGCCTAGACGAAGTAAAAACAGATCTTTCGAATTTGAAACATGCGTCGCTGGTAAACAATTATAACTTTGTCAATAAGAAAAGAGGCGGTGGCGGTATTTCTAACAGTTTTTGTATGGACAGCGGACCGACAGGCCTACCGCACATTGAAGAACGCAGTGCTATGAATCACAGCCGGGCAGCTGAGAACACGTCAGCCCTATCCTTCTCGAACGCGCGGGCGTGCTGTATGTCCAGCCCGCTCTCTCGCGTACTGCAGGAAGAAGTGCAAATTCAAGCCAATAATGGTTCGCACGTGGAGGCCCCTACTAGATACACCGTGGTTTCGAACATTGAAAGCGCGGTACCGGAGGCGCCTGTGGTGCAAAGGGGTACGATTCTGAGCGCTACAAAGACGTGCATTAACACGAGTCAAGTAGCTACTGTGTTGCCAGAGGCAAATACAGAGAAAAGTTTTGCTGGATTAGTGTCGGCTGAAGGGGAATGGAAGGAAGAGAGGCCAAATGAAGAGTGGATTGTTGCACAGCGAAAAAGACACCGAAACCGGTTTACTACGTTGGAGGGTAAAGCGCTTACTAATCCTAGTGAAAAATTCAAAGCCGCAGATATCCGTACTCCATTGTTCATAAATAATGTAGATAGCGGGACCTCTGAGAAAGATATAACTGAGTACATATTCGCTAAAACACAAGTGAATGTATCCTTGCAGAAAATAAATTCGAAGGTACAGAAGCAGTATAATGCCTACAAAATGTACGTACCTAACTCCAAAATATCCCTCTTCTTGGATGGTAGCTTGTGGCCAGAAGGTATTTATGTGAGGAGATTTGTTGAATTTAAAACAACCCAGTATGGAAGACAAAGTAAAGAAAACTAATTCAACATTTATTAGTTTTAACTGTCGATCAGTGACGAGATCAATTGATGGGGTGAGGGCGCTATGTCAGACTGCGGATATTTTAGCTCTGCAAGAGACATGGCTCCTGCCTCATGACATCTCGTTGCTGGGATCAATTGACCAGGAGTTCGCATACACCGGGAAATCAGCGGTCGACACCTCGGAGGGGATGCTGCGGGGACGACCCTTTGGGGGGGTCGCTATACTGTGGCGGAAGAATGTGTTCCGGTCAGTGTCGGTTATAGAGTGTAAAAGTGTGCGAATCGCAGCTATAAAAGTAGTACTAGAGAGTTGTCAATTTTTAGTGTTTACTGTCTATATGCCCACAGACTGTAAAGATAACTTGCCAGAGTTCACTGACTGTATGAGCGAAATTAGTGCGGTGATAGACGCGTATGAGGTGGACTCGGTATATATTCTAGGTGATTTTAATGCGGACCCAAGCGATTTATTTGGTAAGGAGCTGAAAAATTTTAGCGAAGAGCAAAGATGGCTTTGCGCAGATATTGACTTTTTAGGTAGATCATCCAGCACGTATACATACCTGAGTGATGCGCACGGGACTACGTCATGGTTAGACCATGTTCTGGTGACGGAAGCAGCGGAAAGCACCATAGTGGACATTAAGGTTAATTACGGTATAACTTGGTCTGATCATTTTCCTGTTGAATTAACTTGCAATCTGAACATTTTAAAACCGAAAGTTACTGTAGCAAAGTCAATGTATAGTAAAGTTACCTGGGGGGAACGGGACATTTTACAGATAAGGCAGTATGAGCAGTTATGCACAAAAGAGCTTAGATGTGTAGATTTTCCTCCAGAGTTTAGAAAATGTGCGGACCATGCTTGTAATGATTTAACACATAGAGTTATTATAGATACGATGTATAAGAAAATAGTAGACATATTACAAACTTCTGCTACTAAATGTTGCAATACAGTTGTTGACAGTGCCAAATGTAACAGGAAGAAAAACTTTGTCACAGGATGGAATAAATATGTGAAGGGGGCTCATGGAGAGGCTCGGCTTTGGTTTCAAGAATGGGTATCACAAGGGAAACCGTCTAAAGGTCCCACGTATGATAAAATGCGTGAAGCGCGAGTCGAATTTAAAACCAAACTTAAGTGGTGTCAAAACAACCAGACCCAAATAAAAATGGATATTCTCGCAACACATCACTCTGCGCGAAATTTTGGTAAATTTTGGCAAGAAACAAATAAGTTGAATCCAAAGCTGAGTGTCCCGGTGAGCGTAGAAGGTGTTAGCGATCCTGTCCAGATTGCTAATTTGTTCGGGGAGCATTTTAAAGTCCAGTCACCTTTGAGTTGCGTAAGTACAGGTTCGCACTCAGGTGTGTCATTTGGAAAAGATGAAATTGTACGAATTACAGCAAAGGAGGTCGCGCGGTTGGTGAGGGGTATGAAGCGAGGAAAATCCCCGGGCCACGACTCACTAAGCATTGAACACCTAAAGTATGCTGGAGTTCATTTGCCAAGGGTGCTCGCCATGTTCTTTACCTTCTGTATTGGCCATACGTACCTTCCCGAAAAAATGATGCAAACTCTCGTGGTGCCTATTATTAAAAATAAAACTGGAGACGCATCCAGTTTAGGAAATTACAGGCCCATATCACTGGCGACTGTAATAGCCAAGGTGTTGGATGGTGTACTTGATCGACATCTTAGTGAACATCTAAGCTTGCATGACGCCCAGTTCGGCTTCAGGGCTGGGTTGTCCACTGAATCAGCAATACTGACCCTTAAGCACACCGTCCAATACTACACCAGTAGAAGCACGCCTGTCTACGCCTGCTTTTTAGATCTATCAAAAGCATTTGATCTAGTTGCGTACGACAGGTTGTGGCAAAAGATGCAGAGTGTTTCTGGGCTACCCCCTGAGCTGGTGCGGCTCTTTAAATATTGGTACAGTAACCAACGTAACAACGTAAGATGGGCAGGGTCGCTATCAGACGAGTACAGACTGGAGTGTGGAGTGAGGCAGGGCGGCTTGACTTCACCTCGACTCTTCAATTTGTACATGAATCAGCTGATCGGTGGGCTCAGTAGTACCAAGATCGGGTGCTCTATTGACGGAGTAACAATAAACAATATTAGTTACGCCGACGATATGGTGCTTCTGAGCCCATCGATCAGTGCTCTCAGAAAGCTGCTAAGAATCTGTGAGTGTTATGCGGAGGCCCATGGGCTCAGATATAATGCCAGTAAAAGTGAGATGATGGTATTTAAGGCGGGCCCCAAAACTTACAACGTGGTTCCTTCAGTCAAACTTGCTAACTGTCAACTGAAGAGAGTAACGAAGTTTAAATATCTGGGTCACTGGGTCACTGACACACTCTCGGATGATGTAGATATGGAAAGGGAGCGCAGGGCATTATCAGTCAGAGCCAATATGTTGGCCCGTAGATTTGCACGATGCAGTGCGTCCGTTAAAACAAGTCTGTTTCAGGCGTACTGCCAATCCTTTTATACGTGCAGTCTATGGGTCGGATATACACAGCGCGGCTGGAATGCCTTGCGCGTTCAATATAATAATGGTTTTAGGATGCTGATGGGGCTGCCACGCTTCTGTAGCGCATCCGGTATGTTTGCAGATGCACACGTTGATGACTTTTACGCGATCATCCGTAGCAGAGCAGCATCCTTGGTGAGTCGGGTGCGTGGCAGCACCAACACCTACCTAAAGCTAATAGCGGACAGACTGGATGTAGACTCGGTGCTCATGCAGCACTGGAATAAGGTGCACACTGTGTACTCTTAAGTGCTGTGTGTGGTCTACATCTGGTTTGTCTTACCCAATTAGCTTTAACTTTTATTAACTTAACTTTAAGTATTCCAATATGGCTGTCATATTATTATGTATGTGTGATAAGCTGAAATAAAAATTTGAATTTGAATTTGAATTAAACAGTCTATGAAAAGTGAAATTATTTGGATGTGAAAAATGACGAAATTGGAGAAAACGGTGGTTGGAACTGAAGACATTGAAACGTTGAAACCTGTAGAGACTTGGAGAATCTTGAAGAATGTAGTTATTATCAGTTTGGCGTTTATGGTGCACTTCACCGCGTACAGTGTAAGTTTTATTTGGTTTTCAAGACCTGAGGGTCATATTCTCAATAATAAAATCAAGTAAATACCTAAATAAATAAATTAAATAAATAAAAATTTCATTGGAATTTAACTTTTAACACATTCTAACAAAGTAGAGATGGTATTTTTACTCCATTTTATTAAGAGAATTACCCTCTGTTGTCTAAAGTACTTATCGGTACCCATGTCGTACCTATTATGCGCTCAGGTTCAACTTCTTTTCTGCAACATACTACTAAAATATTACTAAGACAGACTGGTTTTAATTCTAATCAAGCAGGCAAAAAGTTGCTGTTTTTGTTTGAGATTTGAATAAATTATTATATAAAAAACAGCAACTTTTTGCCAGTGCATCTAAAAAGGTATTCTTCCTCAATCCATAAGCAGACAGCGGAAATAGGTAACCTAAAAGGTTAAAAAGCCTGGGTTAAGGCTGTTTATATTTACCAACCAACTCAATGTTTTTTCCTTGACCATACCTAAGTTTTAAGGCTGTTTGCAGCGGTGGCACACTTTATGAAGTGTTTTAAAAATCTTCAACGCGTAGTCATTAGCTAAAGTGTTTTATGGTCTGTTATTTTTTTAAATTGAATGTAGATTTGTGTATAATATGCATTGGAAGGATTTTTAATTCGCATCTTGATTTTTATTTAAATAATTACCTCCCAGACGGTGTCCTTTATTCTTTACTAGCAGTTACCCGCGACTTCGTTAGTTTTAACTATAGTTAAGTTGGGTTAGTGCTAGTTTGAAATAAAATGAACACGTCACGTATTTCTTTGCCAGGGTGCCGCTAATCTTCAAAGTTCAATCAACGCCGAGGCCGGACTAGGAACGGCATCATTAGCTGCAGTGTACGCCGGACTTATCTTCTCGAATATCTTTCTACCTGTAGTGGTCATAAAGTGAGTTAGTTTTAAATCTTAACGGATTTTGATAACTGAGGGGTAATCACGAACAAATCTGACAGTCGCCGCGTTACGTAAACCTAACGTATTCGAGACATATTGCGCGTCAACGCCAGCTCGACTGCCAAACGTTGTAGCATTACCGCGCAGTGTATTTCGGATTCGTAACGATACGTTTACGATTGTCACGTTTATTCGTGATCAAGGCACTGGTTATGAGTAGTTATGTAAGTACTCATAACTGGTTATGGTCTTCACTATTTTCCATTTAAAAAATTCCACAGATTCTACAAAAGGGAGTGAAATAAAAAACCTTTTTAATAAAATACTAGAGTTAACAAAATTCAATTTTAAATAAATAAGTATCTTTGTTTATTTTTGAATAACTAATTACTGTTGAGAATGCTACAGAACCAATAATTGGCTCATTTGAATTTGAAAAACTGAATAGACAAACCTCTCAAATGTTAAATTGTTAAATAAATAAATGACATTTCTAGGCACGATAGTATGTGACCTTAAGTATTTCATGAATCAAAATAGTCTAAAAGGCGATCTCAAGTGATTTGAAGCATATAAGCCCCTGTTTCTAAGGTCGACCGTAGAGCTAATGAGAAAATTGTGCAATTTCGTTCAATTGAGATCTCTGCACTGTTATTTCATAGAGTACCTTTATTATCGCTTGTGTAACTATTCAATGTTACAAAAGCAAAATTAAATTAAAGAAAAATTGCAACTAGTTCAGATGATTATAATCTGTAATTGCTAACCATGGTAAAAAAATAGTGAATCTGAAATCATGTAAATAAAAATACAATTAGGAAGCAATCCTACCTACACTAGGTATGTAATTTTTCATAAATAATTTTTGGTGTCGTTTTACAACCTATACTAAAGTGCTTAGCAGATTTTTTTGTACGTTTTAAAGGACTTCAGACTACTTAGACCAAGATCTACAGTGAATAATAAAGCTTTTTTAGTAAAACTTAGTCACTAATAATAAATACTATCTGGGCGTAGGATAGTACCCCACCCGATGGTCTGACCGTTGCGGGAACTCGGTGGATAGAGAAGGCACAACATCATTCTTTATGGAAATATTTCTATGGGGTCCTATATTCAGTAGCAAATTCTACTTATATATATAACAAATTAGATAAACCGAGGCGCTAATTTCTCTAGTTAAACGTATGGGTACCCACGATACAGATTTGATCTAGTGTGGGTGCCACAGGCAATCTTTTGTTTTCTCTCCTCACAGTAAAACTATCTGAATATTGTAATGCTATTTGCAAGGTGTAGGTAGGCTAAATCTATTTTACAAACTTAAAAATAAGATTAATCGCTATGCTTGTGATCGCTGCATAAATCGGATCAGTTAAATCATATCCATCCTTTTATAACAACAAATGACAGCTCTTTGATCGTATGTCCGAATGTTCAGCGCTCATTAGTAGGTACCCCTGATGTTTAGGTAATTTATCTGTCTGTTGTTTCTCACTGTACCTACCTGCTGGGTTTGTACCTATGTACCTTTCCTACCCTTGCCTACCTACTGTATGTATGTTTTGCTGGAAATAAAGATTTTTTCATTTTTTCATTTTCATTTACTACTGATGTGAAGATGAATAGTTAGAAAAATTCCAGATGGCTTGGTACAAAATGGACGATAGCGCTGTCTTTCATCACATACATGCCGTACATAGCGGCGCAGCTGAAGCCCACGTTTTGGACAATGATCCCAGCGGGGCTTGTCGTGGGCCTCGGCGGCGGCCCGCTGTGGTGCGCCAAGTGCACTTATTTATCTGTTGTGAGTATCATACATTATAAACCTACCTGTGCTCTCAAACGGTGAAGAAAAACATTGGCTGAGAGGATGGTATAGGTGCTGCAAACCTACTTCATCTAAATCATGTTCGAGGCATTACACCGTGAAGATGCGCCAAATGCTAATGAGCCTGGTCTTCAGCTCTTCTCCTGTGTTTTCTGTGTTTTCCTGTGTTGTTTGTGTGTGTGATGTATGTATGTATCGTAGGTCTTTCCCAACACGCGCCTAGTCTGACGACTAGGCGCGTGTTGGGAAAGACCTACGTCCGGTAGTGGACTGATATATGTAGATTGATGACGATGATATGCTTGGGTTAAAAACTATCTCTCCTGGCAGGAAGTCATCTCAATAACTACTCATTCGCCTGTATTTCGGCTAGATCCATTCTATCAATAGCAATGAAAGCTACAAAAAAAATTACAGGTGTCGGAAGCCCACAGCAAAATCTCGAAGATATCTCCAGAAGCACTGCTAGTGCGGTTCCTAGGGCTGTTCTTCATGATCTTCCAAATGAACCAGGTGTGGGGGAACCTCATTTCTTCACTTGGTAAGAGGTTAAGTGGTTATGGTTAATATTTGACTTGACAAAAAAGAAAAATTTAAATAATAAGTTGTTTCAACCACAAAAACGAGGCCACCCTGGTTTCGTCTCGGTCGTAGCACTTTTGACAGAGTGGTGTGACCACGACCACTTTTTCAAGAGTGCTGACATGATTGTCGGGGCAGTAATCCGCTTCATAATCCAGCGGCATTCCCCCGCTGTTACTCTTGTAAAATGGCATAAAAATAAATGGTAAATAAATAATTTGTTAACCTTTAGAATAAAGTCTTCACCGGCCTTTTTTTCTCCCAGTGCTAACATCAGGGAACAACGCGGCAGCAGTGACGTCACTGAACGCGAGTTTGATTCCCGAGCTATGCGGGGCCAACTTCCTCCCGGCGGATGACGCCGGGGAAGCTCTACCAGCGCAGCCACCAGAAAAAATACAGATGATTGCTGGCAAGTCAATATATCAGTCTGAAGTTCACTGTTGGAAATCCTTCTTCTAATATATCATATATCCAGAACAAATAATTTCCTATGTTTTAGATTTACTGACTTTCCGGCGAGATGGGGCGACGATCTGCGAAATGTAGCTGGCAGACACTGGATGAGAAGAGCCGAAGACCGAGCTCAATGGCGCGTCTTGGGAGAGACCTACGTCCAGCAGTGGACGAGTATAGGTTGATGATGATGATGATGATGATGATGACTTTCCGGTACCGATATGATGTCAGTGCCTTGATCACGAATAAATATTACAATCGTAAACGTATCGTAACGCTAGCGTATGAGAGATACACTGTGCGTTGACGCTACAATGTTTGACAGTCGAGCTGGGGTTGACGCGCAATATGATTCGAATACGTTAGGTTTACGGCGACTATCAGATTTGTTTGCGATCACATCACCCCTCAATTAATTATTTAATAATTTTTTTTAGGAATTTATCTCGCGTGTATGGCTGGAGCAGCTCTCATAGTTGCTTTTGGAGTTGATTCTATGAAAAGGTATGTCTACAGTTCATTTGATAAAAATATAGTATTTATTTGAATGAATGAATGAATGATTTTTGTTGTCACTTCAAAATGTCGGTCATTTGCAAGTTTTATGTTTTGGATATTTGTTTCAGATATGAATCGAAGAAGTCAGGAAATACAGACTCGGGGTTGGCACTTCTAGCTGTTACCTTGAAGCTGCTGGTGGAACCAAACCAGCTCCTACTGGTCACTGTGAATGTATTCATCGGGTTCCAACAGGCATTCTTTGGCGCTGATTTTACAGCGGTGAGTACTTATAGATAGATTTGATCATATAGGCATTTGGGACTCGAAATGCCTTGAAAAATCGGACAAGATCTACATTACTTCCACTTAATGAAAGCACGATTACGAGGTCGAGTCGAGACGAGAATTATTCGATGTAACGTCCCTAAACTTTATACTCTGTGTATTGCACATTCTTAAATATTCCGCATGTTTTACCGTTAGTAAAAGTAGGTAGTAGGTAAGTAAGGAGTTCCCCAATGTAGTTCAGCGCATTATAGCCCCAGATAGCGCCAAATACCGGCTTAAATAATCAAAGAAAGTGATCCTTCTAGCAGATATAGTAATAAATGTATGTGATGTTTATTGGTTGTTTTCTACCTACCCCTAAATACCTTTTGTATTCTGCTTGTGGATCTGTGTCATTTTTTTTATATACTTAACTTTTGTGCCAAAATAAATATATTCCATTTTTTTGTATTTCAGGCGTTTGTTTCGTGTGCAGTGGGCACAGGTACGGTTGGATTCGTGATGATGACGTATGGCCTCGCTGATGCCGTCGGCTGCGTCATCTCAGGGTATATAGCTAAGGTAACTAATGAAATTACGAAGATTTTTATATCACGTATAAAAAGTATTGTATTCTGTGATTGGTTAGATCACTTTGCCAAATGGACCGTTCTAAAGTCTATACAACGTGTAACATTATTGCCCCTATAAGCCGAAAAGGGTCTTATTCAGACCTAACACGTGAATAGATTGGTACGTACAAAAGTTGAATACAACATTATTGAAATTTTTATTTTTTAAATTCTAATTATTTACATAATCTGCCTTTACTATGTTTTCATGTAAGTACTGTATGACAATGTTTTGCTGCAAATAAATATATACACTTTTTTTCAATTTCAGATAACGGGTCGTGTACCCCTTTTATGCCTTGCAACAATAGTCCACACGGGTCTGTTTGTGACTATATTAGCGTGGCGGCCACAAGCGGGCTCTCAAATGGTTCTCTACGCAATTGCTGTGATCTGGGGGCTAAGCGACTCCGTGTGGATCGTACAGATCAATGGTAGGTTTATCTAGAGGCATCTGTCTTTTGATGTAGAACAGTATGTTAAAAGTTCTATGCATTGCCATATTAGTCCACACGTGTCTATTTGTGACTATCCTAGCGTGGCGGCCACAAGCGATTTTGGAAATGGTGGTCAGATGAATGGTGGGTTCGGTTTATAGACTGTCTCTCGATGTAGACTGGCATGTTAAAAGTTCTATGCATTGCCACAATAGTCCACATGAGTCTATTTGTGACTATCTTAGCGTGGCGGCCACGCAGTCACTGGTCTATTCTGACAATCTTCAAGTTAATAATTGGACAATCCAAACTATTCAAATAAATAGTCATAAATAGCGTTAGAACATTTACATCCCTATCGAACAATATCGACATAGAGTTTTTTTATACTACTTATCTAAATCCTTGAATTCAACAAGGTTCAAGGCGATGTATTATTATTGTCTACGTGTTCCAATATTGTCGGCGGATTTTAACATATAAATTCTTTAGTCTGATATTATAGAACATTTCAAATGTTTATAGCGTAATAAAATAAGTAAAGCAATATCTGAATTCTGTGTTATGTTCAGACAGCCTTTGTAGAATCAGTAAAAAAGGTAAACCATACAAATACCCCTTTTTACGTCCTATAAAATTAAATATAAATTGCTATTGCATGAAATCTGTAAATTATAATTTTCTACCTTTCTTTCTGATTGCTTTTGGTGTGCGAATACTACTCTGATCTATTAACATTTGTCGTGAATATATTTTCTATTCCCGAAAAGATAAATGGGTAAAACTAAGAAATAAAACTATGTTGTTTTTGATTTATTTATCAAAAACGCTGAATATCATTTTAGAAAATAAAATAATTAATAAAAGTAAGTTTTGGTGTCAATTCTGTTGCTCCGTTGTAACTAAGAGTGTTTAAAATACAAAAGTTCTTATTATGTTATACTAAGATTCAAATTGGCATAAACACTAATGAATTATGATCCTAAAAATCACTTTTAAATCAAATAACTTCAATAAGTCAGGGGCCTTATTCTCACTTCGGTAGAGATATTACTCTAATAGGGATGACGTCAAAATGACGTTGAAAACTCTTGTCACTAGTGGGTAAAGCCAGTTTTCGACCGAGATTTGACGTCATCCCTATTAGAGTAAAATCTCTGCCATACCCAGAATCACCCCCCAGCTCCAAAATGATGTCGTTTAATTTGACGTAAAAGTGATAGAAAAATTCTAATTCTAAGATTGTCATTGAGGTGGTATGCTAATTTGGACGTTAGCTTAAACATAAGACCTATATATTTTTACGTAATTTTAGTTATTTTAGAAAAAACTGCCGCCATTTTTATTTTATCAGTATAATTATTTTACAAAATACTAATAAGGCCTTCTTTCCAGCGTACTACGGGATCCTCTTCCCAGGCAAAGAAGAAGCAGCATTTTCCAACTTCCGTCTCTGGGAGTCGGTCGGCTACATCATCGCCTACGTCATATCCCCATACCTTCGCACCAGCTCGAAGACCTACCTCATGGCAGCCATGATGGCTGCTGGCATGCTCTGTTACGCGATTGTAGAGGTTAGGGATAGAAGGGAGAGGAAGATGGTGAAAGAGAAAGAGAAAGATGTGATTGGTTGTGATAATATTGCGTTTCAGAATGTAGAGTAATTTTAGTGTATTTTTAAACGACTTCAAAAAAGGAGGTTCTCAATTCGGTTGTATTTTTTTTTAATGTATGCTACCTCAGAACTCCATCATTTATGAACCGATTTCAAAAATTCTTTTTTCATCTGAAAGGATATATTTCCAAAATCGTCGTCAAAATCGGTTTAGTAGTTTGTGTTATAAATAGAAATAACTGAAAAAAAATATGCCAACCACGTGCACGAAATTGCGTATTTTGCTTTCCTGTGACTTTCAAGTGGTGTTTATAGTTACTAGAACATTCCCAATGAACTGTGATCAAACATCATCATCGTCTGATGATGAAGAAGCTGGTAGTCGAATTAAAGTCGGTTTTTCTAGTTTTTTAAACTTATAAATTATTGTAAATCTTTTTGACCAATGAAGCACGCATACACGATTTTAGGCGTCTGAGGAACACGGGCGTGGTTTTGTACGTGTCCTTACTACCTATGCGCTGATTTGCTTTGCACATGCTATGTACCAACGTTCAGACTGGTCAAAAAGATTCGTGATAAGTAACTCGTATGCTAGTTTGCTTGAATCAAGACAAGCATTGAATTACAACCATTTCATTGCAAAAACGCCAAAATACACTTTCGATATATCATGTTTTTACGCTTGTCAGCATGTTCGTCGTGCATTGCAGATTGCCGCTCCAACCTTTCAAAGTGATCGTTAAGAAATTGTATCGTTCCTTCCATTTTCAGAGTGCCAATGCTATGTCTACTGTATAAAATGTCGTTGGAAACAAGGATAAATTATTTGATCACTCAAAAAAATATGTCGAATATATGCTCGAGTTTCGATTTGACAAACTTGCAGAATTCCAGCCATGTTTTGTTTATAAATATTTGTTTTATTGTGATAATTAAGTTTAAGCTCTAAGTACCTAGTCTTATGCTCTTTTCTGGTGATAATAGGAATAAAAAAATGCATAGCTAAATTTGTTTTTTCATTTATTGATCCTTTTCCTTTATATCAGTGAATACCTATGTCGTAGGTACTGATTAAAATTAATCGTTTGCTATTTTAGTTTACAGACATTCATAGCGAAATTAAATTAGAAATCATGAAAAAAAAATTATAAAATATTTGCAAACTATAATTAAGTAAATTACTTAATTGAAAAATGAAAAACTGTCACCGTTTGAAAAACATTACAATATTTACATTAAAATTCAATTCGATTCATTATCACGTTTGCAGAGATATTGTAGTTATTAGGGCTTATTGCTTGAACAAACCTCGTAGGTAAGTACCTACACTATTTATGTCCAAGATTGTGACGCAAGCCACCCCAAGTGTAACTACTAACTCTTAAAAATCAACTTTATTCCAGGGTACTACGGCACTCTATTCCCCGGCAGAGAAATTGCAGCGTTTTGCGGATACGGAGTGACAGCGTCGATTGGCTACGTCCTAGCGTTCGTGGTCTCCCCTTACTTCACCACTACCACCAAAACTTACCTGATGATAGGTCTGATGATCGCTGGTATGCTGAGTTACTCAGTGGTCGAGTACAGGGATAGGAAAAGGGAGATCGATAATGGGCAAGATAATGTGGGTTTTCAGAATGGGGAATTGGAAACTGAGTTATAAAACTGAGTATTTTGTTAAATAAATATTAAAAATAAGTTTCTTTTTTATTTTTCTTAGCAGTAAAAACTTATAGAAAAGTGATGCAAAAGAATATTTTCATATCTTGCGTTTTATAACAGCGAAACGACAAATATTTAGTACCTAGTGTAAAGTCCTGTGTTTTAACCATCTCCCTGGCTCACCAATACACCAAGATCGAATCCTCGATATCGGTAGCTCTGCCATACTCGTGTGTCTGTTTTTAGCCCTGTCTGGCATTTCCTCCCACGAGCCTCACGTCATGTCATCCGGACGTACGGATGACATTGACAGGTCGGGAGATTGACACCGGCAGTTACCTCACTTACTTGTGCATGTGAGATAGGGTACAGTATCTACTTAGTAGATACAAACACTACAACCCCTTTCTTATTTAAATATTTTGAATCAACAAAACATAAAGCTATGCCCCATATAGGATCATACTATGGTGTGAGCGCACACCTCCGGACAAAGCCCTAGATTACAATATAATTATCATTAGCCTTATGCAATTCGGTACTTATCAAGACACAGACCAATAAAGACAACTTCACATTGAATACATACATTTTCATTACTCGCTTTCACCAATACCACATGTGATTACATTACAAACCATTTAAATTGGACTTTTGCGCACTTGACATAATATGTCTGAAATAGGTGTGAGTTGTCTACTGGCAACTCATTGTCCACTTGCGTCTCTATGTCCGGCTTCTATTGATCTTCTACTTCATAAAGACAAGGAAGTTTATATTTCTCCTTAACTCTTGCAATCTCTTCTCCGCCTAAAACATTCTCAACTATAGGTAGGTAGGTAACTATAGGCGTTGGGTTGCAATACAGAGAGAGCTTATTTTTCTTTTCTATCTCTTCCACGTAAACCTTATAAATTATTATCTTCTGTTACGTCTGCATCTTCAGCTCTTTATTTCCAGTCACCATACTCCTTCCCCTTTTTCCTCTGTCACTTATGGTGATCTCTTACTTGAATCGTCTTAAATCGGGCATTTTATGTCTAATAGGGCTCTAAGCACAGAAATCCCGAATTTATTTACCTCCGCTACGAAGAATAGTCTAAAAATTATGGTTCACGTCACAGAACGAAGAAAAGAGCTACACTACGCAGGCATTACTTACTACACCTATCAATAACTTTATTATATATATATATAGAACACTTTGGAGTCAGCCCAACTTTGTTGTGTAACCGGATCTCATAATAAAATTTGCTTAGCCAAATTACATGGTAGGCTTCTAAAACTGTTTTTAGACGTCTTTTCTGATTTATTATAAGACCCTCACTGTGTTTCCTTATTTTAACAGAGAGTTTTCGTAATAAAACATAGGTTTTCTTTCTTTTCCATCCAGTTTGTTAGTTCGATTACAAAATTTATTTTTTATTTTTTTATTTTTTTGTTTAGTTACTTTCATAGATTTGTACTAGATCCGAGCCTGACCTCCAGAATTCACATCCGCTATAACTTTACTAGGTATGCATTTACATAACTGACTCACAGTAGGTATCACACCAGATAGAGGGCACTGTCGCTCGTTGATACCTATGAACGACATCCATCGACAACAAGATCGCTCAAACGCTTGGAGGTTCTAGATTCCGCAAAGACAGAGTTTGAACTTCAGTGATATTTCGGAATAGGTACCATTAATACATTAATTGTATTTTCGCTTTGCCTTGTAGTTCAATAGCATAGAAGACTCGTCCTTTTCAGTAGGTAACTTCTCTAAATAAAAGATAAGGTATAGATATAGGTACCTTGCTTGGGAATGGCTTTCTTTCCTCATTCTTGTATAAGTTGGTTCCCCAAGAAGCAAACATTTTTTTTCTATGTACTGTATCTAAATTTTTCATTAATACTTCCAGTACTTTGACAACTAGGTTCGCAGTATTATTCTTTGTTGTTCCCACAAACCAGAATGTCATCTATTACACAATTTATCATTTTTTTTCGAATATTAAATTCTGGTAATCTGAATCTTTCACAGCGAAGTTAACGTTTTGTTTCCACATTCTGGAAACATTTAAGCACGCACGATACACACATCAAGCCTTTTGTGCCTGTACCATTCGATGTTATAACTTTACACTAACATCCGGTTGCCGCTCTATTATAAGGAAAGCAGTTTTAATGTTTTTCATGACATAAATACAATATTCGAGAATATTTCACACAACGTTATCCTAGTCCCCAACGAATCTTTGGTAGGTAGCAAATGTTTTATAAATATTGGTGATTCTTCCAGAGTTTTGCATCGTTACTTAGTGTTTTTTACGTCTACTCATATTCACACTTCACATCGAAAGTTGTCCAAACTCATTTGATGCAGGATGCAGGCGTACAAACATACCTTATTAACCTTGTTAAGAGTATAGGAGTTCAAAACCTCTTAAGTATTTTCTTGTTTATTTCGTCCCATTTAGTTAACACTGATTCCAAATTAAAATACATCTAGGTAAACCTACCATTTCCTTATCTCTTTTTTTTTATTTTGTCATAATATCACGGGTTTTCTAATACAGGTAACCGTATTAAACAACTTGTAAGCTATTGTTTTTTATTTTTTTATTTAAGTACCTACTAATTTAGTTATGCTTAGTTTTAATTTTTGGTTTAAGTGTTGTCCGTTTTTAAGCAAACCCTGTCTGGTCACCATTGAACGTGAACGGGAAGTCTTGTTTCCTCCAACCAATTTTATGGTACGATTTTGGTCAATCATCAGCAACCAATTTAATGGTAAGCCCCTAAGTCATATTATCAACCAATTTAATGGTACGCCTCAGGTCAATCACCAGCAACCAATTCAATGGTAAGCCTTCCTAGGTCATCAACCATTTAATGGTAAACCTTGACCGTGTTCAACCAATTTAATGGTAAGACTTGACCTCTGTGCAACCAATTTAATGGTAAGCCTTGTCCATCATGCAACCAATTTAATGGTAAGCCTTGTCCTTTGTGCAACCAATTTAATAGTAAGCCTGGACTCCTGTGCAACCAATTTAATGGTAAGCCTGGACCTCTGTGCAACCAATTTAATGGTAAGCCTTGACTTCTGTGCAACCAATTTAATGGTAAGCCTTGACCAACAATCATGTAACCAGTTCAATGGTACCAAGGGAAAGCTTAACTAGTAATAAGTTTAACTTAATTGCAGGTACTTAAATATTGTAAGTATTGTTTTGAAATGGTGTTTGACTTTGCATCCGCTTGTAGGTACCATTGATTATTGTATAAGTGTATTGAAGCTTTTCCATTATTATTGACATTAATTCGGCTTTTAAAATGACACTTTATTATTTAAATTATGTAGGTATTCTATACTACCATTGGCGCATCCTCAGAGGGCACATGACCGCTCCTTTAACCAACCAAGACCTAAGCTATTTATTTAAACCATGTATGCAATGAATAAATGAATGAATAATTAACAAACTTAAATTGCATAATAAAACTTTTATAATTTTGTGCACCCTCCCAGTGATCGCCTATTGAAATAACAGTAGGTACCTATCTAGATAGATCAAGACATTTAATTACCTACTGAATTCACCTGTAACAGGTAACTAGTAGTAAGCCGTCAATAGGTACTAATAGTACCTAAGCCAGGAGTTAGTATATCAATACATACTAAACAGAATATAGGTAAGTAGTCAACCTCGTATATACTAATTTAAAGTTTTATGAAATGCAACCAAAATATTGCGTAAAATGCGTTGCGTAGGTACCCATCTACTGTTCCGCATGACCTTTTAGAAAATCGCTTAGAAACTGCTTCCTCCTCTTTCACATAAATATTGTGGATTTTTAATATAATTAAGTAGGTGTAATATCTTTCCCAGTAGAATTAGATAACATCATGTTATTGTCGTCCTTATAAAATATTATGGAATAGGTTCTTGTTGTTACCTGTCTACACACAAACAAAAGTAGCAGACCTGCCAACCATTTAGGTACCCATCGGATAAGTAAGTAGATACCTCTCCTATCCACTTGTGTCAAGCAAATCACACGTCTAGGTAGGCTATCACGTCTGGTGAAACTCTTGAATTATAACTTCCAACAAAATCGGTAGACCAAAATTGAAATTTTATAAAAAGTATAGACCCGTAAAATGGTTCATTAATGGTAAAATATAAATCCCGCTTTTATCTCCTCATAACAAGTCCAAGTGATTATAATAATATCCATTTTTTGGCATCACAAAATATAATAAAATAGATAGGTACTAGGTATCCTACCTATCTAAGTATGACGACACGCAGCACTACACGTCATACCGCACCACCCCGCGCCGACATCCGACACAACATGCAGCGAACATATTAATATCTCTTTTCCTTTTTTTTTTTTTTGGAATTATTACTGCACGTTACGCGTTGCCTGAAGGTCAATAAAATTCTACTAACGATTCTTTTAACTGCTGGAACGCAGCTCGACTGCCCCTTCATCCGTTTTAGGTCAATTCGCACTTTACCCTCAAGCCCCGACAGCCGAAACGCAACCGAATCGGAGTCCTTTTATTTTATATGCCTTAGCCAAGCCACAGATCAATTGAATTACCTAGGTATAGTTGAAACGAACAGAACATCAACCGTTGTAAATAAGTAGTGGAATTGAGCCCGTGAACTCAATTTTTCGCTAGATTTGTTGAATTAAGCATAAGTATAAACAGATGTTGGCAATTTCGGTATCTTTATAAATTAGAGAACGGTCAATGACATCTACCGACGCAAAGCGGAATTAAACGTCTAATGCCATTTACCGACGCAAAGCGGAACTAAACGACCAACGCCATCTAATGATGAAAAGCGGAACTAAAGGACTGATGCCCTCCACCGACTCAAAGCGGAACTAGTTGTAGCATCAGATGATTGGCTGACGCTAATGAGCCAACGCGAATGAAGCAAAGAAAAAGGAACGAACGAGGAGTGAAGTGGAGGTTCATTCGGTCGAGGCTTCATGCTTCTTCTTTTGGATGAGAGAAAATACGGCAGCCTAATTTTGTTTTCATTATTGTAATGCAACGCCACCTGTGTAGTGGATGCGGAACTTTTTTTGCTGTGTAAACATCTGTTTACTATCTAGTGAAGAAATACAATATTGCACAAAAGAAAATGTTCTACACAAAATATAAGGAGGGACCTCAATAATAATACACGCTACTTTAACAAATAAACCAGCACTAATAATTATTAGGTAGGTACCTAGTCAATGAAAAATTGTACAGCATCAAATTAAACAATTTGTATCTGTAATGGAGGTCGCACGCCACCAATGGCCGAAACCATAATTTACACAAAGAAAAGACATACCTGAACTCTTCTTCCTCCTCCTTTTGAAAATTATAGTTTCTACAGACCTTTATCCTCGTCGCCACTGTAAAGTCCTGTGTTTTAACCATCTCCCTGGCTCACCAATACACCAAGATCGAATCCTCGATATCGGTAGCTCTGCCATACTCGTGTGTCTGTTTTTAGCCCTGTCTGGCATTTCCTCCCACGAGCCTCACGTCATGTCATCCGGACGTACGGATGACATTGACAGGTCGGGAGATTGACACCGGCAGTTACCTCACTTACTTGTGCATGTGAGATAGGGTACAGTATCTACTTAGTAGATACAAACACTACACCTAGTATAAAAAAAATCTACCCGATATTTTCGTACAAGTTGTCGAAAGAACTTTGGTAAAACTACCTAGTAACATAAGTAACTCATTTTGAGAATTTAATTGTTATTTTATTTAAATGTTTATGAATCGTGGAGCAAGCAGATGTCCCACCTAATGTTAAGCGGTTACATTTGCCTATAAACAGAGCAGATTCATAAATCAGTCGCGTACTTAGTTATACCTGATGTGTATTCAACGCACTGGCACGAATAATACTTCAAACCGGAACACAGTACCTAATACTACTAGAGTATCTACCTACCTACTATCTACTACTACTACTATACTAGAGTATCGTGTATAATGTTTTTTTTAATGTTTGTAAGATCTTTCAATTCTAAAATAATATATTTGAAAATAGAACCAAGTAAACGACCATTTATTTATCCAAAGCACGGATACATAAATCGTCACATTCATTCATAAAATACCTACAAACGTTTATTGACCAAGTAACCACAGCAAATACGTAAAAATAGTTAGGAATTATCATCTAGCTACTGTTTCCACCGTTCTCCTAACCTTACGATATTATCGGTAAGTAAATTTATTATTATCTTTTTGTAAAAAATCTGTCAGAGTGACAATTTTAATGAATAATAACGCCTACCTTCTACCTTCTAACGCCTAGTATCTGTTTTTTAAAATATTATAATTTTTTAAACTATCATGGTTAATTTTCATCAAAAAAATGTTCTTTTAAAATGTCTCTACACCACATCCTTTTTACCTAAGTGCGAATGGCTAAATTTTTGGTAGAAGTGCGCTCCACCGGAGCAATTAGATAAGTAAACTGTTGTTTTTAGAATGTCCTGTCGTGTGAATAGAATGGAAACGCACCCATTCCACAGGCTCTGCAGCGCGGTACATTTAGTTGGGTGCCTATTATTACGCGGTTCGGACACTGGCCACTCACAAAATCAGTAAAAGAAGATTTTATTTGGAAATAGAAAACAAAACAGTTTCAGTGATAAAAAAAATCTGACACGTTCTGAATTTAAATATTGAAACTTCTTTTGTTTTTATTTTGAATATTTTTGAATTTAGGACGCTGGCCTAGTGAGTGTAAAAATGGTAAATTAAATAGCTACATGGTGTTTTCTAAAAATAATATGTAGGACAGGGGAGCGGACTGACAGAAAACCAGTAGTAATTCTCAGGATACACTTTTATTATATTTCTTCTCAAAATTACACCGACTGTCTTTTTCTCTTTTTGCCTCCCTCATGCCATTCATTCCTTTTTCCTTTCACTCATTCATCGATCTCACTCACTCATTCCTTGCGTTTCCTTGCACTCAGAATCCTATCATTCCAATTCCACACTCGGCCAGTCCTGATACATGTCTGTCCCAGACATTCATCACCAACCATGCTCGCTATCATTCATAAAACCAATAACTACTTACAAATATAAAAAAACAAACATCTTAACATAGTATTAACATAGTAACATAGTAGTATAATAGTAAATATAATGGTAAGCACTTTTTTGCAATTTTATAAACTATGTTTAGTTAGACCATACTATAAACTAACAATTTTTAAACTTCTAACATTTCTTTTTTTTTTTTTTTATTAAATATCTATTGTTTACATGTTTTGTTTTATTCTCATACCCAAGAGGGTTAACCAACCATTTATTTCTCATAGGTACTTTTACATAAGTAGTTAAATTAAACTTACATAACAAAAACTTTACATTTTAGTGAACTAGATTGCTATTTCAGTTAGGTGAATTCAAAACAAATCATCATTATTCTGAATATGTAAGTACATCTTAAATGACTGTAAAAATAAATAGTACAGTGATAAGTGACCACATGGATACCTTGACCTACTTGGCTTCTTTTTACCTAAGTAAATGAAACAAGTTAAATAGATAACTATACTTAAGAATAATATCTGCATACATCCCAATCATACATACTATCCTTCCTAGCATTCATCATCTTACTCACCTAAGTTTTCCATTTCAATTGGTAATGGCCACCTCTTCATTTGGTCAGCACAGGTAGAGGTTTTATTGGGTCCCTCCGCACAGGCATCTGCCTTCTCTACATCATAGCGGTCATTTCGTTTAACCTTTACAATCTTGTATGGGCCTAGATACTTGGGTTTCAGCTTGAGCCCAGCACCAAACTGTGTTCTCTTGATAGCCACGAGGTCACCCATTTCATATCTTGTGCTCTCCTTTCGGTTTTTGTTAAAGTTCCTTCGATTTTCATCTTGGACCTGCAGAATTTGTTGCTTTGCTTGGATCCTAAGTTCCTGACGATTTTTGTCATACTGATCAATCTCTTCTTGTTGCAACAGCTGTAAAATTTCCAGGTCTTCTTTTGATTTCATACTTGTACCAATCATAAGTTGAAAAGGAGATGTTTTAATGCTACGTTGGTAGGTGCTGTTTAGAGCTCTTTGTAAGCGACTTACATGTCTGTACCACAGATTCGGATTTTCTATACATAACTTCGTCAGCACTGCTATGATGGTTCTATGAACTCTTTCAACTTGACCATTCCCTCGAGGTACTCCAGTAGTTATAGTAATATGCTGTATGTTTTCCTCCTTACAAAATTCCTGGAATTCATTGCTGGTGAATGCGGTGCCTTTATCTGATATTATTCTCACTGGGTTTCCAAAGTTCTGTTGATGGATCCTCAATTTATCCAGAGTCTCTTTAGTAGTTGTACTTTTAGTAGGGAAAATCCAAGTGAATTTGGTGAATGCATCCACTACGGTGAGGATACAATTGTATTGTTTCTTGGTTTCAGTTAGTGGCCCAATATGATCCAAATGGAGTGTGTGCAAGGGAATACCTTCTTTGTCTATGGGATTAAGGAAACCTTCCTGTTTACCAGATTTTTTCGTGGCCAGCAAGCAAGGGATACAAGTAATGACAAAGTCCTGAAGTTTTTTATCCAAGTCCTTGATGTAATAATTCTTGTCAACGAGTTCCTTCATTTTCTTGACAGCAAAATGTCCATTACTGTGTACCTGTTTGATAACTTCCTTCTCCATTGACTTTGGTATTACCAGTTGTTTTAATTCACCCTTGTACAGAAGTCCATTGTCCAGCCAGTAATCAAGGTAGGTACCACTTTTTAACAATTCACTAATGGCCTTTAATCCTTCATCATTTTCCTGGGCCATTCTCACCTGGTCATGTAAAGTATTGGTTATTACTGCCACAAATGGGTTTCGGCTTAGTGCATCTGCATGTCTCATTTTGAAACCTGATCGATGTTCCACTGTATAGTCAAATTGATCCAGATACAGCACCCATCTTGCCACTTTAGCAGACAAATCTTTTTTCTTGAGAGTTTGTTCGAATGCTTGGCAATCCGTGACTATCTTGAATTTAGTTCCATACAGGTAGACATGAAACTTTTTTACACCTTCTATGACAGCTAGAGCTTCTAGCTCATAACTCGAGTACCTGGATTCTGCTTCACTAGTCCTCTTGCTCATATAGTACACTGGATGCAGTCCATCAGAATGCAGCTGTAACAGTATCGCAGAATAAGCAATGGAAGATGCATCTGTGTGCATTTCAGTCACTCTATTGGGCTGGTATATCTTTAGAACTGGGCTTTCTCCTAACTTCCGCCTCAAGGTATTGAATGCCAAATATTCATCTTCACCAAAATTGAATGGAGCATCTTTCCGTAGTAAATCAGTTAGTGGTTTGGCTATAAGAGCAAAGTTCTCTATGTACTTTCGGAAATAGGAGGTTAACCCTATGAAGCTGTGTACCTGCTTTCTAGTAGTTGGAGTAGGGTACCTTACCACGGCATCAGTTTTCTCCGATGTAGGTCTAACCTCACCATCTTTAATCAAGTGCCCCAAGTATTCTATTTCTTGGCAGACCAGCTTGGCCTTCTTCCAGTTTATCTCCAGTCCATACTGTGCTGCTACTCCAAGTACCTTTTTAAGTCTCCGTACTGCTTCCTCTTCACTATCCGCTGGAATCAAAATATCATCAATGAATATCATGACTTCACCCTTCATCAGCAGTTCCCTGAATATAGCAGAGATAAATCTCATGAAGTATTTAGGGCAGACGGATAAACCAAAAGGTGCTCGAAGGAACTCCCATTGTCCATGATGAGTGACAAAAGAAGTGTACGGTATCGACTCTTCACACACTCGCAGATGGAAGAAACCATTTTTGAGCACACTGTAAAATTTAGCATCTTTAAGTTTATCGATGAGATCTTCAATGATGGGCAGCGGAAATTCATCTTTCACTATCTTTTTATTTAAGGCACGGTAGTCTATGCAAACTCTGGTAGACCCATCTTTCTTCTTGACTAAAACCAAGGGGCTAGAATATTCAGAGTAACTCACCCTGACAATGCCGTTTTCCAACCAGTCGGATACCTGCTGTTCTACCAATTCCTGTTCCTTCAGTGACAAACGTCGTGGCCGCTGAGATACCGGTACCTCATCTTTCAACACTATTTTCAATTGTAAAGGTGGCTCTTTCAGCTGTGATGATGGTTTATAACCTTCAACCAAATCCACAACCTGCTTCTTCAAAACTTTGTTTGTCATTGGGCCTATGCTGAAATCAGACAAACACACTTCGCTAACACACACATTCAGGCAACATTCGTCAGAAGCAAGGCGTACAGAACCACCGTCAATTATCACTGTTACATTATTCAAAAATTCCTGCCCTATTATTGCGTCATATGGGATAAAGTCTCTAGATATTATGTGAAATGTTACATCCTCGAACCTTAGTCCATCAAATAATAAACTCAACCGGCATTTGCCGAGAGAACGCACCGTTGCAAGTCCAATACCGGAAAGTTTGACATCATCACTTTCACAAGTCGGCATTCCGAGCGCACGATAAAAGTCCGAAGATATGATATTCACTTCGCTACCGCTATCGATTAAAGTTTTCACCCAATAACTACCTATTGCCGCCCTAACAATTGGTTTCTTCGTAATCTTACGCAATTTATTTGTGTCAACTTTGTTTACACTGACCATAACCTCACTTTCGATTGACGTTGACATTGACAGCTCGCTTTCTGTGTCACTTTGGTAGTCCGCCATGACGGGTGCATCGCTCCGTTCCACGTAATACGAAGCGCCGGCGCTGCCGTCACCATCCTCCACTGAAGTGAAGTCAGCCGCAGTCTCTCTCATCGTACCGAACATCGCACGTTTCCTTGTCCCTTCGTCGTTATGTTGGCGAAATTGTTTTTTACCGAAGTTCTCCGAAGCCCGCCGGTTGGCCCCGATTGCCTCTTCTGGCTTCTTCACTCTTTCGTCGTTCGTTTTCTTCATACATGTCGAGCCGACATGACCGAATTCATTGCACTTGAAACATTTTAGCCCTTTGTTCTTGTGTGGACAATCCAAAGATGCATGCCCAAGCTCACCGCAACTGTAGCACCGAATTCGCTTGCCTTTTTGCTTGCTACTCGCTGCCGCTGGCTCTTTTTCACTCGGCTTCTTTGTCATTTTATCCTTGATTGTTTCGTAGATCTTAATCTTTTCTTTGAGATCATTATATGAGGTTACACCATACAACATGATTTTATGCGTTTCCACATCGGTTATGCCATCTATTATGTATTTGATGGCCACGTAGTCGGGCATCTTCCCTCTCTTTCCTAGATTTTTCATTATCAACATATAATCTAGACAGCTTTCATCGGATTTTTTCTTCCGGGCACTCATCATCTCATGCACTGTTTTTATGTCTACAGTGTCAGGAAATTCTTTCGTGATAGCTTGCTTTAGCTCCTCCCAGCTTTTATGGGTTTTTTCAGCACGTAGCCAAAGCGCCGCCGTTCCCTTCAGCGATCTTCTGGCCACCAAGAGCTGCTGAAGTGGAGTCCAGCCGAAGATCTCCGCGTTATCTTCCACATCGCTAACCCACTGCGCCACGGGATAAGTGCCATCCTTTCCGTTGAAACATGGCACGCACTCTGCGGCCATCTGCAACATGTTTTGCGAAGACGCGGCATTTCGTTTCGCTTCGCGATCTTCACAGGCGTCGAAAAAGTCCTCTTGTCGGCTCTTCTTTCGGTCATCTTTATTATTTTTCGGCATGTTTCCGTCAGAAACAAGCAGAAGGCGTCATACACGTTTTCGAAGTCGAACCGACGATTATGGCGGCCGGGACACGTTGCAACAACGTCGTCGTCCGTCTTTGTGTCACGTCCCGTACTACTCCCGTCCACTAACGTCTTATCCCGGACGAGCCCCCAAAGTTGTAGGACAGGGGAGCGGACTGACAGAAAACCAGTAGTAATTCTCAGGATACACTTTTATTATATTTCTTCTCAAAATTACACCGACTGTCTTTTTCTCTTTTTGCCTCCCTCATGCCATTCATTCCTTTTTCCTTTCACTCATTCATCGATCTCACTCACTCATTCCTTGCGTTTCCTTGCACTCAGAATCCTATCATTCCAATTCCACATAATATAACTTGAAAATTTTAAATTAATTGGAATAAAAGGTAAGAAACTTGTTATAAATTGTAACAAAATAATTTTACATATTTTCCCTACCTCTAGGTACTTATTCAGCATAGTGCTCGCTATAGTTTCGTTCAGACGTTATCCCATAGAAACAATCAATTTTGTCACCAAAGTTGTTTTAAGATGATGGATAAGATAAAACACGCTCTTATTGCTGAAAAGCTAGTAGGTATAGATACCTGGTTATGAATTCTACATTCTAATAGATGGTGGTATCCTAACCGATTATGCACTTCGTTAGCAATTAGCGATTTGCCGCGATATCGATGAGAAAAGCGTATCCAACTGTTGAAATCAATCTTGTAGGTAAGTATAGTAGTCTAGTATATAATAGTAGTCTAGTAGGTAATAGTAGTCTAGTAAGTATAGTAGTATCAATCTTGTAGGTAAGTATAGTAGTCTAGTAGGTAATAGTAGTCTAGTAAGTATAGTAGTATCAATCTTGTAGGTAAGTATAGTAGTCTAGTATATAATAGTAGTCTAGTAGGTAATAGTAGTCTAGTAAGTATAGTAGTATCAATCTTGTAGGTAAGTATAGTAGTCTAGTATATAATAGTAGTCTAGTAGGTAATAGTAGTCTAGTAAGTATAGTAGTATCAATCTTGTAGGTAAGTATAGTAGTCTAGTAGGTAATAGTAGTCTAGTAAGTATAGTAGTATCAATCTTGTAGGTAAGTATAGTAGTCTAGTATATAATAGTAGTCTAGTAGGTAATAGTAGTCTAGTAAGTATAGTAGTATCAATCTTGTAGGTAAGTATAGTAGTCTAGTATATAATAGTAGTCTAGTAGGTAATAGTAGTCTAGTAAGTATAGTAGTATCAATCTTGTAGGTAAGTATAGTAGTCTAGTAGGTAATAGTAGTCTAGTAAGTATAGTATTATCAATCTTGTAGGTAAGTATAGTAGTCTAGTATATAATAGTAGTCTAGTAGGTAATAGTAGTCTAGTAAGTATAGTAGTATCAATCTTGTAGGTAAGTATAGTAGTCTAGTATATAATAGTAGTCTAGTAGGTAATAGTAGTCTAGTAAGTATAGTAGTATCAATCTTGTACATAAGTATAGTAGTCTAGTAGGTAATAGTAGTCTAGTAAGTATAGTATTATCAATCTTGTAGGTAAGTATAGTAGTCTAGTATATAATAGTAGTCTAGTAGGTAATAGTAGTCTAGTAAGTATAGTAGTATCAATCTTGTAGGTAAGTATAGTAGTCTAGTAGGTAATAGTAGTCTAGTAAGTATAGTATTATCAATCTTGTAGGTAAGTATAGTAGTCTAGTATATAATAGTAGTCTAGTAAGTATAGTAGTATCAATCTTGTAGGTAAGTATAGTAGTCTAGTAGGTAATAGTAGTCTAGTAAGTATAGTATTATCAATCTTGTAGGTAAGTATAGTAGTCTAGTATATAATAGTAGTCTAGTAGGTAATAGTAGTCTAGTAAGTATAGTAGTATCAATCTTGTAGGTAAGTATAGTAGTCTAGTATATAATAGTAGTCTAGTAGGTAATAGTAGTCTAGTAAGTATAGTAGTATCAATCTTGTAGGTAAGTATAGTAGTCTAGTAGGTAATAGTAGTCTAGTAAGTATAGTATTATCAATCTTGTAGATAAGTAACCTTCATCTTGGAGGTAAATATACTTACAAGATGGAGTTTTACTTCGTGCCTAGGCGGAAAAAAGAAAAGTTGCAAGTTTTCAGTATAAACATTTTCGAAAAGGCCTCTGAAAGTCATTCACCAATTACGTTGACTGTACCAAACCTGCAAGCAATACGGCAATACGGCCCTTGACGGCCCATCTAATAGTTGCAGATTGTTACATTGATAGGTCTCAAAGTTCGGTAAGTTCTGCTTTCCACACTGTAGGTAGCGGGTTCAATCCCCACCAAGAACCTTAGAAAAGCTTTGCTAAGTTCCATTCCCAAGCCAGTGTGATAATGGGCATCTTGTAAAAAGAATCTTACGCAAAAAAACGCTAGGAACCAGCCCGTAGTTTCTTGCCCGTTCCTCTAGGCTCTGGTCGCGTGGAACTGGCAACTAGAATCACCTAGCTATATATGACGATGCTAAATGATCCTTGTGATTTTATTTGATAAAAGTTTTTTTTGACTTGCTTGCCAAATACTATTATTTAATATCAGTAAGTTTCTATATGTTTTTGTCACAACATGGGTGCTTTTAACAAGCCATATTAAAACCTTGACCAGAGTTTTTAAGGTCATGCATTGTCGTGAGCTGGTTATCTAAGCTTAGATCTAAGTTATTGATGGCGTGTTCAACTTCTTATTGTTATTGATATATTAGGGTACCTATTGATAGTTAAGCTCGAGCCTATAGGCGCGAGCTTAAAAATTGCAAGTGTACTTGCAATTTTAGTTTGTATTAAATTTGGTCTAATTAAGTTTATTTAAGATGAATTTTAGCTAGAGGTTTATAAATTGCCTAAAAAATTATAATTAAGTATATGAAAAAAATATATACTTAATTAGAAATAAAGAGCTTTTTGGTGACATCTTTAAATAAAAAAAATTTTATTACTCACAAAAAAAAGTCAGTAAATTAATAAATATTTGTGACCATTTTATACAACGCCATCTAATCTCAAACTAAGCATAATGTTCATTATTATCATACATATAATAACACTAGAATTTTCATATGCAGCAAACAACAGTTTTGTATATTACAAAAAAATTTACAACAACAAAAACATTGTTTAAAAATTTACATTAGATTACAAATTCGATTCGTTTATGTAGTTATTTTTGTGAGTGCAACTCGATTTCGGCACGCGCAAGAATTGCTCTATTACGAATTACATGGACTTGCTTCCTGTAGTCATTTAAGTATCTGTAAATACCTACTCGTAATTTGCATTGTCAACCGGTTCAGTCTGTTTAGTAACAAACATTACAATATCCTTGAGCAAAGAGAATGTATTGTTAAACGCCCTATAAAACTCTAGTTTTACGGCACATTTCAATTAGTATAGTATTTTATGAGGTCATTTAATTAGGACCTTTTTTTGATCAATGAAGGTATTTAGCTAGATCTTGGCGATTGATACTTAAAGAAGCAAGGGCTCTTGATATAGTGGATATAGGTAAATGTGTAGGAAAGAGAACTCTACATTGGTTGCAATTCTGTTGATACAGCAAACTAACTAAAATTGCGTAACACTATGATAAAAAAGAAACGAAGAAAAGTTTATTAACTCAGTAGGTACATACAGGCATCTAAGATAACCTAGGTGGAAATAAACAAAACGTAACCTCACGTGTACCTAAGCCAAGGTCCAAATTAGTAGGTAAACTTGCCATCTCAATGACAATCTTAAAATGACCTAATTTTACATAAAATTAATAGACAACCATTTTGATGCCGACTTATTTGACGTTATTTGGTTTAAAAATGATCTTTTTAAGATTGTTATTCATGAGTGTTTATGCCAGTTTTAACCTTAGTGTAAACTTATTAAGAACTTTGGTATTTAAACACTTTTAGTTAGTTACAATGGAACAACAGAATTGTCTCCATTACCAATGTAGAGCTGAGATCATACCAGAAGTACTTAGGTGAAGTGCAACTGAGTAATGACTGAAAAGAATGACCAGATAAACCAACAATGATAGTAGCCATTTTGGGTACACTTGTATTCATTAAAAAAAAACTAGAGTACCTAGAGTAGAATTGATAAATAGTAGCACATAGAGTGTGGGGCAAACTCATGATCCTCTGTCTACTTTTCGATGATATCTACCTACCTTCATACATAATACGAAAGCTGTTAACAAACCAAAAAAGTAATCAAACACAAAAAATGTTCAAAATACAAATTTCAAACAGGAACCACTTGAGACAACATGGCTGAATCAACAGTTATTTTCGGCACACACGAAAAATGGCGGATAAATCGAAACATCTTCGTCCTTGGCCTGGCGTTCATGATACACTTCACGGCGTTCCATGGCACTGCGAACCTGCAGAGTTCCGTGAACAGTGATGCTGGAGCTGGTGCCTTCACGCTGGCCGCAATTTACTTCTCGCTCATTATTTCTAATATCCTGCTGCCGGCTATTGTTATCAAGTGAGTGGGGATAGTGATGATCTTGAATATAGATTATATGTACAGCAAATGCGCTGGTGAATTGCCTTCCATGAAAATTTTAAGGCACCTGCTTAAGGGTCACTCTTGGTTGGCAGACGAGCTACTGTGGTTCTGCTGCAACAGTCTCTTTTTATTCCAAGTTCAACTTCAAAATCCTTTACATCTTCAACGATATCACACTGCACTATGCTCCATATAATCCAGTCTTTAGTTGGTTTGGTCTGATGGTGTCAAGGCTGGCGTAGATCTAGAACTTTAGGATTGGCTAAAGAATAAAACAAAAAAAGGATCTCTACCTCAAAGATGTTTGTGTTCTCTCTTCTCGAAGTCGTGAAAAATGCTGGCAGCCAAACACACTACTCATCCTTCGTGGAAAAAAAACATAGCATGCCTACTAGGTACTCTAGGCTAGGTATAGGTAAATGGTTTTTTTTTACGTTCCAGATGGTTAGGCTGCAAGTGGACAGTAGCACTATCCTTCATAGCGTACATGCCATTCATCATTGCGCAGTTCTACCCGCGTCTCTACTCGCTGGTGCCAGCTGGCATGATGGTCGGCTTCGGCGGCGGGCCTCTGTGGTGCGCCAAGTGCACCTATCTCTCTGTGGTAACATTCATTTTACCTACCTAGCATTGTGGGCCAATTAGTGGACTCGATGGTAATAAGCCTTCTATATGAACATAGGTGAAAAACAGAGTCGAGCAACGCTCAGTAGTTTATATACGAGAAGTTTTAGTATCAACAAGATCATCGATATAGGTACAGTTTATTATTAAGTAGCTAAGTATGATTGGTCTTATCTTCTGCCTCGAATTTAATTTATGATAAGTACTTTACCTACGATGACGCGTACAAACAACTTCAACAATATCTAGAGTATTTGCATTCTGTTGTGGATATCCTTGAAAATATAATTTATTACGGATACTGCCACCTACCTAATGACACCCGCATTACTGTGACTGGTTGGGATTTTTGTCCCAACGAGACAGAGTGACTGATACCATTTGCCCTCATTCGTAAACAAAGTTCAAAGAACGCAGTTTTTATGTTTCCTAGCTTTGACCAGAACACTAAGAATAATGAGGAAAACCATTTGGTAGTTTTATACTTTTCTCGTCTTATGAAATCATTTCCTGTTAGTTATATTTTTTGCACATTCTAGGAAGAAAAGTCCTCTACTCAAAATAATTTGTAGGTACATCACCTACAAATTATTATCATGGTCTAGGTACTTTTTATTGATCACAAAATTGCCGGTACTTATCAACCGGATCCCAAAATCGATGTTATGTTAATATTAGTTACTGTTGTGACTTGAATTTTAAAACAGCATATCAGGATACTTTTGCTAGTAGATAGGTTAATAAATAGGTGCTTTGTAGTTACGGATAAACACTTCTGAATTGAATATTTTAGTAATGTACTTGCTTAACTAGCTAGTATTCAAAAAACAAAGAAGGCGCATTCCAAGAGACCACGATTGTGAGGCAAATATATAAGATTTTCCTCACACTCTTAGTGTGCTCTGAGTTTTTTTGAATCACGTCTAAGAATATCGGTGTGTACCAGAATATTGATCAAACAATATTAATATGCAAGGAAGATGCCTGTAGTTTGAGGTAATAAGTGTACCTACCCAAGTACCTGTATAGTTTATGAATGAGATTGTGTAACCCGGAACTGTAGAAAATACCTTATACTCGAAGTGGTTTAGCGGATACCGACATATTAGTGGCTCCAACACGAATATCGGTGTTGGACACGGTGTGAGGGTGGCTAGGGGGCTTAAGCCTCCCCCTATATAGTGTATACAGCGTGTAGCTACAATGGCGACATTAAATTAACCAGCGTATCCGGTTTCGCGTTTTCAGAATATAGACATATTTTTTATTTCATTAAACATAAGATTTATCGAAATAAATCAATTTTCTTAAATAACGCCTCGGAGCAACCTGTACGTAAGAGCAGAGGTCATCTGTCGGGTTCACGGGTCATGACCGCCCAGGCAGGCGCGGGCGCGGGCGCGGCGCGGTTTGCGACGTTGCCGTTCAATGCAGAACACGTAGGTAAAGACACTCATAGGATGATTAATTTTTGTTGCGTATTTTACTATTAAGTTTGTTTGAAAAAATCTAAATTTCTATTTTGGACTTTAATTATTTTTTTATTTTTTTTATGAATACTTACAAGTAGCTCTACCCGTGTGTTCATTTAATGTCGCCATTGTAGCTACACGCTGTATATAGTGTCAAGAGCTTTATTTATTTATTTATTATTTATTATTAAATTCATTCTTTGAACTCTTTGTCAGCCGCCTCGGCACAGTCAGCACCGCCCGCAGTTGTGGGCGTTTCTTGTATTATACCTTCTTGTACACAAAGGTGGACCAAGGTTTGTCAGAGCAAACCTTAATAGCCCTCCATAATCCTGGCCCCCCTGATCATGTTGTCTATTCAAAGGTAGCGGAGCCATACGCGAAGCTATCAGGCGTCCCCGCTGAAGTGCTGGTGGTGCGATTCTTCGGACTCTTCTTCATGTTTTACCAGATGGCGCAGATCTGGGGCAACCTCGTCTCTTCTGCTAGTAAGTTAACTTGTGCTGGTTTTCGAATATCGACCCTGTTCGCTGTAGCCATGGTCGCAAGTGCGTCTACAGCCTTAGATATATCGATTAGGCAGAATCAATTCATTCGATAGTATCATTCTACAGCTACCCAAGCAAAAATCCAATGACTTCCTGTTAATAATCGCCAGATAGGTATTTTGACGACCGTGGAATTGAAAGTAAACTAGTAAATACTTGACCATGACTTGCTTTGACTAGTCAATCTATTCTTAGGTGCATGCTAATTATAGACAAATCATTCCACAAATCCTAAGCGACTCAAAGACCTTATAAAATTTTAAAAATAAATAAAAAAAGTTTAGATTTATCAAATATCGTATCTTTGCACTGGTGACGTCACGACATCTACCTACACGATGTCGGAGAGTCGCACTGTGTCGGTGCTGATAACAGTAGGCGCTTTTGTTTGAGTCTGTACTTCGTTCGCTCAATTCTGAGTTGAGAGTTCAGAGTTCAATTCTGGTGATGAAGTTTTTAGGCGTCCGTGGTTTAAAGACTGCTTGAGTCGGGACCGACAGTTTTACCTACGTGTCTTCCGAAGAACGGAAGTGCTCAGATGTAAATGCCACTAGCGGTCACCCATCCAAATAGTGAAGATTGACTAAGCATGCTACGCCACGAGCCTGTACCTACTTACAATCAGTATCGTGTATGTGTCGTCAGTGTCAGGTAGCAAAAACTTACAGTTTTTTTCAGACATTTACCTTGCATAAGGCTAAATTCAAAGAGGTTTTTATTCATTTTCAGTTCTAACTTCATCACTTGGAGACGATATTTCGCTCAATGAGACATCGATATCCTCATTTAGCAACGCGACTGCAATCCCGAGTATTGACTTCGGAGCTGTATGCGGAGTCAACTTTTGCAGTGCAAGTGGCTCCCACGTGAGTTAAAAAAAAACATTGTGACTAAGTAAGAGCTAAGCGATTAGAGAAAAAAGCGTTAGGAAACAATAAATATTATAATACCATCTATGTCAATAGATACTTATACTATGAAGTAAGTTCTCGAACCAACCATGACTTTGACATTGAATTGGTTACAAGAATTAAAGTATCTTAGAAAACAGCTACATGTGAGTTAGCTATGGATATGGCTTAGAATATAGAATCTGAGGGATATGGGTAGCTATTTGTGATTATGAAATAGCTATTTAAGTAGGTATCGATAGATAAAATAGAGATTATGATATTCGTTTCAGGAAAATTCAAACCTTGAGCCACCTTCTCCGTTGAAGATCCAAGTGATAGCAGGAATATTCCTGGCATGCATGGCATCGGCTGTTCTTCTGGTCACATTCGGAGTTGATTCTCTATCTAGGTATGCTCTTGTCCGTGTAAATAATCAAATTGTTAATATTATTGCTGTGCACTTTTCATATTTTTCGTCATTGTTAGCAAAAGCATTGCATGTTTATTTCAAATCAAATTATATATCAATATATTTTGGATATCAAAACATATCCATATGTTGTTAGTAAACTTAAACTTATTTGGTAGATTACTCAGATAAATCTACGCATCATCATCAGCCGAGCAAGTCTAACATTCGAACTCATAAACAATGTTGAGGCTGCTCTAAAAGCGGATTTAGGCGCTGGAAGGGGCTTTAGGAGAATGCTGGTCGAAACGGTTTGAGGGACTGTTCAATATCTTTATGAGTTTGGGGGTAAGAATCCCTATATTTCCAGACTGTACATTTTAAAGCCATTTTCTTTACAACCAGCTGAAATTTGAAGCTTCCCAGTAGTAGTTGGGTCTACGAGTGCTATGACTTATTTACTCATCAACACTTTTTCAGAATAGGTGCAGTACGCACAACGGATCTTTATCCCTCTGTAGTTAGGTGCAACAAACGATAGCGCATGTTGTGTGGAATTTGCTTACCTCCAATTCGACCAAAAATTGGGTTCTGCTCAGATACTTCAGAGGGATAATGATTGTGATTACTATTCCTATGAGCTACTACTGAGAGCTTTAGTTGTTCCACTCCAGGTATAGGTCAGGGCGCAAAGCGTCCAACGAAGGTAAGTCTGGTGTGCGCCTCCTTGCGGTGACATTACGGCAACTGCGACATCGGTACCAGCTGCTGCTGTTGCCTGTCATCGGGTACATCGGCGCGGAGCAGGCGTTTATGGCCGCTGATTTCACGCAGGTGAGAATGTCAAGCAAACAGTTAATGGTATTGCGGATATAATAATCTAAGGCTCTAAAGAAAGTATAGCCATGAGGACGATTTTGCAGTTTGGCACGTAATTTAAAAAACATGTGGTTTTTAATATTTTCTGCGTTTCCCAAGTAATATTACGTAATTATAAGTAATATTATGTTAGTAAGTTTATTGAAATTGTAGTTTGGCGACATTCCTGAACCATTTTCTACGACTTAGTGTTGTAAAAGCTTTTTTTATATGATTAATTTCATAATTAAGTCGATAGACATGAAATTGAACCAAATTGATGAAATTATCAAATGTTTAGTAAATATTCAACAGATCAAACAATAGATAGGTATATTTTATAGTAGGTCTATTAGTGGTGTAGTAGGTTTTATAGTAGGTTTTTCGTTTAAACCCTTCATTTATTTCAGGCGTTTGTGGGCTGTTCGTACGGCATCAGCAATATTGGCTTCGTGATGATCTGCTTCGGGGTGTTCAACGCAATGGCCGCTCCCATCGCTGGCGGCCTCGTCAAACTTACCGGAAGATTTCCTGTTATGGTCACTGCTTTGGTAAGTATTCATGATTAGTCAGAACTTGTGGAATTAAATGATTTATTTGCGTGAAGAGTGGTAGCTACATGTTATGAACTAAAATAGGCTATTGATTCTCACACTTCAACAGAGAAACTTAGCATGCAAATTTAAAAATAACACAATATGGTATGGTTAAAATCCATAATGTAAATGATGTCTCTTATCGCGCTTTAAGCAATCCATAAAGTAATCCATATTACAAGCTTTGCTTAGTTTGGGACTAGAGAGCGTCGTGTGAAATGTCCATGAATATTATTTTTTATTATTTCAAGATAAGCATAGCGCTTGAGATCATTATTCTTTTATAGTTTCTGCAAACAACCACTTACAAAAGCCACGTACTAGTAACCATTTTTCATATTTGATACAAATTATATTATACTCTCGACATTTCTAGCTGTTGAATCTTTGCCTCATCACGGCTCTTCTAATCTGGAGACCAAACCCTGAGCAGTGGATAGTTCTGTACATCCTTGCAGCCGTTTGGGGCACTGCTGATGCCGTATGGCTTGTACAAGTCAATGGTAAATTATCTCTTCATCTTCTTAAAGTTGAACCCAATATAATAACCCTCGGACCATACTCTTTTTGACCAAATAAGCTGTGTTGCTATAATTTTTAGATAGCTTTATTTAGGTATCTTTTCGAATTATTCCAGAAATCCGTATCAATGTTGATTTCATTGGCTATGTCGCCGTATCATGCCACGGTAATGGGGATTTCGGGAAAAAAAATCGATGTCCGTATTGATGGAGATATCAGGAATATATCATCAGAGCCCTATTATGAAAAAAGAAACTGTTGCTTGTTATTAACAGGAATCTAAAAAAACACAGTTAAAATAATATTCATTACAAGGAAAAATAATATGGAAAATACATTTCTAAATTAAAAGCAACGTATTTCCACACGTTTTTTAAAGTTTTTTATTTTTTTATTTAGATCAACGTGGTCGACAGTCTTTTGTTGTTTATATTTTTCAGCTTTATCTGGCATTTTGTTCCCGGGTGATGAAGAAGCTGCTTACTCTAACTTCAGGCTGTGGGAAGCAACTGGTAGCGTCCTATCTTACGCGTCAGCACCCTATCTTTGCGTTAAGACTAGGTCAGTACGAACAATGACCATCCATGACCACTACTAGACTGACCACCGACTATTATTGACTACTGATGAATATCAATGACTGATTTATTTGACAACTAACCACTAAACAACCTACCTATAGTGTCAATAGTGGTAAATCTTCAAGGTGTAAATCTTTTTGTGATGTCCCATTTAATTCTTAAAAGGACTTCCGCAAAGTCACGCCCGATTCTATTACCTATTATAAAAAAAGCTGTAATTTTTTTGTTTAAAAAGAACAGTAGCACGTTAGATTAGTTATTAGTTTAGTTCAGAGCAGCACCACCTGTAAAGGTGAAGCCATAAGACCCAGGGGTGTAGAAATAATTTGAGGCCTAAACCTACCTTGCTCCCCTCCGGGGGAGTAAAGATGAACGTCGTCGTAAATTTTTTTTCTCATTTTCAGACTATACATACTTCTTGGTTTACTACTAGTAGGCTTCACTGGCTACAGCACTATAGAAGTGATGGAGTACAAAGTGAAGAGATCTCATCATCGAGAGAGGAACTTTGAACTCGTTGATGGGAAAGATGAAACTGAGACGATGCAGTGACCTTTTTTTATCTGAAAACAGTGTTTTTTGTTGAAAAGAATAGATACAGAAGATTGTAGATTTAAAATCATTGTGTAAGCATAATTTATGTAAATACGTTAATCAATATTATGAAATCATATTTTTGTTTTTTATTACCTACAAGTCGGGTACGGGGTCGGCCGAGAAAGCGCTGGAGGGATGACCTTGACGTGTTTTAGACGGATTGGTGGGAAACCGCCAAGGACCGGGATAAGTGGAAGGGTTTGGGGGAGGCCTTTGCCCAGCAGTGGGACGAGATAGGCTAGTATAAAAAAAATTACCTAAAAGTAGTTTTAGTACCCAACTCCATGCGATCAAATAATATAATTAATGATGATCCCCATTTATACAGCATCAGGAGCCACTTTTTACCTATGCCCCTATTGATGAGACACTGCAGTACCTGGGACATTATTCAGATGGAGTAGGCTTGCCGAGCACATATACCTACCTGCCATCCTCTCAGCCTAGTCGGCCTTATCCACAGGAAAAACAATGTCAATACGTGCGGACCTGACTAAGCCGCGTGTTTCCTCACGATGTTTTCCTTCACCGCCTGAGAGCACTGGCATTGCGTACATAAAATTTTGTGAGTAGAAAAACCAATTGGACCACGATCAGATATAGAGCCTACGACCTTAGGATCTGAAGGCATGGTCACTACTAGTACACTACCGGTGCATAATATTTATTTTGTAAAAAAATAATAAAACTACAAATAAGTCAGTAGATCATCGTTTTTATTTTCTCGACATAAATAATGAAAGTCTGTTGAATCGTCTATCAACTAAAAGCTAAATCGAACTAAGTACAATTCTCGCGAAAAAATGTGACTAAAATGATAACTTAGTTTAAATACATTTTGGATTACCCACACACTAGTGTTCTCGTGTTTGTTTTATTTCATTCGCTAATCAACGCGCAAATACACAAATAATCGTCATCGGCCTTTGTGACTTTTGCAGACGATTTAATAATACACAAATAATAATACACTAAATAAACATTCGTACAATCATAAGTCACTGGTCCATTACGTTAGTTACAATAAAAGCTGTGAATCTTATTAATTAACCCTATCACTATTTAAGATTTCCTCTCTTATATTACTATACACAATGTATTTTCATTGACCGATTTAAAGCGTAAAACCGTAATACTTTTCTGAAGAACATTATTATTATTTTCTAATATTAAGGGGAAGACTGTTAACTGTTGAAGGCACAATTTACTAAATTCACCAAAAGTAGCACCTTATTATTCATGATATGATGTATTCTTAAAAACAAAGTTACAATTAGCCACTGGCGATATAAAATACACTAAATATCAAAATTGAATAAAGTCCAGCAAAAAGCATATAATCTTAACGTTTATTCTATTTTGGCAATTAAGGAGATTACCACAGGTAAACACCACAATTATTATTCATAATACACAACTACGACAGCATTATAATAATTATTATTCGTAAAATGTGTTATTATTAAAAAAAAATTACTGTATTCAATCAAGGGCAATAATGAAATAATAAAAACAAGTGCCTACCAGTTGCTATTTGTTGCGTGTATACGAACAATAATTATTATAGCTATTAAGTACATACACTGTATGCTGTATTTACATAAAAAAAGTTTTTCAGAAGACTGCCAAAAATGTAAAATTTCAATACCACCGATTAAATAAATAAATTAACAAAACATGTTAGTGGCTGGGATATACAATTATGTACAGTTAGTATCATTAGCAAATGATGAGAAAAAGTTTCAAAAATGTTTAGTCATAATTAAGAAAACTAGAAACTTTGTAATGTTCTTTTCCCAACTATAATTAAGAAGTAAAAACACCCTACAAGTAGTTTTTAGGTAAATTATGATTAAAGGCACAATTTTGAAATCCTGAAAAAGTTATCTACTTCTAATGCTGACTGTACAGTATGTATTTTCAACGGTTTTTATTTTCGAAAAAAAAAATGTTGATACGATTACTTACTGCATTTACATAATAGAACTTAATGTAAGAATTTAAATACTTAGCATTTTCCAAAAACACAAAATATACAGTTTTGTAATTATTCAAACAGGAATTTACCGGTGATGTATTTTGTAAACGGAAGCATCCAAAGTCTTAAATGTTATCATAACATGATATTATTATACATTATTATTATTACTGTAGTTCGGTATCAATATACTGAGCTTTCTTCAGGTGTGATGTATATAAATGCTACATTTTATCTACTTAATGAAGCTACTATACATCTTTATAACTAAGTTTAACTGTATATTGAAAATACATAAATTTGTGACCCTGTATACAATTATGTATGAACAATAGCCTCAAATACAAGGCAAAAATTTAATACAGTTTATTATTTACAAACAATTTTACAAAAAATAATAATCTACGATCATGATATTGTAGAAATTTTAGCACCAAACATTACCTATTCGTTGATTTAGTAAGGAACATTTCAAATCTAGTTAATGGTCACTATTTAGTAGTTATTAGGAAATATATTTATGAATTTTGAGCAATTTAATTTTTGCTAATAAATCCATTAATCTGTGACAAAATGTACATAAAATAAATGTTTATCTTATAATTACATTCTAAACAAGTTTATTATTTGGACGGCAAAATATTATTTACATTAAAACACATAAAACAAACAACTGTTTAAACAAAGCATACTTATCTGTAACTAAATGCAAAAGTACCTAAAATGAACAGGAAGACTTATGATGCAGAAACGATGACTAAAAGTAATGTATTATTAATAATACACAACGTATATTAATACCTTAATTCTAATTATTATGATAATAAAATAAATCAAGTGAGAAATGCAGTGAAGATGAAATTGATGCGTCCGTTAAAATGCTTATCCTAAGTGGACCAAATGGTGTAAAATTATGGTTTGTAAAAACACAGTGTATTATTATAATAATGGACTGGGTTGTTTAGGGTTAAGTCGACAATTGAGTGAAACTGGCCAATAATTGGTGGAACTACTACATGCGAGAATCTATTTCTGAGAGTGATTTGCAGTGATAATTTCAAAATGTTAACCAGAGGTTAACCTCGAGGTTAGTTTTGTATCAAAACCAAACACGCTGGTGTATCGAATACTCAAATATCTTTAAAGTAGGTACCTACTTAGTTCAAGCTTACTCAAATGCTCAGGTATAATGAAAACTTTTTAATTCTATAAAACAAAGACTATGTGATGATCGTACAGTGTTGAACGACATAGAAAATTATGTGATAGATTGTGATCTTGCATTCATTAACACGGCCAAACAAAGTTTTCTGTGTCGCATAAAAACTGCAGTAGTGAAGGAAAAAAATAAAAATAAGCACAATTCTAACTGGGACTGGTTGTATTGCTCCTCGGCTCTGCTTTGACAGATCCATTCATTTTAGGACTAATGTTATTCTGTATAGAAACAGCTGGAGCCGTGCCTACTGTAGACGCATTCTTTTGACAACTCGCACAAGGCATCAACCTCCGCGAAAGTACCGCTTTTAGCTTCAAGGCAGGTCCAAGCTTCATCTGCAGCATGCCTGTCAGATGGTCTTCAGTCAGCATCGGCAAGCCAGAGCCGTCGATTCTCTGCTCACGGAAATTCTGTAACAAAAATACCTCAGCGTCATTCCAAGCTACTAGTGTCCGTAATTAGTAAAAAAAGTGGAAGTTGCGGTCGAGCGTGCACCTGTCGCCACGTCAGGCTGTGTCGTGGGACCGAACCATCTACATACTTGTAGCCTTTAAGGTTCATTAACAAAGAAAAGCTAAATTCCGTTCATGTCTTACAATGAACGGATCCATTGTTTACAAAAATAGTTGTACTGCTTCTGTTTGAAAGAAGTGTTGAACACAATATACAAGGGTATTTGATCGGTGACACATAAAGCGATTCCTGCAAGAGCAAGTTCTTATAGAGGTAGTTGACAGGAGGCAGCGCGCCGCGCCGCATCTCGAATGAAGTGGAAAGCATCAAGACGATCCGCGGCGGATCGACAGGTCGCGGGCGCAGCGTCCAGCGACCTGTCATCTCCGCGGGAACGTTGACAAAAACCGCGGCGGGTACGTGACGTCCTGCGCTCTCCTCCCGACCCCCTCGCCTCCCCTCCTTTCGCATCACCGCCGCCGCCTCGCCGAGCTCGACCACTTTTTACCGCGCGACATTTGCCCGGAGTTCGATCCGTGTCATCCGACGTATTCCTTTTTTAAATTGCGCCGAGCGATGCTCGATTATTTTTATTTTTTAATTTTATAAGGCTTCGAGGCAACAGCCATAGCGCGGTAAAAAGCGATGGCTTACAAAAAAGTCTATGAATAATTAAAGCGAGATAGCTACTGGCTAGATCATGGGAACGGAATTATTTAGCGGCAACAGGTCGGCGGCGGCAGCGCAGGCAGCGCTCGCTCTGAAGGACAGGTCAATTTGCGGGAGAGTCGTTTAGTTCCTTTTCAGTTTGCCATTCGAGCCGGCAAATTTACTTTTATGCAAATTCAAAGCGCTCTCGAGCGAGATTAGAACCGTTCTAAATATAATGGAGTTAAATAAAGTGGAACGTATGGTTGGAGTGACCCGGGTAACCTTCGGACGTCGTGGTTTAGGGGCATATTTATCTTTAATGGGGGTTAGACGTGGAATCGGTTCGGGACTAATGGTCGTGCCCCGCGGTCCGAGTGACCTGCGCCGGATAAATGAAGTGGAATGATATTCGAGAAAATTGTTTAATTGGGGGTCGAATTACTGGTTCCAAGAAGCATCTCTCCCGCGGCTGGAACCAGTTTCGTTTATTTGACCTTTTTGGATGCCACATTGTTAAAGAATCGTTTGCCCTTGGCCTGTGACATCGACGAAGGTAAACATTCGTGTTCTTTTTGTCGTATTCATTAGTTCTTCGAAACTCGATCCTGCGTTTAAGATTGGTATGCGAGTACCTTTACGATGTATGAAGTGAATTGCTGCAGTGCCTCAGGACTGGAAACTAGTATCCACTATACCGCAGGAAAGGAGCAAGTTAATTACACATACAATGACAGATGGCAAGACATCAACGTCCACGACAAATTGGCTTTTATCCGAATAAAATTATCATTAGCAAGTTTCAGAGCATATTGTCTGGGGCCTAAAGCACCCCGAGCGGTCGCAATCCCGCATAATATTTACGTAGGCTGTATAGTAAACAGGTTAAAGATACTGCGTATCGCCCGTGGCCATGAACCAGGCTTTAAATTGCGCCCGTGTAGCCAGCAGCCGACGAACAGGTTGGAAGGGAGCAAAAAAGGTTAAAGTATGTTCGTTGGGTCGGGGGTTCGGGGAGGGGGCTAATGACAGGGGCGGCGCGGCGCCCGAGGCTGCTACTGCGCGCAAATTGATGCCTGCGCCCTCGCAGGAACCTTTGCTCCCGGCTAGTGATGCGCCGCTCGATACCGCAGTGACAAGCACGCTCGCATCGAATTATGGCCGAGAATTTATCGTAAGTCGGAGACCCGTGAATGTTTAATGTTTGCACATTTATTTCAAAGTATTATTGGCGCAGTTCATCAGCTTAAATATTATTAGAATCAAAGCAGTAGAGTAATTTTCTTGCTGACTAGAAATTGATGATTAGACTATACACCAGCATTCAACTTGATTGATATGATTATAAGAATTTAAACGCAAACCATTTTAAAGTTTAATCTAATACAACAAAGCGTAATCGATATCCAAAATAAACAAACCACGATCTAGGCTTCATAATAATGCATTAGAACAATGCTGTGCACGCAACGTGCAATCTCGCCGGTGTCTAATCATAGAGTATCGACGTCGATAATCAACATACCGATCGCATCACTACTCAAGGCCCGCATTACACTATAAAGATTGCTATTAACTAAAGGCATGGCCGCACTGACTTATATTTAGAGCTGACGGTGCACGGCTGTAACGTAATTATAATCTGGGCCCATCGCCATTTCTCGATACTTTTTTATTTTTAAAGAGGTAAGGGGTCATGGGACGGACGCTGGGCCGTCTTGATTCTTTTTTTAGCAATTGTCGTTTTGCTCCGTAGAGCGGTACTTTCTAACTTTTACTTTGTAATGGAATCATTAAAAAAATCGGGCACTTAGTATGTTATTATTATTTTTTGTGTTCACGATAAAAATGTATCAGCTAATTATGTGTAGATATGGCACTATATTGCTTCGCTTTTATTTGAAACTTTCAGATGACCTACATATTGAAATGCTTGGAGAATGACTGCTGCTGGTCATTCATCTGAGACCTTCCTTTCTTCAAAAGACTTTACTCAAGCTGTACTAGATTATTAGCAATGGATAAGCTAAGAAAATGATCTTCAGATTGTCCTTAAACTGCGGCACCAGAGTTGGACCTCCTACGTATACTTTGATAGACGTTCATTTGTCTACAAATACTGCAAACATCTTATTATACCTACTATTATTTTAACCACAGTTTAAGACAACTCAGTTCCACTGTCCAAATATTTCGGCGTTCGTCTGACCACAAATTACCTTTCATCTCTTAGAAAGCTTATCATCTCGGGCATCGGTGCGCAGGCGCAGGCGCAAAAAGCTTCCACACAATAATTGGAAAATAACCTAACACTGATCTGTGGGAGTGGCTTCATTCTACGTCAGAGCGAGATGAAGGAACTTCCACGTTGATTGAAAAGAGATGGAAAGCGTGGGTGGGCGGGAACAGCCGAGCTCGGTCGATCGCGTCCGACGGTAGAATAGAAACCGCCCAGCCGACTTTGCTTGTTCCTTTCCATCTAAGTTGACCTCTGGCTTGTATCGTCGCGGAATGATTCATGGGTCAATCTAAGCTGGGTTGTTGGCAACAATGCATAGTATGCATCTCAATGGATATTACCGCTAATGTATTTTATATTCCACTATTAGAATGTATAGTATTTGAACTTCGCCTCAGCACTTCTAATTAACTCGAAGTTTCATTGATACAGTCTTGGTTATTTGTGTGAATATTTCGTACGTTTTATGCTAATAGTTTTGTGAATAATTGAATTTGCATTTTGCACCTTGTTCGTTTAGATTTAATGGCTGCATATTGCACGCCCATATCATTATTTTAAAAGTTAATGAACAATTCGTATTAAGAATTAAATTACAATGTTAAACTAAGCTTTTCAAGACAAAACGTTTGGTCATAAACAAAAGAGTTATTAAAACATCTAATAAACTAAATAGTTCTCATCCACTTAAGATCTAACAGAAAGTCTTGTAAGTAGACTTTTGGTCTTCAGATTAAGTCAGTTTTTTGGTAAAAGTCGTAAGAGAGTTTTTTTATGCAACTAAATGATAGAACAAACCGTTGGCCCACCTGATATTAAGCCGTTACCTCTGCCTATAACAATGCATTGCCTAACTGAGCATCCACAGAGGACGTGCCTTGTGATGCATCTGAGACAAAGGTGTTAAGTCTCATGTGCTTGTAATTACACCCGCACCTATACCCTTCAAACCGGAACACAGCAATGCGAGCATCACTGCTTGGCGGCAGAAATAGTACTTTAGTACTTCCCCGGACGAGCTCTTTCACAAGAAGCTCTACTACTACTAACGAGAGTAGACTTTTCCCAAAAACGGATTCCAGTAGGTCCAAAATTTACAAGCAGTTTAAGATAAGATAAGATAAATTTTTATTTGTCCCCAGTATAAATACAGTAAGTACAGTTTAGGAGATATAAATATAAATATTCATGGACATTTCACACAACGCCCTCTAGTCCCAAACTAAGCAAAGCTTGTAATATGGGAACTAGATGCTGATAGAATACTTATATACTTTTTTTTGTAAATACATACTTATAATACATAGTAACACCCAGACATAGAACAAACATCTATGTTTTTCACGCTCAAATGTTTGTTCTCAGTGGGGATCGAACCCACGACCCACAGCACGGAAGGCAGAGCTATTACCGACTGAGCTGTGACGCCTGTCAAATTGTCAAGATGTTATGGGTTTTCCCAGACAGATCCAAGTCCACTTTTGGGTTGACCCGGAGCTTCAGTCCACGAGAATGTAGCCAACGTAACTGATTTCGATGAAACTCTGCACAAATATAGCTTGTTTTGTGAACACGGACGTTGGGTATAAGTGATTGCGAATAATCCATAATTTACCCAGTGCAAGAGAAATTGCTAACTAAATGAAACTATGTTTTACAATAATGTCCAATAAACAACTCATCGCAAATACAACTGTAATCATAAACTTAATTGATTAACTAGTAGTTTGAATTATACAAGAGGTTAAATTGAGGTTATTTTAATAGCAGAAGTTAATTACTCACCAGACTTTGGTCTAGTGATGTGGCTTAAACAATTGATGTGACGTTTGTTTTTGTTTGAATACTAAAATCTGATACTAAGTGCGGCTTGCACCAGAATCACTAAACATATTTAACAGTTAAATCGATTTAAATCTGACGTATTTGTATGACTTGACAACTCGCTAAATACTATTTAAGAGTTAAACGCGTTTAGCGATTCTGGTGCAAGCCGTCCTTAGATTCTATCGTGGTAAAATGATGGAACCAGCGGTTTTTATTAATGCTATCTTAGTTCATGAATTAGCACCTAAAATGGGCATCAATCGATCAGATTTTAAATTCATACAAAAAAACGCTAATTTATTTTATTTTCTATCAAAACTTCGTCTATCACTATATTTTTCAAGTTTTCTGTGATGAAATATAAAAATTCATAGAAATTAAAAAAAAATCAGTTCTTTTTTCAGATAATATTCAGACTATTCCAGTCTGTTCTTGGATTGAACTTATAAGAGGTATTCATAATATATTATCGAATTATAATTTAGTCCCACTCCCAAGACTAATCCCGGTCTTGATCCGTTTTTCCCAGCACTAACCACCGTTCTCCCAACTCCCGTTAAGCAAACACTGAACCCGTTACTAAGTGTTGGAGTTATTGCATTGTTGACCACCGCTGCACTTGATGGAACTTCAAATATAATTCTAAAGTAACTTGTTTTCCGAGGTCTAAATAAATACTTTTTTGACATATTCAAAGTAGGCAGATTATATTCATGGCTAACGTTAAGTGTTCGAATTCTAATAGAATGAGTATAAATATAATATTTATTAATAAAAGACAGTAAAGTTCACAAAAACAGAAAATATATGAAGCACGTGGTTGTAGTTCGGCTTGTTATATCACTTATTCTAAAAAAGTTACGAAAACTTAAAAACTCCTTACAAAAGACTTCAACGCGCTCGATGTGCTACGGTTTTTTATGTGTTTCACTTTTACGTTTTTCTTTTTTGTATTAGGGTTTTGTTTTTCTTGACCTAGCTTTTTAAGGACAAATCCTGGTTCACTATTTCGCTTGAAAATACAGTTAAACTGACCTAAGTCAATATTAAAAGACAAAAGAGGTTGGCGTCTTACGAATAACATACACTACCTATAGATTTTTGTTAATTTCTCGCTCCATATTTACGACTTTTTATTTAAAACTTTGATTCATTTTCCGCAAATCAAACAACAAAATATACCTAATACTTTCGAAACGTGAATCGATCCTCACGATTTTATCGATATATTAACAATCGAGCGGTCGGTATCGTAAGCGCGGTATTCTAGTGAAACAATCTACTTGTTCATCGATAGTAGATTCTATCGGCTCGTGCCACTTGTAAACTGCTAGAGGGTGGCTTGGTTTTAATTTTATCGATGTTTTGCTAAAGTTAATAAGGTATTTACGGGATTGTTGATAATTATTTAGCAGATAGAAAGAAGAATCGAGAATAATACATTATTGCAGTAAACTTATCTATTTAAAATAAAAATATACCAATAACTGAATATAAGCTTGACATTCTTATTCCAAGTTTTTTGTTAATCATAAAGATACTTTAAAAATGTTTTTAGAATATTTATGGCAATATTGTAATGTTATAACTAAGTAATATCAAGTGAGGATCAATTACTGACTTGTAGATCTTAAACTATTGTCACATAATTTCTATCGATAATTTTATCGATGACCTACATTATCGACAGCGCCCATCCCTAACGCGGCACGAGTAGCGGTCGCGTGCCGGCGCGCCCTCTACCGCGAAGAAAGTGCACTTCATAAGGATAGACATTATAGATACTTATCTATACAGTATAATGATATTTTCTTAATAAGGACGCGGGCACTGGGTGAAGGGATTGTTTTATTGGCTACAACTTTTTAGTTCTTTTAAAAAGTCACTGGTGTAGATGCCGTTGTTGTATTTTCTAAACTAACCAAAGACAGCTAAGATAGATTATAAAAATAATTGAATTGATGATAAAAACATAAACTGCAAGATTGCATTGTTTTTTGATATGCTGTAACTTTTTTAAATTAAATTATGTGCTGAACATATAGATGGCCCACCTGATGTTAAGTGGTACCTTTATATTCTATGGTTAGACCGTTATCTGGTTACCTGATGACGTCACAGCGGTTTAAGTTTATCTTAAATGGCCCCTCGGCATAAATCTTCGAGCACTTTATCGGTAGTCAGGCCTTAATGCGAATAAGCGATCACTTCTTAAAGTGGTCCCGGAAACCACGGAGTTCTTTGGCTTTGTAGTTACATAGGTACATTAATAGGTGTGTTTTTGAAGCAGGTTTGCCACTTAAATTGCACTAGTACTAGATTTTTTAGGCTATATTCAGCCTGTTTTGGATTGAGTCATTGGGTTATAAATCATTTTTGTCTGTCTCGCTCAGATATGATAAAAAAAACCGATGTCCCACCTGATGTTAAGTGGTTATAAAATGCATTGCCTCACTGAGCATGTCCACTGAGTCTGTTTTTTTAAGTCGTTAAAAATATTTTGTGACTGATTACCAGCAAATTTTCATTTGATTCTTCTTCTTTCATTCTTTTATATCTACCTAAGTACCTATGCACATATGGGCAATCGTTTAAACTAAGTTTTTTTTCATTTCTTATAATTTTTTTAATTCTGAAACTGTAATCTACTTACGATGCTGACTGTACGTGTATGCTACCAAGATACAGTTCCTAGCAATCTACATTACGAGGCGAATAAACAATAATATTACATCTCTAATGGCGAGTCAGACAAGACCCATGCAAATGCAGCTCATACATATTCATTGAACAAACAAACGCATGCCATCTTGTCCTACCACACTGGGAGATATGGGCTTGTAGGGAGACCATAAAAAGGTACTAATCAGATCTTTACAGCATTATCATAGTTTGTATGTGAGGCTGCCCCCGTATGCCAATCTTTAGCTGTCAAGTTATATTTCACTGCCTAGTGTAATTTCTTCAGGTCACGTGGTATAATTTTGTACCACGTGATCATTCTTTTTAGACACTTAACAGCAAAATATGCGCGAAAACACATCAAATGACGTCATAATGTCACTATTTAGTCACAGAATAACTATGATTTAGTATGAACTGACCATGATTTAAAACTTTGCAGTTCAACTTTGATTGGCATACCAATGCTGGTAGTGGTTCCTTATTCCACGATCTTGGGCTATTTACGAGAAGTTTATTAAATAATAAGTTTAAAAAACTAGAAAACTGCCTTCAATTTGACTACCAGCTTCATCATCAGATGATGATGATGACAGTTCATTGGGAATGTTCTAGTCACTATAAAGACCACTTAAAAGTCACAGGCAAGCAAATTACGCAATTTCGTGCACGTGGTTGGCATATTTTTTTTTCAGTTATTTCTATTTATAACCCAAACTACTGAACCGATTTTAATGAAAATTAAATGGGACCAATCTGAAAGTATATTCTTTCAGATAAGGAAAAAATTTTTGAAATCGGTTCATAAGTGACGTAGTTCTAAGGTAACAAACATAAAAAAAACATACAACCGAATTGAGAACCTCCACATTTTTAACCGACTTCCAAAAAGGAGGAGGTTCTCAATTCGGTTGTACGTTTTTTTTTTAAGTCTGTTAAAAAAGCATGATTGGTAAAAAGTTAAATTAAAGCCAAGCAACGTTAAGTAGGTTCTTTCTTACTTACTGACTATTTCATCGTTTAATGTAAAAATAGCAAAATTTTATTTTTATAAATTACTATGGGTATAAGGAATTAAATAGATACTAATTATGTATAAGTTGTACAACATTCTCAATTTCATAATAAATTAGCTAGCAATGCATAAATTAAAAAAAATATTCAACAAGCATCTTGCTTATCACCTCGTCGATCTAAAAAGGTCCAACGCGTAACGAATGTTTTTAAAATTTTAAATTCAGAACGTAGGGTTGGGATTACAAATCACCTTCACGGGTTAAAGAGTCGATAAATCTATCCGGTACTCCCACTGCGCAGATATCGATACTATCGCGACACTAGCTGCTTTGTGGCTGGACAGAAATGAACTGTAGCCAGACCACAGAAGCGATTATAGTTTTGTAATACCATTTTCACATTTTTTATCGATTTATTTGCCAAAAGGCGAACTCTATTATATCCAAGAAACTAAATAAAAAACGGTTTACAATTTGATAAACAAAGAACCCATCGCGTCAAGAAAGAAAAGAAAATGCAGTCACGATTGAAATTAGTACTTAGTCAAAAGTTTTTAGAAACGTTTCAGTACCGATTCGGGAGTCAAGCATATAACATTTTGTATTCAAGCAATATTGCATCTAAGGTATAACCCTTAAAGTTTATTTTGCGTTGCAAACTCACTGACAATGATCAAGGTTCCAAGTCTAGCCGTGGAGATTTGTGAGCGCCGATAATTATTCCATTTTCAAAAGTGCGTTCAGTTTCACTGTCCGCGAGATCCACAGATTGCGTCCTTCAAAAGTTAACTGCTTTGTCGATGGTAGGTCGGTAATAAATAGACTCTTCAGAAACTTGTTTTCAGTAGTTGGTTTTACTGATGGAACAAAAACTGGTGTTCGTAGTATACCAAGACAAAGAGCTGAATGCGGCTGGACTGGTTTTTTTAATCTTAACTTTTGTTTTTTTTTTTGGCGCAAGGTTGACGTTTTTAAACCTTATTTTTTAAAACTAGCAGATACGCGCACCAAAAAAAAAAATATATAACCTAAAAAATAAAAAATAAACGGGAAATGTAGTCTATGTTAGGTTACGAACTATGATATATTCCAAGTTTCATCCAAATCAGATCAGTAGTTACAGCATGATTGATACACAAACATCCAAACATCTAAACTTTGGCATTTATAATAGTAGTAGGATTTTTTATTTATTTATTTATTATAAGGCATCGCCAACAGCACACATAATACACTTTCGAAAATAACTTATAAACAATAATTATATTGTAGAATGTGTGCCAATTACAGGCATGCACAGCATTCGCAACAATATAGGATAGTTACAGCTTAACAAAAGGCGAAGTTGTTTTTACAAAATGGATAAGTATAGTATTTATCTATAATTCTACTTGTAGATAGTTCAAGAATTTTGCATTCACATGGCAAAAACCAGGAAGGGACTAATGGCTCTGGAGCGGCAGGAAGGTATCAAGTTATCAACCATTTCGAAATAGCTGAGACTAGTCGCTCGACATTTATGTCCATTCCGAGATACACAGACTTAATTATAGTACCTACTTTTACGGAAATCTCACTTCTATCATGTAAACGATTTTGAACCTTAAAATCAGCAGCGACATATCAATTTCATTTATTAAAAATTTGAGAGATACCTAAAGTAAACTTGGCGTAAGTTTAAAATCACATCTAATGATGTAACTTACGTAATTCGAAAGGAATTTTAAAGAAAGTAATTTGTTAGATAGAAATACAATCGCCTTTCGGAATAAAACGTTATGAGCGAAAAACTAAACGCTAAATTGTACAACTTTTCATACTACGCCACGTGTTTTGTATGACACTATTAACAGTGAACTCACCAATGTGATAAATGCTTTAGTTAGAGCTTACGTAAACATGAAGTGAACACGCTACAAGCTTTTAAAAGAATAATTAAGTTTTTTACTAGGATGAAGTTTACCTATTTCCTCCACAATACGACAATACTCAGAATAATTTCAAGCAATAAAGACAAGTAAATAATGACAACTATTACACGTTGGGAGAGCAACAATCATGTTTCCTTTTACAGCGTCCGATCGACATCCGGTGGGTAAACGGATTCTACGACGTCCGGTCATAGACAACTGCGCATTTACAAACGCACTCCTTAACTCACACTATGCTTACTCTATACAATGCACGCAGTAGTGACCTTATTCGAGCGAAATAAAGTTAAAATTCGATTGACTCACACGCTGGGGGTTATTACAAATGTACGACTTCAAACTCCCTTCTTGTAGATCTTAAGTCAAAGCTCTTTAAGCTTATTTTCCATTACAAATATCTTGAAATGACACGATTGGTACAGATCGATCCGATCTCTCTTTAATTATATTGTTATACCGCCGGGAGGTCGTGAGGTTACACCAAATAGATTATCAGAATCTGTAGACGAGACTAGTGCTGGCTGCCGCTTTGTGAGTACCTCTATCAGATCTATCGAATTCCTTCGGTCATTATCATTATACAGTACCCCTAGCATGACTTTTTCTTGCACTGTTTAATCAACAGCAAAATCAATCTTCAATCACAGAGGAAAATGTGGTGAGTTCAGCTGTTCTCATAAAAATCACAACGAATCATGATTTAGGGTGGTCCAAAAAAATTCTTGCTTTTACCATCTTTAATTAGGTAGGTTAGGTACTTTGTTATTTTTCAAAGTCAAAGTCATTCTTTATTCAATAAAATCACAAGGATCATTTAGAATCATTTTATATAACTATGTGATTCTAGGTGCCAGTTCCACGCGACCAGAGCCTAGAAGAACAGGCAAGAAACTACGGCCTGCTTCCTAGCGTTTTTTTGTATGATTCTTTTTACAAAGATACTTGAAGTTCCAGTGTGGTTTTGCAGTCACAGATGACGTGATGGCGCTAAAAACTCGTGCTAAGAGCACTCGATGGGGATCACACAAAACTCTTTGATTGCTTTTTGTAATTTAGAGCGTTGAATGTTTGAAATTATTTTCGAGAATTCGTATTGTGGTGTTGGCACGCTTCGAGCCAGTCCAGTTATCAGTTCACGAGGTTTACCAGACCAAACGAGTTCAGATATTTTCTTTTATAAATGTAGATACTTAAGTAGTACTTGTACTTACTCTTGATTTATTGTTTGTTAGATTTAACGATTTGTTTTAAGAGTGACCACTTTTTACAAGCTTTTATTTAACTTGCAATATATGTTTGTGGGTTCGTGTGTTTGTTTAGGTCAAATCTTGCAAGCCAAAGACCCACTTCCCAATGTCGGACTTAGCTAAGATTTGGGAAATAAAAAATTTTTGTATTAGCTCTTTTTTTTGCCACAGTAGCAGTACTGGCATTGATTTAGCGCATATGTACATACTATTTGGTAATCTACATCGGGGTCGGGCCGGACCGGGCTCAGGCGGTACCAACACGTACTAGGGATGGGCCGAATATTCGTTTCATGTTCGGTATTCGGCATGTTTGGCAGGATTATCGAACGTTCGGATAAATTACGAATATTATGTAAATCGTGTTCATGCAACAGTAATTGCCAGTTGCAAACAAATAAAATCATTTGGAACGATCGCATCAACGCGACCGCACATACCTGGTTTTGCATGTACCTATGGCGTTTGTAAATTGCTGTGGTTTCTGCGCACGCGCACCTGCCACTGTTACGTATAAGTACAGTCATGCGCAAAACTTTGATGCATAAACAGTTTAGTAAATGTAACATTACATACCTACAATGGACTTGAAGTTGGAAATAGACTCGGGTGTTTTAAAAAGGGAACCATATAATACTGCTCCATCTCCGAAAACTTTTGAGAATGACGATAATAAATACTATTATTTTTTCATTTTGACATGACATAAAAGACAATTGAGAAATAAATAAAATAGGAATGAATAAACTGCTGATAGTAAATTGTGTGATTAATAAAAGCGATTATTGAAAAATAGCCTTAAACTATTGACGGTAAATAATTGAAGCATTGTTTGAATAAATCCGAAAGAAAACAGTTTCAGTAGTGGCTGGCAACAGCCCGCACAGACAGACGCTACGGGGGGCTTTGTTTTGATACTAATAGCTGATAGTGAGTGAAGGAAGACCTGCCTACGGTCACTCCTAGCTTGGTTACTACGATTTTCAACCTTCACACTTGCTATTTTTGTACCTACGGTACTTATTACTAAGGCTGGGGTTGAACCGCTCCGAATAACGCTATTCGTTAGATTAAATTATCCGTATCTACTTTAAACTTCGTAAAAACAAGGACGGAAATATTTTAATCTATCGAACCCGGCCTAAGATACCTAATATACTAGTCTGCATAATATTAATAAATGAAGATTACAGAAAAAAAAATGAATCAATACACCATACTTTTGTTAAAGGCACCTAAATAAATATAAAGAACTTTGTCGACGACTGTACCAAGTGTGTCACGCACACGCATGCGTTTGTCTAATGTGCGTTTTTGTTTATTACTTTTTTCGTCGTAATTTGACAGTTTTTTTTTTTAGACATTTCACACGACGCCCTCTAGTCCCAAACTAAGCAAAGCTTGTAATATGGGTACTAGATGGTGATAGAATACTTATATACTTTATTTTTGTAAATACATATTTATAATACATAGTAACACCCAGACATAGAACAAACATCTATGTTTGTCACACACAAATGTTTGTTCTTGGTGGGGATCGAACCCACGACCCACAGCACGAAAGGCAGAGCTATTACCGACTGAGCTATGACGCCTGTCATAGCTCAGTTTGCGGTAGTCATGACGTTTTTACAAGTTATTGGTATCTTAATATGAAAATGGTATAAAAATCGTTAACCTAGGTAAATGTACAGTAGTTATCTCGTGTTTTATTAATAAAAAATTTGGAAGTAATAATACAGTCGGCAACATAAAGTCGATTAACAAATTGAGTTTTTAAAATCCAGGTAAATGTAATCGTAAAATGTTATGTTCTATCGTTAAACTTATACTTACAAAAGTAACAGAACAAATAGTCAAAAGCTCCCAGAACATAGTTGGACTATCTTAAATTGTTTATCAACTTGTGCTGCTGACAGTACCAATAGTACCTATCGTAAATAAATAAACACATCGTAAAAAGAAGGTTCATTTTCGAAAGACTGCATGCTGCTGTTCTCTAATTTTTTCATTTCTCCTTTTTATTCGTACCTACAAATAAAGAGTTTTCATTCATTCAATTCGTACATTTGTTCATTCAAAGAAAGCGTAGCATTATTAGGTACAATTTTCACAGAATTATGAAATTATAAAAATTTTGACTTAATATATAATTTTTTTTTCTCATAAGTTTAATTGCTTCCGGAGGCGACAAGGCGCCATTTAATGATAACCCAATAACCGAACACGCTCATAAAATTAGCAGTTTAAACAAATTACCAACCAAGTATCGATAATATACCATTTAAACTAGTTTAGTCGAGAATAACATATCAAATTACTGACGAAGCGAATAGTAAGAAAGATCTTTTATCTATTGATTTACAATTAAGCGCCTCAGGGCATAGACTTGCCTCGGAATATTTGACATTTAGCCCGACCTTTGTATATTTGGGGCCAGTCGGGCTACTCCTACAGTGCGGCAGAGTTCTAAGCAAAAGCCGGTAATCCGTATTGGGATATAAAGAAGAAGAGAAACTGGCCTCTGGTGCACGGTTTCGTAGAGCATTTTTGGAACCAAAATAAATAAATATTGCTAAATAATAACTATGTACTGGCTGTATTATTGTTCTAAAGAAAATTACTGGTTTATCAAATCTATAGAAGTTCTAATTTTGAAATTGTTCTCTATTCAAATAATCGAATTCTTCAGCATCGTCTCTATTTATTCTGTGGCATCGTATCAGAGTTTCTATTTATTTTTCGAATATAGCCAGCTCAATTATTGTTCTTTATTCAAAAAATTTCGTCTTCCTACTTTAGTGGCGTTAAGTACTACATGACCCGAACCGGCCTTTCACGTAAACTTGGCTGTAGTGCTATTTAAAGTCCTATAGCGCGATGAAGGAGTTCTAATTTTGAAATTGTTCTTTATTCAAAAATCTTCGCCTTCGCAGTTTCGTTCTTAGGTGCCGAAATGACTTGAACCTGCGTTCTTTGTAAACTTGGCTGCAGTGCTATTCAAAGTGCGTATAGCGAGTTATCTATGACTCGACCCACGGCTGCGCCCACGCACCAGAACTAGATCTCGTCTTTACTAGTTCTTGCCAACTAAGTAGTTTGTTTGGTTCTAGCAATAGATTTTTTAAAACTAAAATAACAGAAAGTTTTATACTGATACCTACATATTTATTTCCAAAGCCATCAGGTCATTGATCTGGCAGGATGACTAAGTAAAACCCAGTGAAATTATAAGCGTTTAAATGTCACAACGAACGTTTTTTATAATTTATGTGAGTTACATACAGTGAAACCTTCTTTTGTCTTCAGAATATATCCTTGTTAATAAATATATAATATACCTACCTTTGACTCGTGTTTAGTTTTTATGCTTTATTATTATTATTCGGAGGTAAAGTAGGTATTTACTGAAAAAGTACGTACTAATGGTACGTAAAGGTGACAACATACTTGACTTTAACATTATCATCTCGTTTGTTTTCCATTATCGATACTTTTACGACTATTAAGGTTTTTAGAGCGCTCTGTCGATGTTTCGAATATATTTTATATCAGTTACTACTTCATCGACAATATAATCGAGTTTTACGTTCGCTTCTTGAAAATACAAGATGGTAATAAAATGACTTGAGAAAAAACACACGGTACCGTTCTCAAGATACATAGCACTTGTAGTTCAAGATATCCCATTTATTTCACAGAAAAAAATATTATGCAATCTAAAAACCAATGATTTTAAACAAAAACTTTGAAACCGCAAGCAACGGTTACATGTTTATTGCGAATGAGATCGCGCTGAGCCACTATGTTGTATTCTATACCGGCGCGTGCGCCCGGCGGCAATGGATCAACTCTACCACAGATCAAACATGGTGTTGTAGGTTGAAGTGCAAGAAGACTGGTTATTGATTTTGCGAAAAGATAGTACGGAGAACTGGCTGGAACGAACGTTCGAACTTTGAATTTAAATATCGAATATTTGTTATATTGAAGAAAAAGGAAGTATAAAGAGAAGGTGTCATTATTGATTATATGGAGTATACGAGTCTACGCGCATGCCTTTTGGTTCCTGATATGCACCATGTATTTTAATTTAGTATATCTAGTAATTAGACTATTGAAAATTCATTAATAATTAATTGTATTTTCACTATGCTTTCGAAAAAGTCCCTTTCTACATAAACGAACGCAGAAGTTAAAATTTTTCGCGCAAAAAGCGGCGGTATCCATATAAGTAGGTATCTTAATTAGGTATTCTGGAAAAATACAGACTATGCCTTATTCTATGATCAGGAACTACGTATTCTGTATGAATGTCATAGAAACTACTGTAGCAACTGTGGTCTGGCTAATAGATTAGCTTTCTTTCCCTTGGACTATATTGCGGATTACTTTCGATGATCATTAATGATGATTGTGAAGCTAGTAGCAAGTGCCGACCCTTCAAAAATACATAACAGACACTCAGCAATCACAGCATCTAATTACATGTCTAGTTTGACCCCACAGTACCCCGAATGCCTACTCAACTTCATATCTCAGAAACTAGCGGATCCAGGGGGATGCTAGGAGACTCAAGCTCCCCCCAAAAGCCTTGGATCTACCCAAGAGTTAACCAGGACTTGTCAGGGATAACCCTAAAAAGCTAGGTTAAACCCCTGCTAACGAGAAATCCTGGGTCCAGCCCCTTCTAAACCGAAATTCTTGATCTAACACTACCTCATAGCAACGATTTCGCTTGGCCATCGCTTTTCTCACACCAAACCAAAAATGTATAATAGGAACAATTGAATCAAAACTGTTAAGTAGTCAGTTTAAACTAATAATTAGTACTTTCTACTGCAAAAATATATGATTTTGATAATATTTTTTATGTAAAACAGTCTAAAACTCGTTGAAAACAAACCCACATTGAAAAGCAGCGGCAAGACAATAAACAAAAGCAATGCAGCTAAAACGAAAACTGCTATTTCTCTGTGGAGAAGGTCCAGTTGAGGCTGCTCGAGATCCGCGTAGAAAGTAAATAAATTGGTGCTAACAACTGGCCCTGCACAGTAATGCCAGTAATAGAGCTTCGTTCTCGAAAAACCGGTTACCGCTATATGATGACCGATATGAGGAACGGCTTATTCTAGAAATCCCCTCCGTGTTGCCTGCGAAGGGACGTGCGTCAATGCTTAACCTTGAGGTTCTGATTACGACCTCTCCACTTCGTTCTTGTCTGCAGCTGTTGTAAGTACTCTGCAGACCATCTTTTCCAAAAATGCTTGTTCATTGTTTGGACCAACTGCCAACGTTGTGATAAAGTGACCGATTCAGGGTCTGTTTGTGGTCTTAATAGACCACAAACTGATTATGTATGACGTTACATTAACGATTCTTGTACGCTATTGCATCACTTAAATGCAGCATTATTTATTTGCAATAAATAGATGATCTATTACTTTTTTGTAACTATTTTTACAAGTTACAGTTAGTTTTTGCAAGAATTGGAGGTTGAGCCGTCAAAATATCTGAGTTTCTACTCCAAATAATGATTAACGAAGGTTCCGTAAACCGATAGACATTTTGGTCACGCACGTTAGACATATCTCCCAGAAACTGACAAAACTCGATAATTTTGACAGTTTTTGGGAGATATAATCTATCATGACAAAAAAGGCGATTAATGGATCACAAAAATAACCGTTTAGAAAAGTTTATTCTACAAAAATGTATCATTCGACTCAGTTGTAAGCTTCTCCCCACATCGTGATCAATAGAAATAGCAGCTGGTATAACGCTATTTGTGGCCGTTTTCGTAGCGGTGACCGTTTCTAAGAAACCAGAGAGTAACTGGCCGCAATAATGCCAGTAATGGAACCGATAGCGTTGTTCTATGTTAATTATTGAGCTTTAGAAATTATACTTTTAAATTTATAGGTATATATTATTTCCAAAATGGGTCTGATCTGTTTGAGACTTGAGTAGTATCTTATTTAGGTACCTACCTACTGTTGAAAACTATATTATTTGAAGAATATTCGTGCTGAAAAGGTGCTGTAAAATGTACGGTGGGTAAAGAGCACTCTTGAAAACTGAAGGTGCATGCTACAGTTTTGAAAAACTATAGATTTTGAATGATAGCTATGATTTTGAATGATAGCTATGATTTGGAATGATAGCTATGATTGTGAATGATAGCTTTGATTTGGAATGATAGCTATGATTGTGAATGATAGCTTTGATTTTGAATGATAGCTATGATTTTGAATGATAGCTATGGTTTTTTAGTACTTGAGCTTGTTTCTCTACATTTTCATACTAAGTAGTGCCAGAATTTTGTTGCTTCTGTAAATATTTCAATAATCCAATCCTTCACAGGGCACGTCTTTAGTGGACGTGCTTAGTGAGGTAAATGCATCGTTATAGGCAGTGGTTACCACTTAACATCAAGTCGGCCATCGGTATGTTCCAGCAATTAGTTGTATAAAAAATACTATTATCCCACTGTGAGTTTTCTGTTAGATAAAAGTATTTATCCTATTTTCACCACCATATTACCAACAAAAAGACTAGCCAGTGCCCACGAAACCTTTCACTTTGCGACAAAAGCGTATAAGGCTACGGATAAAATATCTAACTGCATAGCTTACTTAAGGGAATTGTCCAATGAAGCACAGGAGATGAACTAACAAAAGATCTACATTTACCGCATCACACATTCACAATTGTAAGAAAAAGAAAACATTTATGCTATAATAAAAACATTAAATATAACATAGACTTAAATAAAAAAAATACTTATTTTTTTTTAAACAATTAAATGATGGAAAAAGCGGATATCCCACCTGATGTTAAGTAGTAACCATACTGCCTATTACTATAATCACTTATTAGACTTTGTGTGCAAGAACGATTCGGTAAAATTCTGTTTAAGCTTTAGTGAAAACATATTTTTAAATTCACAAGTTTACAACGTTTCCTACAACTGAAACAACTGAAACCCTTGCAGGTTTCAGTAAATGCTTCAGCTGACAGTGGCCTTTTCGTAAACGACGGTCATCGGACCGCGGTCGGCAATCTACGAGCGTAGTATATCTGCTGTATTTTGTACATTTCATTACTGTCATTTGAGTGCCTGGGTGGTAAGAAATGGATGTCTTTCTGTAATAATGTTGTTGAAAATGTATTGAAATTCAGTGGTATTAGCAATTATGATTTTTAAATTGAATACTTTATTCACAAAGTAAATTACGACTAATACAGTATTTACAATATTTCCAATCAATTTCCAATACACATGAAACAGTTGAGCTATCTACAAACAGTATACGATTGTTGTTGTTGAGTTGAATTAAAATGAATCGAGTATTTTAACCTAGTAATAGAACAACTGATTTATCAAAAGAGCTATGACAACAGAATGGTACTTAGTGGAAATCAATTGACCTCTTTGTAAAACAAATAATAAAAATCTAATTGCCACACTGGGTAGGTATATTTTCACACACACACACACTACCTTGCCGCATCCCTGAGTGTGGTAAGGTGTCTGTGTGCAGATTTCCCCCCGATAACAAAAAAAAGGTATATTTTTGTATGAAGTCAACGTAGCCCTAGAAGTTCCATTTAATAGCTGGAAGCTCCATTTAAGAAAATTAAGTCAATCCGGTGTTTCCGTAAACAAGCTTAGCAATCTCAAATAATTAAGCCCCGTCAAGTGTCGAAGTTACAAGAGCGGAATTTAAATACGCTATCTGAGTTGAAACTAACAGGTTATCTGTGACATGTGGCATTATATTATCAAAAAGTGGTATAGTAGGGAAACTCCTTGCTTTTGTCAATTGTTGTTTTTCGAGAACTTCGACTGAACATGAGAAATACATGGTGGAATGCAACAAAGAACAATATAGAAGTGAAATTACTGTCTTTATCAATGGTTCTCACTCGAGAACTTCAACCGCAAGAGTTGAAAGATGACGTTGCGGCGGAATTGTGGCGTGAATTGCATTCGTCTGGAAAATGATCCTTAGGGGTTTGATAATAAGAGTCTTCACCGACATACGTAATTAAGACGTCAGTCCGGATAAAATTACTAACACATCTAACATAATTTATCAATGAAAAAACCGAATATAAAATGACGTATGAAAATGTCCCGCCCAAAACGCTACACGGAATAAGGCGTGCGAGTGAGTGCATCAAGCAAATGAAGTGTTGAGTTTCGGTTCTATTTTACACTATTTTTAGTTATTGTAGCTAGATTATTTCTGACACGGAAGAAATGCAAAACTGGTAGAGTTGTCGATTGATGACGGTCGACGGGCTTTTGCAAGCTCGTGCCTTCCGCGCCATGAATTTCATTTTAAATTGAAAACAATCAGCTATTTTAATGGTTTTTTTTTTATTATTGTGAGTATTGTTCCTTAATTTTGTAGTGGAATTTTTAGCCAATAATACTTGCAGTCATAGCATAAAGTACGAGCCATTGGAATAAATATTATATTATTATTTGGATTATGTGTTTTTATTATTTGATGAAATTGGTATCCAAGTTTCCACCATTTTGTCTTCAAAATAAACGACAATGACTTAGCAATTTGACGAATGACTCGACTTGACTAAACTTATTTCAAATGACACTGGCAAAATTGTCTGTCGAAATGACGGACACAAGCCATATAAGAGAAGAAGAAGAAACGTGAGCACATGTCGCCATAAATGTCAATGTGAAGGACGACGAAACCAATATATTGTGACATAATAGGACAACAAACAAAACATGCTAGCAAACATGTTGGAACTCTTTAGATAGCCTAAATAATTTAAAATAGGCTTCCAAAACTTTTGCGACGTGAAATATCGAGTTTATGAAATGTGCGTTTGGGATGAAATGCGATGAGAAATATTGAGATTATAAAATATACGTTTAGAGTAAATTACGTTCATAAAAAATGCACACATGACAAAACACTATCGAGGCCAAATGCGATTAGGGAAAAAACCTAACGATGAAAAATGCGTTCGAGGCACACATCTAACAAACCAATTATGGTTACCATGCAACTGCCCATTCACTCCATAGTCAAACTCTAAATTACCAATTTATAATTATTTTTTTTTATTACTTACCTAATTTATTTCAGATTTTTTTCTGTATTATGTCTGTATTCTCTGCATATTTACCCATTTTTAACTTAACTACTTACCTATTCATAAAAATAACAATGCGTGGTGCACGTGTTTTCAAAATTGAAAAACACGATGCTCCATTTGGATGTGTGATATGAAATTCATAAGATGCTTGAAATAGTGCATTAGATCTGAATAACGACATTGACAGATCCTGGCTTCCAATGCTTACGTCCTGTTTAGAATTTAGATTTCGGTTTTATGTGAAACGTGGACTTTTAGATTTAAAATGAAATAATTCCTGCGAATTTTCAGTTAATAAATGAAATAAAAGAATATAGAGGTCTTTCGTTTGTCTAATTTAATACTTTCAGGAAATTCATGCAGTAATTTCTATTTTCGTGTTGTTTTTACATTTTTATAAAGTTTTACTCGAACGACAACCATAGTCCGTTAAGGTGAAAAGAAGAAATTGTACTTATTATATCCACCAGCTCTATTTCCCTAGCAGTCGAAAAAAAGTACGATCTGTCCCCCTTTTTGTGACAGAGTGAAAGAAGAAAAAACCCGAATTCGGTTTTTTTGAAAACCCGTTAAGGTTACCCACACCTACGTCAAGCAGTAGACTTCTATCTGCAATGATGATGATGACTGGTTTTGTGTTGATTGGATACTTGTTAATTAAGTTCTACAAACCGTTGATATTCAGCATGATTAATATTTATTATCATAGAAAAGCGAAGATGTTATCTGTCCATCTGCACGTTGAATAACGAGCGCGCGTTCGAGAGCTTAGATAAACTCGTTGCCACCGACAGATGTCGCCCTAAGACTGTGACAAATGATAGTACCATTGGCTTTTACATAATCTTTACTACTGAGTAGGTACAGCAGGGGTATGCCAATCAAAGTTGAACTGCAAAGTTGAACTGTAAAGTTGAACTGCAAAGTTTTAAATCATGGTCAGTTCATACTAACTCATAGTTATTCTGTCACTAAATAGTGACATTATGACGTCATTTGATGTGTTTTCGCGCATATTTTGCTGTCAAGTGTCTAAAAAGAATGATCACGTGGTACAAAATTGTACCACGTGACCTGAAGAAATTACACTGGGCAGTGAAATATAACTTGACAGCAAAAGATTGGCATACGAGGGCAGTATGCACAATGCCTCTTTATCCCTCTGAAGTTAGGCGCAACAAACGATTGTATAGTTGTGCAAAAATGGGTTCTGCGCAGATACTTCAGAGGGACAAAGATCTACACTTCTAAAGAAACAAACACCCGGCCTTCCAGTTAAGATGAATAAGAATAAGAATAATTTAACATGATGACAATCTGCAATCGCTGTAGAATATAAAAAAACTACTAAAATTACCGCGAAGAGTCACGTGATCAACACTATAAATTAATAACGTTTTTTACGAAATTGATTGCCACTTTTTAGAACCTATAAAGCCTTCAACACGCCTTATTTATAAACCCCAAATAGCCTCAGCTTTAGAAGTAGCACATTTGCTAGCCCACAACAGATTACCTAACAGTCGCCACAAAATAGAACCGTATCATAAGATAATACAAGATCATTACTGGATTACAGCTTGACAATCTGGGTTAAAGTAGTATAATCTTTATTGCCAGGAAATAAAGCTTATAATAGTATAATGAGCGTGTAGCAGTACTTTCGGACCGCCGACGCGACGTCAAGTTGACATTCCTACATTGAAAGGTCGCAAACTGGTTCAACTCCAGTGATTATAGTTAGGCTTGTTGTTCACTGAAGTACTTTGACATTTAAATATAATCTTGTTATTGGAACTTAAATGATTAACGACTTCCTATTGTTGTGCGTATGATATAAGTGCGTAATTTCAATTTTGTCAGGTGGTACAAAATAATGAATGAAACCGCGGTTTCATCAGCATCGTGCCTCTCTCTCTCTGCCTTCCGTGCTGTGGGTCGTAGGTTCGATCCCCACCAAGAACAAACATTTGTGTGTGACAAACATAGATGTTTATTCTATGTCTGGGTGTTACTATGTAATATAAGTATGTATATACAAAAAAAAGGTATATTAATATTCTATCAGCATCTAGATCCCATATTACAAGCTTTGCTTAGTTTGGACTAGAGGGCGCCATGTGAAATGTCTATGAATATTTATTTATCGTGCGTATTTATTGATTTACTTCTTATTAAATAGACCGACAAAGCTGAGATGCTGTTTTGTAGACTAATAAATACTATGTGACAATAAAATATAACAACCTAGGTTTTATTTTTTTTTGCTGACAAGCGTTTTCGAAATTGGAAAACGTCAAATAAAAAAAAACACTAACTGAAAAGATACGTCAGACATGAGTGACAATTGACAGTCGTCTACTCTCTGCGTGTGACTAAAACGACTTGACGTATGACTCGACTTGACTAAACTTAATTCAAATAATCCACTTGACACTGGCAAAATTGTCTGTCAAAATGAAGGACAGAGGCCATATAAAAGAGAAGAAGAAGAAAAAGCAAGTTTTACTCGCTGCTTAAAAAAATTGCGTGTTTTGTCAGTGCCTCAAAAAGGCAGCGTATGTTTCTCACTGCCTCAAAAAGCATGTGTGACCGAAGCCTAAGTTACTGTAATCACTACACCAGCCCTAACGCGCCTAATGCACGTCACCGGCAGTGGTCGCAATTGCCGGCCATTCTGCCAAGTATCCAACTACCACTTTTGCGGACATCTGCCAGATTGCTGCCATTATGGGCAGCACGCGACCTGCGGGTAGGGTCACCACCCTCAACACCTGTCTCTTGGTGGCATCTGTTGGAAATCAAATCATTTCCAGGCGTCACAGCTCAGTCGGTATAGCTCTGCCTTCCGTGCTGTGGGTCGTGGGTTCGATCCCCACCGAGAACAAACATTTGTGCGTGGAAAACATAGATGTTTGTTCTATGTCTGGGTGTTACTAGGTATTATAAGTATGTATTTACAAAAAAAAAGTATATAAGTATTCTATCAGCATCTAGTTCCCATATTACAAGCTTTGCTTAGTTTGGGACTAGAGGACGTCGTGTGAAATGTCCATGAATATTTATTATTTATTATTATTATTTCCAAATATCCATCTTCATTTACTCTTTTAACTTCAAGAAGAAAGTTAAGAAAGGATCTGGAACTAGTTGAACAGCTTATAGACACTTTAACCCTCGTCTTCATACGGGATAGGTATTTCAGGACCATTGAAAAATGAAGCCCAGATTTAACCCCATAAAAAATAAATGTCATGAAAAACTTTCCCTAGCGATATTCTGAGTTGACCCCAAAAATTTTCACGAAAAGAAAACTGGCTCTTTTTTTAGTGCTTATTGATTTTGTGGTTTAAACTGTGCAACTACATTCAGTCAGTAACGTAAACTTTTTAAATATTACATTTTCCGAATTATGTTATCTGTCTAAACGGTCCTCTGACAGCCCTGCAGATGTCATGTTTCCGAAGGTATCGGCTCCATCGGCGGTTTGCGCGGGAAATGAAACGAACGGGTTCGCCATCAATATTAGAGTATTTCTATTTTGCTGTGATGGATGGCCATACGCTATCGAAGCTTGTATCTAATTGCATACATAATAGTGGAAATATAGCTATAAAATAACACATTTTGTTATAAATTGTTACTATAACATTACCAGTAAGGTAAAGGGGTAAGGTACATAAATCTAGGAAGGTAGCTCTTGAAAAAAAAAACAGTTATTAAGACCACAAATTCTATTATTAAAGCCTCAATCAGAGGTTTTTATAGAGTGCTTGTGAGCTTACGTAGTTCTAAGAATAATTGTAAAACAGTTTGTTTTAAATAATTTAGCTATATCTAATTCTTTATTGCACACAACACAGGACATAAACAAAAGACAGAAATAGATGACATGTACAAAGGCGAGCTTAACCCTAACAAGAGTTTTCTTCCAGCAAACCTTTGAGGCTAGAGAGAGGTGACTATAGAGGCAGGTCCGTGTACATAAAAGGTTAAAATATAACGGAGATCTAAGTAATTTACGTTAACTTATACAGCAATACTTTTTTTTTTCTCCGTTTTTTTTTTCAGAAATCTCTGTAGAGCCGTTGCAAACTTACCTATTTGGATACAGTTTTTCTCACTTACAGAAATGTTCCCATTATTAAACCAATTTTCCGTTGATGGTTAAATTCCTATTGCCACGCATCGGCATTCCGCATGTCACATTTCGATGTCATTACGGTACGTACTATACTATCAATTTTAGAATGTCGCTCCGACTTCTGATTGGCTTCGAGTACGTGATACAATTTCATTGAAACAGGTTGCGAGTGCAAAATGTCATATTACTGGTCATTGCGGGCGCATTCACACCTAAAGCTTGATGGCGCTGGTTAATTCCAGAAAAATCTGAGGCTAATCTAATACCAATACCGGAGGAAGAAACATCGGGTGGTTCCCTTATTTAGTTGCATTAAAATGTCGGTGTTCAGTTGTCTAAAAGAGGAGAGTTTGTGATTTTTTTTTAGCACTATTAATGGACTTACAGTATCTAACTGCCATAAGAAACCACTTATGTACTTAATCGAAAAGCGATTAGATGGCATACGACACGACATAATTTTATTAAATAACATGTCATGCAACACGTTTAAGACGATTTTAAATGATAAGACGATTCTAAATGATCCTTGTGATTTTATTGAATAAAGAAATTTTGACTTTGACTTTGACTAACAAACTTTTGTTGAATTTTCGGGATAAATGGCGATTTTAAAAAAGTTTCATGAATGTAGCAGTGAGTTTTCTATAACTGCATACGACTAGTATTTACCTGCTTCGTATATAAATGCGTCGATATTGCGTAGATTTTAAAGGAATTGCTTCGGATCGGATGTAGGACCCCCTACGTGCGCGGAGGGCAAAGTGATCAATCTGGAATATTATTTTATAGCTACGAGTACAATCTGTTGGAGATTCCATTTATATGAATGCAGGAGTACTTCCTGACGGACCTTCAGTGGATTGAAAGCTTCAAACGTTTCTAATCAAAGTTCACTACGTGCAGATTCATATTTCTTATTTTCTGTTCCTTTTTTGAATGTTTGTGGTAATGTCACTCGTGTTCTTGTATTTTCTAACCTAAGATAGCGCTAAAATTATAGCCGTCCTTGCCGTTTCAGTTTATGAGAAAGGGACGGCAAGATTTTTATTACCTACCTACTTTATTTTGCAAGATAACAATAGCAAAAGGTGGTTTCACGTGTGAACTGCACGTTGCGCTTAGGCTAAACGTAAAAGAGGATAGAGAAACAGTCAACTGACTCGAACCAACATCCGTGCATTTCAATTGAGCCGTCTGATGTAGATAAGTCGATAGTACACGGACGTATGGACGCTTTGAAAGCTTCTAATTAACATTAACCCTAGTTCCATTCCAGGCCAATCAGGCTTTGCATATCGGGGGTGAACACGACCAAATCTGACAGTCGCCGCTTTTATGTAAACATATCATATTTCAATCATATTGCGCGTCAACGCCAGTTCGACTGCGGAATGCTGTAGCGTCACCGCGCAGTGTATCTCGGATACGCTAGCGTTATGATACGTTTATGATTGTCACATTTATTTGTTCTTTTCTAACGCGTTTGAATTTGCAATGGAACATTTTTAGGTGTAAGTTTCGCTGTAAATATAAAGGAGATCATTCTGGCTCCAAGCTATTTTGGTTTAATCTGAAAGTACAGGCTGAACAAAATAATTTTATTTTTAGTACTCAAGTATGTTTTTCCTACAAAAAATACTACTAACCATATTCTCTTACAAAGATTTTCTGGAATGATGTAGAAAACAGGTCTTAGGTTGTATGCAGCATCTAGATTTGTTTAGGAAAATTATAAGCACTTTGACACTCCTCTGTAGAAGCTCTGTAAATAGGTATCATTATATCTGAGTATATGAACAAATATTATTATTAAAAAAAAGGTGAATTGTTGAATTCAAACTTAGCAGTAAGCGTACAGCTTGACTCCCAATTATTCCCAAAGTGAGCCTTTCAAAGGTGTTACTGCAATTCACTAAGTGTTCCGAACTTGCATTGTTTGTATTCGAAGCACCTTTATATGTAAGTTTTGTCTTCAAATACGGAAACTCTGATTTAAAGTAGCATTGTCCGAAGAGATACGAAAACGTTTCTTCTATAGAGACATCCAAAAATGGGACAATTAGCGAATATTTCAAGTTTCAGAGTCTTTACGCCGCTTTGTTTATGTTGTACTAGCTTCCGCCCGCAACTTCGTCCGCGTCCCGTTTGTCCTGTTGGATAAAAAGTAGCCTATGTGTTAATCTAGGTAACGAAACAATCTAAATATATAATATTTTCATCCCTTTTAGAGGTTGAATTTCGAAAAATCCTTTTTTAGTACACCCCTACGTACCAAGATGTACCTACCCTGAAAATTTCAAGTCTCTACGACCAGCGGTTTAGGCTGTGCGTTGTATGTCAGTCAGTCAGACAGAACAAAGATTCTTATAATAATAGATATTCCATGTTTTATCCAAATCGGACCAGTACTTACAGTGTGATTGAAACACAAACACTTTAAAAATGCCCAAAAAAAAGTTTAATTTACGTTATAATATTTTTGTTAATAATAAGTCGTGGTTTATGGATGCACCTAGTAGTTAGGTTAGGTACACACGAACTATTATTAAGTGCATAGAGCGTGAAAATAAATTACATGCGTCAAGCTAGAGGCTAATAAACCTAAGTAAAACATTACTCTTTATATGAAAACTATGATAATTTTACATAAATAATTTGAATACGGTAAAATTATGCATCTTGTCAGACCTTGAAGTAGACAAATTCAATCTTCTTTATTAATCATTTAATATACCTATAAATAATTTTTAATAAAAATACCATAAAAAAAACATTTTTATAAACCTAGTTTTTATATAAAAAAAAAAGATCCACCGCATTATTACTTTTACCGAATACTTTTTTGCAATGAATAGTGACTTAACTTCGTCCTAATTTTATTCAGAACTAAGGGCGGCTTGCACCAGAATCACTAAACGTGTTTAACAGCTAAATAGATTTAAATCTGACGTATTTATATGACTTGACAACTCGCTAAATACTATTTAATAGTTAAAAGCGTTTAGCGATTCTGGTGCAAGCCGCCCTAAGTGGATGTTCAGTTTATTAATGAAACTGAATTAATAAATGACTTAACCAGATACGGCCGTTATAACGTTCGCTTATTCCTATAAAACATGAATCTGAATAATTCAACGGAGAACCACGTAAAGCTAATGATTCGCGTAAAACGTCCGATGCTCGTGTCACCGCGCACTCGTAAAATCCTTACCGCGATTATAAATTACGATTCTAATGCGTTTTGAAAACGTTGCGATATGCCTTCCTTAGGGCTGTCAACTGTCAAATACTTTAGACGCTTTATATGTGTTTGTAAGCAGTCTCAAAATATTTTACGTAAGTACCTAAAACTATAAGATACATATTTCGTCTGTATTAAGTAACCTAAAATTAAATAAAAATATATTAATTTTGTAAATACAAAAAGTCTGATACAAAAATTATCAAACGAATATAAATATTGCTCTTGTAACATTTTGAGTCATGTTGCATACTTTATAATTATTTTTCAGAAAGTTGAAAGGGCTTAACTTAACTGCCTTATCGTAAATATATTTTACAACTGTTGTGTTTTGTATTTATCGTATTTGTACTTTCGTTTCATTCGGTAAAAAAAAATCATGTTAAAGTTTTGTTTATCGTGTGTTTTGACTACGTGAGCATGATGTAAACCAAAGATTAATTGAAATATAGGTAGCACACTCGCTGAATACTCCAATTAGTCCATATTGTTAATTGAATTTGTGACAGTCTTACTGAATTGATTGAGTACCAAACCCTTCACTTTTGAGTTTCACCATTGTACCTAATAGTTTATGTTGTATGCGCTTACGCAGGTACTTAAAGACCATTTTTAATCTGTGCACTGTATACATTGTGTACCACAGAAAAGATCAAACATAATTTTTTTTTGTCTGATATTGAGTAATTATTCAGTAATCTTGCATCGGCTATATCAGACTACTGGTAACTTCAATAGAATTGGTACAACCCTAGCATAGACTGGAAAGTTTGCTGTCAAAGTCAAAAAACTTTCATTAAAATCGCAAGGATCATTTAGAATCGTCATAATATCTAGGTGATTTTAAATATCCGTGATTGTGTCACAAACTCTCGTCTTTGTAATATCCAGAAGAATCTGACAGTATGTGGCAACCCTAGCAGTGGCCCTACAAACTCTATTGGTGGTCCCTCAGACCCTATTAGCCGTATAACCAGCACGCTTATCCGACATCGCAGACAGACGGACACACACGCTCTAAGGTCTTAGTTAGTTTTTAAATACGGAAGATGTCGTTAGTCGCTCAATTGACTTTCAGATGCGCTTTTTTGTCTGTGCCGTTTTGCTCATTTGACTAGCGACATCTGTCTTGTGAAATCCTCGTAGTTGACCAGTTCATTTGCACGAGATTTGCGCGATTAAATTATACACAAAAACCCTTTCTCGAAATCTAGCTATCTGTGAGAGAGAAAACAATCCAATTCTATTCAGCTATTTTCGATAATAGCCTAAAAATACCTACCGACAAACTAAACTTTAGACTGCTTAAAAAAACCAATGTGCAAAAAAGGTTTAGTTTAGTTTGTCGGTAGGTATTTTTAGCCTATTATCGAAAAGTGCGCTTAGCATTGGTTACTAAAAGCAACCGCTTTTAGTAACCAATGCTAAGCGCACTTACCTGCAGTAAATCTCGTATCGACCTTTCACTTCCAATAGTTCTAATACAATAATTCATCGTAAGTACAATTCAATTAAGTTTTATTACTTCTATCTCGAACAAGAGCGATATACTGGAATTTCAGAGTCCATTTCTGAGAACGACTAAAGCAGGTTATGAGTTAAAAAATTCTACGCAAGAAGCAAGTTAAATTCTCTAAATCCAAATAAATGTAGGTACCATCAGCATAATTTCCGCCTTACCACTTTTGAAACTGTTTCGCTTGCAAGCAGTTAGCCTGACCCCGCCTTTTTCTTTGGTCTTCTTATTTTGACCAACCAGAAATCTAAACATCTATTTATTTTTATGACGGCCCATTGTTTTCATAACTTTTACACCCGAAATAATTTGCTTCTATTGGCATTCAAAAATTCACGGCTAGTCGGTTTACAGAAAATGCACCCTTAAGGTGGTAAGGTAGATCTTTTGCTGATAGTACATAATTATGTATTTTGTAGCTAAGTATAGTAGCCACAACGGATCCTTGTCCGTCAGAAGTAGTCGCAAAAAAAAATCAATTTTTGGGTGGAATTGGAGGTAAGCGAATTTTTCCACACAACAGTACATGCGCAATCGCTGTGGTACCTAACTTCATCCGTTGTGCGTACTTATCGAAACCTTTTGTTGCTTACTGTACCAAACAATTTCGTGGACCTGTTAGGAAAGGAATATTATTAAATTTAAAATGTCGTGGACCTCTTGGAAATAAATGTAAGAACCTAATTTTTTTGAAAACAATAGAATCATGGAGCTCTGGGAATAAGCCTTTAAATAATATTTTTTGTTTTGCCTATTTTCTAAAACCTCAAAGGTCAAACGTTTTGCCTCAAATTAGTAAGAAGTAATTCTACTTAGGTAAGTTTAGTATTCGTCGAATGTAGCTCTATTTCCTAATTCCAAAACAGTGGTCTAGCCGATAGGTCTATCTGACCAACCGCATCGGGCGACCCTTAACCCTATCGATAGCTGGCAACATATTTACACCGATATTTTGTTCCCTTAATTAGCAGTACCGCGCATAATCTGGAAAGAGAAAGGTTGGTTGGTAACACTGTTTGGGATTCGAGATTGTGTACCTTTTATCTTGATGGCTGACAGGTTATCCTATTTGATCCGCTTTGCGTAAACTGGAGCAATTTAATTTAGAGAAGTTAAAAAAACATCTCGTTTCAAACTTGTTTTAACTTTTTTTAATAAAATATCATAAAATAATTTTTTTTTGGTAACATTTAGTTTTTTCAACTTTTCGAAGCTGTTTACTAACTCAATTTCTCACCTTTATTTCTAATCATTTAACCTACCATAATCGTTATGGAGAAGCAGGTACAGTATAGTACGCACAACGGATCTTTATCCCTCTTAAGTTAGTTATTATTATCTGTGGTTCTGCGCAGATAATTCAGAGGGACAAAGATCCGTTGCGAGTATTGTACTATCGGCAATATTTCCGCCTTACCACTTCTGAAACTGTTTCGCTTGCAAGCAGTTAGCTACTTGACCCCGCCTTTTTCTTTTGTCTTCTTATTTTGACCAACGAAAGATCTAAACATCTATTTATTTTTATGATGGCCCATTGTTTTCATAACATTTACACCCGAAATAATTTGCTTGTATTGGTATTGAAAAAATAACGGCTAGTCAGTTCACAGAAAATGCACCCTTAAGGTAGTAAGGCAGAACTTTTGCTGATGGTACCTATTTACTATGTCGACAGTCTACGTTCCTCAGCTGCTAATAAATTCAACCAATCCCATCCTAATCGTACCATTCCATCTAGTCGCATCTGTCAGTTGCTAGCAGTCAGTGTATAATTGAATGGCTTTCTCTAATCCTGTCACCCGCCGACATTAAGGTTGCGAAACAAGAGCAAATAGGTACCAGCATCTTAATGTATAAAATTACGGTGTTGACTGCTGATCAGTACAGCAGTTTTGAACTGAAATTAAAGGTAAAAATTCCTTATTCAATAATAAAATAACATTCCAGAATGTCCTAAGGCGTTATTCTATTGAATTGAGCGTTGAAAAATATTAACATTTATATAAGGGGTGGTGCGGTATACTTAATTCACCTGGGGTAATTCGCCCGGGTGCACTAAGTTCACTTTGAGTAGACTTGATTCATAACGAAATAAAAAATGAAAAAAGTTTATACAACAAATAACAATCTATAGCTATGTAACATAGTCTGTGGTGCATTAGTCTGCATTGTCATCTTCGTAATATAATGTACATTGATTCATTCTTATGATATTTGTCAAAAACCCATGACTGTACCTTGATCCCGAATAAATCTGACAATCGTAAACGTATCGTAATGCTAGCGTATCCGAGATATCTACACTGCGCGGTGACGCTACAACATTTAGTAGTCGAGCTGGTGTTGACGCGCAATATGACTCAAATACGGTAGATTAGATAATTTATTATTGCACACAATAATAAAATCGTACGGAGGCAGTATGTTACGTAACGCGGCGACTGTCAGATTTGTTCGTGATTATCCCTTTGAAGTTGGTGACTCAGTAGGTACCTATAGGCAAATGAAATGAGCGATAATGGCGGTTAATAATGTAGCCCCAACTGTCCTCCAAAATCCATATCAGATCCAAAATTTATCCTCTCAGCTCCCTTGAAAATCTTAGGTTTTGAAATCAGGCTTAAATTTTTTTTTTATATAATATAGAATGTCCTTTGGCCACAATCTCACCTGATGGTAAGTGACGATGTGGCCGACGATGGAGCAGGACAGTCTAGAAGACACCTATTCACTCTTGCCTTGAAAAGACCCAGATTATATTTCTCAGGAAAGACAGAAGACGGCAACGTGTTCCATTCCTTGGCAGTTCGCATAATGAATGTAGATTGATAATGTAGAGATTTAAATGGGACGAATCTCGTCTCCAAAATTCTTAACTATTCCCATAACCACAAGATCCCTCTTACTGTCCCCAGTAGAGTATGAAAATAAAAGCGATTGTAGTCGCGTTCGTACGAGTATTATTTATAAGCACCTGCATAAAGACCGGTTAGCTTAATTAGTGGACTTTTGAACTGACGGATCGTTTCGTCAATCGATGGATTGTATCTTTTTATTGTGTGACGCAACAAACTATTGCCAGATATCGATAACGATCCCTAGACTTGATCAAACTTGACTGACACTTGACACAGGTAACATTGCATTTTTTTTCATTTGTACAGTTCAGCCCCCGTATGCCAATCTTTTGCTGTCAAGTTATATTTCACTGCCCAGTGTAATTTCTTCAGGTCACGTGGTACAATTTTGTACCACGTGGTCATTCTTTTTAGACACTTGACAGCAAAATATGCGCGAAAACACATCAAATGACGTCATAATGTCACTATTTAGTCACAGAATAACTATGAGTTAGTATGAACTGACCATGATTTAAAACTTTGCAGTTCAACTTTGCAGTTCAACTTTGATTGGCATACCCCTGCAGACAGTTAGTTTCACTTAATTTAATAAATAACGATAAATCTGAGACATCATTAGAGTGAAAAATGTAATTTGCCGCGAATATTACCGAGCCTTGAGTTATTTATTACTCGAGAAAACTTTGTTTCCAACGATCTAGGCATCAATCAAAATGCGAGTTTAATTATTGGTAAATAAACGATGTTTGGTATTAACTATAAATATTTTAATTTCAGTAAAGTGATTTTTTTAACCTAAATTATCTAATTGACCGAGCGAGCGAAGCGAGCGAAGCGTCTTAGTTTCCACATTGGCCAAAAATGCGTTTGTCCGGATGTCTGTCTGTTCTCCTCTACAGGTCGCATTTTTCAACCGATCTGGACGAAACTTGGTACACAGGTTATATGAATTATTATATTTTTTTTGTCGTCGGGGATTTTTGATTGGGGGGAAAATAGGGGAGAAAAGAGGGAAAGTTTGCTGTAGCGTTATTTATCGACGGATTTCAATCAAATTTAAGGAGCACACGAAAGATTTCATTCTACACAAGATGGTGTAAAAATATTTCCAAAAAGGGGGACTGGAAAGGGGAAAAAAGGGGAAATTATTTTTTTATTTTTTTTCCCGAAAATTGACTTCTACCAATATCAATGAGACTACACAGTCCTCTTCGCCTTTATGAGACAAATCCGTAGACACCAGATTCGACCTCTTAGGACCAAGGGAACGCGAGTAATCGCTAAAACTTATACCCTTATTTTGCTCAAAAGTCTACATAAGGGCCTATTGGAAAATTCAAGCACCTGAAATTAGATTTACTTAGCCAGGGTAAAAGGGAAAGTGTTGGTTATTGCACGGTTATAAAGGCTCGCGAGGTCTATGTTCTCACAGGACAACTAGTTATAGTAGTCTCACACAACGAATCTTTATCCCTCTAAACTTTAGAGGGATACCTTATTAGAGTCTAAAGTATCTGCGCAGAACCCATTTTAGGTCGAATTAGCGGTAAGAGAATTTTTCAGCACAACAGTACATGCGCAACCGTTTGTTGCACTTAACTTCAGAGGGATAATGATCCGTTGTGCGTACTGTACCTACCTATGTTTGGTTGTTCTAACAAATTGATAGAATGAACAAAATTACAACCATAATACATTTTCTTAAGTACCCACTTTCCACAACAAATTCGAATGTCCCAAATCGTCACTTTCCTACCAAATTGACGTAAGTGTGAAATTCGAATTTAATGACTCTAAATTTTTACCGACACATCTGAGACATAACAAGATTGAGCACCACGATAGATAGTACACGTTCACACTATGTTTATTTTGTTTGATCAAATCCGTTTGAACTAAAACTTGCAAATCTTATAAATGTTTCGCAAAGTACAAAAAAGTGAGTTATTCGTCAAGCTGTAGTATAAAACGCATTTTTTTTTGGATTATTTGTTTTAGTTTCAGATTTTAAAAGTTTTCATTTCAACAAGCACATTGTATTATATCTCACTTACGACATGCTCATTATTATTAATGTCTGATTTAGTGTTAGTGTAGTGTATACTCTGACTTCGGCGATAGTATTCGACTCGTGTGCGAGAACGCTGCCGAATTATTGCCGGTTCGTTTGATACGAGTTATAAATTGCGTCGATTTACGCCTCAGACGACGCGGACGATGAAAGTAACCAACATGATGTATAATGCAATTTTGTTGATTGAAATGTGCTGCACTTGATTATGTTTACAAACGATGGGTGCTATCTTACTAATATTATAAATGCGAATGTTTAGATGTTTGGATGTTTGTGTTTTAATCAAGTCAAAACTACTGAACCAACTTGGATAAAACTTGGCATATATATAGTTCGTAACCTGGATTGACACATAGGCTACTTTTTATCCCGAATAATTAAGAATAAGAATAAGAATAAGAATAAGAATTTATTTATTTGACAGAAATTAACAGGATTTACAGGATAAACTGAACGAATAGTATTAGCAGCGGTAATTAGCATGTCATGTCACGTCAGTTTGACAGGGCGTAGTACTACCTCTTTGGTCTAACGACTAGCGTTTGACATTCGGGTACGAGTTCAGTGTAATGTCAACTTTCTCAAAGTATCTGCTCGGTGCACGCACAGATAATAATAATACACAGATAATATAATGTACACGGAAACTGGTACTCGCGTACGAAGTAGCGGGTAACTGCGAGTAATAGATAAACTAAAATTAACTATAGCTAAGTAGAAACATCGTTGTTTAAGAATTTTTTACCGTTACGCGGTATATTTGCTTCCAATGACAAGTGAGAACTCCTTAATGATATACTTAGAGTGATGGACGCAGTGCAATGTATCACAGGGTATGTCCTCAGTGTATTTGCTCAGTGAGGTAAAGCATCCTTATAGAGAGTCATTACCACTTAACATAAGGTGGGTCGTCGGCTTGATCCATCATATAGTTGTATAGAAATTAGTGTTACATACATAACACTATTAACTTAGATGTCATTTAGAAAAATATCAAGAAATACGTACGTTACATAGCTATGTCAGTTAAAGAATTTGCTCCAAAAGTGCAGGGTCAAAGTAACTGTATAAATAATAAATTAACTATTATGGATAAGAATTTAACTCTAAAATATAGAGACACTCAATTCTATCATCTTTTCCTCATTGTCTTGTCGTGATACCACTTGATGCACGAACAAATTAACCCTAACAAGTGAAACGTCGAGGCGATCGTTTTGCGCAACGAATGCGGTCGAAGCCCACATGAAGATGACCCGTGACCATTTTCGATTTCATGTTTAAAATCGTAACAATATATCCGGCGAGTGGTCACGATAGAGCGACCATTATAGTAATTACATCTCTGTCAGGACCAACTTACGTTTGCAGTTGTCAAAATGACTAGGAATATGAAGTTTTGGAGTTGGCTAGTTTTAGCACGCGCATTCCGATGTTGGTCAATTCAACAATCGTTGATGGGTCGTGTTTGGCTTCGGGTTGTGACGTCCACACATTGTTTGTTTTTGAAGCACGATGAGCAGTTCTTACATGTGTAATAACTATTAATACTCAATATAAAATGATTTTAGCCTTTTCTTATGAGGAACTTAACTTTTGAAAATTAATTAAAGTTAGATTTTGTTTAACACAAGATAGTTTACGTATTATTAGGTTTTATCGACTAAAACGTTTCGAGATAGAGTGACTTATTTTATGTGACGATACAAAATACTAATTATTAGCTTTTATCAACGTCACAGGAGCAAATTTTTTTTACCTTTATGGAAATTTCACGTATTGGTACGAGATGATCTGATGATGATGTTACTAAACGAAGCTTATCATGTCAGAGATAATGTTCACGTAAACACTTCTCCCATCAAAACATTACAATCTAAAGTTACTACAATTAATCACATGGACACATACAAATGTTATAAATTCAGTCCATTTTGGCGGGAACTAGATTGATTTAATCACTTTGCGATCGGCGTAAAATCACGCGCAGGACTCGTGCGCGTGCGATGAGGATTATGCGCTAATTGCAAGCACGGAGCGACATTCATCTGAATTCAGACACATTGACGTATACAGTCAAAAAGTAAAAAAAAAATAATTAGATATTTTTTTTGCGGACTTAAAAATTGTGGAATGCAATTTGGCTAAGTATCACGAAAAAAGTTATGAATATGAGTGTGACGCAGGTAGAGCAAGGCCGAAGAAGAATTGGTTGGATTGTGAAAGATATAATAATGTGAGAGGAGTAAATTCTGAGTTGACAAACGATAGGAGTGGGTGGAAGAAGAAGACATATTTTGTGCTGAACCCACCTAGCGTGGGATAAGGGCAGGGGAATGATGATGGAAGCATTTTGAGAATTATCAAAACTGTACAGCTTTTTCTTCTGTATGTCAGCTTTTAGACGACTATCTTCACCATTAAGCATTTTTTTCCAAAGTAAATATAACATAGCTACGTAATAATGCATGCACCATCAAGATTTATTGAGCAAAAATCGTGCATCAAATTTCGCAAGCTTCTGACACCGACAGTACAAAAATGAGTATTGCCATAATTTGAACATATTATATGTCGCACACAGTGGGGTAATTTATATAAATCACGCAGTGTAGCAACACTGGATCACGATTGCACGAAGCTCGGTGACAATGTGCAATTAGAGTAGAGCGCAATGCGAGGCGCACTATTTTGTATTGATTTGAATAGTAATGTGAGCTAAAGATCACAAGGGACTTAGAAGGCTAAAAGGTTATATCTTCAAGCTCTTAAAAGAAAGGGTCGATTGAATTTTATGACATCAAATAAAGTATAAGACGGTGTATTCTACGCTCTATCTACGCCATTAGCTTTGATGAGCATGACTCAGTAATCTCAAAGTAAGTAGGTATAAGTAAAAAAACTAGAAAAAAAAGAGGATATCGAGGAAACACGAAATTTCAAATATACTTAGTAAGTAATGCCTTGTTATAGGTCGAGGTAACCACTTAACATCAGGTGGGCCATCGGTTTGTTCCATAATTACAACTAAATGTAGTTGTATAAAAAATACTTAGAAAAATTAAAATAGTTACAAGAGGCTAGATAAAAAATCACAAGGTACCTACTCAAATTTTTTTTTGTTTTTAAGTTATTTTTTGAACACAAATGAAGCCGCGGACTGCAGCAAGTTTACAAAATAAACCATCAGTGGATCAAACGCGGGCAAGCGTTCCGCGTGACGCGAATCACGCCGTGATTGCGGTTTGTCGTTGCCTCATTCGAGACCATAATGCACACGAGTTGCAAGTTTATGTACTCACACTGCACACAGAAAGCAGGTGACACCAACACAAAATTGTGTTACCGAGATTGAACTTGGCCCCCTGATATCCTACAATCGCTACAAATTAAAAACATCAAAAATGTGTAGAAATAATAAGCAGCCCCCGTATGCCAATCTTTTGCTGTCAAGTTATATTTCACTGCCCAGTGTAATTTCTTCAGGTCACGTGGTACAAAATTGTACCACGTGATCATTCTTTTTAGACACTTGACAGCAAATTATGCGCGAAAACACATCAAATGACGTCATAATGTCACTATTTAGTCACAGAATAACTATGAGTTAGTATGAACTGACCATGATTTAAAACTTTGCAGTTCAACTTTGATTGGCATACCAATGCAGGCCTTTGCACCTGTGGCCACTTTTTACCCATCTCTCGATGGCAGGACGCTGGGACATAATTTAGATGGAGTAGGCTTGCCTATCTTCTCAGCCTAGTCGGCCATATTTTCATTAACCAGTTTTTATCGTAAATAATGCCATTGATGCAACAAAACGATGCCATACGTGGGAAATCAAGCGAAGATTTAAAATTTCCATATTATTTGTATCGCAAATTGCACAATGGTGCGACATACAGCTTATTTGAATAACGAGTAATACTCTACATAACTATTACTCGATAGATGGGTACATTAGGTACCTAGTTAAGGTTATTATTTGCTGTATTTTTTTCGTTACGTCATTTGTTTGCACTGAAATTGGTAATTACAATATATAAAGTTTTTTTTTAATTAGAAATATACCTTTAATGAGACATTTTTTATTATTTATTTACCAACATCGGTCGTCAACAATGCAAAAAAAACAACACTTTATAAACTAGGAAAATAATTGCATAATGGCCATTTTCTATAACAACATCGTCATTATCAATGCAAAAAACTATAAATCATTGGTTTATACAAAAAATTGAAAGGTTTACTTTAGAACACGTTTAAAAAAATCGCATTCTTTTTGAGTTAGCACGCTCGCCAAACAAACGGACGGTATGTTCGAATCGGCACTACAGTAGCACGGTATCAAGTTACCTCGTGATTTATGAGTTCTGAAGGTGTCACTCCAGTCGAATTAATTGTACACCAGATAATAGTTTCACTATAAACAGAAAATGATTTATATTTGCTGGTGAAATATCCTGGTTGAGGGTAACATGGCGTTTGGTTCGTGAATGTGAAAGTACTGTTTTTGCTATTGCACGAAGTATTTCTTTGATTTTAGGATACAATAAATACTGTAAGATTTACCAATTTTTTTATAATAAAAATAATCAGACCCTAAGTATCAAAGTCCCTAGATGATTTATATAGCGCCAGGAGCCACTTTATACCCATGCCCCAATGAACGGGACGCTGCAGTGCCTGGGACATGATTTAGATGGAGTAGGCTTGCACAGCTTCTATACCATTCTCTCAGCCTAGTCGGCCTTATCCAAAGGAAAGACAAGGTCAATACGTGCAGAGCTGACTACGGTTTCCTCACGATGTTTTCCTTCACCGTTTGAGAGCAATGGTGTTGCGCACCTACATTTTCCGATTAAAAAACCCACTGGTACACGACCGGACTCCTTAGTCGACCCCGTTTTTTCACTATAGGTAATTATAACTTTTAAACGAGGTGTAAAAAAAACCACTCTAGAAATATCTCGAAAGGTCTAACCTATAAATGACCAAACAAGGATAATTTGTTCTGCCAAAGATAAACTTCCACAACAAGGTAATAAACTCAAAATTTTATAGCCCTCGAGAAATCCTTCTTTACAGCCATTCAATTATCTTATTATAATGAATTTGACACTAATAATCGTAGTTAAATAGGTACGGTGGAATAAACTGTTGTATGTGCGTGAATCTACTTTGTAATTTAAAAAACTAAGTGAGAACATCTAGGAAAATATAGAATTTTCTGTGTAAATAAAGTGCTCTCTGATAGAATTTAAATACTAGGTAGATAGAGCTTAGTACACTTATTATTGTTGTCATTACAGTTTTGTCATTTTATGGGATAGGACATTATATTAACTCCCATTCGATTTGCTGGGTTTTTTTGTAGCATAGTTTATGACGTCACGAAAACGTCAATTTAAACTTAAAAATTTATAGGTTTGATCTTAAACATGTTGTGTAGACTGTTGCAGATATGGACTGCTTGATCTCATTATTATGTCAGTAACATTAATAAGGCTATTGCGAAATAGCTCTAAACAGCCCAAGGCATTTTAGTGAAAAATAATCAACGCAACAGCTCTGTAAGAGTAATTAAAATCATATTTTATTTCCCTTTCACTCTCCGCAATTAAAATTAATTAAAAAGCGAGCAAACACAATGTATCGCCTTGCAGTTCCTATCACGGACACATCACCAGTTTATGTCGACACCTCATGTTCCAGGAGTTTAATGTGATTGTTGTTATATGCAGGTGTCTACGCGCGCTGGTCCGGTAGTAAGGTGTAGAAACAGTGACTGATCGAGTGATCATTGCGCGATTTGCCGCCCAGTGACGTTCCACATCATCATCGTTACAATTTCAAGTTCCGTCTATTTATACTTATTACACTTTATTACTATGATTGAATTGTAATCGACAAGAAAGTAGTTAATAAGCGTTGAGCACTTTATTATATTTGTACTGGTGTGTATATTCATTTAATTGGGTACCAGATTGGCGCTAGAAGGCCCAGTATCATATTTACGATGCATCAGTCAGCTTATTAAGACGCGTTGTAAATTTTATGAGGGCAATTTCCTAGCAATAAAATAATGTATTGCTGTACTGAGGTTAGAAGGTGGATTGATTTATTTTCTATTGGATAGAAACCTTGTTTTACGTAACCTTCGACAGTTCAATTATAGCTCGGTTGTTGTAATTTATTTTGGAAATGGAATGTTCAAATGTTTATTTTATTATTATGCTAGCCAGTATTCGCAATCTCATTGCTTTCTTTTATCACCGATTCGTGTTCGAAATTCAAAATTGACTGAGAGGTGCACACTCAACCAGCATCGCTGAAAAGGAGAACTTTTTGAATAAGGAATCGTAATAGTGTTGTGCACTTACCATTGCGTATTCGGCGCAGATATCGATGGAGCCGACAAAATCGCAGACATCGTCGACTGTCCAAGCCGAAAGCCTCGCTCTGGCTTCCGCACACATACACTCATTGCGATCTGAGAATAAATACAAAGAAATAGGGATCAATTTTGTCTAACTTCCACTTTCTAAGTGTATAGATAATAATAAAGTATAGATAAATGCGTGCTAGATAATAGTACCTACATGAGAAAAAGTGCGCGTGGAAGCTAGCATCACTTAGCACTCTGGCACCATTGAAAGAGCTTTGATCGAAAGGAATAGATACTCTAACTAACCTAATGACGCCCGCTAACATAATAATATTCATAATATTATATTGCTAGTTACCAACTCCAACTGAATAAAGCCATGTCTTATTATGATATCAACCACTCATTACAATTTGTATGCCGTATATGAATCCATTGACGGTTTACGAGTGAAGCAATAAACCGTCAATGGAATAGTTTAGCTTAGATAATTTCAAATTAGGAACATAAACGTATACTTATCTGAATTATTCTATTCAGTGGTTGTATAAACATATCATTAGAAGTTAGACTATAATTTATACTTATTAAATTACAGATTGTGCCAATTACAGTGACCTGTATAATTTTAAGTGGGTAGATAAGTAAACGAGAAAAACCTGACTCTAAATACTAATAAAACCTGCCCGGTACAAATAGGTACTTGCTTCGTACACTTCGGGTTTTATAATTCAATTTAAAAACATTTAACCTTACTGGGGTTTCGATCTCCGCGATCTAATTACCCGAAAAAAAGCCGAAAAGGTTTATTTTCTGGAAATTGTATAGAACAGTTGAACGTAGATAGACTGAATAATAAAGACACTTTGTACGGCTTAGATTTTAAGCTGACATTTTTGCCACTCATTCCGTTTTTTTTTATAAAGGATATCTAAACGTTTAGCTACCAGCACACCTGATGGAAAGTGTAGCTGCAGCCTAAGGAACACACTTAGATAATATAAACCACCTAGTTCACTTATTTAAAAAAAATCCTAATCCAGTTACGTCAATCAATAGTTCATTAAATCATGATGAAGATGTAAGGTTAGTTACCATCATTTGACCCTGCATCCCGTTCATCGCTGTCGCTCCTCGTGCTGGGGCTGGCGGAGAGGCGGGCTCGCTTGGCAGCACTCTCCCCGGCCGCTGACAGGTCCAGCGGAGAATGCTCCGTGGCAGACCCTGGTAAACCTATCCGCTTACGCCGTGATCTTCCCCCGCGACCAACCCGGGATATTGCCAGTAACGCCTGTAAAAGAAATGGAATTCAAACTGGTGTCCATAAAAATAAGTTGTTTTATTGATTGAGTGAATTATATAAATAATAAATAAATAAATATTCATGGACTTTACACACAACGCCCTCTAGTCCCAAACTAAGCAAAGCTTGTGATATGGGAACTTGATGGCTGATAGAATACTTATATACTTTTTTTTACATACATTTTTACATAAATACATACTTATAATACATAGTAACACCCATATAAAGTTTCGACTATCTCTAATTCCCCTCCCTATTCTCGCATACTACAAATACTCTTTGAACTTATTAGTATTTTAAGAAGACACTCGATTCATATTTTCCTCAGCTCTTATGGTGAGTTAATTTCTGACCTATGGTTTGAGGAAACGACACAGTAAATTATTGATTTTCAGAATTCAACTTACTAACAGTATATACGGCAGATGTTTATAATAAAATCTAGCGGAAAAGACTCTAAGTGCAGGAAACTATGAATACGCAGTGGACAGCATAATCAAGACGCCATGTATTTAACGGCAGTAAAATTAAAACGGCCAGGTAAAGTCTCTTAATCATAATAAACTCAATTACAGAGAAACTCATCAGCGGACGCGTGGTTTGACGCTGCCGGTACTCGTAAAGTATAAAAAGGTGCTGGATGTTATCTGATTGAGAACACTTGGATAACCTAGCTATTCTAATTCCTCGTCCAATTTATTATCAAACCAAACATCAAATAACAGACAACTGACTGAAACAATAAACGAGTGCAAGATCCCAAAATTTAGGTCGAATAAAGATTAACTGTGAAAACCGTTTTTAATTGCAAACTATCTCAAGAACCTTTTTTTAACATAGATATAGAATACGGGCGTTGTTCCGCGACTCATCCAACATCCCACTACTATTAGAAATGTCAAAGTTTAGATGTTGGTGTTTCAATCATGCTGTAACTGCTCGTCCGATTTGGATGAAACTTGGAATATATTATAGTTCGTAACCTGGATTAACACATAGTCTACTATTCCAGCTTTTTTTAAGGTTATAAAAATTTTTGTTTTTTTTCGTAGACAAAGTCGCGGGTAACTGTTAGTTTATTACAAGTACGCGTCACGCTCGCCGCGCAGGTCAAATTGCAATCTATCTTTTTTAATTGCCCCGCACTAAAAAGGCGAATGTGGGGTAACCGAATGAAATTCAGAGGAAGGCGCGCGCGCGTGCCTCCTACGAGCCGCGAAGACGTAAATCAAATAATTTTATTTTCACTCCTGTTTCGTACTAGAAAATGGTTTGGAATTTTATGGTTTGTGGTGAATTATACTAATCATTATTAGTTAGTATTTTATGAATGGCGACAGGCTTGCATTGCAACCTGCATGTGAATTGGAAAAATTAGGAAATTTGGACGAGCTTAAAACATATCGCTTGATTTAATTTAGCATCATCTTATCATCAATAATCTGAAAATACATTGACAACTAAAGAGAAATCTACCAGCTAATCTATTTTATTTAACAGTTAAACCACTTATCCGTAGATTGAAAAAAAAAAGCAAACGAATCGAAGCATTCGTGCCGACCCGAGACATTAAATTCGCATCGGAAAAACGCATCCAATGTCACTATCTAGAAAGTAGCGCGCCGATTTCCGCGTGCAAAAACTCATCTAATTTAAAAGTCGAACGGTCGAGATTTCACATCCCATCACTAGCGTGTACGCGGGGCGCGGAAGGTGCGCATGCGCGGCACGTGCCTCCGCCAATTAGTGCGGCTCCAGTTCCTTTTACAGTGGAGAGTCGAGTCGAGACGGTTCGTTGGTGGCACGCGTCTAGGCGGCCAGTGTTTATCGTGCCACAGATAATAGTGCATGGAACTTGCAAAAAAGACACATCTTCTTGACCGTAAAAAATGTGCATATTTTCATTTAGTCTTGCTTAAATTCTCTTTGCTCATGAGCCCTGAGGCAAAGGGTTTGTTTTTTAATGATTTGCATAAAAAAAAGTTCTCAATTTATCCATCAGGGGCGCTTATAAAACTCTAGAATTCGATCTCGCGTTCCATTTTCAGTTTTCCGCAACTCAAATTCTTTTCACAGACCTAAATTCAATTTACATAGTGAAATGAGACACAGACGATTTTCTGATAAAGTGAATTAACGTGATCTCGAGCTACGACCTTTATTTACTCGTAGGTATTTATGATGACTTCTCAATAAAGCACCAGCCTGGATCAACTTACGATAAAGGCGGTTCACACTGCAAACGACACAACACGATATCGTCTGAGAGCTAATGTCATTTATGCCTTCTAGATACGTCGGCGCCGACAACGATATTTTTATTCGAGCCGCTGACAATCGGTATCTTGTTAGACGTGTGCAAAGGCCTAGTGAAATAGGACCAAGAGAGAGGTCTCAGCTAGACCCAACGTAATCAGCGCCCGCGCAGAAGCTAAGATCAGTGGCCGATACTATCTTAGTGTAATGGCAAAGTAAAGGAAGTGCATTTTACATGCACTCGGCCGTCCAAATTAACTGTATTCAATTCAAATGGAGGCATTTTGGAAGGTTGCAATTTTCATGTCATCCCAGAAAACATTACCGCACCGACTGAACAAATCAAGCAAACATCGTCGTGTATTAACGACTGCTAGAGTCGGAACCGACAGTTTATTGTGCCCTTCGAAGCACAGAAGCGCTCAGATGTAAATGCCACTAGCGGTCACCCATCCGAAAAGTGACCGCGCAGAACGCTTCGTCTTAAATTTCGCCTTGAAACTGCGTCTATAAGTTCCTTTAATTTGATTTTCAGGAGCTATTGACATTTAGGGCGGCTTGCACCAGAATCGCTAAACGCGTTTAAATCTTAAATAGTATTTGGCGAGTTGTCAAGTCATACAAATACGTCAGATTTAAATTGATTTAGCTGTTAAACACGTTTAGTGATTCTGGTGCAAGCCGCACTTAAAAGTCCCCCTGTCATTTATAAGATAATTTTAAAGCAGAAGATAAAATGCATGTAAAAAGGTGCGCAGTGTAAAGGTCGACTCCGTTATCAAATATAATTACCTCCATTATGGAGGAAAGGAAGCGTGGCGCACGCGCGTCGCGCACCTCTCACATTATGATTCCAGACCATTTACATAAAGAGCTATGATTCGGAGATGCCACAGCAGATAGCAGCTTATGAATTTTATAATCTGCTTAGACAAGTGAAGTTTTAGACGTGTCAACGTGACTTCAATCGTTTTTAAAAGGGACAAATAGTCATGTCAAACAACGTTCTCGCTCTCACATTTCAACATTTTTGATGATACTGGTATCGATTCGGTTGTTGCGTTTTTCTAAACTAACCTAATTTGACAGCGCTAAAATTATAGCTGTCTTTGTCGTTTCAGTTTATGAGAAAGGGACAGCAACATTTTTAGTGCTATCAAATTAGGTTAGTTTAGAAAAAAGCAACAACAGAATCGACAGTACTGTAATAATTATGCATGCAGAGCTTCAGCAAAAATACTATTTTAGAACAAACAAGTTTTCCAATCAAAAAATTTGTAACAAAATGGTCACATTGGTGGTGTAAATTCTAGATCTAAAAGCATCAAGGGCTACTTTACTTATAATCTTTTTTCTTCTTTTGAGAAACAGAAATAAACTGTTACAGGGTCAAGTAATAGTGTAGGCTTACCTATCACCTAATGTTATTCACTCAGCCTAGTCATTTTTAGAGAGACATGGATCTTAATAAATTGAGTTTGGATGCTTGTACGAAGGGTAGATGTATCTTGCAAAGCTCCGTCGACTATGAAGTCGTATAGTCACGCGTCTATTAGAACTTTACATTACGGATCAGAAGGTTTTGGAAGCTAAATGTTCTTAGGTACACATCGACTGTAATATAAAATGCTCTGAGAGCAAAACGTCCTCAATTGAAAATGGTACTGGAAGCTAAATGGCCTTTCCAATAGTTAGTCCTCTAGTCCTTATGTCTTTGAATCAATTTGTCCATTACGGAAAAACTAGTGGTCAATTGACTTGAAGCGTAGATTGCCAGCTCTATAGAAACAAAAACTGTTAGATCTTCCGAGACATTTTAACCACAGCCGTGAACTATGAAACGGCGTGTGGTTAGTAATTAAACACGAAGGTCAGTGAGCACTGGCTTTATAATTAATACGAATTATTTTGCTTTTGAAATGAAACCCAGCTGACCGTAAATTATTTCATAGGGGCAGTAGCCTTGCCTTAAGTAATGTGCGTTATGTAGTAACTAATTTCATTATTTTTTACTTATTTTAAAATAATTGGGAAGTAATTTGAGGCTTTTAAGGAGAGTGGAGATGTGTTCATCATTTGATTTCACGGTATTACAAGATATTATACATTTTGTGTTAAGAAATCTTTGAAACCATGACGGAGTCCCTCACCAGCCCCCGTATGCCAATCTTTTGCTGTCAAGTTATATTTCACTGCCCAGTGTAATTTCTTCAGGTCAAGTGGTACAATTTTGTACCACGTGATCATTCTTTTTAGACACTTAACAGCAAAATATGCGCAAAAACACATCAAATGACGTCATAATGTCACTATTTAGTCACAGAATAACTATGAGTTAGTATGAACTGACCATGATTTAAAACTTTGCAGTTCAACTTTGATTGGCATACCCCTGCAGGCCTAAAACATTGGTCATCCATCAAAGCCTAGCGTCTTGTAACACAAACTTTTCTTGTCTTTGTTTTAGTGGTGACCCTAATACTGCAGGGTAGGTTATTCCTGCATACGTTTCCAATAATTGTCTATGGTTACGTTCTTCTTTCTCTTGTCACGCGATCGTCTCAAAAAATGCCTTCAAACACAAAAATAACTTTACCAAAATTATTCGTTTTAATATTTTATTAGGCTAATAGGTTTACGAAGACATTAAAGTTATTCAAAGCATTAATATTCATATAATTCTCCGATTGAATGAAATAGCCTGAGAACTAAATTTGACAAAAATGTAAACAAACATGATTTGGTCAAATTAAGGTAAACGGGGTAATTAGTGGACTGGTGAATTTATTAGTCGAAATGAAGGATCAAATATAGAATTTAAAGTTTATTTTGAAACGGTATCTATAATATTGGAGTACACAGACTTTATTTTGTGTCCATCTTAGTTCATAAATGGAATTTACTAGAATTTCCCTAAGACGATTGTAATGCAGTTTTTAACTGACTTCAAAAAAGGAGGAGGTTCTCAATTTGGTTGTATGTTTTTTTTTTTAATCTTTTCCTAATGCAGTTTTTATACTTGACCTTATGATGTTCATTACATATTGCTAATTATTTATCGTTCAAGTATACCAGATAATAATCTGACCTTTTTGCACTGTATCTAATTGATTTCACATGAAATAATAACCTTTTAATCGTAGCTAATCAAGTTTAATCAAGGTGGATATCCAGTTGATCGATTTTGTACATAACTAGTAGGTATATTTAAAAAACTGGTTCAATCTAAAATGTTTTATTTTTAAGAGGTTAGTTTTGTCACATGTCATGCTTGATTTCTTGAGAGCAGCTTTTCTTAGTTTTCGAAGCACAGAAGCTATATGTCACTAGCGGTCACTAAACCTTATTAATAACACGATTAACGATGAAAGTGTAATGTAGTTGATGGAAATGACGTTAGTTTTTCAGGTCCTTTTAGAGTGGAAAGAAACGGATAAAGATTATGTATTGTAAAAAAAAATAGTGTGGACAACTCGCTTACTGACAAACGGACGACGGTAAGCAAATGTCTAAGCAGAAGCACAGCCAAAAACAATGAACGTTTATAAATGAAAATGGATAGCCTGCAGTAAATTTTTAGTTTAATTGCCTCTCAGAATTAGTTGTGATATTCAAATCAAAAACATTTTAAAATATAGTTATTGTTTTGAATAAATACAGTCGCTAACTCTGAAAGTGAGAGCATAGAGTCAAAAAATATATTAAAATCTATAATTACTGACAGGTTTTATTAGATTCTAACAGATTTTCAAATACAAAAGCTCTAGTGGACCTTACCTTAGTAGAACTCATATCGAGCATGACAGGGAATGCAGGAAGTCTAGGAGGTCCGCCCTGTTGCTTTGCTAGCTTCGTGAAGAGTCCTCCTAATGGTGCTTCGGAGCCGTCTGCTGCTGGGGAGGTGACTGCTCTGGGCTCGGTGGCGAAGCCGTTCATACGATGGAAGTAGCTAAGAAGAGAAATATATATGAAGATGATACTGTAAAATTCTAGTGCTTTATTGAAGTCGGTTAAAAAGGTAAATAAATAATTGCTCTTGGTCAACTGGATCTACGGATAGTGAAAAACTATATATAGTACATTATGTACATACTATACATGCTATATATGTTCAATATATAATAATATGCTCTGCCTTCCGTGCTGTGGGTCGTGGGTTCGATCCCCACCAAGAACAAACATTTGTGTGTGGCAAACATAGATGTTTGTTCTATGTCTGGGTGTTACTATGTATTATAAGTATGTATTTACAAAAAAAAAGTATATAAGTATTCTATCAGCATCTAGTTCCCATATTACAAGCTTTGCTTAGTTTGGGACTAGAGAGCGTCGTGTGAAATGTCCATGAATATTTATTTATTTAATATATAGCATGTCCAAGTATATTATCACACACACATCTGCTTACCTAGAACAGTGATTTATATTATTTTATTGTGTACCTAAGTACTTATTGTTTGTTTTTTTCTTTTTCTGCTTCTTTTGTGATTACCTACCTGTGATTGTGAACCAAATAAAAAATTTATCTATCTATTTATCTATATTCTGATAATAGACAAAGGTTATTAACTATTTGCATATCCCACTCTATCTAGCAGTTACCTAAATGTGAAGATGTCACACCACACGCAGTTTTCGCACTGTGATTCCGAAGTATTACCAGTTTCCTATCCTCGTCCAGTGTTGTTTTAGTGCTGAAACCGTAGTCTGAGTTTTGTCTTCTTGATTAGCGAAAAACGAAACGAATATCGAAAAGCGATTTGCGAGATATTTTGTATGAAAACCTAATAAGCGCCTTTAGTGAAAATTTGCAATTTTTTGCAAAAACTACAAGTCTACGGGCTCGATTAAGATTTGTAATGATAAAAAAAATCAGGTTTTTGAAGCTAATGTGTCTAATACATGTGTGAATTTTATCAAAACACATAAAAGTACAGCTGGCTGATAAAAATTAATGCACATATTATACATATTTTAGTATTTTAACGTCTTTCTCAACCAATAAATTGTAAATTTAACTATCGGGTCACAATTCTACTTAGTGGAAAGCGTCATAGGCGCCTTGGAGCCTACCGTTGCCGAAGAGATGGTAATTAAAACTGACGGGGTCACCGACCGAGATGAACAATTCATTAATATAACATAAGTTCACGCGGAGAACACAGGTTCTCACGAATCATGTAAATTTGTCGACTAAACGTAAGTTATCGAATCGATTAATATGCTAATTGTTCTGGGCATCACTAGTCCGTCGGTCGGTGAACTGCGGGTCGCACAGTGTTGTGACATCGGCCGTGTGAAAAATCGATTGTCGATATTTAGCTGTTGGAAATGAAATGTGACAGTTTTGACTTCCTTTTTGCATTTATTATTTTTAATAGCTAGCTATTTTGAAGATTAACCTTATCTTCTATGGGTTTTTCTTTATTATAAAGCTTACATTCAAAATTTCTGCGCGAGAAATGCATGCTACCTATTTGGTCAGAAAAATGGTTTCCTGTAGACACCACAGAACTCCGAACGGGTTTACTAGATAAAGTGTTGGAACAGTTCTTACTCATTATTAGGATGTGAGTTGTATCTTGCAGCCAGTGAGCGCATGATGTCGGAGTAGTTCCTGGGAGGATGCGCTGCTGGCTGCTGGTGTGGGCTTCCGCGCTCTGGCGGCGTGCCAGGGTATGAGGAGGTGGACGGAGTCACGCTGCGAGATCTGGGGGAAGAACTGACCACCTTAATTGTGCTGTGTTCATTAGAATAGTTAATGGAGACTACTGGATACTGTTACTGGATAGGGGAGGTATGTTTGCTGCATGTTTACCAAGTAATTTATGTGTTGACTTTTAATCGCGCTAACAGTAGAATTTTATCGCAGAATCTGGCAATATCATCTACTCTAGTATAAATAAATAGCCAACCAATATAGATAATGACATTAAAATGCATAGAAGTCAGCTGGGTTGCAATTGTTAGCTTATATAGACAGTGTAGGTACATACTGGAAGCTTCGATAACTGTATGACATTTTAAAGTAGAATCCTTTGGGTTGATACGATTTCCAGGTTTTCCAATCGTTCCCCGTCAGCCTCTTCATGTTACCCTCGATCTTGACAACTGGTCTGAAGACCCTACTGTTCTCGTCACCATTTATAAGTACTAACCTGGAAGCATTAGAGTCATGCGGACTCAGCCGCTCGCTCTTCACGTTAGCCTCTGTCTTGACGCTCTCAATCTTCAGGCTGGTCTGATGCGCGTGCGCAGGCGTCGCCGGCGGCGGCGCGGCGGGTGACGCGGCGGCATCGCGCGCGTACCGGCGCCCCCCAGCACCTCCTCCACCTTCACCTGGTAACAAGAAAATAACATGTTAGTTTTAAAAAGTGCTAATTTCTTTATATGTAAAGTCATTGGACCATTCTCATATTATTTTCAACGTTTTTATTTATAGACTTTCTCTACCTAACTTACACTTGACTTTTGACTTGAATAGGTGCAACTCATTAAAATAACGTCTTCAGTGGACGTACTCAGTGAGGCAGTGCATTGTTATAGGCCGTGGTTACCGCTTAACATCAATTGGGTCATCGGTTTGTTCATTCATTTAGCTGTATAAACGAAAACAAGATTTTCTCAAATCAATTAAGTAGGTACCTACTACCTACTTATGAATCCGGTTATGTAGTGACATGTCGTCGTGTTGAGACAGAGCCACTTACCTACGTGTTTTAGATGGATGAAAAAAAGTGGCAAGGATCAGCTCAGTCGAGCAGGCATCTCGTTCGCCCGATACGATCAAAAGCTCTACTCCGTGTCGGTCCGTTTGAACTCGCTTCGGACTTTGCAAAATTCACAACACTTTCTTCCAATCGCGGACCGTCATCTCAGAATTAATGAGCTCGCGAGGTGTGAAGTAATTTCGAAACACTTGAATTTGGAATTCAAGGAATTATTACCTTCAAAAGTCGTTGTAATACCAACTGGAAATAAAGGAGCTTGTCCAAAATGGGTATTATTAGTGTCCTTGAAAAAACCTTCTGCTTCTGGTCTGAATAAAAAATAAACATCACTAGACTGCAGGGGTATTCCAATCTCAGTTGAACTGCAAAGTTGAACTGCAAAGTTTTAAATCATGGTCAGTTCATACTAACTCATAGTTATTCTGTGACTAAATAGTGACATTATGATGTCATTTAATTTGTTTTCGCGCATATTTTGCTGTCAAGTGTCTAAAAAAAAATAACACTGGGCAGTGAAATATAACTTGACAGCAAAAGATTGGAATACGGGGGCTGGACACATTCAAAGCGTACAAAGACGGTGCTATTTTAATACACCTGCATTTAAATATTTTAGGACAAAGAAAATTGTTGAAAAGAGATAAGTCTTTATTTGTTCACAACAGGTATGTACAGATATAAATACAGTAGGTACATAGTAATAAGTAAGGTAGGTATACAAATAGACCAGCCTACCTAAAGAGGAACCAAAATCATGCTCAAAATCTTGTAAAACCTGTGACATTACCCTATAAGGTGTTATTAATTACCCTAGTATCAGAACAGTGACACAGTGTCAAGCTGTCACAGCAGCGGGTAGTTCACACGATGTATCACTCTGATTAAGTGACAGCGCCTGTATTTTGCGTTTTTACATAAGAAATTAAGAAACTCCAGTTAAGATTGTTATCGATATACACCAAGGTGTGCGCAGGCGCAGACACTGTGGGTCAGCGAGAATGTTTTGTGAACAGCTTTGACAGAATATAATGGTCTCATGCAACACTTTGCTCGTTCATTTGCTTCTGGCTTTTCAATTATGCCACCACAGACATAATTTTGACACGAAAGTTTTTATTGTTCTTGTGTTTCGTCAATACTCGATGTAAACTTGAAATAGTTACACCGTGTTTTGTCTCTTTCGATCGAATTAGAATCTGCTTGTCAATGCAAAAGACAAAACACGGTGTAACTATTCCAAGCTTACATTGAATTTATTAATAACAGAAATGGTGTTTTCTGTAATACGATACGACCGAAGCTATTTTTACTTGAGTAATCAGATCAGCTTGAAAATTATCCACTTATTTGACCAATCTATTGTACTGGTTGCCCACAATCACATTGATTTAAGTAATGTGGTAGAAAACGCCTCGCCATCGAGAGAAATAAATTGAAACTCTATCTCCTTTGACATACGGTGGGTATACCCGGTTACTGTGGAAGATCAAAAATGGGTAGAAATCAGAATGTCACGCGTATTATGGGAAAATTATTGTAAATTGATGCGTTTCGTGGAGACATGTCACTGTTTATTAGAAAAGAGATGGCACGCGAGTGCTGGTGTAGGCGTTGTAAATGGGTTTATTTGTATAAAATAATATTGAATAGCACAATGATAACATTATGTTATAAGGCGATTATAATATATTAGGATGGACCACACGGTAGAGTTTTTGGTAAAATAAAGCTTGTTTGAGAATGTAGTAACTCATAGGTTTATGTCAAATAAATTATTTTGACTCAAATCTTATCGTGTTATTGTTACCCATGGGAAATAAGCAGTAATATTTTGATAATTTGACATAATGCTTTATTAAAACACGATAAAGACTTAGGGCCAACGCACATCTATCGACAAAACTGTTTTGTCGCGTACTTAGTGACGTGAAAATAAATTTTCTGTTATAACGAAAACAGCATATGATGAATGCTTCCTCGTCATATGCTGTTTTCGTTGTAACGAAATTCACATCAATTGACACGACGCATGCATAAAATTATGTTTACCTATCTATTATAGCATTGTTTAGTACCTACCTATTAAACATTGCTTTATACGCACATACCTAGAGAATGAACTGTGTTTTTTAATAAATAAGAATATAGAGTAATTATGTAGTGTACTTAATATTATTATTAAGTACTTAGGATGATTCTCATTAAATAAGCAAGTAACGAAAACAGCAAATAAAAAGAAGCATATCGTAACTAAAAAAGTTTTACTGAGAAGTTTCACATCACTAACTGTTCGACAAGACGTTTTGTCTTTGGTTTGCGTTCTCCCTTATGCGATGAAAGTCGTTAAAGACGAAATCCAATGCCATTGCTTAGACACTAGTTAAATAAATATTTATTTACCGAAATATTTATTTTAACTTATAGAAACATTTAAAACACATAATCAAAATAATTTAAGTTAACTGACCAAGCCAAACAAATGGCGACATTAACGGCTAAGCCCACAATGATAAAACTTTATAGCTTCATTTGGTAACTTTTATGTCACTTCATTTTATACGACATAAAAAAATGTGTCTGTCGTAAATTATTTTGAGCAAACACATTGCCTTGCGTAAAGCAAGACCATTTGAGGTGGTTAATTGATTGCTTAATTTGTTAAATTCACACGTGAATTTAGAACTGAGGTCATTATAATAATTTTAGCATGTCGGACTGTCGATCCAAGTTGTCATTTCAAAACTAAATTGTCATAAGATTGCGTTGAAAATTGTACCAAGAATCATATTGGAGTATTACCATACACCCTTTTTGCAGTTTGCGCCTATTTTCAACTGAAATTTGACGCAACTCTTTTTTTTTTTGTAAGTAATTGAAAGGCAGATTTAAAAAAAAATTGTCGGTATCTTTTCTTTAGGTACTAGGTACACCATAGTTCTCACGACTTAAAAATTAAGTTTACAGTGCCTAAATGTCAAAATGTTACATTTTAGCAGGAAGCTGCCTGTGTTTATGGTGGCGTGCTATGAGTGAGCGCTTCCGGACCAGCGCGAGGTCACCTATCCACTGGTATTATAATGAAGTGGGTGTACTCAGTACTGGGAAATGGGGGGGGGGGGAGGGGGAGACAATAATAATTTGGGAAGCACTTATCAAATCTAAAGAAAAGCTGCATACAGTCTTTTCTAATACCTACAGTATTTACAATATTTATAGTATAATACAAAATACACGTGAAGCAGTTCAGCTATCTACAAACCGTTGCAAACGATTAAATTAACGATTTGTTTTCCTGAAAATACAAAAAGTAGATGAATTTGAATACATAAAATTTTGATCATTCTAAACCAATTGAGGATTTCCCGTCGACCCTATATGACTTTCAATAAAGAGGTTAAATTTTTTTACAGGGACAGGCGCCTCTGGTGTTGCGGCTATCAATAAGCTACCGTAACCGCTTCCCATCAGGTGGGTCGTAAGTCAAAATTTAAAACGTGATTTTCCAAGTTACTGTGTTTTCAATTACGAGGGCAGAATTTAAATACATATGGTATACTTGTGTATTTATGAATTTTTTTATCGAAAGTGTCAAGTAATTGGAGTAGTTTCCCTGAGTACGTCCACATAATAGAGGGATATAACGTACCGTTATTTAGTCCTGCCCCCGTATGCCAATCTTTTGCTGTCAAGTTATATTTCACTGCCCAGTGTAATTTCTTCAGGTCACGTGGTACAATTTTGTACCACGTAATCATTCTTTTTAGACACTTGACAGCAAAATATGCGCGAAAACACATCAAATAACGTCATAATGTCACTATTTAGTCATAGAATAACTATGAGTTAGTATGAACTGACCATGATTTAAAACTTTGCAGTTTAACTTTGCAGTTCAACTTTGATTGGCATACCCCTGCAGGCCAGTTTGACATGTCAACTAGTTATCCGAAGTGATTTGTTGAGATCGCCGATCTGTGCAGGCTATCGCGGAGAAAATAACCTGTTATAGTTTTTATAAGACATTCTACGACAGCGGCCAATAGATGGGAAATTATTATTTTGTGGTATGAGGAAGGCTAAGGTTCATTGGCCACTGGTTGAAGCAATCAAAACAAACTATTTAAGAAAGGAATTAAAGACAATTTTACGCAGTGTTCCTTTTTAGGAAGTTGAAAAGTATTTTTGTGCGGGACTTTTGAACTCAGCAGATTTGCTACAAATACACGGGTGTTTTGATACCACCAAAACTCAATGCAGTAGAAAATATTGCCAAGTTTTCCCATCGCTACATGTTGATTAGGTACATGATTTAGTTAATTTAGTAGAAAACCTTGACCCGAGAGGTATCCGGTCGTAAAAATAGAGTGAAAAGCGCTCTCTGTACACAAGGTTGTGGCATTTGACACTCGCGTTTGAAGTTTTAGTGTTGACTTCTACGTAAAAAGGTATGAGGTGGGTCCAATTGAGATGTATACGCGTTATTTATCATTCTACTATCCTAATAATCCTACTTTCTACTAATATTATAAACGCTAAAGTTTGTATGTATGGATGGATCTGTATTACTCTTTCACGCAAAAACTACTGGTCCGATTTGGATGAAACTTGGAATACATTTAGTTCGTTGTCTGGATTAACACAATACATAGTGCCAACAAATTAAGTACTTAGGATGATTCTCATTAAATAAGCAAGTAACGAAAACAGCAAATAATAAGAAGCATATTGTGACAAAAAAGGTTACTGACTGGGTTTGTCAAAAAATTATGAAGTTTCACATCACTAACTGCTCGACTAGACGTTTAGTTTTCGGTTTGCGTTGGCCCTTTAGAATACAGTCCGTGTGTTGCTGATAATGCTGATTCGTCAATATCCGTCATTCGTCGCCAAGTCATCCGCAGCCACTCGTCCCTTACGGCGTAGGGTCAGGCGTCGTCAAACAAGGTACCGTTGGTGGCACCTGACCCGAATGGGCGGCACGTCCAAACAGACTGCTTAAGTGAGGTGTACCGTTTACAATGTATGGACGTGCTTATCGCTTCATAATGCTATTAAATTAGACACAGGCAGTGGTAAAAAAGTATCAAAAAAATATATTTAGTCACGGGACAAACAATGCATAGACAAACATGTACCTAATCTTCCGCCGCGACTTCGTCCGCGTCTCGTTTGATCCAGTTGATTTTCAGGGATAAAATTAATTATGGGAAACACAGTAGTGTAGAGTAGTGGTAACTACTGGTAACCGCTGTGACTACTGGTCCGATTTGGATGAAACTTATAATATATTATAGTTCGTAACCTGGATTACCACATAGGCTAAATTTACCGCTTTTTTATTTATTTATTTTAAAATTTCACACAAATAGATAGTGCTAGGAGGACTTAATGCTAAGAGCATTGTCTGCCAGTCTTACTGGGCGTGCAAAAAGATGGTGTGGCGTGTTTTTAAAGGTACTAAAATGAAACTGATACCAAAAATATTAGTATATATTAGTATTAGTATTTATTTTAGGTTATTTTTTTCGTAGACAAAGTCGCGGGTAACTGCTAGTTATTAATATCTGTGTACAGGTACGCGTTGTTTTGATAACATTCTCCCGAAGCGTGTTTGTATGAGCATGTACGGTCGGCGCGCGCCCGTCATTTAAATTACTTAATAGTCTTGTATGAATGACCGCTTCAAGCAATGGAACTTGAGTGTTGTTGAGTGCGTGATATCTGTCGGTTTATGATTATCAAATAAATTTATAGTGCGAGAGCTCACGTGTATAAAGCATACTACATAGTATGTGATACCCTTCAAAGTTTAATTTTTAGCACCTAGCTAGTTTGGTTTACATTAAAATTTAAGTGTGCCTAGGCACTATTATCTTTTCATTGTATTTTTTGTTTTTTTTTTGTGTCAAATAAAAGTTTTCTTTTTGTCTTAATTATAATTCATATTGCTGTGTGCCACGCGTGGCGCGCTAAGTTTTGCAAGGAATAAATATTAATCAAAATTCTTTACTTACAATGAGTTTGGTTAGAATATGCGGAAAACGTCAAACTCTGCACTCAAAAATATGATTTGTAAATTAGACTGGACACTTCTATGTTCTGCTTTCGAAACTTTTCATCTAACTTTTTGTGCCGAATTTTGTTTGCTCACCGCAAAAAACCTAGGCTTAAAATAAAGTAATCTTACGTGTGTGCAAAATTAAAATTAAAATTGTCGCTGTAGTATTTATTTAGCATTTGGCTCTCGCACTAGGAATCTAATAACGTGCCTATTTGTCGACAGAGGTCATATACCGCTGACTCGGTGAGCACGTTGTACTTCCAAGAAAATGGGAAAAATTCTAACCGGTAGGTATTAGACATTGGTAAATGTTTACCGACATGGAGATGTTTTCGTATTAATTCAGAAAGCAATGAAGGTATGGTACGAATACCTATTCAGTTAAAATAAGACGCATAGATAAAGTAAATAAATAATTAATAAATAATAATAAATAAGTATTGTACGAATATTCAGTTAAAATAAGACGCATAGATAAAGTAAATAAATAATTAATAAATAAATAATAATAAATAAGTGAACCATGACTTGGTTCTAGATAGTTTATAAGTTTAAAGAACCAGGAAAACAGACTCTAATTCGACTACCGGCTTCATCATCAGATGGTGATTATGATGACAGTTCATTGGGAATTTTTTAGTGACCGTAAACACCACTAAAAAGTCACAGAAAAGCAAAACACGCAAATTAGAGAGGTTTTTTTTGGTTTGGGCTGCGTATTTCAATCTTATTCTTTGCGTGTCAATGGTATGACTAGACGAAGTTCGAGTAGAACTTGGCCACCTTTACCCCCTCGTCTGTGGCATCTATGAGGTCATCCTTTGTGCAGGTGTTAGGGCACAAGGGGCAAACGAGCAAATGGGACATCGTTTGGATGGGGACCCCGCAGTCACATTAACTGAGAGCAGGGTCGGGGTATTTCAATAATCTTCGTTTAACATAACTACTTAGGAAGAACCACTGTGAAATATAACTGAGATGGTTTTCATGTAAAGCCCTCATCATGGGAGGTCATCCCGTCATTAGGGCCCGCCCACACGAGGCGCGTGGACGTCGCGTTCCACAAATATGTCACAACTCACAATACGGGAGTTCTGTTGGTTTTTGTATTAGAATGTCTTATTATCTCCGATGTATGGGTTATGGCTTTGTTATGTTTGAGGGTACGGCTGAGTGCCACCAAGTTTGCCTTAGAGAATTAATCCATGTATCTAATTTTAATATAGCTCGTAAGCTCTAAAGCAATAAATGTTTTTTCTTTCTTTCTTTTTCTTTCTTTCAAGTTGCCGCTCTAGTCAAATTGTCATTTTACTCTGTACAGTAGTTATAAAAAGTATAAAAACGTCAAATCCCCTAACGGCAATTGCAGGGCACGCTTAAGGGATTTCTTGATAAAAAGTCCAGAATCCCCTTCGCAGGGGAACACGCAGGGGATTTCTGGAATAAGCCAAAATATTCTCACGAATACAACTAGTAATGTAACTAGTAAATATACATTTTATAGCGGTTGTTTTGTCGAAGATCCGATCAAAAATGATACTTAAAAAATTTTTTGACAAAAAAATTTGACATATCAAAGGTTAACCAACCGATTTCGTATTTTATTTACAAAATACTTATATAGATGGCTAACTACGATAGTTTAGCCGTTCGATATTATAAACATAATTTTATTTGTATTTATAGGTGGGTACCTAATTGTCCAAAATATCCAATGTTACTTCACTGTGTTTTAAACAAAATCTTTGATTAAAATCTTTGTTTGCAATCAACGGTAAATAAGCTTTCATAAAACAGTACAAATAACTAGGTACGTATTATTGCATGAGCTTTATTATTTCTGAGAAAGACATCTTGTGTATTTCATAAGCTTTTCAAGACTGGACACTGCTTAGCAATGGTATTTTAAGCGGTTTTATAGTCATCTCATCCTCAAGTCATTCTTACAGTAAACAGATTTTTTCATAATCCTATCCTATCCTACTAATATTATAAATGCGAAAGTTTAGATGTTTGGATGTTTGTGTTTCAATCACGTCTAAACTACTGAACCAACTTGGATGAAACTTGGCATATATATAGTTCGTAACCTGGATTGACACATAGGCTACTTTTTATCCCGAATAATAAACAGGATCTACTGGATAAAATGAGCGAAAAGAATTAGCAGCGCCAATTGGCAAGAGGATTTCATTGTCATGTCATGTCACGTCAGTTTGACAGGGCGTAGTACTACCTCTTTGGTCTAACAACTAGCGTTTGACATTCCAGTAGGTACGAGTTCGATGTAATGAGGTGTAATGTCAAAGTATCCGCTCGGTACACGCACAGATAATATAATCTACACGGAAACTGTAGACGCGTACGAAGTCGCGGGTAACTGCTAGTTAATTATAATCATAATAATCTAAAAATATCTAAAGCACTGCCTGTCCTATTCGGACAGTAATACTATTAAAAGTTTTTAACTTAAAAATATAGGAACTTGTTTACTTAACTTGTACTTGATAAATTACAATATCGAAGAATTCTATCAAGTTATAAAAAACTTGCAATATATTATTTCATCGCAATATAAAAAGAAAATGTTACGTGTGCTTGAGATATATAGTAATTAGAAAACATCTATAGGAAAACAAGAACACAACAACAGTAACAAAAACAACACACAGCCATAGAACAGTATGTTTATATAGAACAACAAAGCTTCATACTGCACAATGACATAAACCTTGACTTTCAAACACATACCTACAAAATGCCTTAGACCATTCCGTATACCAAGACAACAGTAGGTAACTACAAACGCAGTAAGGTATACTTACTTACCTAATACTAAACAAATGTCTACATAGAACTGCACATGACCCTAGCTTCACAAGGTCACACGATGCAGGTGGTAGGCACACAAATACGGTGTGTTTGCACACCGGCTACGCAAACAACAGGTGAGGCGGGACTGCGACCAACTGGTGTTTGGATACTGCGGGGACAAGTGGGAGATATTTCGGAAGATAAACTCGAAAGATTGACTATTGATTTTAGATGAGCGGTGCTTTCAGCGAGTTCAAGAAATACATTATGTATTATAGTTTAAGAAACAGAGTATAAGGGCGTCTTGCACCAGAATCACTAAACGTATTTAACAGCAAAATCGATTTAAATCTGACGTATTTGTATGACTTGACAACTCGCTAAATACTATTTAAGAGTTAAATGCGTTTAGCGATTCTGGTGCAAGCCGCCCTAAGTCTGTTGAACTGCCTCCGTATTCCAATCTTTTGCTGTCAAGTTATATTTCACTGCCCAGTCTAATTTCTACAGGTCACGTGGTACAATTTTGTACCACGTGATCATTCTTTTTAGACACTTGACAGCAAAATATGCGCGAAAACAAATTAAATGACATCATAATGTCACTATTTAGTCACAGAATAACTATGAGTTAGTATGAACTGACCATGATTTAAAACTTTGCAGTTTAACTTTGTAGTTCAACTGAGATTGGAATACCCCTGCTGTACCTTAAGCTATAAAAATGTTATGCACTTTTGCAAAACAGTTCAATGATAGAGTAATAATCTTAAGTGATATATGATAGAGCGGCTGCATTAAAGTTAATTTGTTTGTATAGATAGGTACTCAACATTTACTATAAGTACATTGTATTATGTAAATAACTAAGTATGTAAGTTACAAATACCACTATACTTTTTTATGGTCATTCTCGCCACTGTCAAGTAAGCTTTAAAAATAAAATATTGTAAAATTGATATCATTTACTGTACTTACCATTTAATAAATAAATAAATAAATATTCATGGACATTTTCACACGACACTCTCTAGTCCCAAACTAAGCAAAGCTTGTAATATAGAAACTAGATGGCTGATAGAATACTCATATACTTTTTTTTTGTAAATACATACTTATAAAAATACATAATAACACCCAGACATAGAACAAACATCTATGTTTGCCACACACAGATGTTTATTCTTGGTGGGGATCGAACCCATGACCCACAGCATGAAAGGCAGAACATAGATTAGAACAGAGATTTAGAGCGGCTTGCACCAGAATCACTAAACGTATTTAACAGCTAAATAGATTTAAATCTGACGTATTTGTATGACTTGACAACTCGCTAAATACTATTTAAGAGTTAAACGCGTTTAGCGATTCTGGTGCAAGCCGCCCTTACATACTAAAAGATGCGTAATATGCGGTCACGATGAGTCTCTGACAGGCAAAGTCAAGGCGAATGTCAGGGTTGAAGAGGTCGTGAGACGTGGGTTGCCGTACTTGCAGTGCCACTATGGTTCACCGGGTCCCGGGAGCAAAGGTTGCCCACCTCTGACATTAACAAAGAACGTTGTGGTATTAATACTGGCGGTGCAACTAAGTTTTATTCTAAACTAGCAGTTACCCGCGACTTCGTACGCGTCTACAGTTTCCGTGTACGTTATATTATCTGTGCGTGTACCGAGCGGATACTTCTTTGAGAAACTTGACATTACACCTCATTACACCGAACTCGTACTGAAATGTCAAACGCTAGTCGTTAGACCAAAGAAGTAGTACTACGCCCTGTCAAACTGACGTGACATGACATGACAATGAAATCCTCTTGCCAATTGGCGCTGCTAATCCTTTTCGTTCATTTTATCCTGTAGATCCTGTTAATTATTCGGGATAAAAAGTAGCCTATATGTCAATCCAGGTTACGAACTATATATATGCCAAGTTTCATCCAAGTTGGTTCAGTGGTTTTGACGTGATTGAAACACAAACATCCAAACATCTAAACATCCAAACATCTAAACTTTCGCATTTATAATATTAGTAGGATTCAGTGTTTTTATTCTTTCCAAAGAAAACCCTTCCTTATTTGGAAATGGTCGTGCCTTTAGGAAACATTTTTGTATTTGCATTTTTTATCAAATTAATTTAAGTATAAAAGATTCGACCATTAGCTCTTTTTAGTATTATCTACCAATAATATTTTAAGCATTTTGATTATACGTTCAAATAAGGACTTTAACTTCTAATGTATATGAACCATCTCATACTATCAACAGTTTTACAATAAAACTCTACGTTACTTATTTTGATTGCTTTATCGTTTTTCTTATTTAGGTACACTCTCATAACAATGATTAATTTGTAACAAGTAATTAAATTAAAAAAATTTCAAAAACCCCGAACAAGAACACTCCCGACTTATTCACCTTTCAAACAAAAAAAAAACAAAATCAAAATCGGTACATCCGTTCGGGAGCTACGTTGCCTCAGACACACATTAACACATACACAGACACGTCAAACTTATAACACCCCGTCGTTTTTGCGTCGGGGGTTAAAAATAACAAAAATCTTCTAGTCTGAAGGTGAAACGTAAAAATTCGTCGTAGTCAGGGTCAAGGTGAGTGCCAGGGTCTCAGAGGTCGTGAGACGCGGGTCGGAGCCATGTTGATTCACCGGGACCAAAGGTTGCCCACCTCTGACATTTCCGAAGAACGCTTGTATTAATCGTTTTACATGCTGCTGCGTTAACTGTTTTTTTATATCGATACATGCTAGCTACGTAAAACTGGCTATATGACTGACCGACTGATGATCAATACCACAAATAATAAAATACTATTCAATACTCACGACTGAAATAAAAACCAAACTGCTGGGCTTTTTGGAAAGCCTTTTCGAACATAAATTGGAAAGTTTAAAAACATTACAAATAATTAGTAGATGAAACGGCCGGAAGGAAATAAACTCATGGACATTTCACAGGAAGCCCTCTAGTCCCAAAGCAAAGCTTGTAATATGGGAACTAGATTGCTGATGAAATACTTATATAATGCTTTTGTAAATAAATGCTTATAATAATAACACCCAGATATAGAACAAACATCTATGTTTGCCACATAAAGTTTGTTCATAGTGGGGATCGAATCGAACCCACGACCCACAGCACGGAAGGCAGAGCTATTACCGACTGAGCTAATTCGAAATGTCCTTTGCAAGTTTCAGATATTAATATGAAAAGATTGACGAATTTGTAATCAATTAACACGAGAACGTTTGGAATACCTACTGTGTTTTGTCTCTTTCTTTAAACTACTTGTCAAAGTTAAGACAAAACACAGTAGAATTAATTATACAAGACACAGATTTGTACTGTGTTTATTGCTAATAGGGTAGGTAAGTCAATTTGGTTCTCTATGAATGGTAATTCAAGTTTGTAAGAATATAACACCACGTGAACGAAGTCACGGGTATTGCAATAGCTAGTTTTTATGCAAATAACATGAAAGCCACGCTTGTAATTGGTAATATTTGTTTGTAATTTGGATGTTAATCAAACATTTGTGTTTATGAAATCTAAACTCGATACCTCGAATTAGATAGCATAATAATTTAATGTTTAAAAATACAATAACAGTTATTTCATAGTTAATTATGGTTCGAATATCATACTTAAAATACTTACATAAGTAACTTGACTGTCAAAAAATAGTAGGCATTTCAGTAAAGTAGGTGACCACCTACGTAAATATACACACAATATATAAACATCTAAGTATTATTTTTATATTAAGTATTAATTGTTTATAGCATCAGAAAAAACTTAAACATCATCTACGTTTTAATTAGATAGATAGATAGATAGATAAAAACTTTATTGCACACACAGAAAAAAGAAATTACAGAAAGAGATAAACATAAAAATAGAGAGTACAATGGGCGGCCTTATCGCTAAAAGCGATCTCTTCCAGACAACCTTTGGATGGACAGGAATGACGACAAATATAGAACGGCGGTGTGCAAAATTTAAACCTAATAAACTAAAACAAAATATCCTACTATACATACTTATCTAATTTACTACAAATATAGTTATCCTATCCTACTAATATTATAAATGCGAAAGTTTAGATGTTTGGATGTTTAGATGTTTGGATGTTTGGATGTTTGGATGTTTGTGTTTCAATCACGTCAAAACCACTGAACCAACTTGGATGAAAGTTGGCATATATATAGTTCGTAACCTGGATTGACACATAGGCTACTTTTTATCCCGAATAATTAACAGGATCTACAGGATAAAATGAATGAAAAGGATTAGCAGCGCCAATTGGCAAGAGGATTTCATTGTCATGTCATGACACGTTAGTTTGACAGGGCGTAGTACTACCTCTTTGGTCTAACGACTAGCGTTTGACATTTCAGTACGAGTTCGGTGTAATGAGGTGTAATGTCAAGTTTCTCAAAGAAGTATCCGCTCGGTACACGCACAGATAATATAATGTACACGGAAACTGTAGACGCGTACGAAGTCGCGGGTAACTGCTAGTATCAAATAAAAATTAGTTAATTAGTGTTGGAAACATATTTTTTTAAGAGTTATTTTAGCCCTTCTAGTAACCAAGCTTGGAAAGAATACGTAATAAACCTACAGCATTTATCTAGGAAGTTATTATCGTTTGCAACGGTGTGTAGATAGCTCAACTGCTTCATGTGTATTTTGTACATATTATAAATATTGTAAATACTTTATTAGTCATAATTTTCTTTGGAAGTTATTATTTACCTACTATATTGTTAAACTATGCCACGTGTCTCGCCTCCATCCTAATAAAATAAACATTTTAGAATAGATGGCGCGAAGTGACGTCCGCTCCAGGGCCGCAAGTCACGACGTTTCGCCTATGCTAATGCAGGTTAATTGCGAATTCAGCCCGCCTTTAGAAACCAGAGACAAGTGCGGAATTTTAAAAGTCGAATGACTTTAGACTTTAGCCATCGACACGACCGAAAAAAAAAGAAACTGCGTCCATTCCAAATTCAAATAATGAATAGTTTTGAATGTAGAAGATAGCTGTTGTTATACATAGTTTCTACCATAAGGGGAAATGGAAAATGGAAATGTTCTGCGAACAGTTTTAACCGTAGCTTTTGACAGCTCATTTAGCATACGATGCGTTTACTGTAGAAGGTTAAGATAATAATTGCATTCCTAAAGAGATAGTTATGGTAACTAGTCACAACGGATTTTTGTCCCTTATCTGCGCAGAACCAATTTTTGGGTCGAATTGGAGGTAAGCAAGTTTTTCCGTTTAACAGTAGGTACATGCGTAATCGTTGTTGCACCTAACTTCAGAGGAACAAAGATCCGTTGAGCGTACTGTACTTCTATTGTATGTATTGTTGTGCGTTTTTAGTAAGCTATTAGAAATATAAAAAAATCATAGTACTTACTAAATATATTCTGTGGTCGATAGTAAGCCCAACGTTTAAAGTTTTGTTTTAAGGACAAACAGTAAACGCTGACAAAACCACTCAAGCGGTCGAGAGTTCATCTCCAGCTTAAACAAATGTTTTCTGTCCAACACAAACGTTTGGCCTCCATCTTGGCCACACGTCAAGGGCACTCCTTTGAAGGGCTCCCGTCCCCGTACAAGGAATTTTCTTTACCTACTTGTTAACTGTAAGTTGAGTGGTCAGTGTTTGTAGATTTGTTACTTGCGCGTGTTCGTCTTATTTAGTAGTATTGTGTCATTCGTTTGTTTTTTTTTTTGGAAAAGAATTCGTAATGGAATTTTAAGATAATGTTTTCAGACTTTTATCTTGAAATACGGGGAAAAAAATAAAAATTTTGGTTAGGTTACATCAGGCTTTACGTACCATCAGCAAAAGTTCTGCCTTACCACCTTAAGGGTGCATTTTCTGTAAACCGACTAGCCGTTAATTTTTGAATACCTTTAGAAGCAAATTATTTCGGGTGTAAAAGTTATGCAAATAATGAGCCGTCATAAAAATAAATAGATGTTTAGATCTCTGGTTGGTCAAAATATGAGGACAAAAGGAAAAGGCGGGGTCAGATAGCTAACTGCTTGCAAGCGAAACAGTTTCAAAAGTGGTAAGGCGGAAATTTTGCCGATAGTACATCAGGTGGGCCATCGGCTAGTTCCAACATTAAGTTGTATAAAAAAAGGTGTAGGTACTTGCTTATAGTCACAACGAATTGTCCCTCTGAATTATCTGAGCAGAACCGATTTCTGAGTCAAATTGGAGGTAAGTAAATTTTTCCGCACAACAGTATGCCGGTTGATGCACCTAACTTCAGAGGAATAATGATCCGTTGTGCGTACTGTATCTATATTATATTATGTATCCGTCTAGGTAGGTCTGCGGTTTAGTTTGTGAAATGTAGTCTTTGTTTTTTGCACCGTCACTATCATACATTTAAAATCCAGTCCATCCAAAGGTTGCCTGGAAGAGATCGCTCATAGCGATAAGGCCGCCCATTGTACTTCGCTTTAATATAGAACTATGTCTAATATCTAATTTCCGGTGCAGTACAATAAAGAGTTTTCTATCTATCTATCTAGGTACAGTACAGATGCAGGCAATGTTTACATGTAGTCGGTAAAATGTGAAACCTTGTACACTCCCATTGTCGAAATTACTAGCGCACTATGGCATTAGATTCTTTAGCTGCATAAGATTTATTGAGCAACAATGTAGTGCAACACGCTTTCGCGTTTAATCTGCCGGTACCTTCGACCACAGATTAAATAGGTTCAGCTTGCTGGTAAATAAATCTAAGGGTTACATTTTACATTACATTGCTGGTTAAGTGTCTCATCTAGTTTCATAATGTCGATGTATTTTATTATTTATTCTACATTTAAACTGTGTCTACAAGATAAAAGACGCGGACAAAGTCACGGGCGGAAGCTAGTAAATGCATATAATTTATAAGTTTAAAAAACTAGAAAAACCGACTTCAATTCAACTACCGGCTCCATCATCAGATGATGATGATGACAGTTTATTGGGAATGTTCTAGTGACCGTAAACATCACTAAAATGTCACAGAAAAGCAAAATACGCAACTTCGTGCTCGTGGCTAGCCTATTTTTTTTCAGCTATTTTTATTTTTAAAAGCCAAACGAATGTACCGATTTTGATGAAAATTTAATGAGACCAACCTAGAAGCACGTCCTTTCAGATAAATAAAAAATCAAATCGGTTCATAAATTACGGAGTTATCAGGGAACACACATAAAAAAAAAATTAAAAAAAAAAACATACAACCGAATTGAGAACCTCCTCCTTTATTGAAGTCGGTTAAAAATAATACCTTTTACTCGTACATGGGGGTGAAAAACACGCGATTCTAAGGAGGTTGAATTATAAGTTTTTAACAGGTAAGGACGATGTACCTAATACTGAAAATATCTAATTTTGCCAGAACTACACATTTTACCCCAAATTAAGCACAATGCAAAAGTTACCCATGAAATCCCCTAACATTTCAATTCGAAGGCTAACAATGCACCCTGCATTCAACCATTGTTACATGCACTTACAATGGTTCCATACTTTAGGAGGCTTTTGGCATTTAAGGCCTCTGAGACAGCGCCAATGACCGTTGCTATTGTCCAGGTTTCCTGCTTGTAAAAACACAGGTACCTGACCTCTACCTGTGTTTTTTCACAGATTGTCCTTTCTAAGAAGTTGTGTACTTTCAAATTTTTAAAATAGTTGTATGTCGGAATAGAGTTTTTTTTTGTTCGGTGTTGCCGTCGCACATTTTGTGCATTTCCCATTTTAGATTGTTCGTTTAGTTAAAAATTAGGGAAACATAGGTATTATAAAAAGCGTGGAATCTGACATGCGGGATACGAATTAGGATCATTAGGGTTAGGAATATAACACTGGAATAGAGTTGTAACTAATACTTTTTTTCCGGGGTTGAATTATTTTCTTGTAGGTAGATAGATAGATAATACTTTATTGTACACACAAAGAATTCAGGTGACATACAAGAACTTAAAACTTAACTTATAATAGTACAATGGGCGGCCTTATCGCTGAAAGCGATTTCTTCCGGCCCTTCCTTGTAGTTACATGTATGAGTTTGAATTATAGAGGCAAATAAAATGTTTTCAAAATAAGATTATGTGTAGATTTAGTGAGGTCTAAGTATAACTTTAGTGAGATTGTTACTTACGTGAATACTTTACAAGTTTTTATTAATATAATAATATAATTGTGGTTAATAATGTAATAAAACTAAGCTTATACTTTAATTTGGCTTACTTAATTTGTTTAAGTTAAGTTAATTAAGTTTGGCTTACTGCGCGCGTTGGTTAACACTGTAAGGGCGGCTTGCACCAGAATCGCTAAACGCGTTTACCTCTTAAATAGTATTTAGCGAGTTGTCAAGTCATACAAATACGTCAGATTTAAATCGATTTAGCTGTTAAATACGTTTAGTGATTCTGGTGCAAGACGCCCTAAGTGCAGTAAGCAGCTGAATTTAATAATAAATAAATAAATAATAAATAAATAAAGTATTTTAACCTTTAATTGCTATTAGCATATTATCTGTGTTATTATGTAAAATAGAAAATATTTTATACAATTAATAAAGATTGAATATAGAATTAAACCTATATTAAAAGTTAAATAGGTAATTAAGTTTAAAAACTTAGGGCGGCTTGCACCAGAATCACTAAACGTGTTTAACAGCTAAATAGATTTAAATCTGACGTATTTATATGAGTTGACAACTTGCTAAAAACTATTTAATAATTAAACGCGTTTAGCGATTCTGGTGCAAGCCGCCCTTAGTGTGTTTAATAAATAGATAGATAAAACATTACAACCAATAATATCAATGAGTTTTTATACGTTTTTTAAGGCTTCCACATATTATAATGGTATTTTTTGAATCTTCCGTAAATAATACAAGTAATTATATATCTTGGTGGTCCTTAGCCGAGGAAATCGATGGTCAAACAAAAGCTCTATTGTCTGTCTACCTAATCCTTACCATTTTTTTCAGCTGGACTTGCACCGTAAAGACGCCGATCCGTCATATCTGGCCTAAGGGTACACCTTTCTATTTAGGGTTATTTGTGCCCAAATTGTGTGCACTTTTACCTGAGTATTATAAAAAAGGTTATATTACCGACCATAGATAAGTTTCTGAGAAAAACAGAACTTCTTAGATATTGTGAGCCAGATGTAACTATTTTAAATAAGTTTTTTATTTACTAAGGTTCCATTGTATTGTGACTGGAAGTGAAAGGATTTGTTTATTTTTTATGTTTTGGAGCTTATTAATATTTTACTTTCACAAGACACGTCCAATACAAGATCTAACTCTTTGTAATATCAATAATACACAAGTAATTAAATTAAAAATTTAAAAAACCCCCGAATCTTGGACCGATGTTCATTAAACATAGCTAAGAACACTCCCGACTAATTCACCTTTCAAACAAAAAAAACATAATCAAAATCGGTTCATCCGTTCGGGAGCTAAGTTGCATCAGACAGACACACATACACACACACACACACAGACACGTCAAACTTACACCCCGTCGTTTTTGCGACGGGGGTTAAAAATAATAAAATAAATAGGTATGTCAACAGGCAAAAAGCTACGACTGAGGCATCGCCTTAAAAACTCCGTTGCCAGAGTTGGCCATACGAACGAACGAACGAACAAACTCGCAAAATATTTTTTTTATTTTTATTTTATGTGGAAAACAGACAGCTTATTAAATAAGAGTATAAACAGAGGAATTATAGAATTAGAGGAATATCGACAACGTATCCGACGGCATAGTGCTGTGCATTAGACTTCAACGCGCTACCAGCACATTATGAGGCAAGCTTTTAGTGAACATTTCATTCCTACTTTTGTAGTAAGTACTTAAAGATTAATCGATTGTTTTAATCGATTTTCATTATTATTTGCCATTGCATGATATATAAAATAAAATTTTGTAGTTATATCAACTGTGAAAAGGTTATAACATTATAATTTGCGTAACGCGTTTTTATTATATAGGCTGTTATTATGGTGTATAAGAGCAGGAAAAATGGTACTTATCTTTAATTTTATACTACTTTTTGATCCATATAAATCGCCAACAGCTATACACTCACTCAGCACTCTGTGGTTTGGCTCAAAACAGAATCACGCAATAGTGTTTTTTTGTTATTATTATTAGCCTATTTTGTCCCACTGCTGGGCAAAGGCCTCCCCCTCTTCCCTCCAGTGTTTTTATTATTCCATAATTATATTGATATGCATACAATAGGTACATTCATGTTTAATATAAGTACGTATTTAGTTTGGTTCTGAATAAAACGACCACACAAAAGACATCAACGCGCTCCATCGTATTTAGTTGCAAGTTGCGAGTATTTTTTTTTAATTTTTGAATCGGAAATGAATTATTATTTTATTAATAGCATTTGTTTAGTAGTAGGCATGTATTTTACACTGCGTAGAGATTGATCAATCTTAAAACTAGCTTAGAATTAGTTGAAATCTGTAAGCTTTCAGTAAGCTTTTGTTTATACCTACCTACGTAAATCTGGAGAAATGGTTTTTTTTTAATCCATGAAATCAATTGAAACATTTGTTTTAAGAATCATATAGTAACAGTATCTATCACTCACGATCATCTAATTCTTCCTCGTAGTCGGAGAAGCACCTCTCATCCTTCAGGGTCTGGTTGTCAGGCTGCTGGTAAAACCTCTCCGATTTGATATACATTTTCAGATACATCACACAACACGATTGTCAATGTTATTGTTCATTGATAAACTAAATGCAACCACACACGAAATCCAAAGTAATTATATAAAAAGTTATATAATATATCACTTAAAATATATTTATTTATTACACAAAGTTAACAACCTGTATAAACCGTACAAAAACAAACACGTTGAAGTCTTCACGCAAGTTCAAAGTTCGAACAGGTGACACCTCACCTCACAGATTAAAAAATAACCTCCACAGATCAATGTCAACGTTGACGCGTTCTACGTTCAAATTTCGCGTTCGAAGTTTGAAAGTGGATGCGCGCGCAAGGAACGCGCGCTCAGCGTGAGTTGCGCTCGAACACTGCCCCGCGACCCGGCGGGCGATACCTTTGACAAAAACGCACAGGTAGGACGCTTCGGGATCGCGGTACACACGTGGCCTTTTTGTGGTGTCGCTTCAATGATGGATAGGTTGTGAATATTAGTTCGTGCTTGCAAAATGGCTTGATGACGGTATAAGCCTTATGCCAATTAAAGCAACACGCCATTTTGCTGGCGCGTTATAGGATCTTTGAAGTTTTTAAAAGCTTGAATGGAATTGAATACTTTAAAAGGGTGAAAACTTTGAAAATATCTGGCACATCATCTCGTGCATCAGTGGGTTAAAAAACCAGTAATCATCATTATCATCCTGAAGAAATTCACCGCTAGATATTAGAAATCCACCGCTAGGTAAAAAAAACAAAAGATTTTTAAGCTTATTTTTAAAATAATTGCTACGTAAAACAGAGTATAAGAACATCAAACATTTTATCAGGTAGTTACCCGTATTCACGACCTTTACATAAAAGGCAAAATAATCTTGAACCAGTTGATCTTTTTACTGATCCAAAGTTGCATTTGTGACTTACCGTCACAGAGTTATTGACCAAATAATAAACATAATGTTCTTAAACATAAAACAACACTCAAATAAATATAAAAAGTAATAAAAGCGATCGCCGTTTATTACCAAAATCGTAAATCCGTGCATCTATCTAATGACAACAATAATAATAAGATATTTTATTCTGGTATTCGATATAAATAATTCATAGAAGGCTACTGTGCTACCGGAGTCTATGGTTAGTCATAACTTATTGTATGAACAAGAAAGTTCAATTTACAAGTTTTTTTATTGAACACAGTGTACCTAAATAATTCAGTAGGAACCTAGGAACACTAATATTTGGGACATCGTTATCGAACATTTTTATGTCCCAAATACAGCGCAGCGCCCTTAAAACAAGAAAGAACATAGTGTTAATGTGTATTCTAAGTCTTCTGACTGGTTTTTACACTGTAACCATTTACGTAGGATAGAAAAAAAAACTCCAACGTCAGAGCACATGCTTACTGCAACTGTATTATTTAGAGCAGACAAATGGGAGTCTACTAGTTTCAATTTCATATAGGTATTTTATTTCAAACACTTAAACAGGTGGTACAATAATATAATTAAGATAAATATTTTTGTTAATAATGCTGTATTCAAAATGGATCGGATGAATTGCCGCCAATACTAACAACTTTATAACTAATCCTTTCGTATCTAGCCTGCGTGGGCGCAACATTCTACAAGTTTCCGCAGATACCACTATTAAAAGGCTGTTTTTACTTCTTTTGGGCATCGTGACAGTTCAACTGGTAACATTTCGGCGAAGTTATTGTGGGTGATGTCAAATGTCAGCCGTTTTGAGATCTCCGCCATCTTGGAATCAAATCCAACGTGTTTTTTTTGCAATAAAACTGCTAGTTATGACGAATTTGTTGGAAAAAGTTTAGATTACGTTAACCCTTTTTTCTCAAGGCATCATCATTATAAGTATGAGAAAGTCCATTGCTGGATATAAAGCCTTTCCCATTTTCCAGAAAAACAATGCAAGTCAATACTAGTATTAAGGAGTAACTTTTTACTAAAAAAAATTCCAAGGTAAAAATTAAATTAGTAAAAATCAATTAGGTAAATATTATATTTGTATGTATCTGTAAATAATAAAACTAATTTTTTTTAATAGGTATCTACATCACAGTGCATTTTAAATTCACACTTTTCAAAATTCATTCAAGAGAATAAACATACCTACGGGTTTGGAGTTCTTGGTTTTGATATAATATCTTGTTTGTTTATAAATATGAGCTTGATTTCAATAGACTCAATCTACGCCAATCTACAATTAATATCCCGTGTTAAGCATTATTCTTTATAGTACTCCTATAATAGTACCAGACGAGGCGTCCCACTGGGCTTGAACTGGCTCATTAATTTACACAGCGCGGAACTTCAGTTAGGCTACGGTCCCATTAGTCGGATATCACGCGTACAGTATGTTGTTAGCTGTGGTGCGGCGCGGCGGCGGCCGGCGTAGCGCGCGTTTCGCTTGTCGACTTAGTCAGTGGCCATTTTGCAATTTTGACGAGAGCCTACGTACGAGCGACTTAGTTATCTAGAAACGTTTTTATCTCTGTCGATTTCCATGGGCTGTTGACGACAAATTAGTTGCGAAGTCAAAAGTTGCTCGTGCGCGGGCTGATATTCCACAATCATTAGAAAAAAAACTAACCAAACTGCATGATAATAGCATTTCCAAACGAAAAGTCACGTTACCATTCCTTCCTTATACATTTTTAACGTTTTCTATTCTCTTACGGTTGTAGAATAAACATGGTTAGGGATCTGATTCATTGTACAAACTAATTCTTAAACTTAATTAAAACTAATTCGTAGTTCAGATTCAGCAACCTGACATGTAATAAACAGCGGCAAACTATTAGCTTAGTGGGATCGTAGCCTTAATATCTATTATGCAAAGTGTCTATTATCTACAGTCGTTTGACAATTTTATGTCTCAGTTCCGATATTTAATAGAAAAGATAGACAAGTTGTAACTTGAGATCGGTGGAATAAGTAATTACAATAAAGATGATTTGAAACTTTCAGTATTTATTGGTCAGCAAACATTTTGGTATACTTAGGGCGTCTTGCACCAGAATCACTAAACGTATTTAACAGCTAAATCGATTTAAATCTGACGTATTTGTATGACTTGACAACTCGCTAAATACTATTTAAGAGTTAAACGCGTTTAGCGATTCTGGTGCAAGCCGCCCTTATTGGTATAATTAAAATGTTTAGTACCTAGTTGAGTACGTATATTTGTATGGATCTTCTGACTACAAGGAAAAAAAAAGTTACGGCATAATTTAAAATAGGATTTTTTTACAACTACTTATTTGATGGGACAATCCGATGGCCTCGATGTTAAGTTTGTATGGAACTTAACCCGTCACTCGACGTAAAGGTACCTATTAGGTCTCGTGTGCTTATAATTGCACCGCTACCCATAACTTTCAAATTGTAACACGGTAAGTTGTGTTCCAGTTTGAAGGTCTGTCAGTTCAGTTTGAAGGTTCACTGTCAGTAACGCGAGCATCACTGCTTTGCGGCAAAAATAGGTTACGATGGTGGGGAAATCTGTACCGCACAAAAACAACCCTAAACAGTAATGATTGAAATGAGTGTATTCATTATTGCGTTGAGCTTTGCAATGATGTTATCTCTCATAATCCACGTTACAAGACTTATTTCTTTCAATCAAATTACACAGTTTCCGCCTAGCCACAGAAGGCGGTCGTACTGCATACCGTGTATTGTTTAGCATTGAGAAGGTCGTCGTGGTGGGCTTGCCGTGGAATGTTGGACTGTGACATTTCACCTTCTAGATTTGAATTTGGAATAGATTAAAAAGTTTGCTATCTTGATTTGTGACAAGCTTACAAAAAGGCGCCCGAATATCGAGAGAAAAAAAAGCAAATAGCTATACGGTTGTCAATCCTCACACCTAGCTACAATTTATTTTGATCTTGGAAATCATAGAGACGAACGTAGACAAAATTATGCACTTTAGTCTATTTTTGCAGGCCAGCCATTCTTCAGAATTTTCAAGAGGCTTAAGATGTTTGGTCATTTGAGTTTTTGATCTAATTTTTGTATCATAGATAAACTTTCTGGGGAATACACTGCATGGCTCGTGGACATCTGTCGCCTGCATGTCATATCACTGACACTGTCATATTGACAGCTGTCATGTGCAGCGTGATTACCCAATCCACCTTGCACATGCACGTGATAAGCTGAATATTCATACCATTCTAGTTCACTGAGCCTTCGTCGTCAAATGGTTATGAATTTACCTGAAATCAAAAAATGATGATATAAATAAAAATAAGGAAGTGGTGTAGAAGAGTGTAGGTAAATAAACTTCCCCCTTTTTCCCCTTTTTTTTTCCCAACCAAAAATCGCAATAGACTAAAAAAATAAAAAAAACAAGAAGCTTTTGTTCCAATTTTCATCAAAATCGGTTGAAAAATACGACATGTAGCCACTGACAGACGGACAAAAGCTTTTTCGGCCAATCTCGAAACTGGCCGAATACATTGTTAAGTTTTTGTAAAAACTAAATAAAAATCAAAATATAGATAGGTACATGAAATAGATAATGATGTAGATAGGTATTGAAAATGAAGGATGGCCTTGATCAGTCAATAGAAGTCTACTTTCTTTCTTGCCAATTGCTAGCTGTTAGTAATTTACGAGTAATTGCAAATGACAAGTAGAAACTCTAGACGGACTTTAGCTTGACATCTGTCAAATCTGACATTTGGTGAAATGAATTTGCTCTGACCGTCGCCGCCGCCCGCGCCGGTGGGATTATGCTAATTGTAGAGGCTAATACGAGATCCATTAGCAGGAAGATAACTAAAGGTCAAATTCAATGTGACTTGTATACATGTACCTTAACCGTCTCATTATTGGTGTGCCTGTCACAAAAATAATGCCTAACTTTTTTTGCCTATGTATGTTATAAGGATTTATTACGTATCCCAGTACTCTTATGTATTTACATGACAGATCAAGTTGCTATCAATTATTAGCAATAGGAACTCAATCTCAATTTCTGATGTATTTTAAAATTGTTTTTATTAATGATGAAATAAAATAAATTGAACCTTAAAAATAAGAACAAGTCAGGCAGATCAGATCTGCTTTCAACATGAGAAACTCCTCATATAGATCAGTTTTAATTTTTTGTAGAAACTTTTGTAATGTATTATTTTGTTTGTAATGACTGCTTCGATTCTATAATTTATTGGCAAGGAATCATGAAGTCAGTACCAAATCGTTTAAGCGCTAATTTATAGTGCTGACCAGCACACTTCAGACGGGTACAAGTACAGTCGACCCGACAAGACAGCTTGACGCGTGGGCGCGGGTCAGACATACATTAGTGCATGATTACGTCTGACTGAATGAATGGACCTGGGAAATGCGATTCGGATTTTGCATATCGGCTTTGGCCGAGTAAAAGTAGAAATGGTTTGTATACAGTAGATACCTACGTAAATCTGACAAAAATATTGACAGTTTTAAGCTATTGGGAATAGCAATACATTTTATAGAATACCTACTAGTAGAATTTTATAGAATTTCTATATATTTACAAAAAAATAATAATTATATAAGTACATTAAACATAAGTACCATAGTGTTCTATCAGCAATCTAGTTTCCATAATAGATACTACATACAAGCTTTGCTTAGTAAGTCCCTATTTATTTGTGTAGGTAAAGTTATCAGTGATTTGGATCAGATTGCTATTTAATTATGAGATAGATCTGTTGCGACGATTCATGGAAAAAATACCTACATCGCCAGGGTATGTATTTTTTTTTTTAACTAAATATCTTAGAATATACTTCCCTAAAAATAACGAATGACATTAAACGTACAAAGCGCATTAACTAACCCACTTCACTATAATTGGTACCGATTTCCCAACCGTTGACAATATTATGATTTATCTTGTAGTAATGTTGCGTGATTATTGTAACAAAGTAGATGTGGTAGATAGCTTCTGTTGCGAACGACAACCCGTAATAGCCAGCAGGAATGACATTGGCACAATACAAGAACCGTACAGTAAAAACAAATTCTTTTGTGCCAGTGAACTAGTGGGTGGGAGAAACCCACGTCTTGACCTTACGAACTCCATCAACAACCCTGAGTCTGAAGTCAGAGTTTTATTTTGTTGATTTTTTTTTTGTATTTATAAAATGGCTGGTTCTTAAGCAACGACGAATTACTTAAGTAACAAGAGTGATTTGCTAGAAACATATGACAGACTACAATATGGTACCCATCTTTCCCCTTCTCTTCTTTCTTTTTGGTTATCTACATCGGGGAGAGGCAAGAACGAGTAGAGGCAATTTCAAACCTCTTTATTGCGTCCACCAATGGCAGCCTTTCGGATTAGATACAGCTTCCTGTATTTTTAATTTCTGTATAGTTTCCTTACTGCTCAGTTCTACATTGTGCTTCGGGCAACAGGAATGACACAGGTATCCCACGCTTCAGTTTGGCCATTTCGCCTACGTGCTCATACAAGTTTTGATAAGTTTTGCAAACATAGGTAACTTACAGTTCAAAGCTTACAGTTATTTCGAAATGTGCTTAGTCATCTTGTGAAAATTACATTACTTATTTTACATGATAACTAAATTATTGTCAAAGAGATTTTTTTTCTAAACCGTATAGATGGCAATGCGGTTAATGCAAGAAAAAAAATCTCTTAGTGAATTTATGACAGATGGTTGACAGTGACGTTTCGCATTATCGCTTGTACATCATAAATATTAGTAGATTACAAAACATGAAAAGTAGGTACGTCAGCAAACAATAATAATTATTAATTTTACCTACCTACATTATACTATATCTTTGTCTACGTGATGATTTTATTCCTTGCTGTCATACGCCTTTCTATGCATTCTTTTTACAATTGTAACGATTTTGTTTTAGATAAAAACTAAAATCACTGTTTCCATTTTCAAATCCTACACTTTGCTCGTATACGGCGAGGTGACGCTATGCGCTTGCTTATGTCAAAGCACGTGGGCTGCGAGCATGACATTTGGCCCGAGAGGGCGCGTGACGTCACCAGCTGATTCAACCGCGCCGTAAACAGTTGTCACGTCGTTTTATTGTGCAAAATTACTTGGTGCCTGTTTGTTTACTTGTGAAATACAAGGAAGGTAGTAAAATGGAATGCGTTTGCTTGACCCAGCGCTATTGAAATACATTGACAGCTTCAATACACCTCATTATCTGCGTCCTCGTCTTGGTTAGATTTTAATGTATTTTTGTACTTAGTATAAACTAAAAGATGATTCAAAAGGAACATTATGATTTTATTGCGAAGTCTTTAGACCTGCCTTTGACATAGATGACAAATAACTCCTTTTGACGTTCTAGATGACCAATTGCTATCATTTTCGATCTGTCAGATGAAAGTATGTATACATAATAGGCACTCAATAAGTTTAAGAAAAGGTTTCATTACAGTTTGCTTCCGGGCTAACCACAGTAACCAAACCTTCCATTATTGCAAGTTTTCAATTATAAGATAGAACCTTTACAGCCTCCTATACCTGGACCTCTAGGTGCTTTATTTAAGCGGAAATTATGTTCATAAATATTATTTAAGGAAATTAAATTTTATTACCTATTAGTACACATGAATATTATTTATTAATTTATTTATTTATTGATTATTGATTAAAAAAACACAATTTGCTCCATTATTAGTTCCTGTCGTTTTTTGTAGGTTACAATATTAACAATGTCAAGTTTAAAAAAATAAAAACAAAACAGAGTAGGCTGAACAAAAACAGTGGACAGTTCTGACATTTCGTTAAAAAATGTCACTCGACCGGCCGATAATCTGAACCAGTGCTGCAGTGAAATGATGTGTGAACAAAGGGGTCTTCTCGGAAACGTGGCTCCTTGACATTACAGTGTCAAATGTCAACCGGCCAGTGACCCCGCGCGTGATAGTTCACAGATTACGGTCAAGTATTCATTTTGTTTTTATTTTTGTTGACGTGAAGTGAAACAACTTTCGATGTAGCTGTCATTTGTTTTGTTGGAAGATTGAATTCCATTTTTAAAAACGAATTATGGAACTCTCGCTCACTGACATATTGGTGGTGCCTCAGCCCCCGTATTCCAATCTTTTGCTGTCAAGTTATATTTCACTGCCCAGTGTAATTTCTTCAGGTCACGTGGTACAATTTTGTACCACGTGATCATTCTTTTAAGACACTCGACAGCAAAATATGCGCGAAATCAAATGAAATGACATCATAATGTCACTATTTAGTCACAGAATAACTATGAGTCAGTATGAACTGACCATGATTTAAAACTTTGCAGTTCAACTGAGATTGGAATACCCCTGCAGGTGTGTTTGTCGATTTTTAGTTTCAGAGCAAATGATTTTCTGTGTCATAGGATAGGTACAATTTTTTAAAGTTTCTAGCACTTACTAGGTAGGATAGTTAATGCCTTTCCTGAAAGGTATTTGTGTAAGAATTATAGATCTCTAAGATTTATTATTTCTTAGATATGTTTTGTAGTACGAGTAAATCATGCAGTTATGTTTCAGAGTCAGGTGTTTTTCAGTCTCATAGAACACGTTCCTACTTTTCGAATATAATGAAAAAAATTTACCTTTGTATTATAATTAAAACACGAAGAGTTCGTGTAGGTACTATTGATAAATTATTAGGTTCAACTCTAATAAAAAAAAATATCTCAAGTTGATCCAATGCTATCAACGTCAAGATTTACCCGAGAGTAACTAGATAGTTATATAATTTTTATAATAGAAATAGATTTTTTTTATTTAGTGCTTGTATTCTGTCTGTGGCGCTACTAATCCCGTTCATTCATGTTATCCTGTTAATTATTCGAGATAAAAAGTAACCTATGTGTTAATCCAGGTTACGAACTCCATATATTTCAAGTTTCATCCAAATTGGTTCAAAAACATTGAAACCTCTAATCTTTCACATTAATAATTATTAGTGGGATTTCTATAAAAATATCTACTATTTAGTCTCGTGTAAAGTTTTGGTTGATGAAATCGGGGCTTAGGAAGCTGATTTGAACTTTGCTCTTAAAAGGTGAACCAGTTTTTACCACATCTGTTCTCCTCGGTAGCGATTTGAATAAACAACTTATCGAGTGTTAATATAACGGGAAATGGTTTTGTAATTGAGAACTCACTACTTATACTAAATATAAACAGTAAGCTGCAAGGCAACAGAGGAGATGGTGGAAGGAGAACATCATGGCTTCGCAACGTCAGGCAATGAACTGGGATCAGAAAGGTGGAAGATCTATATTTGGGTATTTCTCATAAAATCTCACTTCCATGTAGCACTTTTAATTTTAATTCTTTAATTCGTTACCGCTGAAAAAAATATCACTATAAAGGTAATAGTTATTGTTACTAAACTTGTAACCTTAAATAATATGTTTTTCCCTTAGAATACAAAATTATTAGAATTATGGACACATATTATATGTGTTAGATTTAAAATTTCTATAACCTGTTTATTTTTTTGTAGTTGCAAATAAACCTTTTGATTAGATTTTTTTATTTGATTATCATAGTCACTTCCATGGAAATTAAAAATGAGAATTACCCATTAAGGCTCGCCCTACGTGCCCTCCGAAGCACGGAAGCGCTCAGCTTTAACCCTTCATAACTCAACAACATATTTTTTAATGAAAAGAAGCTTTTAGGATAGCAGTTGGGGAGAAAAAAAACACGTACTTTTTAATTTTCAAAAATTTTACTTATGTACCTCACAAAATCAAAAAAAAGGGAGTGTGCCATAACGGGTACATTGCACCAATGTGTTCCTCTACGAAGTATGGAATGCTTTGAAACAGTTATTTTGTTTGTTGTTGCATAAACTGCATAATGCAACTCCATACATTTCACAAATGGTCTGTGATTTGCCAGAGCATTTGGAGAGCTTGCAACGAATTCGTTTCTCGACCCATACCTTCTGCCCAGTGGCCGACTTGGTGCTGGTGCAAGCGCACAGCTGCCGGAGGCATGAATTGAGCTGGACCTTGCGTTTTTTTGCCTGGATATCTGGTTCTATGCTTCGGCGTTGCACGTATGCTTTTGCCCCCATCTTGCAGAGCACCGTACCAATCTCTTCCCGGAAGTCAGCAGATGCCAGCAGTGTTTCATTCGTTTGCTTGGTCTTGCGAACCCTTTTGTATAGCAACCAGGCGTTGGACATGGCGAGGTCCAAAAAATGGTAAAACATGTGAACCTGCCATCTCTTGCTTCGTAGTTTTACTTTATATCTACCCATTATACTGTCAATCAGGTCGAAACCGCCCATATGGCGGTTGTATTCTCCCACTACGTTTGGTCTATCAATGGTCTCGTACCTCTTGTCTTTCTTGTCGTATCTAGACACTTGTGACTTAGGTAGTTCACCCACAAAACTGGACGCAAGGGTGACGATCTTGTTGTCCTTCCATGCCACTGTGGATATCTCTGTTACTTCATCACAGGCTAGGTAGATTGGCATATTCGTATCTTTCTGCACGATGTAAAGATTCGTTTGCCTGGCGATTTCTCCGAAAAGCTCCTCGGGAAAGATTTTGAAGAAGAACTGCACCGGACTATCAACTTCTAGAAACTCTACTGACAAACCTTCGCCACCTGTAAAGCAGAACTGCTGCTCCTTTAGCTCAAGGTTCTTTTTTTTCCAACGAAGATTCAATTTCTGCCTGGGTTGACTGCGTCCTAATGTTCCAAGTGTAGATGATGGTTCTGGTTGAAGTAAGGTTTTAGAAGGAGCTGATGATTGGGAGGTACTACTAGAATTCTCGATGTTTTCAATAATGGTGTCAATATCTACACCTCCAACCTCTTCCAAACCCTCAACTTCCATTGGCACCTCCAGTTCCGGAACTAAATCAGGATCTGCGATGCTGTCGTCGTCACCGTCAAATCCATTCTCACTCTCTGCATAAACGAAGAGGAACTGCTCTATTTCCTCTTCTCCTAGACTTCTGTTGCTCATCCTGCCAGAAGAAAATAAGAATGGTGAATGTATGACAAAAGATGCACTAGTAATGCAATGTACCAGAACGGGTACAAACACAAAACGGCAATTATTTTCCAAAGTTACTGGAATTTATTCAATAACTACAATAAATAGCAATAAACATACACTTACCTAGTAGATTCACACCGCCAATACACAGTTTCTACAGTCCTAACAATTTTCGTCGATTTTCAAAATTTGTAAACAAATGATGATCACAAAATCCGCGAAAAGTTTGATTCAACTTCGTTTGTACTGAAAAAGCGCCATCTCTGGAGTATGCCCGGTAGTAAACATTGAAACGCGGTATGTACCGGAGCTGGCACCGTGTTTAAAAATGGAAATAGTCGTTTGCTTTAGATTTTATACGTGAAGTTTTGCTATGTGCCAGTACTGTCACACGGCGATATAAAGGGTTAAATAAAAGCTACTTACAAAAAAAAAATTTAATAACTAAATGATGGATAATGTAACTTTTAAGTGGTTAGGAAGGTTAGAAAAGGTTCGCCTGCTCGCGTCAGGCAAAAAAAACAACTCATAATAAATCTGTTTAAAAATACAAATAAAGAGATCTTTGTCAAACGTCTCAATAGAAACGTAAATAAATATTCTGCCGCTGCATAGAATAATCTGCTAAATCATACATTGTGTAATGAAACAATCGACTTAATGTACAGTCAGCAGCAAAAGTGGTTAAACATTTTTGGTTTAACTTAAAACTTAATTCCAAGACGAATATTATATATTCAATGTATGTTTTTTTTTATTCACAAAACCCGCGTTTTATCTAACTTTCCACGATTGATCACGTTTTTCTTATGATAAGGCTGACAGTCTAATAGAATGGTATAAGAGCTGGGATTACATAAATTAATTTTAAATCCCGCAATAGCAATTCTGAAGGGGTTCTGGCGAGATACTTTTGCTGCTGACTGTACTGGCTCTGTACTTACAATGGGGATAGAATGGGTGCTTTACATTCTACCAACCGGTTTGTTTAGAATTAAGTACTTAGGTATAGTGCTTAAGTTGTTACTAAGTTGCTTTTAAGTGTAATTTATTTTTAAGTTGTCAACTAGAACATTTTTTACAGCGCACGTCAATAATTCATGATAAGATGAAAATGGCTTCAGTTGAAGTAGGTAGGTAAATAATCGCACCTCTGCTCCGTATTTTGAGCTACACTTCTGGCCTAATTTCTGAGAAAGAATGATGAAAATTAATTGTCTCCTAGTCCTAGTAAGTTGGTCCTTTTACAGGGAATTCAACAGTCACGTTTAAAAGTCTAAAATATTTGTACAAGATTGTTATTTTGAAATTCTGAATAAGTTATCCATTTTCATGTTGACTGTACTAAGCTCCTGCCAAAATATTTAGATAGGTATTACGTACGCGAGATCCACCAGATTCCGTAACAAAATGATGTTTACAAACACCATTCGGTCATTGTTACATCCCGAAATGTTACCTCATGTATTGTTTGTCATTATCGATGTTTTGGCATTGCTGAACTGACAACCGATTATGTCAATACATTAGTCAAGCATACGAAATGCTGGTAGACCATTATTTGCGTTCTGACATATTATTAGTCTAAAGTAAAGACCGGTGAATGAATGAATGAAATGAACGAACGAATGAAAATTGTACAACTTACAAACTAATAAAAAGAAAAAACAAGATTACGGAAGAAATAAATAGGTAATGAAAAACTGATCCTATCTCCTATCCCGCGTGTCAGATTCCGCCCTTGTTTTATAATCTTTATGTTTCCCTAATTTTTAATAACGAATAAACCATGTAAAATGGCAAATGCACAAAACGTGCGACGCCAACACCAAACAAAAAAAAATAATGAAAAATGTACAACGGGCGGTCTCATTTATCAGTCTGAAAAAGTACGGAAAACAGTCAAATTACCGAACGAGTTTAATTTTTTTTCCCAGTAAAATTAATAACTTATTACCTACACGGCTAGGTACGGCTAGGTAGGTAAGTAGGTAGGTTGGAACATTTTTAAACTTGGACTGACAGATGTCACCAGGTGAAAATTGAGTGTGAATTTTCTCTCCAACACAGACGGTGTGGTCTTCTACATAAATCTCCTGTTCCTCCTGATCCTGTCTTTCATTATCCATCAGGTTATGGGCCCAGCACGCTTCCACTAGCACTGCAGAGGTAGTCTACCGTTTCCCAGTTTTGTCACAGTATAGAATCTACCATCCATTAGTGTAATGACTGCATCTACAGAACACATGTCATGTTGTCCACCGAGTGGTAAACGACAAATGTCTTCATTATTCGACCCACGCGGGCTCAAAGAAAAGTTATTGATAGAAGATAAGACAAGTTGACTGTTGATTGAACTTTAAAGTGATTTTGTCATTGTATTTTGTTATTTAGTCGTGGGTGTTTGAAATTCAAACTCATAGAAATGGCTTATTTACTTTTTTGAAATGTATTTCATTACTTAGAATGGCTTGAGCTTTATTCATACCTACGCTAATGTAAGCATGTCTTCTTCGTAAATCAGTCTCTTCTCAGTATCTAACCGTCGAGTTTATAAACGATGTCGAGGCTCTTTAAGGCTCATTTTTTATAGCAAATGCCGATTGCCGGTTGGGCGGACTGGTTTAGATTTTGTTTATAAAATCGGAGGTTAGACTCAGATGCTGCTTTGCTTACTTTAAAACGAGACTTTAGCATAGATGTTTCGAAATAATTTCACTGAAAAGTCTAATCTAAGTTTAAGTAATCTAAGTTTGATTACAGCTTGAGTCTCGTTTCAAAGCGACAGCAACTGTTACTCATAGAAAGTTGAAAAAAAAATTGTTATGATATAAAGTTACTCGACCTACATTATTATTATTTCGTGTGTTAGTGCTACAAGTTTTTAAAATAGGTACTTAGACAGAAATACGCACAACAGATTTTTATTCCTCCAATGTTATGCAGGTAACGATTGCTCATGTACTGTTTGAAAAAATTCGCTTACTTCCATTTACCCTAAGTTAAATAGGTACTTCAAAGGGACAAAGATCCGTTGTGATTACTATACCTACCTAAAACTCTTATTCTTTTTCTTCTTCTTCTCTTGTAGCCTCTGTCCGTTATTTCGACAGACAACTTCTAATTTCAGTAAATCTGACATTGAGTTTGTAAAATGTCAGATTTTTGTCTATGGTCTTTACCGGATAGGTCACGCCCAGATCGTCCGCCCACATATTACCCAAAGGTTACCAATACTTGCCCACAACAATACAATACGCTGTGATCGAACGGGTGACAACGCACAAGGTCATTTGCATTGATTTATAGACCATCAGTGTACTTTAAATTAGCATACAGAAGGTAAGTTTTTATGAATGAATAAGTAATACTTAAAATAATCCATTCGATTTGGATCTCAAATAATCAGTTCTGTTCAAAGTTTTAAACTAACTTCTCAATCTGCCCCCGTATTCCAATCTTTTGCTGTCAAGTTATATTTCACTGCCCAGTGTAATTTCTACAGGTCACGTGGTACAATTTTGTACCACGTGATCATTCCTTTTAGACACTTGACAGCAAAATATGCGCGAAAACAAATTAAATGACATCATAATGTCACTATTTAGTCACAGAATAACTATGAGTTAGTATGAACTGACCACGATTTAAAACTTTGCAGTTCAACTGAGATTGGAATCGCCCCACTGTAACTTCACTATTTTAGATATTTGCGACTCAATCTAAAATAAGTCTTATCCTTTGGTTTGATTTGAATAAATCTTGAAAGGTATTAATACAGAAACTTTTTTTGTTATAGTTTAATTAAGCTTTTCCAGGTCCAGAGTCAACCCGCGAGCAATAGCTAGTATTATGGTAATATAGGTACTTAAGATATAAAATATAAAAACTGCGACACAATAACTTAACAAAGGCCAAGGCTAAGATTAAGGCTGAGTTCAGACTCAATAAAAAGTGTTCTGTGAAAATGTCGATAAAGACGAACAGAATTTTCTATTCGCGAAAATTCAGAGGATAAAGAAATCTCAAAATTGGGTAGAAATATATGACCAAAGCCTATAGCAGTGGACGTTTTTAAGCTGATATGATGAAAATATGTATTTTGTTTAATATTATTATGTAAGTTTACAGAATATAGTGAAGACAAGTGTTATAATAATATAGGCATTCTTTACCTATATGCGACCCTAGTATTTAAATGAGTTTTATCTTTAGTCTGATGCAATCGAATGATTAATGTCATGATTGAAAGAAACATCCGAAGATGTGTAATAGAGTCGTAAGTGAACACCCAGCTTAAGAAATACGACTCCTACCGGTGGTCGACTGTCCGTCACCCAAAAGGTCTAACTCAAAATCCGATCACTTTCTCGGATTACGATCAAACTGGCAGTGACAAATGTCAAAGTACCAGTGACATTTTTATGCCAGCTGACATTTCGATGGTACTTATGAAACGTCAGAATAACAGATGGTATCGCCCAATTAGATATTAATTTATAAACGAGACCGTGGGATTACAATGTTAGTATGTAAATGTTATGAGGAGATAATTAGAATGTTTGGACGTTTTTAAATTTATGTTATAAGATGAGGTTTAACCGCTCTATAACAGTTTGTTATCATGTTGTTCATCAATTAAATTAGATAATATATGTCTTACAAAGATATGAAAGTAAATTAGCAACCACCAGTAGAAATCGCTGTTATAGATAATACTGCTTTTGTATAAATATTAAGAAACGAGTAATTAAATTAAAAATTTAAAAAACCCCCGAAACTTGGACCGATTTTCATCAAACATAGCTAAGAACACTCCCGACTAATTCATCTTTCAAAGAAAACAAAAAAAAAACAAAATCAAAAAACATCCCGTCGTTTTTGCGTCGGGGGTTTAAAAAGTAAGCCGCGGGGTTTCGCATGTTTTCCTTCACCGTTTGAGAGCACTGGCATTGCGCACATCGATTTTCCGTGTGGAAAAAGATTTGTATCCACGACCTTATGATCGGAAGGCAGGGTTGCTACGAAACGGGTACGAGTTGGTTGGTTTATTACGAAACGAAGTTCGCCAGATTCATCGTGCTCTATTTCTTTATCGATAAGTCATAAGAGCCTTGTTTCATCTGTTAGAAACTCGCTAATAAACAATGTATTATCAACTTTAGTATCACATTTCCGTGTGATGTTCAGTGTTGTGTAGGCATCAGTACTCTTAGCACCAGTTTCATACATTTTGCATCTAATCATGATCATTTAGACATTTTTAGGGGCTAATTTTTACACAATATGCCTTTGTAATTAGAAAAAATGAAAAAAAATATTTTGGCACAAAAAGTTAGATAATACACACACAAAGAAAAATAAAATAAGAAAACAAAGAATAGGTACAGGCAGGATACAAAGATATTGTAATATCTATTATAATTAGGACGTTATTGTGCGAGTAACATGTTTAAGATGCGTTATGTAACGCAAGGAAGAAATGTAACGAAAATGTTGATGTAACATCTGATATTATTTACAAAAATTAGCGTTCCTCAAACTCCTGATTAAGTTAGATAGACGTCAGTAACAGTGGCCATACGATAAAAAAAGTACATGTTAAATAAGAAGAGTCCAAGACACGCTAGTGTCACTGGCTAGAAAATAAAATTATCGAGCAGGCGAAGCGAACGATTATCTTAATTCTCATTTGAGCCAATCGGTGTTGTTTGTTTGTCATTGTTTTTTTTAACGAAAAGCGTTGCATGTTTCCTACAGTTTTTTTTAAATAAAAGTCATGTGACTATTCTCTTACATTTTGGACGTTTTCTAATCTGACAGAAAAGTTACAGTTTAGTTCGCGTGTTGTTGTAAAATGTCGGATTCGCTAGCACCTCGATAGTTCTACAGACCAGTGCTAAGGGGTCTCAGCCAGTTCGCCTACAGCCCATTGTTTGTATGATAAGTGGTCTTACATTCCATTTGTTGCCTATAAAGCTAAAGATAGCTAAAACTAGTCCGGGGATGTATGTGGGTATCGGAATAGATAAACCACCTATATTTAGAACTCGGGTTTAAGTTACAAATAAAAATGTAAATGGGTTTATTCAAAAACGTACGGATCACTTTTATCGGTTTAAAACTGGGCCAAACTATTCAGTCGTATTACAGGGTGTAACAAGAATACTACCGAAGACTTCAGAGGTTAAAGTAAAGATAAAAAAATTCAAAAAAAAAAAATGGTTTGCACATTTTTTCGTAACTTAAAACTATTTTCTATGTTATAATCAAATCTAGTCTAGCGTATTTCGCTGTTCACACAAATACCCTTAAGTACCCTTCAATATGCAGAACTTTCCCTGAGAACCATGAGTTGGGTTGTCTGGAAGAAATCGCTTTAAGCGATAACGCCGCCCATAGTACATTTTGCTTTCATTGTGTTTATGCCTTATAAGTATTTCTTTTCTTTTTTTGGTCTAATGTACAATAAAGTGTTTTCATTCATTCATCAGTGTTAGCGTGAAGAAAAAACAGCGGCTTCATACTAAATACAATATGTAAAATAAAAAATATCAAGTTCATATTGATATATTGATGGGTACCTACCTACTTTTAAGAAAAAGGTTGTGTTTCGTCCCAATGGGACGAAAAACCAAAACTAAATCAAATCTAAAATTATCTAAGTACTCCTTATTACACTCAGTAGAAAACTAATGAAAATGAAAACGAAATTTCCGAAAAAAGTTACGTGACCATAATACCGATTTTTGATGTTTTTTGTGAAGATTTTCTTGCGATTGTCTCATTTAAAAAGTCTTCCAAACGGAAACTTTTAGTGCAGTATTTATTAAGCTTTAGGATCAATTCTGATTTTATTTTATTCGCACGCTGATTAAAATAATTAAACCACCGACAAAATATTATCAAAGTAATAAATTCAATTCATTGAGGAAGCACATTCAGAGGCATAAGAGCATTTTGACCCTTCATTTTTAGGGATCCGCAATCAAAAACACGTACAAGATCGTCCACGCTGATAGTAAACGCCGATACTCAGTCCGTTCGACATAAAGAATGTCATAGAGATTTTTAACCTTGACTAACATACGTCATACACCTTTACATGAACCATACACTTTAAAAATAGTAAGTTTTACCTGAGAATTAGAGGTGATTTTAATTTGAGCGCATGTGCCTTGCAAATATTTTTTCTCGTAACTGAATGAAAAAAACGTTATTGTCTTAATGTAAAAAGAAATATGTTTATTATTGCAAAAAAGTCTAAGATTCGTATGCAGAAATAATGCTTAAATCTGAATCGTGATTCAAAACAAAATCTGTCAAAAAAAAAACCTTTTTATCTTTTAAGTGCCCACGCTTGATTTATGAGTATTTTTGAGCATGAGCGAAAGACCTACGTTCAGTTCTAGGAGTCGACGGAACTCTACACTATGCGATGCAACTCGCACTTGGCCGGTTCTTACAAGCAGCTTTTGTTTGCCTTTCACTAGCCCTGTTTTGCTCCAGTTGAAAACATATTAACGTCTTATTAAAATCAATACATAACCATTAAAAGTCGCCGAATTTACAAAGAAAGCAGATCACTGACGCTTGTGTTCTGAGTTTATGGATCAGTATAACCAGTGTGGTGGAAGGACTCTGATTGCAACTTTTGGTGGAGATATTAAACGTAGGTACTTACGTACGAATAGTGCAATGACCATTTGCGCTAGAGTTTTTCGGTTGTCAAGTTTTTATAGAACTAAGGGTGGCTTGCACCAGAATCACTAAACGCGTTTAACTCTTAAATAGTATTTAGCGAGTTGTCAAGTCATACAAATACGTCAGATTTAAATCGAATTAGCTGTTAAACACGTTTAGTGATTCTGGTGCAAGACGCCCTAAATGATGGAATAAGCGGATGGCCCGCCTGATGGGATAAGTGGTTACCTCGCGGCATCCCTAACCTTCAAAACCGGAACACAGCAATGCGAGCATTACTGCTTGGCAGGAGAAATAGGTATGGTGGTAGAACTTCTCCGGACGAGCTCGTTCACAAGAAGAGAAGAGAGGAAGAGTCAAGTCGCTGGCAACCTGTTTGGTATGTGACTATAACCCATAAACCATTGCTGCTATTTCAATGTTATTCAATGCTTACACAACCTTTACTTTCAATCAATTCCCATAAAAGGACAACAGGAAGGATTGAAAGGTGAGAAAATTATACCAATTGCGTTTTGGATCACAACTTTGTAAGATTTCTGATTTTTATGTAAGAAGTCCTAGTGAGTTCAATAAGCTTGTACAGTACGCACAACGGATCTTTAACCCTCTGAACCTGTGCAACAAACAACTGCGCATGCACTGTTGTGTAGAAAAATTCACTCACCTCGTATTCACAGATTATAGAAAAGTACAGATGTAATGTATAGCCATTTTTGTGTCACAGTTAGAAGTGCACCATAATGGAGTACTCTGTGTCATTCAGTCTCTGGCCATTGACACCTCCAATGCCAAACATATTTTTATACAATGATGCCGGCGTGTGTGGTTCCCACTTGCAAAAATTGGCCTGGGTCTAAAAACAAAGTAGATGGGATAACATACATCACGTTTGGGTCTCTATTTGATAAGGAATCGTCTTGGAATCATCAATTTAAAGAAAAATTACCATCAATTCAATAATGTTGCAAACAACACCAACATTTTTTTCCCAACAAAATTTATATTAATCTTTATGACTACACATCATTAGGCATGGTTATTTACATAGGTATTTTTAATCATAGAGCGCTAAATTTGTTATTTTGAAAAAATATTTGTGTAATTTTAGGTTTCTTGATGAGAACAATGGACAAAAATCATTCAAAAAACACGTCCTGAGTCTTTCCTTAATTCTATTAAAATTTATAAATATCTATTTCAGTACCTCCTACTTAGGTACCTAAGCAGCATTTACAAATAAAATTACCCCAAAAAATTGGGAAATAGTTTTGTAGGTGCAACATTGGGCTGCGCGAACATCATGCGCACGGGAACATTTTTATAGCATTTTGGTGACAAAATCCTGCATACAAATTATGTCAAATGCGGCTTCTTGTGTTTTCTATATTCTAAGCTCGTATTACCCAAAAATGGGTTCTGCTTTTGCGTGATACTTCTGAGGGACAATGATCCGTAGTGAGTTGGTGACTACTAAGTACTAGGTAATACCGAGGTGTCTGGGAAGATGTCTATCGAGCTTGGGGGCATCTTAATTCAAATACTAGACATCGTCTAAGAATTTTGTATGTGATTTCTGGGGACTTACTTAATTTTTAATTAAATATTGTGAAATTCAGAGGTAAATCGATTTTTTTTGATGAGAAATATATTTTTAAATCATGCTTCCGCAATGGGAGTCGAACCCACATCATTCGTCACCGCGCCACAAAGGTCGTCCAACTCGTTATCTTTCGAAAGAGCCACAAATACCTCTTTATTGAAAGCTTGCGATAGATAAGTATTGTAAAATATTTATGAATACAAAACGGAGTTTATTCCAGCGACATCAATAAGCAAAATCAATAAACCACCTTTCACCAGCATAAATATCTCGGATCATACCACCCAGGGACCGACGCGACGACGCACCACTTACCACCCCTATACACTACTTGCAATCAGGCATCCGCGATAAAGTCCCGTACACTGCTGGCCAAAGAAATGTCTACGATGTGGTATGTTATACGCTTAAAAAAACTGGTAATCAATTTTTTTTGTAAATGAATACAGTTTTAGAAAAATCTACGAAACAAAAGGCATCATTCTTGAAAATGATTTAAAAAACTAGGTAGCCATAACGGTAACCGTACCTAACCAAATGATCATCTTCTTCTTTTATTATTTATGGCTTCTGTCCGTTCGTCATTTCAGCAGACAATTTCGTCAACTCACAATAATAATAATAATAAATTCATTTAATTCAGGCAACACAGTAAAAAATACAAGGCCCATATTATATATACCTTAAAACTAAAATACATATTTTATATTATTTTTAAATTATTTATGTTGCACGTACTGTCTGCGACGTGGGCGCGACAGGGCTCGGTATCCGACCCCGGAAACGTCGATAGACGATTCCCTTTGGCCACAGTTCTTCCCTCATATAGGCCGACAGGTGTTCGGTCGGCACTCTCACTACGAATGAGTTGAAGTTGACCTCGTGGCGTGACTTCAGCTGTTCGACCCTCAGTGTCAAGTTGGTCTTCTTGCGCAAATAGTCCACTACATCCTCCGCCTTGACAGTATAATGCGCGCGAGACACGTAGATCAGCGTCCCGGGAACCGCCGCTCGTAGCATGGAACATGTTCCCATCGGTGCGTTACCGCACTTGTTCTGACTAGCAAGTTTCTTCTTCTTCTTCCTTTCTACTGTGATGAAACCCTGCTTGTCGATAGGCTCCTTGTCAGTCAGAGCTGCGGTCCTGCGAATTGGATCGCATAATCCTCCCTTTTTCGATTGTGGGGCGGCGGCAGGCTTGCTTACGGCTGCCTCTGCATACGCACGTTGGCGGGGGGGGGTGCCAACGGAACGCTCTTCGGTACCTCCGAGGGGGGAGATGTAGCGGGAGCAGAGGGCAAGGTGTCACTCGCTGCCGCACGGCGCGGTGACGCATCGACGAATTCCGCTGACTCGAAACTGTCGATGGATGCATTTCGCGCTCCGGCACGTGCATTCGCGCGGGAGGCCACGGGTGACCTACTTACTGCAGTCGAAGTGTTACGTAGTAACAATACCTCAGCCCGCAGATCACTGATGGTTTTGTCCGAAGCCTCCAGTTTGGAATGCACCTCAGCTAGGCTACTCTTCAAGGACTTGATGTCCTTCAGGAACCTGCTCACGTCGATGTGTTGGAAGTCCACGGCGGGCAATAAATGCAATTGCCGCGCCGCGAACGCAGGCACGTCATCTGGGTCGGTCTCCTTGAACAGCGTGATGATGTCCTGGATACTCTTCTCGCCTCCATCCCTCCTGCGTGAGGGCATCTGGGCAGTCTTGCCGAGTGTCTGGAATAGCAGTGCCTTGCCGCTGCAGATATCCTCCTCCTTGAAGTTGGACTTGCATACGTGCACGACACTGAGCTCGTCCATGGTGTCGATAGCGTTTTGTATGTACGCTAGCAGCTCGTTCACTATGACCGGTTGAGAGTCCATAGTGGCGGTAGCGGGCAGCGACTCGAAGTCGCGTAAATCGCGAATTAATAAATCCGAATCGGTGCAGCGAGACACGTCCGTTGCCGAGCGCGCATCGCGGCATGAATGTTGACAATGTTGACGTTCTGGTTTTAACTGGATTGAAACAGCTTATAACTGATGAAAATCTTCAGTTGCGTTTTAGCTGTCAAAGTTTGATAGTAGAATTCAAAATAACCTAAAAACTGTTAAAAACTATTCAGCTGCGTTTCAGCTGACAAGTATTTTAGCATAAAATAGCCATTATAAGAAGAACCACTTCCACAGTTTGTTTGTTCCTTGGTGCTGGCCAGTAATAAATTCCACGTAGATACATCACAACGCCACGCCCACGTGGCACAGAAGGTGCTGATCCCCTGGTCACATAACTAACGTTACTTCTGATCTTTTGACCTAGAAGTGCCTAGATACTAATATATTAACAAAGAAACTTTGAAGCAACCACGGGCTCAAATTAAACGCAATTTCGAAAAGGTGTAATAGCGAATTGGTTACTTTTCTGTTCAAATAGTTGGAATTGCAAAGAAGCTATGTATTTTTTTCCATTATGTAAAGGGTTGGTATAATATAAACACTATCACAGAATCCAGGCACGTTAGGTAGGTCTAGTTCTTACAATGCCAGTTTGGTCACAGTAATAAAATACAGTAAAATCTATTTAATAAAATGTCCTCGTATCGAACCACTTTCATATTTATAACTATTTTCAATATCAGATTTCAAATAACGTAAGCTTACACTTGCAAAAGTAACATTGTAATATCACAAAGCGCTCCAAACGAGCACATTTCAAGTGACTTTATTTGTCCGCAAGTGTACGAGTTTCATTGAGAATATGCGGTATAAATTGCACTGTCGGCAAACGCCTACAGAGTACAGAATAAAATAATAGTACAGTGGTATCTCAGGTATTGGGAATTCAATATTGTCAGTAGCAAGGAAATACCGATGCTGTTAGAAAAGTCTAGTACAAGTCGAGAGAAAATTTCAATCGTACCTTACATTGATTTCAAAGCGATAGATAGATAGATAGATAGATAGAAAACTCTTTATTGTACTGCACCGGAAATTAGATATTAGACATAGTTCTATATAAAAGCGAAGTACAATGGGCGGCCTTATCGCTATGAGCGATCTCTTCCAGGCAACCTTTGGATGGACTGGATTTTAAATGTACGATAGTGACGGTGCAAAAAACAAAGACTACATTTCACAAACTAAACTGCATAAATAGATACTAAACTAAGTAAAAAATAAATAAATAGTAATATATAGAATAAACTCTTTTATAATCTCTAAGCGATCTTTATAAGCGATCTGTTGGGTTACTTACAAATAAATACCCATAGATTTTTATGGAAAAAAATAATCCATATTGGTTACGAATTGTTTAAATTCTCTTAAATTATACTGGTATTATACTAATGTTACGAATGTTATGCTAATTTCCAAAGAACTTTAGCATGGAATCCAGGTTGAACTAACTATTTGCATCGCAATTATGGTACAATTACGTTACGACTTACGGTACCCTACCGGGTGTATCCAAATTTTTGCCAGTAAGGGCGGCTTGCACCAGAATCGCTAAATGCGTTTAACTATTAAATAGTATTTAGCGAGTTGTCAAGTCATATAAATACGTCAGATTTAAATCTATTTAGCTGTTAAACACGTTTAGTGATTCTGGTGCAAGCCGCCCTAAGTAGGCTAAAGCCACATTGTAGTTTTCGGGAGTTAAATATTATACTCGCAAAAAAGAGAATGACTATAATTTTTTTTAAAAGATAAACTTTTCAATTTGCAAAGAAAATTACGACTAATACAGTATTTACAATATTTACAAAATACACATGAAACAGTTGATTATTAGCTACTATTAAATAGAAAAGAAAAACGTCAAAAGTTCGTCAAAAGTCGTATGAACTCCTAAGCTCCACTTTCGAGATCAACTTACTGAAAAGTGTTCTAGCTACTTTGTAAATGTATACAAGTAGAAGGATAAAGCAATTTGCATGACAGAGTACGAACATGAGACAGATACAGTGCTGAGATAAGAAATTCTAACTTGTTTGACTACTGCATCATAAGTTTATTATAAATGCGCTTCCTTGAAATGGAAACTCGATTTTCTTGCAATTTAATTCAGCTCAATTGGAAAAGATTAAAATCGCCACCAGTAAGGATTTCTTAATGGGGGTTTCTGGTACATTTTTTTTTTATACATTATAGGACAAACATCAACATGTCAATTTTATGATGGTTGATTGAAACTTAAATAGTTCCGATCATCATCGGACTAATAATCGGACTATAATACCGAGATCTAGAACAAACATCGATGTTTGCCATCACAAAAATGTTTGTTCTTGGTGAGGATCGAACCCACAACCTACAGCACAGAAAGTGGAGCTATACCGACTGAGCTGTGATGTGACGTCTGCTTGTCCAAAGTTCGTTAAAAAAACAGATCAAACCGGCTCTAAAACTAACAACAGTAGGGCTACCCTAGCAACTGTAGGGCTACCCTGGACAACAGTAGGGCTAGGGTAAGGGTAGGGTAGGGGTAACAACTGAAAATCAGTGTTGCTTTCGAGCAATATACACTGAGTTGTTACCTTTTTGTGTACTGCAACACACAGAGCATGAACCATACGAGAACATGTAGGTAGGTAGTCTTGTTTTTTCTTATTTCAGTTTGTTTTAGTTTAGTTATTAGTTACATAGTACCTATCTACTTTCATTTTATTGTTTTTGTGTGTGTTCAGTATCAAATAAATAAGTTTATCTATCTATCTATCTACCCTCTACCCTAGTTCTGGATTGGATCCGCGGGTTTTGACAGTTATCATACGCAATAGCTGTCAAGATCCGGCAGATCCAATCCGGAACGGTGGTCGAGGGTAGCCCTACTGTACCAACCAACAGTCTCTAACATCCAACAGAGCTTAGTATTTCAAGAGTGCGTCAACGCAGACTGGAGTTAGTTCCACAGAATAAACACGAGTGTTATTGTCCGACGCCATTCTACTTTATAACTACCTGCTCAATAATTTGCACTTCTCTGAAATCGCGGACATTTTGAATTTCAAATCGAAGTATTTATTCTTGTGATCGTTATCTCATGGAGAAAGTCAAGTTATGCTTCCCAATGATCTTTGCTTTGAAATCTAACATGATCTGATCATAATTTAGCACTCGATTCTACAATGGCTGCCCTGTCCCTTATAAAGTTCTTAGGCGCGAGATTACATAGATTAATATTTAGCATACAGCATAGACTACTCGTTTGAGAATATTAAACCAATTTGTTATTATGTATCAAAATGCAATTTAGATTATTAGTAGGTAAATCAAAAATACTCAAAACACATATTGAGGTATTTTGATGGATGCTATGAGTTTGGTGTATTTTTATATTGAACAATGGTAAACGTAGACAGCGTTCGGCATCGAATATCGAGTGACCCATACGACTGAGCGCCTTTTTCTTTAGTCGTTTTTGATCTAATTTGAAACAACCTTCTGTAATACGTTTTATGTACTCAACCGGTAACTCAGACCCAATAAATATTCATAAATAAATAAATATTCATGGACATTTCACACGACGCCCTCTAGTCCCAAACTAAGCAAAGCTTGTAATATGGGAACTAGATGCTGATAGAATACTTATATACTTTTTTTTTTGTAAATACATACTTATAATACATAGTAACACCCAGACATAGAACAAACATCTATGTTTTGCCACACACAAATGTTTGTTCTTGGTGGGGATCGAACCCACGACCCACAGCACGGAAGGCAGATCCATTACCGACTGAGCTGTGACGCCTGTCAAATTCAATGTCAATATTTATTTATATTACATTTTAAACGCACTGTAGCCTTGTCGTTACTGGGATATAAAGGGTAGTGGTTCTTGCGCGGGTTCGCTCTGATGTCGCGCGTCGCCCACGCGCACAGTCGCGCGTAAATATGCCGCGCGGAATTAGATCTACTCGCAAGTCGCAGTTATTTATCGTGTGCGCAGAGAAATCTACTAGGGGTGTCCAGTTGTCCACTATTACCACAGTTTAATCTATCGATCTAAAATATTAAGTTTAAATTATATTATATTATAGTAATCATAAAATCAAATATTTATTCGTCGGCCTCATCGTCACTTACCATCAGGTGAGATTGTGTCCAAAGGACATTCTATATTATATAAAAACAAAGAAAATTACGACTAATACAGTATTTATATTATATTAAATTTTGATGATCAAAATGTACTAGAAAGAAGTCTCACAGTTGTTGAGAAAATTTTCGCAAACTCGTAAATGGACTATGTTTGATTCAATTTCAATCAAGCCTTGTGATTAAAAAGTTTTATTAAAAAAGCCATTTCTGCCACTGAGGACAAAAACTACTTATACCATCAATTACGGGACGTCTTCAGTGGACATCAGGTGGGCCAACGGATTATTCCATCATTTAGTTCATCGACAGTTCTATAAAAAAATTACGAGTAAAACTATTACAACCAAAAACCAGCATTAATGATGCCTTTATTTAACTATATCAAATGCATGTTACACATATCCAATGGAGGCATGAGAACTTTATTTCAGTGCTAGGAGGATGCGAACATCCCTAGTGCAGGTTCATTTCCTGATAGAGTCACGGACGCTCGCGTTCCAGTAATGCTCATGTAATAGACCTTTATTTGACGCCGTAAAACTACATCTTGTGTGCTCTGCCTTTTCAAATGCACCCGGCACTTTCTTAACCACACGATTGTACCTATATTAGGTAATATTGATTGATACCGACAATCTAAAAGCGCTAAAAACAATCAGGAGAAAAAAATACTTTATTACAACTAAGTCCCGTACTTTTTTACGGCCCTTTATAATAGTTGACATTAAAAGACTTCAGCACCCTTGGTGCCTTTTCAAATGCATCCGGCAGCTTGTAAAATGTTTACGTTGTTGCAAATTCTTATACCTAAAACTGGTAACAGCACGTGACCTTTGTGATTTCCTAGTAGGTATGGCAAACAACTTATAAAACTAAAAAAAAATGAATGATTTTATTGAGTAGCTTAGCATTGTTGTCACACTTATAAAAACAAATCCCGGAAGCTATTTCTAGAGCGCGACCGATGACTTTTTGTATCTTGACATTTCATTCACATTTGACATTATAATATCGGTCTAATTATTGTCTGTGGGCGTTCACTGTCAATGTATGTTACGTTATTATGATAGATATCTATGCTTGGACCGGTTTTAGTAACATTACACATGAATGTCACTTGGGCCTTGTTGTTTTAATTGAAAAGTCTTCCTGTGTGAAAAGGTGTTGGTCTTTTTGGGTTCCTTAGCCAAAGCATAAATACATACATAAATAAATATTCATAAACAATAATGGACATTTCACACAACATCCTCTAGTCCCAAACTAAGCAAAACTTGTGATATGGGAACTAGATTGCTGATAGAATACTTATATACTTTTTTGTGAATACATAGCAACACCCAGACATAGAACATAAATCTATGTAAATAGAAAAAAGTAAGGGAGGCCAACGAGAGCCTCTTTTCTCTCTTTCTTTTCTTTCTTTTTTTTTCTTTTTTTCTCTTTTTTTTGTCTCTTTGCTTACGCACGCACCCTTTCATTTAGGACGCAATGCAGATACTAATCTTGATTCTACTGAAATCGACGCGCAGATGAGAGAGTTAAGATCGCTGAGATGAACGAGTGGCTTATCTATACGTTAGTGTCTATCAATATTCTATGGCAATAGCTATAACCTCGAACTTGTTCATATTAAAATCCACTTACCAACTACGTGTTAAATATAGTTCAAACTCTTATAGCGTGGACATAAAAAAATGGGGTTTTTTCAACACTTGTCATTATTGACCTCGGTAACGCCCAAAGGTGACGGGCAAAAAATGTAGATTAGTTTACCGCACTGTCACCACGAATTTTAATTATATTGGACATGTTTAGATTTATGATAACAGCTTTATTGATTAGTTTGACATTTTATAATTGTTGAAAGAACTTGATATAAAATCTAACGTGATCTGTTTAATTTATGTCTGATTTATAATCACAGAAATTACTTATGGAACCAATTTAATGTGTTTTTTAATTAAGTATGCCAACCTGAAAATCTCTATCTAAATCATGTTTTAGGCGTTCCGTTCATAGAAGCATATGGGTAAACAGTGGTTCCTGACGCTGTATTATCTAGATTAGATGCAAAGGCCTAATTATTAAGCTAATTTAAAAATAAGAAGGCTTACCCTGAAAATTATTATTCAAATACAGGCTCAGTGAGTTACCGTTGTTTGGAATTTGCTTATGAGTTTTACCCTAAAAATCACATAAGGCAAGAAGTTTGTTTGGTATTCTTTAGATCCGATTTTAAAAAATATTGAAGTGAGGGCGGGTCGGCCATTGTCGGTATCCTGAATTTTCGAAAAAATCATAGTCACACGGTGATATTGTTAGTCATATTTGTCATTCAGTTTTTATAGAGGCGTGCCTACGCAAGATGGCCGGTGGTCAATTTGTTTTTTGTCCCATTGAAGCGAGAAGTATTGAATAGTTTCGGTTACATGTAGTAGGTACTTACCTAGCTACCACCTGGGACTTGGAAATGTTTAGTTATAAAGAATATAAATAGTTAATTTCAAATCATAATTTTTAAAAGGTCTTAAAAGGTTTTTAATAATATTTTGCGATATTAAAAATATCATTGTCTATGCGGTAGATAGGAGCATATAGAATAATTAGGAGATTCTAATTCTTCTAGACTTATTTTAAATAATTTATTCGGTTTGTAGATAGCTCAACTGTGTCATGTGTATATATTATAAATATTGTGAATACTGTATTAGTCGTAATTTTCTTTGTGATTTTATTATTTTTATTTTTAGTAGTGATTAATTTACACTGCATAAATACATATCCTACCTAGCTTTTTACGTTATTTTTCTAATCAATTTCCACCAAAATATTTATCATCATGTAGTGGGTGGCTTATTCCAGAAATCCCCTGCGAATTCCCCCTAAGAATAACTTGGCTTAGATTATCATAATTTTATGTTTTAAAAGGTATGGTACTTTACTTATCTATCATTAATGACTTTGTCTTTATGCAGAAACTTTTCACGCGGAAGGAAAATGAACTTGCCCTATTTGTTTCAACAAATACTAACGTTTATACACTTTATACATCCAATAAAAGCTGCATTACAACAGTAGATATCTTTATAGGCGCTATTTGAGTGTTTATTTAATTAAGTTTACGTTTCGATCGTAAACCGATTAATAATTTATAGCTATGCAAATTCATAATATGTCACACCATTATGTTGCATTAGGCAGGTAAAAATTGGAACTAGTACGCATAAGGCGACTAGTCTTGACAGGCGTCACAGCTCAGTCGGTATTAGCTCTGCCTTCCGTGCTGTGGGTCGTGGGTTCGATCCCTACTGAGAACAAACATTTGTGTGTAGCAAACATAGATGTTTGTTCTGTCTGGGTGTTACTATGTATTATAAGTATGTATTTACAAAAAAAAGTATATAAGTATTCTATCAGCATCTAGTTCCCATATTATATTATAAGCTTTGCTTAGTTTGGGACTAGAGGGCGTCGTGTGAAATGTCTATGATTATTTATTTATTTAGTCTTGTAGAGCGGACTGGTGTCCGCAAATAGGGCGTAGATAGAAATGAATGGATGGATGAGTGCGAGGTTAGTGGCGACCGCTGTTCTACCCAATGTCCTCCAGAAAGGCCAGCAGCTTGCTCACGCTGGTGCAGGCTCCCCGAGGAGTCTCCAGTGTCCCAAAGCAGTGTGCTTGTTGTAACAGTGAAAATACACGTTGATATAGTAGATCGCCACGACCACGGTCGTTTTATGCGTTTGAGTTCTTATTTTAGCTGATTTCATTTCATGCTATGTCGATAGGGTTATTCCCATGACCTCTAAAATGTTTATGTTGTTGAACTGGACAACACTATACATGTTAGAATAAGTAAAAAATGTATTTTTGAATGTATTTATTCAGAGACACAAAATAGCAACCGCTCATCTGTCAAATATTTAGTTTCCAATGAATAAAAAGGCTGCATATGATGATGATGAATAAAATCTAGAAATAAGCTTTTTATGAGTAAGTTCTTATTATTTTCTTGTTTTTTTTTTTACTTTGATGTGTTATAAAAGTAAAATATATATATCTATCTATTATCATAGTGAATTTTAAAGTCTAGACAATATTAACTACATCCAATGCATCTGCCGTTTTTTTTTACAACTAAATTATGGCTCACCTGAAGTTAAGCGGTTACCTCTGCCTATAACAATGCATTGCCTCACTGAGAACGTCCAGTTATAAATGCATGTGCCTTATGATGCATTGCGCTGCGTCCATCAATCTGATGTGCCGGTAATTGCACCGCCACTTATATCCATCAAACCGGAACACAGCAATGCGAGCATCACTGCTTCATCATCATCATTTTAGCCCGGTATCACCCACTACTGGGTAATAGGCCTCCTTCATGCAAGGCCAGCCTCCTCTGTCTTGTGCGCCTCTAAACCATCACTAAAGCATCACTGTAGGGGTATGCCAATCAAAGTTGAACTGCAAAGTTTTAAATCATGGTCAGTTCATACTAACTCATAGTTGTTATGTGACTAAATAGTGACATTATGACGTCATTTGATGTGTTTTCGCGCATATTTTGCTGTTAAGTGTCTAAAAAGAATGATCACGTGGTACAAAATTGTACCACGTGACCTGAAGAAATTACACTGGGCAGTGAAATATAACTTGACAGCAAAAGATTGGCATACGGGGGCTGCTTGGCGGCAGAAATAAGTATCTATTCTTGTTATTCCAAGCATACTAATTATTTTCACTAACAATTTTCATAAGAATCATTTAGAATCATAGTGGCGAGGGCGGGCGGGGGCGGGGGTAAGGGAATGCACCTGCTCGGTAGCGTTGGTAGCGTCGGTAAAATACTTTATTAACTTCGATACTTTTATTTTTACACACCAGCCGCGAGCTAAAGGTTAAGGCAGGGATGGAATCAGGATCAGAAAAATATTTTATCATTAAAAGTCAAAAGTATAAATCTTTTATTCAATAAAATCACTAGCATCATTTAGAATCATCTATATATGTATTAGTCGTAATTTTTTTGGGAATAAATGTTTTTTACTTTCTTACATACCGATCAAAATCATAACCTTCCATTTGCTTAGCCGTATCGAGTGAAAAATTAAGGTAGCTACCCACTTTTTTGTAGATATAAGATTATGATCAATAATGTCGAGTATTTTGGTAAACAAAAGCACGTGTTAAATGTGACCGTCTACAATAAAGGCTTTATGCGATACTAACATCCACCCGCGACTTCGTCCGCGTCCCGTTCATCCTTTCTTCCCTGTAGATCAAGTTAACTTTTCGAGACAAAAAACCCAAACGCTAATCCTGGTTACGAACTATGTATTCCAAGTTTCATCTAAATAAGTTCACTCGTTACGTTACGACGTGATTGAGGAACAAACATCCAAAAATCTTAACTTTTATATTTATAAAATTAGTAAGATAGAATTAATTTAAGTTTTTAAGTACTACTTAAAATACTTAAGCCTCCAGACAATCAAGATTCCATAATAGGTAATTTTCTATTGTTTTCAATACGAAAGTTTGTAAGTATGGATGTTTGTTACTCTTTCACGCAAAAACTACTGGTCCGATTTGGATGAAACTTGGAATACATATAGTTCGTAGCTTGGATTATCACATAGGCTACTTTTTATACCGGAAAATCAACAGGATCAAACGGGACGCGGAGAAGTCGCGAGCGGAAGTTAGTTTTAAATAAAAATAAAAATGAATGACCTCAGTTCGTCCCTGTATGACATCTTTCGGCATCTGGCCGGTCGGAGGCTGCGATCTGAGATAGCCAGGGTCAGTGTCCCCACACACACACACACACACACACAGCCCGTGTGGTAGCAGTGAAACTGGAGCGGTGTTGCAATGGTGCTAGTTACCACCGCTGACTTTGTTTGATATCTCAAAGTTGCGAGAATTCGTTTTTCTTTGTTCTGTTACTTAATACTTGTAAAACTAATACTTACTAGTATTGTTGTAATACTTGTTTTTTTTTGAAGAGTGAATTTAGACTGTCCTGCTCCATCGTCGGCCTCATCGTCACTTAACATCAGGTGAGACAGTGGCCAAAGGACATTCTAAATTATAAAAAAAAACTTAGTGAAATTTCAAAGTTATCGTTATTTCAAAAACAATTCATATCAAAATAAAATCTGTAATTTTAAAAACGAATTCTTTTTATTTAATATACGAGTATAATAAAGATAGAAAGATTATAGTACCTAAAGTATGTACATCAATATGATGAAATTGGTTATTACTCGAAAACCAGTCTAACCTGCTAGCTACCAATATACACATTGGACACATTTTACATACAAACAAACTCTTAAATCTTATTGCTCATTCACGACTCATTCAGGTCTTGTAATGCCTCACTCACACGCGAGCGGTCAGCGATTCATTAAACGCGTCTATCGACAATTATATTACCATTTACCTTTTTAAGCACGAAATACGTTTAACAGTGCGTTGAATTCAATTGCTAGAGTGTAACAACCATTACATTAAAATTATTTCACTAACGCAACCAAAAGTCATTTAAAAATAGAAATGAAAAATCTTATCTTATCTTAAAGAAAAAAAAACATAGGGCATAGTTAAAACTTATCAAACGTACAATGTATTTAAGCACACTACAATATTTAACATAATTTTTTTTTTATTAGCTTTTTGCGGCTATGATATCACTGCGGCCTTCTGGCCTATTGTGATCGCCACTTGTGTAAGTACCACCCCTATTTGGGGCGTTCATAGTTCAATAAATAATTATAACAATCAACATAAAAACTTCAGCAACTAAATACTTATTTAAAATTTAAGAAATAAGCTAACGGCAAGTGCTTAAAATGTTTTTTAGAACTTTATGTTCATTACTATTTTTAAAAGTTAGAAAAACCCACTGTGTAGGTTGAAAATCAATAAACTGTTGGTAATTAGGTGAAATGCTCATAATCTTTAGATTATACTTACTTCAGCTAACTTTATCTTTCTTGTTTTAAAATAATGTTAGAAAGGTACCTATTCAATATTCTGTGCATGTAGAGCAACATCTAACAGTGTTCGCATTTTCTTTTACGATCTACAAATTAGATGCTTATCTCTGCCAACATAAAGTCTGCATATATTAAAACAAACTTCATAATTGCATAATTTCATCTGTACTTTCCCTGTTTCCGTAAACTTGTCAATGTTTCCTGGTGCAGGACATGACGTAAGAAACAGAGCGTGGGCTCTTGCTCTATAACCGAGTAAATTGCTTTCATAAATAAATGTTCTTTCGCTCATTCCGCAAATGTCTTGTCAAATTACAGTTTAGTACATGACGTGGCGCATCGGCGCGTGGGCTCCCGGTCTTTAATTTTAACATTATTTCAGTAAGGCTATTAATTTATAATTTTACATTGCTCGTTGTTTATATTTTACAGGTTAAATGATTCTAGGAACATTTTGGACAAGTTCCGTGGTTGCATGCTGCGAAGCTGGTGAAATTCTATGTGTAAAATGGTCCTATTTATTATAGCCACTAACTAGTTTTTTCAGCTAGTAAATGTGTTGCCGTCTCTTTTCGTTGCCTTAAGAGTAACAATGACAAGAGTAATATTAGTGACCTTAGTGGCAATGCCCTCGGACTTGCTCGTATAAGAACTTTTTATGGCCTTCTTTCGTTGCACCCTCCTAATCTCATAGTAGATTGCTATCGAACCTTTACCACGCGTTATACGTCGATACAAGATCTAAAGTTTGTTTGGTCTACTAGTTACGTATTTCTATGTATTCAAAAAAATAGTTACTATTTACCTAATACACTCGAGAGTAAAAATTCTGTGTCATCTATAAAAGTTTGATTATATTGGAAACCATGAATGGTAGCTCAGTGAAATTATGCAAGCTGCAATTAAACAATGTTTTATATTTAGATAAGGAGTATTAAATTGTCTATCAAAACCAATTTATTGGTTACCAAGATATTTCAGTTTTTATAGATGACCCGGAATTTTTGCTCTCGACTGTACCATCAGCAAAAGTTCTACCTTACCACCTTAAGGGTGCATTTCCTGTAAACTGACTAGCCGTTAATTTTTGAATACCAATAGAAGCAAACTATTTCGAATGTAAAAGTTATGAAAACAATGGGCCGTCATAAAAATAAATAGATGTTTAGGTCTCTGGTTGGTCAAAATAAGAAGACAAAAGAAAGCGGCGAGTCCAGGTAGCTAACTGCTTGCAAGCGAAACAGTTTCAAAAGTGGTAAGGCGGAAATTTTGCCGATAGTACATCATCAAAGTACCCGCTTCAATTAATGATCTGGATAAATAAGATGGAAATATTTAGATAATCGGTATAAATCAATACCTTGGTCTGATAAACTAGACTGCCATACCAATGTAAAGTCCACTGTTCGCTAAAGCACTGAAGGACTTGTACATAAATCGATAGTCATGTAGTTTTAAGTTACACTGCGTAGTGACGCCGTCAATTCGAAACAACCCGCGTCATCGCACGAAGCAGCCGCGCAGTGTAACAAATGTCACTACCGAATTTTTGTTACCTAATCATTATTTTGCGGTAGCGTCCGTTTACCGACCAAAGTTACCAATGTAATAGCTAAAGCAGTAATCGTTGTAGATATGACAATGCGCCTTCTTTTCGGCTTATTCCAGAAATCCCCTGCCTGTTTCCCTTGCGAAGGGGATTTCTAGTCTTTTTGTCCAGAAATCCCCTTAGCGTGCCCTGCGACTGCCGGCAGGGGATTTTTTCAATATCATTAGTTTGTATATTTCCCCCGTCACCTCGTAGGAACCGTTCGCTTTGCTCGGTAAAATATAGGCTTTATTACAAAGTTTCGCAGAAAAATGACGTAGCATCAGGTTGGTATGGTAAGCAGTTGTATTATTATATTTATTAGTAACATTAGCACTTGACGCAGACGGGTGAGCGAATGTGAATGCTACAGTCGACATTAGCCTTTATCGATATCTAGGTTGCTTACTACTTTACTACATCAAATATATTTAAATATTATGTAATTCAACACATTTCCGCATTTTATTTAATGTTGAATTGCGATTTAAAGTGCTAATTACAAAAAGGTTATAAAATAGAAACGAGATTTTTATATACAGCGTGTAGCTACAATGGCGACATTAAATTAACCAGCGTATCCGGTTTCGCGTTTTCAGAATATAGACATATTTTTTATTTCATTAAACATAAGATTTATCGAAATAAATCAATTTTCTTAAATAACGCCTCGGAGCAACCTGTACGTAAGAGCAGAGGTCATCTGTCGGGTTCACGGGTCATAACCGCGTGTAACCGCGTATGAAGAGCAAGAAAGTATTGTTAGAATAGGACACCCGAAATTGCGCCGTTGCATGAAAGGGATAGCTAACTATTGAAGAGCGCCGCCCGCGCCGCTCGCTCGACCGACTCGTCCTGCCGCCTAGCCAGTGATACGCGGGCCGGTGTCCTTGACACACTTTATTTTAATAATTTTGCTAATTATCTACCTATTCTCAATGTTTCGCGAAAAAGACGCTTGGTTTTGTTAGTTTAGCTTTTCTATTCTAAGTACCCAATCAGGTCTACGTAGGTACAGCGATAAAGACGCTTTGATTTATTATTTGTTTATCTGTCTACCTTTGCGACTAGGGAGCGGGTAAATTAAATGTTTGGTGCTCAGCGGATACTGGATAGGACGACACGACACGGAGCTCTTAGGTGGCCCAATGTCACCTGACCCTCGATTTTTTTATGGGGCTTTGTGAAAGACGACGTTCATGCAAAAATAAATTAAATGTATTATCAAAAGCGAGGGCAAATATTCAGCGCCGCCGGTTACATCTTTGTGTCCGACGTGGTGGCGGCGGCGCGGCGGCTACATTGAGAACTTGAAGATTTAATAAGTGTAAGGCGCTAGGTGCATAGGTCACAATAAAATTAATAGTAAAGTGAACAAGGTGAAGTGAAATTATTTGATTTCTTTGAATTCCTTGTGTCGCTTGATTTCCCCGCCCCGCGCTCCGCCCCGCGCCCCGCCGCCGCCACCGAGCCGCCCGGGCAGGCAGGCGCGGGCGCGGGCGCAGTAACACGTAGGTAAAGACACTCATAGGGTGATTAATTTTTGTTGCGTATTTTATTATTAAGTTTGTTTGAAAAATTCGAAATTTCTATTTTGGACTATAATTATTTTTTTATTTTTTTTATGAATACTTATAAGTAGCTCTACCCGTGTGTTCATTTAATGTCGCCATTGTAGCTACACGCTGTATATTGACCTAGTACGAGTAATACTGTCGTGGTATATTTCAAAGTGTATTTATGTTCATCTCTTAATTATTACTTACCGTAAAAAAGATATAAGAAAAAATAATAATATTGGTCAAATTAAAGTATATATAATCTTTGTAATCAACCCCCACCATATTGCCTAGGTAATCGCCAAATTTACCAAAATAATTTTTTTTAGGTAAACTTGGCGTTAAATTAAACATTTTTTCAATCTTTATGTGTCAATTTATTTGACATAAAATCAAAATAGTCAGGTATATAAAAATACTGCGTTGCTAATAACAAAATTGTCTTTCGGAGGAAATACAAAATAAAATTATAACCGGTACAATTGTTTTGGACCAAAAATCCCCTGGCTGTTCCCCCTGCGAAGGGAATTACTGGACTTTTTGCTCAGAAATCCCCTTATCATGCCCTGGGACTGTCAGCAGGGGTTGTGTGATTTTTTTGTTATAAAAATTTAGGTACCCAAAGAAAACACTTCGATCAATCTGTTCTCTATTGGATATTTTCTATCTGCGCCGGCGCGTGGCCCGTAGTATATTTTCCCTCGATTATAGCAATTTTATAGAAAACCAGGCATTCCAACTAGCTAACTGTCCTTTTATACTGAGTAATGCGAATAATTTTCAAAGCTGTCTAATGTATACACTTTATTCGATTGACTCAAGGTTGAAATTCGCATAAATTTGTAGATTCTAATTCTATTGTGTAAGCACACGCATAATATTCCTACGCGATTAGGGTTGCCTTGAAGAAAGTTATGCTTACTTTAATCAATCTCCGAGTTAATTTCGTTATCTAAAACATATTAACGAAAACTGTATGATAAAAGTTTACTTAGTTTGTCAACGAAACCTTAGTAATGTATGAAAAAAATCAAATCATAGCGATGGGGGGGCTACTCGATATTCCGAGACAAATCTGAAAATCTCTAAATCACGCCAAACCTGGGTTTCCATCGGTAGGTATGCGCAATTTGTACAAAATTAATAACTATTTGTTCCTAGTGAAATAACTAAATGTAGACGTAAAAGCTACATTATGAATGTATTTTTCATATTCATTCGCTATACAAAATATTGTTCACTTCGTGGCAGCCCTACCGGCGATTAATTGAATACATTTACTATGTGTGAATTGCCGTAGTGTCATTATCCAAGCTTTAACGTCCACTAGCAATATGGCATACACTTGGATAATACCGGCGATGTGACGTATATTGCAATCGCAACAAAATTATTTTTGTTTATTGCAATATGCGTCTTTTTCCTTCTCTCATAAGTTGGATTCCACTGTTGTTGTATTTTATTTTGGAATGTGATGTGAAATGTTTTATAAAAGCGCTTTATTTTTCTACAACAGCAAAAATAACATTGCCATTTTTTTTTTATAAAAGATTTTTGCGTTTTTTTATTATATGGCCTAACATTATGGCGTATTTTTGAATCTTTACGCATAAAAATTGTCAGGAAAACATATTATTATTAACTAGAAGTTCTAAGTAGGTACGCAAGGGTATTCGGTATAAGGTACTCGTAGTCTCAAGGGGTAGCTTTGAGACTACGAGTACCTTATACCGAATGGGTTTATAGTCCATTTGAAAAAAAAAACTTATTCTAGTAATACTTACTATTATTAAAGAAGACGATACTTTTTCGTAAAAGCTGGATCTTACCTGAAATAAAAACAAATAAGTATTATTTAGGCTATTACCCGTTTTAATATCTTTAGTGAGCCAATACTAAAGATTGAATTTTGGGAATGGCCATAAATAGGACAGTGGGAGATAGCTCGAAATAGAGTACCTATAGGTACTCCTGGAAGTCTTTGGGAGAGACTTTTGCCCAGCAGTGGGACGAAATAGGTCACAATAAAAAAAGTAGGACGAGTTTCAAATTATATTTCTCAATAACCTTCGTTGTAAAGTGCAATAACTTTAAGTGCATCTTAAAATAAAACATAAAACGTGGTGTTTCACTCGCTGGCTCGATGTTCAGCTTTCGAAAAATTTTAATTAGTGCACTCTCTACTTTTCATAATAAATATTATTTTTATGTGTAACGAACGAAACAGAAGTCGCTTATTTTTATTGTACCGAGACGAACATATACCTACTTATAATACACAAGACAAGTACGCACAACGGATCTTTATCCCTCTGAAGTTAGGTGCAACAAATAATTGCATGTACGTTGTGCGGAAAAATTCGCACAATTACCCAAAAATGGGTTCTGCGCAGATACTTTAGAGGGAAAAAGATCCTTTGTGACGACTATATCTACTACTATACTACTATATTTGCTGTCTATCAAGGAATTGTTTTTTTAACCACATCTCCTCGGAAAGTGCTTTTTGTCTCACTGAAAACAAAGAACTAAATAAAACAATATAATTTGAGGTAACTGCCTGACGTTTTTATGAAAGTTTTAGCCTACACATAAAAAAGATAGATAGATAGATAAAAACTATTTATTGTACTGCACCGGAAATAAGAAAAAATAAAAAAAAATGGAGGAAAAGTTCATCAATCATCATGAAAAAACCTTGGTTTCTCACGAATTGTTATAAAAAATGATAAAAGGGTGACAGTTTGCTTGTTTTATTGTCGGATTGGTTTATTTGGAGATTTACAACCAATTTAAAATTTAACTTACCGCAATATCAAACAATACAATAGAGTTTAACCACGTTAAGTTTGCAGCACTTGAAACAGATAGATAAACAAATACCGTTTTGCAAAAACTATTTCAGAACCTATGGTAGCACGATCTTCACAATTAATGGTAAGATCATGTCATTCATTCAATTATGTAATGCCACAGTTAGAGTTTTGGGGTTGCCCAATATGCCCGTTGTGGACTGCGTTGTCAGAGACTAAAAAAAATAGGCAAAGTTAAAATTATGATTGCAAATTGTGTCGAACGGTTTCAAAACAGAAAATGAGACAAAAAGTGTCACATGTCATAAGAAGTCGACCATTATAACAATTCATTGTGTCGAAAGTCAAGCAGGTGCCTTCGCGGGCGTGATTAGGTGATCATTACTGTAAGGCTCTGTATACACGTGCTAGGAAAAAATATAAAATGAATTGGAATTAAATTTTTTGAACCTTTATTTTTAAATTTTTCTTGAGATAAGAGTGATGAGTAAAGCAGATGGCGCAAAGTAAAGAGTTTAGGTACCATCAGCAAAAGTTCTGCCTTACCACCTTAAGGGTGCATTTTCTGTGAACTGACTAGCCGTTAATTTTTAAATACCAATAGAAGCAAATTATTTCGGGTGTAAAAGTTATGAAAACAATGGACCGTCATAAAAATAAATAGATGTTTAGGTCTCTGGTTGGTCAAAATAAGAAGACAAAAGAAAAAGGCGAGGTCAGCCCCCGTATGCCAATCTCAGTTGAACCGCAAATTTGAACTGCAAAGTTATAAGTTCATACTAACTCATAGTTATTCTGTGACTAAATAGTGACATCATGACGTCATTTGATGTGTTTTCGCGCTTATTTTGCTGTCAGGTGTCTAAACAGAACGATCACGTGGTACAAAATTGTACCACGTGACCAGTTAGCACGCTGGTGACTTGGGCTAATCCCCTATTTTGCCACACAAACTGAGCTGCCTAATTAAAAGTTACAAAAAGCACCTTTTTTCTCAACTGTTTTACGTTTTATTCTATTTGTAGAGGGTTTTCACTGAAAATTTTTTTACGCCTGTACTAGTACGTGAAGTGTGTTCGTACTGTAAGAATACTTTGATTATAAATACCTTTTATTGTACATAGTTGAATTAAACTAGATGATTGAACAAGAAATAAAAATTAGTTTAGTTATCATTAGTGAATGTTAAAATATCCCTTGCTCATTCGTTGTGTTTTTAACTTTTTAATACGTGTCACTTTTGCAAAAAAAAATGCTAAATCTAGCTTCAAAAATCTAAGTGGCAACACTGTTGGTTGACTTACTCAATTGTCAATCGACAGTGTCATAATATTAACCTGTCATGTCAAACTGTGAAATTGTGTATATCGACGTTAATTCAGATCAATATGACCCGTAAATAATAACAAAATTGGTTTCAGTATGTTTTTTACAAATCAACGCATATGAACATACAAATAACATTAGCATTAACATAGCTGCAGCTTAAGAACAACAGAACTTCTGAATGCGGGCGGGTTTCGAAAATATCATTAGCACCATAGACCACATCCACACGCTTCGGCAGGTTATACCTAAAGATAGAGTAATCGGCCACTTTGTTTATCGTTTGTAAAAAGCCTTTGATTCAGTTAAAACCTGGGCAGTGCGACAGTTACCTACTTAAGCGGTGCCAAATCAACTACCGGTATATCGAAGTGTTTGTATTACTGTGTACTGTACACCTATGTAGACTGTATAGTAATGCCACCACGTCGTCCACGTCCATTCGACTGCAATACCAGAGTACAAATCCAATTCGACTGCTAATAGGCGTGAGCCTTGGAGATGTTATTTCTCCGAAACTGTTCACCTCTGCACTGGACAATGTGTTCAAACTCTTGCAATGAATGAGTATGGCATCAACATCAATAGTAAACGTATCGATTTGCCGACGATATAGTCATCTTGGCGGAATCACTGGAATATCTAAGAATATGCGTGAAACGAATATCATGTCAAATACTCATGGTGCACCTATGCCGGTACAGGTAGAGTTAGCTAGTTGAAGTTGCAATGGGCTGGCCACATAGCTCGCAGAACTGGCTACCCCTGGGGAATAAAGTTCTCAAATGGCGACAGCGAACCAGAAAGTAAAGTGTAGGATGGCCACCAACCCGATGGACCGACGACATTGTATAGATTGCGGGAAGTCGATAGGTGAAGATGGGCCAAAATAGCTTTTTCTGGAACACTATAAGATGATGATAATGATGATTTGTAACAATATTTGATATGCTGGGTGTATGTGACCGTTTTGAATTGCTGCTGGGTTAATTATGTAACAAACATTGCGTTCAAAAACTCTCCTCGTGGTTGATCGTATTATTTTTACTCTACTTTAAAATAAGCTCATTGGACACATAAGTACTGAAAAATGTAAGTAGATAAACGTCTATAAAATGCAAAAATTAAGAAATGTTTAACCAATCTGATCTAATAAAATGTACAGAGATCTAAAAAACCAAAATTCGTAATCAGACAAAAAACCGGTACTTCACACAAAAAATTGATGAATTATGGTGCGTAGTATCTGAAACGCACCATGTCAGCATTTCATGTTTTTTGTTATTATTCTGTGGTTTGGTTTCTATTAGTCTATGTTTTATTGACATTTGTTATTTGTTGACAGAAAAACAATATGTATATTTTTCTGAAAATGCTTTGTTATTAATATCTACCTACGTTTACCTATTTACTCAGTTTCGTGTTTTGTGTTGATGCTAAAAAACACCTCCAGCAATATACATTTTGCTTGTGTGTGCTGGTATGTTCGAATCGTGCCTACTTACCACATATTGATAGGTACCTACTTCGAACAAGACTACCAAGGTAAGAATTTTGTATTTATTCTATGAATGTGACTAGGCAAAATTACTCTTCTGTGTTGTGAACAAAACTAGTCTACAGCATTTAGACCCTTTGGTTCCAATCCACTCCACAAATAGACAATAGGAATTAGGTAGGTAGGTACCTATAAATAACTTTAATATCTGAGAATACCTACACCTAACCTGACAACATTTTTACTCAAAGTAGAAATGGCCACTGTTGACTTTCTCATTTCTACATGATGAGAGGGAACCAATTTCAATAGGTAGGCATCTTTAAATTTACCTACCTACATACCTAAAACAAATATTGGCTCAAACTTATGTAGATTCAAAGTTTCATCCAAATCGGCCAGTAGTTTTTGCGTGAAAGAGTAACAAACATCCATACATACTTACAAACTTTCGCGTTTATAATAATTAGTATGAACTATGATTAAAATGAAGTAGGTATGTCCCGCTGATATTTAATTTCAATAAACTTTTATTTCAGGTCTTCATAATGCATATATAAGACATCTCAGGCGAGGCCTAACATGCTTGAGGTGATATACTATACTATACCGCAGACAGCCGCCAGCAGGCTACAAAGGTACGCTGTGAAGCTCGCCGCGTACGATTTCGACATTTGTGCCGACGGAACGAAACGTCAACACGTTTTGGCTGCACCTTATCATCCTTCCAGTAACGGAGCCGCGGAGAATGCCGTGAAGACAGTCAAAAAGGCTATAAAATAGGCTATACTTGAAGGAGATAACGTAGACCGTGCACTAAGCAAGTTTTTATTCCAATACCGAAACACTGAGCACGCCAGCACAAAGCGGGCACCCGCCGCAGCCATGCTGGGCCGCCGGCTGCGCTCGCGGCTCGACATGCTGCGCCCACAAACCGCCGACTTCGTCGAGGCCGCGCAGGAATCGCAAGTACGCAATGCAGGCGGCATACTTCGCGATCTCAAAGAGGGTGACGAAGTACTCGTCAAGGAACTTCGCCCGAACAGCACCGTCAAGTGGAAGCCAGGCATAATCGAAACACGCACCGGTGCTGTCACTTATAAGGTACGTACCGAGGACGTGACTAAAACCAGACACATCGATCAGATTATGCCGATGCGTAAAACTAATCGGTTGTCACTCGCTAGAAGCGTTCAGAGTAGCACAAACGACGCTGATGAACCAGAACTAGCTACGGATCCAGCGCCTACTGGGCGCACCACTGAGGCGGCATTCCTCGACGCAGAAGAGTCTCCGTGCCCTTCGACAGCGACGTCACCGTCGACTCCACTGCCACCTACTTTCCGGCAGGTTGATGACGAGGGCGCTTCTGCAAGTCCAACAGCGGGCTATCTTCGTCCTCGTAATAAAAGACCTAATTATAGGATGTGAAATATAGGTACACTTATACCTACCTATACGTAGAAGTTTTTTTTATTTTATTTTACTGTCGTTATGCAAAACACTTCTAGCTAATAAGTTCATATTTTGTAAAAATCATTGGGTACATACCTGGGTGGGTTGGGTACCTTACCTACAGTTTTTTTTTCTCTTGTGAGGGAAAGTACGTAGCTTAGTGCTGTTTGTGGTTTTACCTATTACTATGTGCACTGGATTTACGTAAACTTATAGTAAGAATCTAGGTAGGTACCTAAGTTTAGAGTTGGTTTTGCCCGTGTATCAAATAGGTAGTAATGTAGCTATTCTGATTCATTTATCCATTAGTTTTTATATTATTTTGTTTAGCCACATAGTTTCTAAGAGGGGAAAATTGTAATGTATCCATGTTTACTTATAGATAGTACCTAGGTATGTGGGTACTCGCAAATACGGTTTGCGCTGCCTACCGCAAACTAACAATAAATGAGTCTTGTTTGAATGGTGTTTTAATCCGCATACTATATATTTCATATACTTACAGACTTTGCAAAACAAGGTACCACTGTGAGCTGAAATCCTAGCAATGCATACAATGTTTTTAATATATTATTGGTTTGTATCTAATAACTGAATAAAACCATGTTGATTATCATTTTAATTTATTCCAAGAGTTATGTCTCACTGCCACAGTCATAAACATTGAATAAAACTGAATTTTGCTTAGACAATAACAAATAATTCACTAAAAATAAACTGTAACTAGTAACATCACTTGTATGAAAAGTCCTCCCAGCTGATATTTGCTAAGACTGTGTGGTGGTTAGGTATTTTAAAGACTGAAACAAAATAAAATTTAATTTATTTATCAAGTTGTACATTTCATTATAACTATGCTATAGTTATTACTAATATAAAATGGGATTGGTTTGTCTGCACGGAACAAAAAGCTGGCTGAAGAAAGAGGAATGAGCAATAGCCTATGATTTAGTACCTCCGTAACTAGGTAGGTACCAAATTTTCACAAATAAGTACTTAGTGCTAGGAGCATTGTCTGCCAGCCACATTTAACTGATTTAGTGCTCAATTATTCTGTAATGTAGGTAGATACTCACTTCCACATCATCATAGGCATGTTTTTCCTGGCTCAGTGTTGGGTAAGTACACATGTTTCCTGTTTAGCATTGTTTTGCCAGAAAGTATTTCCATCAGTTAAGTTAGGGTGTTGGGTACACTAGCTTCAAACTCTATTCAACTTTCTCTTCGTCTCAAAAGTGTTTTATGGTTCTAAGTTCTATTCCTGTAGAAAAAACACTTTGTTAGAGTGCATTTGACAAAATCATTTATATTGCTGTAAATAGGTAGGTAATTACATTACATACCTTTTTTTCTTCCTTATTCTACTAGGCCCTTCATCAAGTATTACAAACAACCTCCTAAAATTACGTAAAAATGTACAAAATTCATTTACAAAAGCATTTTGATGACACAACGCTTCAAGAATACAAATTATGTCAAAGTGGTCAAATGCATGTTAATGTCATGTCATGATGTAATGAATTTCATGACGTTACCACCTACCTACCTATTTATACTTTTTAACCCTAAGTTAACTATAGAAAATCAAATGCGGGCTTTGTAAAACGGAGTTCAGAATTTTATTTATACTGAAGAAAGCTTTTAACCAACATTAAAAAAATAAGGTTCTGAATTAAATTTTAATTTATCGAACTTAGATTAGATTAGAAAATTCTTTATTGCACATTATAAAAACAGTACAGAGGCGGGCTTAATGCTAATTAGCATTTTCTTCCAACCAACCTTTGTGTAGTGTGGAGAAAAAGGTAGTGCTTATATTATGGAAAACTTGGTAGGGAGAAACGTCTTCAAAAATATATAAAAATTACCTACATAAAATAATAATACACTAACCAAATATATATATGTATACTACCTAAATACCTATATAAATACATACATCAATTGCTCAACTTTGTTGAGAGATCTGAATTGATAGAAAGTGGCGATATAATTTGGATTTGAAAATACCTAAAGAAGCAGCTTCACGGATATCCACTGGAAGGGAGTTCCACAGGCGTATCGCTCTGACAGTAAAGGAATCATTGTAGAAGGAGGTTTTATGAACTGGGGTTTTGAGGAGAAGATGTTGAGAGGAACGTACGGGGCGGTCGGAACAAGAAAGAGGGGAGAAATGTTCTTTGAGATAGTTAGGGGACATAGGGTTGTGAAGAGTGTTATAAAGGAGACAGAGAATGTGGGTATCACGGCGAAAGCGGATTTTCAACCACTTCAACTGAGAGCGATAATAGGAGACGTGGTCATACTTGCGCAGACCGAAGACGTACCTAATGCAGACATTCAGTAGACGCTCCAGTTTATTGAGCTGATCTTCCGTAGCGTCGGAATAACACACATCGGCGTAGTCTATAATCGGAAGTAGTAATGAGTTGACAAGAGTTAATTTGGCTGTGAAAGGAAGGAAGTTTTGCATGCGTTTCATGGCATGCAGGGACGCAAAGATTTTCCTACTGACCTCCGTGATATGGTTATCCCAATTTAATCGAACTTAGTTAGTTTTTAGAAGTTAGTTCTGAGGTAACCAACATTTAAAAAAAACATACAACCGAATTGAGAACCTCCTGCTTTTTTGAAGTCGGTTAAAAATATGTTTTTTCTTCAACAAAGTTTTTTAATAAAAGAACTAGATATGAAGCTTTTTAGTTAAGGTTCAAGCTTATTTACATATCCCGTTTGATCCTCTTTAATCCCGTGTGACACGCCTCACAGCTCAGTCGGTAATAGCTCTGCCTTCCGTGCTGTGGCTCGTAGCTCCGATCCCCACCAAGAACAAATATTTTGTGAGTTCAAAAATATACACCTTAAGTTTGTACTATGTCTGGGTGCTACTATGTATTACTATGTAATGACTGGTGCTATAACTCCTAAGCCACTAAGAGTACTAGATACCTACTAGATTCTAAATGAGGTTGGATAGAACATACCAAAACAGTAAAAGCTAAGAAACTTACCAACTGGTTATTTAGTAATCATAGTATTGTCTTGTTATGGTGATCTAGGGTTAAATGCTGTTTTGTAATGTAATCAACATAGATAAGAAAAACCCGATATTTTCCGAAAAAAATCGATTCGTACACCGTGGCAAAAAACTTCTATCAGCTTTTTTATTTTGATTTAGTCTTTGGAATATCAAACAATTTACTGGTCAGCAAAAGATTGGCATACGGGCTCAGGTAGCTAACTGCTTGCAAGTGAAACAGTTTCAAAAGTGGTAAGGCGGAAATTTTGCCGATAGTACCTCTGCCTTTAGCAATGGATTGTCTTACAGAGCACGTCAGCTAAGGACGTGCCTAGTGGACTAGATTCCATTTTCTGAAAAGTTACACGAAGTTTTACCTAATACATTTTTTACGTCGAATATCATTTTTATTCGTGCGTGTAGGTTTTTTATTAATTTGATTTAACAACAAAAAGGTTATATAAACCTGCCAACATTTAACCTCAATCATAAATCAATAGATTTATCCAATTACAACAGATTACTGTGTCTAAATAAATTATATTCACGCGTAAAATAATTATTTTTCTAATTAACCTATCGATTAACAGTCAAGATCAAATTAGTTGAGTATTACAGCAGTATTACGCCCTAGGGTTCTTCTCAACTATGTGGTCCGCACTTTATTTTGTTTATAAAAAAACTATGTAATCATTGTCTACTGTCTACACGTATGTAGATGATTGTCTCCGATAATAGCTGTTATTTGCAAGAGGACTACCAAAATTGGCTCAGCGAACGCTTGGAAAGCTTTTTGTCGATTTGATAACTGTCATATTTTTCAATATGACGTACCTACCTATGATAATCAACTTCTTTATGACTGTGATTGCAGTTTAAAAATAGGACTTTTTGTGCTAGTAGAACTTTGCTCAAAGGTCGAATGTATGTTGCTAAAAAGACCTTCTATAATATTTTAAACAATTTTTAAATTACCTAGTAAAGTATTCACAAAATTGTTACAGTACGCTCAACTGATCTTTTTCCCTCTGAAGTTAGGTGCAACAACGATTGCGCATGTACTGTTGTGCGCTTACATCCAATACGACCCAAAAATCGGTTCTACGCAGATAATTCAGAGGGACCGTTGTTGTGACTACTACACTTATGCTCAGCGTACAAAGTTAAATAAAATGACAAAGCAGAATAATGACAAGTTATGTTATGTGTTAATGACATTTAGAGCACCTTCACACTGTAAAATAAAACCATCACTCATATAAAAGTAGCCGTAGAATTCAAAGAATCCGTCACAAATTCAATATAGGAGAATAATTCCGACATTATGTTCGGTCCATTGAAGTCGGCCAAACGTCATTAAGCATCAGTCTGAGAGACGAAATATACAACGCGGTAATATATGAAGTATGAACAAGAGATATCTATGAACAAAATTATATGCACAAAATGAGAAAATATAGCGTTTTGTAAAGGTTAAAATAATAAAATCCAATACTCCATTATAAAAAATAAGTAGTGTCAGAAATCAACTTATCAAATCTGCCAAATTAGTAAGTGATCCATAAAAAATCATCCGAGTGATTTAATCACTCGATTCAAATATTCCCTTATTAGCGCCAAAACAACAATGACAATGGCGTTCTTTAGGTACACAATATTTTTAATATACGAATATAAATACAAGACAATAAAGGTTGGTCCACACTAACGCTCGAATGCGTTGGCGTTAGGCACCTCGTTTGTGGATTATGCACGGCTCATTGCTGGTATTTCGCACGTGTGCGTGTAGCTTATCACAATTGAAAGCCGTAACGATGATAGGGGCCTTATTAGTTTTACATTTTACAAGGTATCGGAAATATCGGATTAGATACATAAAAAAATCGGATTGAGGATATTTTTTGATCCCTTTGGTTTTTTTTCCCACTTTCCCACAGTTGGGAAAAGGTCTCCCTCATTATCCTACGGCCAGATAAAGCTTACATTAAACCATCGAATTCCTTGATAACTTCTAAAATACAAATCCTAATTTTAATGTTCCGTAAACAGTTGCACTTCATCATTATCATCATATCAGCCTGTAGAAGTCCACTGCTGGACATAGACATCTTGCGTGGTATTCCAGAAAAAGCAATTTTGAGCCTTTACCTCGATATTCATATTATTTTTAATCGAAATAATAACGTCAGCGACGTACAATATTTTTATTGATGTCTAGACACTTCTATCGAGATACCCTGACATGCACAACAATAATACATAATTTTTCAGGTGGGCAGACTGGTCAATCTAGTCATAACACTTCACCATGCTTCGAATCAAAACCTCCTGAATTATTCACCATCACAATAATTTTTAATTTATTCCAAATCTTGATGTAATTTATATGACAACGCGTTGGTCGTCACGAAACCACTATCTGTTTACACTCAAATCTTCAGCTATTTTACTCAACTTTTTATTTAGTAACCAGGAATTTATAGTCTATGGTTTTGTCGGGTATGTTGTCGAAAAAAAGCTTGAAATAATTTCATGTACACACGGCCACTGGTCAGGTTATATAAATCTAGATAAGATAAAGTTTATTTAAAAAAAATACATAGTCATACAGTAGTACAAAGGTAAAATTCTAAAATGAGGCTACTTAGGTACTACTAAAAAATACAAAAAATAAAAATGTACTTATTTGCATGCTAAGTTGCATGTTTTTCCTCAACGTTTGAGAGCACCAGCAGGGGTATGCCAATCAAAGTTGAACTGCAAAGTTTTAAATCATGGTCAGTTCATACTAACTCATAGTTATACTGTGACTAAATAGTGACATTATGACGTCATTTGATGTGTTTTCGCGCATATTTTGCTGTCAAGTGTCTAAAAAGAATGACCTGAAGAAATTACACTGGGCAGTGAAGTATACCCTAGTGCGAGGTAAAACGTCTGTGTGGTAATATGAACGTGTTTATTTACTCATTCATATAAATACTCTTTCACTACCACTGAACAGCGTAGGATGATCGCTTTATTCAGAAATTTCAATGTTTACTGCAGTCATAAAAGTTTAAATTGACATCCCTACCGCCATTTTCCAATTTAATCCTTACCTAGTAAACAAGCGAAAATCACCCTTAGCGAAAGGCAATAGTGCCATTAGAAATGTAATAAATAAATGTGCAAGATTCCTAAATAGAGCAGTACACAGTGCCGCGCCACGGTAGACAACAAATTATCGATATCGATTTTTATTATCTTATCAATTAATCGATATCGATAATATCAATGTATTATCGATATCAATTTTTATTTTTTATTTAGTAACATAACTACCATTTGAGCTTACTAATTTAGAAGTACATTAGAAGAGGAAGCCATCTTCTATAAGCTTAAGCTTATAAAGGAAGTAATACAGCCTGGTGTTATTAGTTAGTCATGTCTGTTGTGTTGCGTTTTCTTAAATTAGAAGATAAAAGCAATAAGTTTATTACATAAACCGGTCAAAAGCCCAGTCTCCACAATAAAAAGTCAAACAGTTAAACAATTTCGCCTGTTATTTCATTAGCCGATCGTAAACTTCACTACGCTTTTGTTGGCATATAATTTATTTATTTTGTGCATTGAATTATCTTATGAAACTTTACGGCCTCGAATAGGCATTACGTGAAACGTTAACACGGTAAACGTAACTGTTTCGCGTGTCACGAGAACACGGAACAATCGTCAATCGAATTTACGGTGACAAATATCCAATAGCGATTCGATTACATCGGTTATCCGAGATGTTAGAATAATCGTATCGGTGTAAACAAAGATCTTCACTATTAATAAAGCCATACTCGAATGACCGGGCCGTAATATGTCGAATTTACGTCGACTGTTAGGGCAGGGCATAAAAGTCGATATAAATGCGTTTTTATCGTTACTCGCAATCCGCGACTCGTTACTAACAGATAATTTCTTCATTTTCCTAAATATCGATTTAGTTTGAATCTTCGCATGTCCCTGTGCCAAATGAACCAGTATTTTTTATTTTATTACAAAAAACGCGACCTGACTTTTCGGTTGGTAAAATCCTTTCTCGTTTACAAACATAAATTTTATATTACCACTGTTGCCAGTTAAAACACTGTAGTGTAGTAAGTATGTTTGTAATTTGTTGATTTTCTATTTTTTCCAGGTCAGTGAACTGGTAAAGAAGTTACAAACTCAATTAAGATATTTGTACCGCTGAGTGATTGGAATAATTACACGTTTTAGCGCGGTAGCGTTGAATGCACTTTACGATTAGGTGAAAGCAGGTTCGTGCGATACGTGTGATATCTCTAATTGAATCCGCACATTCTAGTATTCCCCGATCCACATGATACAAAAAAAAATATTAATTGACTTAGCTGTAAGTGTGGGTGTAAAAAGTAGTAACTCTTTTTCAAATCAAATCGTTTATTTGCAACTAAAAAATAAAAAGGTAACAAAAATGTAAAATTATTTAGGTAAATTGAAATAAATATATAATAAAATGTTAATTTTGCTACCTACCTGTTTTTTTTTACATTTGATAAAATGTCTTTTAGTTAAATAGGCACGTTTCTTGTTGAAATGATTATGATTCTCGACTATTGCAACAATATTCGATCTTTTAAACAATGTCGACTTGCAGACATCATTATTGCCCAGTAAAATGCATTTTAAATCTAGTTTAAAGGTATGCTAAGCCTCCCACTGGGTTATTCGATGTTTTCAGTGATCGAGTCAACCTTGTATTTTACTGTGACATCTAAATTCGCTTTTCTAAGAACACTGTCTTTTTGTGTGTCTACTTTATTTTGTTTCAGCTTGGTACTTAATGCGTAGAGGGACTAAGTCGCGTTAACTAAATTATTATGTCTAGAATTTAACTACTATGAGGTAAGTATAGTAAAATAATGAAAACATTTTGCACACAACAAAAAAAAACTTTTGTTATTAAAAAAAATGGTTAAAACTGATTTCTAATGCGGAACCCTAAAAATCGTAAACCCAAAAATAATTTAAGTAACAAATGGAGACGTCCATGTATCCTAAAGTGATACCAAAGTTTACCGAAAGCATAAAAACTTATCAACAGTTAAATCGAGTCATAATTTTTACAGCTTTCAAGATTTTGCAATGAAAAACGGGATCTTTGCTACCAAAAACAATTTAAATTAAAGCAGATTTTAAACATGCCCGTATTTGGGCAATTCAATATTTTGATATTGAGTTTAATGTTGTATTAAAATGACCTCTGTTAACCTTATTGGGAATGGCAAAAAAACCGTTATGATTTTTGATACATGACGGACCCGTTTTTTTATTCGTTCGTAAATAAATTTATTTGAAAGGCTAATGATGTAAAAATATAAAGTGTTGGAGTTTTTCTTATTGGTCGATCAATGTTTATCTTAAATAGTACTTATCTTAATCATTATTCTGTTCTACAGTCAAGTAATTAATTTTTTTTAAATCCAATATTTTTTTACAAAGAAAATTACTACTAATACAGTATTTATAATATGTACAAAATACACATGAAGCAGTTGAGCTATCTACACCTCGTTGCAAACGATTTATAGATAGCTCAACTAATCTAAATCAGTAGGTACCAATCAGTTCTTTATCAGTTCTTCAGTTCAGTTCTTTTAGTTCTTTATGTTTGACATATATTTTTCCGACTAATTTTATTTTATTTATTTATTTATTTAACAACTACTTATATCTACTACAATGTTCATACAATATTGCACCTTTTCTTCTTCGATACATTCGATTTTTAAAACTAAGTAGGTATTAATATCTTGAAGTTTTAATTTTTTAATAACAGTTTATAAAGGTTTTTTACAAAAAACGATACATACTTTAATATTTTTAGTTCAAAATATCGATTAAAAAACTGTTCTTTTTTAGATCAATTGTTAAAAATATCGTTTCTCATGTCACAAAAGATTACAAAACCTATTAGATTATATAAAATATAAGTGAGAACAATAAAATGCGACTCAATGTGTTATATTCGGATTTTCCATTGTCAGTAAATAAAATTATAGAGACGAGAGGCGCGTGCCCGCCCACATAATACCCATTATCATATCAAATGGCGACAAAACTCGACATTCTGTAGGTATTTGGACGCATTTTATAAAGCCAGTCAATACATTCTTGTGAATATCTTATCAAATGTACCTACTTTATTAGTTGGACGAAAATGACGGTGGTTGGCCATAGAGCCAGCTAGAAGACATCTATCATGACGTAACTTTGCAGTCTCCAGGCTTAGTCGATTTGATATCTTGCATACATCGATTAGCCGTGCGTTTGCAGGCAAAAAAGTATTTTTTCAGTCATTATTCAGTTTTCCCCCGGATCGATTAGACTGTTTAGTGTTGAATTTTGGTGTTTGAATGATGAATGTTTGTCACTAAATTATGACGTAGCGGCTGAACCGATTTGGATATTGCCTATCTAAGGTTAACGACTTAAAATAGTATATTTTTAGCCAGGTAGACGCGGTTGAGACTGACTTTATTTCCTCTAAAGCTATGTAGAGTTTTTACAGTTATTTAGCTGTTATTTGTACATGGCTTAGTATCTAATGCAATCGCTTGAACTCAGCTCAATCGATATCAATTTGACCGAGTCCAATCGCAGGTTTCAGCTTAGCTATATCTTGTACGGAACCATTATGTTAATGCTTTCAACGTTAGAACATCTATGCTAGAACATAGGTGGTAAATCTCAGCTGGTTCACTGCATACTAACCGAGAGCGTACACACGGCCACAGGTCAAGTTCTACACCCAGTACAATCATAACTACGCTACATACAATACAGAGAATCGTTGGAAAGGGAGCGCAATAGGCATCAGCGTTCCACACAAATACACTATCGTCCCTCTCACACGATTCACAAAGTTTAACTTTTAATAGTTCAAAGCCCAAACAGTCGACGTGTCTTCGTGTGTACCTACGTTGATAAAATGAACGCAAAACACTACGTAGACAGGACAAAGTGGTAGGGTAAAATATATGGGTTCTTGTCACGGCATTTGACGCTGCAGCGTAAATAATAAGAGGGCTCCATTGGTTTAGATGTATAACGTTACAGCGTTGGTTGCGCGTCGGTCTTTTTTAGAAGCAACCCAGCTGTTTCCTACCACTGTGCGAATAATAATTAAGTACGGAGGTTGTATACAAATGTGGCCCAATAAGTACATGTCAATACCCCGCCGATTCCTACCCAGCCCCAGTTATACACAGCTTTATTATTCAGAAATTATACAAAATGTCATATAAATTAGTATCAGGGCTTGCTAATATCAAATAGAGTCCGACCACGCCAAGGTTGCAGCACTAAGAATAAAATAATATACGAAAACCTATTAGTTTGAAACGCTGTCTGTACTGCAACGGGTAGGTATGATGTCTATGCAAGTTACTAGTGTAAAAATAATACCATCATATTGGTGTTGCCTATTTATTCAATTGCAAACTTAGCTTGATCAGACTAAAGTAACGAAACTATAGATTTGGAATTGATAGCATTTGGCCTCGATTTGTAAAACGTCCTAAAGTTGTTAGATAATTTCTAGTGATAAGGTCAATTTGATTTTTAATTGCATGCTACAGTTATGAGGTACAAACAAATTTTATTTGGTACTGATTTGGATCAGTTGAGCTATCTATAAATCGTTTGCAACGGTGTGTAGATAGCTCAACTGCTTCATGTGTATTTTGTATATTATATTATAAATATTGTAAATACTGTATTAGTCGTAATTTGCTTTGTGAATAAATGTTATTACAAACAAATAATTTTGATACACAGACCTAAAGAGTAGTTTTGGTAGGTACATAAAATAATTTTTAATTACGAGTAATATTCACAGTATTTATAAAATACACATGAAACAGTTGAGCTATCTGGAAATCGTTGCAAATGATTGAAAAAACTTAGGGACCACAACAGATATCCGTAAAACTAGAGATAAACAATTATTGGACCAAATTATATAATTTTCACATCATCAGGTATCTATTACCAATCAAAACTCTTGTCTCAGAGTGATGAGCGCAGTGCAATGCATCACCGGGTTCGTCTTCAGTGGGCATGCTCAGTGAGGCAATGCATTTTTAAGGCAGTGGTTACCACTTAGTATCAGGTGGACCATCAGCTTGTTCCATTATTAAATTAAGTAGTATAAAAAATAACTGCTAAAATCATGGACAAAGTGCGAACCGGGGGCAAAGGAATTTAAACTTCTCTTGGTATTCTCAGCCACGGGTCAAGGAATTTTAAAAATATATAGTCCACCGACTCAACGTAGAACCATAAACCGATAGAAGCGCCACTTCTAAAATTTAAAAATAAAAATAGTAACTGACAGTCAAATGAAGTGACGTCATAACTTACTATTCAAAATAGCCATCTTATTGCCAAGTGTAATGTTAATCAAATACTTTGTTCGTCATTTTTGGAACCTGAGTACTACCTAGGGATAGTTATTAGCCACTGTTAAAAACATTGTAAACACTAATATTATAGAAATGGCACCTAAAATAATTTACCATCACAGGATGTTAAAGCTGGTTGTACACTTGCTTAGAATGTCAAGTTTGATAAGGTGTATTTTAAACGTCGGTCTGATGTGCATAAAACTAAACGAGCAACTTATAATAGGTATTTTTATGGAACAGTTTATTGCGTTAACTTTTATGGTAGTCTATGTACCACCGCCAATTATAGACCGCCTCTTCATGCCGTCCAAGACAATGCATTCAATAACCAGTGCAGCAATTAACGTCAAACGGATATTTTGACACTTGTGAGACTTCGCTCTGTACACGTAGGTAGGTGCAAAAACTTTCTTGAGCTGCGTTCTGATTGGATAAACATAAATGACGTCATTCTGTCTGTCATTCGGCGAATCAGAACCAGTCTATAGGCAAATTGACATTCTGTAATCTGGATTAAAGAACACGAAAATAATTAAAAATTTAAATTAATTTTTAATTTAAGTATGTATCGTTTGCAACGGTTTGTAGATAGCTCAGCTGCTTTATGTGTTTTGTGTATGTAGTGTTTGTGTTAGACAACTAATACAATCCACGGTCTCGGCGCACCTGCGAGCCACCTGCAGCTGACGTCACTTGTTTACTAGCTGCTATATAAACCGGGGCGATAAGAGCGGCGAGGGAGTCTTACGCAAGCCACGGACGAGGTTGGACGTGTCGCTTGTACACACCGCTTGTTGTCGAGCCTGTGACGATCTAGGTACTAGGTGCTGCCTAAAGTACTACTTACTGGCCAGCGAGTAGGCAGGCACTACATGTGGCGACGAGGTAAAAAGGTAAGGTTATAAATAACTAAAAAAAAAAAAAAAAAAAAAAAAAAAAGTTTATAAAATAGAGATATACCGATATGTTTAACGTAAACAAGATATTGGTGTGTCAAAATAAAATGGCATTCGGTACTTAGCACGAAAATAAAAACTATTCAGTTTCATGCCGGTAGGCGTGCAAACCAGTTTTATTACCTAGTCTAGGTATTGTTGTTTACCGCTTGGCAGCACAGGCGCAGCTGGCCGAGAACGCGAGCGTAAGCTTGCATTACGCACCATTTTATTTAGATACCTACTTAGTTATCACCATCGACAACCGAGAACATGTAGGGAGGTAGTCTTGTTTTTCTTATTTTCAGTTTGTTTAGTTTAGTGATTGGTTACATACTACCTACCCACTTTCATTTTATTGTAGATTTTTTATGTGTGTCGGATAAATGGATTTATCTATCTATCTATCTATGACGACAATTAATTACAAATGTAATTCAAACGTAATTTATTCAGAACTAGGTACATATAGGTTAAATTACAAGATAAAACGATGAGACAGCAAAAGTTATAAACTGTGTAGCTATCTCAATGAACAAAATAAAATGTCAGTGAATAGAATTACGTTATTTACAGGGTAAAAGAAGGACATGGTAGTTAAAAGTAATAATAAAAGTGGTACTTATCTACCAAATTGGTAGAGTGCCTATTTGACTACCTACCTTACCTACTAGGTACTTACTCTGTTATCTTTTTTACGTAGTCAGTAAATTAAATATGACTGTAAGTAACTTATGTAGAAAAAAGTTAAGGTACCCACTAAACTGGGAACATTTGGTAAAGAATACCTCCATTAAATTGGGAACAGGTACCCACTAAACTGGGAACATTTGGTAAAGAATACCTCCATTAAATTGGAAACAGGTACCCACTAAACTGGGAACATTTGGTAAAGAATACCTCCATTAAATTGGGAACGTAACTTATGCTACCCACTAAACTGGGAAGATTGGTTGGTACAAAATGATACCTTCATTTAATTGAGAATTTGGCGTCGCATGTAGGTACCCACTTAACTGGGAAGATTGGTTGGTACAAAATGATACCTTCATTTAATTGAGAATTTGGCGTCGCGTGTAGGTACCCACTTAACTGGGAACATTGGTACTAATTAGCACCTCCATTTAATTGGAAATTTGCATAAAAAGCTCCGCAAATTGGAAAATGGCTAAACCACCCCCATTTAATTGGAAACGGTTCACTGTGAAATAGGAAATCCCTTTCTATTTACAGGTCACCCCAAAATACTTAAATCGTAGACCATGTTATGTCATGTTATGTTATGGGACTCCCGTTTCCGGATTTAGACTCAAAGATGGTCCATTATGCGTGGGGGATGTTCTGGCTAGGAGTGTAGTCAGCCTAACTCCTCCCAAAAGTACAGTAGCTTCCTGAGGGCTTCGCAGGCTTGGAAGAGTGACCTGGGGTTGCTTAGGATTTCTGTTCGTTGTATTGCTACGCCCTCGCATTCCAGGATTACGTGAGCAGCTGATTCTTCTTCGGTAAGACAGCCTCTGCAGAGTGGGCTGTCAGTGGCTACGATGTTGTAAAAGTGTTTGTTCCAGGGACAGTGTCCTGTCAGGGTCCCCACAATGATTTTGAGATTCAGTCTCTGCAGGCTTAGTAGACGGCGTGTTAGTTTCGGTGTGATGGCTGGAATTGCAGCTCTTGACTGTCTGCAGTCAGTCGTACGTGCTCAGCATGTGTTGTGTGGTTGTAAGGTTTTCAGACGCACCCAGGTGCGTAGCAGAGAGAACGGTAGAGGAAGGAAAGGAGCTGGCCCCTGGGATATTGTTTCCGATCCTCTTCTGGCTAACTCGTCTGCAGCGTCATTACCCAGTGATCCACTATGTCCCTGCATCTATTGTAGGATTAACCCATTTCTTAAGGCGATGCTCTCTTGGGCAAGGTGACTTTCGTGTATGAGTCTGGAGGTGCAGTTGTGGCTCTCCAAGGCTTTGAGTGTGGCTGTGCTATCTGAAAGAATCCACATGTTATAATCAGCGATTCCTCTCCTGTTGATTGCTGTTGCTGCTTCGGAAATGGCTGCACATTCACATTGGAAGATGAAACTGAGTGTGCCTAGTGTCATTGATATGTTAATGTTGAGATCTAGCGAGTGTACTCCGGCGCCTGTACCCTGTTTGCCATCAGTGTAGACTCGTACTTCGCTGATTCCTGATTGACCTCTTTGGTCTTCATGCAACCTGTTATAGTAGAGCATGCCAGTCTCTGAAAGCGTTGCAGTTTGGTTATCACGGTCGTGAATTCGGTTCTGGTCGACCATACAACTGCTCCGTGTATAAGTGCTGGTCTTATTACGGTTGTATAGAGCCACCGGGTTATTTTGGCAAAAGACCCCATGTTTTTCCGAGCATTCTACCGCGTTGGAAGAATGTGGAGTTCGCGCGTTGGAGTTTGTGGTCAAGATGCTTGTTCCAAAGAAGTGCTATCCAGTATGACCCCTAGATACTCGACTTCGTTGATTAGCTTGAGATCAGTGTTGAAGAGCTTTGGTACTTTTAGGGTTCCCAGGCTTCTTTTGTGTGTGAACATGATCAGTTCTGTTTTAGTGGGATTGACTGATAAGCTATGGCTAGTGCACCAGCTTTCAATTGTTTTAAACGCTGCTTGCACAGACAGGCTACAGAGTACGTTTTCGAATCATCCAGTCGTGAGGATAGCAAGATCATCTGCATATCTCACTGTGAAGAGCCGCGGCCGTCCACTTTTCGGATGAGTTCGTCCACTACTATGTTCCATAGCAGGGGCGAGAGGACGCCGCCTTGTGGGCAGCCTCTCACCACTATGCCCCTCGTTGTGGTGTTTACTGTGAGTTGTGTTGCTCTGTATTTAAGCATGTTGTTTGTCCATTCTGCTAGCGTAGGGTCGACACCGTATCTTGCTAGTGCAAGGTCTATGCTAGTGAAGGTTGTTTTGTCAAAGGCACCTTCTATATCTATGAAGGCCCCCAGAGTTGGTTGTTTTGTGGCTAAACCGTCTCCATTTCGAGAGACTACGCTATGGAGTGCGGAATCTGTTGATTTGCCTGGACTATAGGCGGGTTGTTGCGGATGTAGCGGTTGGCGTAGGAAAGTGTTACCTCTGATTTCCTGGTCACATATCCTCTCTAGGGTTTTGAAGAGGAACGATGGTAGAATAATAGGTTGGAAGGATTTCGCCATTGTGTAGTCGCTCTTACCAAGTTAGTAAGAATATAACCTTCACTCCCCTCCACTTCTGGGGTATGTAGCGATGGGCGATGCATCCTCTGAAGATGTTTACTAGGCGTTCGGCTAGTAATTCGCCACTCCACCTTAAAAGGCCCGGAAAGATTCCGTCTAGCCCTGGCGATTTGAAAAGAAGGAAGCTGTTGATGGCCCAAATTACCTTCTCTTTGTTGATCAGGTTTTGAGCGGTGGTCCAATCTTGACTACTGGTTGCTCGTTCGCTGTGTGCTTCCCATTCGAACGAGTCTGATATTAGACATCCCGGGAAGTGCGTTTCAAGTTCGCTGGTTTCATCGTCCGTCTTGGTGTACGTGTTACCAAGTATCCGATGGTACGCGCAAGTTCACTGGATAGTATGCCTTTTGTTTTGGCTGCCTGACTGGTGCTATCAATGTTTGTCTCCAGCATATCCTGTTGCCTGAGGCGTATTCGTTTTGAAGGTAGATTTGGTGGATTAGTATTTCTCCGAGTCCCTTGGTTGTTGAGTGTTCATTGATCTGTTGGAGAATTCCGTACTTTGCAACGTAGTCTTTGCAGTTCCGGGTTCTACTCCGGGTTCCAGGGACTAGTTTAGCGAACTTCGTTATATCAGTCTTGCGCGGGAGGCGCCTCGGACTCGGCAAAGGTAAGGTCACATTTAGATTAAAACGAATCTATCTATGATCCGAACACGATTTGTAGCATTGTAGCAAGTATCGAAGCGATGTAGAGTCTCGATGTAGTCTCAATGTAGAGTCGATATAGAGTCTCAATGTAGAGTCGATATAGAGTCTCAATGTAGAGTCGATATAGAGTCTCAATGTAGAGTCGATGTAGAGTCTCAATGTAGAGTCGATGTAGAGTCTCAATGTAGAGTCGATGTAGAGTCTCAATGTAGAGTCGATGTAGAGTCTCAATGTAGAGTCGATGTAGAGTCAATGCAGAGTATCATGTAAAGTCTCGTTTAGTCTCTTGTAGAGTTTCAACGTAGAGTCAATGTAGAATTTCAATGTAGTCTTCATCGTTTTCTTCGTCATGGGAGTTGGATTGGAGTCGCAATGAGTACGACTTTAGTATGATGAAGCTTTGATCTATTATTGATGTGTTGATATAAAGAAAAAGTCTGTCCAACAGGGTTTCAAAAAAAAAAAAAAAAAACAGTGAGCTTTGGACTATTATTGATGTGTTAATGTTAGAATCGCTTTTAGACAAGGCTACAAAGAACGTGCGTGAAGCCCTATTTAGACTTATATGTGCTGGTTCCTGATAGTTGATTTCTCAACTGCTTTGACATTCAAACCAGATGTTTCGGTTTGGGTTTAGATTTAGTTGCTAGTTGAAGGTTGAAGCTGTTTACTTCGAATGTACTCGATTGGTGAATATTTGCTGAACGGAAGCTGGTCAAATGATACTTGAGATGAGGATTGATTGAACGGTGTTGGTTGATCCAATTTAGCTTTGACTAGAGCTTGACCAAATGTGTACAACAGTTGCTATCACTTTAGTTTCATTGGTCGAGCTGTACTTAATACGGTAAACAGCAGTAGCGCAATAAAATAAATTTAATAAGATAGAGATGTAGTGTTTGTGTTAGACAACTAATACAATCCACGGTCTCGGCGCACCTGCGAGCCACCTGCAGCTGACGTCACTTGTTTACTAGCTGCTATATAAACCGGGGCGATAAGAGCGGCGAGGGAGTCTTACGCAAGCCACGGACGAGGTTGGACGTGTCGCTTGTACACACCGCTTGTTGTCGAGCCTGTGACGATCTAGGTACTAGGTGCTGCCTAAAGTACTACTTACTGGCCAGCGAGTAGGCAGGCACTACAGTGTATATTATAAATATTGTAAATACTGTATTAGTCGTAATTTTCTTTGTGAAATATAAAAGTATGAAAATGACAGTTCTGAATCGTCACGTGACAATTTTCATAAAATTTTGACATTCCATCAAAAGCTTAGAGGAGTCGGTAGTCGTAGCTACGACTGCCGACTCCTCTAAACTCCTCATAGCATAGACGCTATGGGGGTTTTTGTGATATACGCTGAAAATCCCCACTAAGTAATCTGCAACAATGGGGTTTCAGTTTATTTCCCAGAAATCCCCACGAAATATGTGGTCCATATTAATTCAATTTTATAATAAATATAAAAGTCAATTGCATAATATTGTACTATCGATATTTATTATGTCTTGATTTTGTCATACTTTTATCTCAATGATAAAAAGATATTCTTGAATCTCGCTTTGGGCCTGAGCATTGCAATAGCTGTTGGACTTGTATTTCATGGAAGGCATAAGCTATAAAATGACTCCAAAGCACCTGGGAAGAAATCAATCAATAATACATGAACTTAAAGCCTGTTGGAAGCTGTAAGTGACGGAATCCGCGTGTCCCTCGCTCATTGTTTTCAATAGAATTTATTTGAAATGAATTTTCCTGCTGTTAGAATTTGCCAGGGATGTGTTCTCAGGGCATGTTTTCGTTTACACTTTTTGTATTTAGGTACTTTAAAGCTGTTTATATAAACCATGTATGCAATGAATATGAAAGTGTGCATAATACTTTTACCAGTATTAAAAGAAAGATTATTTTAAAATTGTTCGTTATTTTTGCAATGATAGCAATATGACTGATTTTGGAAACTTCTTTAATTTTTAAAATTTAATTTAGTTTTAATTTTTTTTTAAAGTGATCTTGTCCAATCTTTCAGAAGTTGGTTTGGTCGTTCATTTTATAAAAGAATCTCACCTTTACTGTAAATGTAATTTGCTTATTCCGATCCTTGTTTTATCCTTGAAATGTTTGTATGGACAGTCTACACACCAACGAAAGAAAAATAATAGGTATGTCCCGAAGTTTACAGACCAACGAAAGAAATCTAATAGCCATGATCAGAAATTTTTCCTGAGAACAAAATTTGGCCCAGTGTGTGTACAGCTTTAGTAGCTCGCTCATAAATATAAAACAGCTGTCATGCTGCCTATAACTCCAGCACCCGTCCGGTACTCTGCAAGATGAGATAGCCATTGAGAGTTCATGAGGAAAAAATATTCTAAAAACTGAATTGAATAGGTTTTAGTTCATGGACATGAGTATTTTAGAATAAGCTAAAGACTTGTTTACGTGTTTTTCACTTTCCAGCTCAACTCGCTTTCTTCTTGTTTGTGTTCTGTTATTATTGCTGACATTTTCTGATTTTTGACATTTTGCGAGCTGTTGCGAATGAAGGGGATTTTGTGACAAAAATCTCAAAACCTCTTTATGGGTAAAACTTAAAAGAATTTTGAGACTAACCCAAAGCGAAGCCTAGGTAACCCATCTAGAAGCACTAATTTAAATACCTTGCTATTTCAGCATTCGATCAAAGTTACGCAGAGTTTAGATAATAGATACGTGTTCCGTACACGTATATAATATAGCATATAGTATGGTTTTTTTAAAGAGCTAAAACATAATTAAAAAAAAAATACGTGATCACTTAAAAGGTTAAAAAAGCTAGCAGTCTAAATAACCTCATGTTCTATCCCTAGCGCGGGTAACAAATCCTATTTATTCAGTAAAATCAACTCAAATCTATAAATCTGGGTTGTCAGCCGCGTCGGGGACGAATGGAAATGAGCAGCTGCCACCCACAGCCCACCAGCTCGTTAGACTTGCAACAGACGTCCCATCCGACGGTCTTTGATGAGCTCTACATTATTGAAATCTAGACTTTACATTTTCAAGTTCCGGTGGTTCAGGTACTGGCGCCCATTTTGAAAACAAATCTTTAGAAAACTGTATGCTCTATATTCTAATTTAACGTATTCTAGGTATTTTCATCTCAATGCCCAATTACGATGAAGGAAAATATAATTAGGGAATTCAGAACTTCCTTTACGCAGCCTGTGTGTCACCGGTTGTCTGTTAGTACGGCTTATTCCTGACAGATAACCAAGACTAGATAACTGGTTATCTCAGAGGTTTTTTTTTCCTCTCAGATAACTGGTTATCTCAAAGGAATTTTTTTCCTCGTAGATAACCGCGGTTATCTGTAAGGAAAAAAAATCTTCTGAGATAACCAGTTATCTGAGAGGAATTTTTTTACGTAGATATGAAGTAGGTAAGGTGGAATAAATATTTTTAACCAACTTCAAAAAAAGAGGAGGTTCTCAATTCGGTGGTGTGCTTTTTTTTGTAATGTTTATCTAAAAGGATGTACTTCCAGGTTGGTCCCATTGAATTTTCATCAAAATCGGTTCATTAGTTTGACTTTAATTAAATACAAATAACTGAAAAAAAAATATGCCATCCTCGTGCACGAAATTGCGTATTTTGCTTTTCTGAGACTTTTTAGTGATGTTTACAGTCACTAGAACATTCACAATGAACTGTTTTTTTAAACTTATAAATTTTTAATAAAAAGGATTTACAAAGTAATAGGTATTAAGTTTTAGAAGAAATTTTTTATTCTCAAGAATTTTAAGTGAAATCTGAAAAAATAGTTATAGCTAACAGTTTTTCTATTAATCTATTTTTGATTGGTGCTTTCGATAGCTGTAAAACTGTAATTGTCTAATTACGATGGCACTCCAATACGCACTTTCTCACGGTAGTTGATTATAGTAATTATCACTTCGTAAAGGAATTGAACGTTCACCGCTCAATTGGGCGTCATTGTTTTCGTGCGCTTGTTAGGCGAGACAAAAAAATATATGTATAATAAAAATATATGTATAAATATATATATATATATATATGCCTACTTAAAGATAGCAAAACTGTGCACTATATACCTATTTATAACATGCTTTTTCAACGTTATTTGGCCCGAAAAGTTTTGAAGACTTTATCACACGTAACCGCGGGAACATTTGTAGGTCTGCCCCCGTATTCCAATCTTTTGCTGTCAAGTTATATTTCACTGCCCAGTGTAATTTCTTCAGGTCACGTGGTACAATTTTGTACCACGTGATCATTCTTTATAGACACTTGACAGCAAAATATGCGCGAAAACAAATTAAATGACATCATAATGTCACTATTTAGTCACAGAATAACTATGAGTTAGTATGAACTGACCATGATTTACAACTTTGCAGTTCAACTTTGATTGGCATACCCCTGCTGTAGGTAACCTATTAAGTTTTTTTTTTTAATTTACGTTTAGTTATGTTATATATCTACCTTCTTTGTTGCGAGAGGGACGACAGTATGTTTGTGTAGGACAGGCTGCGAGCGCTACGCCTATTGCGCTCCCTTTCCAACGATTCTCTGCAGTATGTAGCGTAGTTATGGTTGTATTGGTTGTATGGTTGTAAATTATATAGTGTCTAAGTATATCTAAATTTTATTAATAATGTTTCTAAAAATTTTTTCTATTTTATCTTTAGATAGCACCCCTATACCTCGTAGTCCATTCTATCCAAGGTTGTCTGGTAGAGATCGCTCATTAGCGATAAGACCGCCCATTGTACAATTAGTTAAGTTTTGTTTTGTATGTTATAGTAGTCCCTAGATTAAGGTGTGCAATAAAGTATTTTCTATCTACCTATCTATCTATTGGGTGAATAACCTGACCAGCCCCCGTATGCCAATCTTTTGCTGTCAAGTTATATTTCACTGCCCAGTGTAATTTCTTCAGGTCACGTGGTACAATTTTGTACCAATCATTCTTTTTAGACACTTGACAGCAAAATATGCGCGAAAACACATCAAATGGCGTCATAATGTCACTATATAGTCACAGAATAACTATGAGTTAGTATGAACTGACCATGATTTAAAACTTTGCAGTTCAACTTTGATTGGCATACCCCTGCTGTGGTCGTGTGTACAAGATGATAACTAAGGGGTATACCTGAGTAGCACCACGCGGGCCAGACGACGTCGGGGTCCTCCCGGCGGGCCACAGACGCGATCATCAGCTCGGCTCATCCGTCACATATGCCCTACAAATAATGCCGGTTTTAGTAAGGCATGTTACCCCAACTAACTACAAATGGGTGAAATACGGATATGAATCGACCTAGTTCTCGTTTTACCCGACTTCCTAACATCAAGTGTGATTGAGATCAAACGTTTGCCTAAATGTATAAAAAAAGGAGATTCTCAAGTCGGCTGTAGTTTTTTTTTTCCGAAATAGTCCCATTATAGTTTCCACTATTGAAGGATTTTATTATATAATTAAAAAAACCATACAAGTTTTATGTGGATTATACAATAGCTTTTGGTCCTTGAAGTTGGTTTACTAAGTCACATAAATATAATTTGGGTCTTTTCAAGGCAAGAGTGAATAGGTGTCTTCTAGACTGTCCTGCTCCATCGGCGGCCACATCGTCACTTACCAACAGGTGAGATTGTGGCCAAAGGACATTCTATATTATATAAAAAAAAAAACATGACTGTGTTTTATAAGTTTCTCAATACATATTTTTGATATACCTACCTACTTATATATTTTTTTAATTTCTCTTTTAAACTCTTTGATTACGAGAGGTGTTGTAGGTAGTACGTACGAGTGAATGTACTCTAAGTACCATCTTAATTTTATTATTATCCCAAACATGATGTACGGCAAGATGTAAAATGTTTATGTCACCAATAAAATCAACAAAAAGTAACATTTTAATTAACGTAATCCAGTATTATTACACGAAGTGTCGGTGGTAACATTTTTATTTACATGAGTACATTACGTTTTATGTAAAACGCTTGAAATGTGCGCGACCGAAATATTCATTTATTTGACTAAAGTATTTTTTTGATTAAATAAGGGCCGATTTACACGATCATAAGTATAGTGGCGAGTTCAGTAGTCACACTACTGGTACACGGTAACACGTCATACGTTCAAGTCACCGTCGTTACTGCGCACAGTGTGATTCCACCGCTACTTGCTCGCTACTGTACTCATACATGTGTAAATCAGCTCTTAGTTACATGAAGATGCATCAGTAGCCTAATATGGAGTGTATGTAGTAGACTCTAAGTATTCCAAATGGTTTTAATCCTTTATCTGTACACTAGACATTAGATGAAAGATTAGATTTTTTTTTATATCACACTATAATAATGAGGCAATGCATTGTCATAGATAACCACTTAACATCAGGTGGGCCATCGGCTTATTCCATCATTTAGTTAGAGGAATAAAAAAAAACCTACAGAGGCGTAATTAGACATGGAGTAGATATTTTTAATAGCAAAGCATTCTTGTTACCTAGATGTTTGTTGCGTTTCTCTACCTACAAAGTTTTTTTTTACAAAAAGACGAACTTTGGGTGAGAAAAACCGGCACCAATCGATGCGGTTTAGATCATGAAATCGATCATTCACGGATCAGTACTCGATGCTGACAACCCTAGAGGTGAATAAACTGTTATTTTAATTAGAGGTGCTAGCTAACTTGACCGTTTTTGTAACTGTTATTTTTTTATTTAAACTTATATTTTAATCTTTGATAACATTGTTTTTTTTTTTGGAATGAGGGTATAAGTAGATACCTATTAGGTACTTATACCTATGTAAGTTAAAATTGTACAAGTATAAACATCTGTAGTAATTATTCGATATCAGTTTTTAGTATGCGCATTAGGCGACCAGCGACCAACGGCCAGGAGTAGATTATGAAGTCAATTTGCATTGGGTGGTCATTTCTACACAGTAAGCAAGCTATCAAGGATCTGGTTTGAGCCCTTAAAGTTTCCTTTAACACTATATTTACGCCTCCTTTGTGATCGAAAACAAATCAAAAATTTAAAAAAAATGCAACATGCAACTAAAGACAAGTTCAATAACATTTGTTCCTTCGTGGGGCTAGGTGCTCGTAGCTTCGTGTTAAAACAGTTTATATTTTGGTTCATTATTTTATGTCAGCTACCTACCAGCTAAGCAGTGTCGGTGACGGTCGCGCAACCAAACTGCCTAGTGCGTTTATGCTCTAACTTAAAATTGTTCTGAATTTAGACAAATTTTTATAAACTTTTTTATTTGGGCAATAAAGTGTTACATAAGCTAATAAGATAAATAAACACAAGCGTCAATTAATCAAGTATTACGTAAATAAGTACCCAGACCTACCTACTTATTTTGATTCAGTATTATTTGACAAGATTACTTAAACTAAGTATCGAAAACAAACATCGATTACTTTGCACCTATTCGTAAACAAACATTAACAAATCGAGTCCGTATCGAATTGACACCACCCAAATGTGCCCTCCCGCTGCGCTAACGATATGATTTATTCGATTAGTCCTATTAGTCGATTATTCGATTGCAACTGATACTCGGTATGAATTTATTATCGATGGTTAATTATTTTATTGATTCATTTGATGAAATGTATTTTGAAACATACTTTGCTTAAGGTTTATTCTCGAAGTAATTTTGTTAATATTTGAGTTAGACTAATGAGATCAAAAGATATATTATAATAATTTCTAGATATTACAACGTTTTCGTATTTTACCCTTTTACATGTTAATAATCACCGTTAAAAATAATGCTCATCACGTTTTGTCAGCTAATGCCAAATAGTGACTTAAGCAGTGATTAAGTTGAGAGGCGATTATAAGTAAGACTGAATTACATGCATTGAATATTATAGTTGGCAGTTCTATCAAGTATAATTACTGGATATGCTAAATATAACGGCGATATCTATCGTTACACAACTGTATCTTATAAACGAGGATGTGGTTCCAACATCATCAGTATCGCAATGAAGACAGTCCGGTCGCACCCGGTGGTCCACATGCCAAGTAATTGGCACCGCTTTCTACTCTACAGTGTGATACTGGATCAAAACGCACACACAAGTGCAATTTACAGGTGCAATACTTTCTAGACACTTTTGAAATTCGAACAGTGTGTGGCAAAATTGTCTGTCGAATTGACGGACAGAGGCCATATTATTATATAAGAGAAGAAGAAGAAATAGAGTAAAAACTTTTTTTGCAATAATCGACATAATTTCCAATAAGTAATCATAAAAAAATTGGCAATAAAACTTGTCATCAATTTTTAAATGGTGCTAAACTCGATTGTGCTACAGAAGAAACTTTTTTCAATTTAAAAACTCGCATTATTCTTATTTCGAAGAAGACATTAGGGTTGTAACACACTGTATCAGATTTGCGTGTCTTCTCTAACGGGTGTCGGAAAAAAGGCACAATTGCGCGCAATTGACGAGTGCAGCCGAGTTTACGAACGATCTGCGGCGCACGACACTGGCACCTGGTGCTCCAACCTTTATAGGGTTGTAACTCCGTTTAAATTAATATAAACTGTACTTGAATTAATCGAAGAAACTAAAGCCTCTTACTATTACTTTATTCTCTGCGAATCCAGAGTTTTATTTGTTCCAGACAAAGTTAGGTGCTTTAAATGGACCAGATTCTGAATCAGCTAGTCTTAAAATGTGCAAGATAACGCTGTTAGATCACTGTTAAATCACTAATTTAAATGTAAGTAAAATGAATGCTAAAAGTTTTTAGACTAAGTACCCTAGTTTATTACCTAATATTTTTTACACCGAGAACCTGCTTAAAGCGTTATGTTGACATATTTATTAATATTTAATTATATATTTTGCGTCATTAGATAAAACATCTTTCGCTGACAGCCCTGATCTAGTCAACGAGAACACGGCCCGCGGGCATAGACACGGCGCGGGCGCGGCGCGTGCACCGAACACACCTATTTGAATTTAGAACGCTCGTTCTCCGTTCAAATTTGACCATTGTCACGGAAAACGCGGGTCGAAAGTAGAAATTGATTTCGATTTCCGAATGATTTATCGATATCTCGATCGTGAACTCTGCAATTTGTATCGATTTCCGATCGCTCGCGGCTATGCGATACTAGGCTAATCTTTATTTATTTGAAAAGCTGGCCCACGGATTCTATTGAAGTTACGATGTTATCATGTTGCTGTCTTTTTGAAAATGATGTTGGGTATTCTTTTCTTTTTTAGTAACTGAATCCGACATGAAAAAAAGCAACATGCTATTTTTTTATGATTTATCCTAAGTAGCTTTTCATGTATCAAGTGACAGAATTGCATAAGGTCATCCCTGATTTATTCTAGACTAAGACAAGGCAATGAGAATAGGTTTCACCAGCTCAACACCGACAGAGCAGCTATCATAAACATCATTCGACCATTAAATCACTAACCCTTGCTCCTACCACTATTATTCTGTACCTACCTACCTTACTAACTGTCGTGTATTCTGTGGCTGGACCACCACTTTGATACCACCGCTTACCTTCGACCTGATCATTAATCTACTGGTACAACGTTTCAACATTAATGAATTGCCTTTTATAGGGTTTGTGTAACTGACATACGATTATGAACCTCTTGACTAAGCATTGAGCTACATCGGGCAGCTTAGAGTCAACTTTGTAGTTGCCATTCTATATATATCGGTTATTCTATATATCGGTTGACATTTGAATTTAGAATCAACCATTTTTTTTAGTTTGTGTTGGTATTGGTTGTTTAAAAAAACGAAAATCGAAAACAAGATGGCATCGCATTTATATGGGAGTGTAAAAACTTGCGTCAGACATTTCGTGTCTTATCTAACAACACCGCTCAAGTCATTTTTGCTCACTTTTCAGGAGAGACTAAAAACTGTGTATTTTATTCAATTCAAAAGCTTTCAGGCTGAAATTATTAACAGGTGCTTTAATATATATAACAAATGTTTTGTTTAGCCTATTATATCATTTATATTGATGTACACGTTTTAAATTGACTTACGCGGTGTTACGTGATAATTTTACTAGACTTAGGCGGTTATAACAAGAAAATGTATGAGAAAATATAATTTGTAGTGAATCAAAAATCGATAAAAATTTAGTTTTTTTCTTATACTATAGGATTTTTTGTTTATTAAACTTAGAATAGCATTTTTAGGCATAAATATGCCTACAAACGCTGTTCCAAGTTGACTGCTGATTTGGCCCTATCTGCCGGTATTGCAGTCAGTTTTCTTCAACGAGTCTTTTATTCCAAGGGTATCCATAAACATTCTTTTACATAGGTACTTCGTAACTGTTTTCACACGTAAAAATATAAGCGCGGCTTTCAGTTTTCTTCGATTCAGGATTTTGGTAATTTTCTTTTCAACAACATGGCATGCATTGAGAAAAATGATTTTCGCTGTTCCCAATTCGTGGTCTTCCAGAATGTTGTGAATGTTGAATGTTGCGGAGCGTTTGCACAGCCAGTCGCAAAACTTATGATAAGAAAAGTTTATTAATGATTACAATTTAAACTACAAAGTTATAAGTTGGCTTAATAATAAATTAATTACGTGAGTACCTACTAAAACGGCTGCCACTCAGCATGTGACATAGTTAGTAACTTGTGACTACTATAACGCTGGTCTTCCGTGACGCTAGTGCCTAGCACTTATCTGACCAATCGTTAATTAAGAGTTCAATAAATAAAGCCTTCGCCGTTTTGATTTACCAAATCACTGCGATCGTGTACTTAGCGAAGTGTCATGATAGTAGATGATATAGTTTGCAAGGAAGACATGACTGCATTGGGTTTTCCAGCGTTTTTGTCTTGGCTATTTGCTGTAGTATACTCGACGTCTATTGGTATCGTTTCAGCAAAACCTCTATTTGAAGAAACCGAAGTGCTTGCATCGAGTTCTATGAAGTTTTACCAACTTTTCAGAAACCAAACCGTCGTGATGTCTAACGTATCCATGTCCAAACTTTGATTGAAATCAAGCTTACTCCTTTTCTTTGGCTCTCTAAAGCTCTTACGCCGTTTACGGCTCAATTTCAGTCATGATGGACTCGCAACTGTTGACATTCCTAATTAATTTTTCATTTGTAGGTACACTAGCTCTCTCCAAAGCTTGTTGCGCGACTTTCAGCTTATGGACCGACCCTACAGTCAGTGTTCACGTTTCGGCAGCATAGGTTAAAAGGATAGAATCCTAAACGAAGTTATCCGACAAAGAACTAAGGTGGTCAATAGAACTCAGGGGATTAGCAAGGTGGAATAGCAGTGAGCCGGCCATGTTTACCGACAATCGTTTGAGCAAACTATACTTGAGTGGGGACCGCGTTAAGGCAAGCATAGTTTAGGATGCTCTCTGGTAAGGTGGGACGACGAACTGCGAAATGTAGCTGGCAAGGACTGAATAAGAAAAGCCGAAGACCAGGCTCAGTGGCGCGTCTTGGGAAAGACCTACGTCTAGTATTGGACTGATATATAGATTAATGATGATGATGATGATGTTGACTCTGGTCACTCGATGACTCAAATTCTTCTCCATCCATGGTCTATACTACCACTTTATCAGGTACCCTACAAGAAATAACGTTTGTAACACCGCACAAGTCATACTCGATGCAATAGCAAAATGCTAAGTAACACCGCCTAAAGTAGACGGCGACAAACTTATTCAATTTGAAGTTCATTACGGCACTTGAATCAATAAATCTTTTAGTGTATTCAGTAACTTACCTCTTAATCTTTGATAATTACACTTCAAAAACCATATTCAACCAAAAATAACACTATAAAACCGCGAAAGTCAGTAGTCGTAGAAGTAGTTTTCGCGCGCAGTATGGCGTAATGACGATTTGAGCGGTGTTGGCGCGGAAACCGACTTAGGCGCTGTCACTGTTATTTGAATACTGGCCTGTGATTGGTTGATATCCTTGAATCTGTTACACAGTTCGACGCGCGAATTTAAAATCTATCCAATGGTATCAAAAAGTCAATACCGCCAAAAATCGACTTGAGCGGTGTTGTTAGATAAGACACGATTTTCAAAATGCAAACTAATCCGACAAACATTCGAAATTTAAAATTTCCAGCGCAATTTAGTAACCTAATTATTTTCCTTATGGCCAGTTACTTTATTAGTTTTATAACTTTGGCAAGTTTCTAGTAAAATAGTTTCGTCATACTCATTTCACTAATCAATTAATATTACTCATAAAATTAAATAGTCAGTTTAGAAATATACAACACCATGTAATCAGAACCTAAGGCATTGTAATCGATATTGTTATAAGGTAAACGATGTTGTAGCTCTTTCAACCAATTCACCAAAGGTAGCAGCCACTTGTGAGGCCGCTGTAGTGATGGGAATTTATCGATATAGCCTACATCATTTCTCGAAATACTAATTTTTATTTCGAACGACTTAGATGAAAACCAACACTGGTCAGATAACGTATGAACTCGATGTCAAACCGGTGTATTAACATAGCGATTTGATATTATCTGAAGTCAAAACAACAGTAGGATCAGTGGTTTTTAAATTTTAAATGAATTAATTTAATTTTTATTATTTATTTGATTGATGAAGCAGATGATCTGAGTTTGATAACTAGCTTTGTACTTGATAACGTGAAATAAAAACGCCGACAAAATATTATAATTAATTATGCTAAACAATCTGGACAAGTTTGATGAGCCTCTAAATTAAGTATAATGCTCTCTATTCTGAACTAGTTACTATAAGAGATTAATAATTTCTCTCTCGTTTAAAACATGGTGATTTAAGACACTTTAGACTGTTCTCACGACGTCAAACAACGTTTGCTGTTTTTCCCCGCCTCATATTTCGATAAATTCTTATGACAGCTGTCAAATCTATCGATACATCGTTATCGTCTCCACTCTAGGTGCACCTACCGCACAGTACAACTCATTCATAAATCGACGGACAAGACCGTTAGGTACATCTCTAGCAATATCGATTGTCTTACGGCTGATTTAAATATCGTATTTTATGAACGGTTGCATTGCAGTGCATACTGCGATGTTAGAGCTATATTGTACGTAGAGTTACAATCTTGTGACTGGAATAGGAAGTATAGATAGATAAGTCAGAGTAAAAAAAGAAAATGAGTATTTAGACTACGTAACATAAAAACTATGATACATAGAGAGACATGACATTATGGTTCTTAGCAAAATAAATGTTTTTTAACTCATTTGTGTTCATTTTGCGACTTGGCGCGCTGTTGCTCTACGATGATGAAATTATAACGATGTTAATTTTAACAAAAATGTTATACACTTTTCACTGGGTTTTAGTAAGACCTTGTGAAGTTTTTGTGCTACAAGCTACATAGACAAAATCAAATCGGGCTGATATTTCCACCCTTTAATGGACTTGATGGCTGGTTCGTCTGCTAGCACGTGTAGAAAGTCCGACCGATATGAAAAACAAATCTTTCAATGCATTTGCGAACTTACCTATAATCGCCTCCGAAACGTTCCTTATGAGAGGCGTACTTCTACGCAAATGCTCAAGAAATATTACACCAATAAACCCGTCGAAATGTTGAGAAGCTACTAAATAAGTGGGAAAACTAAACAAATAAAAAAAAAATATCGTTTATTAGCAGCTTGGGATGTGATTCAGTTGAGAGTTGGCTAAGTAATTATCAACGATTTTTGATAAGACAGATGATGGCTGGTTTTCGTCCCTCTATGAATTAGGAGATTTGTAACTTCTCAATTTGACTATAACGAATTTGATGGCTGGTTAGTCCATCACGTGTGGAAAACCCAACTATGATAGCTCTAATATAAATGTTATCCGCAACAGTTAATCTGATTCCATGCATCAGACTGTCATTAAATTGATTGATGCCAGATGCCAGCTAACCAGCCGAGACCTGGTTAATGATACCTTTCTTAGCTCAATTAATGATTGTTGCAATCAAATCGTTCTAAGAAAGTTTTCATTGCTCAATTATTGGGGCTATCTTTGAAGGCCGAAGAGAAAAAATGGTTGGATTGTGTAAAAGAGGATATGAATGTGAGAGGAGTAGATTCAGAATTGACGAATGATAGGAACGAGTGGAAGAAGAAGACATATTGTGCCGACCCCGCCTAGCAGGGGAATGAATGATGATCTTTGATTACTTGAAAGTTCAAACGTTTTTTGAAGTGTTTACATAAGGAATTGATGTTACCTAAAACCTCGTAAAAGGTTAAAATATTAAGAAAATAAATCACAACTAAATGTCTTAAACGATCTATAGATGACTAGGTCAACTGATCCACACAAAAGTAAAAAAAAGCTTAATATGTATTAAACTTTTATTAGTCAATCTAATAACAATTTTTTAATACATTAATAAGCAAACGTTAAACTACAATATCGACGATGTGGACGACGTTGTAGCACATTTGCCTGGAGGAAACTTATTCACTCTCTTCTTAAAAACATCTAAATTGTAAGTGTTCGGAATCACAGACGCCGGCGAAGAGTTTCACTCTTGATAAATGTTGTTAGCGATGAATTCTCAACCTCTACCCAGCTAGTAGGTACATAAGTTGTAGTAAGTATTTAAGTAGTGTTTTATATTTTTACTATCAGCCACATATCAATTTTGAAACCAATTACAAAATTGCGAAACCTTATATTACTTTCAAAGCATGATGTCGGTATGAAAATAGAATGTTTGTTCTCGTCAAGTTTCTGCCTACCACTTTACTCGCCTTGTGATAAAATCTAGCCAGGAGCGATTTCAGTTCGTTTGGCCTTATTTTCTTTAAAAGCAAAGTTTATATTGAGAAAACAATATTCTGTACATTATTTTAAACTCGTGAGGGAAAGGATAACCGGCAATATGGGGCGACGATCTGCGAAATGTAGTTGGAAAACACTGGATGAGAAGAGTCGAAGACCGAGCTCAGTGGCGCGTCTTGGGAGAGACCTACGTCCAGCAGTAAACTGATATAGGTTGATGTTGATGATGATGAGCGATAATGGAAGGGATGTTAGAAGTTTGACGGCGTTCTGTGTCTGATTATGTAACTTTTGAAACTATCGTGGTTAAGACAATTGATTGATGATGGAGCAAGCCATGATCACAAACTCAATAAAACTCACAAATCATGCTAAATTACCCGTTTTTTGTGAAAATTATGTTTATTTGTTTGTCTGTCCTCTCATAGCTCTGAAAGTAGGACTCCGATTTAAAAAAAAAAGTGTTTTCTCTGCTTTGGTTCTTAGCCTAAATGTAAATGATCATTTTTGCATCTTTCGATATCGTTATTATTTTCTTATCTTTATTAATTACCGAATTATGACAATATTACTAGCAAAAGTAGGGCCTACGGTAGTGTAACTATGCCTTTATAACATATAACATAATATAGTAATATTATAATACATTTTCCCCTCGATCTGTACACGGCTTTACTTATAGTCGCACATCACGTACCGAATCGCCTGCGGACAGTTTCTAGCAATTTATTTTAATTTCTATAAGAAAACGGATGTCGTAAAGCATCGCGTGCCAATGAAGTTGAAATTTGCAATTATTTGACTACGCACAATGCTATAGCTAAATTAATGCTATATTAGGTTTATTCATAGCTAATTTTGTGACTTCTAATCCTGGCTTCATAGGTTTTAAAAAATCTATATAATACTCAGCTTCTAGCGACCACGTCCGCTTCCCGTTTCATCCTGTTGATTTTCCGGGATAAAAAGTAGCCTGTTAATCCAGGCTACGAACTATATGTATTTCAAGTTTCATGCAAGTCGGAGCAGTAGTTTTTGCGTGAAAGAGTAACAAACATCCATACATCCATATATACACCAACTTTCGCGTTTATAATATAAGTAAGGAGTAAAGATTTTACGTGTTTTTACAAAAAAACACGTTTTAAAATATTCTTTCAAAATGATAGTGATTTTTTTAATAATAACACTTGTTCTGAATTTACATACCTACCAATAAATTGTACCTAATTATGAATATAAAATCTATTCTATCAGTATGTTTACATAAATAGTGCTACATCGTCGACCGGATCGTCACTTAACATCAGGTGAGATTGCGGTCAAACGTTTGCATATAATTTTTTTTAGTAAATTCAAGTACTTAAACAAGATACCGTTTGGGTACTTCTTGTTCCCACACCACTCAGTAAAGGGTGCGAGTACTTTAAGGTTAAAATGAAAGTTGACGTGAACGTGGAAAGTGTGTTTTTCAATAGATGTAATGGTTTACTTGACACGTTTTTCATGATTAATCACGCATGTCATAACCCAGATACCGCTGAACAAAAGGCACCTGTGGCGAACCTTGGCCCGACCTCCGCGCCTGCGCATCCTCGCTCTACATGCAACTGGTGTTCCGGCTACTTGTAGTTTAAAACGTATTTACTTATAAACAAGTAATTAAATTAAAAATTTAAAGAAACCCCCGACTTTGATGTCCATATTGAGGGAGTTGTAAAAAAATGTAATTCGCCATTTTGTGGTGGTGGCCATATTTGATTTCAAAATCATAGTGTTTATAGTATTCTACTAGTCAAACCCTTTCATTTGATACCCATATTGAGGGAGATGTGAAAACATATGTACCTACCTAATCCGCCATTTTGCTGCAGCCATCTTGGACAGATTTTCATCAAACATAGCTAAGAACACTCCCGACTAATTCACCTTTTAAACAAAAAAAACTAAATCAGAATCGGCGCATCCGTTCGGAGCTACGTTGCCTCAGACAGACACACACACACACACACACACACAGACACGTCAACCTTATAACACACCGTCGTTTTTGCGTCGGGGTTTAAAAATAAGTAGTAACTACTAGTTATGATGCATTGCCGCACTCAGCACGTCCATTGCGAACATACACTCTGATGATTTGCACTACAAATCCAAGTCCAAATTTTATCAGCCCCGTTATAAACAGTTACGATGTTCATCCCTCTGAAGTTAGGTGCAACAAACATTTGCGCATGTTACAGGTGCGGAAATTCGCTTACCTCCAATTCGAACTAAAAATGGGTCGCTGATACTTCAGCAGGGGTATGACAATCAAAGTTGAACTGCAAAGTTTTAAATCATGGTCAGTTCATACTAACTCATAGTTATTCTGTGACTAAATAGTGACATTATGACGTCATTTGATGTGTTTTCGCGCATATTTTGCTGTCAAGTGTCTAAAAAGAATGATCACGTGGTACAATTTTGTAAAAATTACACTGGGCAGTGAAATATAACTTGACAGCAAAAGATTGGCATACGGGGGCAGAGGGACAAAGATCCGTTGTGACTACTATACCTATATTTAGTTTGAAAAAAGCTTGACATAAGATCAATGAATTCAAACCTCAGAGACCGATGTCAAGATGTTACTTTGATTTGACCGCTGAAGCCGAATGTCGCGGAGTTTGCATTATAAAGGCGGCCGGTCCACAATAGTTCTGATAAAATGGCGCTGCGGGATCTTTTAGTATTAAAAAAAGGATGTTTCACAATTTTTAAGTGAAAACCTGGCTTCATCATCATCTGATGATGATGGCAGTTCATTGGGAATGTTCTAGTGACCGTAAACCTCACTAAAAAGTCACAGAACAGCGAAATACGCAATTTCGTGCACGTGGATGGCAATTTTTTTTTAATAAGCCAAACTAATGAACCGATTTTGATAAAAATTGAATAGGACTAACCTGGAAGTACATCCTTTCAGATATATTTTTAAATCGGTTCATAAATGACGGATTTCTGATGTAACAAACATAAAAAAAAACCTAATTGAGAACCTCCTCCTTTTTTGAAGTCTGTTTAAAATGGCGCTGCTGGATCGTTAAATATTAAAAAGGATGTTTCAAAATAGGTAGGTACTCACTCTTTCTAAGTACGAGTAGCTGCACTTAATTTTCAAAGTTGAAAGGTTAATCATAAAATACACTGAATTTTTCCTTTTTAAAGAGGATTTTGTAATTTTTCTCTAAGCTGATTCAATTTGTAAACTGTATTAGTCGTAATTTTTTTTTGTGAATAAATTAGCTATTATTTATTATATCAAGTAGTTCATGACTTGCAAAAGTCGCATTACATGGCTACACATAAATCTGCCTTGAAAATACAACATAAATAAACAATTGAATTTTCCAGTCTATATACCCGTGTCAAATCGCTTCAAAGCGGCATTTTAACTGAAAGACAGTGTCGTGCGTCAAGTGCTCAAAGGCTTTGTTTGTATGCTAATGGTGATGGCTGGTCACCGGCGCGACCTTTCGGAGCGAAGGTCGACTGTAGGACGCACGGATCGCGCGGAGTGTGGCCCGATTCTATTGGAGGTTTGAAATTGGTGCATGCGATTTTGAACTTTATCGGCATCTCCGAAATACTTTATTGCATGTATTTGGAAGGATCAATCCTCAGGGATGTCCCTAGACAACTTTATACCGATTAGGTACTTAGGAAAACTGGTAAAATTATGGTATAGTTCGTGGCCCTGTTTTTTTTAACTTGATGCACTTATTTACCAGAGTTTAGTGCGTGAACGCATTGAGCAGCCTGGTTTGTGGTCCAACTAATCTGTAGAATAGTATAATCAGGCATTTGTATCTAATCTAGATGATTTATACAGCATCAGGAGCCACTTTTCACCCATGTCTCGATAGTACATGACGCTGTAATGCCTGATACATGATTTAGATGAGGCTTGCCCAGCACCTGTACCATCCTTTCAGCCTAGTCGACCTCCACAGGAGGACAAGGTCAATACGTGCGGAGCTGACTAAGCTGCGGGTTTCCTAGCGATGTTTTCTTTCACCGTTTGCGCACATACATTTTCCGAGTAGAAAAACCTATTGATGCACGACCGGATTTAAGCTCGCGACCTTAGGCGGGGTTGTTATCACTAGACCACAGTCTCTTTTGTTCTCTCAGCCAATGACTGACTGTTGCACAATGGTTTTTAGGTTATGAACGTGTAAACAACATTTAAAACTTCATACTCAGCCCTCTTGGCCTCTGGTCGTAGGTTCGGCCGCCTAATGCGCCTGCGCAGCCTTATGTCCATTTTGTCCTGATTGTTATGACGTATTGTTGCTAGCATGAATCTGGTACGTGTCTGTAAACACACACGGCCTTGCACCCACCGGCAGATATTAACATTGTTAACCTGTGAACATACTTGACACTGTACAGTCAGTATCAAAAGTTGATCACTCATTCAGACTTCCAAAATTTTTAATTATTGACTTTAATCATAAATGTATTAGAATTGAAAAAAGGATAATTAAAAGTTCTAGTTTTCAATCATAGATCATTTTTAATCGTGTCATCATCATTTACCTGCCTATAACTGTACAGTCAAAGACATAAGTAGGATTTTTGGCATCAAGCTCAGAAAAGCTTAAAAAGAATAAGTTCAAAAGGTAGAACTTTAGAGACGGAAAAGTTCTAATCCTCTTGAACACGACATATCCCCCATAAGATAGTAATGCTGGTCGGAGCCATTACGCGCAGGCCAAAAGGTTGCTCTGAAGATCTTTTGAAGAGACAATTATTATGTTCAGCAGGGGTATGCCAATCAAAGTTGAACTGCAAAGTTTTAAATCATGGTCAGTTCATACTAACTCATAGTTATTCTGTGACTAAATAGTGACATTATGACGTCATTTGATGTGTTTTCGCGCATATTTTGCTGTCAAGTGTCTAAAAAGAATGATTTGTACCACGTGACCTGAAGAAATTACACTGGGCAGTGAAATATAACTTGACAGCAAAAGATTGGCATACGGGGGCAGCAGTGGACGTGAGTACAAACACTTTGTCGTGTCACGGCAATCGAACCTCATTCTTAGATTTATCACTACGCAGAAGACGTCAAATTGTATCAATCGATTATGTATGAATAATTCAGTAATTGTCTACAATCTTAGCGTGACCTATCATTGGCTAACTGCATACAATCTGAGGCAGGTTAAGGTCGCGACGACACCGGCGCAGGCGCATCATTGACATAATTTGCACCGTTATTTACTGACTAGCGTATTTTGTTGCTATGTAATAAGGACGCTTATGAATAAAAGTATACTTACAGTACGCACAACGGATCTTTATCCCTCTGAAGTTAGTTGCAAAGAACGATTGCGCATAAACTGTTGTCCGGGAAATTCGATTAAAAATCGGTTCTGGTTGGGTCTGTGGATACTTCAGACTTGAGAGGGACAAAGATCTGTTAGGTGTACTATACTTGTATGTTAAGAACGACGCGACTACGGATAGGCCACGATGTCTTGTAATATTTCGGCTTGGTTGTTCTCCTGTTTACACATCACCTTGGTTCATGGACAGTCGTGATCAACCACTCAAATTACTGCTAACTTGATAGCATCTAAAAGGTCTGACAAATACATAACAAAACATTTTGCTATTTGGAACTCTGACACTTTGAAATAGGGTTGAAATTTACAACTTTTTAAAGGGGTTACGGAAGTCAAGAGAGCAACTGAGTTATGTTATGCTAATAATACTTTGCACGCAGATTAAATGGTGATATGACGTGTGAATCAATTTTATTATGTAATGTGTGAACTGATACTTTGTTACATAAAAAGATTTATCAGGCACCTACTTACATACCGTCGGAATTGGAGATTACGGAGCGAAAGGATTTGTTGCTTTGTATTGATTTCTATGATACAGCGCCAACGTGCACTGCCCCCGTATGCCAATCTTTTGCTGTCAAGTTATATTTCACTGCCCAGTGTAATATCTTCAGGTCACGTGGTACAATTTTGTACCACGTGATCATTCTTTTTAGACACTTGACAGCAAAATATGCGCGAAAACAAATTAAATGACATCATAATGTCACTATTTAGTCACAGAATAACTATGAGTTATTATGAACTGACCATGATTTAAAACCTTGCAGTTCAACTTTGCAGTTCAACTTTGATTGGCATACCCCTGCTGAATCGGCATATCTGCTTAAATAAATTAGAAATACCAACGCCTCGTATGCTGCGTATTAGGCTGCAACTCCGACCTAGTGGACGCGAAGCTTTACGCGCATTTACGGAGTCAAAAATCCAGTTGCGAACTAAGTTTTTCAATCAAAAAATTATTCTTAGTTTTTTTAATATTTGTTTTTCTTTTCGCTTGGAAAACTCGTTTGGATCAAAATGATATTTTTACTGCACTTTTGTATTGTTATTCTCTAAACATTGGTCGTTTGCAATTTTCATAATTAGATTCAGTGATTTTATATAGTTCAAAATGTTGAAATGTCGCTTACGTTACGCTGGGCGGCAACGACGCGACGATTCGACTGAGGGCGTTATCGTACGCGCAGTGTAAATTCTACCGCTACTTAACTCGCCACTTTACTTATGAGTATGTAACACAGCCATTAGATAAACAAGGAATGCAGGTACACTGGGTAATTACCGTCAGTCACGCTGACCTTGCTGTCTATCGGATATCGGTCAACACAGAGGTCATTTTATCACCTGCACATCAGAACAATACTTACCCATTATACTGAGGGAAATATTTACTAGTCAATAATATCTAGTTAGGCATAGCGGTGAATCTATAAGATACTAAGGGCGGCTTGCACCATCGCACTAAATAATATTTAAACGAATTTAAATTCAAATTCACGTTTAAGTCACTGCAACGTCTTGCACCACGCTAAATAAGTCACAAATCCTGTTTAGGGAACTGTCAAAACTAAACAGCCAAAATCGGCTATTTAGCACCGCTAAATACGTTTAGCGCCATATTGAAACTGGGTTTGACGTTTATTTTGAGAGATTATTTTATTATTATTTTTTAATTTGTTACAATGATGGATTTTTGGGGTTTTGATTCAGATGATGATGAAGAAATTATTTTTTTAATTAACCTATACTCCCACTCCCACTGCTGGGCAAAGGTTTCCCTCCTCGTCTTCCACTCTCCGCGATCCTTGACTAGTTCCGCACATTTCTGCTCGAAAGTAGTCGTCGAAAGTCCAGGTCGTCATGCCAGCGCTTCTTCGGGCGGCCGCGACATCTTCTACTCCCTGGGGGTATCCAGCCTGTGACTCCTTGAGCCCACCTTTCCGCTACTTTACGACCTACATCGGCGATTCCAGTTTTGGAGCGAAGTATTGTGTTCCGAATTCGATCTATTCTTTTCACACCTAAAATACTTCGCTCCATCACTCTTTGGCAAAGTAGTCAGCGACCACGTCTGAGCACCGTAGGAGTGATAAAATATATATATAAGAAGGTTCAGACTATCGAAAGAAACCACACAAATACTTTTGCATCAAATCTATAATCAGTTGAAATTCGATACCAACAAGTAAAAAAATTGAACAGAATTATAGTCCATAACGGGAAGCACTATTTTCATCACAACCACAACACAACCAATCAACTACAAAACAAGAAAATAAAATAATTGTACATGTAAATAAAATCGTCAAAGAGAATACAACACAACACGCAGGCCAATGACACTTTGTATCAAAAAATGACAGTACCGTTCCGTTTTAGCTTACTTGATGCGTGGAAAAGATGAATTTTCTTAGAAAAGAAATGCGTCAATCGTTTTGTACGTTTAACGAAACGTAGGGGAACTGTTTTCTGTGGTTATACCAACCATAGAGTACTGATATATACACACTAATCGAGTTTAGTTAAATAATCTTCAAAACAGCTTGGTGCAAGATGCCACTAAACGTAATTTCGCTAAACACTTTTAACGATTTAAACGTGTTTAGTTAAACGTGTTTAGGCTGAACTTAAACGACATTTCGTGCAAGCCGCCCTAAGACTTGTAGAAAGCTAAATAGCTATAGCTACTTAGCTGTTTTGTATTAAAGTTTTGACGTAACTTTCGTTTACGAAATAACTCGATTTAGATTTATTTATGTGGTTATCAGTTTTAGAACTTTGTATCAAATGAAATAGAGCACATTTTATTACATTTTTTTTTTGTTTAAAGTTCAGTTTGAAAATCTTGCTTATTTACAGACATCTAGATCCACACAGGTCCACAGTGATGCTCGCATTGCTGTGTTCCGGTTTGAAGGGTATGGGTGCCGGTGCAATTACAGGCACATGAGACTAAACACCTTTATGTCTCAGAATAACAGGCGCAGTGTAATGCATCACAAGGCATGTCTTCAGTGGACTTGCTCAGTGAGGCAATGCGTCGTTATATGTAGTGGTTACCACTTAACATCAGGTGGGTCATTGGCTTGTTCCATCATTTAGTTGTATAAAAAAAACCACAGTTAGTACATAAACATCACACCAAATAATAAACAAACCGAAATTCTATATCGATGACAGGAGATATAAATATTTAGTTTGCTGAGCATTTACATAGGCAAGGCCCACGCTTGCTTTGAGAATCTCCACATTCTAAAATGAACAAAAACTGCCTATAGGAGATGGACACCAGGAAGGCATATAAATAAGGATTTTGAGCTTAGAGATACCTATATGAATTGGTAATGCCACCACACACGGACACAATAAAGACATTGTATTTCGGCCATAGTTTACGTTAGCTTGTTACAGATGTGTTATTCGGACGCCCACGATGTCTACGGCTCGTGCCTTCTTCTGTCACAAAATAGAAGAAGAAGCGTTTTAAAATCTAACTAGCGACATTGGTCGCTTTGGATTTTAGACATATAGACTTTTTTGTCACGATGAATATATAACCCAAAAACTATAGAGCTTTGACAGTTTTTGTGAGATATATCTATCGTGACAAAAAGTCTATCGGTCGAGAACCACCCCCCTGATTTCGATTCCTGGCATACTCTAATTGTAAGCATAATGTTTATATGCCATAATGCGTATTTTTACAATTTTTTGAAGGTATGTCGCAAACTTGGAATCGAAAAATTAATTTTTAGACTTGACAAGGCTTCGATTTTGAATATATTTGACCACACACGTTCAAATTTTTGTGCTCCTACCATGCCAGATCAATCCCCGGAGCTGACTTGGCATGGTAGTACTTAGCAGTAACATACGTATCTTACGATTCCAAGGCTCATGGTTACCATCAAGTATCAGGGTAATTCGATATTTTGGAGACACGAAGTCGAAAAAATATTCTAAAACAAATGTCGGTCTACGAAATGCTACGAACTGCTACGCGTGAAATTACGACTAGAAAAACAAAAGAAGTAAAATAAGATATTATAAAAGGTGACAGAAAAATGGATTCATTTTCAAAATTCTAAAGCAGTCACGACATGTATCTTTTAGATCCTACGTGTCGTGAATAAAAGAAAATCGCGCGGATAAACAATTTGCAATTGTATTTGTTTATTATTATGTCTCAATAGCAAAGATTTCATAAAATACTGAAAAAATGAATATCTTCTTCTTCTCTTGTATCTTCTGACCGTCATTTCAACAGACAATTTTGCCAATGTCAAGTGGATTATTTGAAATGAGTTTAGTCACGTCGAGTCATTATTACGTTTTTTTTAGATTATTTACCATTTTAAAAAATTAAATTTTGTATTTTATAGTATAGCACTAAAGAAAACCACAAGGTTTATAGGCATAATGCTATTGGAGTCCGTATCGATAGCCTTAAGTACATTAATATTTAAATTAGGTAGGTATCATCTGGCAATTGCATCTAATTTAGGATCTAGCTAAGTGCATTTGGTTTAAGTCTATTGGTATTTTTCTATGTTAGCTAAAAAGAATGATTTTTATTTAGGTTTGATGTTTCTAGGCGTAAAGCTGTTAACTAAATCAGTAGGTAAGCTGTTTATTAACCGTGGATTTATTAACGTCAAGTCGGCTGTCGTTTGTTTTGAAGACAAAATGGCGGATCCCTTCAAAACTCACATCACCAGTACTATATCACAGCTGTCATTTCAAAGACATGTCACAGAAAACAACGCATTTACTTATTCAATGAAGCCGCCCACCACAAAACCAAAAAAATGCCTTCAATATCACCAGAGTGTCCAAATATAGAGCATTTGTATTTATCTAATCTGTACTTAACATAAAAACCTCACCGCTATTGGACCACCGTCAAATACTTTACACCTTTTTCTATATAAACACAGAAATAAACAATGCTAATCAGTAATATAAATTCATTCAAACAAACACATCGAGGTTTCAATTTAAAAGAAAGTAGATAAAAAATAGACTAGACACAGTAATAAACAGTTGAATGTATGGATCTATTGGGTGACAGAAATCTGAATTGAGTAGATAAGGTAACGGCACCTGTTTCCGTGGTATTTTCACTAAAACTCGAAAGGATTTCAAATATTAAGCATTTACTGTACCTTTCTGAAGGTTCCGTTTCTGTTATCAGAAGCTCTAGTGTTTTTACTTTCGGAAACTACTTAAGTTTTGACGGTCCGACCTATATTTCTATTTGAAATTAAATAAAATGTAAATCAAGTCGAAATCGCCCAATTCCGATGCAAAAATCCTTATTCCGTGGCATTTAGTACCTAATTGCGTGGTATGAAAAATGTATACGAAACGACAGTAACAAACTGATAAAATAATGTTAGAAAGATTAACTTGATTGTTGTCTAAGAATACAGGTCACTTTTGGTGGTAGTACTATTATTATTTAATCAAACTTTAAATGTGGTTTGGTATGAGTGCCATAATGCTATTAATATTATAAATGTAAAAGTTTTAAAATATCTCTTTGGATGTCCGTAACTCAACCTCTCACACGTCAGCGGCGTCAACTTTGCTATTATCTTCATCCTGTGATTGCAAAGCCGGATAAATACACAAAGTGCTGATAACGAGAAAATCTCCCCGTGTGATAAATTAAAAACATTCTTTTGCTGTTTCCTAAGCACACACACACATACACATACACATACACATTACGCATTAACACATTATTAACATTATTATAGTATTCCACATTATAAATACGACATTTCGTGAAGGAATAAAACCAAGCGTGCAAATGGTACAAATATCACCGCAAGACTGAAGCGTGGTCGACGCGTGCAAGGCAAATGAGTGTCGGTGCCGACAAAGGAAACGCCGACAAAGGAAACACCGTCAAAGACGCCGGCCGCGTCAAAGACACCGCCGCCGTGCGTCGCTTCGAGGCGGTGTCTTTGACATTTTTGTCACTCGTGCTGCTGCCGCCGCATTGCAATTCGAAGGGTGACTTTGCTTTGACGGCATTTTCAAAGAGTGCCGCCCAACCCACAGCTGTGGAGACTAAAAAATCATGTTTCCTAATTTCCAATACCTACTAAAAGCCAAAATTTTTTATATACCTATCATTCCTTATGTTAGCTGATGCCAAATTGTTAAAACTTTTGTTAAAGATTAAGTTTTTAATAAAACATGCAGCAAAATGTGTGGAAAATAAATATTTTCGTAACATAATTTTCTATACAACCAATAAACAAAATACATAAGTAGGGTACTTTTGATGTGTTATAACTCGTAAAGATTATTAAAAAGTATACCTCGAAATAAGGTTTTAGTCTCAATCGACTATTTGATTTGTCAAATCTATCGTTAAAATCACAAAAACCTAATTCCAGGTTGTGAAATTCAAAAATAAAAATAGGTCTTTCAAATTGCTATTCCGAGGTAAATTTTTCACATACCTCAGAATTAGGTACTAGGTGAAATATTTGACGCCTAATGCCGTGGTTTTTTCAATATGTAATTTTTCCTCATTATAATTAATAAACCACTTAAACATGTATTACATACGGTAAAGAATATACTTTTTTCGAAAATTTTACACTAAAAATCATAACCTAGAACAGAAAAAATCATAATAACCCTTATTTAAAAAAGCTTGCTACTCTCGTGCACAGGGGCAAAAATGTATGGAAAGTGCACTTGGACCAGCCACCGCTACGAATTTAGCCAATTATTTTGGAATGTAAGCCCGTTCTAAGTCTCGTTTTTAGATTTATATATAAAAAAATATATTTCCTTATGACAAATAACTTTTGCAACAAAAAAGAACCTAAGAATCAGAAGTAAATGCTGTTTTTCTAAATACCACGGAGAAAGGTGCCACTTTTGGAATACCACGGATTTGGGTGCCTTTACCTTACTACAATAAGTACTAAAAAATTAACAATACTAATACAAAGTAGAACTACAATATAAAAAAATTAGCATTTCATTACGAAAAACGCCAGAATTTTGGCACTTTGGGAATGTCATGTTTTAGCGCTTGTCAGTAGTTTAATGTACATTGCAGATTGGCACTCAAGCCCTGTGTTCGCTAATCAAACCGTTAATGTATAACTAAGAAATGTGGCGCTCGTCTGAGCACAATTGTATCGTTCCATTTTCAGAGCGCCAATGCACAGTCCATTGTATAAAATGTCGTTGTGTAGATGTTATTTGTATTGTGGGTGTTCAATAAATTGATAATCATGCACGTCAAAGGTTAATTACTCTATCTAACCTCTGCTTTGCAATAAAATATATCATCCTATTTATAATATTCTACCTATTAACTTAAATGGGAAAGTTTTCATGTTTGAATCTATTTCCATCATGGTATTTATCTTTGGACTTAGCGCCGCTGTAACAGTTAGATCGATTTCGATTAAACTCGAAAAAGATATAGTTCATGATCAGATATATAGGTTACTCTCTATCAGGGTATGCGAACGAAGTAGTAGGCAAAAGCTAGTTGAATTATAAAACCAGTCGTTGCGAAAACGGTAAAATACTGCAAAAATTTACATTAGTTTCGAATAAATGCTCTAATTTACATGAAACTTTTATTTATAGACTGGTTTTGTAATATTACAACCCATCCTATATTTCATTTCAAAGAGCATAACATAACTTTAACTGCTACTTACTTATATTTTGATTTTCTTAGGCAAATTTTACAAAATATAGGTGTACGGAGGTCTTTTAATATAAGTATCTCTATCCTTAAAGAATCTACAACTCAATTCTAAGACATTTAAATGTAAAAACGGTGCTACTTCAATACACAATTGAATTGCTTACAAACTCGTGCGCCCAATGCCTAAAACATGAAACCCGTCGAGATAACAAAGAAAAATCATGTCTCGATCTTGCATCCAACTGTAAACTTTGACACGGAAGGTTTAAGGTACATTTTGGTGTGGTATTTTGTGTTGTATACGACCTTTTGGATAGGTGTACCGGAGGTTGTAAAGAGGTCAGTGATAAGAACGTTTGGCTGGGTGGAGGTCACGTGAAAAGTGGAAAAACTTCAATTGTATTTTTAACACCTCGATTTTATTACTCGGCTTAAGTAGTTGTTTTTTGCTTGATGCAAACGGGAAATTAAATTGTATTTTGGCGAATATTTTAGAGAATAATATAGGTTTGCAGCTCTACAAATTGTAGAGCTGCATATACAATACAATAATATACAGTAATACAATACTACAATAATAAATGCGCGTATTTTAACGGACTTTAAAAGAGGACGTGGTTTTTTTAAATTATAATATAGTCAGGATTTTTTGTGTTTTTTAACCTTAAATGGTTGGTAACCGGAAAAAAAACTACCTAACTCTACATGAAGTCTATTTTATTGTTGCGATCGGATCGGCTCTCTACCTCTAATAATAGACTCTCTCTTCGCATGTTTCTCCAGAATAAGTTGCTAAAGAGCTAGTTGATGATCCAAACAGGGAAATAATTCTATTAATAAAACGTAATATCATAAAATTTACAAACTGGCAGGTGAAGATACTTTTACAAAAAAATTATAAATAAAATAAATATACATGGTCATTTCACACAACGCTCTTTACTTACAAACTAAGCAAAGCTTGTAATATGGGAACTAAATTTCCGATAGAATACTAATATACTTTTTTTCTTTAAATAGTACCTTCTTATAATAATACATAGTAACACCCAGACATAACTCCCCCGTTCGTAACTATTGTGGCCAGATACGTTGCGTTGATATGGAAAACCGGCCTATTCATAAAAACATACGCAAAAACAAAAAAAAGTCGTGTTTTTGTGAGTACATAGATTGCTTAGTGTTATACAAACCAGAGGTCGTGCGGACTGCCGTTGGCCTCAGAGCAATGTCAATTATCACAATACATGTCGTTATCAAAAGATGTACTTACAAGAAGTAGAGCTTTGTTAACTTTGAAAGAATTAGATGATCCCGACTGTACGCTGACTTAAAGTTTTTTTTAACATGATCCAAAAAGCCTTATTACTCGTTATTGAGTCAAGGTTCAGTTTAACTAAAATAATTCGAGTTCGAAATAACTAAACTCGTCACGTTACATCACTATCAGTAAGTCTGACTTGAGATTGCATAGTGTAATAAGGCTTAAACGATGTCTCATTTGCTTGTTTGCCCTTTGTGCCCTACCACCTGCACAAGGGATGATATTAAGGATGTCACAGAAGAGATAAACCATAATGCTTTGTACAATTTAGGTGGTGGTGGATACCTACGCACTTATGAGGCAACCCCACCACCAACTGAATATTATATATTACTGAATATTTATGCAAAAAAAACTAAAATAAATACTGCTGGTTTTTACTGCACGTATATTTTGGAATACTTATTTCTTCTGAAACTACCTACTTACATCAAATTCTGTATCAATGATCTGTATCTGTCTCTCACAATTTGTGTTAAACTCTCCGACTACTGAATATTTTTTGTTTACTGAATATTGTCTGAATATTAACCATGCTAACCATGACCAAAATAATTATTTAATACAAATAATATAAAATATGTTTGAACTCGCTTTATAATCCTAATCTAATGTATTCTAATTGTACGCTAAGTGCTAATGACATTAAGGTCAAAGTGTCAGACGGGTCATGCGTACGCGCAGTGATGCACACTGCTCGCAAAAACTGACAAGGTAGTTATTACCTGCTGAGTAAATACGTAATGGATAAACATTCAGACACCTACAAGCATTTGCATAGTCTAGATGATTTATACAGCGTCAGATGCCACTTTTTACCCATGTCCCGATTTACTTTACGACGGCCTTTAGTGCCTGTGATATTTTTAAGATGAAATCTTCCCCAGCATCTGTATCTACCATCTTCTCAGCTTAGATACCTAAATCTATTTGATAATCAATTGACTGTTATATACCTCCGTATCTGAAACGGTATTAAAAACAAGTGCTTTTTAAAAATACTGATTAGCATAGATAAAATGGCATGTTCGTTTTTGTTGATAAATTACATTAATTTGCAAATAGATAACCCTAATTCGGTTTAAGACAAGGTTATACATGTACCTATGAAGAAAGTGAAACCTTACTGTCCACTATAGCGTCACAGTTTTTTTACCAAATGTAGTGCAGCCCCCGTATTCCAGTCTTTTGCTGTCAAGTTATATTTCACTGCCCAGTGTAATTTCTTCAGGTCACGTGGTACAATTTTGTACCACGTGATCATTCTTTTTAGACACTTGACAGCAAAATATGCGCGAAAACAAATTAAATGACATCATAATGTCACTATTTAGTCACAGAATAACTCTGAGTTAGTATGAACTGACCATGATTTAAAACTTTGCAGTTCAACTGAGATTGGAATCGCCCCCTAGCTCAAAAATAAAATTAGTTTGTCAGTTTCATTAAACTAACATCTTAACATAACATTTTCATTAACTAAGTGGACATTTAAGGTTTTATAATCTCATCAAAGTCAAATCAAATCAAGTAAATAAATTATAACCTATGCCACGAGTGCTTCGTGTGCAAATAAAACCTCAATAGGTACCTTAACATATTTTACAAGTAAATATAAGTTTTTGTACCTAGGTTAAAATACCTAATACAAGTCGTGGAAAATAAAATAGCAACATTAAAAGTATTAATTATTACCCCACAAACGATAAACGATACACATAATGACCGAGCCACGGCACATGACATAGCGGAAGGTCAAACACACAAAGGTGCAGGTATGTACGAATAGGTAGGTACGTAAGTATGTATCATTTGTCACGCGCGTGGAAACTATAGCGATAATTACCCTGTCGGAGACTGTGTTGTGTAATGTACACTTCGTGGAAAATAAAGCGGTGTTCCAGTAATTTCTCTACAAAATGGTCACACAAAGAAACAGTGCGGTGTGCTTGTAATAATGGCGGCAGTTTACTAAGCTTTTATTATGAAAAAATGTGGTCAAAATTTAAATAAGCGATATAACATTATTATAGAGAAATAGAGAAAATTATATACGAGATCCTGTCAGGTTTACTAACAAAAAAGTGAATTATTCCCTTCTGTCACCCAGATCTGTCACCCTAGGGAGACAGATTGGACAAAAATGTACAATTTGTCCCCCTTTTTCCAGCATGGTATGCGGTATAATAAATGCAAGCTTTGGCTATAATTTTTTAACATCTCTAAAGTAAATGAAAATAAAATGAACTTTAAGGAATTTGGCGAAATTAATATTCCGAATGTGTAGGTTTATAGCCAAATAATAAAATGAAATCAACATATCAAACTTAAAACCAGAACCAGATTTTATCAAACAAAATGACTTAATTTGTCACAAAAAAATACATGGTTATGCAATTCATTTAATATCCACGGAAGTAGCTAGTTTTAATTAATGTGATTAATCAAACAATAATTAATTCAGACGACTTTTGAATGTGAAATGACAATTATGTAAAAAACGGAAATAATGAGGTCTAATAATTTCATAACCGTTTTTCGTGACTCGGTGTGTATGACGTATCTTTAAAAAAGTCGGTTTCTAGTTTTTACACCTAAGTAAATGATGGAACAAGCCGATGGCCCACTTGATGTTAAGCGGTACCTATAACGATGCATTGCCTCACTGAGTCGTCTAATTCTCTTAAAAAAATATCAATTTGATTTTATAAAGAGAATTGCCCTTCGGTTTACTGAGGAAATACCTACTCCAGATCTGACTTATGTCCAACATCAATGCATAAGTAGTTTCGTTATAGGTTTTCTGCAAATCGCTACATTGTAAGCATACCCAGAATCACCTCCTGGGGCCTTATTCTCACTTCGGCAGAGATTTTACTCTAATTAGGGATGACGTCATATCTCGGCCAAAAACTCGTTTCATCCACTGGTGACAGGGGTTTTCAACGTCATTTTGACGTCATTCCTATTAGTGTAAAATCGCTGCCAAAGTCAGCATTAGGCCCCTGTATAAGTGTACGAACTGGATATAAAATTCGATATACAAAAAGGTACCAAATGGCTAAAACCCGGTCAAAGAGTCAGGCTAGGTATAAACAGAAGAGGTTCTATTACATTTATCTATCTATCTATCTATGTATGACGTATGTCGACTGTGGTGACGTAGTAACAATTTCGAGTCAAATAGACGGCCATCCTCTATTTGACAGTCTTGAACCTCTGACCGTTGTAATAACAAAGTACAAATCAGTGCAGTAGTCATGTACGGTGAAAACGTAGCATTCCATCGCCAGCGGCGCGTGCGCAGCTTATTAAGCACCTGGTATACCTGCCGTGACCTTACCAGGCGGTCACCACATGACATACGCACACATACGGAGCTCGTGACGCAGTTTATAGGTTCAATGAGTTCTGTGTCAGATGACTCCTAGATGGAGTCATGGTGCCATATTTCCTGTCCTGTCCAGCAGCTGATGATGGCGATGAAAATTTTGTTTAGAAGACTATTAATGGTCCATTATAGACTACCAGCCGCCGTATGCAAATCTTTTGCTGTCAAGTTATATTTCACTGCCCAGTGTAATTTCTTCAGGTCACGCGGTACAAAATTGTACCACATGATCATTCTTTTTAGACACTTGGCAGCAAAAAATGCGCGAAAACACATCAAATGACGTCATAATGTCACTATTTAGTCATAGAATAACTATGAGTTAGTATGAACTAACCATGATTTAAAACTTTGCAGTTCAACTTTGATTGGCATACCCCTGCAGCAGCTGCCATGAAAAGTTTAGAAAATACCATTATCCAAGCCTATAATGCCTACCGAGTCACAAAAATGTGTCATGTCATACCCACCGAGGCATTATTTTTTATCCAGAAGTGTGCTAGTATGAAACATACTCCTATAAGTAAATGTGCTTTGGCAAAGCACAAACGAATTTGTCAAAAACTCTGTTAGTGAGTGACGTAACATTGAATAAACATTGATTTACACCATTCATCAATAGATTTTAAAGATGTCTTCTTTAGATAATTTCATAATTACTAGCTGTCATAAACATTTTGACAGAGAAACTAAAATAAGATGGACTTGAAAATCGTAAGATCGTCTTCCTAACTCGTTTTGCCGATAGGTCCATCTGTCAGATGAGCCATAAAATAATGTTTTATGTGTCCTGCCTATAATGGCTTCCGGTAGGCAAATTACGGTTAAAACAAATTCATTAAACGTAAATATTTTACGTCGAAAGGTTATATCAGAGCGATGGAAATCAATAATACAGATGAGTTAAATTATTGCATGTTATTAAATTTGCATTAGGTTTATTATTATTTAAATTAAAATACGTAGCGCTACCGTTTACCTAAAGATTTAAAATTACACTGATTTTAACATTCCAATAGTTTTTTAAAGTAAAAAATACATAAATTTTCAGGTAAAAGTTTCAAGTAGGTATCAACTTTGATTTGACTAAAAATGTCTACGATTACAGTAGGTATTTATATTTATTGGACGTATCAATAAGTTAATTGCAGATCGTAAGAATACCGTAAGTGACATAATTTGGACCGTAAAATTCCAAAAGGCGGTACAGGTAGTTACTGCTAATTACCGTAATACATCACTCACCAAAAGCGATACCACCGTATCAGCATTCCCATTACTGCAGCTACCTTCGACACAATGCCCACGTCAATCCAAATACATCGATAACTCATCAATTCGACAGCGTGCAGGTCGCAACCTATCGGGCACTGATCCAGGCCCCTTCGTTAGGCACGTCCACCAATCGCGATTAAACGTCAATTAGATCCATTGTCGCTATTCTCCTCATAAATAACCGGATCGGCATTCCACTAGCGGACAGTTTACCTCCTTAAATGACACGTCACTGTCTCATTTACCGGTGTTTGAGGAAACTATCGGTGAATTTCGAAGGGTCGAATGCGGTTCCCGTATCTAGAATCACGTCTTTCAATTAATTGGCTTAATAATATGCAATTATATCTATAGCGTAATTAAATATGTGGTGGGTATCTTTTACAAACTAGCTAGGTTATTAAAATCATAGCAATTTGAAGTTATACCTATCAAACACCGCGCATAGAATTTAAACTAATACGAATGATAAAATTGACTTTAGAAATAAAAGCTTTCTTATCTTTATTTCTAAACAAAGTCTCCTCATGAGAATGAAACCACCTTTCTTGTCTGAGGTGGACATTACCCGCAGTTCCTGGAAGTTGTCATAAAAGCTAATCATTAGAAATTGCGCGCGTTTAAAAGTCTAATAAACCTATCTTAAGATATTACACGTTTCAGACACAATACAGTAATAGATAATACATTAGTTTCACCAGGGGTCGTCAACCTACGAACTGTTTTGTGCAATATGCGACTTACTGTGTTTGGTATTCTGGTCAGCTGCGGTGACAATACGACCTAGAATGACCTGCTGGGTAAACGGACTAATATGGAGCAGCTACTTGTGTCAAGACAAAAACATGACTGAACATTTTTGAGGTAAAAAACTTGGAACGTAAAATGTAGGGTAAGAGTTTTGGTAGAAAACTTTTTTAACACATAAAGTAAAATGCAGTCAATCTTTATGTGACACGACGTGTTTCAGAACTGATAATCACACTCAAGGTCACACTCTGGGAAAAAGAGCAACCCGCACCACCTGGTTTTATCACAGAAGAACATCTGCCTCCAGGACGTGACCTTCCATGGCCAGTGTGGAGATCCCTTAACCGACTCCGAACCCAGGTTGGTCGCTCTAGGGAGAGCATGTGTAGATGGCTATCGCGATCCTGCTCTCAGCCAATGTGACTGCGGGGTCCCCATCCAAACGATGTCCCATCTACTCATTTGCCCCTTGTGCCCTACCACCTGCACAAGGGATGATATTTTGGACGCCACAGACGAAGGGGTAAAAGTGGCGAAGTTCTATTCGAACTTCGTCTAGTGTGTTGTCACCATTGACACGTAAGAAGAAGAAGAAGTGATAATGTAAGGCTAAATGTCATTGTATATAACCACGAATAAAAACTCATTTTTTATTTCCATATAAGTAAAGCTTTTTGTTTCAAATTTCTTTAATAGTTTTGATAACCTTTAGATCTATAAAGTACTGTTTTTTGGGTTATCAGCCCTCGTATGCCAATCTTTTGCTGTCAAGTTATATTTCACTGCCCAGTGTAATTTCTTCAGGTCACGTGGTACAATTTTGTACCACGTGATCATTCTTTTTAGACACTTGACAGCAAAATATGCGCGAAAACACATCAAATGACGTTATAATGTCACTATTTAGTCACAGAATAACTATGAGTTAGTATGAACTGACCATGATTCAAAACTTTGCAGTTCAACTTTGATTGGCATACCCCTGCAGACCTTGTGATAAAAAATAATTAAATAATAAAAATTAATTATAAAAAAAATTAAATAGTCTTTCCTTCACAAACATCACAATCCCAAAACTCCTTTACGACCTTTTTTCAGAGAAGCTTACACACGCATATTCTATAATTCCGTGAATTACTAAAATTGTTGTAAACGATTGTCACAATCGTGATCTTGTCATTTCTCGCAATTCTGCGCGTGGGGCTCGATGTTCAACTGACTCAATTGGACATCAAATTTCCCTACACAAAGGCCAAACTACCGTTTCTTTTTCAACAAGTTGAATTGTCTTTTGTCAAACGGTATGACATGAAGTAATTGGTGCTATTACCGTGTACAATAGAATTGGGCGGCCACGCATCTCTGCGTGAAATTGGCTTTTTAAATACTTTCTAAACTCTCGTCTTGTCTCCCTGAGCAAAAGTTTACTACGTTATTGATTTGCGGGCAATTTTGTTTCAGACATACTGCGTGTATTAAAGACATACTGTATTTCATTATGATTGAAAAAGATAAGATAAATCTTTGTTTACATATAAAATATATATTTTATACTACTACTATTACTTTACTACTTTTATATACTGGGTGTTACTATGTATTATAAGTATGTATTTACAAAAAAAAAAGTATTTAAGTATTCTATCAGCCATCTAGTTCCCATATTACAAGCTTTGCTTTAGTTTGGGACTAGAGGGCGTTGTGCGTAAAGTCCATGAATATTTATTATTATTTATTTATTTATTTAAAGATACATGTGAACTATAAACGCCCCAAATAGGGGTGGTACATACACAAGTGGCGATCACAATAGGCCAGAAGGCCGCAGTGATATCATAGCCGCAAAAAGCTAATAAAAAAAAATACATGTGTCTTTTTATGTATTTGTTTTATAATTATTTTTAATGTATTGTGCTGTTGTGTGTGTGTCCCAAAATAAATGTCTTTTCTTTCTTTCTTTCTATTTGTACCCAACAGATATTTACAGATGTGTAATTAAGTAGGTACATAATAACAGTAAGTAAGGTGCAATCAAAAACAGCCTACCTGGTCGACAATTTGCTTGGGGGCAAAATGGTCCCCGTCTCAGCATACGGCTGCACTATACACAAGTAGGTACCCAGGTATAATACAGCGCTGCCCCTGTATTCCAATCTTTTGCTGTCAAGTTATATTTCACTGCCCAGTGTAATTTCTTCAGGTCACGTGGTACAATTTAGTACCACGTGATCATTCTTTTTAGACACTTGACAGCAAAATATGCGCGAAAACAAATTAAATGACATCATAATGTCACTATTTAGTCACAGAATAACTATGAATTAGTATGAACTGACCATGATTTAAAACTTTGCAGTTCAACTTTGAGATTGGAATCGCCCCCCTGGTTTTCAGACGGAGCCGATGCCGTCAGTGAAGCCACGAACATCAGAAGAACCGTATAATAACTACAAACAAAGATATGATTATCTAATCGGTTGTAACTTGTATCACGCTTTTTGTCCTTCTAACAAGTTTAACGTTCGTTATACCACTTTTCACGTCTGATAGCACAACAGAACCCGTAGTCTCAAAGTACAGTAATTTTATTGATTCGCGAAAAGTGATTCGCAATATTTATATAGAAAATAAAAGTTTTCGATTCACTTGCTAGTCGAAAACTATTTTTCATACCAAAATCAGGATGATGATAGTATTCTGACGTCAAACTTGTTAGGAGGTAATTAATATCAAAAACAGGTGTTAATAATAGATATTATTTATTAGACACCGGTTTATTAAAATCATTGTTTTAAATCATGTTGCATAAAATTACCCAACCAATATTATAGTAATTTGTCCCAACGTTACAGCAGTTAAGCTTTGGTTTCGAAAGTAACGGTGGACGTCATTTGACAAATGTAATATGTATTGGATTTTATTTTATAATTGAGTCAGAAGCAAAGGTAGCAACATCCATGTCTACTAAAATGACGGTAGGCATTTTTTTTTGTTTTCTTTGCGTGTAGCAGCAGAATAGTAATTATGAGTTATATCGTACGCTCTAAGAGCCAATTTACACACTCTTGAGTACAAATGCGAGAAAGATACTATATAGGCAGTGGTTACCATTTAACATCTGGTGGGCCATCGACTTGTTTCATCATAAAGTTGTATAAAAAAGATACATGCGATACTCACACGTCGTCGAGCCGTCGCGCAGTGTAACTCTACTGCTACTAACTCGCCACCTTACTTATGTGTTTGTAAATGCTGCTAGGCTTTGTGTATAAAGCGAGTGTAAAACGTCTGAAAAAAAAATGGCACACGCGTACGAAGTCGCGGATAGTAGAACATAATTTTTAAAGACTTTGGCTTTAAAACGGTTGCGAAGGCTGATTTACAACGGTAACAACTTCTTAGGATCTCTGAGCTTAAACTTATCTCCTAAATCTCAGCTTCTGTGCATAAAACAGTGCAGTAATTCACGGTAATTGCGTAAATTACAAGACAAGTTACTGTTCTACTTCGTAAGAAAGATATAATATCTTTATGGTGGTTACTTAACATGACTTAAAACTAAGCTACATTAAAAAAAGTTGGTATCCTTTGACATTTCTTAGTTACATTCAATAAAAAGGTTACATGGTCTCTTAGTTACAGCATTAGGTGTAGAAATCAAAAGCTAATTAGCTAGCTGTATCTTAAAAATTAAAACATCATCCACAATATAGATTCTCTCAATTTTTTTAATAATATGAAGAGTATTACTTGGATTTTTTATATGACGATTTTGGTCACATGTATCATTTTTCATGTTTTTTTTAGAATTCGAATTTAGTTCGACATTTTTTTAGTGCTCAGTGAGGCAATCCGTTGTTACGACTTCATATCAGGTGGGCCATCTGATTTGTCCATTACTTTATTCTCATAAAAAATTGTTGGTCTGTGTGCGTGCGGTGCACTGCTTGCTATGACATGGTTGTCAGTTTGATCAATGTTTACCTAGGTTGATGACAACGAAAACCATCAGCATAATCAATGGTTAAAGTAACCGGGCGTTATGTGTATTACGCCCACTCATTGGTGGACTTAATACTCATAATACTATGCACTTAATACTCATTGGTGGAAAACGATATACCAAGATAAATTAACGGGTTTACGGCGATCGTAAATAGAGAAAATAGAAGTTGAGATGATTATATGTGCCATAAATTATTACTTTCATTGAAATAACTAAGGTACATAGGTGTTTCTATTATGCAGTCCTACTATCGAATAGCATTATATAGATACTTTAGTAAAAAGATTTTTTTATGAATGAGTAAATGTATTGCTTAGTTTGCAAGCTTTTCTTAGTTTGGGTCTAGAGGGCGTTGTGTGTAAAGTCTATGAATATTTATTTATTTATTTTATTATATTAATGTTATATTATACTAATAAATGTAAGTACCATTAAAAATTTGAAAGAAAGTGTGATTAATTTTTATTTTATTTTCCAGTTCGGGGCACTGTATTAGTTGTAATTTTCTTGGTTAAAAAATATGTAGCTGCCAAAAATATCGATTGTTTTTTTTTGTCAATGGTACCTACTACAAGTACCTAAGTATATAACTCTTCCTGCTTCGTAGAACTCAATGCTCTCAACCAGTGTGGTCGAACAAATAATGACGAAATGAAAACAGGTCGGTGATATGTCATCCATTTTTGGATCGGTCCGATGAGGCCTTCGATCGTTTCCGCCACTCACCCTGCGCCGGCGCAGGCGCTGCTTTCGCTCTGGTTTTTCACGACCTCTTGCACTTCTCAGGGCTGACAAAAATGCAACTGAACTTTGCGCTTACTATAAAATATTTAAAAGTGTTATAAAAATAATAGTAGTTATATGTATACGGAAATGGGCGGAACTTGCCAAAGATCGCGGGAAGTGGAAGACGAGGGAGGAGACCTTTGCCCAGCAGTGGGACAGTATTGGTTAACAAAAAAAAAATATGAAAAGCCTACATCGATGGAAAAGGTTTTTTAAAAAGAAACCTAAATAAGTACATATTTAATTCTTATTAATTATTTAAGTTTAGATTAATGCTCAAAAATGAGCCTGGCTTTTATTCCGGAACGTCGCTTTAGTGAGTGTCGCTGTCGACTAAGTACAGCCAATTTTTTCATTATTCTAAAACAATACTCAATCAACGCTCATAAGCATACAATTCATTTGTCATTTTTCTAAGAAAAATCATAATATCAATCAATACTCAAGCCTTCTCGCAACCAGCATGCTTCAGTAGAGGTTCTGCAGGGGTATTCCAATCTCAGTTGAACTGCAAAGTTTTAAATCATGGTCAGTTCATACTAACTCATAGTTATTCTGTGACTAAATAGTGACATTATGATGCCATTTAATTTGTTATCGCGCATATTTTGCGGTCAAGTGTCTTAAAAGAATGATCACGTGGTACAAAATTGTACCACGTGACCTGAAGAAATTACACTGGGCAGTGAAATATAACTTGACAGCAAAAGATTGGAATACGGGGGCTGTTATGTTATCGACTGCAAATGACAGACATAATAATGTAATAATTTTTCTTGCCTTGAAAAAAACTATTTAACAATATTTTTTGTACTTAATTCTTTAACCAAGAGGAAGTGACAACCCTACATCGCCGCAAGTAATCTCAGTAGAATGCTCTTGTTTTGACGGTTCACTTTCAAAAAACAAACTGTATCGACCAGTTTAACCGTACGGTCAGTCGTCGATTACAGACATTATAATCCGGCATCTTTTACTACTTTGTATTAACATGTTTTATACAACTATAGGTATATGTTGGAACAAGCCGATGAACGCGGTAACCACTGCCTATAACAATACATTGCCTTACTGAGGACGTGCTCTGTGATACATTGCACTGCGCCCATCATAGTGAGACATAAAGGTGTTTTTTTTTTTAAATATAATATAGAATGTCCTTTGGCCACAATCTCACCTGATGGTAAGTGAAGAGGGCGACATGATGTTAAGTCTCATGTGCCTGTAATTACGCCGACACAATTACCTTCCTTTTCTCTTGCCATTTATAAATCGCGGGTAACGCATTTAAACCTCTTTATACCAACATCATTGAAATTTTGCAAAAAAAAAGAGATATTTAGGTATCTCTTCTTCTCTCTCTTTAGTATGATATCTTTCGATATGCATTTAGAACGACTAGCATTTCGACATGATTTAGAAAAACAGCTGGTTTCATTAACACTGGGAAAAACTTTTATTTCCTCTTTAAAAGCACGTAAAACTAATTTGTGCATAAATTCTCACGATATATTTTCATAGGTCTCTAAAAATATGTCGTAGATAATCAAGCTATAAAAGCTACTATTCGGTCAAAACTTGTGCCTAATAGTTTTAAATTACATCGTTCTTACTCATTTTCGTTGAGAATTCTCAAGTAATAAAATAAAACAAAGATTTTGTTTCTGTTAAAACGTTGACAGCTGAAGACGTCCGTAAGGAAAGAAACTTCTAAACCATCTTATCACCTTTGCTTAGTTTGGGACTAGAGGGCGTTGTGTAAAGTCCATGAATATTTATATTTATTTATTTATCTCAATTTTTTTTCAAGTCCGGAATTCTACTTCCCGTCAAAGAAATAAATGACACCTTGGTTAGAAAATGCAACACTTTTGACACTCTGGACGCTATGTGTCATGTCTATTTCAAAATGACATTGTGTTGAATCGAATGACAGGTTTTAAAACGCCCGGCATTGACGGTGACAGTTTTTTATAAAACCAAAGCTTAAACTATTGATCCGGAACACGCTATCGAACCTGGTATGTCTCTGTTTTTTTTTACATTTCATTTTAAATCGGTTCAAAGAGCACAAGAAATTTTAGACAGATCATAAAAACATCTTAGTTATAAAACCACGGGTTCCGCGTGAAAAGGTAATTTTGACCACAATCTGTTTTTGTAACATTGTCAATTTGCTAGAATAGAACATAGAAAGCAATAAAAAACCTGCCAAGGTACTTTAAAAAACATAAAAAAAACGTATATTTCGCAAAGTTTTCTAATAAAAATGTTTATGGTGACAGACCTTAAAATATTGTACCCAATCATAGAATTTATGGAAATAAAGATCTTATGAGATGGTCTAATAAAAAAGATTTCAAAGCCAGCGCCTCTTGTTTTTAGTAAAATAAGGTACCTACCTACTTCGTAACTGTAAAATAAATAAAAATAAATATTTATGGACATTTCAAACAACGCCCTCCAGTCTCAGAATACTCTGATTTCAAGACATTCTACTTTATCGTTTGAGAACCAGAAGTAAATTATAGAAAATCAATTCTAAAAACTCGTGAAGGTATCATCGTGAGATCCCCTAACACGAATGGTACAGCCTAATGTCGTGACGTGCACTTGACAGTCGCGACACCTGCGCCCGCGACTAATCGCCGAAAAATGGGTCTTCACGACAAACGTCCACTTGCATGTCTACTGAGTAGCGAGTCTAGGTTACTTATACATTTTTTATTATGATTATAAGGTCCGTTTTCGCATTTACTGCTCAAGCAAATCCAGACTCAAGCAAAGATTTTATTTTTACCGTTTTGTATGAAAATCTTCACCTGTTAATGAGAATATGAGTCTAACAAGTAGCGCTCTCCATTTTCTCCGCTTATCGTAACGTGATAAGAAAACCTTCGAATTCGATTCTCGATTTTCGAGAGTCTAACTCAGACACGGCACTATAGTTAGGGTTGTAGGTACACACTTTACCAATCCGATTTTTTGCTGTTGTTTGAAAGAAATGGTTCAAAGAAGTCTGTGGTGTCAACCTGTGTCCACGACGAATCACTTCACGACTTCACTTGTTCTGCAGTGACGTGGCTGATCGTGACCTGCACCTGCCATGCACGTGACATTCCTGGTGAGAACTGTCACTGAGTTTTTGTGACATGATTTTGGGAAATAGCTTTTTTAGCGTATAAACGATTGACGAAAAAAGCTGTTAAAGAATTTCTATGGCACGTAATATTTTCATTTTATTTTAATTTAATGCGAATATACAGGGTTATTTCACAATACGATTTTAGCGCCAAAAAACGTGACTTTATTGTGCACAAAAGATGCTAAAACTTTTTTGGGTTTTTCATATTCATTCCATTTTGTCAAAGTTTATCATGCCATAGTAACAAACTTAGTAATTCAATTCAGTTTTATGAATCTTGTACATTACCATATTGGGGTTAGTCTCAAAATCCCCTTTGAGTCGTGAGTACATGTACCTAATTAATAAATCCCTGTCAGCGAACAAGAAAAAGATGATAAGTAAGAATCGCGTTTTAGTAAACTTTCCATATTCCTTGTAAAGTCAATTCACATATCCTCAGGTTTTACAAGTGGCGATTGCAAATATCAAATGTTTTAAAACTGCTTGCAAATGAAAATGTTGTTGATTCCGTTGAATGTTGATGCTCCAGTAGGTACACAAACAATATATCAAGTTGTATGTAAGTAAGACATTCCTTGGGTCGGTGGTACGACCTCGCCACGCGCTTGTGATTCTGCGCACGCGCCGGTCGGGCATCCGCATAACCTTATACCACCGTACATCGGCAGAGTAGGGTTATATTTAAATAAAATATTGTTATAGAAACAATAGGAATGAAAGAATTGTGGTTCTGCCCCCGTATGCCAATCTTTTGCTGTCAAGTTATACTTCACTGCCCAGTGTAATTTCTTCAGGTCACGTGGTACAATTTTGTACCACGTGATCATTCTTTTTAGACACTTGACAGCAAAATATGCGCGAAAACACATCAAATGACGTCATAATGTCACTATTTAGTCACAGAATAACTATGAGTTAGTATGAACTGACCATGATTTAAAACTTTGCAGTTCAACTTTGCAGTTCAACTTTGCTTGGCATACCCCTGCTGTATAGTTGACATTCTTACCGTGACCATATTTTTTAGTAAATTGAATTGATTTTACAAACTACACCCAGTCTCAGTGTGTGTTACTAATTGGTTAGGTATTGTATAAAATTCAGAACTATGTTAATAAAAACACACTAACAGACATAATACCTACTCATAATCTAAAATTAAATTAATCTTATAAGGTACTTTGACTACGTTGGTTCTATGTAAATTATTTAATACATTGAACTTGCCAAATCACCTTATGGTAAACAAAAGTATGTCAGAAAAATATAAAAATGATGGTATAAAAGACTTCTCCAGATTTCTTCGACTTTAGCAGTTTCTGAGCTATTAACAGAAGCCACAAAGTTCTAAAAGCTTGGTCACTCTGTATACCTTGCGCTACTTATTCTACTGTACTATGTTGCAGGTCTCACATAACCTCTGTATGCGTGCGTTTGCGCACTTGATCTATCGCATGATACGAGAATAAATTCACTTTATCTGTTCGTAATGGACTTAAAAAATAAATTAGGTGAAAACTAGGCAATTCCGATTCCGTTGGTGTGCATAAGAAGTGTTGACCTAGCTATGGAATTTGGAAAGAATTTCTGTTTTGAAACGAAATTCTACTGTGCCCTGCTATGAATATAAGCGTATTTTTGGTTGAATATACTAGGTACTTCCTATAGTATTAAAACTTAACTTTTTGCTGTTATGCACGACATCGACTCCTATTAAAAATATCGTTGTCGGGGCTGACACGGTGCGGTGTGAAAGCGTCTTTACTAAATATATGACAATAGCTCTCTGACGATATCGTGTAAGTGTCGTGTCGTCAGTGTCGTTGACAGTATAAAAACAGCCAAAATTTGGTCTTCTGATCCGTGTTATTACCTACTTTATGCTATTACTTTCAGGAATTGAAAACTGTATTTATTTACCTCAAGTTTTTGTTTCACGCTTAGTCAATGTTTATATGCGTAAAATTCCACAGCAAATCTCGTTAGCATTTTGGTAAACTTCGCGACAGAACCTAATTATTTTGAGCAGAAAATCAAAAAAAGTGGTTTATTTTTTTTATCGTCCCACTTTACTTAATCAATAAAAACTGTCTCAAAATAAAAACAAAAGTCCGCGGTGAGAAGCTTCTTGGTGGTAACCTGAGATTACGGATCATTTTTTATCTGTTCCGCCAGAGATGAAACAAGGGAAATATTCCAATGGGGTATTCCAGCGATCACTGTAAAGATTAGGGCTTCTTTTCTAATTTATGGCCTCGGCCCCCGTATGCCAATCATTTGCTGTCAAGTTATATTTCACTGCCCAGTGTAATTTCTTCAGGTCACGTGGTACAATTTTTTACCACGTGATCATTCTTTTTAGACACTTGTCAGCAAAATATGCGCGAAAACACATCAAATGACGTCATAATGTCACTATTTAGTCACAGAATAACGATGACTTAGTATGAACTGACCATGATTTAAAACTTTGCAGTTCAACTTTGATTGGCATACCCCTGCTGTCCGTCATTTTAACATACAATATTACCAGTCTCAAGTGAATAATATGAAACAATTTTTAGTCAAGTCGTGTCATTCGCCAATTCATTACGGTTTGTTTTTCAAGTCTCTAATAAGTCAATTGCGAACTTTTCAAATATAACTTGGACATGCCCCGAGCGACTGCATGACGTAACACCACAGTAGAATGTACTTAGTTCCTGGATCTTATTGCATGGGCTAATCACCAAAGGCTTATCGCTTAGGAAATAAATAGAAATTTGACATGCCCCAGACCCCACACTCTAGTTACGTCCACTCTGCCGATTCTGCCGGTCGTTCCGCGCGACTGGCGGAGGTCGCGACTCGACGCGACCGGCGACCGCGACCGGCGACCGCAGGACGTGACACCACGGTGGGAACCCGTAGGATGCACACGATGATAGCTTCCTGGATTTTATTGTTTGGACTAATCACCAAAGATGCGGTTTAAAAGAAAACTTTTCATCTTTACCCGCCTATTATAATCGCTAGAAAATAGAAACACGTCAAAAATATTGGGTAAGTCTCAGAGTATAAGTATGTCATTTCCATAAATTTTGATTAGATTTTTATGCAGTAAAAAGAAATAAAAAAAAATTAGCACCATTTTTTTTACCGTATCTATATCGGATACTATTACTACTTCAATGGTTGTTTTTATATTATTGCCGTTCACTTTTCTCCCAAACAAGTAGTATATAAGATACATTACACTTCATGTATTTCAAAAGATGACGTGAACACGTAACACCAGTGCACTGCATGCGGTGTAAGCTGACTCCTCGCGGTTTGAACTCCTCACGACCGGCTTTCGCTGGCAACCACTTACAATCCTTGCAAATAACACGACCTACCTGTTGACAGCCTACAATCGCGAAATGTATGAAAATGACTTTTCCTAACAAAATGTCACGTGACCTTACATTGCCTTTTCTCTCTAGTTCTCGATTGTCGCAGATTGTGTAAAAGTGTTACCTTTTCCAAAACAAAACTGGACCGGAACACATAAAAATGGTTTCCAAGAATAAAGACTGTATTTTACTGTAGTAGTTACATTTAACATTAAGGGCGGCTTGTACCAGAATCGCTAAACGCGTTTAACTCTTAAATAGTATTTAGCGAGTTTTCAAGTCATACAAATACGTCAGATTTAAATCGATTTAGCTGTTAAACACGTTTAGTGATTCTGGTGCAAGACGCCCTTTGTGAATGATGATGAAACCAAGTTTCAAAAACGTTTTAACACTGGAAACTAAATACTCGTCATTTTCTTTTTCAAACTATGATGTGACTATTCATTTATTCAATTCAATTAATTAACACGATGTTAAAACCAATTACATTAATTAATACTAATAGTCAAGAAATAGATTACAATGTCAAAATTATATACCTACATTAGATTAGAATTATTAATATAAATTTAAAATTATTTTATATAGCAACACGTTCACAAAATTGCAGACACTCGCATAGTGTCTTACTATGATTAGATTCAATCATAAAAGTAATATATTGATGTAAAATTATGATTAAAACTATGAAACAATTATTTTTTTTTAGAAAAAGTGATCTACTTCTGGTGCTGACTGTACCGCGGCAGAATATCACACCTAGAATCGCTTATAATGAATTAATACCAAACTTTCTGATTTCGATAAATCTTAGAATTAGGTGTGATTGCGATCAAACTTTTTATAGACAAATGTATTAAAATAAAACTCAGGACTCAGGCTCTGGAGAAGTTAGGCGCCAGTTGTCGACCACCATATACTTAATATACGGTGAATACTGGGAGGTTTATATAAAACCGTCGGGACCACATCCGAGCCGTCGACCCGTCATGTCCCCCGACCCGTCAACCATCTTGAATAGTAATCGTATTCGTGTCACTCTCCGAGTGTCAATGAGTCCCACTTCCGGTTTACCACTACAATAGTAATACTTAATCGTTGGACGGCTATCAAGTACTTATTATTGTACAGTCGGCTACAATTTTAAACGTATCGTAACATTCGTAGCGTAACGCTAGCGCATGCAAGATACACTGCGCGGTGACGGTACAACGTTTGGCAGTCGAGCTGGCGTTGACGCGCAATATGATTCCAATACATTAGGTTTACGTAACGCAGCGATTGTCAGATTTGTTCGTGACTACCCCTCTGTTCGTGGTAATGTTGACGTGGTAACCAGAGGGGTTAGCACAGTTGAGCTATCTACAAACCGTTGCAAACGATTTATAGATAGCTCAACTGATTCAAATCTGTACCAATCGGAAGAATAAGTAATAAAAAAAACATAAACATAGTAGAACGGATTTAAATTGTTCACTGACTATTACAGAACATACGATTATCGGATGAATTCTAATTTCAAACGCTGTAAAATTTTAGATAAGAACACTTGTAATAAAACCAGTTATCACAACGTAAAATTTTTTTATTATTTTTAGTACGTCTACAATGAGTAGGTATGTATAAACTATTGAATATTCTATGGAGTAGCGTGTATAGTGGCAAATTACACCAATTACTAGTTGTAATCGATATCGATGACGTAAAAGTAATACATAATTAAATGTATATTATTGTACCATTTTGTACCCTTACCGGGTGCAATATGACCAAATAGTGCCTTAGGCAGGGGGGGTCATTTTTAGTACCTCACTTATATACTTGGAACCATAAATAAATCTCTTCCAAAAACTTTGTTGGTTAAAGTGTCCATCAATATGGCCGACTTTTCTATTATTTATTTATTTTAAAATTTCACCTAAATAGGTAGTGCTAGGAGAACTTAATGCTAAAAGCATCGTCTGCCAGTCTTCCTGGGCGTGCAAAAAGATGGTGTGGCGTGTTTTTAAAGGTACTAAAACTGATAACAAAAATTTAAATTAATACATATATAAAAAAAAGAAAAAGAACACAAAAGATATATCAACATAAATATATAAATACTATTTATATATATGTTGAACTAATCGTGTGATCGCGAAAAAAAGTCAGCTTTTCAGAAGGGTTGTAATTGCCTGTCCCCGGTCTAGCCTCACCCCAATGTAGTTTACCAAGTACCTAGTATTTTTGCGTTAAATCAATGCCGGTACTGTACAAAAAAAGTTATTTATAACTACTTTATTGTAGGTAGCTTTATTCTATCAAGATTATGTTACTAATTTCAAAATAAATGTTTTTTTAGACTTTGAAGCTATTGACAATACTCATTGTCGTTTTATGAAAGGATAATTATATTTGCAAAGACGATCACTGACTGATATCAGCTTAGGGCATGCACCTTGTCGCAAAGGACGAACAGGTTGAAAAATAAAAAGCCTAGAATCGCAGGTGAAGGTCAATCTTTATAACAATAATCCACAAACATAATAATATTATCGCAGTATAAATTATGGAGGTAATTTATTATTAACCGACTTCAAAAAAGAAGGAGGTTCTCAATTCGGGTGTTTTTTTAATGTTTGTTACCTTTGAACTCCGTACCGATTTCAAAAATTCTTTTTTGATCTAAAAAGATGTACTTCCCGGTTGGTCCCATCAATTTTCATCAAAATTGGTTCAGTAGTTTGGCTTATACATAGAAATACGTGGAAAAAATATGCCATCTACCAGCACGAAATTGCGTATTTTGCTTTCCTGAGACTTTTTAGTGGTGTTTATGGTCACTAGAACATTCTCATTGAACTGCCATAATCATCATCATCTGATGATGAAGCCGGTAGTCGAATTGAGGTCGGTTTTACTAGTTTTTTAAACTTATAAATTGTTTCCATAAGTTTTATAACATAATTTTATTTAGGGTTGACTCAATTCATATTGTTCCACACAAAAACGAGATAAGGACATTTAGAACCTTTTTCAAATTCTAATAAGGTACTAACATAAAAATAATTTGAAAAATTCAAACCATGTTAAGTAGTAAAAATAGTATAAAAACTTGCCGTTTTTCTTTAATTGATAACTGTAAGTAGAAATTAATATTTGCGGGTAAGTGTTGCAGGTTTGTCTAAGATGAGGTGTGGTGAGGAAAATATAACATGGTATAACCAATTTAAAATACCTTTCTATGTGTCCTGCTGGGCTTAATACACTTCTAGTGCTCTTCATTACGTTTATCTGCCATAGAATTCAATTACACTACCAGAGTATCTACTTAGAAGTAATAAAGTTTACGTACTACACTTCTGAGATATGTTCACAACGACAATTTGATTACCTACGTACTAAGAATCGCAATCGTAGATACTTCAGTTCACTATGAAACAATTCGCTTTTAACAATTTTATTATAAGTACTTTATAAAAACTATATAATATAATATAACATAATTATAATTATTCTTGCGCGCAGATAAAGGTGACCATAACACCATATTTATTGTTTAAAAATAAAAGGGTTATCCTGTTGTTTTTAGCTATTAAATGGGCGTAATACGACTTAAGCCATTTTAGTCCTAAAACTCAGGCATCGTAAAAAAAAAATAAGTATGTAGGATCGTGATGGAGATGTTAACAAACTTTTTTACTATGTAAATCATGTAAGTACCTTAGTTTTAGTTCTTTAGCTAAAAAGGGTTGGTCTATAACTTACCTTTCACGTACTTCCAAATGTATTCTTCCGATATATTCCTCAGTTTGCCGCTTTGAAGTAAAATTTTGAACGTCACTTATCACTCAACTACACTGTTCCCAAACAAAATAGTCCAGGCAGAAAACAAAAAAAAACAAAAAGAGTTTAGTGAAAGAGTTTTCACACCACAATGTTATCTGTCAAACTTAAATGTTAGTCGCACTTATCACAGTCAGTAATGCATTAATTCCGCACACGTGGGTACGTACCGTACACAAGTTGTAAGTTCCGTAGACAAATACGACTTGAACGCGCCAAACAGACGGCCAGACTGAAACACCAAACACGCCACACAAACACACGCACAAGTCTCGATGTCCAACACAACAGGTGAAAACACTACACTGATATCAAGTAGAGTACCTTGTGTGGAGGTTACTCCGGTGAACTCGTGTGCGTGAACTATTTTGCTCGTGTTGAGCAGATTTATTACACTTTCTATGTGTGAGTGCACACCACAGATGGGAGATAAGTTAGTTGCGATACTGTGATATATTTTGTATCGGCATACGCGGTCACATGCCAAGTGTGCGTGTGTGTGTTTATGCTACCTGTGTCCCTGCAATTTTGTTCCTTTAGGGTTGAATCTAAATTAGCTTCTGAAACGCATTTCGCTAATGTATCTTATCTTAAGATTCATAAAATAATCTTTTTACTTTTGATGTATGAAAATTTTAATAAAACCTGCCTAATTATAATTTGGAATTAGAATTACTTAGAAATAAACATCTTTATTAGTCAAAAACCTTCAGATGATTTTCGTTACGCAAACCACTCTATAATCCGACCAAATAAAGATGTCAAGTTGTCTAACAGTTTTCCACCAATTTTCCGACCTTGATATTCAGTAGTGTTGTACTGTTGTGTGGGTATAACGTGCCTTCTCTTAATGAACTTTGTCCAGTTAAGGTCACGGGTGTTTAGCACTAACACTAATACAATAGGTATTATCATCTCGTGTCACCTTGATGTAAAGGCGTGTTTATTTTATTAGTAATTTCAGTAAAACGTAACAGACATTGTTGTATTTTTAACATTTGAACCTTACAACATTACATCTTAATCATTTAAACCCTTTTTGCACTTATAATATATTGAAGGCATTTCATAAATAAATCTAAAATGCTTTTGTATACTAAAGCGAATTGTATGTCAGAACAGAAGTATTTACGTGTGTTTTTGATAAAACTGTACTTTTCACTTAGGACCTTTTTGCATTACTTTTTGAATCGTGACCAATCTATTTGTAATGTAATTTGCACCTAATCAGATGTAAAACAAGATTGATTATCATGGGGCATTTGAAGAGCCGAATGGAGTCCCTTGTTCTTGGAGACAATACAGGCATTGTTGACAACTCTTGGTCCATTGTGCTTGGTCCATTAAACGCCTACTTTGATAAGGTTTAGACTATTTTTTTTTGTTGAACCTAAAGCCTTCTTCAACAATGAGTTTGGACAAAATAGATGACTTAAATATTAGGAAGACATGGTAATTTTTTTATAATGTTTCTCACGCCATTTTAATCATCGCATAATATATTAATTTTGTAGATTTCACACTCGCGTCTTAACTTAAGTCAATTATTTAATAACTCTTATGATACTGTACAAATTAATTTATGCGTCCATAATATAAACTATTTCCTTACATAATAGTTAAAAGCCGAACACTGTTATACACAACAAACTTTCACAAGTACTTATCACATTATAAGGGGCTAAGTATATGGCGGTATAAAGTCTTAAGTCTAAAGTCTTAAGCCGGCGATGTCAGCATGTTAAGTAATGCACATGGCGTTGTTATAAGCAGATTAAGTGACCACTTAACATCAGTTGAGTATCTGCTTGTTACCTTACTTAAAAAGTGGGTACCTATTCATACAACCAAGAGTTCAGCAGCGCCAGATACCAACACGATCATCATGTCACATCACCAAGGGCTTTTCTACTAAAATTCTTGCAGAGTTTTAAGTAAAAACATATTTTTAATTGTATTGTTTTTAGGTTACTTTGTATTCTACTAGTGAACAACAATCTTGCACAGTGATGTTTCATCTAAGCTATAAATTAATCGAACCAAATTTAGAACTGAATATAACATCTACCGTTGTAAATTAGTAAAATTGGATCCCAAGATGGGCTCCTAGCGTCCACCAGCAGGGGTATGCCAATCAAAGTTGAACTGCAAAGTTTTAAATCATGGTCAGTTCATACTAACTCATAGTTATTCTGTGACTAAATAGTGACATTATGACGTCATTTGATGTGTTTTCGCGCATATTTTGCTGTCAAGTGTCTAAAAAGAATGATCACGTGGTATAAAATTGTACCACGTGACCTGAAGAAATTACACTGGGCAGTGAAATATAACTTGACAGCAAAAGATTGGAATACGGGGGCAGGATGTCTCACTCCATATTACGGATCAGGTAATTTAGAAAACAGTATCTTTAGCACAACAACGCAGTTTCATAACCTCTGAGAACGCCACAAATATTTACACGCATTTCAATTAACAAACAAGTAGAGTTACAAGCTATAACTATTGCCCATGCACAAACCTGCTCATGGAGGTACGAATATAATATTAAAATTTTATGGATATGACTTATTCAAATGGTTATTGGTTACAGAATCGGTAATCGTTAGTAATAGGTTATAAACATGCCAATCAAGAATCCTAGTCGTTCATCTCCAGCTGTAGGTAGATACAATCACACCTACCTAATATACGCGCACGAAGTCGCGGGCGGACAGCTAGTAGGTTATAAACATGCCAATCAAGAATCCTAGCCGTTCATCTCCAGCTGTTTAAATGCTTGTATCGAACGCGTTTAACCAACTACGCAACCCACATGTAAACCACACAATCGACGTATTTCACACAAATCCAGCTCGGTTTAATTTTTGGGATGTCATAAAAACCTTTGTGATTTTCCTTAGTGCAGGACAGCACTTAAATACAAAAAAAAAAAGAAATCTCTTACCAGTGCTCACAAAGCTTATCCACAATTTCTTAGCTTCACAACCCCGCACCGTATACGATAGTATTCTCGTTTTAATTTATTCAGGCTCGCAATTAAGGGCATGTTCCCACTAGCACAATGGGTGCGCGGGCGAGATGCTACAATTGTGCACGCAAACTAGGCTATCTACATCTACAGGCTGCGACCCGTCCGCGGTGCCGACGATTGGGGTGGGTTATAACATGAAACTGTAACAAGGGTATTGTTGCTTTACTGTGCTTACGATCTGCGCATAGGCGTCTTCATTGGGGGACGCGCCGCTTCGATCAAAGTCAATTTCAAATTCTCGCGACTTGTTATCAAAAGTCAAAGTCAATTATGTGGTACTAGCTTTCGCCCGCGACTTCGTCCGCGTCCCGTGATTCTGTTGATTTTTAGAGATAAAAAGTAGTCTATGTTATATGTCTATTAACAAGATGAATAAATAGGTATATTAGTTTGTTTTTGCACACTTTGTACACCGCCGCCTTTCTGTTTCTGTTTATCCTTTCCATCCAAAGGTTGTCTGGAAGAGATCGCTTTTAGCGATAAGGCCGCCCATTGTACATTAGCTTTAATTGTTTTCTCTTATGTCCTGTTTCTTCTTTGTGTACAATAAAGTGTTTATCTATCTATCTATCTATCTATGTTTAATCCAGGTTACGAACAGGTTAAATTCCAAGTTACATCCAAATCGGACCAGTAGTTACAGCGTGGTTGAAACACAAATACCCAAACATCTTAAACAGCGACCAATGTAGCTTTACACGACTTGTTTTTGATCTTTTCATAATCACAGGGTCATGTCGATCGATAGCTAACAAAACATCAGAAAAACATGCATAGAGTTGGAGATTATATTTTCAAAATATGAATACCGTGTACCCGACCGCTAAAAGACTTCCTATCAAAACAGGCGTAAGTCACAAAATGCTACAGATAGCCATTATCTGAAGCCCTAAATCACTTGCAGGAAGCGTCCAGTGAAAAATACCAGCAGCCTCCGCCCTATGATACACCGCGGTGATATATTGCTTGCATTTACGGTAGTCAGAAATTTATGGTAGCACAGACTTCAATTCGAACTAGTAATTCACTCGAAAAGGTTGGAGCAAAAACTAGTAAAGTTATCGATAGTACAAGTAGTAACCTTTTATGTGATTGTAAGTATTTTTTTTCTATGCGTACCTTATTTCATTTGAAAAGATAAGATTTTAGAAATAATCATAGTATCTTTTATAACAGGTATAGAGAAAACGCGGGTTTCAACAAAGATAAGATATATATCCAAATTAATTTTAACAAATGTAATCAACGCACATTTACATTCAAAATAAACCCAATGGCATAATAATACTATTTCAATAGATGTGACAAAGTATCACTCGAGATAAATCGTCTTACTGATTGATTTATAGGACCACTGTTATAATTTAAACCTGCGTTAGTAGAACACAAATACACGACAGGGTCGAACCTAAGCTACCATAACCATAAACTGACCTAACTCTTACACTACCGTACAATCCAATATAGACCTAACTGCCTTTGTGAAGCATCAGCCCTAAAGGTTAAAATCCTATGATGGAAAGTTAGAACGGTCGGAGAGCGAAGGTCGTTGAAGGTTGGCGGGCTTTTCCGCGATCAACGGCACTAGATTAAAACAAAATGGCGACTGCGGCGCGTGCGCAGCGGCCGCGGTAACTCAACGGTGACTAAAGTATCGCTTATCGTTGTTTATTACGAATATCTCTGTTACGTTAGTGGGTACAATTGTAGAATAGTAATGTAGGAAACGAGATAATAAGTCTTGTAGTTTCTATATTCATTTTCAGAGCTTTTAAAACCATCGAAATGAATTTTTGCTATTAAAATAATTAATAACCTACAAAAAGTTATTACAATTCAATTACTTGGTGGTTTTTGTGGTTATGATGTTCACAAGGCACTGTAGAAAACTTCATTAGAATATTTCCAAAATAGAAGTTAAATAAAACTCAAACATGAGCACTCAAAATTTTAGTAAGTAATAGTGTCTACCGTGCTCTCACAAAAAATTCCATAGTTGCTTTTCCAATTTCAGTATTTCTCTGCAGCATTTTAAGAGCCTTGATTTAGCTCTAAGCTTGGTAATGAATGTGCTTTTAAAGCCGGATGCCGGCACGAGCGACCAACTACCATTATATTTCGACCACTATTGTATCTACTTATCTACTAGCAGAGTCAACGCCGCATATTCAGAACGATGTTTGTAGTACACGCCGGAAAACTGGCGAGACGATTGCAGTGTTTTTTTTTTCAGAAACTTCTGCCCTGCAAAAAGGTCACAATCACCTCTGCAGTAAAGATATTGGTAGGAAGAGGTTTAAAAGTACATTACCTTTTCGGACATCAAACATTGATACTTACTTGCAAAGTTTTTTTAATTGCTTACTTGCATAACTTTTTTACTTTTCAGCCGTTTCTAGCGCTAGATAAGATAAACGTCAAAAGTGTACTTGTATGACGTTTATTTTATTTTTATATTATGTGGAAAACAAACAACTTATTAAATAAGAGTTTAAACAGAAGAAATATAGCACAAAAAAGCCTAAAAGAGTTTTCACTTATAGTACGAATAAAAGATGCGAGTTAAATTCGGAAAAGTAAAAAGCCTAACAGCAGAGAATAATAATACTTAACTAAAGAGAAGAAAAAGAAAAATAAACCATTTAAATCGTTATAAAATTACATCGAAAAAATACCAATACATAGATAGATACGTAGATATTAATTTGACAATAAGAATATAATACATAATGAACAACACACTTGAGTAAAATATAAACTTTGGAATTAAATTTGGAAGATTTGGAATTAAGTCCTTGATTATTAGATTTTTAAATGAATTGCGCCCGTTTAAATAATAAAATGCTATTTCCATGCATTGTCATTAATTTTCGTCAATCTATTCTCTAGTGACAGTAGTATTTTTAATTGGCTAAAGAAATCGGTGTGGGTAACTATAAAATGAAATTTCATTTTCTCAACGCTCACAAGTCCTGAATTTGACCATTTATAATCTAACATCGTGATATCTAGATGAAACACCTGACATTTTTAATGGTTTCCATTCAACGAGCCGTACCCTCGAATGTCAGTTTATTTGTTTACTACAACTATTAATCATAAGTCGTGTCGAACTTTGAACTAGAAGAAATTAGCATAGTTAGAATTATCACGCCTCGGTCGTTTAAAATGTTTTCTAAAAAACGATGACCAACAATTCAAAACACTAGGCTGAACCTTTATTTTGAGGTACTGCAGGGGTATACCAATCTCAGTTGAACTGCAAAGTTTTAAATCATGGTCAGTTCATACTAACTCATAGTCATTCGGTGACTAAATAGTGACATTATGATGTCATTTAATTTGCTTTCGCGCATATTTTGCTGTCAAGTGTCTAAAAAGAATGATCAAGTGGTAAAAATTGTACCACGTGACCTGAAGAAATTACACTGGGCAGTGAAATATAACTTGACAGCAAAAGATTGGAATACGGGGGCTGATTGGTTACAAATGGGAATATGGTAATGATACTTCACTGCAGTTATGATATTGAAACTATAAGTTTGCGAATTATATGACCGAGCACACAATGTGCATACTGGCAAGTTTAGGCTGCGAACATTCAAATACCTAAGTACTTACTAAGTACTATGTTTTTGTAATATCTTAGAAATATTAATGCTTATGTCAATATCAATGAGGTAGTTATTTTAAAATTGAAAAAAAAAAACATTCTCAAAGACAGCGACTAAAAGCTTTCCATGGTAACATAGTAACTATTTCAATTTTTGAATTTTGAGTGACCCTTGGTCATCTTTTGAGCCTGAAGTTGAGCGGTAAAGCATTGCACTGCGCCCTCTGATAGGTGAAAAAAACATTGCTTTACATGTTAGAGGGCGTAGTGCACATTTTCAGTTGGCATGCTCTGCTAGATATACATTTCTGCGTAACTTTAAGAGAGCAATCGGCTTTTTACATCAATTATTCTTTAAAAAGTATCATGTAAGAACCTAGAAGTATTCCTTAAAGTTGCAGGAAAACAACACAATGCAAATTAAATCACAGGCACTTCACTAGCTTTCTATATCATAACATCTAAAGACGAATTATGTCTTCCCACAGTTGTAAATAAACATTCACCTTCCAATTAATAGGTATACAACATCGTTCTCATAAAGCATCACGTCGATACATTCAGCTCCCGATTGTAATTATCGATAGTACAACACTAATTGTGTACGTGGATATCGACATCGTATCGACAAGCCGCAGATTACAGCACTGCCTATGATGGGATAATGGAAGATTGTTGATAAAGAAATAGCGAGGTGGCTGTCAGATTTGACAGTTGTGTCAAGCTTGCTTCAGTTGTAATTCCAACGTGTCAGTGAACTTTAAGTTTGTTCAAATTGGGTTAATTATATTATCAGAGTTTTTTTTTCATATTTAGAATAATATCTATTCAAGATTCGTAGGGCGTCTTGCACCAGAATCACTAAACGTATTTAACAGCTAAATCGATTTAAATCTGACGTATTTGTATGACTTGACAACTCGCTAAATACTATTTAAGAGTTAAACCCGTTTAGCGATTCTGGTGCAAGCCGCCCTTAATGTTGGTATCACTAAGAAAAAAAATTACACATATTTATTTTGGTAATGTAAGTAGGTACATAAACGAAAATAAACTAAAATGACACAGAACAACAAGCAAAATACAAAGATATAGTGGGTGGAATTTATTAAAACAAGCTATTAACAAAATCTAAAACAATCACGATATTCATCGATATTTGATTTTCCCTACTCTAGTGCCAACTTTATTGTTCGTGTGCGTCACTTTTACAGGAAATAATAACACTATTTTTTCTTATTTTCCAACTAACGTAAGATTTCTAATGTCGCAACAGAAAATCGGAGGTTGATTGCTTGTTTTGTTTTGAATAAAAATCTCTTGGTTTGTTTTGAATACCTTCTTAATTGTTCTTTTAGAAATTTTATTATATTCAATTTAGAGTGCGATAAGTTTTTTTAACTATCTCTATACTTTTTAGTTATTATTCTGTTGTCTACGAAAAATCATTTCAGAGAGATTAAAAAAGTTTGATAGGTCCCCGTAAAGTGCCAAATGGCATATTAAATTACATAAATTAAATATTATAACCGCAATAAACCTCAGAGGTATTATACTCGTAAAATTAAATATTCCAATAAAAAAATGAGAGCAATTTCATAAAACATACGTCCGGGCAAAAAGGTCACGTTTCCGATGTCAACATTTCCTATACGAAAGACTTCAACGCGCTCTAAATACGTGACTAACGGTCAAACTCAATATTCAACCCTCGGTAAAGGTTAGATAGCGACCTGCGTCAAAGCCAATTTTTTTACTATGTAGGGCAAAACTAAAGATGATGAAAAAGCCATAAATACGTCTAAACGCTCTTGTCATTTTAATGTGTCGTTTAAAAAATGTTACGGATTCGTTCGTCAGTGTTATTTCCATGTCAAAAGTATTCAGGGGAGCGATTCCAATCTCAAAGTTGAACTGCAAAGTTTTAAATCATGGTCAGTTCATTACTAACTCATAGTTATTCTGTGACTAAATAGTGACATTATGGTGTCATTTAATTTGTTTTCGCGCATATTTTGCTATCAAGTGTCTAAAAAGAATGATCACGTGGGACAAAATTATACCACATGACCTGAAGAAATTACACTGGGCAGTGAAATATAACTTGACAGTAAAAGATTGGAATAGGGGGGCAGACCACGTCTGCGAGAATAAATAGGTAACCCGAACAATTTACAATGTATCATCTTACCTAAGTATTTAAATTCTGCCACGTTTTAAATGGCAGCATTTAACTAAGCGTCAGGCTATAGTCGAAAGCAAAAACCTATAGAAAATAAATGATTTGATTCAAAGAACCTTTCGCTACCAGGTCATTCGTTGTTATCAATTGCAACTTTCTCATAATAGGGCTCTCTTGTAGCAACTTAATCACATTGTGCAACCATGGTCGCGTCAACCAGCGTTGTTACTTTTTCAAAATCATTTTTTTTATTTTATGATTCCTTATCAAGATTTTCACAAAAAATATTGGGATTAAGACACGTATCAATAGAAGTGACCGGTTTATTTAAATGAAAATTCTACTAATATTATAAACGCAAAAATTACTGTTCCGATTTGGTTGAAACTTGGAATACATATAGTTCGTAGCCTGGATTAATACATAGGCTACTTTTTATCCCGGAAAATCAACAGGATAAAATGGGACCCATAAAGTAGCGCGTAAAATATTAACCCGGAGTATGGACAAAAGTTAAGGTTAAAAATCTTATAATCAGTTAAATCTCAATCATTTAAAATAAGAACTTATCTAGTTATCATTTCACAGCTTTTGAAACTAGATGATGCTGTGTGAAATGTCCATGAATATTTATTTATTTATGGCCTCTAATCTTAGTAGAATCTACTTTGATATTTTTTTTACTTCTTTACTCGTAACTTTTTTTTGTGGTCAGGCTTGTCGCCTAGTGCGTACGTAGCCTAAGGTCTGCAATAGGTAGAGCTACTTACTTTCCACCTTGCTAGTTTAATAGGTTCAATCAGGCAATGTGGGGCGTTGTCGAGATTGGGCGTTCGCCAGGTGCGACTGTGCTTGTACTGGAGGACGAAAGTCTCTTAAATAAATAGGTACCTATCTGATCAACAGTTCTTAACTACCTATCCCAATCAGCATAAAAAACCACCTCTGTAAATTAACTTTATCAAAAGGTCAATGATCTTTTATATTGTAAAAAACTTTGACTAACTGTAATTTTTGATTTCTGATAATTTTTCTTTTTTATTCAAAGTAGGAGGAGTTAGAGATTTTTATGAAAAGTTTATTAAGAAAAGTACCCGGTAACTTATTCGGCCACCAAACCGTGGTACTTGCTTTTCTGTATTTTAAAGAGTCAAAGGTGCTCTTACAAACACATAAACGTCTTAGAAATCACGGAAAACAATATAATTCTTCAGTGCACGTTCTCGTAATGTAAATTGTTCTATACGGAGGAAACCGCTCAACATCGGGTGGGTCTTTTTCCATAAAACAACATTTGAAAAAATTATTAACAAAATAAAACTTTTGTTTTAAAAATAAAAATAAAATAATAAAATAAAATTTGTTTATTGCAGGTAACCTTCATACAAAAAGCACAAATACACCCATATCACATAAAAAGTTAAAAAAATAATAATATTAAAACACAATAAATACATTAAACTTTCACTTTCACTTCTTGTTTTCATTAAGGTGGACTGAAATCCAATGTTTATAAATTGGATTATGTAGGTGGTCAAAAACAGCCTTCAGGATACAGTTTTTGGAGCGACTTATTCGACTCCAAAAGGACGCAATGCGAGTCCTAATAATCCCATAATTTAAATGAAGGGCCTCAGTTTTAGAACTTTATGTACCCCCGTACAAAGTGGGTCACTTTGTACGCAGAAGCAGTGCAGATTACATTTTCTAATGGCCGAACAAGTTCAAACGCAAAATAAACACAATAAATTAACTTTAATATGTTCAATTTTAAGCTATTTTCTTTGAACATAGGAGATTAAAGGTTAATGCTCTTTAGTTTTAACATCGTGCATAGTTTTTTACTAAAAATCTGATACTAAGTACGTTGTTTAATAAATTTACAGTGCGATTCCATATTACCAAATATTTACTTTTTTCCCTGAGTGTTGGAAACATTAAATATTTAATACGTTCGTTCCTATATTTCATCTGTGTGTGCTAGTTTAGATCTCGCTCTCTCTCAATAAAACGTCAACTGTGCAGCACACGTATTTTATTTATTAATTGATTAAAAATCATAGAAGCCACCCTGACCACCCCTAGGACCTACATTTTCCACTGAGCGCTAATTCTTTACCCCCGACCGAAAACGGAAGAGTTGTAAAAACTATGACGACGTTGTGTGTCTGTTTGTTTATCGACAAAATAGTATTTGTACTTAATCCTCATATGCTTACCTACTTATTTTTTTTTATATAGGTTCGATATACTTAACACTATTTGAATTTATTTCATTTCCAGTTCAACGCTGAACTTTAAAATAAAGGTAGACTTTGAGTGAAATTAACATAAACGTTTAACAGTAATAATTATTGCAAAAACTGTTACACAAGTATTTATTGATAAAAACATATAAAATATGACAGTGCCTGTATCGGTCGGAAGAGATAAAAGGAGACCTGCACTTACGCACTCCGTATTCATAGTCCGGTTGGATGTAGGTACTTTGACTTGGACTTGGTACTTGGACTTGCTTGATTCTTTCTTTAGGTTTTAATAAGTAGGTATTTATTTTAAATCTTGTGCATGTATGTATGTAGGTATATGTATATTATTATTCTTTGCTTTGTATGCATTAGGTATATTTTGTATGTTATAAGTTTTGTTTCCTCTACCTCTTAAAACCTCTTAAAAAAAACGGGAAAAGTAGCCTATGTGTTAATCCAGGTCACGAACTATAATGTATTCCAAGTTTCATCCAAATCGGACCAGTAGTACAGCGTGATTGAAACACGAACATCTAAACTATGACATTTAGAATAGTAGTGGGATGTTTTTTAGGAGATAAACTGGTGTAATTATCGTAATGTCCCTAATGATGATGTTAAGTGGTTATCTCTGCCTATATAATAATGAAGAAGAACACTTAACGAGGAGGTACCCTGTGTTTGTGTTTGTTTGTTTGTGTGTGTGTGTGTGTGTGTGTGTGTGTGTGTGTGTGTGTGTGGTACCCCAAAACGTAAACGCAATGGGACCACAAGAAATAACTTCACTCATGGTCCTATTAATGGGGTAAAATCAAAAGACCATAAGAAAACACCCGACTTATCATAATATCGGAGAATTCTCTGAACTCCACAGCAACTTGTAATTTAAAATTTAAAAAACCCCCGAATCGGTCGTGTGTCGGGAGAGAACACTCCCGACTAATTCACCTTTCAAACAAAAGAAACAAAATCAAAATCAATTCATCCGTTCAGGAGCTACGTTGCCTCAGACACACACACACACACACACACACACACACACACACACACACACACACACACACACACACACACACGTCAAACTTATAACACCCCGTCGTTTTTGCGTCGGGGGTTAAAAACTAGAAACGTATTAGTAGTATTCAACTGATTATAAAATACAAGCCACAACATGACGAAATGATTTAATAATATCCACATAATCAGAAGCTTGTTTGAATAGGAGACATTAACTTCTCATTCGTATTCAAATTAAACGATTTATCAATGATTTATTGAATTCTATAATTATTATTTTTTGATGTGACAGCTTCGTTAGGTGTTGGAGCGTGAAGCTTGTTAACCGACTTCAAAAAAGGAGGAGGTTCTCAATTCAATTATTCAATTCAATTCAGTTATTTATTTATTTTTTTTAGTATTCCGGTCCAGTTTTGGAAAACACATGTTGTGTATACGGGTTAGTCTCAAGATACCCTTGATTCAAAAATTTGAAAATAAAAAAATAAAAATAGAAAATAAAAGGGAAAAACTCAAAGGGGATTTTGAGACTAACCCGTGTATACCATTCAATGTTTTAAAGTGCAGTTTTTTACAAATAAAAAAATAATATTTACTAATTTTTTATGAGAATTAGCAGATTTTCCCGTCTTGTATTGAGTGCGGTTACGCGCGATAAAAACGCGCTGCTAAAAATATAACAACAAACAAATAGTTACGAAATCACCAGAAATGGTATCTATAAAATGAACAAAAAGTTTTTGTATCCCATATGTTTTATACACTTACCACAAGCCTTATAGGTGTTTATTCAGTTTTAAAACAAGAAAACTATAAAATACTACTTACTATTGCTATTCAGCGCGGCAATGCAGCCAGTGTCTTGGGCACGCTTCCGATTGGTACTGATTTGGATCAGTTGAGCTATCTATAAATCGTTTGCAACGATGTGTAGATAGCTCAACTGCTTCATGTGTATTTTGTACATATTATAAATACTGTATTAGTCATAATTTTCTTTGTGAATAAAAATGTATCTAGGTATTTCTATATCTAGATACTATAATCTAAATACTACTAAAATATTAAAATAGTGTCCAGGTAAGTCCGTAAGACGGACTATACATACCGGACAGCAAGGAATGTGCTACAGTTTAAATGAGGCTGTTGGGGACGACCGGTCCGCCTCCAGTCGGCGAAAGCACGCTCATGACTTATACCTCAAATTAAACCACAACCAGTTGCACCATTATCGGTAATGCCCGATTGATTGACAAGATCATTGCTAAAAACTGCAAATTAAGCGGTAAATCGCATGATGATACGGATAGCCCCCGTATTCCAATCTTTTGCTGTCAAGTTATATTTCACTGCCCAGTGTAATTTCTTCAGGTCACGTGGTACAATTTCGTACCACGTGATCATTCTTTTTAGACACTTGACAGCAAAATATGCGCGAAAACAAATTAAATGACATCATAATGTCACTATTTAGTCACAGAATAACTATGAGTTAGTATGAACTGACCATGATTTAAAACTTTGCAATTCAACTGAGATTGGAATACCTCTGCAGGCGAAAATTAAAATTGCATGCAACGGGAGTGAACGCCATGAATATGTCAGTTTGATACACTGAAATGTGCCTTTCGAACTAATTATGATAAAATACTGCAATAATATTGATATTCATCGAACCAATGCATGCTTACAAGGCAAACTCAGTCGGCAAGCACAGTCATCGGGTGACCCCTTGAACTCGTGCGTAGTGGCATGGTCTTTGATAATAACTAGCTATATAATCATCATGATATAATCTATAGGCCTACTAGTCAGGCAAGTCTTTGTGCAACAAAAGCTGCAGCTTCTTTTTATCATAAATGAAACCGGTTCTTCGACTCCGTCTAAAATAAGACCAGGACATTATCACTCCATAACCCCTAATTCGCATTGTTCTTATTGGCCCATCAATCGAAGGCGCATGCGCTGTAGGGCTCGACAGAAGGTATATATTGCGGCTCCAGATAAAATCACTCCAGTCTCGCCGCTGCAACCGTGGCGTTATCTTGATCAGGGAGCTGGTAACCACGGCTCGCAGGTCGCTCCATACAAATTGTATGGCATATCTACGGCTACTTTTGGGCATAGTTAACCTTACAGTCTTCTTATACGATGTTCCCGGCCGCTAATGGGAGCGATTGGGCCTATCAATGGTGTGGGAAAAGCGTAAATAGCGTTCCGCGGACGATGTGGTCAAAGATAGTATTGCTGTTAAATGTAGGAAATGGTCTCAGATGCTATGATATAACTGGCCAATACGGAGCATCTATTATACCTTTTGGTTTCTTATCTCGCAGCAAGCTGTTACAAGATCCATTATGTTTTGTTTATAATCTGTCCAATAATCAAAAACAACCGACAAAAACAAAACGCTGCTATTGTTACTCTCTTTTGTTATTTAAAACGCAACGGAAGACTAAGATTTATCTACGTAAATCAGCACTACTTGCTCAACACCACGTTAGAACTACAAAATTAGTAGGCCGACTACCCGTCTAATTTTACACAATATGATAACATCTTATCTGTAATCTAGACTTAATTTGAAATGACTCTTAGAACCAGACGAACACCAGACGCAGCTCTGACCCAGGAGTTAATCCCGAGTTCAGTAGAAATAGTCATAAGATGTGAAAATTGAAGAAGGTAAACGGTATACCAGCATGAGAAAAAGATGAGTGCAAAGATAGCGATGAAAAAATTAATTTGAGTTTTGAAGCAGCAATTATGTGAACCGACGGACACACACAGATGGACAGTCCAGTGGAAAATATACTGTGATGTAATGATAAGTAAGGTTTAGTTTTTTGCAGTATATTTTCACCGTATAGTCTTGAAGTTTGGTATTGTTTTTATTCTGTGGTATAGTGTAAGAGCAACTTGGATCTTTGATAATTTCGAATTTGTGTCGCAGAGGCTGTGCGCCACTCCACTCTCGGCACCCCTGAAAACCAGCGCGCAGCGTTAAAGGAGCCACCGTGCACCCAAAGCATTTGCTGAGTGGGTTCTTTTTTTACGCATGTTATTGTTTTATTATTAAGTAAGTAAATATGTACCTAATTGTATGTAGCGTAAAATAAATAATTTTTATATCTATGAATTTTCGAATTTCTGCACCAGGAAAATGTTTGAGAATACGTTCTACCAGTACTAATTTTGGATGGCAAACGGAAGTGGAAAGTAAAAATTAATGTAAACCAAGTAGCTAACATGGCTTCGAAGGTACTACGGTTTCCTACTAAGTTCAAATTGGACAGTTCTGAAAATAAAGCAACAACTTTTTGCTGCATTTTTCAAGATCTCTGAAGCTGACTAGTAAATCTTTTTCAATAATGTTTTATGACTGAAAACGTCTTTCTCATCTAGGTTGGATGGATTCGACCAACTCCGAATAACGCTATTCTTAAGATTAAAATATTTCTGTCTTTGTTTTTGACAAGCTTAAGGTAGAGGCGGATAGCATTTTATCAGACGAACAGCGTTTTTCGGTGTTGGTCGAACCCAGCCATCGCAGTAGTATTCCAAATGTAATAAGCAATTTTGTAATTCTGAAAAAGTGTTCTACTTCTGATAGTGATTGTACCAACATGTCAAACGATGTGCGACCTCCATACTCGTAAAGACGAACAAGGTTTTGCTTCCTTATGTATACCTACGAGCCGTATTTTATTTCTCCGAAAGCGCGACCGCGCTGTATCGCGACACTCGATTGCTTTACTTTTTTTATGAGTTTTACTTGTACCATTTTATCTTGCATTTTATGTATAAAATAGTGTTTTTTTTATATATACATTATAGACAAACGTTTGACCGCAATCTCACCTGATGGTAAGTGACGATGCAGTAAATGCAGTGTTAGTTAGTATTAATTTTTTATAATACAGATTTTCGTTTTGATTTCTGTCGCATGACAATTTTGTTTGCGATAAATCGATATTCGATCTTTGCTCACAAAAAAGTTTATCTAAAAAAAGCTAATTTAATTGTAACAATTTTATTTTTAATAATGATTTTTCCTTCTTTTCTTTTCCGTTTTTCTAGTTTTGAAAGTTGCGGTCGGAAAAGAAATCGTTCAATCCAAACACATTCTCAAAATTATTTTACTAATGCAATAACTCTCCGTAGCGGATCTACATTTCAACAATAACAAGCCCACTTTTCATTCCGCTGCTTGCCTTTGTAATATGCATATTATAAGTAAAGCAACAAGTAGTCTTGTAATTATCCATATCTTTAATCTACACGAGAGGTTGCGGCCGTGTAGAATTACAACCGGTATTGCTTCTGTTGGATGAAAGTTTAAAGTCGTTTTATTCAGAGCAAAAATAAAATAAAGAAATATAAACCGGTAAGTGGTTCACGAAAAATGATAGTATTGTATTGGCAGTAAGAGGTGTTAATAATTTATAGTAGTCACAACGGATCTTTGTCCCTCTGAAGTATCTGCGCAGCAGGGGTATTGCAATCTCAGTTGAACTGCAAAGTTTTAAATCATGGTCAGTTCATACTAACTCATAGTTATTCTGTGACTAAATCGTGACATTATAATGTCATTTAATTTGTTTTTGCGCATATTTTGCAAGGCATATTTGTCAAGTGTCTAAAAAGAATGATCACGTGGTACAAAATTGTAACACGTGATCTGAAGAAATTACACTGGGCAGTGAAATATAACTTGGCAGCAAAAGATTGGCATACGGGGGCAGAACCCTTTTTGGGCGAATTTTTCCGCACAATAGTACATGCGCAATCGTTTATTGCACCTAACTACAGAGGGATAAAGTTCGTTGTGCGTACTGTACATTACTATACTCAAAAGATCATGCTAGAACTGGGTAGGCATTGAACAAGTAATTAAATTAAAAATTTAAAAAACCCCCGTATCTTAGACAGATTTTCATCAAACATAGCTGAGAAAACTCCTGACTAATTCACCTTTCAAACAAAAAAAAAACAAAATCAAAATCGATTCATCCGTTCAGGAGCTACGTTGCCTTAGACAGACATACACACGTCAAACTTATAACACCCCGTCGTTTTTGCATGGGGGGTTACAAATCGGTAGGAACGCCTACCGAGCGTGGAGACTTCAGTCTTAAATCATGCGTTAGAGTTTTATTTATTTAGTGCATCTGTGTATATCATTTTGTAAAAGTAGTAAAGTAAGTATTGCTGTCGATGCTGTTGTTGTAATTTTCTACACTAACCTAATTTGACAGCACTAAAAATGTTGCCGTCCCAATCTCATAAACTGAAACGACAAAAACAGCTATAATTTTAGCGCTGTCGAATTAGGTTAGTTTAGAAAAATGCAACAACAGAATCGATACCATTGTATAAATCATTTGTACAAGATTACGTTTGAGAGAGGCTCTCGCGCGACTCAATCGCAAACACAAGTACATTCTCTACACCTAACTTTAAAGTAGAAATATTCTACAGTTTATGAATAGAAGTTACCTAGTCATTTGCTCACAAAGACTTTTCAATATCACAGCTTACCCATAGCGGTACAATAAGTATACCCGTTGTCCGTAAATAAATAGTAAAGTGGTATCATTCGAACAGGAATGGCACTCCATAGGTAAGCGGATGAAAGGGGCTATTGTGGTGTCAGGTCGCCAGCTAGCCTGTGAAATTCACACTAAATATTCCAATTCTGAGGGCAACTATTTTGTAATACAGTCAATATAGATAAACCTAGTTGATCAAAATAAAATTAGCTACTGTTTTGCGGTAGGAGTCTAGCACAAAATCGAATCGTGCATAAAAAGTAAAATCGTTTACAGCAAAATTGTTAGCGTTATCCAAAGTCCTGAAAATGTTTATTCTATCACTCACCGTTATCAGTACTGAGATTAATATCACGTGGAGTATTTCCTGAAACAAAACCAACTGTGTAACATAAAAACATGTAAGGAAACTAATCGTTATAATGTTTTAAATTTCTTTTGTGTCCTCATAGGTACCACAGACTATGTTACATACCTAGTTATAGATCTTATTTTGTTTTATAGAATTTTTATGTTTTATTTCTTGAATTGTTTATTTTTTGTGCAGTCGGTGATTTGAACTCTGTTTTCTATCTCTAGCATTTAGAATTCAGAGTTCATTTTAATAATTTGTTTTTGTTAAAAAAGCAGTTTTCTAAAGTATTTGTACCTATATAGTTATTGTTTTGAACAAATAAATTTTTTGTTATGTAAATGTAAATATTTTTAACGTTCAACTCTTAGTCTTAAAATAAAATAACGCCGTGGAACATTCTGTAATGTTATTTTATTAGTAAATAAATAAATTTGAAAATATTTGTAAATTTGAACTACTACTTCATCCTCTCATTTTGTAACATTTTTCTTCACAATTTTAAATCAAATTAGTATTTAGCTACATATGACAGTACTTTCAGTTATTTTTACAGTATTTTCAGTAATATTAGCATGAAGGTAGATGTTTGGATCATCATGAAAGTAGAATAAGTGAATAAGTTTTTACTTAGTTTATTGTAATGAAAAAGCTAAGGTTACCTCTAGTTAAAAGCTCCAGTAGTTTACTTGAAAAATGAAATTCAGGCGTAAACATTTCCCAGCACATAAAACCACCAATAACTATGCACTTGTTCTACCTAATTCAAATAAACATAAAAACAAATTATTAAAAAATTTGCGAAAACTATTTATTATTTTCTCGACTACGGTGAAGTGAAGAAAAGGGTTATGATTTTGATGCGTTAACTCAGTAGAGTAACTTTTTAAAATCTTAATTAAAAATTTATGTAAAATTAATCTACAGTTCTAAAGTATGTGTTCTACAACCAAATCACTATTCTCAAAAACCCTTTTTTCTGAAACCGCACACTCGACTTTACACTAGACAGTAAGGTACAAAACAAACACTCGAATAACTGATACTTTTTATAAAGTAAAAAAACTTGCACATCCATTAACACAAAACTAAAAAAAACTGCACTTTCAAAATATAGAGCGTATAAAAATAATGCACTACAGTGTCCCGTTGCGCGTACCAACAAGGTTATCAGCACATTACCAAATCAGTATTGTGTCATTGGTATCAAAACTGTGGCTGTGGGTTGTCAGCTACTGTTTAATTATGCCGACTGTCCCGATCCATTAACGGGAGCAGGGCCGGATTCGGGAATAAATATAATTGAGATATCGCAAAAAGAACTATATCCCGGAACTAGTATTGTGTAATAAGAGGCGATTCTCGACACTTACGAGAATAACAATAAATGTTCGATTAAAGCAAAAAGTTTATTATATCACTCTGCGTGAAGAAAAATTGATCTTTCGCGAGCAGCTTGATCAGCTTGGTTTAATAACTGTACAAAATAGAATTAACAGCAATTAATGCCTTTAATTTTTTATTTATACAGGATGTGAAAAAGCAGCTGCAGGGGTTTTCCAATCTCAGTTGAACTGCAAAGTTTTAAATCATGGTCAGTTCATACTAACTTATAGTTATTCTGTGACTAAATAGTGACATTATGATGTCATTTAATTTGTTTTCGCGCATATTTTGCTGTCAAGTGTCTAAAAAGCATGATCACGTGGTACAAAATTGTAACACGTGATCTGAAGAAATTACACTGAGCAGTGAAATATAACTTGACAGCAAAAGATTGGAATACGGGGGCTGTAGCTGAAAACTGGCACGGACGCTCTCCTACGTAAGCCCTAGGCGCAACTAAAATGGCTTTTTTAAAAGAACGTTCAATTTACGACTAGATATTTTAGTCTGTTACACGCAGTGCGAAATAGCGTATTTAGGTACAGTGATGCTGGAGTGTCTTTTATACCCTGTATGTCTTTGATGATCGTTGTTTGTTTTTGTATTATTTTCCCAAAGACAGTCATTCTTTACAATATATTTTTCTTATTTAGTAGGCCCTAAGTACGGCCCGGGCTGTCTGGAGAGGTCAGGGTTGCCGACGCTCGTCTTTTGACCCCCTAACCCATCCTTCACTAACACACTAAAAACGTACTCTTGCTTCTCGCTCACACAGGCCGAGACACTTTGCTTGACTTTTAACCCTCTACGTCATTGTTGATTCCTTCCTTTTCACTCGTATGAAGATACTAATATAGCGGTACCACTTCAACAGGTTATGACATATCGGTCGACATTTGACCCGAACATCGGTGCTCTACCTATCCTGCTTAGTCGTGGGTTTTCACGTGTTTGTGCGTCCTGCTCACACATGTCACGACCCCTGTGACTAGCCACTTGAATAGATTAGGTGTTTTTGTATGAGAGTTCAATATTCATTGATAGTCGGTCGGTTCGTTGGCATTTTGTATGCAAGGAGTGATTTTTCTTTGGTTCTATTCCAATGGGCTATAACTTTTCTTCAGTGTAAATCACCATGGCTTCAGTCTACTTATCTTGACGATCTTTGTGGTGTACACTGGCCGGTTGAGACATGAGAAGTAGGTACAAGTTCGATTCCTATCCCAGCACAATTTTTAAATACCTAAGCCTCCGTATGAAAAGGTCTTAAAAAAATGGACCCGTTACTAAATCAAATATTTACATAGATCTATTGGCAACATATCAGCCTGGCCTCTTTTAAAGAACAACAAAGACCACAGACCATAGATCTTTTCACCACAATGCAGTCATTTCTGAGGTTCAATCTTAATAATTTACAACAGTTGACGCTCTATTCAGTTCAAACCCCGTTCCAACTATAATTTGATCGATCTTAATACCTAAAACACCACTGAAAAATTGCCTAAAAACAGATGAAAAACTGCGTTTCAGCTGACAAGTTCGTTAGTGGAATTGGTCTCCTGCCCCCGTATGCCAATCTTTTGCTGTCAAGTTATATTTCACTGCCCAGTGTAATTTCTCCAGGTCACGTGGTACAATTTTGTACCACGTGATCATTCTGTTTAAACACTTGACAGCAAAATATGCGCGAAAACACATCAAATGACGTCATAATGTCACTATTTAGTCACAGAATAACTATGAGTTAGTATGAACTGACCATGATTTCAAACTTTGCAGTTCAACTTTGCAGTTCAACTTTGATTGGCATACCCCTGCTGGTTTCTTCCCAACTGTGGTTCCGACAAACAACTCACAAAAAATCTGCAAAACCACAATGCGGCTAAAAATCTGCTACAAATAAAGTTAACTTAAAAACACTTGAGTGACGATTAAACATACAGAACCTATAAACTTCATTACGCATTCTAATGGTACGATCTATCAACCATAAGCATCATCTCATTTGCCAGTTAATTAAAAAAATGCAGTTAAGTGCATCGGTGCAATCAGTCTGAAAGTGTATCGGGCGGGTTACCGCTAACATCGCAGTCTTGGTTTTCTGGAAAACGGCGAACGTAATATAACGTTGTGATTATGACTGTATTGCACGTATGTTAGCACGTCAATTCTTTTCTTGCTTTTTTTGCTTGTTAATGTCACAGTTGAAATGTAAAACCTTACCTGTTCTTATAATAAGTTACTTAAGTCATCTGTATATTTGCTGAGGACAAATAAAGAATTATCTTATCTTAACAAGAAAATAGAAGACATGTTTAAAATCATTACAGACTTATACTCTGTTCGGTAGAGATTTCATCTCTAATATGGATGACGTCAAAATGATGTTGAAAACTCCTATCACCAGTGGGTGAAACGAGTTTTCAGCCGAGATTATGATGTCATCCCTATTTCAGTAAAATCTCTGCCAAACTGAGCATAAGGCCCCAGTCTTTCAACATCGACTCTACCAAAGTAATTGCCATTCTCAATATTCAATCTATCTCTGGTTTTGTCGTACGAATGGTAGATTACCACGCAGCAACATTGGTTATCGGTCAAAACATGTAGGCTTGGTCCCGTGAAAACAAATTTGATATGGCAATCTACCTATATTGTTATGACAGTTGAAATTAAAACCGACCATAGCAACTATGAAAGTAAACTCTAGAACCGTGCAGTCGTCATAGCGGAGACCGTTTTATAGGAAAGTAAAGCTTAATGGTCGCGGTCGCCGATAAATATTCATCTCGGCAAAAACACGGCTGCGCACGCGCCGGCCGGAGCTGCCCATCGCGCTTTCTTCTCAACGAGCTACGTGTGGTGTCTTGGAGGAGGTAATAAAATAATGCTTTGGTCTTCTTCTTCTTGCGTTTCTGAACAATAACCCTAAATTAGGTTCGAGTAGAACTTCACTATTTATCAAAATAAGTTATCAATCGAAAAAGATATTGGTACAACTTTTTCGGTTAAAAACTTGTTTTGATAAAAATTATTATTATTGTTGAACCTTTACATAATGATTCTCTAGATCGTGAAGTTTTGCGATTTTGGGCAATCACATTCAGTGATTTTATATCTTGTGCGAGCTAGAAGTTTTTTGACGTTAGCCTTCGTATTAAACGATTTTTTTTTTAAGATTTCCCACATACCTTCCTAGCTCCCGGTCCATAGCTGGTAGGTACTCGGAATGCTCTCGATCGCCGCGGGTCAGAAGCTAGAAAAACTTATGAGGCCGACACGCCTCGTCTGTGTTTTAAACTAACTAGCTAGCTATGTACTGAGAAAATAAATTTACGAACATTGCCTACACAAGTTATTTTACTTAGGGCGGCTTGCACCAGAATCACTAAACGCGTTTAACTCTTAAATAGTATTTAGCGAGTTGTCAAGTCATATGAATACGTCAGATTTAAATCAATTTAGCTGTTAAACACGTTTAGTGATTCTGGTGCAAGACGCCCTTAGACTGGGAAAATCAATTTACTTATATAATTATTTTAATTTGTGTATTTTGTATATATTATAAATATTGTAAGCACTGTATTATTGACATAATTATCTTTGTGAATTTATATTTTTATTATAAACATTTTTAACAAATACAAAAACAGAGGGGTAATCACGAACAAATCTGACAGTCGCCGCGTTACGTAAACCTGACGTATTCCAATCATATTGAGCGTCAACGCCAGCTTGACTGCCGAACGTTGTAGCGTCAACGCGCAGTGTATCTCGGATACGCTAGCGTTACGATACGTTTACGATTGTCACATTTATTCGTGATCAAGGCACAGGACTATCACCTATCATTATTTTGTGACAGCGCGGGCGTACCGGAGATACCTACAATTAACAATTAACTAAAACAGTTGACATTCTAAGTCAAACACGTCAAAAATCTGGTTCAGAACTGTCAATTCCATACATATCGGTAAGTTTTCTATTCTCTAGTGATTGAAGAATGTCAACTTATTGGCTAAGAAGTCTATAAATATTTGCTTTATAAGTATAAGTGCCCAAAACCAAAATTTTGGCCATACCCGAAAAGGGGTAATAAAGTTTGTAACACTTATTTTCAGCAATAAACGTGTCTTGTATTCTTTCTATATATTGAATGAATCAGTCAGCGAAAACGTCTTCTATTTCTATGTAGTTATTCGATTTCTCAGTAAGTAGCTACATAGAAATCTGACTTTTATTTTCCTGCGTACGCGCCTGATGGATTTATTGCAGTTTTTATATTTCTAGAAGTTGATTGGAATTTTAATAGAAGATTGTTCACAGTTTTTTAATCTCTAATTACTGACTGAAGCCGTAAATCTGTGAAAGATAACCTTCGTATTTGTAATAGAAAAAATGTCTACCGTGTGTTAGGAATACGGGTTAGTCTCCAAATCCTCTTTTAGACTAACCCAGAAACACAGCTGCGTGCGCTCGATCCATAGTAGCCGTCATTCGTATTAATTTCGTAACAAAATTATAATTACAAATAAAAAAAACACGACCAAGAGAGATACTTTTCATCGTTGCTGATGGAGATGAAACAAATGTTTCAAACTGCAATGATGCCTGAGATTCGTCACAGCTGGTTTACAGAGATTAACTTGGAAACGGCTTTACCAAATTTCACCAAACATAGCTAAGAACCATCCCGAATAATTCACTTTTTTTTTAAATCAGAACTCTTCTTTCAGATCTACGAGGGTACAGACAGACAAGCACACAACGCCGTCAATCTTATAATACCCTTTTCGTTTTTCTGTAAAAATACAACCCGTTTATCGTAAGAAAATAGTTTCACTAGACTGACAGGCCAAGTGATATAAGAGCTTCTAAGTATTTATTTTTCGAGTAGTGTGGTTAAGTTTGGGTTAAAATGGGTATCTATAACTTATAATACGACCAATGATTAGGGCTATGCAAATTAATTAAATAGTCAATGATAATGATAGATAATACGAATTCCTGGTTTTATCACTGTACCTAAAGTTAAATATTTAGACTATCATAAAAGGTGAAATTGGAAGATCAATTTATTTAATCGATTTTGCTAAGTTATTCTTTTTATTGCGTTACAAAAACGCTGAGTATTTTTAAATGAAAAGAATTTATTAATAATTATCAGCGTAAGTAAATATAATACAAAGTTACATCGCATTTCAGAAGCATGTCAAAAGGTCATAAAAGAGAATTGCCTTTTCAGAAAAAGCACATATTATAGGATTTGTCTTCTTTCTATATTAGAAGAACCACTTTTTATCTATACACCGATGAACGGCTGCAATGCCTGCCCCCGTATTCCAATCTTTTGCTGTCAAGTTATATTTCACTGCCCAGTGTAGGTAATTTATTCCCAGTGTGATCATTCTTTTTAGACACTTGACAGCAAAATATGCGCGAAAACAAATTAAATGACATCATAATGTCACTATTTAGTCACAGAATAACTATGAGTTAGTATGAACTGACCATGATTTAAAACTTTGCAGTTCCACTGAGATTGGAATACCCCTGCTGGGACATGTTTTAGATGGAGTAAGCTTGCCCATCCAACCTATTTAGGTACCATCTAGTTGACCTTATCAACAGAAAAGACAATGTATACGTGCGGAGCTGACTAAGCCGCGGGATTACTCATGATGTTTTCCTTCACCGTTTCGGTGGCGATAGGTTAGAAATCTACTGTATTATAAGAAGATATTTAAACCAGTAAAGCGGAAACAAGTGCAGCAACAAAGTTCATGTTTGGCTCGTGCGCGCACTTTCTTGTATTACCAGTCAACGGTTCTACACGAAAGGCGGGCTCTTAAGATAGCGGAGCTATTTAGTAATAAAAAGTAGTGATTACTTTTTGGCTAACTCTTAACAACATGGACTTAAGCTACGCGTCCACTGGGTTGTAATTGGAGCGTATGCAGCGTACGAATCGGCGTTGGTATCTACAATTTATATGCGCAGATGCGCAGTACGCGCTGTGCCATGGAAATCAATACAAATCAACAAATCCTTTCGCTCCGTACACTGCGATTCCAACGCAGTGGACGCGTAGCTTAAGCCTATAATATTTTTGAATATATAACTTGAGGCCGCTTTAAACACACAAAAATGATTATGTACTAAATTAGATATTAATATCAATCATTTTTGTAATAACGGTCATGATATTACGACAGCTGCATGTTATAGAACATATTCACCTAGTTTTTGCGTCGCATCCGGCGAGGTGTAATAATTACAGATCTTGGAAGATGTAGCGAAGATAGACGTTTCCGGTCGCTTTTCTAAGTGTTTTTCTGTCATTTGAAATTGATTATCTTGCTGTTGCAATTTGCAATACACCACTCTCACAAAAAACAAAACTAAAATAGTTAGCTAGTTTGGTGTAACATCATTTGGTTCGGTGGATTCTTTTATGCTATTTAATACTCCTATCATTAATTTTTTATTTATTTTTATTTTTATTTATTAGGGAAACAAACAGTACTATATTAATTAAAAATAATTAGCTTAAGGTAACACTAAAACCAGTGAAGTTTCCACCGTAACATTTTACAATTAAGGCGTGTGAACAGACTCCAAAACTTATACTAAGAAGTAAATACCTAAAAGTTAAGTAAGTACCTAAACCAAAAAAATATAATATAAACCAAAATTGAAATAACCAAATATACCTAAACTTGAACAAAAAATAATTAAATTAATCTGAAACTAGTCATTGGCTAAACTACCTACAATGCTCTTGCGGAACTCAGCAGCAGTTAAGTGAAAGATATCAACGTGAATGAATTTTGAATTATATAAATCGCAAGCTCTATTAATAAACATATTTTTATTATAATTCGTTTTAGAAGAAGGCGTCCAGAAGGTTTTCTTTTTTCTTTTTGAAAGTCGTGGGCAGAACAGGAATATACTCTTAAGCAGTATTCCAGAGTCAATTTTATTAGATAGTATTTTATATAAAAACATCTGATCCCTTACTACACGGCGATCTTGTAGGCTGATAAAAGAACTATTAGCAGTGCTCAAAGGAAAACGATACCCTAAGTGCTTCAAGAATTTGATTTGGATTTTTTCAATTTCCGAAATATGTATGGCATATTGCGGATTCCATACTGTCGACGCATATTCCAAAATCGACCTGACAAAACTATTAAAAAGAAGAATCAGAGTATTTGGATTTTTAAATTCTCTACCTATTCTTAGAACGAAGCCAAGCATCCGATAAGCTTTGGATGTAATGACGTTAAAGTGCGCATTAAAGGTTAGTTTATTATCCAAATATATACCTAAATCTCTAACCTCGGAGACTCTTGAAATTAATACATTATTAAAATTGTAATCAAAAACAATAAAATTGGGCTTTCTAGTAAAGGAAATAATACTACATTTCTTAGCATTAATAAAAATGAAATTATCTTCACAGGAGTAAAGTCTATTGAGATCATCTTGAAGTAACTGACAATCAGAAACTGAGCTAATTTTCATAAAGATCTTGGTATCATCGGCATAAATTAGACATTTTGAATTATAAAACTGTTTAATAACATCATTAATAAAAATTAGGAAAAGCAGGGGCCCCAAATGGGATCCCTGCGGCACACCAGATGGTACAGGCATGAATGTAGAGCAATAACCTTTAATTGTAACTGCCTGGCTACGGGCTCGAAGGTAGGACTCCAGCCATCTCAGAAGATCGCCATGAATACCCACATCATGAAGTTTGCGAATCAATAAAGAATGACTCACTTTATCGAAGGCCTTTGAGTAATCTGTGTACACCGTGTCCACCTGAAAGCCATGATCCATTGCTTCAGACACCATGTGAGTAAATTCACACAGATTACTCTCAGTAGAACGCATGCTAATGAAACCGTGCTGCTCACGATTAATCAGTGGTCGTAAGACAGGGAAGAGTGTGTCATAAACAATTTTTTCAAACATTTTAGCAATGGTGCAAAGCTTAGAGATTGGCCTATAGTTTATAACCTCATGTTTATCACCAGACTTGAAAACTGGTACAACAAACGATTGTTTCCATATCTTCGGTATATTACCCGTTCGTAGCGAATGCTTAAAAAGTAGATAAATAGGAAGATCAAGAACATTATGATACTGCTTAAGGAAAATGGGTGGTAAATTATCGGGCCCACAGCCTTTATTGACATTTAGACGTTTTAGATATTTTCTCACTAAAAGGACCGACAGCTCAATATTGTTAAGAAGTGTTGCAGAATTTTCGACATCAATATTCGATGTATTATGTGCATTATTTATGGAGGGAGGCTCAAACACAGAATGGAAATAATTGTTAAACATTTCACTGATATCCTGTACATTCGAACTTGTTTCATTGTTATAAGTTAACGTATCAGGAAGGTCACCAGATTTTTTCTTAGACTTAACAAACGACCAAAAGTTTTTACTATCTTTATTAATTTTTAATTCGGAATATGCTATGAAGCTGTTATAGCAGTCACCCTCGACCATCTTCTGTCTTTCTCTCAAAATTTTAAATGTGTCATAGTCACTGGAGTTACCATACTTTTTCCATCTTGTATGAAACTTTAGTTTTTCTTTGATGATTTTAATTAATGGTTTTGTGTACCAGATAGGATACCGGTTATTAGATTTAATAACTGTAGTTGGTACATGCATTTCAATCACTTGATTGATGAAAGAGTAAAAATTGTTAGTCGCAACCTCAATGTCGTCACAGTCAAGAAAAGAGTACCAGTCAATATCAGAGAGAGCCCTGCTAACTGCTTCATGATCAGCTTTATGAAATAGACGAACAGTTCGTGGAGCGGGACGCATCGTCTTATATCCAAGATCAAGTGTCACTATTTCCAGAGCAGGATGATGAGAGTCTTCGGGTAGCAGTGGTAAGGGACACTTTACTACATTACAAGCTTGACTGCTAATAACCAAGTCAAGCAAACGGTTATTTTTATTAAAAATATAATTATATTGCAAGAAACTTGTGAAAGTTAAAAAATTTCCGAGTTCAGAGGCAAGAACATCATCAACAGAATTCATAAGCGTAGGTACACTCTTTGAGCAGTCCCATTCCCCATTGGTTATATTGAAGTCTCCGACTAATATAAAAGAATCATTGGGATGATCCACAGTAGTCTGAGCAGTTGAATCAAAGAAATGCACCATCGAATCGCGGTGATCCGTACCTTGAGGGAAATAGCAACAGTAAAGTCTAAGCTTTTTACGATGGCTTAGGTCAATTAGCAATTCAATAGCTTCGGCATAGTAATTTCTAAAGCTAATACACCGCGAGGTAGTAACAGAGAGCTCACGCTTTACGGCGATTAGTACACCACCACCCATAGTATCTCCTCTCATTTGGTAATTGCGATCACACCTATAAACATTAAAACGACCATCAAACAATTCACTACTAAAAATACCATCCAAGAGCCATGTCTCACTAAGACAGATTATGTCATAGTTAAAGTTAAGCAAATTCCTAAAAAAAGTGGTCGTCTTAGTCCGCAAGCCACGAACGTTTTGATAATAAATACTAAGTTTTTTTATTGAATCCATTGATAACAGAATTGACAATATAAAATAATATACACCATTTTAAGAAGACGCCATACTAACAAAACGAAGATTAACCATTGAATATCAAAAGCTATAGCGTTCCAAAAGAGCATAAGAATTACTATATTAAGAGTGTAGTAATAGCCAATAGGTAAACATATAAAACGGCGTAAAGGAGCACATATAAGCAAATATAAGCTAAGGATTACAAGACAAAGCTTTATGAAAATCAGTGCAAGCGTATTAACGGCAAAACTAGCCCCTATATGATCTTTTTTAAATCATCTTCACAGCCAATGTGCAGCACTGGACTGGTGTCCGAACATCGAGCCATAATAGAACAGTTTTTCACCCAAACATACCTATAGTTTTTTTCTTTAGCAATCTTTTTAACACGCTGTAGAAGAGATTTATTGTATTTCGTTAGATGATCATTGAAAAACACTGGACAGTCTTTACCATCGTATCCCAAGTCAGAGGCCTTAAGCCCACGAAGCTTCCTCAAAGCATGCAGGAACTCATCCTTCCTGGAACGACACAGCATCCGCAGCACAATCGGTTTAGGCTTGTTGGCTTCACTAGCAGATGGTGTGACGCGTGTGACGAAGTCCACGTCCGCCGGCAACAAGACGAAGTGTGCTCGCTTGGCAAGACCGCGCACCAAGTCCATCAGGTTCTCATTTCGAGTTTCAGGAATTCCAAAAATCTCAATATTAGAGCGACGAGCCCACTGATTTTTCAGATTAATGTCGTTTTGAACTTGTTTGACCGCAGTCTTTAAAACCTCTACTTCGGAGATCACAGCATCGCATTGCTTGATTTTGACATCCATTTTATCAATCTTTGTATTTAATTTATTATATTCTTGATTCATAAATTCCATGGATGTTTTTATATCCTTTAGTTCCTGCTTAAGGGAAGAGATCTCACTTGCAAAAAGCGCCTTAAGTGTGGAGCTTAATACATCCTGCATTTTAGCAACTTCGCTTTTAATAAGCTCCGCAATATCAAGGTTGTTATACAATGGTACTTGCAATTGTGGCGAAATCTGCGTTGATGTATTTCCCATATTTGCAACATCCAATGTTAGAGGGGACCCCTTAGAACTCGCCTTCTCGTCTCGAACCCCGGAGCGCACCGGGGTACTATCTGATTTTATTCTTCTAGACTTTGACTGGCAATTGGGGCACACCCAAGTACTCTTAAAATCCTTAGAGACCTTTTTAGCCTTATCCGGCAAAATGCATTGAAGGTGGTAAAGATTTTTGCAGCTATTACATTCCAAGGCGCTTGAAATGTCACCATCGGTGGACTGGCAACAACCAAACTTAGTCATGTTAGCTGGTTGATAATTTCGCGGCGCAGCGTCACTGAGTTCTTGGCTAAGTTGATTCCGCACCCGGCCGCAGCGCAAGGACCACGAGTTCAAGTCTCACCACAGGTATCAGTTTTTGCGCGCGAGGATGTTTTTCGGCTCCACCCACGGCTGTCCCAAACTCCTCCTCACCTAGTGCTCTCTCTGTAAAGGCGATCACCACACACCCACAAGGAGGAGTCTTGCGTTTGAATTGTCCAGGAAGAAACGAGAAATCTCCAAATTCGAAGCCGACCAATAGTAAAACCGAAATAAAGTAAAACTGTTAGGGAGCGACCGTACGTCTGTTCACAAGCAGCGATAGAGCTTAACTGTAACTAATGTAGGTAAATATCACAAAATTAAATCAAAATACAATATTAAAATATTTGCAAACTGATAATTCAATGCTTCCAGCCCCCGTATTCCAATCTTTTGCTGTCAAGTTATATCTCACTGCCCAGTGTAATTTCTTCAGGTCACGTGGTACAATTTTGTACCACGTGATCATTCTTTTTAGAGACTTGACAGCAAAATATGCGCGAAAACAAATTAAATGACATCATAATGTCACTATTTAGTCACAGAATAACTATGAGTTAGTATGAACTGACCATGATTTAAAACTTTGCAGTTCAACTGAGATTGGAATACCCCTGCAGAAGACGTGGTGGGCGACTACTAATGGGAACTACCTTCGGATTTGGCTCTAGCAGTCGTCAAATCATGCATGTCTTCGACCTGACTTTTGACACTCTTTGGACTGCCAAAAAATCCTTCACTGACTAAAATTAATCGTATTGATCTTAACAAACCATCTCAACGTACCTACTTTTTTTACTAATGAAAATTAAGGGTCTGCCTTGTTATTAGTGTAGGAAAGTGTAGTATCTTACAAACCCACCCCTAAGGTCTTGGTAACAATAGCAAGTTGTGCAAACCGAATCAGTTCGTCACGGGTCGCGTGCCGTGAGGCAATGTCGCTACTGCCACCGTTTTCTATAATTTTGCATGTTTCCATAACCACACGACATTGTACAAAAAATTAGCCTAATTTAAGGTATGTCGTACGCTAAAATTCTACAAAAGTCACAAAATCATAGCCAAGTTTGTGACTTTTGTAAAATATCGAAAGTTGAAGATTGGCGAAACTAAAGGCAACGAATAGAGTAGGTATTTTAAACTAAAGAGTTCTTCGTGAGAGCTTGATAACGGAAACAAAGATAGGCTAGTGAGATACTAATGATAAAAAGACGGTAGACCTGCACTTACATCCCACGTTGGGGTGTATCGTACATTGTCCCCCTACTAACGAAAGCCAGCGCTTGGGTTGATGGCAGCAATGTTCCAGCATCTCCGATGGATTGTGGATGCTGAGGAGTAAAACCTGATCAGCTCCTGTAGTCCTGTTTACGCCTGGCTTCGTTTGCGGCAGGTTATCATTATCGTGTCACAATGGAAACAGTCCAGCTAAGCAAGTAGGCAGGCAGGTAGCAGTTAGCTCACTCGCCCGGCTAGGCACCATAACGATGGAAGTGCTGTGAGATATGGCGGGCGGGACCTGTGCCCCCATACCACTCACCGTGCACCAACGAGTTATAAGAAAATAAGGGCAGTTCCACACCTACGTCTTTCAGATAAAATACAAAATGATTATTTTCCAATAACAACAAAATAAACATAAAACAAAAAAAGCGCAATCTATAACTAAACTAACTTTCGAAACTAAAGTGTTGAAATATTTGAAACTTTTGGACCAAAATTCCTTGTATTTTTTTGTATATTTCTAATATATTAAGGACAAAATTTTTTGCATCGTCGCACACCGAATTTCACAGCTGAAAGTGTCACAATGGAACAAATGTAGTACAACATTTGTTGCGTTGTGACACTTTCAGCTGTTAATCATGTGCTTAGAATTAAGTTTTCACCATTATTCGAGCTGTAGTTTTTTTTATTCAACAAAAAAAAATCGTCACTATCATGTGAAGAAGTCAACAAATATACAAACTTCAGCCGTAGAATTACAATTTAGAACCAGAAGACGAAACGTATAAGACACGTGGTTCTAAGTCGCCCTTCCAACACCATTTATTCTCTATACAGTTCCGCTTCTCGCTATGCTTAGGTATCCATAGACACTGCCTTATCTTATCATACTAAAAAGCTAACATATGATTTGCTACTACGGTGGCTGGTCGCGTAAATTGAATACTAAGATTTATTTTCTTTGAATGATGTTGAACAAGATGGATAATGACTCTATTTGATTTTGAGCTGTCATCGTCTAGGTAATGACATGACATAATTTATAAGTTTAAAAAACTAGAAAAACCGACTTAAATTCGACTGGGTGTACATACCGGCTTTATCATCAGATGATGAAGTTGATGATGATGATGATGATGTTCATTGGGAATGTTTTAGTGACCGTAAACACCACTTAAAAGTCACAGAAAAGCAAAGTACGCAATTTCGTGCACGTGGATGGCTTATTTTTTTTTTAATTATTTTCATTTATAACCCAAATTAATGAACCGATTTTGATGAAAATTAAATGAGACCAACCTTGAAGTACCACATCCTTTCAGATAAAAATGAATTTTCCACACCATCTTTTTGCACGCCCAGGAAAACTGGCAGACAATGCTCTTAGCATTAAGTCCTCCTAGCACTACCTATTTGTGTGAAATTTTAAAATAAATAAATAAATAATTTTTAAAATCAGTTCATAAATGACGGAGTTCTGAGGTAATACAAAATCAATAAAAGATATCAAAAATGTCCGATTTACCTTTTGTTTTAACATGAAATACGTGTAGAGCTAGCTTATAGGTGCATGACTGAAAATCAACTGAAAATATTTCAGTTTAATTTTATAAAGCTTTGTTTTTTAACATTTACGAATTAAAATAATGTTAGTATCCAAAATAGTTGATAAAGTGCAATTTTCAATGCACATTTTCGCTACTTCTCCTTCCGGCGCTCACTATGGTTTGATCGCAGTGTCATTACATTTTCCCGCCCAAAAGTACAAGATGGCGTCATGGGAGAGCGAACAGGCAAGGGAGCATAAACCACGAGCTGCAATAATAGAATTACCATCCTCGTAATAGGCCTTCCACACATACACTAGCTAAGCAACTTATTCAGAGACAACTACTGTGACTATTATGCGGAACGCGACTTTGCTCGCTGTCATTTTGTCACAACTTTATAAAACAGTTTTATATAAATTATAAAATTCGTTTCTGTGTCAAAATATTATGTGCTACATTAGATATAGGTAACTTTATTATTAATATCTGCCCCCGTATTCCAATCTTTTGCTGTCAAGTTATATTTCACTGCCCAGTGTAATTTCTTCAGGTCACGTGGTACAATTTTGTAACACGTGATCATTCTTTTTAGATTATGACAGCAAAATATGCGCGAAAACAAATCAAATGACATCATAATGTCACAATTTAGTCACAGAATAACTATGAGTTAGTATGAACTGACCATGATTTAAAACTTTGCAGTTCAACTGAGATTGGAATCTCCCCCTGTAATATCTATTGCCCTTATTATACTTAATAGTTACCTAAACCTTTAGTTGTAAGACAAAAAAGTGGAAGTCTTTGGCGGCGTCTGTGTTTCCGAACACTTACAATTTAGATGTTTTCAAAAGGAGAGTGAACAGCTTTCTTCAATTCAAATGTGCTGTATTAACCACATCGTCATTTTCATCTCTGTTATTGTACCTATATTCTTTTTTGTAAATATGTGTACCTTTAGTGACGGTTTAGATGTACCTACTTCCTGTAGATACTAAATTCTGTATTGTTACTTTTAAGGCTGAATAAATAAGTACTAAATACTAACATCAGGTGAGATTGCAGTCAAACGTTTGCCTAAAATGTATAAAAAAAGTCTGGAATTCCTAGGACTGATCACAAATGAATCGCAAACAACATCTTGTTCATTACTATTTTCGTTTTAGAAGAGGTTTGAACTCGCGCTTCCCGCTTCTTAGCTCTTCCACTACAGCACAAAGGACGTCCAAATGACCTCCCAAACAAGTGGCAGCATTGTAAACATTTCTCATGTTGACGTGTGACAACCATATTTGCAAACAAGCTGCAATCAGTGGTGTATTCGTAGCGTGGCTGAGAAAACCGTGCAATAGGATATTCTCACGGTGAGTTCCACACAATCACCTCAACTGCCATGGTTATGAACTTCAGAGATGTTTTGACTGAAGAATATCAACTCTTTCGAATTCTGTCAAATGTTTTTTTTTATAAACAGACTCTACTTTTTATTGAGGAAAATATGTGATGATGAAAAACTAGTGCCTGTGGTCATTTTTTGAAAACCACTAGTATTACATTTATTTAAAAAAATTTGATGTAGGTACAACTTTTTTTTTAAATGGTGTAAAACTTTAACAAAATTTTTCGTTTCAGCCCCCGTATTCCAATCTTTTGCTGTCAAGTTATATTTCACTGCCCAGTGTAATTTCTTCAGGTCACATCATCATTCTTTGTGATCATTCTTTTTAGACACTTGACAGCAAAATATGCGCGAAAACAAATAAAATGACATCATAATGTCACTATTTAGTCACAGAATAACTATGAGTTAGTATGAACTGACCATGATTTAAAACTTTGCAGTTCAACTTTGCAGTTCAACTGAGATTGGAATACCCCTGCTGGCACTGAAAAAGATATTTTTTTATGATGAGAATTTGGCTGCCAGTTCACCTTATGGAAAGTCTGATTTTCCTAATTTCAAACTGATGGCCTTGGCATAGCAGCAGTCGTCAAGACATGATGAATAGAGGCCTTAGAGCGGCCTTTATATTTGGCCATTGAAGCATTAGCCTAATCAAGGCCGTAGACAACCAATCTACATATTTCAAAAAGGTTCACACTAACCCATTCGATTTGGAACGGTATAGAAATAATACCAGCTTTCACAAAGATTAGACTATACTTACTCAACCGATAAATCAACCTTTGACTCTTAAAACGTATCTATTGAGTTGTTTCTATTCATAACATAATAGTATTACTGATACACCTATTAATAACGAACATACAGAGATCCCAAGAAGTTCTCAACATGAACCTTGTTAGCCTAGAAATAAAGGTGAAGGTTGGTCTTTTGATGCTGTGTGGCCGACTGTACGTTCAATTTTTGAAGTAGTCAGGTACCTACAATTCACAGCTAATCGTAATATGTGATCGCCGAAATTGCTGACAGAGCTACTGTAAGCAATGAAAATTAGTAAAACTATGATACGGCATTATTCAAAGCACTCCTCTAGTTTTAAAATCTCTACAATCGATAGAAAATTGATTAACATATTGTATTTCCTTTTGACATTTTAATATATTTTTGACGTTTGATATTTTTAGGGACTGTATAATGTCAGTTTTGCTAGAAGAGCAGCACTCATTTATATCTTCTTGTCTCTCTCCTTTTTCTTCTCTAGAACATACAATTCCACAGTAAACGTTTGCAAAAGGACGTTAAAATAACATGATTTTATTTTGTGCCTTTATGCAATGCAATGTATCTAGTCTACCCACATACTCTGATACTAATTCATATGAACATAGTTTATAACGAAGCCAACACGCAGTGGTATGCCAAAGCTACTAAAATTATAATTTCCTTCGTAGGTATATTTCAGAGCATCCAATTATTTCTAGAAACCGCATCCACAGATTCGTATCTCCCGCTAACTAGCCGCGGTCGGGTAGGCCTCAATAAGCCGAAATATCTCAATTGAATCCACCTTTGTAACAAGGACAAAGGTTTCTAAGAAAATACGGACGTTACAAAGCTGCTGTATAAAATGGGAATCAATGGATGTTTCGCCAAATTCTCAAATTGAGCTACTAGCATTATATTAGCTTGCAACCTACTCGTGCACTCTTTTTCTCCTAAATATATATAAGTAGTTTCTACATCCCTTCTAAATCGGGAGGGTCAATCATGGGAATTTTTGACTAAGCAAAACAATTTCCAGAGGGTCTATGGGTGTTAATTCTGGACCGATAGACTTTTTGTCACGTCATGATGGATAAAAACTGTCAACGATTACTTATATAGTTTTGACAGTTTTTGGGAGATATATCTATCGTGACGTCACAAAAAATTCTATCGCTCTAGAATCACCCCCTCTCCTCTCCCTCCCCCGCCACCAGCAGACAAAAACTCTACTTATGACGACCTGCCATCTTCAAGTCTACCATTGACTGTATGAAGTCTGGAGCGTAGTTTTAGAAAACTCTGGCTCTAACAGTTTCAATTCACCACTTCGTCATTGTAAGAATACGGTAAAATAAAATTACGTACTGCGCTTGCGCCGATATATCATGATGTGTCAAAATGAATTGTGTATGGCATTATGTGACAGACGTCAAATGGTTAAGGTAATGGGGTAACGGGTGGTTGTTCTACTGCACCACTTTTGATAATGATTTCTGTAGATATTATTATAATTAAATATGATTATTGAAATATGTAGTTCCTGTTGTATGATCCTGTTGATTTTTTGGGATAAAAATCATCCTATGTGTGACGAACCATTTATATTCAAAGTTTCATCCAAATCAGAGCAGTAGTTGCAGCGTGATTGAAACACAAACATCCAAAAATCTAAAAATTGAATTTATAATATTAGTAGGATAGGCTTTAAATATGTAGGTGCATAGTCAAAATGTAAACAAAAATCTATGGCAGATTCTTGTCTATTTTCTATGTATCATTATTATCGTAACTAATATTTTGGTCAAAAATGCACCGAAGAACCAACCTTATAAAGAGTATATTGGTGCGCACTGCCCAGCAGAATTTTGAAAACGGAAGAAAAGTGTTGAAAAATATGTGAAAAGCGCAATTATTATGGAAATACTAGTTAGGTAATGAGGATCCACGCTTGTGACATTAAAATATTTGTGTTAAATTTGTGATAACTGGAAACGGCTAGCGTTTTCGGATGCCGGAACAGTGGTAACCACCAGCTCTATTTATTAGAAAGCTGTGTATAATTGGAATCATGATAATAACGTGCTTTTTAATAAAATAACGGCGTCTTCGCTCGTGTGCACCCGCTATGATTATATAAATATATAACCAGCATCAGTTAGCACACGTTTTTAACTCTATCGAGTTTTTGGGGAGCACTGATAATTTCAGCAATTCAAACAGAACAGTTAAAGTTAGTATAAATTGCTTGTGCAATGAATGAAATCATTAAATTATGAAGGTATCAGTGTCAATCACAGTTAGTTTATCAAAACTCTAGACAAGGAGAGCTCAACCAATGCTAAGCTAAGATGCATCTTATTATGGTTTATGAGTAATATATTTAAGTTGTACTTAAGAGCTTTATCACCTGTTTGACAAGCTATGCTAAAACAGTGAATTAAAGAATTTTCATGAGTAAGCCCTGTTATTAGAAGCTAACTATACCTAACGTGCGACTAAGGAGGTCGAATACGGGTTTTGTACTTTTTAGTCTATCATAACGTGAGATAAACCAAGAAGTACGCACAGGCAAAGCCTACAGGATGACAAACATTTTTTTTAGTTTGTATGAAATTGAAAGGCCCTACGAAGTTATAAACGCCACCTATCGGGATAAAGAAGCACTGTGTCTCCCCATTGTACTTTTATTGTAAAACGAGTGCTAGCACTCCATAGGTAGGTAAGTAACCGTATCGGATCTGGGCAATGGCTGATGAAGTGGCAGTGGGCACGCCCGTTGCACCTTACGGGTCCAGATAAATAATTATGATAACGTGTTAAGCCGCGGTACATTAGACCCCTCAGATCAAGACCCTAAAGATTATAAATCGCATTACAGTCGTGAATGAGAGAGCTAACAAATATATGGATGGATCTAGAGTAGATTGGCAACTCAAGGAGGTCGTATACTAAGGTCTTTACTTTACTCTTTGGTCTATCAAATAGTCCGAGTTAGACCAAGAAGGTCGAATACCGACTAAACTATTTGCACTGACCTACCAAGGAGAGTTAGATCAAGGAGGTCGCATTACCACTGTATTTGTAGGTACATTAGGTACTCTTTGATCAAGGATGAAAGATATAGTCGAATAATAAGATGAGGTCGAATACTCGAATACAAGAAGGTCGTGTATTTGTAACCACTTTTGTGTTCTTTGCTAAGTTATACCAAGGAAGTGGAATACTACGATGTTTTTACTTTTTACCAAAGAGTGCGAGTTATACAAAGGAGTTTGCTTATGTATTTTTAATATTTTCATAGAGACCTACAACCGTATACTTAGGCACCGTTAAAGTAATAATTTACTTTTGCGTACCTACGGTTAATTAATAATTACTATTGAGTTAGTTTAATTTCAACTCAATGCATGTTGGAGCTATGCTATGATTTTTTGGAACATGGAACTTTTGAACTTATATTTTATGAAATTATTTTCTAACCACGCCCAATGCAGCACTGTAGCCATAACTCTGTTATTATCTGTAAGCTTGTTTCTTGTTTTCAAGAATTTTAAGTTGGAATGTTATTGAGACTTCAAAGTCCCGTGGTATCATTATTTTATAGATCCTAAATGATTCTCACGCAGTGTATTCACTTATCGATGATTGCTGATTGATACAGATGCGATCCGTACCCGCTGGGCAGCCCCGCTGGTTTCATTTCATTTAATACATGAGCTTCGACTAATGCGACAATTTTCTATCTATTACCTTTACGCAATATCAATTTTTACTGTGATTACTGCCTACCATTTTCTTGTAAATATTTATGATGAAACTTTGTTCATTATTTTATTTAGGTAGGTATTTATTTCATTAGCCGCTTTCATTCTTATGACGTCGAAGTGTTGAAATCGAAGGTCTATGAATTTTCGTTTGTTGTGGGTTAATGTTATAGGCATATAATTCATGGAGGATAGTATAGATAGAGTACCGACGTTGTTGACAAATTTAGTCGACACACTTATCTTTGAAGACAAGTGATTAAGTTAAAAATTTAAAAAACCCCGAATCTTGGACTGATTTTCATCAAACAGCTAAGAACACTCCCGACTAATTCACCTATAAACAAACAAAATCACACACACACACACGTTAAAATTATAACACCTCGTCGTTTTTGCGTCGGGGGTTAAAAATAAACAAAAACCAAAAAATAGAATTACCTATCTACGCACAGTAGTCATAACAGATCTTTGTCCCTCTGAAGTATCTGCGCAGAATCAATTTTTGGGTCGAATTAGAGGTAAGCGAATTTGTCAACAGTAGGTATATATTTAGGCGCAATCGTTGTTGCACATAAATTCAGAGGGGATAAAGATCCGTTGTGCGTGCTGTAAAGGGCTTATTAGATTGTGCAATCTCAAGTCAGACTTACTGAAGAGATGTAACGTGATGAGTTGAGTTATTTCGAACTTAAGTTATTTGAATTGACTCGCATCGAGGACTTGCATGCATATAAAGTCATACAAGTGAAAATTTTGCACCAATTTCTCTAACCACTTACGTTGCATACGGACCTAGTTGAGTCAACCCAATTGGCGGCTTGAGTCAAGGTTCAGCTTAACTAAAATAATTCGAGTTCGAAAAAATTCAACTCATCACGTTACATCTCTATCAGTAAGTCTGACTTGAGATTGAACAGTCTAAAAAGCCCATTACTTATCATTTCTCTATAGAGATTTCTCTAGATCTGTATACAAAAAGTGGTGACTATAGTCACCACTTTTTGTATACTATATTTTTGTATACTTTGTGACTATAGTCACCACTTTTTGTATACAGATCTAGAAAACATAAAGTAAGGAATAGCCGGAACACCTCGGAAGGTTGCGCATGCGCCGACAAAAAATCCGATAACGTATCTAGTGGCGAACGGTGCAAGGCGCGTGGCAGACGCGTGCGCGGACCAATTACACATCTTCCCCTTTATTGCAAGACCGCTCATTAGAGCACCACAAGGAGGTAAGAAGACAGGTGTGCTCATGGAGATGGCATACACATCACACATTCTAAAATTAAATAGTGTGAGACCAATTCATGCGAGGCTATAATATATGAAAAGCACAGTTTGTCCAATGTTCCAGTATTTCTAATTTTCTCTAATTATAAAATGAATTTTATGCTGTAAGTATTTATCAAGTTTGAAGCAAGATTTTTATTAAAAAGTGTCAAAAAAGTTTATGTCATCCACACTTGAGTTATTGAGTCTGTGTGTGAGTGCAGCTTCGGTCTCTTCAAACTTCTGCATACAAACCGACCTCATTGGTTTTTTTAATATGGAATAAGAGACACTGCTATTTTGTGCGTGTTGAAAAAAACTGTTTCATTTCTTTTTAATTTGAAAAGTTTTTAAGCTTTTGTTTGAATTGAGAAGTACTCTGTTTTTTCTTGCTCTACCTAGTGAAAGGCTCATCCATTTCTTTTCTGTTCTTCTAGTAGCAAGTCACGAGTATGCGCAACGGGCTGTATCGCCTAGCAGGTCACCTCGGTAGGTTTTTGCTTAACTAGCTGCTTGCTCTGGAATCGCTCGTTTTTGTCCGCAGCTAAATTATAGTGATATGGTTGACCGCAGCAATGATTATTGAATGTGCATGGTTCAATGGTGTTTTATATTACTTCCTGTTACAAGAAACTTTGTTTTTATCGGAAAATGTAGAGTTGATGCGTTAATAGACGAATTATGTGATGTTTCATATTGTGTTTTTTTAATTGATGTCGACCATCAATTAAAAAACCGGTTTTTACTGAGAAATATCAAAAAACTAGAGTTACTAGCTTGATACATATTTGAATGGTTTTTTTTTTCAGAAAATCAATAAAGAAAAAACCACAGGCTGCCCAAAATTACAAACGAACCGACATAACAGCCATAGACTACAGTGTTCACGTATGGTTCACGTATGACAATCTAGTTAGTATGATTAGTGGTTGACAAAAAACAAGGTGTTATTATCTGTGCAGCGACCCAAGACCACAGATACCATAACAGTCAACATAACTAGTGGTTGCCCCGGCATCCGCCGTGACGCGGAACTGCAGTCTGACTGCCAATTAAAATGGAAATCAAAACTTTGGTCTATTTTTTACAATTATTTAAGTATAGTAAAATATTCAATTTTTTAAACTAAACAAGTCAACACCAGCTGGTATTAACTGTCCCCTATTTAATAGTAGGTAATGGAAATTAAAAAGTTTGCCGGTTTTATAATATTAATTCTATCAGCATCTAGTTCCCATATTACAAGCTTTGCTTAGTTTGGGACTAGAGGGCGTCGTGTGAAATGTCCATGAATATTTTTTTTTTAAATACAAAATGCACTTAGGTATATTAAAACCAGCCAGTAATACCTATTCCTTATATCTGTTTTAAATTATTTGTTTTTTTTTATTGTACACAGCAAAATGTATAATAAACAACATGTACCTACCTACATATGGCGAGCTGAACCCTACAAAGTGTAATGCTAAGGTTGTAAAAATTACGACCAAAGTTTTAGAACTCCACCATTACACTTGGCGGTCAGACAGTAGGGTGATTTACTTTCTTACTCATAACCTATGATTGACATGACAACCAACCAAAGATTTGAAGGATATGGGGACTTGTAATGATACAACTGGAGGCAAACGGTATGAATGATTGCAGTTTCTATGAAAGGCTTGGAGCTACCAGCGAGTATGTTCAATGTTCATGTTTAAAGTAAAACTAAATTAGTAAGTACATTGAATTCATTTAAAAATGAATATAAGCAGAAAAAATATCAGTATCCATCCGAAGTAGGTATTTTTCATTTCTGACAGCCAGCGTCACATCATTTTCTAAAATGGAATTCTAATCCCACTACTATTATAAATGTCAAAATTTAGATGTTTATATGTTTGTCTTTCAATCACGCTGTAATTACTGATCCAATTTGATGAAACTCTGAATATATTATAGTTCGTAACTTGGATTAACACATAGGCAACTTTTCCCCTTTTTTTTGTTGCGGGTAACTGCTACTTCCAAAGAAATTCTTTAGCGATTGTAGTATGTCCACTTAGCTAGATAGGCTAAAACACATCCGGGTTTTTTATTATTTGTAAAATTAACTTGTTCTGCTTCTACAAGTAATTACTTAAATTAAAAATTTTAAAAACCTTGAATCTTGGACCGATTTTAATCAAACATAGCTAAGAACACTCCTGACTTAATCACCTTTCAAACAAAATCAAAATCGGTTCATCCGTTTGGGAGTTACGTTGCCTCAGACAGACACACATACACACACACACAGACACGTCAAACTTATATCACCCCGTCGTTTTTGCGTCGGGGGTTAAAAACAGATTGCAACATAAACGATGTAATCGTAAAGTGTTTGCAAGAAGTGCAAAGGTTGCAAATTACCGACTGCATGCACTGTTGGCGGCGCGTGCCATGCTTGCTTGCACGATACCATATTTGCTTAGCTTTTTATTGTTTACAACCATCCGCCCACGGCTTTGGTGTGGAATGCGGGTAAAAAGTAGCTTAACTATAAATTCACCCACATCCAAATGGTCCTAAGCCAGTATGGCAAAAAAATATTACAATATTTGCTATGGCTATCAGGCCTTTGAATCTAATCTAGATGATTTATACAGGCAACTTTTTACCACTTTATGAACGTGACGCTGCAGTGCCTGAGACATGGTTTTAGATGGAGGATGTTGCCCAGTTCCTATACCATCTTCTCAGTCTAGTCTGGGCTTATCTACACGAAAGACAATGGCAATTACGTGTTGCTGACTAAGACGCGGGTTTCCTTACGATGTTTTTCTTCACCGTTTGTGAGCACTGCCATATCGCATCTAAATTTTCCGAGTAGAAAATTCAATAGGTGCACTATCAAATTTGAACCCACGACCTTATGAAGGGTTGCTACTACTAAGCCACCGGTGCTTTGGCTATAGGTAGAATAAGTAGATATCCCTATATCACCCTATGCACGTACTTGTGACAAGGCTCTTTTAAAGGGCCGGAAAAATTTTTTTTGAAATTAGTAGGCTTTTTTCGAGAATTTCATCTTATGTAAATTGTTTTAAAGAAAATTGAAGGACCGTTAATAAGAACACGAGTGTCTTCTCAAAGTAACCACTTTTTACATTTTATGTAGATACATAAATAACAAAAAACAACCATTCAAACTGAAAAGGCATAATATAAACATCTTGGTTTTATTGCAGCGATTTATGCAAAAAGGGGGATGGATGCGTGCATCTAGTTATGGTCATAAAGAGCGTGGTGTGCATCAAGATCAGAAAAAAATACTAGGTAATAAGTAGCAGAAGCGTGTCGGTTATTTATATCTAGATAAGTAGTGGAAAGAGCAAAAGTTTACTGCTGGAATTTGTACTAAACTAGCTACTAACAAACAATGCCCAGAATAGGTCTTTCTAGAAATGGAGCTCAACTCAACTGTTCAAATGTGGACTTCTAAAGGATGATAATGATGATGATGAGTAACCAAAATCTTATCATAAGAGTTTTATGAACATAATTATTATAAATTCGAAAAAAATGTTTACGTCACTTTGTTTATTGTTAAAAAATAATTTTGACTATGTCAAACGCAGACTCGCTACTAGAAACCATGGTATGGGCTCGGTCTAGAAAACCCACTCAGTCAATTTATATCCCTTTTATCAGTTAGGCACACCCTACTATCTCTCAATATACAGAAATACGACGCCATTAGAACCGCCACCTTTTACGACCTCTTGGATAAATCGTAAGTAACCAGAGCAGGTGCTACTGCAGCCACAGATAATGTAGCAACGGAAGGTTCACTTGGGTTCACGACACTCCCTCCTCCCCAGCATCCGTGCAAACCAGTTCCTCTAATAATATAACGTAGAAATGAAAGATTAATGAGAGCAACCCGCGCACGCCTCTTTCACTCGGGTTTTAAGGGATGGGGTAAACTATCGATGAACTGGAAATTAAATATTAACATCCAAAAAATAACAATTTCTGTAGGCAGGTGTAACAGTTGATATATTTACTGGTAACATTGATTTTGCGTAATGGTCCGCACCTGTGTGCTTACTTATACAAAGCTTTAGAAAATGGAGTTTGAAATTAAGTCCGATGACAACTTGAACGTAGTTTTATAGATCTTTAAATCATTCATATTTTTTGCTCGTAATCTTTGCAAGCAATCAAAGTAAACTATAAAAGTAGTATAAAGTAGACTCTATTCATTCTGGTAGAGATGATTTTAGGTTAAACTGGCACCTAGAATCACCTAATTATATAAGAATTATATAATTTTATTGAATCTTTAATTCACTTTTGACTTTAACTATTTTTGCTCCTGAAGTCTACGTTTCAAACATATACATACATACCAAACAGAAAAGTATTATCGATTTTAAGAAACATATTTTCATCGACACATTTTATCGACCACAGCCCATCACTACGCAACGAGTCTCGATCGCAGGCGCAATGAAGACCGCCCAGATAAAATATTAGCCGCGCTTCGACCGGTAGCAACTATATACATCCAGCGTTGACAGTCACGTGACCTCCAGTATGGAATGCAACTTGCACTTACTATACAACGTTTTTACGAATCAGTAACCATCTTTGATAATCATAAAGGGTAGCGCTCGTGGCGTGGCTTTCTTCAATTTTTACCGATTATCTATGTTAAGCGGTCACTTCAGATGTGTGAACACTAGTGGCATTTATATCTGAGCGACTTCTATGCTTCAGGGGGCACCTTAAACTGTCGGTTCCAGCTCTGACCGAGGCCTGAAGGCATCTCCGTTACTCCGTCACCAGCCCCCGTATGCCAATCTTTTGCTGTCAAGTTATATTTCACTGCCCAGTGTAATTTCTTCAGGTCAAAATCAGGTACAAAATTGTAGGTACCACTTGATCATTCTTTTTAGACACTTGACAGCAAAATATGCGCGAAAACACATCAAATGACGTCATAATGTCACTATTTAGTCACAGAATAACTATGAGTTAGTATGAACTGACCATGATTTAAAACTTTGCAGTTCAACTTTGATTGGCATACCAATCCAGGATTGGTATGCCATGTATGGGATAATAATAATAATAATGAATGGGAGCTGGTTGTAATATGACAAGTGCCCTTACCACTTATGTATGAATCTCTGCTTGGGCTGTTTGCCAGGGAGAGATAGGTCAAAGAGAAATGGCAAGCGGCGTCACAGTTATCTAATATACATTGTACACAATCACCGCACCCAGCGTAAAGATGAAGCGAGTGACCATAGATAGCGCGTGCACTATTGTCTATGCCTACCATTTTACCCGTGGATCGAGATCGCGAGCAGTGAGATATAGATAATTGCAGCGGTCACGCTTTCGCAAGTGTCAGCGGTGACTTACTGCGCGGGAGATATGAAGACTACGTGATATACTTTTATATTTTATATCCTGCTATGACGTTTTTTACTGTATGTACAAGGTCAAATAGTTATATATGTATGTTGATATATCTTTTGTGTTCTTTTTCTTTTTTATGTATAGTTATGTATTAATTTAAATTTTTGTTCAGTTTTTGATCAGTTTAGTACCTTTAAAAACACGCCACACCAATTTTTTTGCACGCCCAGGAAGACTGGCAAACAATGCTCTTAGCATTAAATCCTCCTAGCACTACCTATTTGTGTGAAATTTTAAAATAAATAAATAAATAAATAGTAAAATGTTTAGGATGAAATAAAGTCGTCCTAGGTTGTCTAGGAAAAGCGATGAACATCTCACAGGTCTCTGGGTTTTCTAGAAGGCCAGAGATGAAAGGGTGATGGAGGAATCAGTGCAATTTCTGCGCACACTCACCAAAGTGTTTACTAACAATTTAGGTAAAACATATTTCACGACATGTTGCTGCAATACCCAAGCTAATATTGTCTGGTCTCAATGACTGGACTAATTTAGATGAAACATACTTAGTTTGCGACGTTTCAGTTAGTTCCTGCCTGGATAACTCGGAAACAAAGCAGCTGGCGGAAGCTAGATAATATAATTTATTCAATTGAAAGGTACATATTAGCACTTACAAACTATGGACTGCATATTGCGCAGAATGTGAAGTCATTTACAAATGCTACGGTGAACTCTGAGTATATATTATAGTATAGCTATGAAATAGTATATTATAGGACGACCAGGCGTCACATCTCAGTCGGTATTAGCTCTGCCTTCCGTGCTGTGGATCGTGGGTTCGATCCCCACCAAGAACAAACATTTGTGTGTAGCAAACATAGATGTTTGTTCTATTACTATGTATTATAAGTATGTATTTACAAAAAAAAGTAATAAGTATTCTATCAGCATCTAGTTCCCATATTACAAGCTTTGCTTAGTTTGGGACTAAAGGGCGTCGTGTAAAATGTCCATGAATATTTATTTATTTATTATAGTATAGCTCGTAATGTGTCAGCAGTATCAGTGACTTATACCGGCAAAGGTATGCAAGTTGACTGACTCATCTGTACGGACGGATGGATGGGTGGAATTTTCTTCACTGGTAAGTATTTAAATCAAACCAATAAGAATTTCTATGGTGTAGTGGTAGAAACCACCAACGCTGAAGATCGTGGGTTCAAAATTTATCAATTTTCCTATTCTCTAGCTTTGCTTGATAAAGTTTAGATTCTTAAAAAATTCCTTATGGTCTGTTTTTTTTTTGGCACAAGCATTCTTTTTTACTGAGCCATTATTTTATTCTACAAATAACTCCTAGACTACTCAATGACCTTGGAATTTATGATTCTAGGGCGTGCCACTTTCTTCTTGTTTTTTTTAGCTTCTCTGTAGCTTCGCTTTAGTTTTTCTGTGACAGCAAAATATGCGCGAAAACACATCAAATGACGTCATAATGTCACTATTTAGTCACTATCAGTCAGTAGAATAGCTATGAGTTAGTATGAACTGACCATGATTTAAAACTTTGCAGTTCAACTTTGATTGGCATACCAATGCTGAAGGAATTACACTGGGCAGTGAAATATAACTTGACAGCAAAAGATTGGCATACGGGGGCAGAATACTTACTAGCTAGTCTAGCTACGTATAGTAGTCACAACGGATCTTTGTCTCTGAAGTATCTGCGCAGAATCCACTTTTGGGTCGAATTGGAGGTAAGAGCGAGGCCCGGGTAGTGTATTGATCTTTATTCTCCACTAACTGCTAACGGCGCACGCGCACGCTACTATTCTCGGTTTTCATACTACCACCGACACGACGTCTATACGATATCGGGGAAACGCTAGTACTAGACAATTTCACACCATTTCGGCGCTGCGCACTAACATGTCGATATCATTTAGGTGTAATTGGGCGGTGGTATTTAGTGCATTCATATGTTACAAAAGTTCATAAGTAATGTAGTAGCTTATAATAATGAACCCTAATACGACAATATTAAGCGCTAGATGACTAAATAGTAGGTATATTATTTACAAGTGTTAAGTTAGAGATCCTATGCCATATATCAGTCTTCTTATTTTGATCAACCAGAGACCTAAACATCTATTTATTTTTATGACGGCCTATTGTTTTCATAACTTTTACACCCGAAATAATTTGCTTCTATTGGTATTCAAAAATTAACAGCTAGTCAGTTCACAGAAAATGTACCCTTAAGGTAAGGCAGAACTTTTGCTGATGGTACCAGATGGTGCAAGTTTTCCATCTCCTCTCGAACTTTACAATGATACGATCACCAACAAAGAACAGATTAAAAAAGTACCCATTTTAACACTATGCTCTTATTAATGCTTGTTTTCAACCACCAACCAATAAAAAATAAATACATTTTTGTGTTAAAAAGTTTTTGTCAGCAATCCATTGTAAAGGATTTTGAACTATTTCTGACAGACCGTTAGTATCGGTTAGTCAAAGGCACATCAAAAAGAAATAACAATGTAAGTAGGTATATTAGGTGAGATACGTCATCGAGAGTTATAGATAGGGTGCCTCACGAAAACACCATTAGGTACTAGATAATACCCGACGCCCACATTTCTTCCAATAATCTACAGTTTTTTTTTAAGATTGAGCGATAGATAGTCGATTGAAGAAATCGTGTTTCTTTATTGTTCGCAAGCAAATAATGGTTTGGAGCATATTAACAAATCTTTTTTTTTATAAGTAGGTACAACTAAATGATGCCACAAGCCGATGGACCACCTGATGCTGAGCGGTTACCTCTGCCTATAACAATGCATTGCCTCACTGAGCATGTCTACTGAGGACATGGAATCTAGTTAAATACAGATGATATCTCATATTCTCCATTCAAAAAGAAAATAATTCAAAAGTTTTAAGCTTCTCTACGTTTGCACCAGCTAACAAACGCAAAACTGAAATGTTGTGGTCTGAACTTAGCATAGCTTTTTTTGTCAGAACTTGTGCTTTTCACGAATGAAAAAAAAACAGCTCAAAAGCTGTACACAACGTTGACATCGATAAGGTCAAGCCAGCCCCCGTATGCCAATCTTTTGCTGTCAAGTTATATTTCACTGCCCAGTGTAATTTCTTCAGGTCACGAGGTACAAAATTGTACCACGTGATCATTCTTTTTAGACACTTGACAGCAAAATATGCGCGAAAACACATCAAATGACGTCATACTGTCACTATTTAGTCACAGAATAACTATGAGTTAGTATGAACTGACCATGATTTAAAACTTTGCCGTTCAACTTTGCAGTTCAACTTTGATTGGCATACCCCTGCAGGTCAATGATCTTTTTTCCGGCTTCGTCACCAAAAGGCCGCCTATACTAATTAATTACTATTCGATTAGGAACATAAATAACCCATCTAGTAGTGACAAAGCTAGAAAGCTTTCCCAACAGTGTTGTTCACTCTATGAAAAGTACACCTTACTCGCAAGAAAGCCTTCAAGAATCAATCTACACCTTCAGCAGGGGTATTCCAATCTCAGTTGAACTGCAAAGTTTTAAATCATGGTCAGTTCATACTAACTCATAGTTATTCTGTGACTAAATAGTGACATTATGATGTCATTTAATTTGTTTTCGCGCATATTTTGCTGTCAAGTGTCTATAAAGAATGTTCAAGTGGTACAAAATTGTAGCACGTGACCTGAAGAAATTACACTGGGCAGTGAAATATAACTTGACACAGCAAAAGATTGGAATACGGGGGCAGAACTCTACATAAAGTTAAATTTAGATTCTACAGTTTTTTTCACAAAATATGTAGTAATTCAACCCGGGTCGCTGAATAAATTCTGCTGATTAACACTATCGAGTGAAAGGAAGTACGCACAATCATCGACTATCCTCGTCGCACAACCAGGATTTTTTTAAATTTCTTGTAGTCATTTGCCCGTAACGTAGTTAGTCCACTGTCTAAGCTTACGAAAAGCCTTTTTTTTTAATTAGACTCTAGATTTCAAGAGCAAAATGATTTTGATTAAGTACTTTTAGGTTTTGGTCAAGACTAACTTATCTGAAAACATGTTTTAGGCTACACAGCATCCCGTAATTGCTCTTCTATGCTAAAAAAACGCTTAACCTACGCTTCAATATAAGAGAATTATAAAAATTCTGTCATGTCAGAGATATATCTAATATCTAATAAAGAGGTATACCTAAGTCTTACGCTACAATTCAGGAACGAAAAATAATGTGATACTTACTCGAAAATAGCACTGAAATTACAAGCCAAAAAGATGAGTAGAGCGACATCGGGCCAATGCAGAGGGGTAATCACGAACAAATCTGACAGTCGCCGCGTTACGTAAACCTAACGTATTCGAATCATATCGCGCGTCAACGCCAACTCGACTGTCAAACGTTGTAGCGTCACCGCGCAGTGTATCTCCGATACGCTAGCGTTACGATACGTTTACGATTGTCACGTTTATTCGTGATCAAGGCACAGTTTTGTTTAATGTGTCACAGCAACAGCCGCGCATTGTACCATCAGCGATTTATGAATTCATTAGTAAAACCGTAGTAAGTTACTTAATCAAGGGGTTACCGTAATTGGAAGGATTGATTCAGGGATCCTGCGCGGCCTTGCTCGAGAAGTCGAGATACGTATCTTTGGCATATTTAGTAGGTTACTGGTATTTGCTGGTCTGATGACTCAAAAACCGGTTAGATAAATAAATATAAATAAATATTCATGGACATTACACACAACGCCCTCTAGTCCCAAACTAAGCAAAGCTTGTAATATGGGAACTAGATACTGATACAATACTTAAATACTTTTTTTTTTTGTAAATACATACTTATAATACATAGTAACACCCAGACATAGAACAAACATCTATGTTTGTCACACACAAATGTTTGTAAAAAAAAATAAAAAAAATAAAAAAAAAATAATAATAATGTTTGTAGATAAAAGATGTATTAGGGGTTTACTACTTGTAAACTATATTTTTGTATGGAGAATCATTATGTAAAGTACCCGCTAGGGGCGCTCATCAAATCTCTATACAAAATAGTTTACCTGTTATATACGTAAAACGCAAATGAGCAATTTTTTTGTTCGTCCCGTTTTTGGTCGAATTGGAAAGTAAATTGTTCCGCACAACATTAGGTGCGAAATCGTTTGTTGCACCTTAAAAGAATATAAAGATACGTTGTGCGTTCTCTAATAAACTTTAAAAAAAAAAGAACCTCCTTATTTTGAATTTAAAATGGAACTAACACTTCCGGCTACTCGCCCACTTCTCTTACTTGAGGTATATCCCGTTATTGTGACGATAAAATACAGACGAGGTGTAATTCTAAGTGCACTGTAGTGTAATGGGTAGCGCGTGTCAGAGGCACCTCTTAAGCGCACGATCACGGCTGCTGCTACTAAATAATTAGATTTTAAGCTTCCTTACGTTTACCAACGATATACTTAAGGGTACGTAACTATTCTAGCTTCCAGGATATCAACAGTTTCAATGTGTGCTGCGGATGTCTGTGGAAATACATAAAATCTGGTTATGGATTAGAATCTATTAGGTCTGAAATGATTTTTTCTATTTACTAAAACAAAAAGACAGGCGTCAAAGCTCAGTCGGTATTAGCTCTGCCTTCCGTGCTGTGGGTCGTGGGTTCGATCCTCACTGGGAAAAACATTTGTGTGTAGCAGCTTTGCTTTGCTTAGTTCGGGACTAGAGGGCGTCGTGTGAAATGTCCATGAATATAATATAAATAGGGAACCATAGAGCTACCTACAAGCTACCGCAAGGACTGGGTCTGTGTCCAATTTTTTTATTTTGTTCAATGCCTTCTAGAGTTTGGAACCAGGGAAGACTTCTTAAAAGAGTATATCCTGAAATATCACAGAGGAAAGATCACAATGCTGCCCTCGTAATTTAAAACACAGTAACTTGGAAAATCACGTTTTGTAAAAAACGCGTAAAAAAAAAAGTAAAAACTTTTTATTTTGTTCTGATCAAACTATAGGTGCATCAGTTATAGGTAAGAAATACTACTTTTATAAAAATATTATTTCTCACCTAACTGATATCAGTTAGGTTAGAATAAAACGACTGTTATCATAAACGTGTTTTTTACAAAACGTGATTTTCCAAGTTTATGTGTTTTCAATTACGAGGGCAGAATGGTGGTCAATTATGTTCAGTGGTCCTGATGAATACTTCTAAAGCTTACTTAGGTACTTATAAATGCAAAAGAAAAGGAGGAATAGGAAAGATACAAATGAGAATCTAAAAACGATCTAGTGGAGTCACCACAGATAAACACAGTCAATGTAAGCATTGTAAAACAAACTAATCCGTAGCGATGGAAGATACAGTATCTCCCATCAGCGCTATTGTGATGTTGAACAGCTCAGGAACCCCTAATTGTGCAGCTCTTTGCTTTATTAACATGGAGAAGGATTCCCGTACGTTTTGTAGCGAGAACATGCGATTATTACCTTTAGTGCACCTACTAAGTTTCGTAACCAGAAGGAATTTTTTTTCTTACTTCGTAACCGAACCCGGTTACGAAGTACCTACAGTGGTTTGTAACCTGGTTATGAATAAAGAACTAAAAGATAACGATTTATTATTGGTTCGTAACCCGGTTATGAATAAAGAACTAAAAGACAACGATTTATTATGGGTTCGTAGTAACGAACCCATAATAAATCGTTTTCTTTTAGTTCTTTATTCATAACCAGGTTACAAGCCACTGATAAAACGTTGTCTTTTAGTTCTTTATTCATAACTGGGTTACGAACTAATAATAAAACGTTAACTTTTAGTTCTATAATCATAACCAGGTTACGAACCAATTTAGCATTCAAGCAATAAGAACTCACGAAGATTACGCTATTCATACGCCTGTAAAGGCAGATTTTAGTGGAATGCAACCTATATTTTAAGATCTTGAGCTACCTGTTTATTGAATAAAAGATTACGATTATGAAGTTTTGCTTAGTTTGGGACTAGAGGGCGTTGTGTGAAATGTTCCCTGAATATTTATTTATTTATCACACACTTGCGCCTGGTGTTTTTCTACGTGCAGTACCTATTTATAACGCGTGCACGTAAACTATGTTAGAAAACGGGAGCCATTAGTTTAGTGTGAAAGCCTGGTTGAACACTGTTTAACTGCAAAGTTTTGGTATGCCGATGTGTTATGCCAAAAAAAGTAAAAAAAAACGTAAGATTGCGATGAAAGCGCAGGATTTTTTGACATAGCTAAATAAAAGCTTACCTTTAGAAGACGCACCATTTCATTCCAGTACAAAGATGTGACTTAAAACGTGTTAGATTACCATCTTAGATTTAACTGAATCCAGTTGACTATTTTGAGTGCTTAGTCGATTTTTTTAACTATCATTTAACCATAAGTCATCACGTTGTCTACACAGTAGGAATATCTTGTCAATAATCACACATCGCCCCTTTAAAGTTCAAAAACACGTATCCTCTTGAATTATTATAGATAGATAGATAGATAGATAGAAAATACTTTATTGCACACCTTAACCTAGGGACTACTATAACATACAAAACAAAACATAACTAATTGTACAATGGGCGGTCTTATCGCACACACACACACACACACTTACACACACACACGATACACGATCTTATACACGATTTTATGTCGTCCGATAATCGTACCGTCGAAACGAGAATCTCTCTCCATGTAAATGGCGTTTATTGTGCTGCTCCGGTTGTGCTAAAGCGCAGCCCGTGCCCTTTGTCTCAAAATAATTACTTTTATAAATCCACTAAGCGATTTACATTTGTGATAGTATCAAAGGTTGCGACTTTGTTTCTGTTACGGTTGGGATAGGCGCAGGGTCGTACTCAAGAGATATTTTACTGAAGCTTTTAGATTAGATTAGATTAAAAAATTCTTTATTGCACATAAAAATGGTACAGAGGCGAGCTTAATGCTGCTTAAGCTTTTAGTGTGTTTTTCAAAGATTTTTTATCATATAGGTGTTTTTAGATAAATTCGCCGCAATCGTTCGCTGTCCGTCAGATTAACTGGATGCTGATAAGCAATAACATGTTAACCTGCTCAGGAGCCATTTTGGATAAATCGTGGTTGAAGTTTTTGGGTCTACTTTAATTAGTTTGTTCCAGAAATGTCATTCAATATAGAAGAAAATCATATAGTATACTTTAATAATAAGCTTAAATCATACCTGCACAAAAAAAACACCATTAGTAGTTTAGGTATTTCAATAAACGCAAAATTTGTTATGACAAAATGCGCTATTAGTCATTTTATTTCAGTAAACATGTCAAGTTCCTTAACATATATTTGCTTAACAAAAAATAGCGGATTCACACTCAATGTGATCTATGTTAAGTAACTTGACGCTTTATTGATTAATGCGTTATTCCCTTAAATATAAAAAATGTTATATGTTATCAATAAAATTCACATTGTATTTTTTAAATGTAGCTTTATTGAAAACTTACAAAACAGAGATCCACAATATTACTATGTAGTTATTTTAAAAAATAAACATATTATACATTTCTATTTTCAATAAAACTGTTAAACAATAACACAAACGTAAAGTACTTTTAAAAATGAGCCTCATTTTACCCATAAGGTTTTTTAAAAAGTGTTCTCTTATAGCTAATCACAATCTCTCATGTACCTACCTATTTACTCAGTATCTTCTCATAATAACAAAAAATAAAAACTTTCTAGAAATTAACAGCCTTAATTCAATGTTTTTCGACAAATTTTCTTCCTTATAACTAAAAAAAATCTTCTTATTTAAATTAACAGTCTTCTTATTGTTATCATTAGTCTTACTAGCCTCACGATAGACGAAACAAGAACCATAAAATGAGACTTATTCTTCTCGTTCATTCTCATCTATTTCAAAATCAATCGTATTTCCAAAGCCTTCTGTGTCATCAATAAAGTCATTAGATCTGACATTCCTTAAAAAGCTATAAAATGGTTTGGCGTCGGCTGGAATTAGCTTTAACATTTCTTTCAAGTCCTTTATTTTCGCTTCTGAAAGTTCTCGACCTTCAGGGTAAAGAATAGGGAGATCTATCTCAAAACTGGGTGGAAATCTACGTCCTTTGGCACCTTTAGATATGTCTACCTCTTTGGAAGCATCTTCAAGTTTTGTTTTCATAAAAAGCTTTGAAGGATCATTTTTACGTACTTCAATTTCAAAAGTATTCATCCATGAGATCTTTTGCTTTTCTGTGTCCGTTTTTCTGTTAGTTATGCGTTCTTGAATTGGTGCCACTGATTTGAAATCTTCCTTTTGTAGTCTTTTGACTATGAATTTGTTTTTACGACGGCAGTTTTCCATTACAGTAATGTAATCATCGGGTGTGTACAATCTGATCTGTGTTTTTAGAGCACATTCCACGTCTCCGAACTCGGAATCATTTGGTAGGTACGTATGTCCGGGTTGTAAAAATCTCAGCGTAATTTTTTGCAGCGCCTCATGGTTATGCAGAATATGTAGAAGCATAAGCACCATTTTAATGCTTCTATTCTGTCCGCCACATGAATCAGACCACAGAATCAAATGGGTTGTAGTAGGTTTTAGATGCTCATTCACAAATTTTTTTAGACATGATCCTACCTCCTGCGTTCCGCGACCTGCTTCGTGTTCCAACCAAATATTAAAGTAGCCTTGTCCAGTACTTCCACAATGTATACCCAAATTGTGGAGATTCAGCTGTCTCTTGTAATAGACGATGCTTGTGGGTAAGCGAGGCAGGCAATGGGTTTTTTCTAAATCGAATGTTAAAGCTTCGACTGATGGGTTTATTTTAGCTATAGCCAAGTCGTTCTTCATTTGGGCTCGTAAGGCATAAGCACGATCCAAATGATCTTTGTGTTCATTTTCCAGTAACTCCAACTGCTCATTGTTAGCCCCTGTTTTACTGGCTTTATAACGATCACAGCGGAAACACGTATCCTTTTGGGGTTTTTTAAACCGTAGATTGAAATTGGTGTAGAAACACAACCTGAATTTCGAGAAACTGACTGGACTTAAAACCTTTTCCTTATATAAATCATAAATTTTAGTTAAGTTCAGGTTAGGGGCCAAAAAGTTTGCCGTCGTTCCGCACCTGCAGTAATGTGAAGTGTATTTGGGCAAACTTTGAATGAACTGTTCTATTTCTTCTAGTTTCTGCCGTGAAATCGCATTCCTTCCTCCAGATTGACTTCCTCTCTTGTCGCTGAAAGAAGCTTGTGACCGATATTTTTTCAGAGCGGAGTCAATTCTCGCCTGACTTATACTCAAAGTGTTCAGGAAAGTTTTCTTGCAAACTATAATCTTAGCCAAGGTGTATGTCCTAGTAAACGTTCTTCTGGAATTGACTTTATAGCTTCTCTTCTTTTGCGACTCTCGAACGCTTCCCTGTAGCATTGCACATCTTGCTTCGAAAGATCCAGCGCTCCAAAATCTCTGAAATTCGGTTTCTCTTTGCTCTAATGTTACTTTTTCAGTACATTTTAGCGGACAGTTGCAGCTAAAATCGGTTCCTTGAAATATTCTTTTACTTATTTGCTTACCCTTGGCGCTGACGTAATCTTCATTAGTGTTTGCTCTCTTTTTCCGTATGTCTCTGTTCTGATCAGGGTACTTTCTTTTTCGGCCTTTTTTGGGCCGTCCTTGTGCCGTCCTCTGTTCTTCATTTGAATTAGTTACTTCATTCTGATGATTTTCTTCGGGTAAAAAGTCAGGATCTTCTACGATAGCTTGCAGAGCTTCTCGTGCGCTGGATTCAGTTTCATCGTTCTCGTTGTTTTCACGTTGGGATTCCGAAGCATCAACGTCTCTTAGAGTGTGTCCGGATTCTTCAGAAGCTGCAGGTTCCTCAGAAATATTTGAAATTTCCGGAGCACTCGGGAAGTATGGCTCTATTAAAGTGGTTGAAGAGTCCACTAAAGCAATATCATTGGGCTCAGATATGATCGTTTCGGTATGGTCAATAAATTCAATTACTGACGAGTGATTTGGTGTTGAGCTTTCAGGTACATTATTTGAAAATAGACTACACATGGAGTATTGTAGATCCTGTTCAGAAATTGTGATGGTCGGTAGTGAGGTTTCTGGTGGAACTTCGAACAACTCTTGATCCAATTCGCGTTGTAAGGTGGTTACAATTTCTTGACTAACAGGTGGTGATGCAGGGCTCTCTTCAAAGGGCATAACCAGGTCTACAAGTCTGTGACCTCTTGACCTTGGTGGTGGCATTCTGTAAAAATAATCAATGAAATTAACCACCTTTAAACTTCACTAGATTTCAATAGCATAGGCATCTTAAAATCCTTTTTAGAATAGGTATTTACCCTTTAAAATAGTATATTATAATAGTAGGTACCGAAATCGGTTTTTAACAAAACGATTAAAAGTGATTTCATGTTTTTCAAAAAAGAGGTATATCATTTACCGTGTTAATGCAATATGCTTACAAACAAATATATGAGTCTTTATTTTCGCAATAACCTAACAAGCTTCATAGATCATTTACATGCACAAGTCAATAGCCTATTTTTTGTTTTTCAATAACCAATCAAGCCTCATAGTTCATTTACATGTGCAAGCCAGTGATAGAATTTGTGTTTTGCAAAAACCAGTCAAACTAAATCAGTAGCTATTTTGCTAAAATAAGAATTTGCGTATAATGAGACGCCATTGAGGTGTGTGTAAAACGCTATACATGTTATTTTTAAGCATATTCTGTGATATTAATGCTTTTTGAAAACTTATTTTACCGGTAAAATAACCTCTTAATATGGGTAACTAAAATTCTCAGAAATATGTAATATTTGGACTTACTTTGAATGGATTTCTCTTTGTGTGATCGTCTCCAAAGTTCCCCATCAAATTACCACTTGAACGAGTTCAGTTAATTAATGTCTTTGTAGTTTTTGATACCAAACGTTGTTGACACACTCGTAAACAAACACAAACTAATTTCGCAATAAGCGCTCAAGTCCCTTAGCTCGTCATGACTTTAAACAGATGGCGCTGTACGTGTTTGAAAAATCTTCTAAGGAACTAAGTATCTTATTGCAAAATGTTGTACCCGACGTACTGTTTTCGGGATAAGAATTTTAGGCATTTTTTACTTATTCAAATCGATTAACCATGTTAAAACCTTATTGAAAAACGATCTTTATCTACTAAAGAAGCGTCGTGCATCAAAATCTTTTTTTTCACATTTTTGTGGCTTAACATGTTATTGCTTATCAGCATCCAACTATCCGTCTCTCTCTACATTAAACTTGTCAAAAACAAGGACGGAAATACTTTTTATCTCAAGAATAGCGTTATTTGGAGTTGGTCGAATCCGGTCTTGGACATACCTACCCTGAGATGCCTGCCACATATATGAAATCGGACATTTCAAATTTTTTAAAGTTCGAATTTTAAGTTTTAGGATGATCAGGGTAACTGAAGGGAATAATATAACAAAACACATGTATCGATGCGAGAAAATGGAAAATGGACGACACAACATTCACCCCACACACGCATACAGCCGAATTTAAAATAATAATAAGCATTCGTCTAGTGCAGCACCTGAATCCGCTTTTAGATTGGGTAAAGCTAAAATAGGTCTAATAGCTTATTTATTATGTTGGGTGTGTTCTTCCCTTGGCTACGGCCCTGGTTAGAATTTACCACATGTCTGGATAGTTACAGTCAAGAAAGAGTTGTGTGAGAATTTTTTACTAGTTTTCGGAAAATATGGCTCAATTACAGCCTCGACGCGAGATTACTATCTTTTAATTGAAACGCATTGGTATTTAATTTGTAGTCTCTTTTTATATTATCCTTTAGATTTCTGATTGTATGTGGTCGTAGGCCTCAATATAAATAAAAAAACTGATAAGTACACTGATTTAACCCACTACTACGATTCCAAACACAATAAATAGATACGTGTCTTTCACACGTCCCGGGTAATGGGTACCTGGCAGGAATTGTACCTATTATATACCTATAATTTATAATATATACCTATACCTATACCTATAATTGTACCTATAATTGTAATTAATAAAGTACATTATAATCTAGAGGAATATTATGATACTTAATTGCTAGGTATTTGAGTTGTTATTAGTTATGGTACCTAACTGTAAATACCTCATTACAATACCTATATAGGTATTGATAATAGGTATAATAAAATATTGTACGCCCTAAAAGGGTAGGCTGTTGAAACTTTTTCTACCATAAGATCTCTTCTACACAGTTTTACAATAAATGATTCTTATTCTTATTCTATTACCTATCTGTTACGTATATAGTCTCTACGTGCGATCTGCTTTCCTATATACTATACCTAAGGCTACGCAACGTCTGAACGTTACGTAGTCGTGATCGTGCTGACACGGTCGTAATCCAGATGGGTGACCGATGGTAGCAGTTTTATCCGTGCCCATTTAGGTGTCAGTCCCAGCGATAGCAGTCGCAAGGCTAGACGCCTTCAGGCTTCAAAATATAAATTATTATTCTAGTGCAGTTCTAACAGTAATCTGGTTATGTGCTGCTGAATAGTGATTTTATTATTTGTTATGATAATGACACACGTTCAATTTATTATTATTGGATAGTAAAATAGAAATCGGTCGATTATATTAATTTAGCCTCTAGCGCCTAGCTCGTAAAATGGATAGGTAGAGCTGTTTGTTTGTAATAAAAATCGGAGAAAGATTGATTTTTGCTCAGTTATTTCAAGTTAGGGCTATGACGCAGTGTTTTAGTGTTCCGGTCCAGTTCTGGACAAACTGAACTTATTTTTATTGTGGCACAAAATAGACGTTTTCTATCCGAGCTTGACGCTCCCACTTAGCATTTGCATTGGACGCAGTGCAATATCAAAATCAAAATGCTTTTATTCAATAAAATCTCACTGATCACTTTGAATCGTCATGAGATTTTTTATGATTATTGATTAGGTATGATTATATTAAAATTTTTTTGGACGAGTTTACTAACAAGGCACATTTCCTTAGTGGGCATAACTACTTTATAACGTGATGTTTTGACAAAGGATACTACCTGATGTAGTCAAGTTTTACTTTGTTGATTTGCGAAAAGCGAGTTGCACTTTTTGTATGGATATGCTCACCTTTTAGCTGACTCTGGCACCGCAGTTGGTCGATGATGGAAGTCAGTCGGCTGCCACTCCTCACGGCATCATCACTCTCTTCACACTCCACCTTCACTGACACTTCCTCTTGCCTCTTATCACTGTAATCCTCTTCGCTCTTGCAGTCTACTTGGTCCTTCACGTTTGACTCCATATTCTTCATGGGATCTACACTCTAGAGGTCTCGTAGTTTCAGTTCTTATATCTTTTTATTGGCCACTTATTTCTATAGACGGTATATTTCAAATCACTTTCAAGTATACCTAGATAGGTACTTTACCTACCAACTTTATTGACCAGCTATGTTGCTGATTCAAAAAAATCAAAAAGCAGGGATGAAATAAATAGAAAAACAAGTCTTCGGCTATAGACAGTGGTTACCGCTTAATATCAGGTGGGCCATCGGCTAGTTCCATAATTTAGTGGTATTAAAAAAGATAGTGGACGAATAACGATGATAATTATATTTAACCACAAAAATAAATAATGTAGGTGAGGTAGGTAATTCATAAAATTAAATTCGAAACTCATCGTATGATAAGCATAATAATAGTGTATTTTGTTAAATAAATAAAATTAAATGTATGACGTAGATGTAGAACCTTATGAATGAACCAATCCATTTTGCAATCAGGTACTCATGTACTCAACACGTAAATCCGTGCTTATACTGCTCATTCGATTATTTATCAGATAACTGTCATACGTGCTCTTGTCATTAGTATTTGCTCAAGTCATTACAGTTTGCTTGATTCTTTCAGACTTAGGCATTGAAATAGACCTAAATGGTATGTTAGAGCCTAGAGATCTAAATGAACCCATAACCTTCTCCTTGGTACGGGGAGTTACCCGTAATTCCACTAAACCAATAACTGCTAAGGAAGGAGGTATTTAGATAGTTAGAGAGTTCTGCTTTACTAGTCTTCTTTTTTTATGCTATACTAAATGATGAATCAAGCCGATGGCCCATCTGATGTTAAGTGATAACCACTGCTTATAACGATGCGTTGCCTCACTGAGGACGTCCTAAAGACGTGCCTTGTGATGGATTGCAGTGCGCCCATCAGGCGCAAGCAGACAAGGTGTAAGGTCTCATGTACCGGTAGACATACTCTTCAAACCGGAACACAGCAATGCGAGCATCACTGCTTGGCGGCAGAAATAGGTACGGTGGCGGTACTTCCCCGGGCGAGCTTTTTCTCAAGAAGCTCTACTACAACTTAGGTGCATAATGTTGTCGAGAAGAAACAACTGTCAAGATTGTAATGTATGGCATTTTTGATGATCAAATTTATTTGTGAGCGAAATTGATAGATAAAGATTGGATTAGTCAATGACATGTTTGAATCAGACTTATAGATAAAAATAGTAGGAAATGGTTTTAGATAGTGGAATTTTTTGGATTTTTTTAAGCACCTATTAAGACGCACCTACGTACACCTAATTAGGAGCAACAGCGTATTCGATGAAGAAAAAAGCAGAATGGACAAGTTGTTATTGAGAATGGAAATTTTAAGACGAGTTACTAAAAATCTGCTTTTAGTAAAATGGATGCAAGAGTTCAATGCAATTAAAGATAAGTAAAAGTACTTATAAGCAAAAAATTATCGAAATAGCATGAAGTGTTAGATATCACCCCTAGAAAATATGTCTATACGATTTTCTCCCTTCCTTCCTTTGAGGGTATTCCCAGAACTCTACCACAGAATACCTAAGACTTAGATTTACCCAGGTATGCTATCTTAGGGTTGACAGAGACAAGTCCATCATTGCATAAGACACAATCACAATTGCACCATTAATATAGCATTACAAACCAAGCACTACTAGAAGTCTCAAAACGTGAAACTCCGATTTTCCGCACAAAAACTCACACAAAGAATTTAAAAAGTTGAAAAGGTAAAACCAACAGGTAAGCGATGACGGCGGTTATCGCAACGAACAACTGATAACTGAGGTGTCAGGTCAAACTGGCAAATGGGGCGTAGGTACGTAGCTGATAAGACCCTGATAGCGGGCTCTTAACCTTCCGTGGCTTATGGCCGGAAAATGGAACTGAAACTGTCAGGTCACGTAGGACTTTGCAGGATACTGCGATACATTATAAAGAACATGAAGTTGTGGTGAACAAACCACTGTAAAACATGAGCAATGAACGCAGTCTTGAAGATGAAAGATTTAACTAAGATTAAACTTACTTGATAGGGAACTTTGATGCTTTCGTTGCTCTTTGAGTCTTTTTGAATAAATGAACCAGTAAAATACATTTTTAAATTGATATTTGAGGGGCGACATTTATTAAAATATCGAATACCTATAAATTAGGCTGTCAAAATATAAGAGTTTCTTAATAAATAATGTAAATAATGTTTTTATACTTTATTTTTCTAATAATGATTCGTTAGTTTTGTAAGTATCGAATCTCCGTTATATTATAACCTTTTATGTACACGGACCTGCCTCTATAGTCACCTCTTTCTACCCTCAAAGGTTTGCTGGAAGAAAACTCTTGCTATGGTTAAGCTCGCCTTTACATGTCATCTATTTCTGTCTTTTGTTTATGTCCTGTGTTGTGTGCAATAATGAATTAAGAATTAAATTATCTTTTGAACCGGATATTTTACTACAATGCATGACAGGACACGTCTTTAGTTGTATGAAAAACTGTAAAATTAATTCAAAGATAAGAAAACACTAGGAAGTAAAGTGGCTTTTCTTTAGCAATTCTGTATAGGCCTTTTCTTTATAGGTGCTTATCTGATCTTGATACCAATTCAATGGTATAACTTGTATGTTATACACCCAGTATTTACACCGTTGTCTGAAAATCTTATGAATATTTACTTCAGCACCGCCAGGGTTAGCCAAGTACGATAAATATGAAGTACCACGATGTCGCGACCGGTCATGCAGTCGTGCAGCTGATAACGATAGTGATAACTCGGACAAAGGAAACCTATCAGTTTCAAGGGAAATCTACTTGCTGATAGTACGAGTGCTTGCACGGGTCGGTGAGGTCGTTCGTAGCGTACTGTAGAGGTCAAATAACTATCCAGAGGTTAGGGCTATGGTCAAACTTGGAACTACCGCCATTTTGTGCATTTCTTTTGTTTCTTGCCTTTTTAACCCCAGACGCAAAAACGACGGGGTGTGTCGTTTGACGTGTCGTCGTGTCTGAACGGATGAACCAATTTTGATTTTGTTGTTTTTTTGTTTAAAAGATGAATTAGTTGGGAGTGTTAAATATGTTTGATGAAAATCAGTCCAAGATTCGGGGGTTTTAAATTTTTTATTTAATTACTTGTTTTCTTCTTTGTTTTTTTTTTATACAACTAAATGATGGAACAAGCCGATGTCCCACTTTTTCTTAAGCGGTTACCTCTGCCTAATTGCCTCACTGAGCATGCCCACTGAGAACGTGCCCTGTGATGCATTGCACTGCGCCCATCACTCTGAGACATAAAGGTGTTAAGTCTCATGTGCCTGTAATTGCACCAGCACCCATACCCTTCAAACCGGGGCACAGTAATGCGAACACCACTGCCGGGAGAAATAAGTACGGTGGTAGTACTTCCCCGGACGAGCTCGCACACAAAGAGCCTACTACTTTTGAATTATTTCGCTGTCGATGCCAGTATCATACACAAAATTAAGCGGGTGCGCTGTTCCTACATACTAGTATGAGCGTCTGTGGCAGGGCGCCGGGTCACGACCTCGTGCGCCAGAATTAGATCTGACGTCACACCCAGGTGCCTGCCAACTGCCGCCTAATGACATTTCTGTACATGTGCTGAACCATGGGATGTATTGAGATTATTATAAAACTAGGTACGAGTACTTCTAACTGGAGCGCTCGCTAATGATTGCAACATTTCAATGTGCTGAAACTTTTTGAACCGTGGCCATGCTTCCGTTTTGAGGGTATCAGAAGTAGACGCAAAACCGGTAGACGTTGATGCACGGAGATTTTTCCGGAACCCTACTTAGTCATTGAACATGTCTACGATTCTTCATCAAATATTCTACAGATCATCGAATATTACCGATGACAAACTTTTTAGGACATAAAGCAATAAAGACTTGGCACTAAAGACTTAGGCTTACAAAGCACGACATAAAGAATTTTTTCTAAAGAATATGCACCTTCTTAGTAGGTAAGGTCAGCAGTAGTGAATGATGATGAGGCAAAGTTTCAAAATTTATGACCGAAAACAAGGAATTTTGCATAAAGTCTATCCTAAGAGTAACAGATAAAAATATATGATTAGAGCACATAGTACATAATAAAAAAATTCTGAAAAATTGATCTACTTCTGATGCAGACTGTACCATAAGTGATGGCCTACGTAAAAGCCGAATTTGAAAAGCTCGAATTGTTTTATCAAGACGACCGTCATGGCGCGCCGCGCCGCCGCCGGGGCGAAGGTGGTGGGTGGGGTCACGACCCGGCGGCTACTGAAATACACATGACACGAGTGGACATGGAACCATGCCAAGCACGTCACAAATACCAATAATAATATGGTTTTATTCGGGCTTCTAAATAAATTCGATTAAGTAGGACGTTTTGCGATATGCAACTCTTTGTTTGCGTCCAAAATCCAAAATCGAAAAGTTCAATTTAGATACAGTCATTAGTAAGATTTTATGAAAATGACAAAATAATGTAACTACTGGAACAAAAAACTCCCACTAACTCCATCAAAAGATCTAGCAATGTAACTAGCGGGAATGGACCCATGATTGTCATAGAGCAAGTAATATAGATACGTTTAATAAGTCACACTTATCATAGGATTTTCCTTTCATTCGTACATGCATAGCAATTTGTCTTGGCATTCCAGAGCACGATCCTAAAAATCCATTAAGTACCCGAAAGTAAAGTGCAGGTCTAAGATTTGAGCCCTTAAATTGTAGATTCAGAAAAATTGTTCTCATAAGACCTACGTAAGAACCCTACAGTTATATAACGCAGCCAATGGAGAACAAAGCAAAAAAACCTAGCGTAACGTAACCCGAACAATGGAACAGAATTGTACACCTGTGGCTATTGGAAAAATTGGCTACTGTTGTATGGGGAGAGTGGTAGAGTTACGTCGCTTTTGCAGTTGAGAAAATGCTGACTAAAGTGGTAATATTTATTTTTTCAAGCAAACATTATTCACTGTTTTATTTATTGTAGTGCAGTGCTATACCTAATCACCGTAATGTCTTGCTCCCGGTCGTCAGCTCACTGTAGCACGAAATATAAACATTGTTATTCCATCACATCAATAAATAATATTTAAAAATGTATTTTCAGATACTGTCCCTGCTCACTATTAACGTTCTAATAAAGACTACATCAACCCAATTCTACGCTAACCAATACTATGAAAACATGCCGCAGCAGTACTATCAAGAGCAGCCGGAACCGCAGGAGATGGACTACGAAGAGATGGAACACGTGCATACTCGAAGGTCTGGCCGGCATAAACAGTACGGAAGTAGTGGTGGAAGGCTGCCACGTATGGAATACGAATACGATGATTCAGATGAGTGTAAATGCAGCTGCAGTCGCTGCAAAGACACACGCAAACCACCTAAACCCTGCTGCAGGGAAACATGTATCAGCTGCTCAGAAATGCAAAGCCCACAAGGTCAGGGCAGCTTAGTTTTCGTCCCATACCCTTACCCTCTGATGCTCCCGAATTTACTAAACACCACTACCACAACTACAACGACTACAACAGCAAAGCCGACGAGTCCCAGAACAGAGAAAACAGAGGATTATGTAGAAGAAAATCCGAATAAAATAGTAGACCTTACGGGAGTGAGATCTAACTTAAAAAATCTAAGGAAAACTAGCGCAGAAGTTATAAATGACTTAATACTCAGGTCTCCTCATAACTTGAAGGGGGATAGGAAGTATATGTTGACTTCAATGAGGAAGACAAAGCCCACTTGGGAGCCGAAGTATGGTATTGTGCCTATACCTGACAACCTGGCGGAGAAACTAATGTCTCAACTGAGACAAGTTAGAGAACTACAAGCGCGGAGATTTTGAAAACAGTTTTATGCAATTGAAGATTGTTTAGTTTGTATTTTTTCACTGGGTATGAGCATGCAAAAGCCTGTATTACGTGCTCTTTTTGTGTCTTGTTGTATTAAAATACTAGCAGTTACCCGCGACTTCGTACGCGTCTACAGTTTCCGTGTACATTATATTATCTGTGCGTGTACCGAGCGGATACTTCTTTGAGAAACTTGACATTACACCTCATTACACCGGACTCGTACTGAAATGTCAAACGCTAGTCGTTAGACCATAGAGGTAGTACTACGCCCTGTCAAACTGACGTGACATGATATGACAATGAAATCCTCTTGCTAATTGGCGCTGCTAATCCTTTTCGTTCATTTTATACTGTAGATCCTGTTAATTATTCGGGGTAAAAAGTAGCCTATGTGTCAATCCAGGTTACGAACTGTATATATGCCAACTTTCATCCAAGTTGGTTCAGTGGTTTTGACGTGATTGAAACACAAACATCCAAACATCTAAACTTTCGCATTTATAATATTACTAGCAGTTACCCGCGACTTCGTACGCGTCGACAGTTTCCGTGTACATTATATTATCTGTGCGTGTACCGAGCGGATACTTCTTTGAGAAACTTGACATTACACCTCATTACACCGAACTCGCACTGGAATGTCAAACGCTAGTCGTTAGACCAAAGAGGTAGTACTACGCCCTGTCAAACTGACGTGACATGACATGACAATGAAATCCTCTTGCCAATTGGCGCTGCTAATCCTTTTCGTTCATTTTATCCTGTAGATCCTGTTAATTATTCGGGATAAAAAGTAGCCTATATGTCAATCCAGGTAACGAACTATATATATGCCAAGTTTCATCCAAGTTGGTTCAGTGGTTTTGACGTGATTGAAACACAAACATCCAAACATCTAAACATCCAAACATCTAAACTTTCGCATTTATAATATTAGTAGGATAGTAGGAGTTGGATAGGATTAGTAGGAAGGATAGGATAGGATAGAATTAGTAGGATAGTAGGATAGGATAACATTCTATGTTCATTATGGTTCCTCAGACGTTTTGCATAGCATAGTGTGCGTAATAATAACCAAAGTCAAATACTAGGTGTGTTATAAAAGAAAACTATAAAATTGTGTTTATAGCATTATACTTACGAGTAGGACAACTGTCGATAAGAAATTGTTGATATCGAATTTTTATAAAATAAACTGGCTTGTGTAATGTGTTGATAATAATGTGACTTTCGCAATAATACCTAAATTCGTGATGAAATTTGTAAGTAAACACAAATGGCTTGTAAATCATAAAATATTTTACTTTGGCAAAATTACAACTTAAAACATTCACAGATTGCAACAATCCAAACTATCATCCTATTAGTTCAAAGTTGCAGAACCCAATTTTTGCAAGACGTTTCGTATGAACATTCTCAAAGGCACCATTCAGATGTACACAATGATCGATATTGGAACCACTACGAAATATACAACGGCCCATCAAATTATCGAAGATACAATTCAAACTCTGACGAAGCAAAAAGATGCCGTTGTTCATGCCAGGAATGCAATTACAAGCCGAAGTCTTGCTGTAAAACAGTATGCAACAACTGTCGTGAACACAGTCGTGAACGTCAACCATCGCAGTTCCAAGCCGTTCCTGCTAGCTTAGTCATGATACCCTACCCAGTTCCATTTTTTGTGTACCCGATCAAAAATACCAGTCGTTTTGACCAGACGACAGCGGGATCAGACAGTGGAACCAATACCACGAAATCGAAACCTAGAACCAAATCGACAAATTCGCGGCGCTACAATGATACAAGTTTAAAAAACACGTTCGACTTAAGATTTTTAACAAGGTCTACTAAATTTTTCACCGAACCAGAATATAAAAAAGAAGAAATGAAGTTAGAATACGATGCTAAATGCTCAGTACCAGGAAAATGTGACACTAAAGGCTCAAAAATACAAAAAATGAAAGGATATACGAGTCCTTCAAACAGAATATACCGAAAACTAGAAATATTTAACAAAGTAAGACCAACTATCAAAATGAGAGACTATTTAAAAGTAACACCTATTAGGGGATTACCAAAGTATGGATTAATTCCCATACCAGACGATTTGGCCGAAAAACTAATGATGCAACTGAATAAAAAGAATTATCAATGAAGTATCTTTGAATCTCCACGTCCTAGGTATAATTTACTTTATTTCTAGATGACTGTGCATAAAAACCATTAAAAGAATTTTTACCGAAGATTTTTCTATTCCGAATTAGGTAAATTCGTTTTCAAGGAAGAGTGTCAATTCTACTTATTCAAAAATAATAATCAAATAAAAAAAGTACTACAAGACTACAAAGCTATGATGTCGACAAATAAAATGTTTTAAGTGAAGTTGTGAAACCTTTGTGAAACACACACAGAAACAATAATATACAATACAAACAATAATAATATATAAGTAGTATAAAATAATGTTCTAGCTGAAATAAAATCGTCATGTTATGGGTGCGTAGAAGTAACTATATTTAGGTATATTTTTATTTTATTGTGTGAAAACATAGAGAGTATTAAACATTTGCAGATTGAAATACACACGATAATTTTTCTGCTTTTGAAGTGCAAAGCACAGATTTCCGAAGTATCCGATGAATATTCATCTCAAGATCACAATTATCCAGATGTTCAAAAGCATAAAACTAACTACTATGAAAACAATGGACCTTCGAACTATCGGAGGATTTCAAAATCTGATGGTAGAAACTGTAAGTGTACGTGTAATAAATGTGACGAACCAAAGCGTTGCTGCAAGAAAGAATGCACCCGCTGTCACAGTAAGCCTCAACTACAACCACAGTACCAAGTGCCTTCAAGCTTAGTCGTGGTTCCATATCCAGTACCATTTTATGTCTACCCAATCAAAAACACCACTGAGACTAACCAGACGACGACGACGACGAGGACGACTCTAATAGATAGTGTAACGGACGACGCCGTAACCGAGTATAACTATGAAAATGAAGTATATCTTCCCACAAGCTCAACAGAAAATGTCTTTAAAAGAGACTACAAGAAAAAAAAGCTGAAAGACAAGTTACAGACAAGTAAAGAGAGTTCTAAATGCTCGTTGTTGGCGCATTGCTTTAGCAACTTTAAGTCGTGGGAATATGAATACAATAACTTCAACTCTAGATTAAAAAAGAAACGTAGGAAGTTAGAAATAATGAACAACATTAGACCAACTATTGACATAAGGTCAAAAGCAACGCCTCTAAGGAAGATGCCGAGGTATGGATTAGTGAGTATACAGGATTATGTGTCTGAAAAATTAAGAAACTAAAAATATTTGAACACTTGAATAAAATGTTTTTCTAAATTTGTTATTATAATATGAGAGTAAGTATGAAGTATGAGTGAGTGCGAGTGTGAGTAGGTATCGAAGTAGGTACTATACGCTAAAGTTTAATTTGATAATAATCGGGGTGTTAAAACTATTATTTGTATGTACCTAGGTAGGTAAGTATTTTTTGTTAAACAGTTATTTTCTTATAAATACATATTTATCTGTATATGTTTCTTATTTTCTGTAGAAGTTGGTCATTAATCAACTCCTCAAAATTAAATAAAAGAAAGGTTCGATATTGACTAAAAACTTATGATCGATAATCGAGGTCTATGGTATCGAGAAAATACAAAACTATACCAGAGTTACATTCTATTAACTATAATGGTTTAGTTGAACGGTAATAACGCAAAACTATTTCATTTCTGTCACTTTACCAGAAACCCGTGAATGAAATGTCACACACACAGTTTATAAACCATCCATTTCAGTATGATTTCAGTCAACAAACACTTCACTCACACATGTCTCCTGAAATTCGCACTGAAACTCACGGACACTGTTTCGTCTACTTTGGATCGATCACTGAAGTTATAAAATTTATCACAGTTTTTCACAATATACATAATTTATTAGACAATAGGGCACGACATGTTCAGCGTTGTCTGACCTTTCGGAAGGCGACGAGACTGCGCTCAAGTCGCGCGGGGTCACCAATGGTGTATTTTTAGAGTTGAAAGTTCAAAATACAGCGGTTAGTCTGGATCGGGAGTGCGAGCCCTTCCGGGCGTTTATCTTGTTGATCGAGCGCTGTCTTGGCTCTTGGGTCGTGCTTTTATTGAGCTTTATGGCTTTTGTATATTTTCCCATCATTACGGGTGTGATCAACGGTCAAGGACAAATTATCAGCATCATAACACAGAAGAAATAACTACTAAAATCAGCCGCTATCGCAGTAGAATTTTAAGTTATTTGCCTAAATGCGTGTACTATGGATTTTTTTATCTGAAATAAAGAAGAATACATTATTAATCTGTAATGTGACACAGTTAAGTACGTCATCATCAACTTAAATTATTATTATAAGTACATTACTATCTAGACCACATCTAGACTAGAGCATGTCGCTTTACTATTCTACCGTGCAGATTCGATATGATTAGGCAAGAGTTTTGACGAGAAAAAGGATTGCTTGTTCTGTTTTTGTCGGTTCCATTTCCGGATGTATTGTGTTATAGTTGGTATAGTCCACATCAAAAGTAAATGATGATTACAAAGTTTCAAGATTATTTTGTGAATTTTTAATAGGTGGTTACAGAATTAAACCTGTATGTTAAACATTATGAAAAAAATCTAAAAGTACCTAAGTACATCGTATTTATTTATTTTTATATTGTATCTGCCTCTGATGCTGACGGTACCAGGTTAGTAGATTTCGATTATCCGAGAATTGTGAGATAACGACCTGGTGACGAAACGAAATATTTTAGGTAGGGTACTGTTTAGAAGTAGACCAAAATTAATACTTGTTAGTAAGTACCTAGTTCTCATTCAGATTTTAATTAAGGCCTATACCCAGCAGTGGGTGGGGTGCATAAGGGCTAAATAGATAGATACCTACATTCCGATTTTATTATTTCAGTTGACACTTTTGCAATCATTCTAAAAATATGTATGCCTATTTAACTTCGAAAGAATATTCTAAGAATAAAGTGTGCCAAAATACTTACCTATCTAGAAAAACGCCTATCGGGAAAATGCTAGCAACGCTTACAGTTAGAAGTTAAGTTTTTGAAGGGGGGTCATTTCAGCCAGTAGAAAAAGGCTCTTGTCTAGTTGTTTTCATAAGTCACACATAACGGATCTTTGTCCGTCTGAAGTTAGGTGCAACTATTGCGTATGTACTGTTTACAGTAATTATTCCACACGAGTCAGGTAGCAAGCCACTAAAAGGCAGGCTATATAGTAAAATACGTTTCTGATCGATTAAAAATAACGTTTATTTATCTTATTCATAAGAAGTACACAGCCGTTTTGACACGATAAAAATTGCATAAATAATTTTAAATTACATGAATTGTTTTAAAATATTTACTATGAATAACTATGTTTTAGATATAGATTTCTACTTACAGTAGCTTTTGCGCTAACCTTGTCACTTAGCGGTGTCTGGGTCTTTTTTGGTGCAAAAATGATAACAAATATATAAATAGGCTCATTATTGAGCATTATTTTAGCATACAAGTCTTAGTATGGCTAAGTTCATACCCATGTCTTGTATTAGTATAATTTTCCTAGTTATCAACAACACAAATTAAATAACTTACAGTTAAGTTATTCACTAAATATATTTACTAAAAACTCCAAAACCAACAAACACTGGGACTAAGTCCCAAAATACTTAAAATAACCATTTAGCATATTGTACTCACAGTACCATCACAAATGTCAAACTTTTCTTATAACTAATTACAAATGCCCATCGATAATACACCTTATTTCCTAAACCTTTTGTTGAAATTTGAATGGCGAATTATCACTGATATTAAATTATTACTGAACTACTTTTCTCATAGGACCAAAAGACAGAAAAAGTTTTTTTTAGATACGATATACTTTTATAGTACTATAGTATTTTATAGTAGTGTATATACTTTATATGTTATAAAATCACTCCCAAAACTTCAAGGGCTTTAATTTTACATCAATATGAATAACTTTTCTTACTTTTCTTTTGACGTTCGAACTAGTGGTTCTGAGGAGAACACAGTAGGAGTGTGTGCTCCTCTCGCGAAGAGAAGATCTTTCTTGTCACGCTACCTTTGGCTCGGGGTCCGCGGACCGATGGATGGTATTCGGTAGTATTACTGTACAAACTCAGTCAACTTCGTTTGTGCGATCTAGGATAGTTCTCATGTGACGCTAGATGGCGCTACAGTTCCATAGAAAGAGTTTAACCTCAAAATTTTTCGGACGTTGTCGTATTACACCCTGTATAGAACAATAATTTTCACTAAAAACTAAATATTTATCATGATTTAAGTGCAAATGATGTCCGTGATAGTTTCAAAAGCGGTATATAAACGATGATTTTCAATATTCAAATTTTTCACTAGTCACATCACAACCAATAATTTTTTCGTTACCTATTAGATTATAATTTTTCTATTAGTTTACATTCTTTTTCCTAACCTTAATCGTCAATCTGATCTCCTTTTCAGAGAATTTTTTGTACTTAAGTAGTGTAAAAATAAAATCAATTCAGCTTAAAGTTAATCGATCATCTAGAATCGGTAAAGAACTTACTTTTTGAACAAAATACGTCGATTATACCGTTTTCGTAGATCAATAGGATTTCCAAGTAAAATCTTTCACTTTTAATATTTTAGTCGTATCAATAAAATGTTGTCTAACAATCGTCAATTATTCTCTGCAAAGTTATTAGATTGACTATCAGATTTCATCTTAATTCATCAATAGATGTCTTAAATCAATGCATAAGGCACATTGTACTGCGTTCTCATTTAGCTTGGATCGTGAGCGAATGGATCAGCTCTTGGATGTCTGTCACGTACCATGACGCTTTCTTTCTCACTTCCTCACGTACAACATTGCCGCCGAAACCTGAAATAGAAATACATTTTGAATTAGGGTACAGACAACTGTAGTATTTTTCGAATTACTAACGTAATTCCTTTGAGATAAAGTCTAAATCAGCAGGCATTAACTAAATAAGTAAATACATCAGTTTCTATGTATTCTATTCCTATGTATTTTTATGTTATCGTATGTGTTGTGGTGTTTTATAATTTTATTTCCAATTCGATTCTATAGTAATTGTTCATGAATAAATGATATGATATGAACCCTTAAAACCTGAACACAGCAATACGAACATCATTGCTCAGTGACAGAAATAGGGTCGGTGGTAAAAGTGCCACGGGCGAGCTCCCTATTACTACAAAAAGCATTACTACAACAAATTACACTACTACTACAAAAACCCTACTACTATTAATGACACTACTACTACAACAAAGAACCTTACTACGTACTACTACTACTACAAAGAACCCTACTACTACAAGTAACTTAACTACTACAAAAAGCTCTACTACTACAAATAACACTACTACAAATGACACTACTACAACAAAGAACCCTACTACTACAAGTAACACTACTACTACTACTACAAAGAGCTCTACTACAAATGACACTACTACTACTACTCGCTTTTATTTTTAGTTTTAAGTTATGCTTTGCTTTGTTTTTATGTATGTTGTTTGCCTATTAATATTGTACTTTTGTGGTGGTTTGAATAAACGTATCTATCTATCTATCTACTACAAACAACCCTACTACTACAAGTAACACTACTACAAAGACCTCTCCTACTACAAAGAGCCCCACTGTCAAAAGATACTAACCAATAAATCCGTCAGCCGGCGGGCTAGCCTCTGCATCAGTGGCTCCATCCCCAATGATGACCAGTCTCTGGTACCCGTGGAGCTCCTTCAGTCTTCTCACCACTAATCCTTTACCGCCCGTTCTAGATGTCGGCTCGTTTTCGTCGAAGCCTGCGTACTCACCTGTGAAAATAAAAAACAGTTTAAAAAAACTGGTGTCGTAGGACGAGTTTGAAATAACTCAACTCGTCACGGCACATCTATCAGTCAGTCTATGACTAAATAACAAGTAGTGTAATAGCCTTTTTTGCGATTTGTTTCTACTTTGTGTAGAACTTTGGTATTTTGGTTTTCTTCTCTTAGTTGTTATTATAAGTCATCTATCAGTTACCATTAGAATCTCAATTATAATTAACATTGTCTCCAAGTTCTTTTTCCTATTTTTTACGATTGATATTTTGTGTTTGATGTTATAATATCATTCTATGAATATTTGTTGTCTACCTGTTTGATAAGTCTTATATAATGCATGCTGTGGCACCCTCTAACTAATTGAAGGAACACAATAGTTTTAAGCCCATTGCCATGACATTTCTGTTGTTATCGTGTCACCTTTGTTGGATGTACTATGAATAAAAATAAAAAATAAAAAACCCTTAATAGGCTCTTCAGATAAATAATTCTAAAGACTTTTTGAACACATAATCTCAAATTAAACACTACGATTCAATACGATAGAGCGGTGATCTAAGAATAATAAAATAAGCATAATAAAAATCAGCTTTGAAATTGCTTGCCAACAGCCTTATCTAGGATTTGCTATCAAAGAAAACTTAAGTAGATTCCATGCATGTCTCATACATAAACAAAGTTCTATAACCTACTAGCAAACCGCCCCGGCTTCGCACGGGTGGAGTTTTAGTAAGGATCCCTAATTTAAAAAAAAATATAATATAGCCTATGTCATCTGGGGATAGTGTAGCTTCCCAACGGTGAAATAATATTTCAAATCGGTTTAGTAATTTCGGAGCCTATTCAATGCTAACAAACAAACAAATCTTTCCTCTTTATAATATAGTATAGATAATACTATTTATGCATGTACCTAAATATTGTTTTTTCATTATCTAATCGTTATCTTTTAAAAACAATTTTCAATTTCACAATTCTAAGACTTAAATGGTTTGAATAATATTTATTTTTCCTTGACGGGTGTATAAGGACGAGGTATCGGTTATCTATGTCATTGGCAATGGTCTATGAACCTACTATTATCATAAGGGTGTCTTTCCACGAGAGCCAAGCTAAGCTATAAATAAATGGACATTTCACACAAGACACTTGGTTATGTAGCTAAGGATGTGTTTGATATCCACCAATAGGACTCGTTTATTTTTAACCGACTTCAAAGAAGGAGGTTCTCAATTCGGTTGTATTTTTTTAATGTGTGTCACCTCAGAACTCCGTCATTTATGAACCGATTTCAAAAATTCTATTTTGTATCTGAAAGGATAAAAAAACTGTACTTCAAGGTTGGTCCCATTTAATTTTCATCAAAATCGGTTCATTAGTTAGGCTTATTAATGAAAATAACTGAAAAAAATATGCCATCCACGGTCGTGCACGAAGTTGCGTTTTTTGCTTTTATGTGTCTTTTTAGTGGTGTTTACGGTCACTAGAACATTCCCAATGAACTGCCAAATGAAGCAGGTAGTCGAATTGAAATCGGTTTTTCTAGTTTTTTAAACTTATAATTATTTTAGCTTAGCTTCGCTTAGCACTGGTGGAAACGGGTTCAACGAAGCATTGTTTCTTGAATAGAGAGAGATGCGTGCTAAGGATGGCAGCTACGGATGCGTGCTATGTATGTTATTCTCCTCAGACAGCTAACTCGTGCAACTTCATAGGGCATCTTACCCGCTGATCTTAACTTTAGTGAAAGCGGTCATAATAGTTTCGTGGCTTAGCTTTGACCTCTACCGCTTAGCAGCGTAGCACATCTCTGGTGGACAACCAGCCTAAGATAACCAATATAAACTCACTCTTAAATTATTGCTCTACCAATGAGTAAACGATAAACAGTGAATGAACTAAGTTTTAATTCTCGACTAAAATAGAGGGGATTTTTCGAATACAGAGCTGTTTTTATTAAATATTAATACGAATAAACATTATGCATTACACTAGTTTATTTTGAAAATGTTAAGAGCGGTAAGCACCTTACATTTTTATTTCAAGTGTTTAAAAGATTTATCTCAAGGATAGAATCCGAAATGAAGTTATCCGACAGAGAACCAAAGTCGTCGACTTAGCTCAGAGGATTAGCAGGCTGAAGTGGCAGTGGGCCGGCCATGTTTGCCGTAGAACCGACAATCGTTGGAGTAAACTAATAGTCGAGTGGAGACCACGTTTAGGCAAGCGTAGTGTAGGACGCCCTCCGGCGAGATGGGGCGACGATCTGCGAAGTGCATCTGGCAGACACTGGATGAGAAGAGCCGAAGACCGAGCTCAATGGCGCGTCTTGGGAGACCTACGTCCAGCAGTGGACGAGTATAGGTTGATGATGATGATGATGATGAAAAGAAAAAGGTCAAACACCATCCAGAGTGACCCAACAACGCAACATCGCGTCGTCGCGAGAGTCAGTTCTCACGCGCACGCCTCGTGGTGATAAAACCTCGCAATGAATCATTTACCTACTTCACAACGTGTTTTCTTTTAAAGATAAGATATTTGTTAGACTATTTTTTCCTTCAGTTTCACTTGCACGTGGATTAAACTATGTGTCTTGCGCTATTATTAGTATCACAGAACTATCGAGTTATATTTTTACAAATAGACCCATGAAGAGAAAACATCTTACATTTGAATCAGAATAAAATCTGTGTCATTAGAAATTAATCGAATAATTTATGTTTTTTTTTATCTTAAATAGACATTCTGAGACGATAAAAATATACTGCATTATGGTGTGCTGGTATATCTCTCTTTACTTGAATACAGATATCCAAAACACAATAGAAAATCATCGAAAATCTTCGTAATCTAGAGGTTATACGGTCTATTTCAGACACCGACCGACATTATTGTCCTACTATCACGAGGTGAACTCATACCCTGAGATGTTACGTCAGTCGTGTGCGAGATTTATTATTGTCAAGAATCACGAGGGGGTCGGCAGCGTCGTTGATAAACATTGATAAAAGTATGAAAACAATAAGATATAGCTTTACTTATCTACGACGTATATAGCTTTATTATTTGACAGGCGTCACAGCTCAGTCGGTAATAGCTCTGCTTTCCGTGCTGTGGGTCGGGGGTTCGATCCCCACCAAGAACAAACATTTGTGCGTGCAAAACATAGATGTTTGTTCTATGTCTGGGTGTTAGTATGTATTATAAGTATGTATTTACAAAAAAAAAGTATATAAGTATTCTATCAGCCATCTGGTTCCCATATTACAAGCATTGCTTAGTTTGGGACTAGAGGGTGTTGTGTGAAATGTCCCTGAATATTTATATTTATATTTATATTTATTTATTAAAAATATACTATCTAAGCAATTGCGAAGCAAATATTTTTTTAAACTACAATATTTTGAGCAGATGCAGCAGATTAGGGTGTTACTATATTTTATAATTATGTATTTACAAAAAAAAGTATTCTATTAGCAATCTAGTTCCCATAGTACAAGCTTTGTTTGGTCTGGGACTAGAGGGCGTTGTCTGAAATGCCAATGAATATTTGTTTATTAATGCTCCTCAGATGAAACTACGCCGAAGTTTGTAGTTAGCAAAATATGCAGCGTAAACATCAAGATTTCAAACGTCTGAAATCTTGATCATCATTTATGACGCAATTTAACTAATTATTTACATTGTAACTTTAGGTATCTTCAGGGGGAAAACCACACACCAGTTAGGTATTACCTAAGGAACTTACTAGTATCTAGAATGAGGAAAAGTATAGTGATTTTTTTTAATGTGTGTTACCTCATAAATCCGTCATTTATAATAAACCAATTTCAAAAATTCTTTTTTTATCATAAAGGATGTACTTCAAGTTTGGTCCCATTTAATTTTCATCAAAATTGGTCCATTAGTTTGGCTTATAAATAGAAATAACTGAAAAAATATGCCATCCACGTGCACGAAATTGCGTATTTTGCTTTTCTGTGATTTTTTAATGATGTTTACAGGCACTAGAACATTCTCAATGAACTGCCATCATCATCATCATTTGATGATGAAGTCGGTAGTCGAATTGAAGTCGGTTTTTCTAGTTTTTTCAACTAATAAATTATCTTTATTTTTTTGTAAACTGTGCATAATGCTAAGGTCGCAATCACGTGTTTTTACTCCATCACAATATTATTGTCCTCATTCTACGAGCCTTTTTATGATTTCGAGGTGAACTGCACCAATCAAGATTAATCCATTATCTTTGTAATATCAATCTTATTGCTAAAGAATTAAGGTTTATTTTTCTTGTAATAAATGCATTATTTTGCACAGACAATACAAAACAAAGCCAGATACGATATCGTTGACCTAATTTTGCTGAGAAAAGTAACGATTGTGGCACAGTTTAATTTCATTTACAAGTACAAGTTAACTTAAATTGAAAGTTGAATCACCCATATGATAACACCATAAACAACCAAGGAGTGAAAGAAACCATAATGAATAGTTTCTTCTGTAGTTTAATACAGCTAATAATTAGAAAGATAATGATAACGTGGTAGAATCTACAACCTATCTACGAAGTGGGTACTTAGTCCAATTGAGAATTTCTAATTTTATTACTACACTAACATTATGCAAGTTTGTTATAATCTTATCAGCAACGTTTGAAAATGCTATAAAGAGGTTCTGTGGAGCACGCCATGTGTATTGACAACAAATTATCGCTAATTAGAAGCGATAATATACAAGTAATTTATATAGTATAATTAAATTAAAAATTAAAAAAAACCCCCGAATCTGGACCGATTTTTATCAAACATAGCTAAGAACACTACCGACAAAACACCTTTCAAACAAAAAAAAAAACGAAATCAAAATCGGTTGATCCGTTCAGGAGCTACGTTTTCTCAGACAGACACACACACATACACGTCAAACTTATAACACCCCGTCGTTTTTGTGTTTGGGGTTAAAAATTGAGTTGAACGCCAATATATTCTAGAACTTAGAACTGAGAGAACTTACCATTAAAAAAGAATTTTAGCCTATTTGCGAAGACATTGGATTTGGGGATGCCGATCAGCTCAGCCACCGGCTCGATGAGGCTTCTGAATCCACCTGACACGAGGTACACCACCACTCCTCTCTCTTGAAGGTCTTTTACTAGTTGTCTGAAAGACAAAGATCTAAATTAGACGACAGGCGTCACAGCTCAGTCGGTAATACCTCTGCCTTCCGTGCTGTGGGTCGTGGGTTCGATCCCCACCAAGAACAAACATTTGTGTGTGCCAAACATAGATGTTTGTTCTATGTTTGGGTGTTACTATGTATTATAAGTATGTATTTACAATTTACAAAAATAGTATATATAAGTATTCTATCAGCATCTAGTTCCCATATTACAAGCTTTGCTTAGTTTGCGACTAGAGGGCGTCGTGTGAAATGTCCATGAATATTTATATTTATATTATATTTATACTTATACATTTGGCTCCTAATATTTTTATCTGCAGAAAAAATATAGAATGTCAGAATATAACTTTTAATGGAATTAGGTACTTGCTCTCTGGCAGCTGTTTATTTATTTGCAGCAGTATTACAAAATGTAGACATACAAAGAAATCCAGAGATATCTCAGTATGTGAGAGGTCACGATGATAACATAACTTTTATATAGTGGAGCAAACCGGTATTAGAATTATATCAGCCACATGTTACAGTTGTTATGAACCTAATTAATGAACCAGTTCCCGCTGGTCTAAATATCGTCATCTACAATAGACCCGATGTACACATTCGCGTTTATTGTACTTACTTAGCTCATAGTTTCATTTTTTATCCCCCAACGCAAAACGACGGGGTGTTATAAGTTTGACGTGTCTGTGTGTGTGTATGTGTCTGAGGCAACGTAGCTCCTGAACGGATGAATAGATTTTGATTTTGTTTTTTTTTGTTTGTAAGGTGAATTTAGTCGGAAGTGTTCTGGCTATGTTTGATGAAAATCGGTCCAAGATTCAGGGGTTTTTTAAATTTTTAATTTAATTACTTGTTATAAGAATTCTTTTAGCGCGAAGTATACATCGGTTACATACTTATAACCATTGCCTATATTAAATCCATCTCTCGTGTGCGCGACAGACACGTCAAACTTATAACACCCCGTCGTTTTTGGGTCGGGGGTTAAAAATTAAACTCACGAGATTCCAGGTGTAAGTCTGACAGGTGTCTTCTCAATGAACTCCCGGATCTGGCCGACACTAGGTCTGATGATGTCCAGTCTCTTCTTCAACGCTTCTTGGAACGTCATTGAGCCGCCCATAGCTTCCGCTGTTCTGTAAATATAATTCATAAATAGTTGTCGAGGTTTTCTGAAATCGGCGACAGTTGGCATGATCAGTGTTAAAAGCCTTGCTAAGTATAATTTATAAGTTTAACAAACTAGCAAACCCGGCTTAAATATGACCACCGGCTTCATCATCAGATGATGAATGATGATGGCAGTTCATTGGGAATGCTCTAGTGACCGTAAATACTACTAAAAAGTCACAGAAAAGCAAAATAGGTACGCAATTTCGTGCAAGTGGATCTCATATTTTTTTCTAGTTATTTTTATTTAACGATTTCGATGAAAACTTTATTCATATCGGTTTAAAAATGATGGAGTTCTGAAGTAAAAAACATTTAAAAAAAAACCGCATTGAGAACCTCCATCTTCTTTGAAGTTGGTTAATAACAGTTGCCCTTTACAGCGATACTGATTATCTAATACTTCCATCGCAATACATAGTTCGTTATCAATCAGTAGTTGCCATCCACGTTACATTACACAATTATATGTTTCATTAGATAAGGCTTTACACGCACTTTTACAGTTTTGACATGCAATATGTCTAGTCTTCGTAGAAACACACTGTAAAAAGCTCTCAAATATGGACCTACACGGATTTTCTTTCTCAGAGGTATCTTAAAAACATGGAGTTCAAGAGAAATGTGGATCGTAGCAATTTACTGCACGCAAAAAACTGACTAAACGGGTTACTGTAGGAACCGGTCAATCAGTTAGGGAAGATGTTTTCCAGAACGATGTTCTGGAAGCTTTGGTCGTAAGAAAGAAGTGTTTAATAGGAACTGACACTATTAACTAGATCTACACATAAAATAATTGTGTAGATTGATGGGCAACAGGACACGAAACTTGCCAGACACAGTAAAGTAAATTTTTATTCAAATAAACAATGTTCTGGTATTACTTGTAGTTATAAAAAATAATAACTCATTAATATAATATAAGTAGGTACATGATAAGTACACACTACAATGTACCTAGATGTACTTTGTTTTCCGCACTAGGTCTCTATCGAGCCTGTGTAGCGGGCTAACAAGGTCTCGCCTAGGTCTTATGTACAAAATAGGAAGATACAATAACACTTTAGGTAATAGTCGGTAGGTATCCAGAACAATTGAAAAAGTGCTCATTTCATGACCATTAGACCAAAGTCATAATTTCTTTATTCAATAAAAACACAAGGATCATTAGAATCGTCTTATATAACTAGGTGATTCTAGGTGCCAGTTCCACGCGACTAGAGCCTAGAAGAAAGGACAAGAAACTACGGCCTGATTCCTAACGTGGTGGTATTCGACACCTATCATAGCACGCCGCGAATGGGTCTCAGCAGAGCCCATTCCAGAGCTGTTTTTTGCTCTGGTATTTCATTACCTAAGAGCAGTAAGAGCTGATGACTTACAATCGTTTGACTTCGTCCCCCTTCCCGCAGAAGTTGGCCAGCTCATCGATGCCTTCATCTTGGATGACAGTTGAGTCGACGTCAAAGCACACGCAGTCAGCAGTACGGAACAGCTCCTGGACGCTCTGCTGCGGCGACATTACACTGATCGACATAAGCGACAGCGTCTTTAGAGTCGCGTATTGCAGGTTTGACTTCAAGCTGTGGAGTGAAGAGTACTGTTAGCAACAAATCAGATTTAGAAAATTCTTTATTGCACATAAACAAAATGGTACAGAGGCGAGCTTAATGCTATTTAGCATTTACTTCCAGCTAACCTAACCAGCTTAGACCCTGAATTTTTAATTTTAAACACTGTACTCCGTGATCAGATAAAATAGGAATGCAATTGAACCGTATGATCATAGAGCAAAATGTGGAATGAATTGAAAAGGCCGAACAAATAAAGACCAATAGAATATTAAATTGTATAAATTACAGTAACCAACCAGTTGAACGTGCAAACACTTATTAGTTTGAATAAATTATGATGTTGAATGCAAAACTAATATTAATAAATAACTAATGGCACATATTTGTTTATATTGTTGACACGAATTGATAACGCAAAAGAAAAATTTGTTGATGTTTCAAATTTTATTTTTAACCCGTAACAAAAGAATGGTAAAAATAACACCAGTCCTACTAATATTATAAATGCGAAAGTTTAGATGTTTGTGTTTCCATCACGTCAAAACTACTGAACTAACTTGGATGAAACTTGGCATATATATAGTTCGTAACCTGGATTTACATATAGGCTACTTTTTATCCCGAATAATTAACAGGATCTACAGGATAAAATGAACGAAAATGATTAGCAGCGCCAATTGGCAAGAGGATTTCATTGTCATGTCATGTCACGTCAGTTTGACAGGGCGTAGTACTACCTCTTTGGTCTAACGACTAGCGTTTGACATTCCAGTAGGTACTAGTTCGGTGTAATGAGGTGTAATGTCAAGTTTCTCAAAGAAGTATCCGCTCGTACACGCACAGATAATATAATGTACATGGAAACTGTAGACGCGTACGAAGTCGCGGGTAACTGCTAGTTACAAATAATGTCATGATCGCGGTAGTATCTAACGCTAACTAATAAATTAATATAAGTACCGTGGTCAAAGTGCTATTTCAGTAAAGCTGCACACGGAAGCTATTTGCGATAGACTGTGTGCAATGGGCAAACGACGTTCATCTTTTATCAATAGCATGGTGTGGAGAAGAATTTTAAATGTGCATGTCATGAGTGGAAACTTCCAGAGCGGGAAGGAAATTCAAGTGATTTGCTGGCGCTGTAAGCTTATGCCTCAAGTTAAATGCGAAGCTGTTATGATGTGCCTTTACACGTTACACCAAAGATTTTTTATTGCGTTACACCTACACTATACTAGTACCTAGGAAAAAATGATAATTAACATTTCATATATTGCTAGACCTATAAAGTAAAAAGTAACGATACTTTATAAGATTTTTTTTTCGCCGACTGTCACGTTCGATTTTTGGGACCAATTTGAAATAGATATCCTTTATAATAATTATAATCTCCTTTGTTTTGAAGTGTGCACCGTGCGTACACTGTATACATATAAGTAACTACATATACACTTACCTAAATATATCGAAAGTTTTATGACAACATCAACATAAAATTATTAGCAGTCCATACAAATGGTATATTTGGGCAAGAATTCCCACAAAAACCAGTTTGGCGATTTGGACAAACAACATTATGAAATTGGGACCAAATACATTTTATTGTTAAATGTACAAAAAATATATATATGTGTGAAGGTGAATCGGGTGGTTCGACAAAATATTATGCAGGATACAAGTACAAAATGTTAAACAAACAAATTGTGTTATTAACTGCACCATTTCCTATGTTTAGATAATTAGCTCGATATTAAATAGATAGGTTTCATTTAACAACCAATTTACCCATTACGATTGTGTCCGTGAATTTAAGAATAATGTTGTTATTCAGAAAATGGGACGAACCAACACACCAACAAAAAAAACTGATCAGATAAACATAGAATATAATTAAAGATCTATTGAATTGAAATTCACGTGAATAGTAATATACGTAACTATACCAACAGTAACAAGCTAAATTAAATATTGCTGGTATAAATGTATTTTTTTTTAAATAATATGTAGGTAGGTACCTTGTATGTACCTAGGTGCTTTACTTACCTTATTAGTCACTGAGTCCAACTCTGGTGTATTAATTTCTTAATTCATTAATTTCCTTTCTAATCATTGGAAAATGTAGTTATTTACAAAACTGGCTTGTTATTTGTAGACTAAGAACTACCAAGATAGTTAGAATCATATTCGTTTAGTTTTTCATAAATTAATCAGATCAGAGTTGATAATAATTACGTTACACCTACCATTATAAAGGTAAACAGCCATGCACTTAGCTATGATGCAACTCATGCAATATCCCGACCTCAAAAGTAAAAGTACCTGTAAAGAGCCATTTCGACGTGTCTCCTCCGAGTGACCGAATAACAATGACTTGATACACCACAATCGCCTTATATTGATTGTGCTACTTATCTTTCGGTAAGGTTACGAGAATGAAAGGCCCACTTCACGGGATATACCACGAACACGCCTTCTTCAAGTGTGATATCACAGAGTACAGTAAACTCGCGAACGCTTTATCGCCTTATATCCACAAGCCCCCGGAGATAAGCCGAGAGCAGAACCACGATCTGAGAGCTACGTACTATGAATGACGTATCGTACCGTCTTCATTAAAGACTACTGCCAGACACGAGCGACCCTCGCAGTAGGGGCGTGGAAACGACACCCGTCACACTCACTCGCGATAGAAGCCTATGGAATATTTTGTGGAACGACTTGTTTTGCGAATTGCGTCGAGTGCAAAACAGATAAAAGTTGCTCACGGTTTAGATAAATATTGTTTTGTTATAAAAATGTTTCTTTTTTTTATTTTATTAACCGACTTCAAAAAAGGAGGAGGTTCTCAATTCGGTTGTATGTTTTTTTTTTTTTTTTTTTTTTTTTTTTTTTTTTTTTTATGTTTGTTACCTCAGAACTCCGTCATTTATGAACCGATTTCAAAAATTCTTTTTTCATCTGAAAGGATATACTTCCAGATTGGTCCCATTTTATTTTCATCAAAATCGGTTGAGTAGTTTGGGTTATAAATAGAAATAACTGAAAAAAATATGCCCGGCGCGGCGCAGCGCCTACTATTTTACTGCTAGCAACGATGCAATATGCCAAGTTGCGGCGTAGCGCCTACCATTTTACTGCTAGCAACGATGGACCCTTTGTGGTGCACACCTAAATTTTTACATTTTTCTAAATTTGTCAATAAACCCAGTTTGTACATTCAAACCGCATTTAATTGGAGAAAAGCAAAAACCCACCAGTTGTTCCTCTAAAGAATCAACACCAACCACGTGCACCAAATTGCGTATTTTGCTTTCCTGTGACTTTTATGTGGTGTTTATAGTGACTAGAACATTCCCAATGAACTGTCATCATCGTCATCATCATCTGATGATGAAGCTGGTAGTCGAGTTGAAGTCGGTTTTCCAGTTTTTTAACTTATAAATTATTATTATACAAAGGGGTAATGTTGTTGCATAGAGCAGCTTTTTAATGAGGTCATAGATTATGATGTTGAACAAATCTAGTATTTACCAAATTTCTTCTTAAAAAGCGATAATAATCAATAACATGAAATAACGAAGCAGGTTAACACAAGTGAATAATTCGTTTAATGGTAAATTTAAAAACAGCAAACCTAATAAATATATTAGGCTTAGCCTTGATCCAGGCTAAGCCTAGTGAAGTACTGTCTGAGAAAATTGTTTTGTGTCCAACCAAAAATCTTAGTTAAATTTTGTAGTGATATTCTTTTTTCTTCGAAATAAACATTTTTTACTTTTTATATAATACATTTACGTAGCTGATAATAATATGTGGGTTCACTGTTACATTGTAGCCAAACATTTTGATTAGTTCAAGCATTCATGCAAAATACAAAGCATTTCAAAATTTAATAACTACCTAGGTAAGTATATGAGTTTTTCCAGAAATCAAGCTGAAGTTTAGACTAAATATTAAAGAAATTCTTTTCCAGTTTAATTCTGTAGAATGCCTACAAGCTGTACCACATCTATTGGTGTATAGTTTTGGCAATTATATTTATAAAAAAATGTATAAGTATTTTATCAGTGATCTAGTTCCCATAGTACAAACTTTACTTAGTTTGGGACTAGAGGGGTTGTGTGAAATGACCATAAATATTTATTTATGATACCAACAGATGTGGTAGGGACTACTTGAAACTATTACGTAATTTAATAATGTAACTTAATATAAAGCATTTTGAGAAAAGTTATCCAAGATCACCGGTTTATCAAATACAATGTTATGAGTTGTCACACTTTCAACGCGTGGTTTGACTACCTATTATAATGTAAAACACACATTCCTGATAAAAATTGAAGCCACATTTAGAACACTGCAGACTAACATGTATTCGCTGTGATGGTGATATTAAAATCAGGAGTCTGCTTATGTGAATCATAGTATAATTTTGGTTTACTTATAATTTGAGACTTTTTTGTTAATTTGTCAATATTTATAATTATTTACCTGTAAAAATCACTAGTTCACCTAAGTACTGAAACTATTATTATAGATTTTTCACAGAGATGTTTTTCACTCACATTTTTTAATAAAAAAAAACATAACAATATCAGAAACTTCTAGGTTGACCGAGCCTTAGCCAATGAATGAAAAATGCTCTATAATAGGGAGGGATTAAAACTCATTGATATGACCTTTAGCTCCTAAGGTCAGCCAGTGCTGTTTGTGGCATGCTTCTATAGTTCTATAAGTGACAAGCAAAATTGCATGGAAATCTAGCGAAAAATAAAGAGCATGCAACATACATACATCGATTCTGTTGAATTCCCTAGCACAAAGAAGTGTGGTGCGGCAATTAGTAACAGAAGATAATAGTGATAAGCTCCAAGATTCAATACGAACTGATAAAGATAGAAACTAGGTTAGTTCAAGGTTGGAAAGAAAATATTTGAATGGTGCTTGATAGCGGCTCTACAAAATGTGAGTTGGTTCGAGAAAAAAAACCTATTTATTACATTGGGGAATCGCAAATAAAGCTATGTATTTAAAATTAATTCACAATAAAATTACGCACCACTACCACACACAAGCACAACAAAATAAACAAACATTTTTTTCTGACCGCTGACGTATGACGTAACTAAAATGTGACGTCGTCAAAAAAAGCAGATCAATCAAAATAGGCAAACAGCATGAATAAGATTTTTTTTCAAAAAGTAGCCAACGTTCGCTTTGCAAGTATAATCGACTAAAACCAATTTTACTGCAATGCAAACAAGCTACAAACTTCCTATGTCAATGCTACATCACTTCTAACTTCAGTTGGTTTTGGCGGGAATAGAATACAAGCTGAACTGAACAAGAAATTCATGAATGGAATTTTGTTTGTGGCATTGCATTGATTGTGGGCTGGGCTGTGGCTCTTTGAACGTTCTAAATTTTATTCTAAAGGGGTGCGGTTCGTTCATCGAAATAATAGTACCTACTTACTAATTTGATGAGTGCAAGAGGTAACAATTGTGGTGCAAGGTTGTCTGGTAGAGATCGCTGATTAGCGATAAGACCGCCCATTGTATCACTAATTATGCTTTGTTTTAATTTTATTGTAATCCCTAGGTTATGGTGTGCAATAAAGTATTTTCTATCTTTTTAAGGAAAGCGGTGGAAAATTAAATTCGCAAACAAAACGAACGTGCATGTAAATAAAATAACGACTCGACAAAATGAATGTCGTGCAGAGAGAAAAATGTGTGGTAAATTTAAAAAATACGTCGTTACGAAATGAATTACTCAGAAAAGATACATCTAATGGTGAGTAGGTACCTACTAGATACCCAACACGGTATAAGGTAGGTAGTACCTACAACAGACAGAATTATTGTAGGTTATACCTACCTACCTACCTAACTAAATTGGTTTCTCGAGTAGGTAGATAGGTACTCTATTGCTTTGTCATTATCCTATTTTAGGGGTACGTAGTGCATCTGCTCTACAAATTTCGTCTTACACCACTCGTGCAAGTCGTTCAACAACGAACAATGCACCAAGATATCATTTTGATGGCAAGGATGACTCTGCGAAAACGAAGAGGTCATCCATGGGGCCTCCAGCAGGTCCACTGCGTAGCCTGAAACGAAAGTTAGTACCTAGATCGAGCTATACTAGTAGTTCGTTCCGAACTGAGATCTCGTTGTATTCCTAAAATATTTTTTTTTTACTATTTTACAAATTGCAAGCCGTAGACCACCGTTCGCTTTGCTCACTCGATCAATTAAAATCTAAATAACCCACTAATTACATAAACTATGAGTAGGTTAGTTACATTACACAGTATAGGTAGGTAGATACTAGATTACTTACTTATACTTATAATGGGTATAGGTATTCCGTAGGCGGAATGTCTATACTAAGATTATTAATGTAACCAACTAATTGGTTATAGTTACCTACTGATAACAATATTATTAGTAGGTATATTTTAAGCCTGGCAACAGTGCTACTACTCAAATTAAGGCTTTCTTACACTATAATATACTTAAACAAAATATAATATACTTTCGAGATACCTATGCTAAAAATATAATTATAATAAGCATATTAATACGTTAAAAACTCATATTAGATAATATCTAAATTTTTCTAATTAAGTTTCTTATTTATAATACTCGAAATACCTAATTAACTGTAATTAAATTCATAGAATCATCACGAATTCAACGTCATCAAAACCCGAGTCACTATCGAGTGGACCAAGAGTACAACCGAGAATACTTGCTAGTGACTCAGCTGCGCTCGATACATCCCATGATTTCATGACACCAAGGAATAGACCCTCTGTTCTGCGATACATTAGCAGCAGCAGTAGAGGTATGTAAAACTACCTAGAACATCAAAAACTAAGCGGGGTGGATTTTTATAAATTTAATGGCTTTACTTACCTAACTTCCAAGTACCAAGACTAGTTAGTTAATGTATAAACTCGAGCGGAAAGCGGCTTCAATGTGTGCGTGGGTATTTTTTTTTAGTTTGGCGGCTCAGAAACCGGAATTCGAGCGCGGCCAAACTGCGATAGCGCTCTTAATTAGATAATATTTTGGTAAGGTAAGTACCTAGGTAGGTAGTAGTAACAACGGATCTTTGTCTCTCTGAAGTATCTGCGCAGGGAGGATTGGAGGTTAGTGAATTTTTCTGCACAACAATATATGCGCAATCGTTTGTTGCACCTAACTTCAGAGGGATAAAGATTCGTTGTGCTTGTGCGTACTTGTATACCTACAGATAAGTTTTTTGCAATTAAAAATTTAATTTCAGGAGGCCATAGTGGTAATAGATCAGGGAGATCAACGAGTACCATGGCTGTTGAAGCCAGCGTTATACTAGGTTTGTATAAACATGTAAAACTTGATCAAAATTTTGTAAATGTTTAAAAAAACTTAGAACTTTTACTTTCAGCGATATCTGAAGGAAGAGGTATGGCCAAAGGGGAAATAGGAATGGCTGCTGTCGATTTGAGACACCCTCATCTAGTACTTTGTCAGTTCAGCGATACATTGCTATACACGCATACGCTGACAAAAATCAATTTCTTCAACCCAATCGAGGTATTTTACTTGTAATTTTATGAGCAACTAAATACAAAATAGATCACCTCGGCCTTTATAATAAAGAGAATGTTTACAGATAATAGTTCCACACACATTCTGTGAAGGCGTGCAACCTAATCAGCTATACCAACTGATAAAAGATCAATATCCTCAAATTAACTTGACAACTATACAACGGAGGCATTTCAATGACGCGGCAGGTCGTCAGAACATACAAACACTGTGTGCGCCCCAGTATAGCGCTGTTTATCTACAAATGTTACACAAGTGCGTATCAACAATAAAAAATAATAATCTTGTTATTCATTGGCAGTAGATAGCGCATTGATCTAATTTACCCATCGCCTGTTTATTTATACAGATGATGACGTAAATAATATAAAATATATTTTTTCGTAGATTCTATGCATTGACTGCTGCCGCGGCGGTTCTAAAATACGTGGAATACATTCAATGCATTGTGTTTGCAAGGGAGTCTTTGAAGATTGAATATCATTCATCTGAGAATACTATGGTCATTGGTAAAAAATTAAATGCTTTGTCTGTTTTAAAATTCACATGTTATCTCTTTTAATCTATCAACCACATTTTCTAGATGTAGGAACTGCGACTCAGTTAGAACTGGTTCAGCCATTAGTACCGTCAGCCGGCCCTTCGTGCTGTCTCTTGGGTGTCTTAGGACCAATGTATACGATCGGTGGTATCAGAGCTCTGAGAGCGTCTATACTACAGCCCTCGTGCAACAAAGATTTCATTGAAAACCGACTTGAAGCGGTTCAAGATCTTGTCGATAGTGAAGCTGGGCTGATGGTCGACGTACAGGTGAATCATCTTTTTAATACTGGTTAGAGTGAATAATATTTTGATCCCGTACAAACACTCAGTATTGGTTTTCAGAATGTCATTAAAAAGTTATCGGATATAGATAAAATACTACTTCTCTGCGTTGAATCCACAAACCAGAACGTAGATAAAATGGGCGAGGCTCAGCTGAATCAGACACTACTATTGAAAACTACCATGGACATGGTACCAAAGCTCATTGAATGTCTAAATGCGGCTAATTGTGGAAGATTAAAGAACATACAGATGGTAAACACCTAGGTACAATTTTATTATTGAACAAGTAGTACCTAGTTTTTATTTAAATAACTATGAATTTTAGCAAATAAATATTTGTCAAAATATTAATAGTAAGATTAGAAATTGCTTTTAACAGGACTTTAAGAACCCTCACTACAGTGAAATAGCTGACCGTATCAGAAACATAATACAAGACGATGCTCATCTAGAGAAAGGAGCTATGGGAAGCTTGCAAAGGTGTTTCGCTGTTAAACCCAATATAAACGGTCTATTGGACGTAGCCAGAAGAACTTATTCTGAACTTATTGAAGACATACAAAAGATTGTAGAACAGTTAAGCGAGACTTATGATTTACCTGTGCGATTGAATCAGAATGTGATGAAAGGGTTTCACATTGTTTTGCCGATTGCTCCGAAGAATAGGAGACATTTCAACGTGGATGATTTGCCTCCTATATTCATACAGGTAGTCAATCTATAAACTGATATAAAACTGCGAGTACAAGGGTGTCCTAACTTCGGAGATGTTTTTATAACTAGATGCCTGTTTTAGATTCAAAATAATGGAGCAAGTGTAACAATGACCACAGAGGAACTAGTGATTTTAGATCACCAAGCCAAAGAATCGCTGAATGAGATACAGAAAATGAGTAACATGTTTGTCACCTTTTATGTTATCTAATCTATTTGCACATACTGGTATACTAATAGGCAGGTATAGGTGCCTATATTTGTTTTTATATAATTTTATTGTAAACAGAAATATTCTTACAGTGTTATCTCCAGTTTACTAAAGGAGCTAAGACCGTTTATGTCGAGTCTTTACAAACTCTGCGAAGATGTTGCTGAGCTAGACATCTTAGTAGCTTTGGCTCAGGTTAGTAAGTATATCCTTCATTTTTACTGGCTTAATATAATTATTCATTATTTTCGTAATATCTTTCAATATTTTGTAGGCTAGCACTATAGGATCTTATATAAGACCAGAGTTTGGAGACTACTTGGATATAAGAAATGGCGTTCACCCTTTGCTTGATTATAACAGCCATGTTATGCCAGTGCCCAATGATGTTGTAAGTATTACCATTATTACGAAGCAACCATTTAAAAGGCATAGTATTTAGTTAGATAGATTAATAAGACGACTTTAGTACAGATGGACAAGCTAAGTAAAGTTCTATCACATTGATTCTTGTAACTCTTTTATTTTAGTTCGCAAGCCCAGAAAAAAACTTCACAATCATCACTGGTCCAAACATGGGCGGCAAAAGTATTTATATCAAACAGATTGCAATCCTGCAAGTAATGGCACAGGTAGGTAACAAACCTAAAGACCTTGCATAGATTGTGAACTTAATTGTTATTGATAGTAGTTTAGCAGATATCTTATAGTTGATATTTCTTTACAGCTTGGCTGTTTCTTACCAGCAACTAATGCGGTAGTGCGAATTTGCGATAGAATCTTCTCGCGAATTGGCTTTAACGACAGTGTCGAGTTAAACGCTTCCACATTTGTGTACGAGGTAAATAATTATATTTCTGGAATATTCGCACTGTCTCATGTTTCTTTTCTATCTATATTTTATTCATCTACAGATAAAAGAAATGCAGCACATAATGAAAGGACTGACAAAATCAAGCTTGATTATTGTAGACGAGCTATGCAGGTACCTACGTTTACTAATACTTACAGGAACGTTTGTAGACTAAATATTCTGTGCTATAGCGCTGTTCTAAAAAGTGTTCTATTATAGGGGTACAAGTGATGAAGAAGGAACAAGTATAGCATGGGCTATGTGTGAAGAACTTATCAATAGTAGTGCATTTACATTCTTTACCACACACTTCACGTACTTAACAAGACTGCAAGAACTGTACTACAATGTCGTGAAGTAAATATTTTGGTGAAAATCAAATGTTACGAGAATGAATATAGTCATTCGTATTCAATGAAATCAATATCTTGTTTCAGTCGTCACACAGTGGTCACTGAGGAAGATATCGAAAATACTGGAACTCCCCAAAAAAGACTAATTTACACTCACAAAATTGAAATTGGTACCAGCTCAGTCAGACACTACGGGTTAGCCCTAGCTGCCAAAACACACTTACCTGAAGACACTGTGAAACTGGCCTATGAGCTTTCAGAGCTTATAGTACGAAACGAAACGGTAAATAATCTGACAACAGATACCTACTTACTTAAATAATCTGGATATAATTTCTATAATTTTGGCATAAGTAGGTGCATAGATACCCATACCCACCTAACAAAATCTTTTTTCAGCCTCAAGAAGTAAGGACACCAGAAATCAATGATGAAAAAACTCTTTATAACCTGAACGCAGAAGTACAAATGGCATCAAGAAGACACGGGAACTCAGATGAAGTAAAAGAAATGCTACAAAAGTTCAAAGCCGAAAATCCGTTTCTCATCGAGCGTCTAAAAGTTCATCGAAGCCATGATAGAACTGACTGCAGTGCAAACTATACCCTATCGAACCCTAAAATATCAAGAAAACAGACCTCTGACCACCGGACACCTCCTCACAGAATAAACCAGAGTATTGATGTTTCCTCAAATGCTATGTCATCAGCCATAGAACCATCAGAAGATATATTAGCGCAGAATAAAATCGGCCAAACCCACGACCTCGTTAAATCGTCAAACGAACTCCTCAACAGCATTGTATTTCAAAGACCAAATAATGACCACAGGATCTTACATAAAGGGTTTAGAGACGGAATAGATACTGAAACTGGAAATTCAAATAATGATACAAACGAAACTACGGGTGACCTAATCAATGAAAACACAATAGAAAATAGCAGACATGTCTTAGATATTGAGATGAATGAGCACATTACTCCTCAAAGTAATACCAATACAACGAACTCAGGAAACTTAATCCTGAACGAAGATAACATAGAAAGTGAACGAATTAACATTTCAGATGAATCAGATACTGCAGAAGCTTTAACTCAGGTAATAGAAGAGTTTTCGATTGAAAACCAGAGTACGAGCAGTGGTTGCATGTCTTTGGATGAAACGTTCTTATCCGACGTTGTTAATGAAATAAATAACGAACTGATATGTGGAACAGGAAATATTATATTAACTCCTCCTTTCGGGTTTAGAGATGAATAAACTGTTCAATACCAAAATACATAACCAAAGTTTTTATTGATTTTATGCCACTGTAGTACACCACTGTAGGCTGTAGTGCTGCACATGCAGTACACCACTGTAGTGCCACTTGTAGGCTTGCCAAACATGTGGATGGTAGCACTCCGATTTGCTTACGCTCGCGTTGGCGTTCTCTCGGCCAACATGAATTGGGGCTTTTAGACCAATTTCTGACCAATTTTTATTAAAAGAATGGTTTTTTTTATAAATTTATAAGCAAGCGTAGGGTTGGCGTAGGTAAGCGGATGACATTCACTAGGTACCAATTAAATGGTAATAAAAACTTTGTACCTACTACTCAAATATTAATTAACTTAACAAAGTCTGGGATGGTCCTTAGTTTTATGCTAATACCTATCCGAGGAAATGTGACACTGATTCAAATAATCGATTATCCTCTTGTTAATAATAATCGGTCGAACAATTTATTATCTGATTTGCCACAAGCACGCACTAGGTACTACCTACTACTCGAAGCAGTATTGTATTGTTTATTTGTGTTTTCTTCGTTGGATGTCCAAAATAATAAAATAAAATAAGAGCATCGAAATAGTTTCGATTTGGTTTCGATTACTTTCTATGACTCCAAGCAAGCCAGCCAGCATGACCATAGACAATAATAACTTTCTTTCTATAAAACAAAACAAAAAAAAAAAGTTACAAATTGCAAATGGATGCCACCGAGCAAAATAATCCGTTTTCAATTTGTTGTTGATTTTGTGGCTAAGTTAGGTACTGAAAGAATGTTGAATTTTCCCGTGGATGGTTATTCATTACAAATAACTTAGTTGTGAAGTGGTAGAAAGTGAGTATTGTGTTGGTATACTATTGGGGCGATACCCGGCAGCGGCGGCGTCCTTCCTGCCACACGCTGACTGGCTTCGTGTTAAAAATCCTATTTGTTGAAGCTTTACGTAGATCTTGTTGGATTGTTGTAGAAGGCGGTCAGCATGTCGCTGCCGCCGTACCTCCTGGGGCCCAACCCCTGGGCCACCATGATGGCGCAGCAGCAACTAGCGGCTGCTCAGCAAGCGGCTCTCCAAGCCCACGCCGCTGCTGCTGCCGCTGCGCCTCCGGTGCCGCCTTCTCAGCCTCCTAAACCTCACCACATACCAGAGGAAAAGATCAAGGAGAAAGGTGAGTGGTGATTTGTTTCCAAAATTTTTTAGGTTATAATCTATTTTGTATTTGTATTGTTTTCTCTCTTGAGTTTTAATTATTTGCAATCGTTGTTTACACAATGTAAGTAAACCTGTGTATGTTTGTAAATTATTTGGGCGGCTTAGAATGAACCAAAGTGAAGCAAAGCATGATCAAATTGCTCTCCACCTCTACAAATGTCATGATTATTTACTAGTATTGCCTGAAACTTGAATTTATTATCACAGATTATCATGGCACATTGCACATTGTGTAAACTTTTACAATGGCATATATTTTTTTCCAGAAATACTGTGAAAGATAGTTTGTAACTTTTTAACCCAAGTACTTATGAGTTTGTTGTCAAGGCTATCAGCAAACTTACAAAGCTATGGGGAAATTATTTTGCTATGGATATGATTTTCCAGGCTAGTATCCAATGGAAAATGCTGTAATTGCATACATACTCCTATAAATGGTTGCTATCTATTACCATGAATTGTTCCCGTAGGTCTCGAGAGTGATAAAAACCTTTATATTTAGGCTTAGTCCTCTGATTTTTTTCTACCTAATAAAATATTGGTTTCTTAGCTCAAAAATGGCTGCAGCTCCAATCAAAGCGCTTTGCAGAGAAGCGCAAATTCGGTTTTGTCGATGCTCAAAAAGAAGACATGCCTCCAGAGCACATTCGCAAGATTATTCGTGATCACGGTGACATGACCAGCAGGAAATACCGCCATGACAAACGCGTCTACCTTGGGGCACTAAAATACATGCCTCATGCTGTCATGAAGCTTCTAGAAAACATGCCTATGCCATGGGAGCAAATCCGTGACGTCAGAGTTCTGTACCACATAACTGGCGCTATCACTTTCGTCAATGAGATACCCTGGGTCATCGAACCTGTCTATATCGCACAGTGGGGCACAATGTGGATTATGATGAGGCGAGAAAAGCGTGACAGAAGACATTTCAAGCGAATGAGGTTCCCGCCGTTTGATGATGAAGAACCACCGTTAGATTACGCCGACAACATCCTGGACGTCGAGCCTTTGGAACCGATTCAGATTGAATTAGACCCGGATGAAGACGGAGCAGTTGCGCAATGGTTCTACGACCATAAACCACTGCTGGGAACCAGACACGTGAATGGATCTACCTACAGAAAGTGGAACTTGTCTCTACCACAGATGGCGACACTGTATCGCCTCGCAAATCAGCTACTGACTGACTTGGTAGATGACAACTACTTCTATCTCTTTGATTCGAAGAGTTTCTTCACTGCCAAAGCACTGAACATGGCTATTCCCGGGGGGCCGAAGTTTGAGCCTTTAGTGAAGGATAACTCAGCAGGAGATGAAGATTGGAATGAGTTCAATGACATCAACAAGATCATCATTCGTCAACCAATCAGGACAGAGTACAGGATTGCTTTCCCGTATTTATACAATAATCTGCCACATTTCGTGCAGTTGTCATGGTGAGTTTCTATTTGTTCACTGTACTCTTTGATAACATGACATCAATATAATTTGCTGCCTTAGACAGATGTCATTCTGAATGGGGCCTTTGTACCTTATTTTTGTATTCTGAGTTCTTTATCGGAGTTAGAAGTGGTTTGGTAAAATGAAACACCCATTTTTCGTTTAGGTACCACACTCCCAACGTCGTCTACATCAAGACAGAAGATCCTGACCTCCCAGCCTTCTACTTTGATCCCCTGATCAACCCTATCTCACATCGCCACACAGTCAAGTCCCTGGATCCGATCCCTGATGATGAAGAATATGTGCTTCCGGAGGAAGTATCCCCATTCCTGCAAGAGACAGCTCTGTACACCGATAACACAGCAAATGGAATATCCTTGCTGTGGGCTCCAAGGCCTTTCAGTATGAGATCAGGTAAATATGACAATGTTATACTTGATTATGCCAATGTTCTAGGAGATTATCTAGGACCTAGATAGAAAAAAAACAAAGGTAAAATTAATGTTACTAGCAATAAAGAGTAATGTAGACTGACTGCTAGTCAGAAGGTAAACTAAATTAACTTTACAAAAATTTAAAAACCCAAAGCTCTTAACACCTTATGCTACTGGATCCCTATAAATTTTATGTCTTAGGTCGCAGTAGACGAGCCATCGACGTGCCCTTAGTAAAAACATGGTATAAAGAGCACTGTCCGCCCGGCCAGCCTGTCAAAGTGAGGGTGTCTTACCAGAAACTGCTCAAGTACTATGTCCTCAACGCTCTGAAGCATCGCCCTCCAAAACCTCAAAAGAAGAGGTAAGTTCCTATCTAGTCCTAAATGTTCATGTATCCTATTATATTCTATGAATGCTTAGAGGTTGATCTATTAGTTTTTGATACGTCACGCCACATTTACGCCGTATATAGGACATGGGAGAACAGATTCCAAAACTGAATAGCACATTTGGTAGATCGTCATCATGTCGATTATTTTAATAGACACATTTTTCCCACAGGTACCTATTCCGCTCATTCAAATCAACCAAGTTCTTCCAAACCACAACCCTTGACTGGGTCGAAGCTGGCCTGCAAGTCTGCAGACAGGGGTACAACATGTTGAATCTCCTTATCCATAGAAAGAACTTGAACTACCTGCATCTGGATTACAATTTTAACTTGAAGCCAGTGAAGACTTTGACTACAAAGGAAAGAAAGAAGTCTAGATTTGGAAATGGTAAGAAACATCTTTGACTCTAAATTTTTATATTATTCAATCGTTACTTAGAGTTAACCCAGACTTGCAATCACACAAGATAGCAATGATTGTAATGTATGAATAATAAATTAATTTCATTTGAAAATCAATCGGCAAATTTCACCTGTGGACAGAATTTTAAATTCTTCAATTCTTCGCTTAGTTTGAAACTAGATCGCGTTGATGTCCATGAATTTTTTTGCATAGTGTAGCTTGAGGTCTTAGAAATATTTCGCCATACTATTTATTTTAGTCGTGTATATAAAAGTGCTCGTAAACTGCACGTGTACTAATCGCGTGTGATGTATCCAGAAACACCATATAGGACAAATTTATAATGTTTTAGCAACTCAACAGACCAAGAAGGTTAAAATTAACAAAACTTCTTCCACAGCATTCCACTTGTGCCGAGAAATTCTCCGCCTTACAAAATTAATCGTCGACTCGCACGTACAATACCGTCTGAACAACGTTGACTCGTTCCAATTGGCTGACGGATTACAGTACATATTCGCCCACGTGGGCCAACTGACCGGAATGTACCGCTACAAGTACAAACTGATGAGGCAGATCCGAATGTGCAAGGATCTCAAGCATCTCATCTATTACAGATTCAATACTGTAAGTAATTTACGACAAGTGCAAATAAATCATGAAAAACCATACACATTGGTTTGTCCAGCAGTGGAGCGTAATTTATATGGACAAGCACAGAAAGGCACAGTAATAATAAAGTGACCATGATTTTTTAAAATGATCCATGATGTCTTGTTTGTTTTGTATTAAGATTTTAAAATGTATCTGGGATTACAGACAGTTGTGATTTCTCAATACAACTTTATCAATATCTTCAAACAGAATACTTTACAAACTCTAGTAGTTGATAGAATCACGTTCAGCGGAGTCAAATCAAATATTTAATTATTTAATAACTAATCTTCTTTACAATGAGGAATCCTATTTACTACGACATTAAAAATATCTAAAGTATCCATCAATATGAACAACTTTTCATATCGAACCGAAAAATTGCGTATTTTTATTCCCAGGGTCCGGTATCCAAAGGACCAGGTTGTGGTTTCTGGGCGCCAGGATGGCGGGTGTGGCTATTCTTCATGCGCGGAATCACACCCTTGCTGGAGCGATGGCTTGGAAACCTGCTGTCCAGGCAGTTTGAAGGAAGACATTCCAAAGGTAAATTACCTTTGACAACTCATTTTTAGATTGATTAGCAAGGGATCTCATCATCCGAGCACTGGAGGAGAAATGTCGAAGACCGGTCTCAGTGGCGCCTTTAGGACAGGCTGATGATGACGGCATTGACCTGTTGTGGTGTTCTATAAATCTGCATTATCAATGACACAAAAAACATTTTCATTATCACAGGTGTAGCAAAAACGGTCACCAAACAGCGCGTCGAATCGCACTTCGACTTGGAGCTGCGTGCGTCGGTGATGCACGACATTGTCGACATGATGCCGGAAGGTATCAAGCAGAACAAGGCCAGGACGATCCTACAACATCTCTCTGAAGCCTGGCGGTGTTGGAAGGCTAATATCCCTTGGAAGGTAAAAAACAGTTGATGGTTTTGGGGGGGTTAAAATGCCAAAGATTGGTGACAGCGGGACACCATGTGCCAATACTTCTCCGAAATTCCCCAGTACTCCACTTCTTCATTATACTTGCTTTCTCCAGGTGCCAGGCCTCCCCACTCCAATCGAGAACATGATTCTCCGATACGTGAAGATGAAAGCCGATTGGTGGACGAACACAGCCCATTACAATCGCGAGCGAATCCGCAGAGGCGCCACTGTCGACAAAACTGTTTGTAAAAAGAATTTGGGGAGACTGACTCGATTGTATCTGAAGGCTGAGCAGGAAAGACAGCACAATTATTTGAAGGTATGTAGAATTCTGGTGTTAGTAAATCGAACGAAGCATCTTCTCTTGAAAAGAAAGAATTCTTGGTCATGCTAAACTTTCTGGTGCCTAAAAATATCATAGTTTTTAAAGCTTGTCAAAATGATCTTGGTAACTTTTTCAATAAAGAAAAGATCATCACATAGTTCAGGTTACAAAGGTTTTGGCCAATCGCGTGTGATCTAACTCCATTTTACAATCAATCACCTTCCACAGGATGGCCCATACATTTCGCCCGAGGAAGCCGTAGCAATCTACACAACAACGGTCCACTGGCTTGAATCTCGTCGATTCGCACCCATACCCTTCCCTCCCTTATCCTACAAACACGACACGAAGCTCCTAATCCTGGCTTTGGAGCGGCTGAAGGAAGCTTACAGCGTCAAGTCTAGACTGAATCAAAGCCAGAGAGAGGAGTTGGGGCTTATTGAGCAAGCGTACGATAACCCTCACGAGGCGTTGTCTAGGATCAAGCGTCATTTGCTTACCCAGAGGACCTTCAGAGAGGTATGTTTCATCGTTCAGTCAGCCATTCTGACCACAAGGTTTCTCAATTCATCGGCTTCTCACGATCTTTAGTGTGTTTACCTGTATTTATTTTGAAATCTGTTTTCTCCCTAGGTCGGCATAGAGTTCATGGACCTATATTCTCACCTAGTCCCGGTCTATGACGTGGAGCCTCTCGAAAAGATCACAGATGCGTATCTAGATCAATACCTGTGGTATGAGGCTGATAAACGACGTCTATTGCCGCCGTGGAGCAAACCGGCCGATACAGAGCCGTCACCGTTGCTGGTGTATAAGTGGTGTCAAGGTATGTCGTTAATTATAAGATACTAGCAGTTACCCGCGACTTCATACGCGTGTACCGTTTCCGTGTATCGCGCGGATTCTTTGAGAAGCTTGACATTACACCGAACCGGTACTCGTGTGACAGACGTTAGTCGACATGTGATCATGTGACAGCGTCCTCTTGTCAATTGGCGCTGCTATTCCCGTTCATTTTATTTTGTAGGTCCTGCTAATTATTCGGGATAAAAAGTAGCCTATGCGGTAATCCAGGTTACGATAAATATTCCAAGTTTCATCCAAGTTTGTTCTGTGTTTTCGACGTGATTGAAACACAAACATCCAAACAATCGCATTTATAATATCTGTGGGATTTATAAAAACCATGTAATAATATTGTCAAAATTTTATCATGTGTGACAATGTGGCTAGCATTGGAGATCTCAGTCAGCAAAATAGTTGTTTGTTGAATTTAAAGAAAAAATTGTGAAGAAAGAGAAGTCTCGAAGGAAAACATACGATTGCCCATTGTGTGTGTTGTGGCTAAGGTGATCAGTATGAACATACATTACATCCCCTTGTTGCAAACCTCACATTGGTTCATCGCACAACCAACATTTGAAGCAAGAAAACTTAAAGAAGCATTCCAAATATATGTATATATTTATATTGTGAATAATGTCTTGCGGATCGTGCACTTTTATTTCAAGTGGTAAAAGATAGCTAAATTAAAAGATAAATTTCCCAAATGGAGATGTACGGGTGATTAGTAATTAGTTTGTATTACTATGTTAAAAATTCTTGCATTTTGTTCTAAAGGCATAAACAATCTACAAGACGTTTGGGAGGTCGGCGAAGGAGAATGCAATGTGCTACTCGAGTCCAAATTCGAGAAACTCTACGAGAAGATCGATTTGACGCTACTCAATCGACTTCTGCGATTGATCGTCGATCACAACATCGCCGATTACATGACGGCTAAGAACAACGTCGTTATAAACTACAAGGTAAACAGAACTTTTTTTTATTCACGAGTTTTTTTGTTTATATCAGTCAAGTTGTTATTATTTTATTGTATGAGAACTTTTATGTGCATATAATTTAGTAGAACAACAGGATTCGAAACTACAACCTGAAAGTCATCACCATCTCTCTGCATCTCTCATCATCAACAGCCTGAAGAAGTCTTGCTCATAAAACTCCAAACGATTTCCAATGTATCAACTTTCAAACAAACTCTGACATTGTCGACTGGTCGATTTCCTAAGTTTGTGCGCTAATAAATTGAGGGTTAAAAACCACGTTTATTAGCCGGATTGACTCTATCTCTCATCTAGTTTGCTGTTCACAGGACATGAACCACACAAACTCATACGGCATCATTAGAGGTCTCCAATTCGCGTCATTCATCGTCCAATACTACGGTCTAGTACTAGACTTGTTAGTGCTAGGTTTACAACGTGCGAGCGAGATGGCGGGGCCGCCGCAACTGCCGAACGATTTCCTGTCTTATCAGGACAGACAGACAGAGACAGCGCATCCTATAAGACTGTACTGCAGATATATCGATAGGATACACATTTTCTTCAGGTTAGTTTAAAAGTAATGTTGAAACCTTGATGAAATAATCTATGTAACTTGAATTGTATGTGGGATCCAAGTTTCATCCAGATTGGTCCAGCCGTTATGGAGTGACAGGGACTAACTTCCAGTAAAAATTAGGATAAATAGTAGCATATCCCAGGTAACAAACTATACTTTAACTAGAAGAATCCAGTGCAATTACATATTGGATTCTCTTGATGTAACAACGGGAGCTGCGGCTGGAGTTGTGATGTATAGAGCCAGACATTTTAACATACTCAATAGAATTCGTTTAGTTTAAGTTTATCAAAGTTTAGGAATGCTATCTGCTTAAAACCTTTTCTTGTTTGAAAGTTGTTTTATCCCTTCCCTTCGGTCGGCCTTCTGTACTAATATTTATGGATCATCCCCTAGATTCACAGCAGAAGAAGCGAGAGACCTCATCCAACGATACCTAACTGAACATCCCGATCCTAACAACGAGAACATCGTTGGTTACAACAACAAGAAATGCTGGCCGAGAGACGCGAGGATGCGGCTTATGAAGCACGATGTTAATCTGTAAGTGATTGGGTTCTATCTGTTTTTTGCAGCTTACCATTGAACCATTGTTTTTCCTGTGGAGAAGGCAGACTAGGTTTAGAGGATGCGTACTACAGCATCCCGTTAAGCGGTTCATGGGTAAAAGTGGCCTCTGACGCTGTAAAAATCATCTAGATTAGATTCAAAGATATTTATATATATATATATGTTGATATATCTTTTGTGTTCTTTTTCTTTTTTTATGTATAGTTATGTATTAATTTAAATTTTTAAGTTTTAGTACCTTTAAAAACACGCCACACCATCTTTTTGCACGCCCAGGAAGACTGGCAGACAATGCTCTTAGCATTAAGTCCTCCTAGCACTACCTATTTGTGTGAAATTTTAAAATAAATAAATAAAGGTCTGCTTATGCTCGAATTAAAAATTATCTTGGTATTACGTTTATATGTGCAATTTACAGTCGGAGTCCTCGTAATTTAGTAACATTGTGTGTTTTACAGCGGTCGCGCAGTATTCTGGGATATAAAGAACAGATTACCGAGATCAGTGACCACCATTCAGTGGGAAAACAGTTTTGTATCAGCGTATTCCAAGGACAATCCCAATCTACTGTTCAACATGGCTGGATTTGAGTGCAGGATCTTGCCCAAGGTAACTTCAATAAGATTATGCGTTTATTGTTTTGTATTGGTCATTTTATCAAAAATTAACTATAAGATGCATATCATTACTTTCTGAAATTAGTGAGAGATTAGTCGATCTACAATTCTACATTTCCAAAATACTAAAGAGTGTGTCAAAATACAACTTGGCACAGAACCTTACAAGATTAACTAAACACTGCGTGGTATGGTCTAACAACCCAGTTGTCGTTGCCGTGTATCTCAAAAAGTTTATACTAACCTGCATTTATTAATTTGCTAAGTATACTTATTAGTGGATCTCAATCTACGGAACCAATTGTACAATATTTTCATAAATAGTGCCGAAGTCAACACGAGGAGCTATCACATCGCGACGGAGTATGGAACTTGCAAAACGAAGTGACTAAAGAACGCACTGCGCAATGTTACCTGCGCGTTGACGACGAATCTCTCGCGCGGTTCCACAACCGCGTGCGTCAGATTCTGATGGCTTCCGGGTCTACCACCTTCACTAAGATTGTTAATAAGTGGAATACAGCGCTTATCGGTAAGTACTTTGTATGTCGTTTCTTTTTGACAGGCGTCCAACTCAGTCGGTAATGGCTCTGCCTTCCGTGCTGTGGGTCGTGGGTTCGATCCCCACTGAGAACAAACATTTGTGCGTGGAAAACATAGATGTTTGTTCTATGTCTAGGTGTTACTATGTATTATAAGTATATATTTACAAAAAAAAAAAAGTATATAAGTATTCTATCAGCCATCTGGTTCCCATATTACAAGCTTTGCTTAGTTTGGGACTAGAGGGCGTTGTGTGTAAAGTCCATGAATATTTATTTATTTATTTTACTCTGAAGGAAAGTTCGCCTTGTTTCAGGCAGTGGGATGATGTAGAACAGAAAATCAGTCTTAAATTCTTGTTAAGTCTCCCCTTTGTTTATATTCCCCTGTCAGAATAGCGCGGCTTTAAAAAATGCTTTGTCATTGTAACTTGTGTGAAGACTTCAACTGCTCAATGAAAATGGATGACAACAGAATTAGCAGCCATTTTAGCTAGCGTAGCTTTAAAAAACCAATACGAATAAGGCCATTGATGTTTCGACTGGTCCTGACTTCAAGAGATTATTAATTAATCTTTTGCATAATGCATAAACTATTTACGTTTAAATATTCTACGAAAAGTAAGTTATACATAATGACCAAGATTCATTCTCTCCATCACATTGTCGAAAATGAATCTTAATCTCTCTCGCATCCTACTAATATTATAAATGCGAAAGTTTAGATGTTTGGATGTTTAGATGTTTGTGTTTCAATCACGTCTAAACTACTTTACCAACTTGGATGAAACTTGGCATATACATAGTTCGTAACCTGGATTGACACATAGGCTACTTTTTATCTCGAATAATTAACAGGATCTACAGGATAAAATGATCATTGTCATGTCATGTCACGTCAGTTTGACAGGGCGTAATACTACCTCTTTGGTCTAACAACTAACGTTTGACATTCCAGTAGGTACGAGTTCGGTGTAATGAGGTGTAATGAGGTGTAATGTCAAGTTTCTCAAAGTATCCGCTCGGTACACGCACAGATAATATAATGTACACGGAAACTGTAGACGCGTACGAAGTCGCGGGTAACTACTAGTGTTCTTATAACATGACACGTTATGCCAACAGGTCTAATGACGTACTTCCGGGAAGCAGTAGTAAACACACAGGAGCTCCTCGACCTGCTAGTCAAATGCGAGAACAAGATCCAAACCCGTATAAAGATCGGTCTCAACTCCAAAATGCCGTCGCGGTTCCCGCCGGTCGTGTTTTACACGCCTAAGGAGCTTGGTGGTTTGGGAATGTTGTCTATGGGACATGTGTTGATTCCACAGGTGAGAACAACTAATTATCAACTGATAGATGCATACATCGTTAAGAGACTCAGCTAGACCATTTCACTCGATAAGCACAGCCACTTACGTTTTTGGGTTACATGATCTATGTCTTCTCCCACAGTCCGACTTACGATGGTCGAAACAAACCGACGTCGGCATCACGCATTTCCGCTCCGGTATGTCGCATGACGAAGACCAGCTGATTCCCAATCTGTACCGCTACATCCAACCCTGGGAGGCAGAGTTTGTTGATTCACAACGAGTTTGGGCTGAATACGCACTGAAGAGACAGGAAGCTAATGCTCAGAACAGGTACGTTACGTCACATCACAGATAATATAAACTGGTCACATATAGGAGGTTTCTTAGATATGGTAGTGAAAGCGAAAGATGTTGGCATCTTCCATTCACGCTGCTCAAATCAGGTATATTGACTCTACAATTATTATTCAGAGGGACTTTCTCCAAAAAATGTGTATTATCAAAGTTATATTGCATACAATAACTGTAGGGGTAGTTTGTACAAGTAGATTCGCAACGCGTTTGAACCGAATATGTATGTGTGCTCCAAAAGTGTTGTGTTAGAAATGATGAGTTGCGTAGGGGTCCTGAAACCAGACAGTATATGTGGTCTGGGGGCGCGCGGCGCACACGCACTCGCTGATCGCGATGTGTGTGACGTCACACGTCTGAGAATACGCTATCTGATCTAATACACTACATATAAAACTGGTAGATGAATGAACGAATTCTTAATTCTTTATTGCACACAAAACAGGACATAAACAAAGGACAGAAATAGATGACATGTATAAAGGCGAGCTTAACCCTAACAAGAGTTTTCTTCCAGCAAAAGAACGAAGTAGATTCTATATTCTAGCAGCCGCAACAGGTTTGCAGCTTGCCAAGTTTGAGATACTCTCTCTCAGTTGGTTACTACACTTATGGTTGAATACGTTTTGGAGGATTTAGGATACAATTCTAGCGATGCGTTTCCATTGGCCTCTGTGGATGGTATTCTAATTTCTATCTTAGCATCTGTCAAATGTTAAGGGTTGAACCTATGATTACCCCTTTACATGACATTCACATCCCGAAGAATTCCGATAATAGTGTGTAAACATATTCCAGGCGTTTGACACTGGAAGATTTGGAGGACTCCTGGGATAGAGGCATTCCTCGCATCAACACGCTGTTCCAGAAAGATCGTCACACGCTGGCGTATGACAAGGGATGGCGTATACGCACTGAGTTCAAACAGTATCAGGTAATTTATAATTTACTAACTGACCCATCCCTACTTCATGGAACAAAAACTTTCATTTCATCTTTGAATATTATTCTCTCAGGTCCTAAAACAAAATCCTTTCTGGTGGACGCACCAACGTCACGACGGAAAACTGTGGAATCTGAATAACTACAGAACAGACATGATTCAAGCACTTGGCGGTGTGGAGGGAATCCTAGAGCACACTCTCTTCAAGGGAACCTACTTCCCGACCTGGGAAGGTCTTTTCTGGTAAGTTTACTATCAAAATTCTGATAATTACTTATAAATATGAACATCTTTTCCTATAGAACCAACAAAGTTCACATCTGTTTTAAAACTGCATTTCTTGGCAAAAATGTCTGGAGCAGCAAATATTTCTCACCCTGTTAAATTATGTCCTATATAAATGCCTAAAATTCTAATTGCGATAAGGAAAATGCAGTCACAAGTTCCTGGCCCTCTCTAGGTTTCTTACGTCGAGGGTAGGAGTAACTACGCATTGTGCCACAAAATTCAGATTAAAAACATATCGACGGTGGAAATTTCAATTGTCGTAAGGGACATTTTGTCGTAAGGGACACTCTTATACCCTAGAACTGGAAATTTTAAGCCGCGTCGATCTGTCTTTTTAATATTTCGATATCTCAAATAATGAAAGAGCTACGACAGAAATTGTTTTGTAGTAACTGACAACGTAGTAAAACTTTTGAGTCGTATAGGTCAACTTTTGGGTTTTAACTTTTTTGTAGTTTTCTGCATCGTCGTAAATCTAAATACCTGTCTTATTTTTACGGTGTAACGAGCATACAAAAATACAAAAATCCCTTACTACATAAAATGTGTATATTATAAATCAAAATGTTTAATTAATTTTGTCGTAAGTGCAACGTCTTATAACACGTAAGTACGTTACAACATTTTATTTTTTAACATTTTATTAATAAAGTTACTGCAGAGGATAAAGAAAAGATGGAGGAGCATTTAGAGGAGAAGAAAGCAAATCAAATAAAAATAAAAAAATAATAAAAAAAATAAAGTGGCATCAAATGCCACTGTAAACAACACTGTTGCGACAGTTACTACAAAATAACTTTAGTTATGCAAAGGTTGTAGAAGACATATTTTCTTAATTGCTTTTTATTTAACGTCGTAACAGTCATCACTGTCAAAATGTCTATTTGTAAAGGACATCTTCTCCAAAATTTCAATGTGTAAGGGACATCATCTTCTAAACTATTGAGCTTAACGAGGTATACATTATAGTTTGCTATAGATCAGTTGATTTTAAAACCATCTGTCTAAAAAGTATCTTAATACACCAAAAAATTAAAAAGTTATGACCTTTTTAAAGGCCAAATTTTGTTTTTTGGCTCTCCTGTAAAGTCGTGGTTTGTCCCTTACGACAATTGAAATTTCCACCGTCGATATATTAACCCAGTGTAATTTTGGTCTATGATTAAAACTTGTAAAATATTTAAAATGTAACGTTTTTAGGATAAAATTTCATTGTAACATTCGCTGTATCACAGGGAGAAAGCATCCGGTTTCGAAGAGTCGATGAAATACAAGAAGCTAACGAACGCGCAGCGATCCGGTTTGAACCAGATACCGAACCGTCGCTTCACTCTCTGGTGGTCGCCCACTATCAACAGAGCCAATGTGTACGTCGGTTTCCAGGTAAACTACTTATCATTAATTATTTGTATTAAGTAAGTTAAGAAGTACAGCGATAGGAGCAAAGAAACCAAAAAGTAAAACTATGTTATTGTTGTATCGTACCGACAAATCATTGACAAGCATTTCTATATAGATGCACTATCAAGAGAATAGCGCTCGTGGCGTAGTTTGCTTATTCAATCTTCACCGATTAGCTTTAGCGTTTAGCAACGTTCAGCGCGGTCACTGTTTGGATGGGTGACGGCTCTTAGAATTTACATCTGAGCGCTTCCGTGCTTTGGAAGGCACGTCAAACTGTCGATAACGGCTCTAGCAGTCGTTGAGCCCCGACGGAGGCCTTTAAATGCGGCCTAAAAACTCTTACGAACGAACAATCAGATGGGACGTAAGGCCAGAATAAAATTGAAGGTATTGAGCATAACCCGAGAATAATAATTATAACAAGCATTATGTATTTTAGGTGCAACTGGATCTGACGGGAATATTCATGCACGGAAAAATCCCGACACTGAAGATCTCTCTCATCCAGATCTTCAGGGCTCATTTATGGCAGAAAGTGCACGAGTCTATCGTCATGGATCTTTGTCAGGTAAAATTGCCCTACATGTAACATACACGTAGCTATAGAATTTTAGATAGACACAGGATTTTGTCGTGATCTGCAATCGGCTTATTGCAATTGATGTTTACTAAAATGCATAATTTTCCAGGTGTTCGATCAAGAATTAGACGCCCTTGAGATCGAAACAGTGCAAAAGGAAACTATCCATCCTCGAAAGTCGTACAAAATGAACTCTTCGTGCGCCGATATTCTGCTCTTCTCTGCATACAAATGGAACGTTTCTCGGCCGTCGTTGCTCGCTGACACCAAGTGAGTATTCCATTTTCTAACTAACCATTACTGTATAATATACCTACGACTAGTACTAACCTGTTATTCTAGTGAAAGGTCTACAAAATAGACGAAAACCAGTCTGCTCGACTACCTCTGACAGTCAAGAGTTTTTTCTTTTTGAAGATTACTCGAAAAGATTGTCTGTGTAATTCTATATCAGGATTTTGAAAATAGAGATTTAGAAGAGATTTATTTTGTTCGAATAACGTATTGCAAAATGTATGAGCATGTTCCAAATTTTATATGTGAACTTTAGACATCCAAAGAAATGGAAGACGATGTCTTTCGTACTTGGGGATCAATTTATGACCCGATTTCATTTTTTTTTCAAATTTGACTACCTTTCTGTCAGAGACACGATGGACAACACAACAACTCAAAAATACTGGCTGGACATTCAACTCCGTTGGGGCGATTACGATTCTCACGATGTTGAACGATACGCGCGCGCAAAGTTCCTGGATTACACGACAGACAACATGAGTATCTACCCCTCGCCTACAGGACTTCTCATCGCCATTGACTTGGCTTATAACTTGCACAGGTAAATACTTCAACTTCTTGACTGTTTCTTCATCAATGTACAGTACCCACAACCGATCTTTATCCCTCTGAAGTTAGGTGTGTCAACGATTACGCATGTGCGCACGGCCACAGGTCATAAACCCATTATTCAAAATTCTTTGAATGCAGATGCAGTTTAAATGGTTTTTAAAATCAAAATAAAGTCTTCTTTCAGTAAAATTTTCTATCTACATTAGACGATACTGTCCCTCCATGGTATAGCCGTGGGACGCCCTGTATACCATTACCCCCTGTACACAATGGAGATGGCGTGCTGTGTGCCAGCATAGGCCATTGTGTACTGGAGCCTTTAGATTCAGGCGAATGCTGGTTGAAAGGATTTGGCAGACTGTTCAGTCTCTGTTTATGAACTCAGAGTTAGAAAATTGACTGTCAAACCGCGTGTCGAACAGTATAAAACCGCAAACATTTCCTCTTCACTTGGTTATACTTGGATCTAAAATGAGCGTTTTAAGACGTCAGTCGCGATCGATCTTTTCGTACCTAGATTTTACATAGGCTTTTAATTTTTCTTACATATTAATCTCTATTATTTGACAGTGCATATGGAAACTGGTTCCCCGGCTGCAAGCCCCTAATCCAGCAAGCGATGGCGAAAATAATGAAGGCAAACCCTGCATTGTACGTGCTACGCGAACGCATTCGCAAGGCGCTGCAACTGTACTCGTCCGAGCCCACTGAGCCTTATCTCTCCAGTCAGAACTACGGAGAGCTGTTCTCTAACCAGATTATCTGGTAAGTAAACAAACAATGGGCATAATGAAGGCAATATGCGTGTTGTTCGCGAATTTGCAAGGCGTTTCTGTCTGTGACCTACGATTTACATGTGGTTTTTATGTAAGAAAACTTATAATATAGGTTTTAGCTATTGGTAGAAATCGGTCCAGCCGTTACAATTCCAGGGGCCTTATGCTCAGTTCGGTAGAGATTCTACTCTAATAGAAATGACGTCGAAAATTCGTTGCGAAGAGCGTCGGCCGAGATATGATGTCATCGCTGTGAGTAAAATCACAGCCGAACTGAGCATAAGGCTCCTGTTTTGAAGGAGCATAACATTTGGCTCATGTCAAAGTATTGACATTTCATTGTATTCCATACTCTAAGGTCAGATGATGACCAGCAATGATCTGTAAAGAAATTGAGTGTTGGGGGCTTTTTTGTAAAATTAACTTGTGACTTTATAAAATGTAAATTCCTTTTACTATAATGAAACAGGTTCGTAGACGACACAAATGTGTACCGAGTGACAATCCACAAGACGTTCGAGGGCAATCTCACGACAAAACCAATCAACGGCGCTATTTTCATCTTCAACCCGAGAACTGGACAGCTCTTCTTGAAGATTATTCACACTAGCGTGTGGGCGGGGCAGAAGCGTCTCGGACAGGTATGTTATTTTAATTCCTTGTACTATAAGTAGATACCATACTGAGCAATAATCTCTTTTGAACCATCTTTGTATTTCGCTGTATCCAATCTCTGAAAAGCATCAGAGCCATGTAGTTTTCCTAGCCGTCTCCAATAATAAATATTTAAATAAAACATGTATCCTTTCTCCAGCTCGCCAAATGGAAGACCGCTGAAGAAGTGGCAGCTTTGATTCGATCGCTGCCAGTGGAAGAACAACCGAAGCAGATCATTGTCACTAGGAAGGGCATGTTGGATCCTCTTGAGGTATACTACCAGTAGCTCCATCTAGTTTTAAGGCGATATTTTATATTCTAGCAAATTGTAATAGTTTGCCCTAAAATTGTACCAAAGTCACAATGAAAAAACTATCTGAATAAGTACACGTTGTTTCGCTCCAACAGGTCCATTTGCTCGACTTCCCTAACATTGTGATCAAGGGGTCAGAACTGCAGCTGCCATTCCAGGCGTGTCTCAAAGTGGAGAAGTTCGGAGACCTTATCCTGAAGGCTACCGAACCACAGATGGTGCTGTTCAACTTGTATGATGACTGGCTGAAAACCATCTCGTCGTACACTGTAAGTACAAATGAGACGGAGGAACACTGTGCTAGGAAAAGATCAACCAATAGTGTCACACTTCATTCATACTAAGTGATACTATTGGTGGACTTTTTCCTCTTACGTCACTCATCTGCCTTGGACATTTATGGTGGATACGCAGCCACTACAAGACTGCTCATCTAGAAACCAATATGTCTCAGGTATTACAGCGTTCTACAAATAAGTGCTTGTGTGAAGCGGTCTTTGGCACGCTGTATGAATCTTTTCAAATAGACGCGAAAATCTGTATATTTTGAGCACTAAGTTTACTGGGAATCTGGAGAAAGATCTGTTTGCTCTGGCTCCCACTAACTTTAGTGGCGGTAATACTGATTGAGATGACAAATGAATATCCTGAACACTGGCTAGTGTTGTTACTTTAATCAGTCAGGGGTTGTATCATCTGTAGATGCAGGTCTGTTTATATGGAGCTTTAGAAATGATGAGTTGCGTAGGGGTCCTGAAACCAGACAGTATATGTGGTCTGGAGGCGCGCGGCGCACACGCACTCGCTGATCGCGATGTGTGTGACGTCACACGTCTGAGAATACGCTATCTGATCTAAATCTCCCAAATAATTTAATTTTTTTACGAGAAAAAGTGAGTGAACTGTCTATTAATCCACCACCATTCTTGTCTATAACTAGGCATCGCACAGAGCATGTCCACTGAGAACGTACGTGGCATTGTACTGCGTCCATCACTCATGTATTCTTCAAACCGGAAAATAATGGGAGCATCACTGCTTAGTAGCATAAATAAGTATGATGATACAATCCCCAAATGAAATCGCAGAGCGTCGCATAACTTAAATAATCGGTGAAGCAAGTTAGGCCACTAGCACTTCTTGATGAGCCTTACTAATACTGGTTGTCTCAACCAGGCGTTCAGTCGTCTGATCCTGATACTCCGAGCCCTGCACGTGAACACGGAACGCACCAAGGTCCTACTCAAGCCGGACAAGACAACTTTAACTGAACCGCATCACATCTGGCCGACCCTGACTGACGACGACTGGATCAAGGTGGAAGTACAACTCAAGGATCTCATTCTCGCTGATTATGGCAAGAAGAACAAGTAAGAAATCATCTGAAATGGGTTTTTAACTGGAAGCGAAGATTATGTATCTCTTGATTTGCATTAAACTTCAATTGTGAGCAAATAGATGTATAATAACATACAATATGTTAAAGATTTTCTTTTTGACCATTATAGACAAACGTTTGACCGCAATCTCACCTGATAGTAATTTTTATCCCCAGTGTGAACGTGGCATCTCTCACTCAATCCGAGATCCGCGACATAATTCTCGGAATGGAGATCTCAGCTCCTTCCGCCCAACGGCAACAGATCGCGGAAATAGAGAAACAGAGCAAGGAACAGAGTCAACTGACCGCCACTACCACCCGCACTGTCAATAAGCACGGCGATGAGATCATCACGTCTACCACCAGCAACTACGAGTCACAGACCTTCAGGTTAGTTCTTGCAACATCTTGAGAAACATAGTACACATTGTCACTAGCACATGTCTCACGAATTCCGGGATTGCAAAGAATCTGACATATACATAGAATTTTGTTTATAAATTATGGGTTCTGTGCCTTCATCGCGAATAAATGCGACAATCGTAAACGTATCGTTAGCTACACTGCGCGGTGACGCTACAACATTTGGCAGTCGAGCTGGCGTTGACGTGCAATATGATTCGAATACGTTGTGTTTACGTAACGCAGCGATGTCAGATGTTCGTGATTACCCCTTAGTACACCATTATACTAGAGTCGGTAGGCTATACGATTTTCCACATCATGATTACTTACAATCACAACTGGTTTCGAATTTTATGTCCATCCGCAGAGTAAAACTGTTTGTGTAAAAGTATTTGTTTGAAACGTTTACAAAATAATGCAATATTATGTTCTGTTTTCAGTTCAAAAACGGAGTGGCGAGTGCGTGCGATTTCCGCTACGAATCTGCATTTGCGTACAAACCACATTTACGTGAGTTCAGATGACATCAAGGAGAGTGGCTACACCTACATTCTGCCCAAGAATCTGCTCAAGAAGTTCGTCACTATATCCGATTTGAGAGCACAGGTAAGGCTTCATAATCTAAAACAGTTCCCCCTATTATGAAACTATCGAGATAATGATACTAGTAATCTTATTGTTTTCTCGAAACGGAAATACTACACAAATCGCGGTGTATTTAGCTGTGTTAGTATTAGTTAGCAAGATGTTTCGAATGTAGGCGTATGAATTATGAATCAAATTAAAGAAATAAAGAAGGTGCGGTGTGGGAGAGAGTAAAAACAAAACATGGCCATGCCTGACACACTATCGATAACAGTTTTTTCTCCAGTTTTAGATACACCTAAATTCAACTCCAACAGCACTTTTAGCAACAAACAAAGTCTATAAAAGTTACATTATTTTTCTTTCAATGTCTCTACAATAGTTATTATTTGGCGACAGATCGCTTGCTACCTCTACGGCGTATCCCCGCCCGACAATCCGATGGTGCGCGAGGTACAATGCGCGGTGATCGCCCCGCAATGGGGTACGCACCAGCAAGTGCATTTACCGCGTCAGTTGCCGAAGCATCCCGCTCTGGCGCATCTGCAGCCCCTCGGATGGATGCACACGCAGCCTAATGAATTGCCACAACTGTCGCCTCAGGTATACATATACTGTTTAGTATTAGTTGGGCTCTTTGTGAAACAGTATCTGTGTTCTCGTTTTAGTGTATGGTTGCCGGTACGATTATAGGCGCATATAGTTATGTATATATAACATATATAGTTTTCACGTTATGAAGTTTATGGCTAATCATGATACTTTACTGCATCTGATGTATTAGAAATGATGAGTTGCGTAGGGGTCCTGAAATCAGACAGTATGTGGTCTGGGGGCGCGCGGCGCACACGCACTCGCTGATCGCGATGTGTGTGACGTCACACGTCTGAGAATACGCTATCTGATCTAATACACCCATATTCCGTATTTACTAAAAGTTATTCATAAACCAGTTAGTATGTACGAAATATTCATCACCATTTCTCTTTCCACAGGACATAACAACACACGCCAAAATAATGTCAGAAAATCCGGCCTGGGACGGCGAGAAGACGATCGTCATCACTTGTTCCTTCACCCCAGGGTCGTGCTCCCTCACCGCCTACAAACTGACCCCGAGTGGTTACGAGTGGGGAGCTAAGAACACGGACCGAGGCAATAATCCCAAGGGTTACTTGCCTAGTCATTACGAGAGGGTCCAGATGTTGCTATCAGATCGGTTCTTGGGATACTTTATGGTGCCGTCACAGGGCAGTTGGAATTATAACTTTATGGGTAAGTAGTACCTACTTAGAAAACAAAAGTGTCTTCATTCTTTTCTAGCACGGATCTCTGATTTTTTTTACTTGAAGCCCAACTTGAGGCGTTACGCATTTTTGGGGGTTCAGTACAATGCAATATATTCTGCCAATAAACCATCCCGACTGCGCCAGATTTTGTATTTACAATAGAAAATTTGGCGCAGTCGGGATGAATACATCATTATGAAATATTGACATCTATAAGAAAGAAAATATGTTTATTTGCAAACACTTTAACTATCGCACTACCTATTTCCACAGCTAGGCAAAGGCCCAACTTTTAAATTTTTGAGATGGTCACGATCAGCTCTAATAGGGTAAACTAATAAAACTTTTTCTTCACAGGTGTCCGCCATGACCCAAATATGAAATATGGCGTGCAACTCGGCAACCCGCGTGAATTCTACCATGAGGTACATCGACCAGCTCACTTCATGAATTTCGCGGCTATGGAAGATGCGACTGCACCTACTTTAGCCGCTGACAGAGAAGATCATTTCGCATAGACACATTCACATGATTCATACTTTTATAATTCTTCGCAACTTTTCCGTAGTTGGATCAGTGTTTGGTTTGAAATAAGGAAAATGTAAAATAAGAGATAATTTTAATAAAGGAATTCGTAATAATATTTGTCTTTTGTTTTATTGTGAGACCTTTTGCTGATCGGTACACTGCCGTGCATAAAATTTAGGCCACCATGTGCTTTTGATTTCGTCTTATCATTTCGTAAATAAACAAAACTATTGACCAAGCTTGATTTTTATACACGCCTGTACTACAGAATGAAATGAATACCTTTGATTCCGATAAAACATTGCTCGAGTCGAATATACTACTCGATCGATTTCGTATCGACCATCGATTAATAATACCTCGATAGCGATTGGTCCATGGTATCGACTAAAAATGGTTTATGGTTCTAATGATTTTTTTACTCTGTATGGTACTCCGTTGTGTTATGTCAATGTCTAACTAATCGAACGTCAAATCAATTTGACATTTCGAGTTTTGTTTTGATAGTTTGCCGACACAAAGAAACCGTTTGTTTATTGAACAGTTTTACTTTATTTCTAAATTAATACTCTTTTTTTGTATCACAAATCCACAATGGGCGACCACGACGACTTTGAAGATAGCCAATTCCCCGACAACGATGAGTATATTCCATATGTTACGGCCGCAAACCTAGCTCAGAAGAATGGCGCGAAAGTGACTCTTTGGGGAAAAGTTACAAAAGTTTCAGCCAGCGAGGGCTTCCACGTGAAAACTGTAGACGACCAAGAAGTCCTCATCAGGCTGAAAAAGCCCTTGAACGAGCCACTAGAAGGCTGGTATGAAATAACGGGAGTGTCTCAAGGGAAAAGCGTGCTTTGTGATGAATATGTTCCTCTCAGTGATGAGATGACCAAGAACATCGATATGGAGGGGCATAAAGGCTTGGCAAGGCTGTTGGTAGCGCTGGATGACCCCTGGAATCTCGGTGATGATGCAACCTCTGCAAATGAGGTTATGCCGATGGTGTAGTGTTCAAAAGACTTGAAGTTGTAATGTGCCCAAAAACGATTGTTCTTGTACAGTAAGCTAGCTGTGTAAAATATTCTTGACCAGCTGGCCTATGAGTCCTTTTAAATCGGCCTTGTTAAATTCAGTAGAGCATAAGTTTGGTACCTCATTACTTTATTTTTATAAGCAAAGCATTATAAGAGATATGTTCAAAGATTCTCAGTTTATTCTGATGTTTGTACACACATTAGACTGATATACCTAGTTTTATTCTTACCCTAAACATTGTATAATAAAAGTTGATTTAATCTATAATTTGGTTTACATTGATTTTCTAACTCATTTACATAATTTTTAAGTCTTCACATCCAGCATTCAACCCGAGGATAGGCCCGAATGTCAGCATCCTTACTTTTCTTGTAGAAAGTCTTCATTCTTTTCTCATGCATCACAGCATTTGATAAAGCACCTTCTATGCAAGTGACTGGACGATTCCTGCAATAAAAAGGTAGCAGTATTGTTAAAGGTCTTCTAGTGATCTACAGTTTAAAAAAAACTCAACTGATTTTAATCCATAGGCAGATAGCTAGGTACTCTTTTTAAATGTTTACATGGAGCTAAGTCTATGTAGAATCAATGATTTATTTATTTCGACAAAATTTTGAGTTTGATCAGTATAATACATACAGCATTTTTCCAAACGCATCAATCTTCTGCACCTCATGTTTCACACTCTGTGGACGGTTGCTCTTTAGAGCCAGGTCAGTTAGGTATCGCTTGATGTAGTGCTTCAACTGCACATTCTCCTTAGCCAGTTTTGCTTTCTCAGCTCGGAGACACATGGTCTGGACGCGGGCACGGTTCACTTTGAGCATAAACTTGTCCATTTTACTGTATTCTTTGCACTCATTCTAGAAATTAATAAATTTATAGTTTATGCCTATGCTAAATGTAAGCCAAAGGTCTGTATGTCCTAAATAGAATGCTTACTAGGCTCAACCAAAATAAATTAAGTTACTATCTTACTTTTCTTTTAAACACACTTTGAACTTCGCTAGTTTTGGCAATTTGGCGAAACGGCAGCCTTAATACCCTGAAGCGTCAAGGTAGGTAGTTAGAAGTGAAATCGGTAGGATACCTAGGCTTGAGCTAGCACAATATTCTTACAATCATAGCACCATCCAGATTCTCATAGTCCACAGTTTCCGAGTCGTCTTCTATATCCTTGAGGAAGGATTCATCGCCCTCGTGTTCATATTTCTTGCAGATCTCAGCTATTTGCATCACCTTGTTCAATTTCTCCTTGACTTGCTCTAGGCGCTGGAAATATAATATCCAATTCAAAGATAGACGGCCCACTGGTCCTTGGAATTGAAATGTTACTTGCATGCCTACTTATTACCTTTTTTATGAGAATAACAGATGGCCCTTCTGATGTTAAAAATATCTCTGCCTATTTATAACAAAACAATGCATCGGCCGACTAAGCACGTCCATTGAGGACTAAATAGTCCCGTTACATTTTGAATCGTTATAAAGACAATCTCTTTAAAACGATTCAAAAAGTAACGGGTTCTTACACCGATGGTCATCAGCACATACCGAGATTGCATCCTGGCTAGCATTCACCATAATCCCCAACCGCTTATTGCCCATCCCCCTGACAGCTTTAGCTTCCTTCTTCATCTGCCAATACTTTTGGGTCAGATCGTCCTTGTGCTTGCTCATGCGAGTCAACTTGGAATGCATGTTCGTGGTCATCTTTACCCACTCTCGTTGAAGGGTAAGAAGGTTATCCTGTTGAATAAAAGGTTGAGCTTGTAAACTGAATTGAAGCCAGCTCTCTATAGGTAGGTGCTGCAACAGTCTCAAGTGTAATGTCTGGGCGTGCCCTGATCAATCCTCAGCTCGCATTTTTTGCATCTTTTCGTTTTCTTTCGATACTTATCTATTTACCTAGGTACCTAGATTGACGGGTTTAATTCCCAGAGGTCATATAAATGATATCGAAATCTATAGTGTGAAAGCAAGCAAAGGCGACTGGTTCTCACTCATTCGCAGTTTTGCTTTTATTTCGTGTGTGTGCTGAGTAGCCAATGATTCAATAGGTACCGTAGCGTGTTGTATCATAACTTCATTCCTGGCGATATCCCGCTGGTAAAACTCATCCTTCTCCCGCAAACTGTGATAGTGCGCCATGATAGGCCGATGTAGCTCCAAATGCGAGGAGTAGACCGCGCGTAGCTGGCCGCAGTACCACTCCAACTCACTTTGCTTCGGGCGGCCAAACGCACGCATCTCTTCCTCGTGCTGTTGGAGAATGTTGAAGCTATTGAAAATGTAAACGCTTGCATTTTTTAAATAGTAGAAACGTGTCCTATGATACAGAATGACTGCCTTTTCATGCGAATTTTGATCAAGCGCAGGCAACTCATTGTTGATCTATCCCTGGATACAAGCTCTTGAAGCGGCTTGCTAGAATCGGTCCTCTACTCTTCGGTTTCCTACGACTTACTTACTATTGATCGAGATTCGCTTCGACAATGTCGCCTCGTTTTTTTGTTAGATAACTGGTGGCCGACATAACAAAATGGCAATGTTTCGACAGACTTGCCTGCCTAACGACACCACAGGAACCTGTCACTCAAAAGTCATAGCTCATTGTAGCAGGAGGTACGGACCAGCAGTCCCTACAGCCATTTCCAATTGGCCACGTCTCGGTTTCCGGTGATTAGACTTTACGTACCTGCTCCCAGCCTCATGGCTTGTGATGGTAACCATGGATCTGTCACGGTGTGACAAGCGTGACGATCCCGCTTGATGCCTCATCAGCATTATCATGATTACAAAATTGGAACTATTTTGGTAGTTATCTAAGGTAGAACATAGGTAGGTAGGTACCTACCTGTCTATAGTATGCCTACATCGACTCATCATATCATCATACATCATATATCATATCATATCATCATACATCGAGTTTTGATTAGGTAGGTTCCTATCAGATTCCTAAAAAGCATAGGTAGGTAAATCTGAATCAACGATATTCTAATGGTCTGAATCAATAGATCTACTTACTCACATGTAGAGAACCTACCAACAATAAAATATATTCTTATCTCTATCTACCACCAGGGCAGACTACTTAACGCATCTAGTAGAGGAAGGAAGAAAGTCTTCCATAAGATACCATCTTGGCCATTACCCACCCATGCAAAGTTCATCAGTTCTCTTGATCTGATTACCTACGCTGTGTCCTATTAAACTGTGTAACGAATAAAACCGAATCATCCAATCTCGCAATTTAACTGTCATGTTTGATCCTATTGTTGTGAAGTGAACCGTGGTCTCCGTTATAAATGAAGGTCCAGTGTCACATGAAGCATTGTCACATGGTGGTCCGCAATGAACCTGGTTATCCGCGCCCTGGTATTGGGTTTTTTAATTTTCGATGCACACGTAAGTTTTTAAACTTTACTATTAGGTGACTAGGCTACGGACAATAAAATTACCTAACATGCTCGTTCTCATAAAATATGATTCCTTTATTTAATTCTAGGCCCTCACCTGTCGATCAGATGGTGGCCCTAAAGAGTCGGAACTTAAAGCCATTTACACAAAATGTTTAAAAATGCAAGATGGAAAGAACTCCACAAGTGATTCTGGAGATCACGAATGGAAGGAAAATCGCCGGAATCAAAGAAATTATTTTGAGGGGCAGATGGACAATGATAAAGGGAGAAATAAAGACAAGATGAGGAATAGAAATGAAAGGAGGGGTGCAGATGATAGAATGGGTGGCCAGAATGATAGAATGAGTAGTTATGACGACAGGTCTGATACTTATGATAGGATGGGGAATAGAGACAGTAGAATGGGCAGTGGTAGTAGGTCTGGGTCTGGAGGGCGAGATGATTCAATGGGGGCTAATAGATACGAGAGAGAAGACATGGTAAACGGCAGAAACGCCTTTCAACATGACTTTGGAAATGTAAGTAAAAATTAGTCAGTTCTTTTTCTGCAACGCGATTCTTATAAACTTAACGAAACACATTACAGGAATTCTCCGACCAATATGGATACCAATCGACACAATCTTCCCGAAGATACAAGCGAGAAAAGAAAGAAGAAAACTCCGGGAAACGGAGTCAATTTAACCCTAATCCTAAGAGATATCAAGACTCCAATCGCAGTGAAGAGAAAAACTCCAGCCAGAAAAATACGAGTAAAGATGATGAGAAGAAAGCTTGCGCGTTGCATTGCTTTTTGGAGAATCTTGAAATGGTAAGTCCAGGTAACCTTCCTATAGGTATCGTCACTGTGTTAAAATCTATGCGAAATCATATGAAACTAAATTAGAAAGGTATTTCTACATTACAGACTGCAGAGGATGGAATGCCAGATCGCTACCTGGTAACACACTCTCTCACCAAAGACGTGAACAATGAAGATTTGAAGGATTTCCTCCAAGAGTCTATCGAAGAGTGCTTTCAAATACTGGACAATGGTAAGGGAAACTGAAATTGAGATATAAGTTTGTTGAAACGTTACGAAACTAATAAACAACTAGAACGAAAGAAAAGCAAAGAAAAAATTCTAAAGGATGTTTTCTCCTTGCAGAAAATACAGAAGATAAGTGTGCATTTTCAAAGAACCTGTTGATGTGCTTGTCAGAGAAAGGAAGAGAGAACTGCGATGACTGGAAAGATGATCTAAAATTCTGATGCTTCACTAAGTTTATTTATTTATTTCTTAAGCAAGAAATCGGTTTTCAGCAATAAAATATTTTTAGAGGACAATAAACAGTGTTTTACCTCCAATCTGGCGTCATTCTTCGCAGTAGCTCTCTGTAGCTCTTTCTCCTTCTTGTTTACTTTAAAGTCTCTTTCCTGGATGTACGCCACGAGAAGCAGCTTGAACTCAGCTCTTTCCTGTCCGTCAGTCAGCTCGATCTCATCGTGGTCCCAAGTCTCTAGCAACGTGTTCTTTTGGTAGTCGTATTCTGCTTGGAGCTTGTCTAAACGTTGGGTTCCAATATCTGGAAACCAGCCCAAATAAATAAATTCTATACACTTCACGACCCACTCTAGAATCTCGCGGACGAAGCTACGAAGAATAATAAAACTTAGATAGGTGCAGTCAGGAAAAATTATTATACCTAGGTTTTACTACCTACACCACCGAAAGCGTTGATGATGTCCATCGATGAGTACATCGCAAGTTACAGTTGTGCAGACATATAGATATAAATATATTGGGTACTGTTACCTACTGCTTTTAACCTCGTCGTGTTCGTTTCAAATTCAGGTTGCTAGCATTATTTACCTAGTTATGACTGAGCTCGGCTGAGGTTCTGTCCAACATGTAGCAGAAGTATCATTAGAAGTAAAAAAAAACTTACTCAGGAAGTAATGAACGCACTCCGTGTGTGCTTGGAAAGCCCGGCGATGTTGCTCATCCGATTCATTCAGAGCCCTCATTAGTGAGGCTAGGAGACGGTCCTTCCGATCCACCATGAAGTTGAAACTGCCCATCATGCCCTGGAAATGAAGCTATTTGAAAAATATACGCATACATAGTAGTCACTAGGTCTCTTCTGATCACATCAAAAATTGGGTCATCCAGCGGTCAAGGACATCTTTCAACTGGTTACAGCCAACCATGTTTTGAAATTCCGGCGATGGCAACGCGGGAGTTAGGCACCTATCCGAATACAATCTAACGAATACCGCCAATCCACATCGGCCAAGTCCAAATGACAATGAAGAGTTCACCTTAATATCCAGTTCCATCTGCTTGCACTTGATCTTTCGCAGGATGTAGCGCCAGGATTGGTTTATCTTCGCCGTGTTCGTGCGACTGTACGCCTCTTCTTTGTCCAATTTGTTCTGCACAAAAATGGGTTATCTACATAAACATAAATGCTTGTGGTAGGTACTTATTTATATTCTGTGGTATTGGTTCGATTAGTTGGGTTCGAATCACGTTCACGGTAGTCATGCGGCTTATATCATATACCTACCTATTTAGCTCGCCTGCTCCTACTTGCCCAAAAACATGACATCCGCTGACGAATTCGAAATAACGTTGAATTTCTTAAATTGCCTATCAAATCTTCCCCAATTTTTGTTCAGTCATGCTCTGTTATATCTATCGGAATGTCATCAAAAGCAGTCTGTATACCAACAATATTCTGCGCCGCACTCAAGTGGTCTTTTACGCCTAAATTTGTAAATAAAGAGTCCGCCAAGCCGTTTCAACCATCATTCGCCTAGCGCAGCTTCTGTATCCGCTTCTTCAAGGCCTCTACATCGGTAATGGTTACTAACAGTCGAGGGTTACTATTACTAACCTTGATGAAAGTAGCAATGAGCTGCTGCTTGCGTCTTCGTGCCTCCTCCTCCAGATCCGCGCGATGCTGAAGGTAGCGTGCGCGCTCTTCGTCAGACATGTTCGCCAACTTGTTGCCTTTGCTTTTCTTACCCATCTTGGTTCTTCAACCTGTAAAGATTTGGCACAGTTTTAATAACAGAGCACAGGATCAACCAAACTTTTTCAACAAATTTTTTCGGAGATTCCTGGAATTGATAACATCGACATCAAAAAAAAGTACCTAAGAAAGTACCTTTCTACTTGATCCCGAAAACTCTAGTTTTTATCTACTCTAGCCTAATGAATCAAAAGATCAACACTTACATTTTCCAAATGCACTAAAATTAAAAATATCTCTTCTCGTCACCCGATCCGAGCCAGTCCGTGACTAACGTGCATTGAAGGAGAGTGGTAAGTATGATGAAGGGTATCATAGTTTATTGACCAAACTGCAGTAAGTAACCCAGCAACTATCGAGCTAATGAATAATGATAAGGACATTCAAAACTTTGGAGAAAAAATATCGAATGTGAATCTATATCACTTGTGTAAAATATTGCAGTAAGTATAGGTATACCTACCTATACTTACTGCAATATTTTACACACAAGTGAAATTCTTTGAACATTCTACAATAAGAGTAGGTTTTTCTATGTTTTCTTTTTCTATCTCAGGAATTGAACCTACACCCTCGCACGCAACTTTTTATTTTGCAAGTGTAACTTGCTTGCAAGAAGTGTATTCGCCAGAGTTTGGGTTCATTGCACAAGCAAATAGGTTTTATTCCAAAACAAGCTAGCTAATGACTGCAACTTTTACTGCCGCAAAGCATACACAACACACACTACGTTTTTCCACTTAGATAGGTATTCTTTTAAAAAATTTCATTAATAGTATCGTAATAGATACCTACTACTAACTACCTAGCGGTTGTGGCCTATTTATTTTGCCCGTACCTACGTGTCAACCTAAGCCTCAAAAATTATTAGTCAGACGAACATCCTGCATTCTTTCATCATGAATTTATATTACGTACAAACCGTTGCTATGGAAACCATGTCAATTGACTCGTTACTTGTCAAACTTGTCGTAATTTTGTCCATGTTATTCTGACAGCAGCGTGTACATTTTTGTACAATTTATTAGGGTTTTTGTATTTTTTTTATCATCGGTTTGAAGATGGATACTCAGTCTTCAGGTACCCTGCAGTCGCCGTCGACGTACTCAGAAAGCTCAAAAACCGGCAGCAGTTGGTCTGGCTTCAGCACAAGCAAGGAAAAAGACAGGGACTTTACGAAGGACAATGGTAAGTAAAGTACCTACCTCAGATTTTAGAAATATTCTAAGGTACCTACCAAATAAACGTATCTTCAGCTAATAAACGTATCGTGTATCTAGATGTATGCTCATCTTCATCATCACGATGTGAGACGTGTGAGTAGCCTCACCAAGGTATTGTATGATATGCAGAAGTTTTTTTAAGTTCTGTTTTGATTTTTTATTGTAGGTTACCTACCAAAACTGAGTGTCAAGCGACACAATTTATGTTTCCAAAGATATTGGCTAGGTAGGATCTGTTTATGGTGCCAAAGTATGAGCACCCACAACTCTATATGTTTGCCATGCATATGGTCTCTATGTGGGTTCGTAGAGTACCTATCGCCGTTTGACGCACATTTTATCAATCCATCTTTGGATCCAATAAATAATTTGTTCCAGCTGCATCTCCAATCGACCTGGAATGTAAAATCCAAGCGGAGCGCATCACAAAGCTTTTCGACGAAGCCATCTACAAGAGCAAACTGGCGTTATGCCTGCCGCAATTGGTCCAAGAGTACAAGAGCCTCAGTTCTGTGCTATCTGCACAGCATATGGATGACCTGGTTTTTATTTTCGAGCAGTACGATAACCCGCTGTTCTCGGCCAGTCTTTTGAACGTTGGGGCTATGGATGATATAAGAGCGGTAAGCCATCAGCTACCGTCAAAGGTTTAAGTTTCTGTAAAGAGTTATACCTACCTACCAAGCGTAGAGACGAAGAAAGATTAAACAAAATGGCGGAGGTCAAAACGGATCAAGAGAACTTTAAATAGGAAAATAGCCTTAGGTACAACGTTGATAGGGAACTTGCAACATGTGGAAAACCAACTAATACTTGAACTTGGGTATCTCAGACTGCTAACCTCTATTTATTTTTTACATAGAAGGTTTTTCACGTAGTACTAACCAGTACCGCGAGAGGTAGTTCTTTTGAGGTTAGCTTTTTTTCTGTTCCAGGGAGACATCTCATTGAAAACCCGCTTGAACCCAGAGCTGGGTCACTTGATTTACATCATGAACAGCTACCCTGCCTTACGACCGAAGGTGGAGGAAATGGTGAAGGAGGTTAGTAAGAGTCGTTGTAGGTTGTGTCGATTTAGAAGAATCTTTTTCTAAGCTAATGAAAAACGTTGTACGAAAGTGGTAGGTACAGTGGTAGGTAGGTACATTCACATTTTTGTTTAACAACGTTTGGCATAGTGGTAGATATAATTTTAAATGTAATAAAGAACGAACTTTTATTTCCAGATGAAAGAAAATTACGAAGCAACAGTAGTAAGTAATTTCTTTTGACGTTTTCACATCATATGCTACATCAATCCACAAAGTTTTATCCTGTTTACCTAGCTACTTACCATACTTCACGCAAATATATTTCATTTCATTTCATCTAAATACTCATAAATTGTATCATGATTTAGGAGCCACAGCCAAGCATGGGATACCTTTTCGCGTTGGAGCAGTTCCGCGAGCAGATGATAAAACAGATGGACATGACAGCTGCTGAAGTTCTCGCTGCCAAACTCAACACCAGAAAACTGGAGACTTCGAATGAAAAGCTAGTTGATAAAATAAAAGGTGAGCGATTTCAAAAACTTCACAAGGTTCAACACTTGTTCTCATTTTGTTTATTGTCTTCATAAACACTGGTTTTGGTCTAATCACCAGTGTACACAAAGAGCCTAAAGGAAGAAAGTGAGCAATTTGAGAAAACAATGGCGATGAAAGCAGAAACTATTACCAAACTGGAGCGCGAGCTGGCTTTTCTTAAAGTTGAAGCCAACATCAAATTGAAAAAGAAAATGTAAGCAATGACATATCATGATTAAATAGCTATACCTATCTTTGCGTAACTATGAGGCTATATGGTATTTATAGGTACCTAACTAATGTATATTGGCAGAAGATGGCGTTGCTTTTGATCTCGTGTTGTTGAATGTGGTGGCTCACTCCAGCATCTTTGACAATGCTCTGCTCTTAACTTTTATATCAACTGCACTGTTTATTTAAATTTTTGGTTGTAGTCTAGACTCAGACCGTCAGATGGTGCTGGCGACACGATCGCACGTTGTCAAAAACGAGATACTGAAGGAAGAAGAGGTGGAGAGTAAAGAAGCGTACGAAAACGTGCTCCGACGGCATTTGATTGATGAGAAGAATCAAAGGGCTCGCAGGTACTTTGAATGCTTTATAGACATGTGTCTTTCTTATCTTAATACAACTAGGTACACTTGGATGGATCTTGAAGGTGACCCTGAAGAGATGTAAAGGCTTGAGCATGCACAGAAGTATTCAAATACCTAGTCTAGTCCTCTCGTGTGCCTCTTCGAAATCTTTAGTGATAACAAAAATTACCAGTTAATTTAGCATAGCAATAAATCAAATATGCTAGTTACCTAAATAAAGACAGCTTTAAAGAGGTGCCTCAGTTAGTTAGGTCGTGTCGAATCCGAAGGCTTTTTGGTGATAGAACTCAAGCAATCATGAACTTATACAGATTCAAGGTAGAAACCCAGTTGATGTCCTGGCTGCAGAAGTATGACCTTGAAATGAGTGACAAGCAGATGGAGCTCGACGAGTTGACTCAGAAGTTTGAGGATGAAGTGAAGAAATGCGAAGAATTGGAGGTCAGAACCGTAGATGCCTGGTATATTCAACCAGCAGATGTGTAGATTACCATGGAAACGTTATTTGACAAAGTTGTCATACATTTTTAATAGATAAACAATGATGGTGATAAACTACCTGCGAATCTCTGCTAGTTGGATATACATAAAATAGGAACCCGACGGTATAAAAATTTCAAGAAAATAGCAAACTCCACATACATAGTTGACAGCACACGGAGACATCTTGCCAAATATTCTAACAACGTGGGATTTGAAGAAGTATTTTATTTTACAGTTGCAGCTAATGGAACAAGACAAAGAATATATTCCTCTGATGGCAGAGAGAGAAGAGGAATACCACCAAGAGATGTTGGAGAAAATGAATAAGTTTATGATGGAGCATGCTGTGAGGGTCATACAGTGTGCCTGGCGAGAAGTTCTGGCTAACAGGGCTGAGAAGAAACGGGTAAGAATTTTGTTGAAAATTGATAGATCACAATGTCAAGTGAAACCTACATGAAACCAGTATAAGACCAGTATTTATCTACCTAGTAAAGCATAATATTATTTGTGAATCTATTACCTATTCCATTTTCATCTTTTTCATGCAGAAGGGAAAGGGTAAGAAAGGGAAGAAGAAGGCCTAGATATCCTTTCATTTTATGTTCCTCGAAACAGTAGTTTCTCCCCGAAATGTCCTCATTCCCACCGAAGTCACCATCTCTTCTTCATTCAATTTCTAGATAATTATCTAAATTACTTCATCACGCGGCATTTCAGTTCCTTGTTTTCCTGAAAGGTCTGTAGTCCTTAGGTACCGTAGTCCTTTTCCCATTCTATTCCGCAATCCTTGTCCCTTAGCTGAGGAAGTTACTGAAGATAAAACAAGCGGCTGCTGCCGCTGCTGCAGCAGCCGCTGCGGCTGCCGCTGCTGCTGCTGCCGCGGCAGAGAAAAAAGCAGCTGCAGCAGCGAAGAAAGCTGCCAAGGCTGAAAAGAAAGGTGCAGTTGCGGGGACTGAGACTGAAGAAGTAGATAAAACCTTGTAGTTTTTATTAAATTTTTATAATAATATTGATTTAGAATTCTTTAGTTATTTATATTATTGATATTTTGTAATTTGATTTAACTAGGTACTTCATAGTTTAGATTCTTGTAGTGTTTAATTTTTACTTTATTTTTATTTTTGTAATATTGATTTCGAGCGCTTTAGTTTTGAAGATTTATTATACTGTTATTTTGTAATTCTCGGTTTAAATACAGTTTTAATTTATCAATTTTTGTTTTTTTATTGCAATATTTCAAGAAAAAACCATACGATAGGCGATATTAGTTAAGTTTAGTTTTTTTGTGTTGTAGTAATCCCTAGGTTAAGGTGTGCAATAAATAAATAATTTTCTACCCATCTATCTATCATAAAATAAATATGCTGAAGTACTGCGATGCAAACTACAAAATAAGTGTAACCTCTTTTAAGTAGGTAGGTAAGTTTTGGTAAGGGAGACTAAAAAGTTTTCAGAGTCAAGCGAAATGAGATGCGGTTCCTACTTTGGTAGGTACCTATATCAATCAAACCTTTACTAAAAGTATACCTTGTCAAAAAAACTTATGTCAGTTGCAAACGTTGTGTAGTCAAATTCTGTCAAATACTTTTTGACACGAGGTTGTAGTTATTTATATTCTCTTTGCAGTTTTGTTCCAGTTTACGTTTTGGTTTACGTGTTTTCGTTCCATCTAGTGATTTATTTAGTCTTGTTTTTTTATAACTTTTAAGTAGAATAGTACCGTAGAATCAGAAGAGAAACAGCGTCGAAGATGGATGCCCAGTCTTCTGGTACCATGCAGTCGCCATCGACTTACTCCGAGAGTTCGAGGACTGGGAGCAGCAAGTCTGGTGGTAGCATTGAACGAGAGGAGGAAGACTTTACTAAAGATAATGGTAAGAACGATGCCGTTTCAACTGTCCAAATTTGGTCCTATATCGATTTCAGGTAGGTATTAGATTACCTAATCATTTAACCTATGTACCTACCTACCTACATCGTTTTTTTCCTAGTAGGTTAAACCGGTCTATCTCTCACTTTATATATCTACCTACTTTCTACCCTTCTCTCGTAATTTACTTAAAAGATTTTTTATAATTACAGCTGCATCACCAATAGATTTAGAATGCCACATCCAAGCCGAAAGGATCACTAAACTCCTGGACGAGGCCATCTATAAAACGAAACTGTCCATATGCCTGCCAAGGATGGCGCATGAGTTCAATACCCTCAACTCTATTTTGTCATCAGAGCACATTAATGACTTGATGTTTATATTTGAACAATATGATAACCCATTGTTTTCCACCAGCCTTGTGAATATGGGGGCGATGGAGGATATCAAAGGGGTGAGTACCAGCAATGATCACGTTTTAATTAGTGATGACATTATGTTTTACGCCAAGTTCAGCTACTGGTTCTAGGTCAAGTATTATGACCAGGTTTCTCTTTTCCATTGCAAGGGCCTCTTCGTTTTTCACAATTCCGTCCTCTTTGCGAATCTTGTTCAGGAACCTTGTTGACGTCGCGACTTCCTATCTAAATGTCGTATTGTAATCACAGGGAGACATCTCATTGAAGAATCGTCTCAACCCCGAACTGGGACATCTGCTCTACATTTTGAACAGCTATCCACAACTCAGGGAGACTGTCGAAAACATCACTGATGAGGTCCAATAAATTTTCATCAATATTAACATATATTAGACCTTGCAACTTCTCTCCTAATAATTGTTTCCTTGGTTGGTTTTCAGATGAGGGCGGACTACAAATCGTATGAAGTAAGTTGGTTTTGTAATAATACAATAAGTAAGCATGTGCATGTTTTGACATGCCTCTGACTTAGCTATGTTCGAGAGTTTAAATAGGGGTCTGAAATGGTGTCTCTTCCGACAGTCGAAGCCCCCCCAACCGTGGCTGGAATACCTGGCGATATTGGAACAGTTTCGTGACTTGTTGCTGAGGCAGATGACCAGCACAGCAGCTGATGTACTAGCTGCTAAGATCAGAACTCGGAAAGTGGAAGAGTCTAACGCAAAGTTGATTATCATGATTGAAGGTTCTGTCATGAAATCTAAGTTCCTTTGTGAAACAAATTGCTAAAATGGTCTCCTAGTTTCTAGGCTATTTCTAGTTTCCTTTCCTGATTAACGTCTAGTTTCCTTTCCTGATTAACGTTGATACACATCGAAGTAGGGTGTTTAGATCAAGTAAGGCACTGCTATCTTCATCCATCCATCTTTACAAAATAATCGGTTCTCACAAGATGTCAAGCCAAGGTATTCCACCATCGAAGTTCCTGGAAACTGGTTACCTACTTACTTATTTTTCATTTTGCTCAATCTTTTAGAATATAGTGTGTGAGGTTCTTACTCATCTTCCTCATTCTAGTTTTACATTGTTATATTCCAGTTTTAGCTTTTGCTATCAACAGAGTGCACATCGACGATAAAGGAAGAGAATGATCGGTTTGAAGAGACAATGGCTTTGAAATCTGACATCATTGCCAAGTTGGAGCATGAGGTATCCGGGTATCGCTACGAATCGGGTATTAGGCTGAAGAAGAAAATGTTAGTTTGGTTCATAACTAGAAAATAACATAGGCTCATTATGTAACTGGTGGTATTGCAGTGGAGTAAGTAGCCTTTCAAAGAAAGCTGACTTTACAAAGCATAATTGTCTCGCTTCTTTCGATTTCTTACAGTACAACCCAATGTAAAGTTCAAGCACTTACACTGGGTGATTGGTTTTTCCAGTCTGGACTCTGACCGTCAAATGGTGCTGGCGACGCGAGCGCATCATGTCAAGTACGAGATACTAAAAGAAGAAGAGATGGAGACTACGGAGGGATACGAAAGAGTGCTTAGAAGGCATCTGATTGATGAGAAAAACCAGCGTGGAAGGAGGTACGCTTAACTTTATAAACCTTAACTTATTATTTATAATACTTCTTGTACAACTTCGGAATCCAATTAGTTTTCTGGGTTTTATAGTTTGGATTTAGGTGACTTAACTGGTACAGTTGTCTGTCAGTAAGGAGTTCATTTCATGCCTATTTTATGATCAGACAAAAGGCAAGGTAGGTAGTGTTTAAATTACTACATTTATGAGCAGAGCAAATAGTGGTTGAAGTTTTAAGTTATTGTCTAGATGCAAAGTGGAAACACAGTTGCTGTCGTGGCTGCAGAAGTACGACCTTGAAATGGGTGACAAGCAGGTGGAATTGGACGAATTTAATGTAAAACTTGAAGATGAGACTCAGAAGGTTGAAGATTTGGAGGTAAATTGCATACTATTAGAGATACCTACTGCGAAATAATACAAACGCCGTAAATACGTGTGAAGGTATTAAATAGAGCCTAAGTAGATAAATATTTCTACTAAAGTATATGAGGGAGGAGAGTTAAATATACATAGCAATCGTAAAATATACCTTCCAATTTCTCATTTATGAGTTAAAAAATTATGTCCACAGGAAAAACTAGCAGAGCAAGACAAAGAATTTATCCCACTTATGGAAGAGAGAGAGGTGGAATACCACCAGGAGATGACTGATAAGTTGAACAAGTTCCTGATTGAACACGCAGCAAGGGTTATACAGGTTTGCTGGCGCGATGTGCTGGCTAACAGGGCTGAGAAGAGACGGGTAAGTATCAATGTAGAATACACAATTTTAAGGCTAAATAGCCGGCATTGGTCAGTGAGTGAACATGGATGGATTAGTTATATAAAGATGTTAAATGGATAGAAAACCACCAATTTGATGATCAGAGCTAGGGGCCAGTTCTATAATATATGGTTCACATCAAAATATTATACTAGACTAGAACAAGACCTTTCAAACTGAATATTTAACTACTTAAACGTTTTGAAACGTAATGCACAATCTTGACTTCAAGTAGTTTAGAAAGATTTAGGAGATGGGGTATTCCAAAAAGATATATTTCACATTCTAAAAGTGATTCTTTTCCAACAGCTCAAGAAGTTACAGAAGAAAATGATAGCCGCTGCCGAAGCTGCAGCAAAGAAAGGAGGAAAGAAATAAAATTGTATCCACCCACTTACATATCTACCTAATGTATGATTATTTACAAGCACGTTCATCTATTTTACTAATACTAATTTATTATACGTAAAAAAAATATTTTTTTCTAGAAATTACAATTTGTTTTAATGATTCATTAAATTATATTGGATTGTACATCTTTAACATTCAATTTCTTTCTTTATAAAGCAACACATTTTAAGCATTTTGACATCTACATTATTACAGATCTCTATTTTATTAGCTACTTTCAATTTATCTCCAACTCGTCTTGTGACTTATATCGTTGTTCATGTCTTGGTACATTCTTCAATATCATTGATTTTTAATGTCTTGGTTCAATATTGAATCTGGTGATTTTCAATACTGCAATTTCTATGACATTGTTCTTATCAGCTTATTTCATATTTTAAGGCAGTATTTTGTTATATATGCATGACATTTTATTCATCGTCAATTATTTTAAGATGCCGTATAGCCCTAACATCAATAAGTGTGTCGGAAGAACTCTTGGATGTAGGTATGAACGATAAAGCTCTGCGTGCTCTTTCACCATTTCTGAGTATTGGATTCAGGTCCTGAAATACCACAACATTTATTAAAAAAACAGTTTTATGTGCTGGTGAATTAGGTTTCTGTTTCGCTATAAGCTTACCCTGAGTTGTACGTGTAAAGCCTGTGCGGTATGTTCAGTCTTGGATATCTTCTCTTGAGCTACTTTTAGTTCATTGTCCAGCCTTTGTTTTTCTTCTTCTAATTCCTTCAATCTTCTTGCTGCTTCTGTTAATAACATTTGTATTAATACACACTTTAAAATATACTTTCTTACTAGCGTTATAAGATTTGGATACCTTTGTATTGTGATTCTTTTTCCGCTTGTAAGATTTCAAACTGTTTTCGTTTCAGTCTCTCTTCTTCTAACATTCTATTCTGTTCTTCTTGGAGTCTCTCTAATTCTTCTCTCCTTTCCCATTCTTCTGCTAAAACTCTGTAAATATGTAAATATAACTACTTTTTGATACATTATTTGTCATTTTTAGACATTAGAAATGTGAGAATGAGATGTTATGGTCTGCGAGATTATTATTCTGAATTAATAATATGATACTGACCTCGCTTGAAGAGCACGTACAATTTCCTCGTCTCTCTTAGCTTGTGTTTCCTCTTGAAGTAATCTTTCTAGTTCTGTTTGCGTATGCTTTAGCTCTTCTAATTTCTTGTTGTCTTGTTGCGCTATTTCTGCTAATTCCTGAAATCCAAACAACTAATTTTATGTTTTCCAAAACATTTCTTTCCGTAAGTAGCATTTTTTCTTCGATACTTTATTCCTAACTATTTTTTGCCTATACCAATCCAATGTTTTATGACATTTCTTCTATGACTCTAACGGGAAATATCTCTCTCTCTCTCTAAGATGTTTGCTTACCTGTGCCTGAGCTTCAGCAGCCAGCCTGGCCCTAACTTCATGCTGTAGCCTCGCCTTGGTCTCGCGAACTTCTTTATCCCTCCTAGCGCCGGCACCGCGTCTGCCAGCTCTGGCTCTTCGTTGAAACCCTTCAGCTCCACCGGTCACTGCTACTGCTTGGCGTAATGCAGATATCCATTGGAGGCGACTCCTAAAAGAATTGAAATAAAATCTTTTTTTTATTTTCAATACTAACTGTACCTACTAGATCAGAAAATATCAGATCTTTAAGAATGTTTATAGGATCGTCGAAATTAACCAATATCATGTATTTTATTGAATAATCCTTTCAATCTCATCTATTGCCTATCACGACACTATCATTTTATATCTCCTCGTTTTTACCAGCATTTAATCATTATTATGTAAAGCTTGTCTCTTATAAAATTTTAAATCGTATCTTACCTACAATATAATGTTTTGTTCCTCTACATCTAACCACATCTGTGAGCATGGTACCTATCTCATCTTTAAGCTCATCATCATCACATTTAGTCTAACCACTATGTCGTGTAAGTCTGGTACCTCACATCTTACCTCATATCTAAACTCTACTTTACCCTTTCACACACTTACTTATGATCCTGAGTGCCGAACTCAAAAGTCCTATCAGGTGTGATCAGCTGGAACTTCTGAATCTTCCCCTCTCCCACAGCTGCTTCCGCTGAGCAGTACTCATCGATAGCGATTCTACCACATTGCTCCTTCTGTGATGAGCTCTTGTAGTATGTGAGGGCGCATGGCTGGAGGACGCACCAGTACTCTCGCATTGTGGGGAGCAGGTAACCACGTTTGAATAGGTAGCCCTGAGAGATTGAAACTATCAGAAAACAGACAGAGTCAAAAACAAAAAAATATCTTCGATGATATAACCACGATCACTACAAACTAAAAGAATTGAAGAAAGTGAAGATGAAAGAAACGGAACAGAATATCTTGTCTTCAATGGACGTGCTCAGTGAAGCAATGCATCGTGGTTACCACTTAACATCAAGTGGACAATCGGCTAGTTTCATCATTTAAATTTATAAAGGCTCCTCTAGAGGCAGTTTCAGGCGCTAGCCTAGGCGAATACTGGCTGAAACGGCTTGGCATAGTGTTTCAGTTTCTGTTTTTGAATTCTGGGTTAAGTATACCTTCTTGATGATATCCTCGATAAACACATCATAAATCTCGTCCACCGCCTCAACCAAAGCTGCCGTGTGCAGTTGCTGGTCTCCACAATACTTGGCTTCAAGAACTGCAAGGAATGCGGCCCATTTAAAGTGGCCGATGGAGGATCCTAAAGCCTCCCAGTCAGCGGCGTCCCATCGGAGGCCTAGGCAGAGGACTAGTTGTTCTGCTACGATGCCTGCTTCCGAGGGCTGTAGGACCACCTGGAATAAGGCAATTGCAATCCATGATAGAACTACGGAGAAAATAGTTTCATAATACCTGAAGCAAAATAAAAATATTATTGGAAATTCGACTCTGAGTTGTATAAATAATAATCAAGCCTTTGCATCTTAAACGGGACGCTGTAGTGCCTAGGACATGATTTAGATGGAGAAGGCTTGCCCATGCAGCACCTAAGCCACAGCCAGCCAGTATAATGACTCTACAATACAATAAATCTCGAAGATTGGATAAGTAGCGTACTAATTCAAAGAGTTGTGTTGTTCAGATGATGTCATGACCTCTTCATCCGGGTGGCATCTGGTGCACAAGTGTTGTGAAATGTAATTGAGATGCCGACACAAGTTTTTGCGAACACATTGCATTGTACAATCAAAGGCTAGTACTATGGCACAATTTGCACACGTACTATCCAACTTGCGTCTTGTACAGAAGATAATAGTGTCGATTCTGTTGTTGGATTTCTCTAACCTGATTTGACAGGGCTAAAATTTTAGCTGTCTTGATTTTGAATGTTTAAATATTTTTACAATTATGTGCCAGATCAATATTCAGACTGTCTGCTTTAGTTGTGACGTCTAGAGGTCTTGAGACCGTCACAACATTGCAATACAATTTATTTTTAGATTTGTGAGTATAAACAGCAAGTCTGGAAGGTTGTGCGAACCGTAAACAGAAGGCCATTGCTTTTATTGAAAGGGTAGTTGAAAGGTCAATGCGTTTTAACGACGACGGAAGGGCGATGTTTACCAAACCCGCTGGGGTAAATTCCAAATTGCTTCAACAATATTTGCTCGAATAATTAGGATTGTCCATTTTTAACCCCCCACGCAAAAACGAAGTTTGACGTGCCTGTGTGTCTCTGTGTGTGTGCGTTTGTGTGCGTTTGTTGTGTGTGTGTGTGTGTGTGTGTGTGTGGGGGTGTGTGTGTGTGTGTGTGTGTGTGTGTGTGTGTGTGTGTGTGTCTGAGGCAACGTAGATCCCGAACGGATGAACCGATTTTGATTTTGTTTTTTTTTGTTTGAAAGGTGAATTAGTCGGGATTGTTCTTAGCTATGTTTGATGAAAATCGATCCAAGATTCGGGGGTTATTTAAAATTTTTATTTAATTACTTGTTATGGCAAGACCTTGCATTTTAGAAATGAAAGTCTTATTCGTTTTTCAGACTTCACTTATGCCCATAATATGATTCCATACTTATGTGTTGTCGAAAAGTTATTTTATGGTCTTGCGTATTCAGCTGGGTTAAAGGACTTAATCCATCTACCCTCCCCTCTCCTTTCCCTGGATCTGCTAGTGACTGCATCGCACCATAATTTTATGAAGCAATTTGCCGTAGCCTATAGCTTGCGTAGTGACGGGTTTTACTATCACGAAGACAAATGACTTACCACATAACGGTTGGTGTCATCAACGTCTTGCACCAGATCTCCGAGAAGGCAGAAAATTCTGAACAGCTTGAAGACAGAGTCATCAGCGAAGGTTGGTTTGTCTCTCGTGAGTAGACTCTTTCGGCAAACTAGCCAGCATACCTGAAAACCCCGGTTTCTGAGTAAAATGTCCTCTTTAGAAGAACGGGTAGAAGTTGCTACGGTAACTCGTAGCAACTTCTATCCTACGAGTTATTGTAGCATGCTCTAGTGCTTCTCTAGATAGGTCCAATATATTAAATACTTAACTAGCAGTTACCCGCGACTTCGTACGCGAGTACCGTTTCCGTGTACATTATACTATCTGTGCGTGTACCGAGCGGATACTTCTTTGAGAAACTTGACATTACACCTCATTACACCGAACTCGTACTGGAATGTCAAACGCTAGTCGTTAAACCAAAGTGGTAGTACTACGCCCTGTCAAACTGACGTGACATGACATGACAATGAAATCCTCTTGCCAATTGGCGCTGCTAATCCTTTTCGTTCATTTTATCCTGTAGATTCTGTTAATTATTCGGGATAAAAAGTAGCCTATGTGTCAATCCAGGTTACGAACTATATATATGCCAACTTTCATCCAAGTTGGTTCAGTAGTTTAGACGTGATTGAAACACAAACATCCAAACATCTTAACTTTCGCATTTATAATATTAGTAGAATAACTACCTAACTAGGTAGTGACACCACTGTAACATAAAAATGGAAACTACTGAGGTAGAAGTGTCATGATATGAAACCAAGGTTATGAAAGCGCAAACGGAGTTCCACTCAACTGAGCTTGGATAATAAGTTAGATAATTTACCTACAATTCAATATCTTTAGAATACGTAGTGCCCCGGTAGTTCTCTGTATTTATCGCTGTCGTTTTTAATGTTCCGGTCCAGTTTTGGAAAAACGGAACACAATGGCCTTACTCCGGTGTCTATCTGTCACCTCCACCAGAGCCGAACCATAGATAGAGAGTTAAAATTTGGAATAGTAAGTAATAGGTTGTTTATGTGGTTTTAAACATAGGTGTTTGTTCTATATCTGGGTGTTACTATGTATTATAAGTATGTATTTACAAAAAAAGTATTCTATCAGCATCTAGTTCCCATATTACAAGCTTTGCTTAGTTTGGGACTAGAGGGCATCATGTGAAATGTCCATGAATATTTATTTATTACATCCGGTAGAACGAAGCGCTCGTGGTGTAGCTTCGTCAATCTTCACCGCGGCAATTATCTAAATTAAGCGACGTTCTGCTCGGTCACTATTTGGATGGGTGACCGCTAGTGGCATTTACATCTGAGCGCTACTATGCTTCGGAGGGCACGTTATAAGCTGTCGGTCCCGGCTCTAGCAGCATTTAAGCCACGATACAAGATACATTTATTTGCCAAAATAAGTGTTACAATTTGGTCTTATGCTAAAGTCAGAGGCACTTTAAAACTTATTCAACCTTTTCAGGTATCGCAAAAATGTTATATTTGGGCGCTTAAACTTATCTTAAGTAGGTACATATAATAGTATTATTCTTTTTCAAAATATTCTTCAGTTGAGTAGAGACATTTTTTGACTAGATATGATTTTAATCCTCTTATAAATTTACGATGGCCTCCACGATGGAGGCCAAAAACTCCGTCACCAGAGTTGGCCACTGACTCTAAACCAACGAACAAACGAAAGATGGATGAGGGCAGGAAGAAGAAGTAGACTTCCTCCTGGGAATGCAGATTCTTTAAAACTTGACTCCACGACCTACCTCACTAATCTTCTTCTCACACTCTCGCACAGTGGGCAAAGTTACGGTCTTTGGCAGCGAACTGAACACCTCATGCTGCAGGTAGTAGCGGAACTCATCAAATGACAGTTCCTGAGAGGATCTGAAGTGGTCCAGGCCTTTCTCCACCCCGTACAGGTCGAGGAGGGTGCCGATGTTCGCTGTGAGTACCTGAAAGTAGGAACTGGTTAAAAATCACTTCCAGTGGAGACTTATAAACAACGGATCAAACTTGGGTAAGCCAAGCTAGATCTTTTTTTGACGGAACAAGCCGATGGCCCATCTCATGTCAAGCGGTTATACCTCTGCATATAACATGCATTGCCTCACTGAGCATGTCCACTGAGGACGTGCCCTGTGATACATTGCACTGCGCCCATCATTCTGAGACATAAAAGTTTAAAACTATGTAAAGGCACCAAGCTGAAAATTGATCAGTGTTCTTTCTAGAACAGTGCAAGAATATGGTCTAGCGACCGATGCTTTAAAAATTATTTCTATGAGATGTTCGATGGGTACCTAATAATCCACAAGTTCGTCAACTGATTTATCACAGCGGATTTTTTCGAATTTTTGATTTTAATTTATTTTATATATTTATTTTTGTTTTTGTTTGTCTTTTTTAGCGAATCTACCTACTTACCTAGACCTGCCTAACTAGAACTCATATCCTTATAAAAACGAATTCGTATGAAAATCTGAAATCCAAACTATTCCAAACACGATTCCAAACGTCTGTTTGTCCGTTGGTTCTCGTAAAGTTCATCAATATTCAAAATGCAAGGCAAGGACTGGATTCTTATTAACAAATCCATCTATGTATTCGCAGGGTAAACAACACGCGTAAACAATACTAATGCTTGCGGAAGGAAAACGGCGGAACACGATGAGTAGATTTATCAAAGAGTTTGTTTAGTGAAACTGGCACACCCTCTTTATTCACAGGTAGGTAAACAAACATGTTTATTCTGCACCACCGGTGGGGCGAACGAGAATTCAAAAATAAATTGATAAGTATTAATTTCAAAATGACTCAGTTATTAGTTTACCTACTTAGGTTTCATCTTGTCATCAACATGGAATCAAGACTACTTACTATCGAATGGTAGATATCAATATATAGGCACAGCCATTTTATAACTAAGTTTTTAAATCTAAGTTTACATAAAACTAGTTTTATCCTATTAATTCTAGTAGTACCTAGTAGTCACAAAGGATCTTTGTCCCTTTGAAGTATCTGCGCAGAACCCATTTTTGCGTCGAATTGGAGGGTAGGCGAATTTTTCCGCACAACAGTACATGCGCAAACGTTTGTTGCACTGCACCTAACTTTAGAAGGATAAAGATCCGTTGTGCATACTGTACTTATCGCATGAAATTGTTAGCCCCCCCTAACCGTGTTTTGGTGTGGAGTGGATTTTCACACTTTGCAATATGATGAAACCTTGAAACATGCGTTCAAATCATCATCAATATGGTTAGATTAGACAAACAGCTCTTGTGTAACCGTACGAGTAATTACAAGGTTGGGAGGTGGGTATTACTAGATAGATACTCCTCCGCAGTTTCTGAGTGTAATAACCGATAAAGACTTGATGGAATGACTCACGCCAAACAATACAATAGGATCGATGTTTTCAAAGTAAGTTAGTAGATAATGCAACTCTATAATAGATAGTAAACCCTAGCTTATATAAACATGTTTTATACACTTATGAAACATAGCCTATGCTTTGATCCGAAAAAAAGGCTTCTAAATTGTATAAATTTCATTGAAATTAGTTCAGTAGTTAAGGTGTGATCCTTGAACAAACAAACAGATAAACTGACAAACTCGATTTTTGGAATCAGAATCGTTTATTTAGTGGATCTGCTTACTTTTTCCATATTTTTAATTTTGGTTTTTGGCTGTTTTTACAGTTTTGTAATAGTGGATATACCTACCTACAGATAGACGTGAGTTTGGAATAGTTACACCGTTTTTGTATCTTTAGATCGAATTTGAAAAACAAAACACAGTGTAAGTATTACAAGCTTAAGTACATCAAGTTTATAATAACAGGGTTAGGGATAGCTCTATCTACCTCAAATTAATCTTATTGTAGATGAAAAATGTCTTACAACCTATATCAGTAGGTACTGCATATAATTTTATCGCTAAAAGGTCATACAACAAACATTTATTACCAGACACGTTTCTCAGTGAGTCATGCACAGTCGCTAGATTAATTTTATTTATATTCATTGCGTAGATGGCTTTATTTTATTCGCCGCTTACTGAGAGGAATGGCATATTAGGACTATTGGCGCAGAATAATAATGCAGTTCCCTATTATTTAACGCCTACGCAAATCTACCAATATGTACAGTACGCACAACTGATCTTTATCCCCTTGAAGTTGGGCGCAACAAACGATTGCCTACTCTACTGTTGTGCGAAAAAACAGTTCGTTCACCGCCAATTTGACCCAAAATGGATTCTGCGCAGATACTTCAGAGGGATAAAGATCCGTTGATATATTTCAATAAGCAAATTAATATGCACCATTCGTTTTTGTGAGCGCAGCCCTGTACTTACATAAATGTCACATTTTGATGTGATCCGTGAAAGTAGGGCTTATGTTATGTTGACATTTTCAGCCCGTCACGAATGTAAAATTATTCATAATTATTTCGTTATAAGTGTATGTAATTTTAAAGCAGGACACTTTGACATACTTACCTTTTGATAAAATGCTAACCACTCGCAATCAAACCTATAAGAGTAGGTAGGTACCTGATTAAACTGGTAGGTAAGAAACCTAGTAGGTACTTTACTTATCCTATCCTACTAATATTATAAATGCGAAAGTTTAGATGTTTGTGTTTCAATCACGTCTAAACTACTGAACCAACTTGGATGAAACTTGGCATATATATAGTTCGTAACCTGGATTGACGCATAGGCTACTTTTTAACTACTAGTCTGAAATAATTGTTTCATAAATTTTACCAAAATTACAAGCTCTTTCCCAAGTAGCCACTTATTAGTTAGGCAGGTAACGTTTTTATTCACGATTCAGGTTCTATAAATTATGACAAAAGTTTTTTTTTTTTCATTCTCTAATCGAAGTAAGTAATTAGCAAAATTACTATCTGTACTTACTTAGCTATGTGTAAATAATATTAAAATACCCAGAAAAGTTTCTATCATTCGGATTCTCTAACACGTGGAAGGACTTTTTCAAAATTAAGATGTAACAAAATAACTACTCTACCAAAAGTTCAGTTTGAAAGTTCCCGAATAGGCGTTAAATGCTCGGCGAGAAAGCGCGCCCTTAATGAAGATAATTGCTATTAATTATACAGTTTAAACATCAGTTTTTATTGCTATAGTGTGTTTTACAACGGTTCCATGCCGATGCCAGTTGTGGAACACTTCAAAAACCTGTTTTTCTTTTTCCCCCTCATTATCTTTTCGTCCAGAAGTTTGGTAGTGTTAGCTGTTGGCCCAGTGTGGCAAAAATCGTGGGGATTTCTGTATTATTTTCCAAAAATCGATAAATTTAAACTAAGTGTTATTTATTTATTGCTAACCTACCTCTTAGGTTGGTAGATTACAAGCTGTGCCGGAAACATGAATTATTTCGCGTTTACCAATAGGTGATTTGTTGTCTCGTGTCAAAAGTCGTCCAGTCTAGACTATAAGGGTGACGCCACATCGTCGTCCCCTCGACTGGATCACGGGGCGGCTCCTTCACTGTCTAGGTAGGTACCTATAGTAACGACCTTTTCACGACCCATTTGATAACTCCGTTGGAATGGCAATTTTGACGCCCTCTTGAATTAAATGGCGCATACATTGTTATAATAAGAGAGTACCTAAGTACCTACCTAACCTACCTACCTACTTAGGATACCTACTTAAGTACAGAACATTCATTTTAAAAGTAGACCTAAAGTCCTAACACGAAAGAGAAATATTTTCTCGATAAAAGATCCCAAACTTACCTATATCTTTCCAAATTTGTTTCTGGATTTCGAAGACAGCTGGGTTGAAAATTAGATAAATACCTACACCAACATACTTAGGTACCTAGGTAGGTACGACCAGGTTGCTTGAAAGACGTTCTACCTAATCTGTGTTTTCAAAATTTTCTTTAAGATATTGAATAAATAATTCAATATTATGCAATTCAAGTAACCTGACTTGGTGCCTACTTAAGGTGCATTTTACATTCGACATGGTCTAAATATTTTACCTTTAGCTTCGACTTGTGGACCACATCATTATTCTGCAAAGATTCAAATGCATACCAGATGCAATTCGTCACGTTTTTCAATAGAGCCGCCATTTTGAAACACAAACTTTTTTCATCACAAAAAGTTTCAGACTTTTTTTACAAAACAAAATAAAAAATAATTCGCGCGCGTCAACCGATCTCGCGTTCCGTTTTCAAACTGACATGACAGTGACGACGACGTGCTATCATGCAAAGAGGAAGCGAATGACTCAGAGAAAAGGAACAAGCTCTACCGACTCTACCGTCCAATTCAGTAGATAAGTACCTACCCTACACCTATATTTATTTTTACATACTATAGACTGATATTGTATTGTACCTACCTACCAGACGTTTAAAATCATTTATGAAGATTAAAATCATATCTAGTCAAAAAATATCTGTTCTCAACTGAAGAATATTTTGAAAAAGAACTAATAATTAATACTATTATATGTACCTACCTACTTAAGATAAGTTTAAGCGCCCAAATATAACATTTTTGCGATACCTGATAAGGGTAGGTAAATAAGTTTTAAAGTGTCTCCGACTTTAGCATAAGACCAAATTGTAACACTTATTTCGGCAAATAAATGTACCTATCTTGTTTAATATCGTACTTAGTAGGTAGGTACATAGCTAGGTGCGCAGATACTTAGAGGGACATAGGTAGATCTAGATCTGTTGTGACTACTGTTGTATGTGTCTGTGAACAAATAAGAGTAGCGGTGTAGAGCCAATTTAGAAATTTTATTGGGTAGCCTAAATTATTTTTTGCCATTCATTAACATCACATGACCCAATACATTGTCCACTTCTAACTTTTAATCTAACCGTTTGACCTCCATGACTTCTCAGTTGGGGCACTTAGAATGCTCTCTCAATCAGCTCACCAGCTCACTTCATGCCGGATGCAGACGGTGGGTCTTGATTTTTAACAAACACAAAATAATGCATCATTAGGTACGTGATGTTTGTTGCTACAGTACAGATAAAACCTAGGACAATCTTAACTTATGTTTTCAACGTCTATAAAAAGCAAATGCAGATGTAACAACGTTAAAAAAAACTTATAATTTTCCAACTCTGATAAGTAACTTGTAAAAAATTCAAAAATGAAATAAAATTATGATTGAGCATTTTTATTGTTTAGAATTCTGAAAAATAGTCTATCCTATGCTGACTATTCATATTGGGTTAGTCTCAAACTTGGCGCGGATTTTGAACATTTTCTTGGTCCATGTAGGTACCTAATGTACTTAATTATGTAAACTTCAGAAATAACATTCCAAGACCATCAAAGAATACTTACCAAAAAATTAACAAAGTTGTTTGCGCAAAATAATCGGTCAAAGGCAAAAGGCCCTAGAACCATTTCCGAGCTCAAAATGGCAACTTGCAAATTGCATTACTCATCAAAACAAGAGATGCCCTCGAATGTTTTCACCATATAAGATAGCTGAGTCACTATGAGGACGCAAGTCATTTAAATATCTCTTTACTAGTAGGTAGGTAGGTGTGACATATTGACAAATGATGGAGTGTCGAAACGGTGTTCTGGAAACAGATACCAACCAACATAAAGCTGACTTTTGGATTTGATTTGTTGACACAAAATAGACAACCATTATAATTAGTTCAGAATTATGTGAACTGAGAGTCCAAGATGGCGACCAAAGAATTTCAAAATTCTTAATAGAACGTTAATGTCGATCAGGGCTGTTATATTATTATAAATGAAAAAAGGTGAATGCAAAAACAAATAGAGAACTGGTACCTACCTACATAGGAAAATCATTTGAAATAAAGATAAAAGATTGACAAAGTTTTTATAAGGTTCTACTGAGAAGAACCAAGAAAGGATTTTGTAGATCAGTCGCATGTTAAGCAACGAAAATGAAACAATTATGGACAATCATTAAAATTCGGCATTTAAGATTTATGGTAAGACAAATAAATTACGGGCCGATAGTTACTTAATGGCCTTAAAAATGACAGATTAATAGATATACAGAGCTTATTTGAAAGTGTCCGTTTAAGGGGTAGCCTTGGTGGTCTTCCGATAGAAGTTATTTGCATGCCGACCTCACTTACAGATAAGGGCAAGTGATTCTGTTTGTAAATAACTTGCTTGACAACTTTAACGTTGAAACTACTGGGTAGGTCCTTTAAAAATGTACCTTTATGCGACCAGCATACAAAATCACAAAAACCTCACTTGACCCCAGATTTCGGGTTGAGCTGTTCAATTCATAAGGACAGAGTGCATGGTCATAAGTTGTGTAATCGATTTAAAAAGATGCCGGATTTACTATCAAAGGCATCATTCTTTTTTTCTCGCAGCCATCAACCAAACCTTATGAATGAAAACTAAGGTTTGGTTGATGGCGAGAAAGACGCCAATTTCAGGCACTAAATAATTTTATATGAAGTCAAAATAAGCATTTTTTTCGACACAAAAACATCAATTCGATCCTTGATTTCTCGAAAATCATGGATCGAATACAGAAAAATAAAACTTAAACTCAGCACTTTTTAAATGAGAAACATTTTCTTTGGTAAGGAGTTTATTAAAACATCTACGAAGAGGGTAAAACTACACAACGACGACGGTAAGTAAACCTAATGCACGCAGGGTTGTCAGTTCTTCATGACTGCAGTTTGAACCCTCACACAGCCTCAACGGAGATTTAAAAAAAACGAGGGTGACTTAAATCCATCCAGCAATGTCCAGCATTTTATTGATGATCATTTGACATAAATGAACATTTTATGCGACATAATTATGACAGCTAAGATCAATAACCTATTTTGGAGATGCACATCAATTCTTCATGCATAAAGTCAAAGTCATAATTTATTTATTCAATAAAATCACAAGGATAATTTAGTAGAACCTTTTTTAGTAACCTGACAACCCTGCGTCATTAACAATCTTAGATAAAACTATTTCTACGTAGTTATTTAATTACTAGGTATAATTTAAGAAGCAAACTTCAGAAAGATTTAATCAAACCAGTAGATTTTCTAAAAAAGTAAGAAAAATAAGAAGCAAAAGTAAGAAAAATTCAAAGCAACACAGAATTTGTGCTGACAGCTCCTTTATTAAATACTATTTAATTCTAAAAAGAATGTATAACTTTAGATCAGCCAGCGAACTGTAAGTACTTATTATTTTTAAATTTAAACAAAATGGCCGCCTTAGATGAAAATTTGGCTGCGCCAGTTTTTGAAGTAAGACTTTATAAGCGCGTTTTGTGTGAGCAGTGAACGAAAGTGAACCGTCACGCTCGACTTTGAATCGGGTTTACTCGCGTCTATAGCACTCTTTTCAGATATAATCAATTTATTATTAAAATAACATTTATGGCGCAGCCTTACGGGATTCAAGCCAGGCTATATTGTAATCAGGGGAGTGATTCAAGACTGTCAAACTCCATGGAGGGGCCCCATTCTACTATACAAATTAAATTCGACACGTAGGCCGTCAAATATTATTTTGTTTCTTTTTAACTAAACAAATACTGAATGTGTTGAAAGAGATAGACAATATTTAGTCCCTTCGATTTTTTTTTGTGAGGTTATGATTTTATGTTTGCATAACCGGCGCCGCCATGTTTTGTTCCGAGTTTGAGTTAGATCTGCTGTCAATACAATTACAAAGGCAGCTATATTTTTGTTCCGTAGTATACACGCTTTTTTTGTTGGCAGGGCATATCCATTGGTTTTCTTTCAGAGGCCAAACTCGATAGTATTTCACAGATTTGGCGAGATGTATCTATCGTGACAAGAAGTCATCGGTCTAGGATAACCTACCCCCTTATTATTGTTTGAAAACGATTAAGTAGCTAAGACTAAAATTTTTAATGTGATTCAAAATTATACATTGCACAATGTATTGAGTTCTATCATCCGTATTGTAGGCTCAGTTCACACTAGAAAGTCTAATTCATAACTCTGTTTTAATAGCTTTCTAGACAGTGTGCAGTGAGCCTTGATTCCATATTATTGGAATTGAATTACAGAATACTTTATAGATTAGTACATAAATCTGTGTATAAATAATTGCAGCAAAAAAAACCTAACTACGGAATGTACATAGGTATTTTATCTAAACTATGTCTAGTTGTTAAAGTATAAAACAAAACTTTTAAAATAAGCTCACAAAAATATAATTAATTTAAATTAAACAACGTTATACTAAAAATACTTATAATAACCTCTAAAGTTTCATTGTTTCTATGATACAACGAACAGTATTTTTATGACATTAATGATGGTGAAATATTGTTATGAATCCGTTATAACTGAATTTTATTTATTTAGATTGATTTCGATTCCAATGACATAATGGATTATTATTCAATAGTTGCCATAGTGTTTTTAAAACTAACAGGACGCGATAAAGAAAGCGATCTAGTGTAGATATAACTAAGATTTAGTTCTGATATCAATCAAGTACTTTTAGAATACGCCTCTTTCTAATAAAATCCAAATAATGAATAATCCAAACGTTATTCTTACATACATGTTTTAAATGATGAATAATAATTTGAATTTATAACTATTCCAAAATTTATTTTAAATTATTTCCAATATAATTTAGTAATAGAAAAAAAATAAGACGACGAAGAAAATCCATTCAAATATCGAATTCAATAACACTTAATCATTTTAAATATCACTTTACAATAATGTGATAAAGATTTTAGAGAAATTACGATACACGACACCAAGTGATGATTGACAGTAAAAATATAGTGCTCAGCCAATTTAAAGTATGTTATCCAGTGCTAAGCTAAGATGCCAAACTATATATCTTTTAAAGTCTATTTCAACTTTTATCTTTATATTCAAGTGGTTTTTAAATCTGAAATGGGTTATACAACAGTAAATTGGCCAAACACCCTAATTCTAACAGCGACATGACAATGACATTACGTTTGACTAGTTTTTTGTCACAAGGAATCTACAATTACGCATAACTATAAATAATTTGAAAATCTTTGTGCCTTCCCACCTAAAAATAATTGTGTTTGTTTGTAGCCAGGCGTACAGCGAAATAATCTAAGTTAAAATCTATTGTCTATGCATTTCTTAGACTTTATTTAAAAATAATGAGATAAGTAGCGTATAGAAAACATTTTTATTCTAATAAAACATAGCCTATGACATTTAGGAATAATGTAGCTATCCCTCAGTGAAGTATTACTAGAATCGGTTAGTCAAAATTTCTTTATTCAATAAAATCACAAGGATCATTTAGAATCGTCTTATATAACTAGGTGATTCTAGGTGCCAGTTCCACGCGACCAGAGCCTACAAGAACGGGCAAGACACCACGGCCTACGGTGAGTCTTGTTAGAGCTACGTCTAACAATGGACCGATATGAGATGATGATGATGATGACGATCACTGGGATTTATTGAAAGAAATAGAATAGTGTCGACAAAACTGGAGCAGTTTCATTAAAATAATTCAGTACCTACTTATACTTACCCAGAGCTGATATAGGTACTTATAAATAAATACATTTGATACAAAGGATATTCACAGACACGAATATTTATAAAAAAAAACAACGTTCAGATTTTTTTAAAATAAAAATCTGATTGCAGTAATGACTATTCAGTAGATTATTAATAATGAATAATCAGTTATTTATTTAAAGTACTTACCTACTGTGTTATCTATATTTACACAGTTTTATGATTTTTACTACTACGTATTCAATTTATTGCTATAATTTAACCCGTCGCGCGATAAACTAGCTTGAAACCCGACCTGCACTGCCTGCAGAAAATCTTGACGAGAATTTTTTTTCTAGGCTAGGTTAGCGGAAAAAAGGATTTTACGTGATGACGCTATAATTATATGATTTATATCATACATCGTTGTCTTCAGTATGAAATTCCCCAGCAGCTATATCCTTTAGATAGGTTCAAAAACTTACTTATATTGTAGAAATGATGCGATTTGTATTTGACTCCATGATTTTTATCCAAAATCGTGACACATTTAGAGAGATAGAGATAGAGAGATAGAGATATATTTATTTGACACACAATTACAACACAGGTACAGCACAGAACAAGTATAAAAAGAAGAAAGAAAACAATAATCACCTACACAATTACTAAGTAAGTACTAGGTAGGTAGGCTGGGCAGGTGTGTGTGCTGACCAGTGCGTTGATGTGAGTCAAAAAGGTCCTGCCTCAGCTTAATGCAGCTCTGCAGAAGCAGAGCGGCGCTGGTTTTCAGGCAGGACCTGAGAGTGAATGACATCACACCGCCTTGTTTAGGTTAATAAATAAAATAAAATTAAATTAGGTACACAACTACAAGGGCTGCACAATAGGGAACAGTTACATTGATAAAGAAGATAGGTAATAGAATTAATATATAATTACGAGCTTTCTAATAGTAGGTAATACTGAGGTATATTTAAGGAAAAATACAAATAGGTAACTAGGTAAGGCAAAGGAAGGAAAATAATAAATAGGTAGGGGTTTCAGAGCACAATCACAAGCCCATCTGCTGCTGAACAAGAAGCTGGTTTTTAAGAGTGGATCTGAAGGTACTGATTGTTTTTAGAGCACGCACTGGAGGGAGGAGAACATTCCAGCACCGACTAGCAGCAAATCGAAAAGAGCCACGAAATGCTACCGATCGGTGCCTTGGTGTTAGCAGAGCCAGCTGAGAACATGCTCGTTTCTTATATCGTGAGCCATCACTGGCCCATTTCAACTTGTTGTAAAGAAATTTAGGGATCTGTTTTGAAGTTAACCCAAAGAGCAAAGTTGCAAGATGAAGAAATCGACGCCCTTTCATTTTTAGTAGGTTGGATGAATTTAAAAAGGGTGTGATATGTGTTCGCGGGGGTACATTAAAACAAAAACGGGCACAGGCGTTTTGTACTCTTTGGATCATCCTTTCAGTACGACTTAACAGGCACGGGCCATAGACCATTTTGTAATAATACACTAGTTTACACTATACACACCACATAAACTACCACCATAACTTTTTAGAATACATGTTTACGCATTGATTTCATAAATTATTTAGCTTTGAAACACTGTAATTACACTACAATTCGATTTTGTGACACGAAAACAAAAAAATCCGCCATTACGTCATTACGGCACCAAAAGTTTGATACATTTTTCACCCAGAATTTTTCATTTATCTGTAAATATACCACTTTACACGTAATCCTTGACACTTTTTCAGTAGAAATCATTAATAATCATTATAAATTCACTTATCAAATGTTTTCATTCGACATCTAAACGGCACACTGACTCTCCGAAAAAAAAAAATGGCGGCTGTCAAGCAATCGGAAGCATGAACTTTTTTGTTTATTTTGTCTGATGTAATCACTTCGCTCTTCAACCAATCACAATGCGGTATTTTGAACGATTTGTGAACGAAACGGAAGTACGTCACAGAAAAAACAGCCAATGGGCGCCTAGATAAATGACAATCAAGCACCCAAACAGGCGGAACATAGTTTGCACAGAGGGTGTGCACTTAACACGCGCGCAATTTGATTTTTCTGCACAGGTCTGGTGCAAAAATCGTTTCACGTTATGCGTTACGAACTATATATATGCCAACTTTAATCCAAGTTGGTTAAGTAGTTTAGACGTGATTGAAACACAAACATCCAAACATCTTAACTTTCGCATTTATAATATTAGTAGGCCTATCCTACTAATATTATAAAAGTAGGATAGTATAATAGTATAGCATCGCAGTGTACGCCTGGCTTATAGCGCAACATTCAATAAAGGTAGGTACGTAACATTACCAGCAATGGTCGAACCCAATATTCAACCATCGGTCAAAGTTTAAAGCGCTCGTGGCTAGGCTTGCTTACTTCACCGATTCAAGTTAAGCGACGTTCTGCACGGTCACTATTTCGTTGGGTGACCGCTAGTGGCATTTACATCTGAGCGCTTCCGTGCTTCGTAGGGCACGTTAAACTGTCGGTCCCCACAACGAACGAAGCGAGATATGCGTCAAAGCCATTTATTTTTTGACGAAATAAGTATGTTGTAGTTGTAATTTACCAGATAGATTGAATATTGGAAATGGCCACTATGTCTAAACCCTGAGAGATTCATGACTTTAAGAATAGTAGTGTATTTACGTTACCTTAAATGAATGTTTTGACTGTAAGGTGTAAAAGACGTGCCCCCAAAAGTAAGGGTTAGTAGGTTTTCAGGGCTAGTCTATTTACCTCTTAGAGCAAACATTGTACTATAGCAAAATATCAATATTGTAAGCTGTAACAAAAAGGACCGTGCGTTTTTACCAAAGCTATATAAAAACTATGGATAAAAATATTATGTGATGGAAGCCAATCTTTTGAACGACTAGGTATTTTCAAATAATTATTTTCCTTGTATTAAACATAATTAAAAAGATGTTTACATAATTAGATTTTTATATGTAATGTTTTTTCATTTGAAGATATGTTTATAAGTCAGTGAGTGGGGTCACGATTTTTTATAGATATTTAAAATAAATTAGTTGCCATTTTGACTTTTGTAAGTACAGTTACATATATTATGTTTGGTTATTTTTATATTATCATGCGTAATTACAAATACTAATGATGGTAAACAAGTAGACTACAAAGAAATTAAGATTACAATAAAATTATTAAATCAATGTTTTTCTTACATTATTATATAATATCATAAGAAATATTATTAGGCACGGTCCCTTTTGTTAGACAAACTACGTTAAGATGAATGTTCATTGAACAAATCTCAATTTCAAACCAATATGAATAGTTTTTCTTATTCCATGCTTTGTCAACACTCGTTTGACTCAAAATGCTCGTGTGCGTGGAAAATGAACTCCATACATTAGTAATTTATTATTTATTGTTCTGTGATACGCTCTCTCTTTCTATCTCTGTATATCTGAGTAGCCCGGAGCTTACGCACACAAACATAGCCAAACAGCCTTCTTGAAATAGAACTGTACAACTCAGAATACATTGAATAGTAATGTCAACTCTATTCGTATTGAAATAACGTTGGTTTCATTGTGTCACGCGTCAAAAGTCGCGTTCTTTTTTACTACATACGGAATCTTATAAGGATTGTATACCATAAGGCATGTATTTTAAACAACGCTCGACTATGAATTGAGGCAAACATCGAATTAAACAAATATTATGAGAGATGATTAATTTTAGTACATAATTATATGCGCAATGATTCAGAAATTAATAAAAAAATTATGATTAATTTATTATTTGTGAATACTTTGGTAGTTTTAAGGGTAAGTAAGCATTGTTTAGAAATACAGACCTTTCGTCCCTTTTTGTGCCAGTGGCTTTAATTAGAGTGCAATTTGTTTACTAGTGTGAATTTTAAGGGTAAGCATAAGAAAGTTAGCTAAATTGTGAAAGCCTTAAATAAATTCATGGATAAATATTGTACAGACTGACTTCAGCCCGTGTACCCTGATGAAACTTAAAGTTTTATCAAATTCAGTCCATCCGTTACGGTACTCAGCCAAAAAAAGCCAGTACAAAAATTCTAAATAAGGTTATTAAAAGGTATAAATAGGATTAAAATATAATGCAGGTTTAATACCTATTATTTCTTACCATCGTCGAGGTTTTAATAAATCTCATAAATAAATTATTTATAGGATAATATAATACAAAACAAATAAAACGAAGTATTACAGAACGAAACTTGGATATCGTTGTCCTTTTCTATCGCATTGAAATACGGCTTAGAGGAAAGAGAGAAGTATAGTTCTTGAATACCATCATAATTATTAGAGTAATAGTAAATATAAAATCTATTTACTTAATGGCCATATTACAAAACTAAAAAAAAAGAGATTGTGTCGTTTGTACTACTGAGTTGTGTTACTGGTAGTACCTACAATCAATACATTATTATCCGTCTTATTCCAAATCGCTTGATAACATGTTTACATTTTTATTTCAAGTCTGCATATTACGATCCACTTAAATGGTTATAGCGATTTTTCTGCATTTTTAACGTGCAAAAAAAAAGTATATTCGCTATTGACGTAAATAAATGATCATAAATATCGTAAAATGATTTTTTTTATTGAAATTTCCATTCGCGACATTAGAATCAAAAATTTATAAGCTCTCTCGATTTAGTGCAAATTCAAATCTGAAATATGGGATTTACTCATAGGGTTGGACCCAAAAATTACAATTTGATTTCAAATCTTGACGGATTTTTACAGATCCCTCAAGAGGAAATGACTGAAGAACAAAATTTAGTTTAACTTGTAAATAAACAGGTGTCTAAAATTATATATAACCTTGACGAGGTAAAAAGTCGAAGTATTAAGTAAAAAATAAATAAATTCGAACAGTTGCCAGGATATGTAGGTATGACGGTGAAATTTCAGTCTAAATATCGAGGATTGACGATGAAATTTCAGTCCTTTAGATGATTCATGAAATTTCAGTCCGAATATGTTAAATATCACTTGAGACGCTTTCAGAATCTCATTTATACAGCTAGGATATACCGTCAGTCTTGGGTAAATAGGGCAACACCCCTTATAAGATTCCGATACGTATACGTTTCCCACAAAATCATACTTTTCATCTACATCACAATGAACACTCATCCTTATTCTAATTGGCACAAGATTCATAAAGGATTTCACAGGCCGCACAGATATAGAGACGCAGTTCAGATACACACGCACGTGTGTGTTTGGGATGCGTGTGTATTTGAAATTGGACTCTATTGTGATGGTGTTAAGGCCTGTTTGTGGCCGGTGCGGTCTGAGTAGGTGGGTAGGCTACCTAACGCATCGTGTGGTTTCCCAGCGTTTGCGTCACCGTGAGTTTTGGCCGCGTCTGCCTGGTTTAGCGCGTCGGTTGAAGCCTCTGTATAAAAAAATAAGCTTTAGCTTCATTAAAATAAATGCTAGATTCGAATGGTAATTAGCTCATAAGAGTCTTGAGGGTAAAATTAAATGAATTTATTTGCACGTAAAATCTAGCTCTGTCACTGTTTGACATTACCTGTTAGTAAGAGAGCTAGATTTTAAGTAAGGTCTCAAAAAACAGAACTGAAAATGTCTCATTATAATATATTTGGCCTCACAGCTGAGCTATTTTATCTTCAGCGGTGTAGGTTGTGGGTTTGATTACCACCAAATCACACAAGAATAATTTTTTATGCAATGAGTATCTACTTTTAGATACTTAGGTATATTATAAGTTAGCCTGGTCGCTTGTTAATCTTTTATGGAGAATAAACATATTTATTTTTTATTGTAGTTCAATGACGAGTAGTATGATATGCAGAGCATGTGCTGTTATTTTTCATGTCATGACGATGGGTGGAAATTGCCAGCTAAATCTTTTGTCAAGTTTATAACCCCCGACGCAAAAACGACGAGGTGTTATGAGTTTGACGTGTCTGTGTGTGTGTGTATGTCTGTCTGTCTGTGGCAACGTAGGTAGCTCCCGAACGGATGAACCGATTTTGATTTTTTTTTTGACAGGTGAATTAGTCGGGAGTGTTCTTAGCTATGTTTGATGAAAATCGGTCCAAGATTCAGAGGTTTTTTAAATTTTAAATTTAATTACTTGTTATTTTATTTTAGTTTTTACATTGTATAGTTGTTTTTTATATTGTGTACCCTAATGGACCTACCGTGTCTGCAATAAAGAGCCATTTATTTAGGTAACTTACAATTTTTGAACATACCTGAAAGTATTTTTTTAGTACTTACCGGTACGGTCCGCGGTAAGCCGGCCGGCCGCTCGGCGATGTCGGGGCCTCAGAGACCGGCTCGCTCGCCACGGCCGGCGCGGTCGAAATGACCCCTCTGCCCGCATTAGCCGACGCGATAGCACCACGGTTAAACGGCACATTCGCACGATACAACACGTTACTGGGAGACATGGTCGGTGTGACCGGGGTCGATGTGACCGTGCGGTTAACCCGTGTATTGCCGGTGGGTTTGCGAGGGTTGGCTGATGCGATGTTCTGAGGTCCGGGGAGGGGGGTCGTTCCTCGTTTGGAAACGGAGCCGCGGCCGAAACCTGTTCCATCCTTTTAGAAAAGAAAAAATAAAAACTATGTAAAATAATGTAATGTAACTATGTATAACTTTAAGCCCTCCGGCGAGATGGGGCGGCGATCTGCGAAGTGCATCTGGCAGACACCATTGTCTGCCAGACAATGTCTTCGGCTGTTCTCATCCGTATGAGAACAGCCGAAGACCGAGCTCAATGGCGCGTCTTGGGAGAGACCTACATCCAGCAGTGGACGAGTATAGGTTGATGATGATGATGATGATAACTTTAAATTATTGTCATATCCACCTACTGTGTGTATAAAAGCTGAAATAAAAATTTGAAATAAAAAAAATCAAAAACGCGAATACATTGTTTGACCGACACGACACAGATCAGGAGCTCTATTCTACTTATTTAAAACGATTCTATTCAGTTAAGGTGATAGAGAATGGTGTAAATAGTAAGATTATTGTACGTACAGGAGAAGCGTTCATTTGCTGTCTGTTGGCACGGCTGCCCGAAGTTCCAGGATTCTGCAAATACAGAAAAAAAACTATTTGTTAGTTGATGGCCTAGGGTTATTGCTGACCTAACTAATTATCTTTTTGTGGTTGTTTGTCAAGGGGCTACTCATTACAATCGAGATATGTTGTCGTACCAGCGAGCGAACGTAGGCGAGGACGCTAAATAATCGAGGGTGTAATGATGAATACATCACATGAATCCTACACCCGAAGATAACAGATGACTTTTCATCATGAATGCGAGGAAATTAAAAATTATTTTAAAGAAAATTTGCGTTCCTCCCTTTTTTCTTCATTTGGAAAATAGGCTGTTTCCATTTCTAAATCGTAGTATTCCACTATAGCGTATTATAAAATGTAATGAGCCTCTATATTTTTTCAAATTTACTTTCGGCCCGTATTCTGAGCCTGCTTTCTGAGCATGAATTATGAAAAAGTTCTTACGTTGTAGCAATATGGAACTGTTGATATCTAGTTTACTTTCCAACATAATAATGATTGCTATGTTACCGCAAAGTCAGCTGCTGTGGTGATGGTCAGCGGTGGTGGTCCATTGTCCCCGGTGCCGACTAGTCCACCCTTCGCTTCTTGCTTCTTAAGAAGAGCCGCCATTTTCTTTTGCAGCGCCTGTAATAAATGATTTTGAGAATTTTTTACAAAAAATCATATTTTCATTGCCATCATTTCAATTGCGCTTGAAATACAAACAGTGCCTTCTTTTTAATACAACTAAATGATGGAACGAACCGACGGAGCATTGTCTCACTGAGCACGTCCACTGAGTGATCGGCGCAGTGCAATGCATTACAGGGCATGACCCTGTGATGCATTGCACTGCACCCATAAATAATGAAATAAAATTAGCATAAATAGATCGGTCATTTAACTATCTCCATGTCGTTTTCGCGAGGTCTCCATTGCGCCATTTGATTAGCTGATTGTGTTCGAAAAGTTCTGCGTTTTGCTGCGTCCTCCTGAAATTGCTATTAAGTGGGGGGCGCTCCATTGCGCTACTTCTTGCCCTGATTGTAAACATTTGCAGTATAAAAGCAGGAATCATTCATTCATTCATTCATTTCATTTCATTCAACGTAATTTGAAGTTTGCTACCTACCCTCATCTCAGGCGTCAGCTCAAAGGGCGCTGCATTTTCAGACTCGATTGGTGGCGGCGCTTCCTTCAGAGTACCGACGTCATAGTATACTGTCGATCGGCACACTGGACATGTTTGCTGTAAACAAATAAACAGACTAAAATAACCTAGGAGAGACGAAAGAAACTTTGGATCTTACCAAAATTGATGTGCACAATATCAGTGCTCTCAAATAATGAAAGAAAAACATCGTGAGGGAACCAGTTCGTATTCTAGCAGCGGCGATGGCCTAGCAACCTGGCACGTGTTTTTTTATAATTTATAGATAAGATAAGATAAATTTTTATTTGTCCCCAATTACTTAGGTATACATGTAGGTACAGTGGGTAGCATAAATACAGTAAGCAAGCGTTCAAAATGTGCCCAATGTAATGTTTGGATGTGCCCCTGATTACCCCCCTAGACATCCACAAGGTATCTTGAGTAAGTACATTTAGTATTAGAAGTTGATTACTATTTCAGAAAAAAAAATTGTTAGCACCAAAATTAGTCTTCCTATTACCTGTTACTTTTAAAAGAGTTTCTACTTCTTTATCATGGTTGGACAATGAAAGGTTCATAGTTTTCAGCATAATGTCGTTGGTTTTCAGTCATAAAACAATGAAACGTTAATAATAAATTTATAATTAATCTCATATAAATTTTGCAACCATATTAAAATAGTGAAATAATGGACCTAGTGAAGACATTGTTTACCACATACTTATTTCAAGTAAATAAAAAATTCTTATTTTAGTAGCGAGTGATCTGAGAGGATGTCTACTGTGCTTGGGGGATAACATCCTGATATTTAAAATAGGTAATTACCAGAAAAGGAGCAGCCTCAACCCTCTTCCAATTGGGCAGCTTCTCCAACTCCTCAGTATAGCTCTGCTGAGATGCCTCCAGATGGTTAGCAAGGCAGTGCTTGTGGAAGTAGTGGTAGCACTCCGTCTTCGTGAAGGCATCGCCGATGCTGAAGCCGAAGAGACAGATGGTGCAGCGACCGCTGGGCAGGTTACTGTTGGTTAGGTAGCCACGGAGGAGCTGAAATCATATGAAAACTCAATAAAACCACAAGAAATCTCTTTATATTATGCTGGCCATAATGGGTCTTTTATTGTCTGAACCCAATATTTAATCGATAAAGGCTAAGCCATATATTTAGAAATATGTTGATCAAAACTAGTTTTCTGACCAATAAAGAACTAAGATAAAATACTATTCCTCTCTACTGTAAACTTGTCAATAACAAGGACTGAAATATTTAAATCTAAAGAATAGTGTTACTCGGAGTTGGTCAAAACCAGCCTAAGAATTAAATTGTTTCATACTTCAGTTATGCTTAGAATCCCTTCAATATCCTCAGGACAAGAAAAAGCTTTTCAAATTATCAAGAAGCTAAAACCCATCCCTAGACAGTTGTGGTTTATTTCTATTCAGTAGTTGCAGGTAATGAAAAACAATCTTGTAAAAAAACCTGCACAGAAAACATTCAAAACAATAAGTTAACCTTGAAACTTTCACTTTCCCAAAGAATGTTCCAGAACTAGATATAGGTCAGTATGTCAACAGCCTTACTGCGAAGCATATTGGATGAATGGATCTCAAATCTAAATGATAAATCCCTTCAATCATGTCAAAACTACTGAACCAACTTGGAAGAAACTTGTAACCTGAATGAACACCTGGGCTACTTTTCATCCTGAAATTAACAGGACTTACACCATAAAATTAACAAACAGGATTAGAAGCGCGAATAAAACTTACTTTGACACGAGGATGTCATCACATAGGTTGCTTCACAGAATCTAGTACGAGATTTGGTGTATAGAACCAGTGTAAATTGTTAAAAAAATGTTTACCTATAAAGTTCACATAAATTTAGTTTTTTTGGAGATTTCAGCGGTGACCCTAGTGGGAAGTTTACCCAGTTCGCCCTTCCTGCTATGCATATCATGCACACAGATAAACTTGTGGATGGAAGTTGTTATTGTGACAGTGTACTCACCTCAACAATACTGTAGATAACAACCCTCCCAATGTGCTGGCGCAGCATCTGTTTTATCTTCATCTGCAGAGTTTCCAGCAACCGGTCATCAAGTCCCCTCGGGTTTCTCAGCATCACAATAGGGCTCAGGTCGGGATACCGCTCCGGCAGCGTCACCTCGAGGGTCACACACACATATTGCTGATCCACATCACACCCTGTAGACGGCCGGATCACAGTTTCAATGATTTCTGGCCTATCATCACCCTTCTTGATGACAACGTCGTCCATTAATATAGATTTTAAGGTCTCGACTTCTTCTCGCACCCTGTGAAACACGTACACGTAAAAATCTACGTCCAATCACTAGATCTTTACATTTTATCACACAAAACACACCTTTCGTCCAAGGTAGCCCGACAGGACTCCTCTAGGGCCGGAGTGTATCGCTCCTCCAAGGTAGTCGACATGGTGGCGTTGACTGGGAACACTGAGTGAGGGTGAGGTCAAATCTGGCCGGGATCTCTGCTATATTATCTAATCTAAATTGTGCATAGAGTTCAGGCAGGCGCAGTGCAGTCGGACCCAGATGATGCATGCAGCTCGCTCGATTGGATTATCTAGGTACTTCGGCTGAAAGTCGATTTTGATTTGACATTTTGTTAAGTTTTAATGATGTGATGATTGAGTTCACTGAGTTATTTAGCCCGATCAACTCAAGTTGGGTTGCACATGGGTCAACTCGAGTTGAATTTACTGTAACTTGCTTTGACTCAATCCACGCGCTTCTGCTCTCGGTACCGATTTGGCTATGAAATTTAATGTTAGCACAATGTCACGATATGACTTAAATGTGGGTGTTCTACGCTTCAACATGAGGGTCGAGTTGAGCTCTATTCCAAATGAACAATCAAACGAAATGCAATAAATAGTTAAATCAAGTACATAAACCCGTAATCATCAATTAATTATTAGTTCTCAAATTCAAATTCAAATTGTTTATTTAACATAGACATTACCATTACAGAGATCCAAGGCGATAACGCTATTACATATTTAAATCTAGAAAACTGTACATCGGTATTATACCTACCTATTATATATTTGACAATACAACTAAAAAGATCTAAAAAATATCAACTTAGGTAAATACACAAACGTGATGAGAAAAACGACGTTATAAATGGGCTTTAATGTCACCTTCACAATACTTCAAAATGGTTTTAAAAATTTTCTTTATACGGGCGTCAAACACGTCTGTCTCAGGATTAAGCTTGAGAATAGCATTGATAATAACATTCTCAAACCACTTAGCTACGTCACACACGGAGACGGGACCTAGTTAACTTGAGTGTTAATAGATAGTTTAACTTGAGTAACTCGAGTTCGAAAAAACTGGATTCGTCACATCACTCAAGTGATGTCTTGTCAAAGTTGTCAACTTTGATATATTTTTTTTTTCGGCCGTTACGGCCAGGCTAATGTCTTAAGATCATACCACCTCGTGACATAATATTATGTTTGTTTGGTGCGTAGCATAGACTTAAAAAGTAATATGGACCGGTTAAATATGTACCAACAATGACATTAGCAGTTGCTAATAACTGCTAATGACAATGTAGCCAAAAAACCACGACGCGATCACCCACAGAAAAAAGAAAATAAGTAGAATTAGTAAGTAGGTGGATCCGCTTCATATCAAGTCTGCATCGTATTACGCACTTCAAGCTCCGCCTAGCTCCGCTCACTTCAGTCGTGTTTGAATTTTGTCATGGTAACCGTACTTGAAAAAAATCATTAAAAAATATAAACATGCCATATTGTGCTGTTTTAGAGTGCAAAAACGATAGCGGAATCAAAAATTTAACAAATGGGGGCATATCATATCACCGATAAGTAATATTTTATTGTTAATTGTTAGTTTTGTTAAAATGCAAAACCGTCAAAGAAAAAAAGACTGTAAATCATACATGTTAAAGTCGCGTTTCTTTTAAACCTCAACTTTCGCTACTCAGTTAGGGATGTGGCCCCAATAAACTGATGAATGCGTTATCGATAACTTTAATGGCTGGGTCAGATGAAAATTACAGAAATATTTTGAAAAAATAGGTATATCTTCTGGTTTCAGTTTACCCAATGTGCCAGACATAAAAAAAAATTGATTGATGCAACTGGGAAACAAAATTGGTTTCCTACAAAATACAGTAGGTACAATTTGCTGCACTTTAAGGACCAAGATTTTGTAATTAAAAAAAGTGGAAACAAATACATTGTTGGCACAGCTATACCGACTCTAATAATTTTGTGTTTTCAGGTAATTATAGTGTTATTATTTATATTCATGAAGTTTTAATTAATTAGGTAGGTACCTTCATTCTTGGTCCTTACCCAAGTATCAGACTGACAATAGTGTCAGTCTGATACTAACCTTTGTGATTGATTATAATTAAACAAAGAAAGAAAATATTTTTATTTCGACCACCACAAACGGCAGAGCCCTTGGACACAACGTATCAGACATATGTAATTGCGGCTAAACGTAGCTATTTCGTTATCAATCAGTGGGTAGGTAATAATCGATATCGACAAATTCGTCATGTATCCTCATTGGTCACATCACTAAGTGAGTAGCTATGTTTGTCATAACAGCCATTGCATTATCAATCTTAAGATTTGTTGATAAAGACTATAACAAAAATGCTTCGCAAAAGCGCCACCTTTTGCTGAGTAGACGAAGTAAACTTTAATTTTTATCACTTGTTTATTTTATTGAGTTTTGAACCATGTTCCGATGGAACTAAGGTTTTATATCAATAAAATTATTTTAATGGATTTAGGTCCGTTTTACGTTCTCTTTCAACCAATTATAATCTTTATTTCTAAGTGTGTTAGTTTTGACATGGTGTGAGTTTAGCTACACTGGTTCTCATACTAAAAAGTCATCATGCTCTTTCTATTTACTTCCTTTGTTCTGTGCGATCACCGGTGCTCATACTCCAATTTATTTATTTGGCGACGGTCGTGACGGAGTGACAAATAAATAAATTGAAATTGGAGTATGAGCACCGGTGATCCAGTGGTAGCGACTACGTCTTTCAATACTAAGGTCGTGGGTTAAAATCCAGTCGTGCATCTAACGGAGACCCGAGAGAGGGAGATTATAAAGACTTTGGGGGAGACTTGCCCAGCAATGGAACAAAATACATTGGAAACATATTTTTATTTCAAAACACAGAATACAAAGTCCACCTTTTTCAATAAGTATATTTTTATTGAGAAGATACCTTGTAAGTACCTACCTCTAGGTATACCTACCTAGGTGATTCTTAGGTAGGTAGATACTTATGACAATAATAAAACTAAACTCCACCAAATATTAAAAGTACCTACCACATTTACAAAATTGTAGACTATTCGCAGGCAGCTTTTGCTTATTTGAAATATTTTCTTGTTACTTATCTATTTACCTACTTACTTAAAAATAAATAAATAAAAACATACAACTGAATTGAGAACCTCCTCCATTTTTGAAGTCGGTTAAAAATACAACCGAATGAGAACCTTCTCCTTTTTTGTCGGTAAAAAAATAGTTTCGTCATTGTTTTTGTCTCATTGAGAAAGTGATGTTACATTCTATAGTGACGCATTCAGAAGTTGTTTTGTATATATCCAGGTCCTTTGGGGTTGATGCAGATCTGCAGCGCCTGCGTCTCCTGGCTGCTTTCAGAGGTGCTGTTGCTTCGCGCCGAATTGTTTGGATACCACTTGTTTGTGTATTGAGAGAATCTGTAAGATTTTTATTAAAAAAATATCACGGAGAGTTGATAGATGAAGAAGGTCCAAACTAGTTTTTCGAAAGTCTATGAGGGGGCCGGTGTAGCTTAGCAGGCTGTTCAAATGGTATGGTTTGAAAATAAGCTCATGAATGACATGGTAGACCTCGTCTGCTCAGATCTCGGTAGAGACAATAGTAAACTACCCTACTTATACTAAGGCTTCAGGCTCAATATTGTCATACCTACTCTAAAAGAGAGGTATAGTCAAAGATTTTTTATATGCATTCAGATTTTTTCCGCACAACAGTACATTCTCTTTTAGCGATAAGACCGCCCATTGCACATTTTCAATTGTTAATTTTTTCCGTAATCTTCTTTTTTCTTTTATTAGTTTGTAAGGTGTACGATTAAAGAGTTTTTCATTCATGCATTCATACGCAATCGTTTGTTGCACCTATCTTCATAGGGATAAAAATCCGTTGTGCGTGTTGTACCCAGGCTCTAAGCACTATATTTAAAATATAGTACTCACTGCTTTTCCAGTTTCCTCAAGACCTTTTTCTTGCACACGAAGATGAGGAAAATGGATACTCCGATGAGGATGTTGTAGAAGTCAGAGATGAACCACAGGCGGAACCCAGGTACCAGGAAGCTCACCACCTCCAGGACCCAGTTCAGGCCCATCACGACTGATAACTTCAGGTAAACTAGGAATCTAACAAAGAAAATAAGATCATTTTAATAAAATTGTAATAAGGGATAAACGACAATAATTTATTAAAAAAATAGAAAACCCGATTTCAATTTGACTACCTTCCGGCTTCATCATCAGAGGATGATGATAATGTCACTGTGAAAGCTCTAGTGACCGTAAACACTACCAAAAAGTCACAGGAAAGCAAATTACACAATTTCGTGTGTACGTCGATGGCATATTTTGTTCCAGTTATTTTGATTTAAAAGTTAAACTACTGAACTGATTTTGATGAAACTTTTATGGGACCAATCTGAAAGTAGCTCCTTTCAGATAAAAAAATATTTTTTCAAATCGGTTTATATATGAAGAAGTTCTGAGGTAACAAACATTAAATAAATAAAACAACTGAATTGAGAACCTCCGTTTTTGAACACCTAAAGTAATTTTGTGGGCATCATGCTATGTATCAAACCTTTGTCGGTGGTTGCGATGTGCCGCCGGCGTGCCGGCTGCGGCCGAGTCGAGCACAGAAGTGCCGCGGCTGAGACGCCAGATGTTGAACGCCGTCATCAGGTAGAACAGCCAGTTAGCGCAGATCAGGATCAACATTGGCATGTATAGGTACAACAGTTTCTCACCACCTTTTTAAACATAAATTATGTCAAAAGTATGTTTCTGCCCAAAATGAGTCATACTATCCGATACATCGTAGGTACTTCTTAGGCAGTTTGGAAATTAGCCTTTCTGATCATAACGTTAAAAAACTTTTGATTAAGATCTGAGCTAGGTACATGTGTTTTTTCAACAGCTGATTTTTTTTATTCTGATCCTTCTACTAATATTAGATGTTTGTGTTTCAATCACACTGCAACTACTAGTCTGATTCGGATGAAACTTGGAATACCTATTTAAAGTTTGAAACCTGGATACATTTTATCTCGGAAAACTATCAGGATCAAATGGGACGCGGACGAAATCGTAGACGGAGTCAAGTAGAATCTAAATCAGTTTCAAAATTTTATTACTTTTAACAACTTAAGTATCTAGGTAGGTACCTATAAATTATTGGTAGAGATGTTAATTATATACCTTCATATTTAAGTATAGAACAGTTACCTTCAATAAAACAGCCGACACCTGGTAGATTGGGGGTGATGAACCACGGCATATCATCAAACACATCAGTTGTGTTCACCCAATTCAGCATGAGCGTCATCACCAGCGGGAGTCCCCACGCGTAGATGGAGTACATCATGTACTTGAAAGGTTTCCCACGACGATGGATTGGACGAGCCTTCGCGTAACCTCTGAAATAACATACTTTTACATTATAGACAAACGTTTGACCGCAAAGTTTAAAGTTTACCGCTAAAAGTTTCAAGGAAGCTGCCCTGAAAAGAAGAACCTGGCGGGAAATGCATACATTACGCCGCAAGAGCACAGCTCTTAAGTTAGAAGAAGAAGAAGTTTGACCGCAATCTCACCTGCTAGTAAGTGACGGCACATTCGCCTAGAAGAAACTTTATTCTCTCTCCTCTTGAAAACATTTAAATAAAAGTAAAATTAATCTACAGTTTTATCTTACTTTATATTAAGGCTTATCACCGCAAAAATTTAGGGTAAGTAGGTATGTTTGTCTGTCAGAACTAGTAATAAAAGGTACAAGTAGCCACAACGGATCATTGCCCCTCTGAAATATATGCCAACAGAAAATGCGCAAATTGCACCTAACTTCAGAGGGATAAAGATCCGCTGTATGTATTGTACCACAGGTGGAATATTTTATAGGTATCTAGTATATTTACCTGAATGTCCACCAGATATCGTAAGACATAATGGTCATCCAGCAAAAGCTCGCCAAGAAGAAGTAGTAAATAGACAGCGCTGAAAAAAATATACAGTTTTAGGAGTACCTAGGTACACTTACAAAACCATACCTAATTAAACCAGTAAATAAAATGGTAATGAATAAAACTCACTCAATCTATAACAGGCATCAACATTGAATTCCATGAATCTGATGATGGCCAGTTGCAGAAGAGCCAACAATAGACTCGCCACGTAGGCCATGAGGATGAGGCCGCAGAGGTTCCGTAGTTCAGGCAGTAAGGCGTACACTACCAGGACTACTATCAGGAAACAACAGGAGATTACCATTGCTGCGAACAAATTCATGGTTCAATTCAAATCCGTTCTCTACCGTGCGTTTCCAAGTCTGTGGTGGCCAAGCGACATGGGGTCGAAAATGAAGTTAGCCCTCTATAAATAAATAAATAAATAAATAAATAAAATAAATATTCATGGACATTTCACACGACGCCCTCTAGTCCCAAACTAAGCAAAGCTTGTAATATGGGAACTAGATGCTGATAGAATACTTATACTTTTTTTTTGTAAATACATTATAATACATAGTAACACCCAGACATCATCATTTAAAATCATTTAATCATTTATCATCTATCATTTTTAAATCTTTATAACTTTTTGTTAGTTATAGTAGTCACAACAGATCTTTGTTCCTCTGAAGTATCTGCGGTGATTCTAGACCGATAGACTTTTTTATCACGATAGATATATCCCCCAAAACCTGTTAAAAACTATGGAGTTTTGACAGTTCTTGGGATATATATCTATCGTGATAAAATGTCTATCGGTCTAGAATCGCCCCCCTGAACCTATAATATTTTTGGCTCGAATCGGAGGTTAGCGATTTTTTCCGCTATAGGACCTACATGCGCAATCGTTTGTTGCACCTAACTTCAGAGGGGTAACGATTCGTTGGGTGTACTGTAATATTTAAAACGTGATCAATATGATCCTGGCGAACACAATTTTGCCAAAATATCGAAGAGCAATAAAAAACCCGTATTCTGATAAAGAAATCGTTATTCAATCATACATTTGAGTAGAGATTTTCATACAAAAATCAGTGCTTGAACAGTAAATGCGAATATACGGATGAAACTCAGAATCATGGCATAGTTTTTGTATAATAAGATAAGTAGGTGCCTAACAACTATATGTGTAAAAAAATATTTACCGGTAGTCAAGTAAGCGTCTTTTGAGTCCTGGGTTTGGGGCATGATCCTCACCCAAAACCCTGGCAGTGTCATACCATATTTATTCGTGTAAAAGTCCACACAGAAGTTCTGACGGCCTACCATAGTCCATCGATTATATGAATGGGGCAACTCAAGATAGATGAAACCATCCTGAAACAATTTAATTTTACAGAAACTTAAAAACCCTGTAAATTACCATAGATTCCTCCAAAGAGCTGATGAATATCTTTATAACTTGGAAACGGCTGCACCAATTTCAACATAACTAAAAATTATTCCAGATAAACCTTACAAAATGTGCTTACAAAGTACCACTTTCGTATTGGACCCTTCTGTTTAAAGCTACGAGGCCACAGACAAACAGATACGTTTATCGATTAGATTAGTTTCCATAATCGGCAATTTTTTGGTTGTTGTTCATTGTAGAAGACCTCCGCTTACCTCCAATTCAACCCAAAAATCGGTTCTGCATACCTAACTACTTTAGCGGGACAAAATTCCGTTCTGAGTATTGTACCTACCTAGCTGTTCCAATTACGTATAATTTGTGTGTATGTTTTACTAGATAAATTCAAATAACAGGATATATTTTACAAATAATAATTATTCTTTAAGTAAGCGCATTGTTTTGTTGATGAATAATTAATTAAACACAAAAAGTAGGTTGGTGATGTGATGTGTGAGTGACACATCACAATGATAAAACTTAAACAGAGGTTACAAATACTTATTTAAGTATAAAAACCAATTCCAAGGAACCGAGGTTTACTAAGAAATAACATGCTTTAGCAAAACAATACAGATTTATTCCAGAAATGGCTCATGGATTTATTTATTTAGCTATGACGAGCGTCATCATGCTCTGAAAAATTAACGGTAAAATTGTTGTTAGACGTATGCGTAAGCACACGTTTTAGTTAACTTGTAGTTAACTTTTTAGTCAACATACACTGCGGTAAATCCACACAATTGAGCAGGGTAAAAAGAGGATAGTTATAAGTTTGAGGTATTAGGATGTTACCGTCTGTATGTCGGTCTATGGCCTTGTAGTATCGATCCGAAACAATAAGAGATTTTTTTTCAACGCTTTTTATTATGAGATGGTTTTTGGTAAAATCGATACAGCATTTTCAAGTTCTGTGGATCATCAGCTCTGAACATCGGTTTTGAAAGGATTCCAGACATTGTAGTTTAGTTATCATTATTATCATCAGCTTATCGAAGTCCAATGCTAGATTATCCAATGCTAGAAGTTCCCACAATGTCTAGAAAGAACTATTTTGGACTCACTCATGCGTCCGATTTTCAGGATTTTTAACTTTTTAACCGACTCCAAAAAAGGAAGAGGTTCTCAATTCGGTTGTATTTTTTTTTCTAAAAGGATATAAGTACTTCCGTATACTTCCAGGTTGGTCCCATTTCATTTTCACGAAAATCGGTTCAGTAGTTTGGGTTACAAGTAGAAATAACTGAAAAAAATATGCCAACCACGTGCACGAAATGGCGTATTTTGCTTTCCTGTGACTTTTAAGTGGTGTTTATAGTCACTAGAACATTCCTAATGAACTGTCATCATCATCATCATCATCATCTGATAATGAAGCTGGTAGTGGAATTGAAGTCGGTTTTTCTAGTTTTTAAAACTAGTAAATTATTTTAAAACACTCACCTCCAATAGATACACATTGAATAATGGCAGAACCGCAGTATTATTGGACACTGCGTGAAACACTTCATCTGTTTTAAACTTATTTGGCACGATTTTGAAAACATCATCAAATAATTTATCACTTATCTCCATTTCTCCGTTGAATTTATAAATCGGTATATCTGAGAGGTTCAGACTTATACCAGTAGGGGCGTCAACACATATTTTTGTGACCCCAGCCCGTCGACCTACTATCTGATTATTAGAACAGCACTTGTTCAACATCGGCAACCCTACAGACGAATCACATTGAGTTTTTATAACTAATACTAAAATAAAAATTATGGTAAACAGTTTCATTCTGAACGTCTGATCTTTATGGAGCTTATTTCTGGATTACTTTTAGAACTTACAGGAAAATGTCACAGCTAAGTGTTTTATCTATATTTTACGGTCAAAGTGATAAATGCGGTTAGTATGAATAATTACCGGTAATTATTAATACCGGCGGTCTAAAAACTTCGTCACCAGAGTTGGCCACGAACGAACTATTAATAAAATTAGTCAAAGTGGTAAATACCAAGAGGTTTACTTATTACTACTATTACTTTATTATTTATTATTATTTTTACCGGTTATCCTAATCCTGCTAATATTATAAATATGAAAATTTAGGTGTTTGGATGTTTGTGTTCCAATCACGCTGCAACTACTGGTTCGATTTGGATGCAACTTGAAATATAATTATAGTTGTCTAACCAGATATAGACATTATTATTTACAACCAAAACATAATTTTTTAGAGCAGATTAAATAGGTACCTAAATCTAAATAAAACAATTAAAAAAACAAAGACGTATTTTATTATAGTTACATTTTCTGAAGTATTAGACGTGTCATAAGACTTAATATTAACTAAAAATATTGTATATCACAGGTCTAATTATCTTCTAGAAAAAAAAGTGAAAACTTTTTAACTCGTCTTTCTTATTTCCGGTTATTATTAATAATTAACGTTTAATCACTTTGACTGTAACATAGGTACTCATTGGGTTCTGTAGAAGAAGTTGTTCTGAAAAAGAGTGGTCAACAGTTGGTTAGGTTAGTATATTTGATAGGAACGGAATAATTATGACCATTTCTTAGAATTAAATCAATAATTAATTCTAAGTACTTCAAGTATCTATATAAATGTATTGCTTTTACGTCACCAATAAGTGTGCACTTCGACCTCTTACTAGGCAGGAAAATACTTATAAATGTATTTATACTATAAGTAAGTCGTATAGTAGCTTTATAGCTACTATACGACTTACTTATAGTAGCTACTTAAAATTAAATAAGGTTTTTTTGGTATCATGTTTTTATTTACTTTATAACCTAAACTCTACGTAAAGTATTATTTTAATATTAATTAATATTAATGGTGGCATAAACGCATTTATTCACAAAGAAAATTACGACTAATACAGAATTTATAATATATACAAAATACATAATAATGAGTTGGGCTATCTACAAACCGTTGCAAACGATTTATAGATAGCTCAACTGATAAATATATTAATAATATATTAATTAAATCAAATTGTATATTAATATATAATTTAGGATTTTCCCATCCTACTCACTACAGGGATAAACCTGGTGGGGGCGGGAAAAGCCCCAACTAATATATTTAAAAATGAATACAGAGAAGAATATTTCTATTTTGACAAGTTTAAAGTAGAGACAGAAATATTTTAAACTGATGGTTTGCGTTGAAATAGGCACTTACTGATAAATAAATCGATGAAAAGTGTATAATTTTCGTAGACCCTCTACGCCGTAGATGATCTACGGACTATGTATCTTACTGGACATCCTACCCAATTAAAATGTAAGTAAAATAGCCATTTATTCTACTAATCTTATTAAATTGCATAAATTCTTTAGATTAAAAATGTCATGCATTACTAACTTATAAATTATTAATTAAACTTATTCTTAAATTAATAATTTTATGCACTTATATATTTATTATTATGAGTAATAAAATTTATTTACACATCATTGTCAATAGTAGTCGCCGTTCTGGCTATAAAAAACTCAGTCTACGAGTATTTTTTTTTCACAATATGAAAAACTTAGTTTAAAATCAAACCGATTTTTTTTTCACAATTGACACAAATTGTATAGAGCCCATGGGCTCCAATTTTTCCCCAGACTCATGTCATTTAATGTCATTTCCATACAATTTAATTCGTTTTATATTCTCTAGCGGCAACTTGGCAGGATTCACCTCGAATAAATGTGACTATCGTAAACGTATCGTAACGGTATCCGAAATACACTGCGCGGTGACGCTGCAAAGTTCAGCAGCTGAGCTAGCGTAGACGCGCAGTGAGACTCGAATACATTTGTTTAGTTAGATTTACATTTAAAAGTCATTTCTAATGGATCTAGGTCCGTTCGGGTTGATGCAGATCTGCAATGTCATCGTCTCCTGGCTACTTCCAGAATTGGTGTTGCTGCTTATCGAATTGTTGGAGTACCATTTCAGGTTGTCTGTGTATTGCAAGTACCTGTAACATGAAATTATATTGAAAAGGAAATATGGCCACGAAACAACCATGGCATGAATGGCACGGTGATCAACCTCAACCTCTGGGGATCATTCAAAGAGATGAATTATATCGGTTAATATTCACTAAATTGTGAATCAGGTTTTATAAACCATCAGCTTTTATAAACCATCAGCTTTTATAAACCATTTAATAAAACTGAACTGAGTAGTTTTCTCGTGATCCTATTATTTTGTCCTATTGATGGAACCACGATTGATATACACGAGTGACAGGCGTCACAGCTCAGTCGGTAATGGCTCTGCCTTCCGTGCTGTGGGTCGTGGGTTCGATCCCCACCGAGAACAAACATTTGTGCGTGGAAAACATAGATGTTTGTTCTATGTCTGGGTGTTACTATGTATAATAAGTATGTATTTACAAAAAAAAAAGTATACAAGTATTCTATCAGCCATCTAGTTCCTATATCACAAGCTTTGCTTAGTTTGGGACTAGAGGGCGTTGTGTGTAAAGTCCATGAATTATTTATATAATTTCTCGTGGTAAGTATTACATGGTATTACTTACAAAGTGGTAACGTCGCCAGCCTTTTGGACACTCTGCCTGTGATTTGAGATGTGTTTTCTATTTTGTTCGTTTAGTTTGTAGCTAGTTAGTTTTATAATCATTTTAGACAACTGCCCCCGTATGCCAATCTTTTGCTGTCAAGTTATATTTCACTGCCCAGTGTAATTTTTTCAGGTCATTCTTTTTAGACACTTGACAGCAAAATATTTTTTTCATTTATTTAGTGCACATTATTTCTAAAGAATGTACCCTAATATGATTACAATCTAGCCACAACGTGGGCTAATAAGTAATTTAAAATTAACTTAAATTGCTAGAATTGCTTAATCTAAGAACGTGTTCATTAACACGTTTCTTATTGTCTCTATTTAAGATTTAAGGGAAGACACTGTGTTCATGTGTTCTTTAGTTTGTTTTCACTGAATTTCACTTATTTATTACACTAACTCAAAAGGTTTTTTCCTTTTGAGCCTTCTTATTAAGTCCGTATTATCAAGGAGCTGGATGGCCTCGACGTTAACATGATGATGAAGCCTTAGTTCATGTGCTTCTGCGTATTTTTGAAAAACACTAGCGACGAACTCGATTTTGAGATCCTGGTGGAGATCGTCATTTCTGATGTACCACGGGGCGTTCACTATTCCCCTCAGCACTTTATTCTGGAATCGCTGGATGATTTGAACATTGCTCTTTCTGGTACAGCCCCAGAGCTGTATACCATAAGTCCATACTGGTGTAAAGACTTGTTTGTAAAGTAAGATTTTGTTGCATACTGTTACAGGGGAATTTCTTCCAAGCAACCAGTACATTCTCTTGTATCTTAGTTCTAACTCGACTTTTTTATTCTTGACGTGAGCTTTCCAGCGTAGCTTCGCGTCAAGCGTCATGCCCAAATATTTTGCCGTATTTTCATACGGGATGAGCTTCTTGTTGATAGAGATGGGATGATAGTCATCTTTTTTTGTTACTTAGTGCTTAGTAAAGTGTGTTTTTGATATAAGATACACATCTACGTATTAATTATTGCTTGGCCTTGTAAATAGCGGGCTTAGTGCTATTTTCAATTTTTTTCAGACGCTCATCGAAGGATGTCATAAACCTTAGTATTTCATCCAGCTTACTATCTGATTTTGTAGTCTGCTCGTTACAATGATTAGCGATTGTATGTTTAGCAGCCGCTTGTGCGTAGGACACATTTTTGTGAGTGGTGCTAGTGGCCCTTGCACCACGGCTTTGATGGTTAGTTATTGGAGTTTTGTCACTTATCAGCGTTCCAGTGACTTTTTGTGGCTGCCCGGCTAGTGGTTTCTTAACTGCCTTGCTTCTTATTTTTTGAATTTCTTTGGCGATCATGCAACCTCTGTAGTTAGCCGGATGTGCTTCTCCGCAATGAACACATTTTGGCTTGTCTTCTGCTGGTTTTTTGCAGTCTATAGTTAGGTGCTTCCCTATGCATTTAACACACCTTGGTTCTTTGGCACAATATTTTTGTGTATGCCCATAGGCCTGACATCTCTTACATTGAGGGACCAGTTTTGTAGACTTGAGCGGTTGGATATCTACCATGCACCCAAGTATATATTTGATATCATACACAAATCAAATCATTCAAATATGCGCGAAAACACATCAAATGACGTCATAATGTCACTATTTAGTCACAGAATAACTATGAGTTAGTATGAACTGACCATGATTTAAAACTTTGCAGTTCAACTTTGCAGTTCAACTTTGATTGGCATACTCCTGCTGTATTGTATATTAATATTATGTATATAAGGTAGTATATATAATTATTGAACTCACTGCTTTTTCAGTCTCCTCAAAACCTTTTTCTTGCACACAAAGATGAGGAATATGAATACTCCAACGAGCATATTGTAGAAGTCAGAAATGAACCATAGCCCGAACTGAGGCACCAGGAAGCTCACCACCTCCAGGACCCAGTTCAGCCCCATCACGACTGATAGCTTCAGGTAAACCAGGAATCTGGAATTTACAGATGTAAATAACCTTAGATTATTACGAGATAGGTATAAAATCGGGACTCGTGCCATCTCATTTTGACTGAATCGGATAAAACTGTTTACAGTACGCACAACGGATCTTTATCCCGTTGAAGTTAGGTGCAAGAAACGATTGCGCATGTAGGTACTGTTGTGCGGAAAAAATCACTTACCTACCTCCAATTCGACCAAAAATGAGTTCTGCGCAGATATTTTCATCAGAAGGATAAAGATCCATTGTGACTAGTATACTTAGCTTTAACTAAAAATCAATGGAGGATGGACCATTTAAAACAATTAGATACTTAGTGCGGCTTGCACCAGAATCACTAAACGTGTTTAACAGCTAAATCAATTTAAATCTGACGTATTTGTATGACTTGACAACTCGCTAAATACTATTTAAGAGTTAAACGCGTTTAGCGATTCTGGTGCAAGCCGCCCTTAGTAATAATATTTTGAAAGGTGCATTCCACACGGTGTAAATAAACTGCAGTTAGAAACTTGAACGAAGCTCCTAGTGTCAACTTGGGCAGATCAGCGTTGTATGATTGTTAGAGCATAACTATCGAACCGCTTATCCCGATCTTTATAGAACACTAGCTTTCGCCCGCGACTTCGTCCGCGTCCCGTTCGATACTGTTGATTTTACGGGGTAAAAAGTAGCCTATGTGTTAATCCAGGCTACGAATTATATGTATTCCAAGTTTCATACAAATCAGACCCGTAGTTTTTGCGTGAAAGAGGAACAAACATCCACACATCCATACAATCTTTCGCGTTTATAATACTAATAAGAGTATGATGGTGGGTCTACGGGTAGTACTCTGCACTATGTACCTTTGTCGGTGGTTGCGATGTGCAGCCGGCGTGCCTGCTGCGGTCGAGTCCAACACAGAAGTGCCGCGGCTGAGACGCCAGATGTTGAACGCCGTCATCAGGTAGAACAGCCAGTTAGCGCAGATCAGGATCAACATTGGCATGTATAGGTACAACAGTTTCTCACCACCTGTTGGCAGATGAGATGACCTTCCAACATTTTTGCGATTCCCGAAAAGGGTGAATAAGTTTTAAAGTGCCTTCTTTAGAATAAGACCAAATTGTAACACTTATTTCGGAAAATAAACGTATCTTGTATCTTCTTTTGTGTGCTTGTTCGCGACATAGACACCGTAGCGACCAGTAGTGATAAAGTAAGTTTGATGCTATCACAAATATTGGTAAATAACTATAATTTACTGTGATTTCTTTCACTCTTTTATATTTTCAGACTACAGATGACACATAATCTAAGTTTATATGCGCAATGCCAGTGCTCTCAAACGGTGAAGGAAAACATCGTGACCTTGTCTTTCTTGTGAATAGGCCGATAAAGCTGAGAGCCTGGGGAGGTACTGGGCAAGCGTACTCCATCTATGTAAATCACGTCCCGGGCACACTGCAGCGTCCCGTGCATAAGAACATGGGTAAAAGTGGCTTCTGACGCTGTATAAATCATCTAGATTAGAAACAAAAGCCTGATTACTAATCTTATTGAATTTTTACGACGCATGGTTAGAATAGTCTGAAGTAATCATGAGTATTTTAAAATCAGTAGGTAGCTTCTTGATAAGAAACACTGAGCGAATTCTTTGAGAAGCTTGGCCTAAACAGAACCCGTCAAGCTTCTCAAAGAATCCGTGTTTCACTACCAATCAGCGCACACTGGTGTGCTGGGTGTCAGACGTTTTACACCGGCTTTATACACTGTAACCTCGTACTAGATCCTCGATCTCTTTTTATTCTTACATAAGTATTTCAAGTAAGATATAATACGTAACCTTTTTTATTTTGTTATCGGGGAGAAATCTGCACACAGACATCTTACCACACTCAGGGATGCGGCAAGGTAGTGTGAGGATGGCGAACATTCGCCGACTCACTAAAACCACCCCGGTGGCCGGCCTCTCTGCATGTCAAGGGGCCCCGGGTCCTCTAAAGACCTACGCCGGGACCCCTATCGCAGTTTGCCTGAGCACATCCCGGGAATGCCATCCATTGACACCCCCGTGCTCACGTCGACACCTGCCACCAAGTGTCGCCGCCATCCCGGGATCTGCGTACCGACCGACCGGAGCCCTAACTCCAACCGATCACAGACCCGAAAAGGCTCCTGTATGGCAGGAGCTACCACTCACCCCCTCTCGGGGCGGACAGCGCAGGGCCACTGAAAACAGCAACCCCCCGCCGTCTCCTTCCCGAGCGCATCAGTCCCACCGAGAGCGCTCTGCGGCCTCCCGACATTATGCGGCAGCGCAGTGATCTGTCGTGCCCCTCAAACGCACGATTGATACACTATGGCCGCCACATGCCGTCCGAAATGGAGAGCTGCGAGGCGGTGTTATGTAGTGAGGTCTACAAACGACCGCCTCATCGCCCCCGGTGTTACGCCGCGGATAATTTTTTAGAGAGGTTTTCTTCCTCGCAGCCCGGGAGGTGAAGCCAAGACCCTCAGTCCCGCATGAGTGAACACACGGGTTTCCGAGCTCTGGACGCTGGCAAAGGAGAACCTCTCTCCAGTGCCTACTCGTTGGCAGTGTGAGTGCACGCCGAGCACGCCCTATCTTCGTCCACTGCGCCCTCTGCTCATCAGAGGGACGCGCGGAGAAGTCACCTCCCTGACAGGCTATTGGTTATCCGAGAGTAATATCCGAATTGAACTTTGGGTTCTGGACAATCCAGAAATTAGTCTCGGACGTAACAGGGTACACCGTCCTGTTGAACTGCCGCTCGCTCGGGACATGCCACCAAGGTTGCCACGAAGGCACTAGGGCCAAGCCCGCCCGAGATATCCCGAGAGATCAACGGAACCAAATGGATCTTGATCATTGGGTCTACAGAAAGTAAAAGTTCTTCTTAGAGCCAAATCACTAAAATTGGATCTAAAGACAAAAGGTATTCTCACTGGAACAAAATCAATTTGATCATTGGATCTACAGATGATAAAAGTTCTTGTTAGAACCAAATTATCAGAAATGGATCTAAAGAGAAAAAGTTTTCTCAATGGAATCAAATGGATCTTGATCACTGGATCTACAGAGAGTAAACGAACAGTTCAACAAGCGCTCGAGAGGGTTGCCTGCCGTCGTACCCCATAATACGTAACCTAGGTTAACATAACAGGCAAATTGCTACGTTTTTTGTTATTGTGGTTAACATCGCTTACGTGTCATTGTTATTAATTAAATAATTAGCCAGCTATATTATGTATCTATTTTCAAATAAACATAATTGTAACAAAGCTGCAAGTAGTTATTCATAGATAATGAGATACATAGCGTTCATTCGTATATCAGGTCTTTGTATCCAATCTAGATGATTTATACAGCGTCAGGAGCTACTTTTTACCCATGCCCGTATGAACGGGACGCTGCAGGGCCTGGGACATGATTTAGATGGAGTACGCTTGCCCAGCACCTCTCCAGGCTCTCAACTTTATCGGCCTACCACAGGAAGAACAAGGTCAATACGTCACGATGTCACGATGTGTCACGATGTTTTCTTTCACAGTTTGAGAGCACTGACATTGACACATCAATTTTCCGAGTAAACCCATAGGTGTAGGTACGACCGAATTTGAACCCACGACCTTAGAATCGGAAGGCGAAGGCGCTACTACTAGATCACGGGTGCTCTCGTATATTACCTGCTATGAAACAGCCTGCAGCTGGCAGGTTGGGCTTGATGAACCACGGCTTGTGACTGAGATCTGTGCTGTTAATACGATCCAGCATGATCGTCATTGCTAGAGGCAGTCCCCACGCATAGATGGAGTACATCATGAACTTGAAGGGCTTTCCACGACGGTGGATCGGACGGGCCTTCGCGTAACCTCTGAAATTTAAACAAATAATTTAACTGAGAGTATCACCAGACGTACGGAGACGCGGCATCCATACATGGTTGACATGCCACCTGAAACTACCACCTACGCTCATTCCAAACAGTGGAAGTCTCTGCCGGTATCTCTGTTTCCGAACAATAAATAAATAAATAAATATTCATGGACTTCACACACAACGCCCTCTAGTCCCAAACTGAGCAAAGCTTGTGATATGGGAACTAGATGGCTGATAGAATACTTATATACTTTTTTTTGTAAATACATACTTATAATTATATAGTAACACCCAGACATAGAAAACAAACATCTATGTTTTTCACGCACAAATGTTTGTTCTTGGTGGGGATCTAACCCACGACCCACAGCACGGAAGGCAGAGCTATTACCGACTGAGCTGTGACGCCTGTCAAACACTTACAATTTGTATGTTTTCAAGGGGAGAGTGAATAGGTTTCTTCTAGGCAAATGTGCTATATCGTCGACCGCATCGTCACTACCATGGTGAGATTGCGGTCAAACGTTTGTTTAAAATGTATAAAAAAAATTAAGTACCTAAGTACTAATGTAATTAATTGTTTGTCACTAACGTAATGTAATTAAGTTGTTTTTCGTCTGTCATTACCGTACGTGAGCTATTACTACTATAGTATTATCTGTGCTTACCTGAATGTCCACCAGATATCGTAAGACATAACGTTCATCCAGCAAAAGCTTGCCAAGAAGAAGTAGTAAATAAGGTAACGGCACCTGTTTCCGTGGTATTTTCGCTAAAACTCGTAAGGATATCAAATATTAAGCATTTACTGTACCTTTCTGAAGGTTCGGTTTCTGTTATCAGAAGCTCTAGTGTTTTTACTTCAGGAAACTACTTAAGTTTTGACGGTCCGACCTATATTTCTATTTGAAATTAAATAAAATGTAAACCAAGTCAAAATCGCCCAATTCCGAGGCAAAAATCCGTATTCCGTGGTATTTGGTACCTAATTGCGTGGTATGACAAATGTATACGAAACGACAGTAACAAACTGATAAAATAATGTTACAAAGATTAACTTGATTGTTCTCTAGGAATACAGGTCACTTGGTAGTACTATTATTATTTCATAAATTAATGCTATTAATATTATAAATGTAAAAGTTTTTAAATACCTCTTTGGATGTTTGTAACTCAACCTCTCACACGTCAGCGGTATCAAAATTGCTAATATCTTCATCCTGTGATTGCAAACCCGGATAAATACACAAAGTGCTGATAACGGGAAAATCTCCCCATGTGATAAGTTAAAAAAATACTTTTACTGTTTCCTAAGCACACAAACACATACACACACACATTACACATTAACACATTATTATAGTATTCCACATTTTAAATACGACATTTCGCGAAGAAATAAAACCAAGCGTGCAAATGGTACAAATATCAGGGCAAGACTGAAGCGTGGTCGATGCGTGCAAGGCAAATGAGTGTCGGTGCCGACAAAGGAAACACCGCCAAAGACGCCGGCAGCGCGTCAAAGACACCGCCGCCACGCGTCGCTACCAGGCGGTGCCTTTGACACTTTTGTCACTCGTGCCGCCGTCGCCGCAGTGCGATTCGAAAGGCGGCTTTGCTTTGACGGCATTTACAAAGAGTGTCGCCCAACCCACAGCTGTGGAGACTACAAAATCATGTTTCCTAATTTTCAGTACCTACTAAAAGCCAAAATTTTTATATACCTATCATTCTTAATGTTAGCTGATGCCAAATTGTTGAAACTTTTGTTAAAGATTAACTTTTTAATAAAATATGCAGCCAAATGTGTGGAAAATAAATATTTTCGTAACATAATTTTCTATACAACCAATAAACAAAATACATAAGTAGGGTACTTTTGATGTGTTATAACTCGTAAAAATAATTAAAAAGTATACCTTGAAATAAGGTTTTAGTCTCAATCGACTATTTGATTTGTCAAATCTATCTTTAAAATCACAAAAACCTAATTCCAGTTTGTGAAATTCAAAAATAAAAATAGGTCTTTCAAATTGCTATTCCGAGGTATATTTTTCACATACCTCGGATTTAGCTACTAGGTGAAATATTTGACCCCTTATGCCGTGGTTTTTTCAATATGTAATTTTACCTCGTTATGATTAAAAAACCACTTAAACATGTATTACATACGGTAAAGAATATACTTCTTTCAATAATTTAACACTAAAAATTAAAACCTAGAACAAAAAAAAAACAAAATAAGCCTTATTTAAAAAAGCTTGCTACTCTCGTGCACAGAGGCAAAAACGTATGAGAGTGCACTCGGACCAGCCACCGCTGCGAGTTTAGCCAATTATTTTGGAATGTAAGCCCGTTCTAAGTCTCGTTTTTAGATTTATATACTAAAAAATATATTTCTTAATAACAAATAACTTTTGCAACAAAAAAGAACCTAAGAATCAGAAGTAAATGCTGTTTTTCTAAATACCACGGAGAAAGGTGCCACTTTTGGAATACCACGGATTTGGGTGCCTTTACCTTAGACAGCGCTGAAATAAAATAAAACCGTTAAATTTTATACCGAACTAGAGGTTTTAGTGCCGGTGCAATTACAGGCACATGATGCTTAATACCTCAGAGTGATGGACGCAGTGAAATTCATCACCCAACAAATTCTCAATGGACGTGCACAGTATGTCAATGAATTCAAATTCAAATTGTTTATTTTAGATAGACATTAACATTACAGAGGTCCAAGGCGATAACGCTATTACATTATTTAAAACTAAAACGGTACACCGGTATTATACCTATTATAATTATATTTAACAATACAAATAAAGAGATAAAAAACTTCAACTTTAGGAACCCTAACATGATGAGAAAAACGAACATTATAAATGAGCTTTAATGTCTCCTTCATAATATTTCTAATAATATTAATAACTTTCTCAACTAGCATACGGTTTATTAATAATATAATATAATATTAATATATAATAATATTTATAATATTTTTTTTTTAAAAAGTATATAAGTATTCTATCAGGATCTAGTTCCCATATTACAAGCTTTGCTTAGTTTGGGATTACAGGGCGTTGTGTGAAATGTAAATGAATATTTTTTTTTTTATTTCAAAATGGTTTTAAAAAAAAAAATTTATACAGTCGTCAAACACGTCCGTCCGTCTCAGGATTGAGCTTGAGAATAACGTTGAGATGGAACTGCGCTCTGTAGAGCGGTGATTGTTATAGATAAAAAATGAAAAAGGAATAAACTCACTTAATCTATAACAGGGTGTATCCTCGAAGGTGTCTTCCCTGATGATAACCAGAAGCAGGAGAGCAGCTAGTAGACTCGCCACGTAAGCCATGAGGATGAGGCCGCAGAGATTCTGTAGCTCAGGCAGGAAGACGTACACCAGCAGTACTACTATTAGGAAGCTGCAGGAGATGCTCATTGCTGTGAACAAATTGGGTGCGTGTAGTAATTAGCACCTCAGGCGTGCGATTACAAACTGCGGTCTTAAGAGTCCGTATTAAAATTTGACGACGTCAAGTTTAGGCATTTATGAATACGCGACGCGGTGCGCTACGCGTTTGCGACGCGCAAAGGACAAACGAATTTGATCTTTCGACATGTTCGTTCACTGGATGAGTACGATTGATTTGTAGTCTAATTACTAAGTTAGTATGTGGTAGGTACCTATCTCCACGTGACGTGTGTAGAACAGCTGTACGAATTGTAATAAAAAGATTGTACAAAATAAAATAAATATTGCAACCCCTCTATTATGCAGAAAATAAAATAAATATAGCAACCCCTCTATATAATTTTTTTATTGACCTAACAGTATTTATAATTCCAGTTTAATGCCCCCTCTTCTCCTCTCAGAGATATTGTAGCAGAATTCGACCTCCATTATTTGGAGCCATTCGAATCGAAACATGAATTTTGCCAAAATAAAGGAACATTTTGACTCTGACAGAATTTATCTCCACTACTACGTTTTCGAATCCAGGACAGCGTACTTTACTTTTTAGAGTAAAATGATACAGGTGTCGATTTCGAAATATTTTGGGATGCTGATTACGGAAATAGTATCCATTTTGAAATCCAAGATGGCGAACATTGTTTTTTTTTGAGAAATTAGATATGGGTGTCGTTTTCGGGATATTTTGGGGTGCTGATTACGGAAATGGTATCCATTTTGAAATCCAAGATGGCTGACATCGGTTTTTTTGAGAAAATAGATATGGGTGTCGTTTTCGGGATATTTTGGAGTGCTGATTACGGAAATGGTATCCATTTTGAAATCCAAGATGGCGGACATCGGTTTTTTTGAGAAAATAGATATGGGTGTCGTTTTCAGGATATTTTGGGGTGCTGATTACGGAAATGGTATCCATTTTGAAATCCAAGATGGCGGACATCGGTTTTTTGAGAAAAAAGATATGGGTGTCGTTTTCGGGATATTTTGAGATGCTGATTACGGAAATGGTATCCATTTTGAAATCCAAGATGGCGAACATTGTTTTTTTTGAGAAATTAGATATGGGTGTCGTTTTCGGGCTATTTTGGGGTGCTGATTATGGAAATGGTATCCATTTTGAAATCCAAGATGGCGGACATCGGTTTTTTGAGAAAATAGATATGGGTGTCGTTTTCAGGATATTTTGGGGTGCTGATTACGGAAATGGTATCCATTTTGAAATCCAAGATGGCGGACATTGTTTTTTTTTTGAGAAATTAGATATGGGCGTCGTTTTCGGGATATTTTGGGGTGCTGATTACGGAAATGGTATCCATTTTGAAATCCAAGATGGCGGACATCGGTTTTTTTGAGAAAATAGATATGAGTGTCGTTTTCGGGATATTTTGGGGTGCTGATTACGGAAATGGTATCCATTTTGAAATCCAAGATAACGGACATTGACTATTCAAAATGGATACCATTTCCGTAATCAGCATCCCAAAATATCCCGAAAACGACACCCATATCTAATTTCTCAAAAAAAACAATGTTCGCCATCTTGGATTTCAAAATGGATACCATTTCCGTAATCAGCATCCCAAAATATCCTGAAAACGACACCCATATCTATTTTCTCAAAAAACCGATGTCCGCCATCTTGGATTTCAAAATGGATACCATTTCCATAATCAGCACCCCAAAATATCCCGAAAACGACACCCATATCTAATTTCTCAAAAAAAACAATGTTCGCCATCTTGGATTTCAAAATGGATACCATTTCCGTAATCAGCATCTCAAAATATCCCGAAAACGACACCCATATCTTTTTTCTCAAAAAAATCAATGTCCGCCATCTTAGACATGAAAATGGAGGAGGGAGGTAAATTTTGTGAGAGCCTTCCTCGCTTTGTCACTAATCGATCGATCGATAAAATCGATCTAATTCTACTTTTTCCAAAAATACGTCATAGGGTGTGGGGTACCTTTATAAGAAATTGGAGAGGGGGGCGGGGGATTTCACAAGGAGTCAAGTCAGTCAGCAGTAAGTAGATGCAAGTAGGCAGTAGGCAAGTAGCAGTTAGTAGTAAGTACATTTGAGTAATTTATAAATCGGCCTATATACTAAGTAGGTAGGTACTTGATAGGTACTTGATTGAAATAGTGTTTTTTATTATTTACAAAAGTTCAAATATCGTGAAGATACCGACATTTTATGAAACCTAAATAATGTAGTTAGAAAACATCTACCAAGTACCTACGGCCGCACGAAAGATCAAATCACGCGGTCACACTATAATTTGGTGCCGATACTGCTATTTGTCGATATATGTATATGTATAGTGCGCACGACGAAAAGCGATACGTCCTCCCTCCACGGCCGCTCAGCGCGGAATGCCACCCGCAGCGTTGCGCTGCATGATAAATAGGTGATATTAGAAAAATCCTATAAAAATAAGTACAAAGTAGAAGACTATAATTTTATTTTTATTTGTAAGAAAAAAACCTGTTCTTTTATATAGTATGCGTATTTTAACTTTAAACTACTTACTTTCGTAGAAATCACAGTTTGTTTGAAGAGTAAAATTGCGTAAAAGGCGATGTTTTCAAAAATTAATTTCTCTAACATATTGTATGAACGGGCAGCAATTTTTTCCCAGCATTCTATTTCTAACAAAATAAATATTGTAATTGCATTTTTAAATTATCTTTAAACTAGTTTTTTATATGATAAAATCAAGACGAAAATTTCACATTTTTGATAATTTTACGAAGACATGCGTTACAAATTAATTTATTTCTCAGTTGTATATTGCCTAATTTAAAATGTTCTCCCAGCATTCTATTTTTATTGAACCAAACTTTAATTTCCATTTATATTTGTAATCGTAAAACGTTAACTGTAATAAAAATCGAGTTCGAAAAATGATGTAAATAGGCCAAAATCAAAAGAAGGCCCCTTAATATCATCTGAATAAGGTTCGAAACCGCACACGCTTCGTCGTGGCGCTTGCGACCACCACGACTATTAGCAGTGTTTTGAGTATTATCTTGTAAACCGAAGATTATTAAAAAAAAAACCGATTAGAGCATCGCTCAAGAAATTGTTGGTCATCATCATTTCCCTGCCCTTATCCCGCGCTAGGCGGGGTCAGCACAACATGTCTTTTTCTTCCACTCTCTCCTATCATTCGTCAACTCAGAATCTACTCCTCTCACATTCATATCCTCTTTCACACAATCCAACCACTTCTTCTTCGGCCTTCCTCTACCTGCGTACCCAGTCACACTCATGTTCATAACTCAAGGTTCAAAGCTCAAGAAATTGTTGGTATTTATCTAATTTTCAACCCAATGTTATCGTTGTTGTTAATGTTGATCAAGCGCTATCGTCAAAATCCAGACAAAATCATAGAAAATTAACTTTGGGATTTTTTTCTATCGTGTTTTGTTAGAGCAAAGGATTAATAAATTTTCTGTACTTACCTATTTTTACTTTTCGTTTATCTTGTGTTTACGGATTACCAGCAATTTTTACTATACCCGCAGCCTTAACTTGGGAAATCCGAGTTGTACATAATAATATGTTTGATAAAGCATAACTTTTGAATTTGATCGAGGGCCACCGTTCCTTATACCTACTTACCGGCTGTCAAATAAGTGTTGTTTTTGTCCTGGGGCCATGATGGCACTATTATCCAGACGCTTGCCTTCATCACATTACTTTTATTGAAGAAGTCCACGCAGAAGTTTTGGGGTTCTATTGTAAACCATCGACTGTATGCGTTAGGAAACTCTAGGTATAAATATCCTGTCTGAAAGAAGTGTAAAGTAGTAGTAGTACAAAATTCCTACTATAGGCCTTCAAAATGTTCTGAGATATTCTGAGAATGAAGCAGGGAGTAGAGCTTCTTGTGAAAGAGCTCGTCCGGGGAAATACTACCACCGTACCTTTCCTGCCACCAAGCAGTGATGCTCGCATTGCTGTGTTCCGGTTTGAAGGGTATGGGTGCCGGTGTAATTACAAGCACATGAAACTTAACATCTTTATGTCTTAGATTGATGGGCGCAGTGCAATGCATCACAGAGCAGATTATCAGGGACGTGCTTCTTGAGGCAATGCATTGGTTACCACATAACATCGTGGACCATCGGGTAGTTCCATCATTGAGTTGTATAAAATAAAGGGATAATAAAATAATGTGGCTTCTATTCAAAGAGTTATCCAAAAGGTTGGTGGACGTGACAAATGACCAAAAGGCTGGCGCTTACCTTGGACAGAGAATTAGTATTGCCATACAAAGAGTTAACGTTGCCAGCCTTTTGGGCACCCTGCCTGCAGTCGGTGATTTGAACTCTGTTTTCTATATCTAGCATTTAGAATTCAGAGTTCATTTTAATAATTTTTTTTTGTTAAAAATGCTATTTTCTTAAGTATTTGTATATAGTTATTGTTTTGAAACAAATAAAATAAATTTATTTAAATAAAGGGATGCTGTTGGTGTGAACTCACCTCAGTTAAATAAAAGTTGTAACTATTAAAAACATTTGACGCGATGTTTTGCGAGACATTATGAAAAGCTTCATCTCTAATAAACTTATTAGGAACGATATTGAAAATATCAAAAATGTTTTTGTCACTTTTTTCCATCTCCTGTTTGAACGTGTAGATTTGGAAGCTGGTGTAGTTCAGGCTGATGTCTTGGTTGTCGAAACACAATTTAGGTTTATTATTTTGCCTTCCTACGACTTGATCTATTGAACAGCATTTGTTCAACATCAGCAAATCCACATTTTTATCGGCACAATGAATACTATTAATTATAACTAAATCTATAAGTATTATGGGAAAAATATATTTCATTTTGAACGTCTTATCGATAGGAATGCGGATTGTGGACTCCTAATACCGGGATATTCCACCGACTGACCGGACGAAAGTCAACTAAGCTAATTATGTACCGGAAAATATGACAAGGTAATATTTTTATCAACTTATGTGCTCGTTTATGTGCATAATATATTGATAAAATTTAAAAATAATAAACTACTTGGACATTATTTTCAATGGAGTCCCACTACTATTATAAATGTCAAACTTTAGATGTTTGGATGTTTTTGTTTCAATAAGGCTGTAACTACTGGTCCAATTTGGACGAAACTTGGAATGCATTATAGTTCGTAACCTGGCTTAACGCTACTTATCCTGCTTTTTTTTTGTTATATTTTTTTGTTTTTTTTTTTTCGTGGACGAAGTTGCGGGTAACTGCTAGTAATAAATAAATACCTACATTACATATTACCAATGGTGTTTTACCATTTTCAAGCAACAGTAGGTCAAGAAGTTTAGTTTAGGTTGGCATACATGAAAAGGCGCGTCAAATAAGTGCGAGAAGAATGAATTTCTAACTAGAAGGCAATTTTTATTAGAAAAAGCTGGACAAACAGATCTTTGGCGCCTTGGGTAATATATTACCCACGGTGCTTTTGACTTTCTTTTATCTGGGTAATATAATACCCAGGGTGGGTAATGCATTGCCTAACTGAGTTCTCCGAAGACCCTCCGTGCCGTAGAAGATCTGAATGTAGGTTAAAATAAATAAAACAACTCTATGTTATACATTGAAATACAATTTATTGATAAAAGTCAAACTTTATTCTAACGACTAGATACTTATTAAAAATGTGTTAAAATATACTTATGAATATAAACAATGCAAAGGTGCATTTTAATTTCCTTAAAAAAATGATTTTGTTTTCTTTAACATAATCAATAACAATAGATGATGAACAATAATCATTCCAGCCCCCGTATGCCAATCTTTTGCTGTCAAGTTATATTTCACTGCCCAGTGTAATTTCTTCAGGTCACGTGGTAAAATTTTGATTTTGATCATTCTTTTTAGACACGTGACAGCAAAATATGCGCGAAAACACATCAAATGACATCATAATGTCAATATTTAGTCACAGAATAACAGAGTTAGTATGAACTGACCATGATTTAAAACTTTGCAGTTCAACTTTGATTGGCATACCCCTGCAGGCTGCTTACTGCGAGTGCAGTAATATCTTTAATTATTTTGCTGCATATTGGGTAATATATTTATTGCACTAATTTATATTTACTTAAAACAAATTAAAATCACAATGTCTAAAGTCTGATCACTCAAGTCTGCAGCGCTTAAAACTAGGCAGAATTAGAAAATATATTTGCACTGTCTGTACTGCGAAAACTATTTGATAACCGCTACGAAAATTACTGAGGGAAGAATGATACCATGTCTTGGGCTTGCTCATTTATTCTATTGCAGACTTAACGTGTTCAGACTCTACCTACTTTACTTATCCATTTTACTTCGGTCTAAATAATTAGGTACTCTAATATTGCGATCAGCATCTCAAAACTGAAGGTAAAACCAAGAAACTGCACAGCATTCTACTCCAAGTCTCCAGCTGGAAGGTCATAACCTAAGCTACTGAGACGTGGTCGTAGGAACACTGCTTTATTTACCTCTACCAGACTTATGGAAAACATTGGATACAGGATAATAGCTGTACTTTTTCCTGTTCGGTATAATTATAACAAAGATATAAGAATATAGGTACTTATTATTTTAACATAATAAAATTATACCCAAGTATTATAAAATATAGTTTTGGATCGGTAAATACTTTACAAAACATTGTTATAGACATCCAAATATAGAAAGCTGCAAGAGGGCACAAATAATAAAGATAAAGATGAGCTTGTCTGTTGGCAGAATTGTGTCAACAATTTGCAAAAGCCATAAACCAAGAAGTTGAAGTTGAAACCCATTTGAAACCAAACGTATTGTGCGTCAAATATATCGTAAGGGCCAACGCACATCTATCGACAAAACTGTTTTGTCGCGTACTTAGTGACGTGAAAATAAATTTTCTGTTATAACGAAAACAGCATATGATGAATGCTTCCTCGTCATATGCTGTTTTCGTTGTAACGAAATTCACATCAATTGACACGACGCATGCATAAAATTATGTTTACCTATCTATTATAGCATTGTTTAGTACCTACCTATTAAACATTGCTTTATACGCACATACCTAGAGAATGAACTGTGCTTTTTTAAATAAGTAAGAATAGAGTAATTATGTAGTGTACTTAATAATATTATTAAGTACTTAGCATGATTCTCATTAAATAAGCAAGTAACGAAAACAGCAAACATATTGTAACGAAAAAAGTTATACTGACAGGGTTTGTCACGAAATTATGAAGTTTCACATCACTAACTGTTCGACAAGACGTTTTGTCTTTGGTTTGCGTTCTCCCTAAATCACAATACTGATTGAATAAAGAAAATAGGTATGTAAGAAGCAAGGAGTTTTTCCTTTTTTAACCGACTTCAAAAAAGGAGGAGGTTCTCAATTCGGTTGTATTTTTTGAATTTGCGTTCCAAAGGTATAGTACGCACAACGGATTTTTATCCTTCTGAAGTTAGCTGCAACCAAATACGTTGGATTTACATAACCAGACAATTATTGTTAGATTTGTTCGTGATCACTTCTCTGATGTTTTTATAAGATATGATATGCAAGCGTCTAAAACCAAATAAAACCTATTCCGTTTGGCAGTTCCTAGCAGTCAATCTAGCAATCATTCGTGACGAAGTTTGATATTATTTAGGGCCAACGCACATCTATCGACAAAACTGTTTTGTCGCGTACTTAGTGACGTGAAAATAAATTTTCTGTTATAACGAAAACAGCATAAGATGAATGCTTCCTCGTCATATGCTGTTTTCGTTGTAACGAAATTCACATCAATTGACACGACGCATGCATAAAATTATGTTTACCTATTTATTATAGCATTGTTTAGTACCTACCTATTAAAACATTGCTTTATACGCACATACCTAGAGAATGAACTGTGCTTTTTTAATAAATAAGAATATAGTGTAATTATGTAGTGTACTTAATAATATTATTAAGTACTTAGCATGATTCTCATTAAATAAGCAAGTAACGAAAACAGCAAATAAGACGAAGCATATTGTGACGAAAAAAGTTATACTGACATGGTTTGTCACGAAATTATGAAGTTTCACATCACTAACTGTTCGACAAGACTTTTTGTCTTTGGTTTGCGTTCTCCCTTAATCGATTTTTCGGTTTAGCCAGGACCGTGTTGGTTTAGTAACTTCTAAAACTTGCTTTTCATAGAGCCCATAGGCACATCTTCTTTGTCTCGAGAGGATAAGGTGCGGGAGGATGTAGTGGTCTGCGTTCTGGACATCGGCTCTCCACGTAGCTGTTTGTATCTGGAAAATTAAACAGAAATGAAATAGGCTCAATTGTTTGCAATCGCGTTGTATTGAACAACACCTTAATCAACTAGTCTGTGTAGGTATGTGTCACGGAAGACATACTTCTAGAAGCTTTACATAGTGAACAGCTGTTTTCACACTGCGACCGACACGATATCGACGAAGTACCTAATCTCACACATTTAACATTGACGCTTTCACAGTGTGTCAGATATTGGATACCAAAATTTTGTTCGAGTACCTACTACACAATATCGTTATCGTGTCGGTATTGGTTAGTGTGCACGGCACAGTGTAGCAGTTTGGCATACTCATAAAATAAGTCACGCGGTAATTTAGAGTAATTTTACTGTAGGACAAAGTTGTTCTTCTGCATTTAGCACATTTTTCTGGTTTCATTTGTAAAATCAGAAACATTTATAAGAAACATGCGCTCGCGCACAGCGTCGTAGTTAGACTGTAGTAATTGCGGTCAAAGTTAGCATTTTACACAAAACAGGTTACGCGCGTTTCAGTGCTAAATATAATAATTTTTATGTATGAAGTTCTCGATTTAATCGATTTTTTATTGTTTTTGGACATAAATAATCGATTGTCTGTTATTTTAAAGATAAAGCAAAACAAAGGCAACAAGGATAAATACTTCCATTGTTATAGGATACTATTAAAACCATGTTAAACATTTACAAAGCTTTTTGACCACAAAGGGACTCCACAAAACAATTAATTAGACAAACACAACTTCCCCTCAAAAACATACTTTAGATAGAGTCGAGATGGTCCATTCACTGATCTCTCCGAGGTAACCTTTGATGAAGGTTCGGTTTCCGATCTCAGCCTAGATGATAGAATAAGATTTTATAAAAAAATGTTATTTTTAGAAGCTAATTTATATTTTTGCGTCATCTACCTACCCTGGACGGAGTCCTTGTCAAGACAAACGAGCCAAAACTCGATGGGGTCGCGATGTTTTAATACAGAGCTCCCATGGTCACCTTTTGGCTCCATCATCAGATCAGCTCGCTATGACCATTATTACTGTTTTGTCATTGAAGACTAATAAGTATGCCAAATTTCAGCTATATCGGACATCGAGAAGTAGGTCTTTGAGTTATAAGATTTGACCTAAACAAACATACAAACCCACAAACATTTCAAATTAAATAAAATCTTGTAAAAACAAGTTCAGTGAAACCTTACTTATGTTTAGGTATGAATTTTTTATTCTAGGCTGGCTCTCGTATTCTAGATTTTGCTAGTGAGAAACTGGCACTTATACAAGGTGTAACATTGTCCTTAGAAAGCACAAAAAATACCCCCGTATTTTACATAACTACCAAACGGCGATATTAACTTCATTACAATAAAATTTAGATATTGAAACCTCGGTCTGTCTACTTTTATGTTGCAATACCCCGAATAGGGTTTATATGTGACTCTATATACAATTATATTACAATGTCAAAGCAATAAACATAATTATCATGGTGAAGTTTGTACGAAGTTTTTCAGTTATGAAAATTGACGAAAAGAAATCATTAATTTTAATTAATTAATTTACATAAAAAATCTTTTGTAGCCATGCGTAGCCAACTACGTATAGTACCTATGCCACCAGTGCGAAGTTTATAACCTTTGAAATATCAAGATTCCAGATACAATTTTATTAATCAGTCGGTATTAAAGTAGATGATTTCCAAGGTTAATATAGAAAATGTGCATACTTATAAAAAAAAACAATAAATACAAACACCGTTAGTTTTTTCTAAAAATATATTCCCGATTTATTTTTACCCAACTTTTCTACAGATACTATATATAGCGTGCAATTATGCTGTTGTACCAATTTTGATAAGCATGACACAATTGGATAGTCAAGTTATTTTACATGTTAAAATAGTGCAAATAAAAACGGCCTTAAGTCTACTGTAAGTTTAATTAGTACCCAGTATTATAATAAAATTATTTCAAATCCAAAACCATCTAAAATACTCAGCATACCTCCGTCGATTTTATCACGCCTTTGCAGATCCAAGGTCAACTGACGCCTTTCTGTTTGGAAGAGAAGATGACTTTTTCTCCATCGTGATAAGGTCTATATTTGAGTTTGTAATTTTGTGTCAGCTAAGTAAGCTGAATTTGCTCTGTTATGTGATCATGATGCCTTCTTAGCGTTTTTGTGTGCGTTTTAGTTGAATTTACAACACACATTGACCAAAAGTCATTGTAAGTAGGTATGTTGGGCTTTATATTCAACTCTGTTCTGTGTTTGACTGTCTCTATTACAACTTAGTCGTTGAATGATCCTTTACCTTCATCTAAGTATACCCTCGATTCGACTATACCCTCAGTTTAATACTGTTTCTTCATGTTTTATGAACACTCAGCTGTATTTATATTGATTGATATTTTGAGATCAGCTGGTAGTTTAGGTAAATGTTTCTTTTGTACCTTTTATCTTGATTTTTTGTCATCAGTTTTATATTCTACAGCTATGATGTACTTAGTCAGTCTTATGATTTTTTCTATTCTCTTATGACGCCAATTATCTTGTTGCTATTAGCACTGCCTATAGAGGTTCGGATAGTCTCCTGACTAGCCCTTTGATTTATCATCTGTTGCCTTTTCGCCTGCGCATTGCTAAACTCCTTCAGTTCATCGATGTCTTCGTTGCTGCTCTTTTTAAACTTGCTCTTGATCCTAAATATAAGAACTCTTTATATTTTTTTTATTAATTTATGAATGTTAGTAAGTATAATCAACTTTTTTTATTAGTCACAAAGCTCTTTACTTACACGTATTTTATTAAATTTCTTCTCACAGCAAAAACGTTCATAAGGCAATATTTTTTTGTAATTTTTTTATTAATATTTAAATAGACCGCAGTACTTTTATCGATAACATAAAAAAGGTTGCGTTTAAATACATATTCCTCACAGAAAAGCCTTTTAAAGAATGATTTTATGATAATGGATACTGATTGAACATAATGATCAGCTGATGTCAGAGACGCCAACTAACCTTTTCTTGATGAGCCTGAAGATCTTCCGTTTGCAGACAAAGATGATGAAGATGATGAGACCAATAAGCACGTTGTAGGCATCAGTGAAGTTCCAGAGGCCAGTGATATCAGGGTAGACTGCGCTGATTACCTCCAGGATCCAGTTGATGCCCATGACCATGAACAACTTTATGTAGAGGGTAAGCCTGAAACGAATGTACCTACGTGGTGTCTCAGATTGTATCAACCGGAGTAAGAACAATCAGTCTCACTTAAGATAAGTTAATGGTTCTAATTGATACAAGATACTTTTATTTGGCGAAATAAGTGTTACAATTTGGTCTTATGTTAAAGGAGGTACTTTAAAAACTTATTCACCCTTTTCGGGTATTGTCAAAAATGTTGGATTCGGGCGATTCAACTTTTCAATCTTAAATCTTAACTTTACACTAGTAAAATTAAACATTATAGATAATTTTGGATTAGATAGGTTAGGTACCCAATTTACTTTTTACAATTATAGTTCTATAGGTACCTTTGTTTGTCCTTTCTATGCTGGTCATGAGTACCGTTGTCCTTCGACTTGAGGACCGATGTCTGCTTCTTGATTTCGTTGATCTTCAGCGCCGTCAACACGAAGAATACCATGTTTGAGAGACAGACGAGCAGCATTGGACTGTACAGGTATATCAGCTTGCTTGTCCCTAAAGTGATATTGACAAAGTAGTTATTTTTGCGAATTATTCCTTTCTGTCATCCTAGGGAGACAGATTGCATCAGGGTGACAAAAAAAAGTCAAAAAATTTTAAATTTCCAGTCTGTCCGCCTGTTAGTAATAAGAGGACAGAGCAGACTGGAAAATATAGAGATAGTAGATAAGAGACTAGTGGTTTTGATAAAAAATATAACTAGCTACAATCAATGAAATAGATACTTATAGCTGGTTTATCCTCTTGTCAAGGTTGTGTAAAAAAAACTTACCGTACAAAAAGCATCCTTGATGACGGAGCATAGGCATCATCGGATGCGGCGGCAAACCAGAGAACTCCAACGAGATCAGCAGCACCGTGAGCACAGTGGGGATGCCGAATGCGTACGCGCAGTACGCCAGGAACCTGGCTTTGGTAGAAGACAGTCGATCAGAGAGACCGCGTTTACCGCTGGAATTAAAAGAATTTGGTCATTTAGGGCGGCTTGCATCAGAATCGCTAAACGCAATAGCATTTAGCGAGTTGTCAAGTCATACAAATACGTCAGATTTATATCGATTTAGCTGTTAAATACGTTTAGTGATTCTGGTGCAAGACGCCCTTAGTATAATTTGCTATTTTTTTACTTCCCTAACTAGCGAAAGCAGACACCGATACGACACAACTATTATTGTTTAATATAACTATCTCGGTATTAAAATAAAATAAAATGTATTATATAACATTTTTGGCTATTGAACGACCTACCTATCTAACCGCATCAGAGTGACGGTAATTAAGTCGTTTCGTCAGTTCACATTATTTAGATTATATAGTATAGATATAGCTAAATTTTAAAAGGGGGACAGCGCGTACGCAGTCCCCACTACCAAAAATAACGCACCCGAGTTATCCACATTAGGGATAATCGCAGAGGTCAACCCAATTCGCAGTGCAATGAATAGGCCTCGCTCTGGGGGAACCGCCTTTTTGATCACGGTGTCCCCTGTGCCAGGTAAGTATGATTTCACTACGCCGCCGAAGGGAGGTCATTCAGAGCCGTGTGTTTTCGTCAGCGCGATTCAGGATTGTGTTAAACTTAGCAGCGCCACCTAGTTCTGTTTTTGTTACTATTACAGTAGTATTTTAAGATGGTACCTATGTGTGCAACCTACTTATTGCTTCAAACTATAAAACGCAGATTGATATCGTAACTCTCGTTAATAGACGAAAGTATTTGTTCACAAACATTTCAACACTCTCAGTTAATGTTTTTGTAATGGGTTACATCAGTAAATAACTTATAAGTGGGCTTTCTAGAATAAGCCGTGTGTCATCTTAATATAGCTGGGAGTAAAAATAAAGTTGTGTAAGAATTACAATTTGTTCGTTGTAAAAATAGACAAAAATATAGTTCTACGATAATTTTAGTGTTTTGCTCTACAAAAGACTTCAACGCGCTCTTCTATTTTGTTCGAGAAGTTATTTGACATTTAAATTCAGGTTTTTGCCACAGCATCATTATATCATACGTATTTGTATTTGGTGATATGATAATATAGATTCTTTTTATACCGGGTGAATTTTGAGATTGTGCAGTAAAGGCTACCACAGGAAGATATTGTAGGAGACTGTCCTTAACTTTTAAAAATACAGACCCACTTTCACATTGAAAAAAAAAACAGTCTGCAAGAAAATGGTCAATTTACATAAAAACTTTTTTTTTAATGTTTGTTACCTCAGAACTCCTCATTAATGAACCGATTTAAGAAAATCTTTTTTTTATCTAAAAGGATGTATTTCCAGGTTTGTCCCATTCAATTTTCATCAAAATCGGTTCATTAGTTTGGCTTATAAATAAAAAACTTGAATAAGTATGCCATTCACGTGCACGAAATTGCGCAAGTGTTTTGCTTTTCTGTGACTTTTTATTAGTAATGTTTGCAATCACTAGAACATTCCCAATGAACTGCCATCATCATCATCTGATGATGAAGCCAGATTGAAGTCGGTTTTTCTAATATTTTTAAACCTATATATTATTGTTGATGGGTGTAACCCACCTACCTAAATGTCCACCAGATGTCGAAACACATGACGTTGAGCCAGAAGAACGCAGATTCCAACGCGAAGTAGATTATTATAGCTGTAACATACAGAAATTTCTAATTCAGTCACGTCATGTATCTACCGTGTACAGTTCGCAACATAAAACGATTAACAAATTAATTTGTCCATCTATATTTTGGGAGTTTTTGTTTATAAACCTCTAAAACCAATGGGTTATGGCCATTTCGTACCTTGTATTTTTATGCAAATCACAAAAATCAATATTCGTCTTTACGGTTCAAATTTGAATAGAAAAACGTATAGTCATGTGAAAAAATTGAATTTAATAATAAATTATTTTCAATAATAGAACTAACTTTACGCCTGCATCTACATCCCACTACTATTTATAAATGTCAAAGTTTAGATGTTTGTGTTTCAATCACGCTGTAACTACTGGTCCGATTTGGATAAAACTTAGAATATATTATAGTTCGTAACCTTAACACATAGGCTACTTTACCCACTTTTTTTCGTGGACGAAGTCGCCATATATTCCGTGACGTAATTGATTTATGTTACTGACTATAGTGAATGACATTTAAAAAATAACAAAGCTTCCTTGCTGTCGACAGGTCCGGTTCAAGCTTGAACTCAATGAAACTCGGGCATCTGATACCAACCAAGTACCGGGCAAGTGAGTGCAATAATTTTTGTAAAACCAGTATTTATTAAAAGCAACCTGATTAATTTTATAAAATGTTTTAAAAGCAATCTTTCATAGAGGTCTCTACGTGCATTTTTAAATTGCCTTGAGGTTTTTTTAGCATTCTGCAGGGGTATGCCAATCAAAGTTGAACTACATATAGTTGAACTGCAAAGTTTTAAATCATGGTCAGTTCATACTAACTCATAGTTATTCTGTGACTAAATAATGACATTATGACGCCATTTGATGTGTTTTCGCGCATATTTTGCTGTCAAGTGTCTAAAAAGAATGATCACGTGTTACAAAATTGTACCACGTGACCTGAAGAAATTACACTGGGCAGTGAAATATAACTTGACAGCAAAAGATTGGCATACGGGGGCTGTCCGGTTCCAATTTAAAAAACACTTTCACTCCAGTCTTTACGTGTGTAGAATGTAAATAAAAAAAATCTAGAAAACGAGTTACGTGCCCTACTTTGTTAACTATAAGTAAAATAAACCAACTAACGAATTTTGGTACATCAAATGGTGGTTTTTTAAGCATCTACTTATGTTGGTACTATATAAATAAATAATAAATAAATATTCATGGATATTTCACACGACGACGCCCTCTAGTCCCAAACTAAGCAAGGCTTGGAATATGGGAACTAGATGCTGATAGAATACCTATACGTTTTTTATTAGGTGCACTATGAATTAATTTATACGGCAGGAAAAACCAGAGATATTTATCTTGGTATTCAGAATCTAAATTATGGAAATTCAGTGAAATAGTAAATAGTAATACTAATTAATAAGTGATGTTTATGAGTGCGACTGTGTGTATTTTAATCAACAACTTACGTAGGTAGTTGAAAGAACATCCTAAAGTACTTATTGGAAACTTTGTAGGTGCTGTAAAAAAACTATTTACTTAATCTGTACCTACAAGCAGAAAACCGCATGAATGAATAGTTCATAAGCCACCACAAAGACTAGCAAATAGTTTTTTGCTGTCGGTAAATCCAAGGTCAAAAAACGTTAGCTTATCAAAAGTGCGGTTGTAGACACACTTTTAATAAACCAATGTTTTTTTTTTCAAATTCAAAGAATCTGTTTGATTGATTAGTGTTTTAGAGCAGCAACGATTGAATAGAAATGATTTATAAATAGCTAAGTATTTATACTTAATCTTATTGGAAAAGCGGAGACCAACCTCCTGGGGCCTTATTCTCACTTCGGCAGAGATTTTACTTATAGGGATGACGTCAAAATGACATTGAAAACTCCTGTCACTAGTGGGTGAAATCAGTTTTCGACCGAGATTTGACGTCATCCCTATTAGAGTAAAATCTCTGCCATACCCAGAATCACCCCCCTGATCCGTAATACAAAGTTGCGGGCAGGCCAGTTAGTAATTTAAAAATAGGTAACTTTCGCGTTTTAGTTTTTAGCTAATTGTGTATGTTTGCTGGATTGACAATTAGCATACAACCTTTTTTGTACAAGAAATAAGTACCTACTTGAGGTTATCTAATTTTTATTTATCTAGTTAAGTAAGTGTATTTTTTAGAACAGCTAGAAGACACCCAACTTACAGTTAAATCAAAACTTCTACTAACAAAAAAAGCATAAAACGATACTCACTCAAACTAACGCATGTCAACGGGAAGATGTAGTTGATATTGAGCATTATCTGCATAGAAGATAAGGCTGCAAATCCCACGAAGAGGCAAAGGAGATACGCCATCAATACTCTGCCGTGGAGATTGCGGAGCTCCGGTAGCCATCCATATACAGCCACTGTCGCGAGAATGAATACGCAGGATATCAGCATGCCTGGGGAGAAGGGAGACAGAGATAGAATAGGTACCTTCAAGTAATCGTTTGTTGATCTTATGCTGGCATCATCAGAAGCGCTCGTGGCGTAGGCGCGCGGTCACTGGATGGGTGACCGCTAGTGGCATTTACATCTGAGCGCTTCTGTGCTTTGGAGGGCACGTTAAACTGTCTGTTCCGGATCTAGCAGTCATTAAGTCACAACGGCTTAAAAACTCCATTGAGATCGGAGCTTGTAATTCAGTGCTGTAGTAAAATCTTCAGCAGGAAGGTACAGCTTTTAAAGTATTATTGATCATGTTTGATATGCTCGTTATCAGACCCTAGATACTTTGTTCTCTAGTTTTGTCGAATCTGAATGCTTTTAAATGAAATTTTTCGCACTGGGACCCCTTTCAAAATGGGATCATATTGTAATGTAATTATTAGAGCATGGAAACTATTACAACTAGTTGTCCTGTGAGAACATAGACCTCGCGAGCCTTTATAACCATACAATAACCGACACTTTCCCTTTTACCCTGGCTAAATCGAATTTCAGGTGCTTGAATTTTCCAATAGGCCCATAGGTAGACTTTTGAGCAAAATAAGGGTATAAGTTTTAGCGATTACTCGCGTTCCCTTGGTCCTAGGAGGTCGAATCTGGTATCTACGGATTTGTCTCGTAAAGGCGAAGAGGACTGTGTAGTCTCATTGATATTGGTAGAAGTCAATTTTCTGAAAAAAAAAATCCCCTTTTTCCCCTTTCCACTCCCCCTTTTTGGAAATATTTTTACACCATCTTGTGTAGAATAAAGTCTTTCGTGTGCTTCTCAAATTTGATTGAAATCCGTCGATAAATAACGCTACAGCAAACTTTCCCTCTTTTCTCCCCTATTTTCCCCCCAATCAAAAATCCCCGACGACAAAAAAAAACTAATAATTCATATAACCTGTGTACCAAGTTTCGTCCAGATCGGTTGAAAAATGCGACCTGTAGAGGAGAACAGACAGACAGACAGACAGACATCCGGACAAACGCATTTTTGGCCAATGTGGAAACTGAGACGCTTCGCTCGCTTCGCTCGCTCGGTCAAAAATACATTGAAATCAGAGTAGTAGAATTTTAAGCATAAATTATGAGTCTCAATAGTAAACAATTCAACATCAACAAAGATTTACGTCTCATGCGATGCCAATGAGCACGTCCATTTTATAGGTACAGGTTATCAGCATCAGATGGGCTATCAGCTTACACCCTCACTTATTCTCATAAAAACAAGTACTTAATTAAATTAAAAATTTAAAAAACCCCCGAATCTTGGACCGATTTTTATCAGACATGCTAAGAACACTCCTGACTAATTCACCTTTCAAACAAAAAAAAAAAACAAAATCAAAATCGGTTCATCCGTTCGGGAGCTACGTTGCCTCAGACAGACACACACACACAGACACGTCAAACTTATAACACCCCGTCGTTTTTGCGTCGGGGATTAAAAACGTCGCAGAGCGAAGACCACAGTTTATAACACCGTTTGTTTAGTCTACGTTTAAAGGTATGAAGAAATAACCAAGAATTATGCAAATAATTTACTTAACCGTCATCCAAAGGTCATTAGGCGATGTGTCACACACACTCTACCATAAGCATCTCTCAAAATACCATCAATTTCAGAGAAGCGTTGTTTGGTTCAAGGTCTAGAGGCCGATTAATTTTAAATTTATCATCAGAATTCTGAATGTTTGGGTGTAAACATGCCAGATAACGGTGATTAAAATATCTATTCTGAGAGTTCTGCCAACCATTTTGTATCAATTTGTTGTATCAGATGGTATAGTCTATTGTGAGCTCAGTCCAATTTACTATTAATACTTATGCAGAATGTTACATAATGTCTCTCTCTATAAGCCCGAAAGGGGGGTATTTTATTTTACACGTCATGGCGAAAAACGTTTTTTCTAAGAATTTATGTTTCGAAGTTTTTCATACATGAAAAGTAGCATTGCACACGCGTTAAAGTGTCTATGTGTGGGTGCGACGTGATATGAGGGTGCGTGTGCATGTGTACTAACAGGCAGGATACCTACGCAAAGTAATGAAACACTAAATGTTGTGCCTAAGATAAAAAAAAATAGAAATTTCATACATGTTCTATGAAACTTTGTAACTTTGCACATGCCAATCTATTCACGTGTTTGGTCTGAATAAGCCCCTTTTCGGCTTATAGGAACAATAATGTTACACGTTGTATAGGTACATTAGGTACTAATACTTACTTATTTTCTAGCTATTACCCGCGACTTCGTACGCGTGTACCGTGGCAAATAGTTACTTACAAGTGCTGCTTAGTAAATAATGTGGGCTGTCTTGATTTTCCGCGAAGCAGATGAGAGCATCCAGATGAGGATTCTGGACCCCAGTGGCAGGGTCTTCAGTCACAAAGGTATCGATGCAGTACTTATCAGGACCTCTTAGCGTCCAGGGTGGTATTGTGTTGGGGAGCTCAATAAAAAGCTGGCCATCCTGGAAAGAAATAAAAACTAGTTAAGAGGACCCGAAGGCTGGTGATTATCTGGGCCAGCGAATCAGCATTGCTATTCAGCGCGGCAATGCAGCCAGTGTCTTGGGCACGCTTCCGATTGGTACTGATTTGGATCAGTTGAGCTATCTATAAATCGTTTGCAACGGTGTGTAGATAGCTCAACTGCTTCATGTGTATTTTGTACATATTATAAATATTGTAAATACTGTATTAGTCATAATTTTCTTTGTGAATAAAGTATATTTTCTTCTGTAACCTAGTTAAGAGGCAGTCATAAAATAAGCTACCAGCGATCAGGATGCTCAGCAAGCTCCTGACTTGTCAATGTCATCTGTACGTTTGGGGGGGCGGACGACGGGGTCGGGGAGGCCTGGGGACACGGTGAACGACAGAGGTATCGATGGAACACCAGCTTGGTGTAACAGTGAGCCAGCCAGTGATATAAAGTAATGACTTTACGAGGGGTTTTTGATAATCTCCACCAGTTCTGGGTAACAATCCACCACCGCACAATAGGTAATCGTTGATGCGGTGTATAACGCGTTCTACCAGTGAACTGAGCTGGTGGAGTTTCTGGAAACACCCATTTATCGATGTCCTATTTAATTACGGTGATTGCATCGTAACTTTATGATTGCACCTAGTAAAATGTCACATTGTTACTTTCTCTTTTATGCGTTCCGTGTGGAACTATGACGTTTGTATGACATTGTTTTAAACATCTTTTACCGGAATGGATGTTTATTAATACCCAACTACGACTAAGAGCGGCTTGCACCAGAATCGCTAAACGCGTTTAACTCTTAAATAGTATTTAGCGAGTTGTCAAGTCATATAAATACGTCAGATTTAAATCGACTTAGCTGTTAAATACGTTTAGTGATTCTGGTGCAAGCCACCCTAAGAAATATGATTTAAAATTACCTAAGTGTATACAAAACAAAATATTTCATGATTTAGTATATCACACAACGCTACGTTTATTAGGTTTAAAAATCTATATAGGTTTAAAATTCGCCAAATTTTATTAAGTTTAAAATTCTGCACACCATCGCGCACCATCTTATAATTTTCGTTACTCCTGTCCATCCAAAGGTTATGTGGAAGAGCTCGCTTTTAGCGATAAGGCCACCCACTGTACTCTCTATTTTTATGTTTTTCTCTTTTGTGTAATTTCTTTTTTTTTTGTGTGTGACTGTGCAATAAAGTTTTTATCTGTCTACGCAAACTTAAAATATTCATATCGATTTATCAAGTGTATATTTCAAATAATTCACTTCACACTGGCAGAATTGTCTGTCGAAATGATGGACAGAGGCCATAAATACGAAGAAGAAGGTTTAGTAATTGGCAAAGTCAAATTGCTCACATTGTTGCATTATCTAACAAATACCTACTTCTTGTCATTCATATGCGCGATGCTCGTTTAAACTATGCAAGTAATTTTCATTGTTGTTTGATAGTTTATACTAACTTATTAATAGTTTCGTGTCAATTAACCCTAATTGGCGCGGCTTCATTACCTCATCAATTTTATTGGTGATTTGGCTTTTTATGGAACAATGTATTCATTGTTGGCTACCTAGTCTACCATTGATCATTCTTTTCTATTTATAATTCTGACATCCACACATTCATGTAGGTAGGCGTCTAACCACTGTGGTACACCCGACTTTGGTAGTATTGCCACAACATACGTAGATTTTGTATATAATATAATATACAAATAGCAACATCTAAAATATACGGAAAGCAAGAAAGAAAAAAAAGCTGTCAATCACAGTACCAGGATAATTTTTTAAAATAAGAATGCCTGTTATTTTTTGATTATTTTTATTAAAAAAACATAGCAATTCCTACTTGTTTTTCTGTTATCACATGTGTATTTTATATTTATCAATAAACATTTATAATCTTAATTTTTTGAAATTATTTTTCTTTTTTACGTTCCTACACCCTATACTTTAAAAATAGGAGGATAATAAAAATATTTTCCTACAACTTACAAGTTTCCCGTGTTTTCTCAATCCTGTGTTTCCTAATTTTTTAACTTCGTATTTCAGCATTAGGTAATTACTATGACAAATATATAGACAAATCATTGTTTAAACTGTTCATAAGTATTTACTCAGTTTTCACGTTCTAAACTGCAAAACATGGCAAATTTAATTTGTCAGAATCAGAAGTCATTTTATAAGTACATTGATAATCTTCGTAAGATCCTAGGTAGGTTATTGAATAATAAGTAGAACTTATGCAACCAGACCAGTTAGTTTTCCTGTTACACAAGTTGCACAAGTATCTATATAATTAAGTGATTTAGAAAAACCTAACAATGGCGTTAAGATTTTGTAATCTATAGGAATTATTATACCTATTATATTTTCTCACGGCACATAAACAAGACGACAAGATCAAGCAGTGATTTTCACATTGCTGTGTTCCGGTTTGAAGGGTAGGATGTCGTCGGTGCAATCACAGGCACATCAGACTTAACACCTTTATCTCTCAGAGTGATGGACGCAGTGTTTCACTGACCACGTCCTCAATGGACTAGCTCTGTTAGGTAATGTTATAGGCAGAGATAACCGCATCAGGTGGGTCACCAGCTGGTTTCATTATTTTTTGACATACAAAAACCTACACGATATCTTTGGAGGTGTGTACATTATTACACATGACCTATTTTACGCCATCAAATAACTTAGTGGCTTGTGATGGCTTGACTATCACTCTCAAGCCACTAGAAAGCAAAAAATTTCAGTCAAAGTTGAAGTTAAATGTAAACAATCAATAAAAATTAAATAAACAAAAATCACATCCAACACACAAAGTATACTTTTGCGTGAATAAGTACCTTCTGGCATTTTGAGTGAGCAGGAAGCCTTGAAGTAATATTTTACTTGACCGGTTTCCACGTCAAATTATTCTTGATCAATGAAGGCATTGTGGTCAGATAGGACCATGTAAAGAACAGAAAAAACTTTCTATTCTATGGGACCATGACATAAAATTTTCAAATATAACTGCACTATCGAAATGATTTTTTGTTTATGGAGCTAAGTACGAAAACACAACTTAAGGTAACTTAAGTTGGTAAAAAACCGGTTTGTACAATTAAAAATAAACTGAGAGTTAATTCTCAAGATTTATCATTGTGATTTTTTTATCGATTTTATTTTGTGACATCATAAAAGCTACAAAATGTCAGTCAAAGTGATTTTAATGGGTTAGTCTCGAAATCCCCTTTATTTTGAAAATTTAGAATCAAGGGGATCTTGAGACTAAAAGTCTCAAAATCCCCTTTGAGTAAAATTACACCACTAATTTTAAATTGTAGTAATTAATTATTAATTAAATTAGTCCCATCTAAATCCCAGTTATAATTTATTTTTATTAGATTTTAGTAAGAGAATTAGCCTCAGATATAAAAACTTCGTGTACGTTTCTGTGATTACGTTCACAACATACAATTTAACGTCTCAGGAGATACACTTCCGGTTTGCTTAATTATTGTAGTTATGAGCAACTTAGCGTCGTAGATACCTAAGTAAAACTATGGTTAAAAACACTAAGCAACCGAGTACTTGCCTAGATGAGGATAAACTTATCCCCATCTAGGTAAGTATTTCGTTACATCTACTACGTGTTAAAAATTGGTGTGAATCAAGTTTATATTACTGCAATTGTGGATTTTCCCTTCAAAACTTGCGAAATGAATTCTAATAAATAAGGAAAGTACACATTTATTTAAATTGCTCACACTTTATGCTACGACTTCAAGTAATATTGGTTAAAATTCCACATAATAGGGATGGATTCGAGATCTGTCATTTTTGTCTGTTATTTTTTTTTTTATTCATCATAGCATTTTCATTTTTCTTATCTTGGTGTTATTGTTTAATTACGGTGGAATTTTAACCAATATTACTTGAAGTCGTAGCATGAGATGAGCCAGGAGCCTAATTAATACCTGTCATTTTATCATCTTTACGGTGGGTCATGATGACAGATAAGTAAACAAATTGTGATATCATATTGCTCAAAAATTCTAAGAAATCATTTGAAATCCTCAGACTAAAAAAATATCTCAAATGTCAGTGTACCTCTCGGATATGGTACCCAGTAGTCGCCTTCCCAATCATGATCCTTAACTCAGGGCTCGTGCAGTTCCTCTTTCCAAAGGTGAAGTGGAATGTATCATTTGCCTTCCGATCCTGAAGTTTGTACTTATCCCAAACCGGTGGATCAAAATCATCGTCAATACTGACGCATATCTTCTTTGTCGTGTGGTATCCTTGCCCGAACGGACAACACTTGGTAATACACTGTTTTTTGTGGCAAATACAGCCCATTTCTTTACCATTGCCATCGAGAAAGTATTCGTTCTTGTCGTATCGAATGCCTTCGTGGTAGATGACTTCGTTCAAGTGATTTCCTTTGCTTATATCCACCGCGTTTTGACTATCGCATACCTGAGACAGCGTTCTTGTAAGAACCACTAGAATTATTGTCAGTTTTGATAACATTATCACTTTATCACTTTTACTGGAAATTAAATTTAGCGCGGATGACTATCGTAAGACAGCGATCGAAGATAGCAAATTCATTGTTTATCTCTTGATGTTCGTCAGTGACGCTGTCGTGAAGTAGACCGTTGTTGGCGCTGGTCACGACTCGACTGGTCTTTAAAAGCATTTCTTATGACTCGTTGAGGGAATTCCGACGACCGCACGCAATATTTAAAAACATAAATTTAGTATTAAATTAAGTAACGAAATCGTATACGCGTAGGTATAGCTTTACCTACGCACGTAATTACGTAGGTATCAACCTACTTATTAACCTGTATTTGTTGTTTTTGGTTTTTCTAATCCTTTACTTTCAATCAGCGTTTTCTAAATAAAAAACCTAAAATATGGTTTTAAAACTAACGTATTGATACTGACAAACAAAATTTATTTTACGAGTATTTAACTGACTTTAAAAAGAAAAAGATTTTGAACGGACGGTACCAATAATGACAATTTCGTCAGTAGGTACATGCAACTATTCACTACGAAAGTTCAGCTGTAAAAGCTCAGCCCCCGTATGCCAATCATTTGCTGTCAAGTTATATTTCACTGCCCAGTGTAATTTCTTCAGGTCACGTGTTACAATTTTGTACCACGTGATCATTCTTTTTAGACACTTGACAGCAAAATATGCGCGAAAACACATCAAATGACGTCATAATGTCACTATTTAGTCACAGAAGAACTATGAGTTAGTATGAACTGATCATGATTTAAAACTTTGCAGTTCAACTTTGCAGTTCAACTTTGCAGTTCAACTTTACTCAATTCTTTGGTGGTTGGCGCGTGAGTAGGTGATTTGTGTGTTTATAGTGCCTTAGAGCCGTATAAAATGCAGCCAGTGGCAGAGTAGCTTTAGAACTCTAAAAAGACTTACCTACCTACTTATCATTATTTTTTTACTTATACCTACATTTTTTGGGTCAAAGTTAATGTAAAAAATATTTTTTTTAAGAATATCACAAAGATTATTAATAATACATTTATTCACAAAGAAAATTATGACTAATAAAGTATTTACAATATTTATAATATGTACAAAATACACATGAAGCAGTTGAGCTATCTACACACCGTTGCAAACGATTTATAGATAGCTCAACTGATCCAAATCAGTACCAATCGGAAGCGTGCCCAAGACACTGGCTGCATTGCTGCGCTGAATAGCAATGCTGATTCGCTGGCCCAGATAATCACTAATTCTAAATAAAGATTATTTAGAATCGTCTAATATAACTATTAGATGATTTTAGGTGCCAGTTCCTAACAAAAAACAGGTGCTCCTGAAATCTTGAGACGAGACTTCACGCAACACACGCTAGTGAATGTCACGCTTAAACGACTTTAGTCAATATTTATAAATAAACTAGCAGTTACCCGCCACTTCGTACGCGTCTACAGTCTCCGTGTACATTATATTATCTGTGCGTGTACCGAGCGGATACTTCTTTGAGAAACTTGACATTACACCTCATTACACCGAACTCGTACCTACTGGAATGTCAAACGCTAGTTGTTAGACCAAAGAGGTAGTACTACGCCCTGTCAAACTGACGTGACATGACATGACAATGAAATCCTCTTGCCAATTGGCGCTGCTAATCCTTTTCGTTCATTTTATCCTGTAGATCCTGTTAATTATTCGGGATAAAAAGTAGCCTATGTGTCAAGAATGTCACGCTTAAACGACTTTAGTCAATATTTATAAATAAATAGATCAGAAGGATTATATGCAACAATAAAATAGAAAAATAACTACTTAGGTTTTTATAAGAGCTGGTTTTCCCTCGCAGGTTGATCAACTCACAGCACTATTGATACTGGTTCGACTTGTTATTCAAATATTATGGAACTTTACAAGCACGTCTAAAAATACCTAATATTGCGATCTGAGAGATATTCTCTTAGTAAATATTTGTTAAAATATAATTTGGATTTTGTTGAAGTGTCATAAAAGTCACTTTACCTGCCATTTCGAGATTCTAATGACATCCCAACAAAATTCCAATATTATTACTAAACAGTAAGAGAATTAGAATTAGCAAAGTATAGCCCAGGATCGGAGTGTGTGGAGAGAATGGGGGGAGGCTTTTGCTCAGCAGTGGGACCGGAGGGCTAAATATAATAAGAGAATTACCTACCCCTCTGGTATTTTATGCTAATCAGTTTACCTATACAGAGAGGACACACTCGGGTATCTTCGGTTATCATAATCACTATTTACAGCTCGCTTTCATTCTGGGTATAATTTTATTCCTAAGAAAAAATACCCGCCCTTCACGGATGTTGGGTTTAATGTTTATTAATGCCATTAATAAACATTAATGGGTTTATTTTTCTACATATTATGAATTGTGATAAGCCCCTATTTCATCATCTCATGAGTACGGTATCCGTCAGTTAAATATCTCTGTTTCTATTTTAGACTTGTCAAAAAAAAAGATGGGTATAATTTTATTTGATGGATAGCGTTACTCAAAGCTGGTGAAACTGGGGCCTTATGCTCAGTTCGGCAGAGATTTTACTCTAACAGGGATGACGTCATATCTCGACCGAAAACTCTATTCACCCACTGGTGACAGGAGTTTTCACCGTCATTTTGACGTCATCTCCTAATGGAGATGACGTCAAAATGACGGTGAAAACTAATGAGTATAATCTCTACCGAAGTGAGCATAAGGCCCCAGGCCCTGTGTTATAATTTTATCGACCGCACTCTCATACGCAAATGAAAATAACTAATTGGTTGAATGAAGTAAATTACATGAATGACACAATGTCACACGTCATAATGTTCATCTGGAAATACGCATTTCCACTCATTTGTTCTAATTAGGTGAACCCGGATTAACAAATTAAGTTCCTAGATGCTGACAAGCGTCAAATAACTTCTCACCTGCACATTTTAACATTTTTGAAGATTGAAATCACTGCATATAAATATAAAAATCGCATTGCAAAGCTTTTTCAAACGCAGAGTAGAAAAAAAAGTCAAAATAACTAAGGGCACACTGCCTGTGGTCGGTATTTTAATATAATTTTTATAAGAATTTCATTAAAATATGCAATAAATAAGGAGATGTTGTCAACTAAAAATTTTTGTTATAACTTCTTCAATGTTAGTAATGTCTATGAATTACTTCTTAAAAAAGTTTCATTACATAATGATAAATGTAGATAAAGTGGTAGTATGGTTTACCTGCGAATCTTTGATGGTACCTGATCTCTATTAACCTAGATGTCTAGGTACCTATAGAAACCATAATAAATGCAGAATATCAGTGCGGTTAAATGAATTATTTTGCACGAGGCAATAAGTGGACAGGTATTAGATGTGCAAAGTGTGCAAACGCAACCTACATAGAAGATAATTAACAACTGCGACTATTTAATTCAAATGGTTGCAATTGTGTTTGGTATCAGATTTTTTTTTAAGTTTAGCTTAAATTCGGAGCAGCTTTACCTATAACTAGGCAATAATTTTATTATTTTCATATTCTTTTTTTATAGTTTGCCACTTGGCAAAACCGTACTATACGCCTTTTACGAGCCACTGCCGCCCGCCTACCTAAGTTTGCATTTCACTGCTAAAATCGAATCTAACATTTCCTTTTAGCGGTTGTACAACTGGGCTAGGTATAATAATAATTCTCCCAATTTACAAATTTTTCAGACCGTATTTTTATGTACCATCAGCAAAAGTTCTGCCTTACCACCTTAAGGGTGCATTTTCTGTGAACTGACTAGCCGTTAATTTTTGAATACTAATAGAAGCAAATTATTTCGGGTGTAAAAGTTATGAAAACAATGGGCCGTCATAAAAATAAATAGATGTTTAGGTTTCTGGTTGGTCAAAATAAGAAGACAAAAGAAAAAGGCGCGGTCAGGTAGCTAACTGCTTGCAAGCGAAACAGTTTCAAAAGTGGTAAGGCGGAAATTTTGCTGATAGTACATGAAAGAAACATTCAACGTTATTAAAAAAAAGTTGCGTATTTTTGTTGTCTTGTCTTTGAAATCGCTGGTATTCTCAGCTATTTGCACAGTGTGACGGCATTAGCAATAACAATAACGTTTATAAATCTAAAAATAAAATACAATACACTCAAGTAAGAATTAAATGTTAGATTAGAATTAATTGTACGGAGTTATGTGGTTTACGTCAACAGGTAAACTATTAGATATCGGTAGATTTTATGAATTTAAATGACTTGTATCATTATCTTGTTCAATCAATGACCTTCTGGTTCAATCTGGTTCAATAAGGTGCAGAGAGTAGTAATCATTTTTTTATCCTGCCACTTTTTGATTAAGTAAAAAGTAAAAAAAGTTCAAATGTTGCTTAGTAGAGTAGTAAACCTTCTTGTGAAAGCGCTCGCCCGGGGAAATACTGCTACCGTACTTACCTATTTCCGCCGCCAAGCAGTGATGCTCGTAATGTAATGAGTAATGAGGAGGGATGAAAGTCATAACGAAAAAAGTAATGAATATGAGTGTGACTGGGTACGCAGGTAGAGAAAGGCCGAAGAAGAAGTGGTTGGATTGTGTGAAAGAGGATATGAATGTGAGAGGAGTAGATTCTGAGTTGACGAATGATAGGAGCGAGTGGAAGAAGAATACATGTTGTGCCGATCCCACCTAGCGCGGGATAAGGGCAATGAAATGATGAAGCAGTGATGCTCGCATTACAGTGTTCCGGTTTGAAGGGTTTGTTTATGTTTTTGTAGTCCTTACGTAAAATTCAAATTATTGTGTTTTTTAAATGTAACTAAAATTTTATTAATTATTTTGACATTGTTAAAACAATAAAACATATTGATGTGATGATGTAGAATGCTCTTACGGTAGTAGAACATCAACTTAGTCTGGGCGGCTGGTCACCTACCCCTTTGTTTGGTTACCTCACCTTAGAAATGGTTCGTTTAATTTTGTTTTAATTTTAAAATTGTTTTTTTTTTTGGAAAAAACCTTTATATTATTGGTACTAAAAGTAGATAAGTACGATGTGTCACCTAAGATTAATAAAACAGCAAGTTAGTTTGATTGCTAGAATGTTGCAGCAGGCGTTTCATTTACATAATCTCAGTCACACAATTATCTCACTGTGATGTAAGTGACTGTGAGATAAATTGGGTACTCTAAATTGAGAGGCGCTACAGCTCAGTCGGTAACTCTGTAACTCTGCCTTCCGTACTAGGTCATGGGTTCGATCCCCGCTGAAAGCAAACATTTGTGCGGTAAATATAGATCGTTATTCTGTGTCTGGGTATATATTATAAGATTCATCATCATCATCAACCTATATTGGTCCACTGCTAGACGTAGGTCTCTCCCAAGACGCGCTACTGAGCTCGGTCTTCGGCTCTTCTCATCTAGTGTTTCAGCCAGCTATATTTCGCAGATTGTCGCCCATCTCGCCGGAGGGCGTCCTACACTACGCTTGCCTAAACGTATTATAAGATTACAAGAACGGATTCGAAAAAGAAAATTATATGAGTATTCTATCAGCAATCTAGTTCTCACGGACCTGCCTCTATGTATAGTCACCTCTCTCTAGCCTCAAAGGTTTGCTGGAAGAAAGCTCTTGTTAAGGTTAAGCTCGCCTTTTATATGTCATCTATGTCTGTCTTTGGTTTATGTCCGGTTTTGTGTGCATTAAAGAATGAGGAAGATGAGTTAGGCATTTTTTCCTGTTTTTATAGCTTAAATCAAAAGTCTAGAAGATTGTAAGGACAACTGTGAAAGAATTTTGGCGATAGCTCAAAAACTGAATTTTCTACGATTTTTTAAAGTTTGGATTTTCAAAATCTGTTTTTAGCCCGGCGATTTCGCGTGTGACGTCAGCCAGATCCGATCGCTCACCCGCGCGTTTTAAGCGTTTTCTGCCTTTACGTTTCTATTTATATTTCTGATAAATAGGGAGAAAAGTACCAATATTTTTATGTAATATTGTGCCTCTAAGTCCTAAGGACACGTTTAACGCTTCAGATAAACTTTTTAACCACCGACTGAAGAAGAAAGGTGTTCTAAGTTTGAGGCTTTTTTGTGTCTATGTGTCTGTACCTTTCAAGGCTCGTAGCTCCAAAAAATCACTCGTAATTTTTTTATAACTATTCTTGAAATGGAAAGCAGATAAATCTGGCATAGTTCTAAGCCAAGTTTGGTAGAAATCGGTGCAGCGGTTTCCAAGTTATGAGGATGTTTATCAGCCCTCGACACGCATTTTGAAGGGTTCTCAGGCATATATTGATTGTAGTTTGAAACATTTGGTTCTTATACCAGTATAACGTGAGCTACTATTTCTTAGTGTTTCATTGATTTTGTATATCAGGTAAGACTGGTAATGAGCAAGATTGTGTTATCGACGTGATTAGCAATGTTTTTAACCCCCGACGCAAAAACGATGGGGTGGTAAAGTTTGACGTGTGTGTGTCAGTGCGTGTGCGTGTGTCTGTGCGTGTATGTGTGTGTGTGTGTCTGTCGAATGCGCGCGTTGGTGCGCGTGCGGATGCGGATGGTAGTAGTCTAAGTCACATTGTCTACTAAGGACGTGCCTAGTGAGACATTGTACTGTCAAGTACAATGCCTCACTAGGCACGTCCTTAGTAGACAATGTACAATGCCTCACTAGGCACGTCCTTAGTAGACAATGTGACTCGCTAAGAAGAAGAAGAATGTGACTTACACTAGGCACGTCCTCAGAAACTAAGGACGTGCCTAGTGAAGCATTGTCTACTGAGGACGTGCCTAGTGAGGCATTGTCTACTAAGGACGTGCCTAGTGAGGCATTGTCTACTAAGGACGTGCACGTGCGGATGCGGATGGTAGTAGTCTAAGTCACATGACAATGACAATGTGACTCGCTAAGAAGAAGAAGAATGTGACTTACACTAGGACGTGCCTAGTGAGACATTGTACTGTACAAGTACAATGCCTCACTAGGCACGTCCTTAGTAGACAATGCCTACACATACATATAGTGCAATGCCTCACTAGGCACGTCCTTAGTAGACAATGCCTACACATACATATAGTGCAATGCCTCACTAGGCACGTCCTTAGTTACGAAGGACGTGCTTAGTGAGGCATTAGCAATGCATTGCTTAAGGACGTGCCTAGTGAGGCATTGTACCTACTGTACAATGTCCTTCGTAACCAAGGACGTGCCTAGTGAGGCATTGCACTATATGTATGTGTAGGCATTGTCTACTAAGGACGTGCCTAGTGAGACATTGTACTTGACAGTACAATGTCTCACTAGGCACGTCCTAGTGTAAGTCACATTCTTCTTCTTCTTAGCGAGTCACATTGTCTACTAAGGACGTGCCTAGTGAGGCATTGTACTTGACAGTACAATGTCTCACTAGGCACATCCTCAGAAACTAAGGACGTGCCTAGTGAAGCATTGTCTACTAAGGACGTGCCTAGTGAGGCATTGTACTTGTACAGTACAATGTCTCACTAGGCACGTCCTAGTGTAAGTCACATTCTTCTTCTTCTTAGCGAGTCGCATTGTCTACTAAGGACGTGCCTAGTGAGGCATTGTACTTGACAGTACAATGTCTCACTAGGCACATCCTCAGAAACTAAGGACGTGCCTAGTGAAGCATTGTCTACTAAGGACGTGCCTAGTGAGGCATTGTACTTGTACAGTACAATGTCTCACTAGGCACGTCCTAGTGTAAGTCACATTCTTCTTCTTCTTAGCGAGTCACATTGTCTACTAAGGACGTGCCTAGTGAGGCATTGTACTTGACAGTACAATGTCTCACTAGGCACATCCTCAGAAACTAAGGACGTGCCTAGTGAAGCATTGTCTACTAAGGACGTGCCTAGTGAGGCATTGTACTTGTACAGTACAATGTCTCACTAGGCACGTCCTAGTGTAAGTCACATTCTTCTTCTTCTTAGCGAGTCGCATTGTCTACTAAGGACGTGCCTAGTGAGGCATTGTACTTGACAGTACAATGTCTCACTAGGCACGTCCTTAGTAGACAATGTGACTTAAGACTACTACCATCCGGATCCGCACGCGCACCAACGCGCGCATTCGACAGACACACACACACATACACGCACAGACACACGCACACGCACTGACACACACACACACGTCAAACTTTACCACCCCATCGTTTATGCGTCGGGGGTTAAAACATTGCTAATCACGTCGATAACACAATCTTGCTCATTACCAGTCTTACCTGATATACAAAATCAATGAAACACTAAGAAATAGTAGCTCACGTTATACTGGTATAAGAACCAAATGTTTCAAACTACAATCAATATATGCCTGAGAACCCTTCAAAATGCGTGTCGAGGGCTGATAAACATCCTCATAACTTGGAAACCGCTGCACCGATTTCTACCAAACTTGGCTTAGAACTATGCCAGATTTATCTGCTTTCCATTTCAAGAATAGTTATAAAAAAATTACGAGTGATTTTTTGGAGCTACGAGCCTTGAAAGGTACAGACACATAGACACAAAAAAGCCTCAAACTTAGAACACCTTTCTTCTTCAGTCGGTGGTTAAAAAGTTTATCTGAAGCGTTAAACGTGTCCTTAGGACTTAGAGGCACAATATTACATAAAAATATTGGTACTTTTCTCCCAATTTTTCAGAAATATAAATAGAAACGTAAAGGCAGAAAACGCTTAGAAAGCGCGGGTGAGCGGTCGGACCGGCTGACGTCACACGCGAAATCGCCGGGCTCAAAACACATTTTGAAAATCCAAACTTTAAAAAATCGTAGAAAATTCAGTTTTTGAGCTATCGCCAAAATTCTTTCACTGTTGTGTTTTGGACGAAAAAATCTATCGATCTACATTAAAAAAAAAATACGCTCATCTTCCTCATTAAGAATCATAGTAGGTACAAACTTTGCTTAGTTTAGGACTAGAGGGCGTTGTGTGAAATATTCATGAATATTTATTTATTTACTAACATTGGTGCTTATCACGCAAGTGAAGAGTAGGTATAAGTATCAAAAATGATTGAGTGAGGTCAGTGTCATCATTAAAATGATGACCTAATATAATTACTAAGGTAAAATTATAACAAGGAAAAAGTCAGGGCGCATTCAGAAACTACGAAACAATCAAATCGAGGTGAAGGTCGACGTCTGGGCATGACAAACATTTCTAGGAACCAACAATGCAATCCTAAAATGTTGTACGTGTCTGACTGACCGACTCATCACTTCTAGGATAGAAGTAATAAAAGTAAGAATAAACAAGTAATTAAATTAAAAATTTAAAAAACCCCCGAATCTTGGACCGATTTTCATCAAACATAGCTAAGAACACTCCCGTCGTTTTTGCGTCGGGGGTTAAAAATATTCAGGGACATTTCACACAATGCCCTTTAGTCCTAAACTAAAGCAAAGTTAACATGGAAACTATATAGATTGCTGATAGGATACTTAAATATTTTTTTTTATAAATACATACTTACTTATACATGATATTAACACCCAGACATAGAACAAACTTCTATGTTTGGCACACATAAATGATTGTTTTCAGTGAGGATCGAACCTACGACCCACAGCACGCAAAGCAGAGCTATACTAACTGAGCTGTGACGCCTGTCAGTTAAACAAAAAAAAAATTCTTTATACACAGTAAAATGTAAATGTGGTCTCTTCCAGCAAACCTTAAAATGAGAGATGGAAAAATATTTCTGGCAAAGTCAGCTACAGTATCCACAAAACGACATTTTATACAATGGACTATGTATTGGTGCTCTGAAAATGGAACAATACAATTATGCTCCAGACGAGCGGTGAGCACATCTTAGTTGTACATTAAAGACTTGATTAGTAAACACTTAGAAGGGCTTGAGTGCCAATCTGCAATGTACAACAAACAATACTGACAAGCGCCAAAACATGACATTTCCAATGTGCCAAAATTCAGACATTTTTCGTAATTAAATCCTTTGTATTGTAGTTCAATGTTTTACGCTTTTACCACGCTGAAGGTCATCAAGTAGATATTCTTCAACCATCACTGTTCGCCATCCGCTTCCTTGTCGCATCCTGTTGATTGTGTTATTAATGGCAGTTTTTTAATAACAATGTCAAGTTATATTATTGTAATGTAGATGAAATTAGTTTTTTTATGAAGGGTCTGAACGGATGAACCGATTTTGATTTTGTTTTTTTTTGTTCGAAAAGTGAATTAGTCGGGAGTGTTCTTAGCTATGTTTGATGAAAATCGGTCCAAGATTCAGGGGTTTTAAATTTTTTAATTGAATTATTTGTTTATTGTCGTAATTTTCTTTGTGAACAAATTGAATATTGATTAAAAAACATAAATAATGTCAGTTACGAGTATTTTATAAGCAGGTATACCCAATAATGTACTTTATTATAAGTAGGTACCTACTCAATTATTATAATAATTTTTATAGCAATAAGTAATTAATAATTCAATATTCTGGTAGCTCTGGTAGATGTCCAATATAGCTGATAGCATATCTATTAGTAAGTATTTGATGACAATGCAAATAATAATGGTGACATCAAGCTGATCTGATGATGGAGCCGAAAGGTGGCCATGGGAACTTTGTAATAAAACGTCGCAGCCCCATCGAGTTTCGGCTAGTTTAATATCTCTTCACAAGGACTATGGTCCTAAACAACGCAGAAATAAAGCTCGTTTTTAAATAACTTATTGAGAAATATGCATTCGCGATGTGTAGCTTTAGACGCTGGGATTCCATAGAACTCGTTTTTTTGTCCCACATTACCCAATCAGTAGATTTTAAGCACCGGTTTTAGAGTTGTTGACGCTGATATGCAAACAATCGTGTATGTGCTGAGTTGAATCTCGCCTGACATTGGCAAAGATTATGACAATATGACAGAAGTCATCAAATAAATGAAAATTAGTAGGTACTCTACTTTCGTAGAATTTCGAGATCAACCCACGTTTGTTGTTATTTTCAGATATCATTTTAGTTCATTCATCTGTATCATCCCAAGAACACGATGACACTTAGAAACAAAATAAAATATCTACAAACTAAATCATAGAGTCGACTCTACATTACTTTAGTTAGAGGTTACCATTGAACCACAGAGTATCGAAAATATGTGTATAGTATTTGTATAGATCTGGTTTGCCATAACTTACCTTTTGCACGTACCATTTTGCGATTTCCCGATACATGCCTCTGCATGGTTTTCCATTTACCAACACTAATTCCGAGGAGTTCAGACGAACATTCTTCTTAAACGAGTTGAAGAAATACAAGTCTATCCCATTCTTCGCTAATATATCAGCCTCTGGTAGTACCACACATTTCCGAGCTTTCATTACAGATCCGGCCGGGCAGCATTTCCGAAAGCAATTTTTCACATTACACAAACAGCCGAAAGTCTTCACTTCACCACTCACGTTTTTTGAAAACACAAACTCCTTAGGATATACCACCTCGTTTTTCATGACAGTTTCAGAGTACATCTGTCCATCTGTTACATCAACACTATTCACATCGCTGCAAGGCTGGCCGCTGACGAAGATAAAAAAGATTGGAATGAGTAGGATCATATTTACGCGAGAATAATTTTTGCTAAAGTTTGTGCGCGTGTGTGTAGTGCGACTAAATGCCCAGCAATGCGATTGTCCCGATAGGACGGAGTGGTATTTAATTTGTCTGAGCTTTAAATGGATTTGGTTAGAGTGATTAAACGTTCAATACCCACGGTTGATTAAGGGTGTTGCCCACCCCTTGGTAAGCACACACGTCGTCGGTTTGTCGTCCATAAATTTTATTGAACTGTTGGTCCGCTAAACGGTACCTATTACTACTTTTAAAAAGTATGTTATTTTGGGTCCGAATCAGCAACGAATTATTTGGCCATACCTACTTTATTTTACTTAGTTTTTGTAGTCAGAAATAAGCTATATAAATATTAATTTTTTTATATCTTAAACTACGTTAAGATTTGTCTGTAAATTCACTACCATCGTCTACGACTTCAACTGAGTTTTATGTGATGCTTTGATATTTTCCTTTTTACTTACTTTTTTTTAATCATAAGTAGGTACTTTTTTCATCTTTAGAATACAAGCTGTCTGTGCAAATCGGTTTAGCCGGAATAACTTAATGTCCTGGACGACAAAAATAAAAACAAACGTAAGTAAGTACAGATTAGTACTTGCAGTTGTGACTGAGTAACGTGGATTTATTGAAACTGGTTTTTTATTCAAATAAGACTACTGTTGTGTGTAGACTAGTGATTGACTTTTGCCGATGTGTTGAATGCAAAGTATCTATGATTTAGGTAGGTACATATCAGCAGTCACAACCACAACACAACGGATCTTTGTCCCATTGAAGTATCTGAGCAGGGGCCCGATAGCAATCTCAAAGTTGAACTGCAAAGTTTTAAATCATGGTCAGTTCATACTAACTCATAGTTATACTGTGACTAAATAGTGACATTATGATGTCATTTGATTTCTTCTTCTTGTTTTCGCGCATATTTTGCTGTCAAGTGTCTAAAAAGAGTGATCACGTGGTACAAAATTACACTGGGCAGTAAAAATATAACTTGTCGGCAAAAGATTGGATAGGGAGGCAGAACCCATTTTAGGTCGAATTGGAGGTACCTAAGTGAATTTTTCCGCATCTATAGGAATTTTTCCTACCTGCGCAAACGTTTGATGTATAACTTCAGAGGGATAAAGATCAGTTGTGCGTACTGTAGGTACTTACTTAAGAAGTTTAGAGTCTAATAAGAGGTAGGTATATAGAGCAAATTCTTTTTTCGGCTGGATTGTAAACCGAGCATTGAATTCTTAATTTCATAAAATAATCTAAAAAAAATTATAAATTCTTATATGGCAAGCCTATAAGCGATGCCAGATATTTGTCCTTCAGCATCTGACGACGTGAATAATAGCTTTAATCGGTAAAGTGGTGTAACAATATTTCCTGCTTAATTAGGGAAACTAACTACAAAAGGAAACAAATAAAGTTTACAGAACAAAATTATTAAAATTTATTAAAAAAAAAATAAGTGTTATACACAAAATATGTCTAATTGGTAATAACTTAGAGATAATGCTAATCCTTACGATAAGACACAAGATAATGGTATTAAATTGGAGTTTAAGTAGTAATTTGAAGTTAATAAGTGAGAAAGGGTCGAGGTGCACGTCTGGTCTCTGCCGCAGTTCAAACTGAGGTTTGCCTAACGAAACGTTGAATACGTGAGGAGTAGACCGTCCTGAGCCTATGGCGAACGTCTGGACCCCAAGACGAATGTAGTTCTTGAGTAATTTCCCCCGCCGTGCTAACTAACCTGTAGTAATGGCTAACCGCTGGAGGTAAACTGTATTTCAAGGGAGTTGGGAATACGTTCTCGAGTCTCCGCGGTTTCTTATCGCTGTGGAGCCCCGGCCAGCTCGTTGGCTGCACCAAGAAGACTGATCGCAACCTGACAGCCTCTCTGTGATAGGCAAAATAAAGAAATATGTTTAGTATGTTACAGAGCCCTACTTTTACGGTGATTTTATAGGAGTTATCATTATGTTTACTACGAATACCTTGAGGCTTTTATGTCGGGATGAACTCAAAAATCTGGTGGACAATCGTTCGCGATGCCGCCCTGTTCACAACTCCTTTTTACGGTGTGATCCGTGTATGCAGATAAAGCGCAACTCTGAGGAAGATGAGAGAAGGAAATTAATCACCATGAAAGGCTTCCTTCAGCTCTTATTGAGCTCAACTGGGACTACGATGGAAGTTCATAAATACCTTTGTGCTGGAAGCTGGTAACATGGATCGCACGCAGCGATATAGGTACCAATCGAAAAGTTGCGGACGCGCAGAACTTTCGCTTCTCAATTTCGTAAACGAACCACAATAAAATCCCTTCAGATTTCAATTTACTTGGGAAGAACAGTTATAATTTTATAGAAAATATCAAGGTAGTTTCTGTTCGCTCGTTAAAATTTTAAAGTTTTCAAACCAATCCTCTGACTCTATCCCTCCAATACAGCTCTCTCCTTCTTTCTTTCTTTTTTAGAGACTGGACACCATCAATCAATATCTATGACCTGCTTGCTTCAAGCAAAGTTTGATCGTTCTGTCAAGTCGATTTGACAGATGGATGACTGTTTTCAGAGTAACAGAATCTGCTAAAGAACCAAGAAAAGATACGTACGAACGCACAAATTGACAAGATTTCAATAAATAATATGACTACGAAAGTGGAATCGAGTTACGAATGCTTGATAAGATAAAAACGTTTGCTTCATCAGAGCTTATTTGCAAAGACATAAGTTTCGCCTATCTATGGTGGGGTTGCCAACACGAAAAACAATAAAATAATGATACTATCTCGATGAAAGGAAATTTGAAAATATCTCCCGCGAGATTCAAAGTAGGTACATTTACGAGGAAATTACTATGATTTTTTTTTAACGTGTACATTTAAGGAAATATGCTAAAAATCGAAGGTTACAGTGGTTCGTATTTTGGTAAAAACCTAATTTGTAGTTCTATCCTATCAGGGAAGTAAAGTAATTTGACACACACCTACTCCTGAGGGAGTACTAATAACCGACGTCACTATTAGTTGGCATAATTCGTAGAAAATTATAAAACATATTTCGTAGTAACCCCGACGGCTCTAATCAAGTTGAAATGAAATACGATCGCTAGAAAATACTTTACATTGTAAAATTACTATTATATGTTGTGTACGGTAAATGTACCCTTTTTGATCTATTTTGTAAAATTGTGACTTTTCCCAGTGTACAAAATGTATCTAAGGAATAAATGACTTAAATTGAATTGAATTGAATTGACTTAGTTTTCTTTTTTTAACCGCTGACGCAAAAACCACGGGGTGTTATAAGTTTGACGTGTCTGTGTGTGTGTGTGTGTGTATGAGGCACGTAGCTCCCGAACGGATGAACCGATTTTGATATTGTTTTTTTTTTGTTTGAAAGATGAATTAGTCGAAAGTGTTCTTAGCTATGTTTGATAAAAATCGGTCCAAGATTCGGGGGTTTTTAAATTTTAAATTTAATTACTGGTTTATTCAACCTATTTCGTCCCTCTGCTGGGCAAAGAACTTCAAACACTTCCAATTCTCCCGGTAAAATAAAAAAATATTAAAACGTATGGAAATTATAATTTGTGAAGTCACGTCATGTCTGTTTTGGTATTTTTAGTGTTTATTTTATTATCTCGCAATCAATTTATGTGAAATGTAATAGTAATAGCAAAATATTAAATATTAAAATAACCTGTTCCGAAAGCAAACAATTTTATTTTAATTCCTAACAGCTAACCCACTACCATTCGTTTATTTAACACCACCAGCTGAAATGCCTTTTACATAATTAATTTTATAGAACGAAATCACATAAAAAACAGGCTTTTTCTTTTTCTTCAGTATCTTTTTTCTTTTGATTTTTTTTCTGGTGTTGCGGATGTCAATGTGACGTTAACCGCTTATCAGGTGGGCGGCCGTAAGCCTGTTTGCTTAACTGTGGCATAAAAAAGAGAATTGCCCCTCAGTTGACAGCCCTTTCTTGACATTTTTCATTGCATTGGTCGGTTTATTTAATTTTTTATTTTTATTTATCATGCCAACAAGTAGTTTGAGACTAGACGGTGTTGTGTGAAATGTCCATGAATATTTATATATTTATGTACCAGTATATAATGTGATCGTGTCCATAGGCACGGCCATTCGTAGAAATACACAAATACGTAGAAGGTATTACTCAGTTCTTAATAATTTAAATAACTGGTATATACCTAAACATAATCATAGTGTACTCGTCGACTTGCTTTACTCATAATTCTCATTGTGTGAGTTATATCTAAGTATAATTATGACTGCGTAAGTCAACTGCAATGTTTCATAGGACATTTCTTTAGTGGACGTGTTCGGTGAAGTATTTCATTGTTAGACGCACAGAGAACCGCTTAACATCAGGCCACCTACTTGTTCTATTACTTTTTCTAACCAAAAAAAACTATTGTGCTTATTGACGCGAGCGATTATCTATTCCTCATATCCCTAAGTAATTATTTAAAAGATCTGATAATTTGTATCTGAAACCTGAAAAAGTTAGATAGTTAATACTTAGCAATTTTATAAGTTGACTGTACTAAAGCTGATTACAATTTTTGGTTTTGCAAACCCGTACAAAGGGTTTTTATCCTGAACACTTTATCGGGTCTACGACAATGCTACGGTGCTACAGCGTGCTACGCCCACGATAGCTTTGTCCATACACCTACGTATACTTTCAACTTTTCCGTCAATTATTTTTCTATGAAATTGTATTCATAGACTAGGAGACACTAGGAGATACTGGAGAAAACTCACACATATGCTAATTATTGTGCACATATGCACATTATGTTAATTGGTAGATAGATACTTACTAAATCATCTATATCCTTCTAGCAGAGCTCACTATCTACAGCCATTACAAATTAGAAAACTAATTAAAATGTAAGTATAGAAAAATCTTCTTCTTCTTTATCTTTTCTTAAATACGACCTCCGTCATTTTGCTTGTGACAATTTTGCTTGATGCCTTCTTTTTATTTATGTCCTCTGTCCATCATTTCGACAGACGATTTTGCAAGTGTCAAGTGTTCTTTTTGTAATGTTGGGGTTTTGTCAAGATCTTTTGTCAAGTCTGTAGTTTGTCGAATTATTTTTTTGTCAAGACACCAATACAATAGTACCTAAACACTCATACAGAAGAGATAACTTATATACGTTTTCCTGGGTATTCTGGAAACCACAAAAAAGGGAATTAATGCTTGCACTAACATGGGGTCTAAGCTATGCGTTCGATAAATTAATAACGTTGTCAGCCTTATCGCTATTCAAACAGGTAGCATCGATAACAGAACCACACTAACATGGTTTACCGTGTAATAGTTAAACCACAACTTATAATATGTGACGTAGTTGGCAACTTACCGACCGAGCGAAGGTGCGAACTCGATTCTCGGAGCGGGTCAAGATCGGAATGTCCTAAATATATTCATGGATACAACGTCCTCTTCGTTTTTGTATGGAGAAAAATCGGGTGCGTATCACCAAATAAAAAAAAAAAGTATGTAAGTTTGTATTCTATCAGCCATCTGGTTCCCATATTACAAGCATTGCTTAGTTTGGGACTAGAGGGTGTTGTGTGAAATGTCCCTGAATATTTTTTTTTTAAATGTTTTTTGTAATTATTGTAAATTCTGTGTACTACTTATACTAATACTAATATTCTCTGGTATTACCTACATAGTTTTTAAAATAAATTTAATATGTAGGTAAGCTAAAGCAATAACCCTCATTTATAAACTCCAATGCCTGTGATAATCGACATCTGGTTAATCGTGAAAACACATGTTCGAATTGAACATAATAAAAAGATAACAAGGTAGTTAATTTACAGTGTCTAGAAATAAATAGAGAGAGATAGATAGAGATAGAGATTTATTTACTTGAAACACAATCACAACACAGGTACAGCACAGAACAAGCATAAGAAAAAGAAAACAATAAGTACCTACACAATTACTACTAGCTAGGTAGGTAGGTAGGCTGGGCAGTGTAGTGTAGGTGTGTAAATAGTGTAGGATCGGTCTTGTACGTCCACAAAGGGTGTGCTCTGTGAGGTAGTAAATATAAATAAATATATATAAATATTCATGGACTTACACACAACGCCCTCTAGAACAAACATCTATGTTTTCCACGCACAAATGTTCCCATCCAAACCATCCATGAAAAATCCATGAAATCCATGTTTGTTTGCGGGGTTCCCATCCAAACGATGTCCCATTTACTCATTTGCCCCTTGTGCCCTACCACCTGCACAAGGGATGATATTATGGACGCCACAGACGAAGGGGTAAAAGTGGCGAAGTTCTATTCGAACTTCGTCTAGTGTTTGTTGTCACCATTGACACGTAAGAAGAAGAGACGCACAAATGTAATGTAATGCGGTTATTGAGGATTTATTCATATGGTAGAGGTATTGTTGGGCAATTTACTTTTTTCATCGAATAAGCCAAATTACTAGGCAGGTACTTTATCTAACCGCTCTACATAAGGATGCTATTTGCGGATTTCATCAAATTCCATCGAGTAAAAAGCCAATTTTATTAGGAAAAGTGATGGGGCAAGTCGATTTCTCACCCGATAGGTACGTGTTCTGATGCCTGAGCCTGTTTAAGGAGTCTTTCAGGATCAAAGATAGTCGGAGTAAGCCGGTAAGTTAAATGCATTAAGAAAATACTTACGTCAAGAATGTGGAAACGTCGAGATGTCTTATAAAGATTCCTTGGTTTCTTCCCACAATTTACCCCAGAAATCACCACAAACTTGTCTTGCAAGAACACTGAATTACCCTGTTGCATCTTATAATCCGTATTATTATTCAGAAACTCCGTATGGAATAAAAAATGCTTCTGTCCCAGCAGTAAATCCGTTTCATTTTTTATCGGTACACAACCAACTTTTTTACCCTTCGATCCCATTCGCTTCGTGTAGACCATTCCAATCGGGCAACACTTGTCTACACAATTCGACTTACAAAGGTTCGGGGTACGTATTTCAATTTTCTGCACATCACAGTTGATTTTAAGAAAGACAGATAAGAATAAAAGTGTTCGCAACATTCTCGCGCGATGTGATGTGTGTAACGCTTTTGCAATGAATGATACAAAGAGATATATAAACTGATCTCTGTAATAGGTGGCTCTGGGTATGTATGATGTTTGAGAGTGTAAGCTCTGGACTGCAGATTAACAAACATACACTTGCACAACTTACCTATCAGACACCTAAAAATGTAATTTTCATAATTGCGTGGAAAGGGGTCTGGGAATTAAACGATATGGATACAAAAGAATATTTTTAATACTGTTAAAATTCAACAATATAAAACGCAAGGAATAGAAACTATACACAGAATTATTAACGTTAACGAGCTTAACAACTATGATATACAACTTAAAATAAAATCATACATACTGGCCCTCACTGATTTACACATGAATTTAAATAAATGCGTTTTAAGTACAAATTATTTAAGTCTTATACATAAATGGTCAAACAATGTGCATGAATATCAGAATTAAATTTTAAGGTCTTAAACTCTATTTGACTACTTTGGGCAGTTCAATATTTTCTTGACTCTATAACACTTTGCGTGCAAGCTATCTAATAGCAATGTACTTAGCATTTCAAATAAAACATGGCTGCCCAAGAGACTATCTATCAAACGTTAATTATTACGTGAATTAAAAAGGTAATACACGGTAGGTGGAGCGCCGTATGTTTCAAATGGGCAACTACAAGCTTTATTTTGTGGTCAAAAAATACTCTGATCATGGTCCAATTTATTTTAACGTGTGTGAAGGGAAGTCTGTCTTTTGAACAAAAAATCACCGACAGACGGTCGCCATTATGGTGACAGAAAATTGATGCCACTCCATCACGATGTGTGAACGATGCGTTGAAGCGCAAATGAATTTGGAATGTCTTTGCTGCCTATGTTTGTTTAAATGTTTATAAATAAACATTTAAACAAACAGTAATAGGCGCTTGCCTTGTTTTAAATAGGCACAAAGCAATAGACAATAGCGTACACATAAAAGCTATAAATTAAAAGTTGTATTGTGTAGAAATCTGTTTTGATTTGTCAAAGTGATTTGACAGTTTTGTACAAAACAAGAACATTCTGATTGGTCAGAGCCATATTAGAAAATAACCTATTAGCAACTAGAAGGAGGCAGATGTATATAGTTTACTTGAAATATATATTTCGCTTTATTTTAGCTGCTAATAGGTTATGCACTATCATCTGTGTTAGAAACGTAATAAACATACAAAAAAGGAAGCAATGATCAAAATAGCGGCCACATACGTTCCTATAACACATTTTCTCCCCGGGCTTGATCCAATTTATTTAAGAAATAAACTCCATACGTTTATCCATTTGAACAGTCTTCAAAACCACACTGAATAGGATCGAACTCTTCTTATATATGTCCTCTGTCCGTCATTTCGACAGACAATTTTGCCAGTGTCAAGTGAATCGTTTTATTCTATTTCAATTTATTCACTTGACATTGGCAAAATTATCAGTCGAAGTTCCGGACACAGGCCATATATAAGAGAAGAAGAAGAAGGAACAAGTGTGGTCGCCATTATAATTGTGTAGGAAATTAAATTAAAATATGCAACTTTACAACTAGAAACATTGTAACAACCACGGTCAAATCAAACTTCTTAAGCTCTAGTACTAGTATACATAAACTAATACGAGATCTAACTAGTCATTTTACACAGGTACACTGTCAGTTCGCACTTTAAAGATCCCAGCACACTTAACACGATGCTTGTCAAGACTTGTCTTTCTATCTCAAATCTCTACAGCATCAGGGAAAACGTGGTCAAGATACGCTTGATGCCCATAGCTCTGTAATGGCTTTGGTCTATCCCTTTTTGCATTCAAGGACTGTACACTTTCGCTATTTCTATTAAACCTCGAAGCTATCTCTTTGACTTTCCCAGGACGCGGTCTAAAATCATCATCTTTCTGGTTTTCGTTTTCTTTCTTTGTCTCTCTCGAACTGCGGTTAGCTTGTCTCTTTCTATCTTCCAGCTTATCTTCGCTATCATGAATTCTTCGTCCGGAATTCCTTTCATACATTCGCGTATAGTTTTTAGAAGTTCTGTGTTCGTTGTGCTTTGCTTGTGCGTTTGTTTCTTCTTTTGCGTTATATTTAGGATCTCTGGAGTATTCCACATCGTTATTAGTTTGGGAGATGTATGATTGTTTAATTTTTTTACTGTTATTGCTTTTGTTGGATCTGCGTAATTTGGGAGGTCCTTTGAATGTGGTGAAATCATTGTTGTTGATTTCGTCTATGTGTGGGTTAAAAGCGTGCGTTCTTTGGTGCGTCAAAGGCTTAGATAGAGAGAGGTATTTAGGCGGCTCTCCGTGCTTACTAATTGTTATATCGTATTGTATATGGGGGTCTAGCACCGCATATACATTCTCTTTGGCTTCTTTCTCCAGCGACGACAAAGCTGCCTGTAACAAACATTTACCTGTTTTAGCTATTTGTACACTACTAACTATTATCATGGATTGCTATTATTGCATTGCAGCACATGTTTTTTAATGTATTTGCGACATTGAAATTGCGCTAAGCATTGTCCGATCTGACAGTTATTTGATTATCTATACTCATTGTGACCGGACAAGGTCAACTCACAATAAAGTAACTAAATCAGAAACTTTCGATTTCAACAAATTATAAAAATAATAGTTACTGGAAGCTGGGAGTTTCACTGCGTGATAGAATCTGATTTAATTCTTCGCAGCCCGCCGGGTAGCCGGTGCCGGCTACTCGGTAACCGAGACATGTGAAAAGGGCAGTATATTTGTATAGCACGTTACCTCACCCAAGACTCATTACTTATTGTGACTACGCCCAGTAGTATAGTGACATAAACTTATGGAAAAATGTTACTCTTGTATTAGAGCAAATTAGTGACCAATTTGTGAATTTGTTCGTGTCTGTTTAACATTCTCATAATACCTACCTATACATACCACCAAGTTTATATTTGCTAATCTTCTTTCTTTTTCTTTCTTTCTAATCGATTATTAAAACTAACTCAGTAAATTAATTAGGTAACTTAAAATCTTCATAGTGATGTAGGTACTTAAAATTCAGGCTACACGTATGACGTTGCGGGCAGAAATTATAAGTAGTCCATCATAAAATCCCATAAAATGAATGCGCAGCCTAATATAATAACACGGAGCGTTTGCAGGCACGACTCACGACAACAATACACGATATCGACAACCGACATGGCATATCAGTTGCTAGAACTAAAATATCGTTGTCGTCTACGATACGGTTTGGTAGAGTCTACGCATCTATTACTAAATGTATGAACATATTATGAATTTTATGTGTCGTATCCATAACTAGGTATGTGAAAACCGCCGTATTGGGTGTGTTATATATAACTAGGTAACTACTGCAATAAAATTTATTGACGACCAATTTGATCCAATTATACCAGATAATCGAAGAATGATTTTATTGTTCAAAAACAAGTAGCTATAGCTAATTGGTTTAGTAATAATTCTTTACTTTATTGATCACGAAGGTGTTCACGCCTTGCCCAGGTAATTAAGGAACCCTGGAACCTAGCCTAGGCAAGTAGACCTTCTACAATCGCTAGAAAATAGAATACTAATTAGCTAAATGGTTATTAAATTTTGGAACAAACTAACACGTGATAACTCCTACACAATTTCATGTTTTATATGTTCAGCACACTAAACTGGGTTGCTGGAATGATATGCTGGGTGATACTGGTGGCTGGGTGTTGGTTCAGTGAATTACGTGCAGTGAGTAGCTATATACCTAGTGTTAAGGGATTAGGAACCAACTGGTTAGAGCTTAGAATGCAGGAAATAAGCTGCATGTTGAGGCACAGCCCCCCACGGGCGAGTAGCGTGACGTCACACATTGTGGAGAGTAATGCAGCGGTTAGTATCACACCTGTGGGGGGCACACGTCACACGGTGGTGGGGGGGTTGCAGCACACCGGCGGCGCGGCGCACCTGCAGCGCGCCGGGCGAGTTGCGTGACATCACACATTGTGGAGAGTAGTGCGGTTAGTATCACACCTGTGGGGGGCACACGTCACACGGTGGTGGGGGGGTTGCAGCACACCGGCGGCGCGGCGCACCTGCAGCGCGCCGGGCGAGTTGCGTGACATCACACATTGTGGAGAGTAGTGCGGTTAGTATCACACCTGTGGGGGGCACACGTCACACGGTGGTGGGGGGCTGCAGCACGACGGCGGCGCGGCGCACCTGCAGCGCGCCGGGCGAGTTGCGTGACATCATACATTGTGGAGAGTAGTGCGGTTAGTATCACACCTGTGGGGGGCACACGTCACACGGTGGTGGGGGGCTGCAACACGACGGCGGCGCGGCGCACCTGCAGCGCGCCGGGCGAGTTGCGTGACATCATACATTGTGGAGAGTAGTGCGGTTAGTATCACACCTGTGGGGGGCACACGTCACACGGTGGTGGGGGGCTGCAACACGACGGCGGCGCGGCGCACCTGCAGCGCGCCGGGCGAGTAGCGTGACGACACGGCGCCGACGCCGAGCACGCTGCCCGCGCGCTCCGGGGGTGGGGGGCGGGTGGGGGAGTACACCGCATCCGCCGGTAGAACTGCCTTCTCACTGCAACAATACATTACATTTGAAATACTAGACTACTAGACTATAGAGTGCCTGAAGTGAGTCTATCTCTCATTTCGTTTCATTTGTTTCAAAATGTGTTCTGTACCGACTTTTAAATTTCGAATCTGTGGTTTTAGAATGCCAGGTGCAATGCAAAAAATTACTAAAAACGGTAGGTGTACGTGAAAACTTACCTATCTAAATCGTCAGTCTTGTACTCCACGCTTTCTGAAAAATAAAAAAGTCATTAATTTTAAGGCGCAAAGTCCCTTGGCATCGCTTTCCGGATTAGATAGGTACTTTCGTTTCACTTCTATATTGAACTTTGTTTCAAGCTTACTAAGGTCCACTTACCTCTCCGCCGCCTGCACCGTAGAATGAGACACAGCACTATGACCAGTAATGCTGCAATGACCAACGCGGCTGCTATTAGAGGGGCCACGTGCGCGGTCTCTGTTAGCGAAAAATTATCTGCGTAAAGAAACGGTTACTTTTATGTATGGTTCATGCATGAATAGGTGAAGATAATAAGAAATAAAAATAAAGAGCTCAAAAAACATAAGGTCTGAAAAATTGTTTTTAGTACCTACCTAGAATAAAATAATGGAAAATTGTAAGGACAGTGGAAGATGATGAAGAAGATGAGTGGATGGCTAATGGTGTGGTTTCTATCTAGATAAGTTTACGTTTGCAGTTATGGTGTGAAGGATATGGGTGACGGTGCAATTACAGGCACATTAGACTGTCCGCAATGGACGTGCTTTATGAGGAAATGTATCGTTTTAAGTAAAGGTAACTGCTATAGGTGGTATAGGTGGGTCGTCTGCTTAATCTACGCATCATAAAAAAAATATACATACCATGAACTGTCAAAGAGACCGCATGAGACGAAAACCCTCTTTCATTCTCCACATGCAGTACGTAGACCCTGGCATCAGCGACGTCTGTGTTCGTGATGAGTAGTACGTAGCGGTAGCAGTCGTTATCTGATACTGGTTCTAAAGCTCGGTAGCGACCTGTAGCAAGAAATCATCTTTTAAAAAACTACTTGAGAACCTCCTTCTTTTTTGGAAGATGGTTAAAAGTAAGGAAACCTTCTGGAAATCTAGGTACTACTAGGTTCTTTTAGACTGTTCCAGTAGCCTATGTCTAGTACTAACTCAATTAACGCAGGCAGACTACTTTATTATTGAAGAAGACACCATCAGAATGAGTGCGAGGGAGAAAGAGAACTTATTTACTCGTATTTGACACGGAACATGGTTAGAAGAGATAGTAGTAGAAGATAAAGTAGAAGAAGCTTGAAGGTTGCTTGTGATTGGATAGTTTTAAACTCTTTGACTGTGACTCTTCAAGCCTGAAGTCCGGCATCATTTTGGGGGAATATTTCACAGTCACCCAGTACATTGAAAAGTTTCTCCACCGTCCCAGTGTTTTCAAGTTCCAGATAATAGATACTGCGTTTGGAGTTTACCTATTATGAAGGCTCCATGATTGTTCTCTGAATGTAAGCTGCTCACCAATATGATTAGGAGTCTCCAGCCTCAGACTGCCCCATAGCCACGCTGCTCTTCTTGGCGGAGGATCAGCACAAACAACAGCTTGTAGCCTTGACTCGCCACCACTCCAGGAATGAGCAGTGCCTGTTTCTGCCCCTACTGGTGGGCCTAGCACGTTCAGGGTTATCGCTTCTGATTGATGAGTCCTGGAGTAAGAAGCAAGTGTGGTATACTAAATTGCTAAAAAAAGGAGGGAGAAGAATTTTCTGCCTAAAACTACTTCGCAGAAACAGGAACTCGCATTTCATAACTGTTTTATATTTTAAACTATGAATAATAAGATCGTGCTAAACTGCCTTGTTGTGGTCTGCCATGGTACTATGCATTCGTCGCATGTACATGCGGAATTGATCCAAGGAGAATGTGGTCAATCATCAGTAATTACTTATACCTACATCACTATCTGCAAATTTTTAGTGCAAAAGATTGAGAAAATTAATTGAGAACCAGTTCGAGTGATTTGGGCACCCTTAAAAGAGTAAAAGGTTTAAAACTCCGGTACACCTGTAAAACCCTGATTTAGATAAGCCAGTAATGGATCATCTACCTAACTCCTGAACACCTGGAAACCCTGTTTCAAAAAAATAATAATATCAAGTGATAAGTGATAGAAGACTCACCTATCCTCAAGTCCGATCTGGTTGACAGCAACGCAGGTGTACCTCCCGTGTTGAGCATACGACACGTTGTGTAGCTGCAGCAGTGGCGCTGAGGATAGCGGGTAACCATCCTCTTGGATCGCATTTATTCGGGACGATGTGATCGGGCTGTAATTAAGACTGGATATAATAGGCTGAAGCTAGCTTAGATGTATGGTAGCGAGCCCACCATAATGTTTTGTCTTGTCCAATAAATCCCAATAAAGCCTAAATTCACTTCTACCTTTGTATTTTTTTTTTGATGGATGGATTTTGGAGGAATAAAATCTGCACTGACGTTCCACGTTAGGGGTGTAAATTTTAGGGGATTATATTAGACTGTGTGCGACAGAAGACTGAATGTACGACTTACACAGTCCCCCAATCTCATTATAAGCATGATGATTCTAAATGATCCTTGTGATTTTATTGAATAAAGAAATTTTGACTTTGACTTTGATGGTGATGGGTTTTAGGGAACTGTTCAGGGATATGTTTTTAGGATTTGTTTTCATTCTTTAGGTAGGAGATAAAGCAATTATATCTTGTTATGGAACCTACAGGTGGAGTGGACTTGTTATACCCTATAGGTAAGGATATTGTGACAGTTAAAATGAGATTGAAGCACTAAACACTCTTGTCACTGAGAGTAGCCTGACAGTAGTAGGTACACTTACTTGTGATACCACTGGTAGCTTGGTGGTGGGTTTCCTTCAGCCTTACACTCTAACGTCACTTGAGAAAAGAGGTTCGCTTCAACCACTGTGTCTGGTCCGACCCATGTTACTCGCGGTGGATCTGCAACCACAGAAAAATGAACTTAAATCCATACACCTGTAAGTAGAATACTACAATTGTCAAGCTGATAAAACAGAGTCACAGATAACTAAACTTTAATATAGAAAGTTCTAAGTTCCCAGAAGTACATAATGGTGGAACGCTAAAAAGAAAACAATAACAGAACTTACATTTTACATCGATTTCAACTTTGACGGAATCAGAAGTCCCCAAAGAATTCCTTGCTTGACATCCATACATTCCTGAAAACGAAAAAGTATGACTTACGAACGAACGGACTAGGTAAGTAGTTCTTCACAATTATCTCATCTTAACTCTTGTAGAATATTTTTCTTCTTCAATAATACATCGCAGTGAAAAATCAAACTTACCCGAATGATTCCTCAAAATCGGTGCCAGTATCAACTTAGGTCCGTTACTGGCTATAACTTGGCCGTTCTTCGTCCACCAGACGTACGGACTGGGGTTACCATCAGCTCTGCACTCCAAGGTTAGCGCACTGGAGCCTTCTTCTAAGTTAGCTAGCGTGCTGGCATCACCGCCGAGGATGGAAACTACTGGGACAACTGGAATGGAGACAATATTGATGGTTACTGATGAATAAAGGTTCTCTGGAACTGGATGTGATAACGAAGCGTAGGAGGCACAGGACTCCTCACTAAGATGGGCCAACAGCGTTGTAATCGCGGGTGAATAGAGAAGGCCAAACATCGTTCTTTCCTAGTTAGTGGACTTCTACAGAGTTCTTATCAAACCTAAGGACATGTTACGGAAATGACCTCTGAGGCCATTGTATCTAACTACCTGTATAAAAAAATGCCATTAACGATTGACTATATAGGTACTTGAACTACTTACAGGTAACGTCGAGCATAGTATAAGAGTCCCTGTAATAAGGCGAGGGGTACGATGGATGGTGTGCTCTGCAAGCCAGCTGCCTTCCATGGGCTGATCTGGTGGCTCCTAGTTCTAGCACTGATCTGGCTGCCCATACTCTGGGTCGCTCGACTTCTGAAGCGTTGGTCTGACTCCACGCTGTGAGACGTTCCTTTTCTGGAATGTATAATATCATTATTTATAAAGTGTAGTCTAGTAGTTTCAGGAAATATAATCCTATACAGAAAACAGGTGATATGAAATACAATCCAACTGGCAGTGAGGTAACTTAGTTTTCAAGCAAAGTGATGTATTAATTTCAGTTCTAAGAATTAGCAAGTTAAAGTGGCAATGAGCAGGCCTTATAGCTCACAGACCTAGCACCCGATGACGAACAAAATATGTTCTTGAATGGCGACCACAAAATGGAGGTGAGACATTAGACGCTCTCTTCCCCGATAGACTAATAGGCTGATATGATGATCTGGTCTAGCCTTAAGTGGTATGATTCTATAACGGCTTTGTTTTCTGTCGGATAACCTAATTTTGGTTTTTTTTTTTATCTTTTAGAGAAATTCTGAACCTGCCTTCAATGAGCATCCTTAACTTGGAAACGTGCATCTTGCTAACCATATTAAGGAGAAAAATAATATTCTTACCTAAGTACCACTCGATATATGCTGGTGGGTTGCCATATCTGGCCTCGCACACAACAGTAGCTCTGGAACCAGCTGGCACGGTGATGTTCTGACCTGGCATCACATGGGTGCTGTTGAAGAGTATCCTTGGAGACTGTGGAGGTACCCTGACTGCTAACGCTGCTGGTGGGCTGGATAACGCATCCTGGAATTTAATAAATACTTTTAATAATTTAAAATCCAATATAATGCTGTGTTCCAGTTTGAAGGGTACCTTTGAGACTACTCAAAGTGTGCAATCCTTTACAGGACACGTCCTCAGTGGATGGCTTGTGGTGTAATGAACTGATATTCGCAGAGGTAAGTGTTTTACATCAGGTGGCTCTTGTCACGGCACTAAAATTCATAAAAAAATGTGCCGATGGAGACTGAACTGGACTGGACTGAACTGAACTGGAGACTGGAACTGAACACCTTGGCGTCTCAGAGTGATGGACGCAGTGCTTCTAGAGCACGCCCTCAACGGACTTACTCTGTGAGGTAATGCATTGTTATAGGCAGAGGTAACCGCTTAACATCATGTAAGTCATCAGGTTGTTCAATTACTTCTGCTTAAAAAAATACTCGTCTGTAATATAATAATTTCATTTTGAATGATTTGAATTTAGCTTAAAAATATTAATGAAAATTGATGTCTATTCATTAGGCTTCGCGGTAAGGCTGCGTTTTGGTGATAAAGTACACGGAATTTCTCCAATGAAAACAGCATTGGTACTAGCTAGCTATACGGTGTATAAATAAATGATTGAGTTCAGCCAGTGTGTCGCACAAAAGGCATTTCCCTACTTCCAATTTAGAGCCAACTCAAATTAAAAGAAAGTAAAAATGAACACATCTATTTGCATCGTAATAATGTGTAAAAATGTCGTCGAAATTTTATCCCTGCGCTCATTTTGGGGAAGTAGGTAATGAGTACGTATGCTTCGTTATCTTATTCGTTGGAGCATGACAGCATTTACAGAGTCATGAGTACAGTAACGGTAGAGCAAAGCAAGCAACACTAGCACAGGATCGTGATGGATGGCACAAACTAAAGGTCCCCAGCTATGGGTAAAGTTAAACTGTGGATGATGAATTCAAAGGGTCTAGAACAAGATTTAATAGTTTTAGATTTATTTCGTTTCTTTCCATACATTTACTTGCAGCGCCCCTAGAGGAAACTTTTAGAAACTACAAAAAAGTATGGAAGAAAACGAAACGAAATAAAGTTTTCTAAAACTATCAAATCTTGTACTAGTCCCCTTGTAGTGGTCGGTACAGCGACATTGCGCGTCAAAGACTTGATAGCGTAGTCTTACCTTGTCTGTGCAGCAATGCTATAGTACCTAGCTCTACTTGTAAGTGTGTAATTCGGCCTTTATTTTCAAACTCGAGTCCCGTGGAGCGGAAGGTGACTTGTGATATGCTATTATTTCTTTTACTGCTGCATAGTGAAGGCTGTTTACATGTGGGTGTTGTTTTGATCTGTTTTCATGTTTGTTCTATTGCTTTTCCTATTTGGTTACTGCAGTATTTCGTCCGCAGTAGGTAATTATAAATGTTCAATGTTCATTACTTCTATCTACCAATTATATCGCCAATTTGTTTCGGCAATCCGTAGAGATTGTAGTTACGTATTTATTTGCATTTGGCTTTAGTACCTATTTTGTAATGTAATTCTATCTTTTATAATTCACATTAAAATTAGCTTACAGTAAAAATACGAGTGTCAACCCAACTCTTCAAAGTTCTATTTAGGTATAATAATTTATAAGTTAGTTAAAAAACTGGAAAAACCGACTTCAATTCGACTACCAGCTTCATCATCAGATGATGATGATGATGAAAGTTCATTGGGAATGTTCTAGTCACTATGAACACCACTTAAAAGTCACAGGAAAGCAAAATACGCAATTTCGTGCACGTGGTTGGTGTTGATTCTTTAGAGGAACAACTGGTGGGTTTTTGCTTTTCTCCAATTAAATGCGGTTTGAATGTACAAACTGGGTTTATTGACAAATATAGAAAAATGTGAAAATTTAGGTGTGCACCACAAAGGGTCCATCGTTGCTAGCAGTAAAATGGTAGGCACTACGCGGCAACTTGGCATATTGCATCGTTGCTAGCAGTAAAATGGTAGGCGCTACGCCGCAACTTGGCATATTTTTTCAGTTATTTCTATTTATAACCCAAACTACTAACCGATTTTGATGAAAATTAAATGGGACCAATCTGGAAGTATATCCTTTTAGATAAAAAAAGAATTTTTGAAATTGGTTCAAACATGACGGAGTTCTGAGGTAACAAACATTAAAAAAAAAAAAAAAAAAAAACATACAACCGAATTGAGAACCTCCTCCTTTTTTGAAGTCGGTTAAAAATACAAAGTATGTTCTCATTTACCTGCACATCATAGTTGCTAGCAGTGACCTGGCACTGCCACTGTCCATCGTCCAGCTGCAGTGTTGCAGCGCGCACCCATAGCGAACAGTCGCCTCCGACCGGACTGTTCTCGTTTGCCCACTCGTACTTGCCTCTGTAGATTCCCACTGGCTGAAACAATCGAAAACAGTAAATGAATAACAGAAAAAAAACAGGTATCTACAGCCCCCGTATGCCAATCTTTTGCTGTCAAGTTATATTTCACTGCCCAGTGTAATTTCTTCAGGTCACGTGGTACAAATTTTGTACCACGTGATCATTCTTTTTAGACACTTGACAGCAAAATATGCGCGAAAACAAGTTAAATGACATCATAATGTCACTATTTAGTCATAGAATAACTATGAGTTAGTATGAACTGACCATGATTTAAAACTTTGCAGTTCAACTTAGATTGGAATACCCTTGCAGTAGGTATAGACGTTTACATGAACACTAACGTAACGTAAAGATTTTGGATGATTTTTTTTAATTAAGTGAGTACGTTTAAAAAAAGCTCGATTGACCCCTTGCAAATAGCTTTGTTCGGCATATCGGCTGATCACTAAGTCATTTAGGCTGCACAGCGATATTATAGCCGCAAAAGGTTAATAATAATAATAACAAGTAATTAAATTAAAAATTAAAAAACCCTCGAATCTTGGACCGATTTTCGTCAAACATAGCTAAGAAAACTTCCGACTAATTAACCTTACAAACAAAAAAAAAACAAAATCGAAATCGGTTCATCCGTTTAGAAGCTACGTTGCCTCAGACAGACACACATACCTACACACAGACACGTCAAACTTATAACACCCTGTTGTTTTTGGGTCGGGGATGAAAAAGGCATATCGTCTGCGTTTATTTAAAAATACCTACAGAAGTTGAGTCAGTTACAAAGTGATCGACAGGAGAGTGAACATTGCCTATAACCATAGACAAATAAAAAAATAGACCAGCAGACGTTTAGAAAATATCGTAACCCGAAAATGGATTACCTTCAAAGGCGTGAGATGTCGCTGGGTGTATCGAATCGGTAATAAATCAAAACGGTGTTTATTTTCTTGAACCTCTGGCGCGCTGACACTATAAGCAGTACGGAAATAAACGTCAGATGGCGCTATTTCTAAATTTTGCAAAGCGTATACCAAAATTCGGTTACAACGCGCGCGACGTTGACAGCTTGTGCTATGCAATGTCGAACGAGCGAGATAGAGTCTGGATGCAGAGCGGCAACAATGCTCTGGTCGTATCAAGCTAGTAAAATAATAGATGTTTCGATTTTAAACCTGACGCCTTACCGCCAAGTGCGGTAACAAAAAAATACAAAGATATTATATGAAATCTTAAATGTTTTTAGCTTGATAAAATAAAACATAAAAGGTAGGTAGACTTTTAATTATATATTATTAAAATATCACACCCAATAGGTACTTGTTTAGTTATGTACTGAAACATTACCATACATTACGAACCATTTAGGTACGAACAAATAAGTTTTCTGCGGGTGTTGCCTAGGTCTTTTGTTCCTAGGCTATCCTGTTCTAGTTTTACTACCTACCTACTTATAAATAATGGAATAGGTATGTCTGAAGAAGGTAGGTAGGTACCTATAGGTATATTTATCAATATAAATATTCTAAAGTAGGTATATGATTGACTAGCAGTTACCCGCGACTTCGTGCGCGTGTACAGTTTCCGTGTACCTACTGGAATGTCAAACGCTAGTTGTTAGACCAAAGAGGTAGTACTACGTCCTGTCAAACTGACGTGACATGACATGACAATGAAATCCTCTTGCCAATTGGCGCTGCTAATCCTTTTCGTTCCCACGCATAATGGGCCAACTGTGAGCCTAAATGCGGAAAAGGGAGTCCCTTCAATTTCAATTTTTCCTTTTCGTTCATTTTATCCTTTAGATCCTGTTAATTATTCGGGATAAAAAGTAGCCTATATGTCAATCCAGGTTACGAACTACATATATGCCAAGTTTCATCCAAGTTGGTTCAGTGGTTTTGACGTGATTGAAACATAAACATCCAAACATCTAAACTTTCGCATTAATAATATTAGTAGGATTCTAAAAATTTCAAGGACGTAGTTGCGTTGCGACTTATCATTAAACTTGGTGGTAAAACGGCTTGTCTACTCATTAGCAGTGCCTTGATCACGAATAAATTTGACAATCGTGAACGTATCGTAACGCTAGCGTATCCGAGATACACTGCGCGGTGACGCTACAACGTTCGGCAGTCGGGCTGATGTTGACGCGCAATATCACTCGAATACGTTAGGTTTACGTAACGCGGCGACTGTCAGATTTGTTCGTGATTACCCCTCAGTACCTATTGCCGAGTATACAGAGATGGGCAAAATACCGGGTTTTTTCAAAATACCCGGTGTTTTGGGTTAATACCCGGTAAAAACCTTGAAACGGGTATTTTCAAGGGTTTTTTCAATTTTCAAGAGATATTTGTCATTGTTGACCTTCAATTGATTAAAATGTAAATAGTATTGGTTATTTACACATATAAGTACTATTAACAAAATTCAACTAGTGGTTTGATCTCCTATCTCACTCACTCATGGTAGGTATAGGTACAAGGTGCTTCAGCAAAAATGACCCAAAATATTTTTGGACCGCAAATTTTTTTTACTTCAATTTTTTTTAACCCTAGTTTTTTTGACCCCAAATATTTTTTTTGACCCCAAATTTTTTTTGACCCAAAATTTTTTTTTGACCCCAATTTTTTTGACTCCAAATTTTTTTGACCCCAATTGTTTTTACCCTAATTTTTTTTACGACGACAACGTAGGGTTTGTAAAAGTTGGTAGGGGTTTACAGGATTTGTAGGGGTTATAGGGGTATGTAGGGATTGGTAGGGGTTTTTAGAAAAAAGTATAAGGTAAAAAAAACCGCTTGCGAGCTGCATGCAGCTCGAGCACCACGCAACCTAGTTAGCTTTATAACGCTTCTAATGAATAAATTCAGCTAGGCGCGTGGTGAACCGTGCAAACGACAGGCTTTCAGTCAGGATTTTACTTAGCAGGTTCTGAAATGTATCACTCAAAAGCGCGTCCCAGGCTCTGTTTACTACTCGTAGCGACATCTACTTGTCAGATTTGTACTAAGATCTAAGAAGCACGGGTATAGTATCGCATTTTTCCAGAGAATTATTAGAACGACTAAGTTCTCAAACTGAAAGTCAAACGACCTTATCTCGGAAACTACTCATCTTGGACTTCTCGTTCCATAACAAAATGAAAGTGACAATCTACAATGACCATTATATTCTTCCTGCATGTTCTTGAGTATTTTCTACCAAAATCTACCAAAATATGGTTGGATCCAATACGGTGACAATAAAACCTTCGTAGGAATCACCGGTTCACAGCGTACTGCATATCTATTAGGTATGTATGGATTTCGGAGCGGGTCGATGTAGTGAGGATGTATTGGAAGTGTTTAATGTGCAGATCTAACAAAATATACGCCTAATACCACCAAGAGATACCTTACTGAATACGGTAGACAGACACTAGTAGGTAGGGTATCACTTGGTGGTAAAAAAATGTTTTTATTTTGCGTAAATTTTGTTAGACGCTGCACGGATACGGAGTTTCATTGTTTTTCTTATGTTTAATACATAAAACGTTAGTAAATTTATTTTTTTCTGGTTGCTTTTATTTATATAACCCAAAAAAATTAGGTAAGCACTCTAGAACAGTAATACTTTCTTTGAAAATCGTTTTTACCCGCGAAAATACCCGATTTTGGGTATTTACCCGGTAAAAACCCGAATCGGGTATTTACCCGGTAAATACCTTTTGGGTAAATACCCAGCACCCATCTCTACGAGTATAGCACATTTCTGCTCGAAAGTCCAGGTCGTCATGCCAGCGCTTCCTCGGGCGGCCGCGACGTCTTCTACCCCCTGGGGGTATCCAGCCTGTGACTCCTTGAGCCCACCTTTCCGCTACTTTACGACCTACATCGGCGATTCCAGTTTTGGAGCGAAGTATTCTGTTCCGAATTCGATCTATTCTTTTCACACCTAAAATACTTCGCTCCATCACTCTTTGGCAAAGTAGTCAGCGACCACGTCTGAGCACCGTAGGAGTGATAAAAAAAATATATAAGAAGGTTCAGACTATCGAAAGAAACCACACAAATACTTTTGCATCAAATCTATAATCAGTTAAAATTCGATACCAACGAGTTAAAAAATTGAACAGTATTATAGTCCATAACGGGAAGCACTATTTTCATCACAACCACAACACAAACAACCAACTACAAAACAAGAAAATGAAATAATTGTACATGTAAATAAAATCGTCAAAGAGAATACAACACAACACGCAGGCCAATGACACTTTGTATCAAAAAATGACAGTACCGTTCCGTTTTAGCTTACTTGATGCCTGGAAAAGATGAATTTTCTTAGAAAAGAAATGCGTCAATCGTTTTGTACGTTTAACGAAACGTAGGGGAACTGTTTTCTGTGGTTATACCGACCATAGAGTACTGATATAGACGCCACCTATTAGTAAAGTTATGTCATTAATTTGTATACTATCTTTCAATTTGATGACCACCTAGGTGATCACGCCTAGGTGGCGTGGCGAAAAATATGTTAGATAATCAGTATGAAATAAAATCGTGATAACTAAATAAATGAACACCATTACAGATTCTAAAATAAGGACATAATTTTTGATGAATTTCGAAAATAAATTAATGGCGTTTCTTTGGTTCTAACGGCTACTTGAAGCTTAAGTCGTCGTCGACTGTAGCGTCATCCCCAAATACGCATGGGAACTAGCCGGTTTTGCGAGTCACGCTCTAATATATAGGGTGTAGCAATCTTCGTGTATTCATTTATCGATGCCTATAACTAAATAATGTGCGAGAAATGTCTACCACTTTCAAAGACCGATCGTATGAATAAATAATGCATTTTCGTAGTTGATTCATCTCTAGCTGGTTCGTTTTCAATAATAGCGTTCGCCTTGAAAACGACTCGGAAAAATATGCATGAAGCTTAAAAATTCTTTTAGAACGTTTTCGCTTGAATAGCTTACAAAGACGAGAAGAAGTTACGTTTATGCAAATATGAATTTAACTGCATGCAACTCACAGGACGCTGAAGCAAGCAGGTAACGTCAAATCATTGCTCCTTTTCGCTCGCATATAAAATATTTCAACATTTTTTGTAGACATAAACATACTGAATGTTGCTAATTATGTAAAATCGCAAAACTTGACGATCTAGGGAATAACAATAGATAGATAGATATATTATTTAATGTACTCTCCACTTAAACTAATACAACAATAATACAGACTCTTTAGGAGGTAAGTACAATGGGCGGCCTTATTGCTACAAGCAATCTCTTCCAGGCAACCTTTGGATGGACAGGATCTAATACACAAAAACAAGGACGGGGCATACATAAATATAAATTTATGTGGTATAATTAAAAATATCATTCAATAATATATAATATAATCAGATAGATAGATACCCACATAAAAGAAATAAAATAAAATTTATTTATTTACTATTTATTTAACAATGTAAAAGTTCAACAAAAAATATCATTTTGATCTAAACAAGTTTTCTGATCAAATGCGCAATGCAATGTGACCAATTTTTAGACACTTTTAGGTTCGAAAATTTGTAACACGCAACTGTAGAATACTTCGATCAACTATACCTCGTAGAATATATAAAACTATAAACTGGACGTACCAATCTACCCTCTTTCAAACTCCTTTATTGTGAACGATACTAGTAATAATTGTACTGAAAATTGCGTTCCATGATAATTTCAAGAATCATCCTTGTGATGTTGGTCAAACATCAATGAAAGTCCTTAGTACACTCACACGCATATACTTAGTATTATGAGACAACGCGGTTACTGTTTAATAACGACATGATAATCCCCCTTTAAATACACAGTAAGCTGAAGTACCTACCTATCTGATCAAATTCAATGGCGCGCCTCGTTCTAATGAAAGCATCCCGTACATCTATGTATACGCACCCATACATCTGTATATACTTGTTGGATCTCAAGTCTCGATGGATTATGTGAATGAATGAGCTTCTGTCTGCCAATGCTGTTACAGGATTTGTATCAGAGATGAATATTTGGTATTTGGTACTGTCAACATCATGATGAGACAATCGCTGAGAATGGTATATTTCAGCCATCTAGTTCCCATATCACAAGCTTTGCTTAGTTTGGGACTAGAGGGCGTTGTATGTAAAGTCTATGAATATTTAATATTATTTGCTCGGTACACAAATTATGGTGAATTTCCTCGTGGTGTACAATAAGTAATGAGTGTTTTATCTATCTATCCCGTTTTCAATGATAAATAATTTATGTTCATAACAAAACCATGATAGTTTCAAAAGTTATAATGAGTGAGATAAAGTTTCAAAAATGTTTTATGACTGAAAACTAGCAACATTTCATTTTTAGCTGCCAACTACTTGTAGCTATAGTTAAAAAGTATAAAACTTTAGGTATCTTAAAAGTGTATCAATTACTATTGATACAATTAGTATGTATCAATTATTAATAGTCGCTCTTTCTGGAAATCTAGTGGACTTCTACAGGCTGATGATTATGATTATAACAATAATAATTCTAATTCTTATTCAGAGAACCATCGACAACATCACCGCTGTAGAAAAAAAAGTGGTGAAGAATGAAATGTTATGAAGAATTTTGAAGTTCTGAAAAAGTGATTCACTTGTGTGTGATGCTAACTGTACAATCAGTAGATCGAGCCCGGATGCGTGTGAGAGCTTTCACTACATGAGGAACGGGCTTTACGAAGCAAATTCAAAACGTTATTTGAGAGTTGAGAGATTGGAAAACGCAGAAAATGAAAAAGCTTAGCGGAAGCAGTTTGTTATTCATTGATTGTGTGGGTTTTTTCCTTTTTTTCCACTAAGTACTCGCATATTTACCACGCTATTGTCATAACATCTAGGTAAGTATATAGAGTGAACATAGAAACGCTACAGTGTGTTGCCTCAGAGCTCCGTTATACCGATATGAGATAAACCGATTTGCAACTTGATTGGTCTTATAAAATTTTCATCAAAATAGGTTTAGTTATGTGGCCTTTAAATCAAAATAACTGGAAAAATATATCATTTTTGTACACGAACTTGTGTATTTTGCTTTCCTGCAGGGGTATTCCAATCTCAGTTGAACTGCAAAGTTGAACTGCAAAGTTTTAAGTCATGGTCAGTTCATACTAACTCATAGTTATTCTGTGACTAAATAGTTACATTATGATGTCATTTAATTTGTTTTCGCTCATATTTTGCTGTCAAGTGTCTAAAAAGAATGATCACGTGGTACAAAATTGTACCACGTGACCTGAAGAAATTACACTGGGCAGTGAAATATAACTTGACAGCAAAAGATTGGAATACGGGGGCTGCTATTTTATAGTGGAGGTTACGCTAACTAGATAATTTCCAATGCAGTTCATTGGAAATCAAATTGTTCAGTTCATCATCAGATGATGATGAAGCCGGAAAGTAGTTACATTCAAGACGATTTTCTTAGAACTATGATTGACGAGTAAAACCTGAATAACAATGATAAGAGCGATAAGAGTGAGAGTTATGAATAAACGATTTTAAATTATGAAAAAGTGATCTGATGCTAAAACTTTTTTTTTTGTTTTTGCAAGCCTTGTTTTTGTAAACCAGCTATGGTGTACCTACACTATGTCTTCGTCGGAACGGGACTGAACAAACTTACTATGTAGGTAGGTAGGTATATCTACAGTTCAAAAAACTTCGTTTTTACTGAAAAGTCCTTTCGTAAAGTGATTTCAGTCGATCAATGGTCGTGTTCACGTTCTCACTGGTAAAAGTTTTTAACAGTTTCGTGATAAATAGCGTTCTGTACTTGAATCAATGAATTATACGTTCTGTATAAATGATTGGACGCGATAGGAGTAATTAAACTGAATGATTTTCATGCATTGTGGAGATATTGGTGAATTTTGAATGCGAATTCGTAAATAAATGTAGCGCGTTGAAAAGGATGTAGGTCGCGATCGCGTCTACCTAATAGGTAGGTAGTAGGTACTACAAGCATGAAACGATAAAAAATGTTGGGAAAAAAACGGAATATCATAAAATTTACTAGTAGGCAAAGCACTCGAGCGTATGCGAGTAGTTCTCGTAGCGAAAACCGGGACTACTATATATATTTTAGTGAAATTAAATTAACAGAAAAAGCGGCTTCGTTTTGCACAGTAAACTAAAGGCTTCGGATTTAGTAATGATAAAAAGAACTAGGGATAAACATGACAGACTCACATAGCAAATATTCGGTAGTGACGTTTGTGTTACACTGCGCAGTGACGCTGTAACTTCGCTAGAACCCGCGTCATCGCACGTGGCAGTCTCGTAGTGTACCCGAAAAAGTCACTACCCGAAATTTAGAGTAGAGGCAATGTGCTTAAGTCACAAAATAATATGACGGAGGAGCTGTTTGGTTTCTAAAGTAAGCTTCGGAAAATACCAAAGTATTTTAAAAACTTAGCTCTTTCAACGTTTACCTCAATTTGAATCTATGTATTTCTACGCATGGTTCAGTAAGCCCCGCTCAATCTGGCTGTTTGTAAAAAACAAAGGTTAGCAATTTACAAAATTGCAGCCCCAGAGAACGCGTTTGCGAGAAAAATCCATCAGACCTCGTAGCGAATGATCGAATGAAAACGCTAACATACATAGTATCCACAGATTGAAAGAGCTACGAGTATTTTGTTGAAAAAACGTCGCAATACAGGTTGTATGAAAATAATCCTAAAACGTAGCCACAACCACTGAGACACGGTCTCAACAATATTGTTACAAAAACAATCTTTAACTATTATAATTTCGAACTTTGAATGTTGCGAATCATGCGAGAGGGACGATATGTTTTTATGTGAGACTCGCTGCTTGCGCGCCACGCGCCTACACCTATTGCGATCCTAGATTAGCAACATTCAAATTATAATAGTTCAAAGTTCAAACAGTGGATAGGTTGATGTGTAGCCGACTGTACACCCTGTATCTAAAGCATAGTGCAGTATAGTATGTTCGGCTTACAACAGAGTGCATAGAGTACTGGGGTGTTTGCAGAGATTTGTAGAAACCCTAGGCGCCTGTAGCACCTGGATTTAGGACTAATGGTGAATCCACAGATACAAAAAGAGACAATAGGTTTTCTGAAAGCGTTTAGTTAGCACAGTTTGTAGTTTTCCGTGTGTTATGTTCTGTCAAGGTTTTCTTTGCATATTGGTTTTACAATATTTGAATAATCTCAAAAGGATGTAGGTAAATATTAGCTTACAACTATGTATATGAGGAGTTGAGGGGGAATAGTAGAGCTTCTTGTAACAGCAGGGGTATGCCAATCAAAGTTGAACTGCAAAGTTGAACTGCAAAGTTTTAAATCATGGTCAGTTCATACTAACTCATAGTTATTCTGTGACTAAATAGTGACATTATGACGTCATTTGATGTGTTTTCGCGCATATTTTGCTGTTAAGTGTCTAAAAAGAATGATCACGTGGTACAAAATTGTACCACGTGACCTGAAGAAATTACACTGGGCAGTGAAATATAACTTGACAGCTAAAGATTGGCATACGGGGGCAGAGCTCGTCTGGGGAAGTACTAACACCGTATCGGAGAAGGACTTGTGGCGTAGCTAGTCAATCTTCACCAATTGTTTAAGTTAAGCTATATCTGCGCGGTCACTATATGGATGGGTGACCGCTACTGGTGTTTACATCTGAGCGCTTCCGTGGATTACACCGTATGGTGTAATAAAAACATACGTAGGTAAGTAACAAGTTTCTAAATCTAAACTTGTGCAAGATGATGAAAATCAGCAACCACGTACAATGATATAGACGATTCAAAACCACAGATAAGCTATAGCAATAGATTCAAAGCGATGATCATGTGGTAGTCCAGCCATGACGGCTTTCGGCAAACATGATAAGTACCAATTAACGGAACAGATGTGGATTACCTGACCTGAGGGCAAAGAAGTTTTTTATCTTAAAAAAAAATACAACCGAATTGAGAACCTCCTCCTTTTTTGAAGTCGGGATGTTCGTTAACAAGTAATTCAATAAAAAATTTAAAAAACCCCCGATTCTTGGACCGATGTTCATCAAACATAGCTAAGAACACTCCCGACAAATTCACCTTTCAAGCAAAAAAATAAAATAAAAATCGGTTCATCCGTTCAGGTGCTACGTTGCCTCAGACAGACACAGAGACACACACACACACAAACACGTCAAACTTATAACACCCCGTCGTTTTTGCGTCGGGGGGTTCAAAAATAACTTGTACTTTAGTAAATTAAACGAGGATTACTTTTTTAACCAGTACTTAGTGATTGTATCAACAGTGATATTGTTATCTTTTATCTGTGAATTCTACCGAATAGAGACACCGTTATTTTTTATAATAATTATATCTCTGAGTATGGCAGAAAGTCCGAGTATCCTCAAAGATGTAAAAAGTTACGAATAAGTTATTTGCAGATTTCTGAGATCATTTTATGAAGAATTTTTCACAATCATGTTTTCGCTTTCATATCTTGTGCTTATAAGATGGAAATATTATAATATAACACAGTAAAATTGTTACTGACCCTCTTAATGGAGGGAATCTTTTCTTTTATTATTTTTTCAATTTTTAAATGCGCATTGAGGCATTGCGGTACGTGTTGACGGTGGCTGTGTCTAAACCAGACTAAATCAAAATAAGCTCTCACGCTGCAAGTGAGCTGTTATTTGCGGAGACGGTTTTTATGCGGCGACACTGTACCTAGAGGTATAGCTGATCGAAGAGGGCAAGTCATGTAGGTACCCCCTTAACCCAGCCCTGTTCATAACAATATCATGTCATGCTACGCAACATCCGCAAGGCGTGCCTAAGCCACAGTTTTATGATCCGTGGATGCGAACATCTGTTCAATTTTACTTTCAATCAGTAACCGCGTTATCTGTAATCCATTGATAAAGCCTTGTCAGCTATCAAGCGTTTATAGGCCTACTAGGTGATTTCAGGCGCGTTCCTCGCGACCTGAACCTAGAAGAGCTGGTATGAAACTTTCGGTCTGGTTTTTACCATTTTATGTAAAATTCTTAAAAAAAATATACTTAAATGCAAATGATTCAAGACCGTACTTGGACGATTAAGATACTAACTTAAATAAGAAACAAAACAAAGCATATTTTTCTTTTGTAGTGTAAAAGCCTGAGGGAACAATTCCACAATATAATTCCGTTTAAAAAAAATATCTGGCTCTATGTTGTATGAACCAAAACGCGGGATGCCACAAAATTTTCATAAAGCTCTAGTTACAAAGAGTACACTTTAGTCTGAATAAAATTATGGGTATCATTATCATTTTCCAGCCTAGCTGAGGGCTCTTCAGCAGACTGCGCTCTTTTCAAAACGGTTAGCGTTCTATTTTCAAATTCATAATTTAATTTTATAGACCGAGAGACCACCGCATTCGCTACCGCAGCTCAGCCCCCGTATTCCAATCTTTTGCTGTCAAGTTATATTTCACTGCCCAGTGTAATTTCTTCAGGTCACGTGGTACAATTTTGTACCACGTGATCATTCTTTTTAGACACTTGACAGAAAAATATGCGCGAAAACAAATTAAATGGCACCATAATGTCACTATTTAGTCACAGAATAACTATGACTTAGTATGAACTGACCATGATTTAAAACTTTGCGGTTCAACTTTACAGTTCAACTGAAATTGGAATACCCCTGCTGTGATCCATGAATCAGTTAATCCATGAATCAGATACAAAGTACATTATATAAAATCCATGAATAGGTTTCTTATAAGTGGTTAAAACCATTACAAATACAGTGACAAATTAAGTACCAAGCGGAAGAATTACACTGCTTACGCTTTGTTCGAGTCGTCATCGCCACACAATGTTTCTCAGCTGTAGTAGGTACTTTAAAATTGCATACATATAATATAACGACCAAAAAATTATTAAATTTTTAAAATTATTAAATTATTATAAAATGCACTTTTGTCGCTGCCTGTATATTTAGTTTTAGATTATCGTATTCTAATTAATTAGAATACCTACGTACTTGTCTAATGTCGGTACATGTCAGAGGATTTCCGAAATTTAATTAATCCTCTGACAAAGGCAGCTTATTAACTAATCTCCTTAGGGTATAGGTGTGTAAGTTTAATTATTATTACATCAACATTATTTATAAGTTTTTTATTTCAAAGATTATTATGACTGATACAGTATTTACAATATTTATAATATGTACAAAATACACATGAAGCAGTTGAGCTATCTACACACCGTTGCAAACGATTTATAGATAGCTCAACTGATCCAAATCAGTAGGTACCAATCGGAAGCGTGCCCAAGACACTGGCTGCATTGCGGCGCTGAATAGAAATGCTGATTCGCTGGCCCAGATAATCACCAGCCCTCGGGTCACGCGTCGCTGCGACTAGACGCCCTGCAATAATTTTGAAGACCCGGAGGGCCTCGGTACCCCACGGACCCAGAGTCTCGACCCACCATTTAAAAGTTGTATGCACCCAAATATGCTAAGTTAACATTTTTAAATCAGTAGAAATTTTCCTAATTTTAGGACCCAAGTATCGTTAATAAAAATAATAAACTGTTAATTTTGAACACCAGTGTCACTGACTCAGTGCTAAGTGAAAAATGATCACAAATGAAGCCTTTTATGAATATATATATATATAAAATCTACAATATCGTAATCACAAACGACAGTGTTAACTTTTGAAGTTGATGTCAATGTTTTTATAGTCGAAATAGCCCCGCTCGACCTTATTCAAAAATAAAACAGTCACGAAATCTAAAGGTTGGACAGGTTGAAGGACAGGACTGTCCATAGTCATCAATCAGGATGAAATGAGGTATCCCAAGAGTAGCACAAAGTTGAGTACCACGGTATTTTATGAAGAGCACCGATCAGCATGCTGGGTGGTATTCTTTAAATACTAAGAATGTTCAGATTATGAAAGTTTGAGACTGTAAACACTTGTGTAAAGATTCTAAAATAGAACGAAACCTATACAGACGATATTCTCATAGATCAAGAACTATTTGGAAATACATAAAGAACTTGTTCTTGACATATTGCACGTACACTACAATTACCATAACTCACGGTTAAGGTTCGTCTTTCATCACCTTACATCACACGTACAGAGGTGCTGTCCTGCATTCAGATTCACACGCACTGCATAGTGCAGGGAGTATACAAGTTTCATATGAAAAATCTTCGGTGATATACGCAAACAAAACTCTAGGATTGAAAATAAAACCGTTTTTAAGAAATTACAATGCATATTTATTGAAAAGATTGTGATGAGTACTAAGTAAATAAATAAATATTCAGGGACATTTCACACAACACCCTCTAGTCCCAAACTAAGCAATGCTTGTAATATGGGAACCAGATGGCTGATAGAATACTTATATACTTTTTTTTTGTAAATACAGACTTATAATACATAGTAACACCCAGACATAGAACAAACATCTATGTTCTCCACGCACAAATGTTTGTTGTTAGTGGGGATCGAACCCACGACCCACAGCACGGAAGGCAGAGCTATTACCGACTGAGCTGTGACGCCTGTCAAAGTGCTATATAACTAATACTTTAACAAGGTCAAAAGACAGTCCAAAACTGAAGATTAGATTAGATGCATAACCACCCCTCAGGCGTACAAACCGGGCGTCTTTAATTAACAATGATAATTTAGAATCGTCATAAATACACATGTTTCCAAAATACTAAATTATGACCTTCAGAAATACTGAAATTCTAACACTTCTCACACCACTCTCTCTATTCTAAAGATTCGCTCTAAAATTACATAGAGGATATATAATTTAGGAGTATCGAATTCAGATGAGTGGTTTTATTTCAAAGACCCATCACTAGTCACCATGTATTATGCGCACTCACACCAAACCGCATTATCTTGCTCACGCATTGAAGCGCAAATCATCGCTTTCATCATTATTAATTGCTCACGAATACCATAACGGTCCGTTAAATTGGCTAGCATGTATTAAATTAATAGATTTTACTCGTTGGTAGTCAATGCTATCGATTCTGTTGTTGCATTTTTCTAAACTAACCTAATTTGACAGCACTAAAAATCTTGCCGTCCCTTTCTCATAAACTGAAACGACAAAGACGGCTATAATTTTAGCGCTGTCAAATTAGGTTAGTTTAGAAAAATGCAACAACAGAATCGATACTTAGCAATGTGTTAGTTTTTAAGGTTCTGATACACATAGTGAAAAATTAATCTTATTATTTGATAATTATCATCATCATTAACAGAGCTCTCTTTTACAGGCCGAATACATTAAATAAAACCTACTTTTAGTGGACGTAATGCTTCCTATGCTTTTTCGTGTCGTATGCATCTTTTATATCATATATTTTTTTGCACCCAGCTCCTGAAGCAGGAGAAAAAATAATTGAAATAAACACTACAAATGGTTTCAATTACCTACCAATTTGACTATCTCAACAAGTCGCAAGATTATTTTTCAGCAAAACACAGTCTACATAATCTATAACTATACCGCATGTTATCTACTTTTCCGTATTATTTTTCCCGAACAAACTTCCAGCCGACGACGCGACGTTTACAACTGCCGACGCCGACATGTTAGTTTCTCGAAGAAAAATATCGGTTTCGACGTCGACACAGCGTGAAAGCGTCTAGTTAGTACTAAATGTACGATATTAGCTCTCCGACGATATCGTGTATGTCGTGTCGGCGGCGGCAACATAAAAACAGTCATAGAATTTCGATGTGGTTTGAAGTCGCACTCGATAGCGATTTTCCTAAAAATAATTTCAACCAAACTCGATCCAGGCTTTTCTAGACTTCGTATTGAAAACTCGAGTGGTTTTGGTAGATTTTTTTCACCCACCAGTGAGTTATGAGTGTTCGAGTTACTCGACTTGACCGAACTCTGCACTCAAACTACATTTTTCTAGTAGGTATGCTCTACTGCTAAGTATTTATAAAGAGCCGTACTTACCGTCCATTCGATGTGATTGAGAAGCGAAAGTTTTGCTGAAAAAACGCAGGCTTAATTTTGATGCAAAAAATTAAAAAACAAATATAAAAAAAAAACAAGTTAAAGATGCAGTCAGTGTCTTGGGCACGCTTCCGATTGGTTCTGATTTGGATCAGTTGAGCTATCTATAAATCGTTTGCAACGGTGTGTAGATAGCTCAACTGCTTCATGTGTATTTTGTATATATTATAAATATTGTAAATACTTAGGGCGGCTTGCACCAGAATCGCTAATATTTAGTGAGTTGTCAAGTCATACAAATACGTCAGATTTAAATCGATTTAGCTGTTAAATACGTTTAGTGATTCTGGTGCAAGACGCCCTTAATGTATGATATTAGCTCTCCGACGATATCGTGTATGTCGTGTCGGCGGCGGCAACGTAAAAACATTCATAGAATTTCGATGTGGTTTGAAGTCGCACTCGATAGCGATTTTCCTAAAAATAATTTCAACCAAACTCGATCCAGGCTTTTCTAGACTTCGTATTGAAAACTAAGTAGAGTGGTTTTGGTAGATTTTTTTCACCCACCAGTGAGTTACGAGTGTTTGAATTACTCGACTTGACCGAACTCGGCACTCAAACTACATTTTTCTAGTAGGTATGCTCTACTGTTAGGTATTTATAAAGAGCTGTACTTACCACCCATTCGATGTGATTGAGAAGCGAAAGTTTTGCTGAAAAAACGCAGGCTTAATTTCGATGCAAAAATTTTAAAAACAAAATATAAAAAAACAAGTTAAAGATGCAGTCAGTGTCTTGGGCAAGCTTCCGATTGGTTCTGATTTGGATCAGTTGAGCTATCTATAAATCGTTTGCAACGGTTTGTAGATAGCTCAACTGCTTCATGTGTATTTTGTATATATTATAAATATTGTAAATACTTAGGGCGGCTTGCACCAGAATCGCTAAACGCGTTTAACTCTTAAATAGTATTTAGTGAGTTGTCAAGTCATACAAATACGTCAGATTTAAATCGATTTAGCTGTTAAATACGTTTAGTGATTCTGGTGCAAGACGCCCTTACTGTATTAGTCCTAATTTTCTTTGTGAAAAAGATGTATAAAATTTTACATTCATGACATATGTATTTTAACCGACTTTTGTTCAAAATATAATGATGGCGTTAAGTTAGGCCTATGGCATGGTAGTCTACCTCGCCGACCGATCATCTATGATTAATAATGACATTGATGGTTCACTGATTATAACACTGAAATATTTATTGTAGGAATTGTCAATCAAATAATCTTATAACCATCTAACGATGGTCGATTAATTTTTATGATAATGTCTCACTTAAAAATAAACGATTTTTTTTACAGAATTCCAGACCACATAGAACTACAGGGTGTATTCTAAAACTTCGGAGGGATTTATGTATCCATCAACAACAAAAAAAATAGGATATTTCATTTTGAATAAATAAATAAATAAATATTCATGGACATTTCACACGACGCCCTCTAGTCCCAAACTAAGCAAAGCTTGTAATATGGGAACTAAATGCTGATAGAATACTTATATACTTTTTTTTGTAAATACATACTTATAATACAGAGTAAAACCCAGACATAGAACAAACATCTATGTTTTGCCACACACAAATGTTTGTTCTTGGTGGGGATCGAACCCACGACCCACAGCACGGAAGGCAGAGCTGTTACCGACTGAGCTGTGACGCCTGTCACATGAATGGAATGGAATGGAAGAAAAGAACTAATTTTTTTGCGTGCTAACATGGATGGCTTTTATTATATGTTTATATTGGTTTTATTAGATCCTGTATATTTTATTGTTTCCACAAATCCTAATTCAGAGGTTGAAACATTTTGTACATTATTACTTCATTCAAATGGTTCAAAATTCTATAAAGCTTTATTACGGAAGCGTGTAGGCAGATAGTAACTACGAGTACATTAAAATTTGTACTCGGCTGATTTGCTAATGAATTTTCAACCACTGATTCAAGCGAACAGCCGAACAAGAATAATTTGTGGTTAGGTACTTAACCGAGAACACAGAATAGTTAACAATACAATAACAGTAGGTTCACTTCATGAAGACATTCGAATAGACAGGCCTAGGCATCACAGCTCAATCGGTATAGCCTTCCGCGCTGTGGATTGTGGATTCCATCCCCAAGAACATACATTTTTGTGATGGCAAACATTATTGTTGTGTTCCCTTCAACAACCACGCCTACGCGCTTAGTTACAAGTTTAAGTTTAGTTAGGGACTAGAGGGCGGTGTGTGAAATATCCGGGAATATTCCAGTCCTAGATAGGCTAGATAAAAAAAGCGTCTTTCGCTAAATTTATAAAATAAGTCAAAGTCAAAATTTCTTTATTCAATAAAATCACAAGGATCATTTAGAATTTTAACATAACATAAAATTTAACAAAACTTAACATAAGACGAAACTTAACATAACGAAATTTAACATAAAAATGCAGTCGCTCGAACAGCTTTATTTTCGAAGGGATAAATGCTGCTGGTCGAATGACTCTTACAGAAGAAAAAAAATGGCTGGATTCTTTACGTAGTTTATTATCTAAGTACATATTACATCTCTTTCCACTGCAACCTTTATCTTTTCTGATGCATCGTATACATACGAGGTCCATCGAGGCAAAACCATTCTTGTACTAGCCAGCTACTTGTAGTAATATTTACTGGTCATCATTACTAATTATTACTGTTAAATAAGAAATCTAGTTAAATTTTATGTATAAAAAAATGTAGGGCAGCCATAACACGGACGTCTAAGCAATAAAGTTCAAGAATGCATATATAGCCACCGAAAGTGGTCAAAAATAGGTTGCTATCTAGGGTAAAACCAGGATAGATGCCGCAGCGGGATAGGTGCCCCGTTTTCAAAAAACACAACTTCCCAAAATCTTAACAAAGAATTAATAGGTTAAATAAGAAGCGTATGCGCCTCACACCTCCGTCCCCCGCAGGCGGTTGTGCAGAATAGATGTATTTCGCTTGCGCGTGCGATTATCTCCGCGGCGAACGAAGACAACGCGTCAAAGTTTCAAACGAGAGTATTCACTGTTTCATAACTTTATAAGTAGCCATAAATTCCATTCAATTTTTCTTACGCTAATACACTGGTACATTGAGTACACACCTAGGTGTCAATAACCTCTCTATTGTATTTCGTTGAATTTTAAGTTAGAAAGGCATCTATCCGTATCAAAAAGGATAGTTGCCCCAATTTTTCGCGGTATAGGTGCCCTTAGGGGCATCTATCCCACCGAGCTCTATGGATTGTCAGTGTGTTTTGAAAAACCTAATTTAATTATGTTCTTATATTTTACGTCGGAAATATTTTGTTGTATATATCTTATGTGTACATATTTTTTATCTATCTACTGTTTGTAGGTGAACCATGCCACGAAAATATAAAAGAAAGGCTCGAGTAATTTCTTGGACTACAGAACAATCACCTATATATAGGTAGGATATATATCTTAATTGTTTGTTGATTATTTGGAAATTTTAAATAATTAGTAATGTTAAATTGTTATAATGAACGTAAAAATTTAATTTGAGGTGATTTTTTTTTGCCTAAATATGATAGGATAATTATATATCTTAATTGTTGTGTTGATTATTTGGATATTTTAAATAATTACTAATATTTAATTGTGATAATGAACGTAAACATTTAAATGGAGTTGATTTTTTAATGTAAGATTTTTTGTTAGAAAAAATCTGCTTAATCATTAGATATTCTATATGCTCAAATAAAACATTTTAAATCGTATTTTACTTTGGTTTATTCTATAGGGCATCTATCCTACACCACTGGCATCTATCCCTCTTAGCATTTTTATGTTGGGGCATCTATCCATATAGGTTGGCAACTATCCTCAAAAAAATGGCTTTGCGAAAACTCAATTTCTGCACAATCAGTAATTGGTAGGTCAACAAAGACGGCTTGTAAGTAATGCAAGATAAAAGATTTAACTAACTATATTTATAAGAGTTTTACATGGTAAATCAATAGTTGTAAAATTTCGAAGCTCTTTCAAAAAGTGGGGCATCTATCCTGGTTTTACCCTACATATTATTCCTACAACATATTTTTTAGTTTTTGTGTTCTGCCCCCGTATGCCAATCTTTTGCTGTCAAGTTATATTTCATTGCCCAGTGTAATTTCTTCAGGTCACGTGGTACAAAATTGTACCACGTGATCATTCTTTTTAGACACTTGACAGCAAAATATGCGCGAAAACCTTGCGAAAACATATCAAATGACGTCATAATGTCACTATTTAGTCACAGAATAACTATGAGTTAGTATGAACTGACCATGATTTAAAACATTGCAGTTCAACTTTGCAGTTCAACTTTGATTGGCATACCCCTGCTGTATTGAGTAGTTACAATATAAAACGTCATAACTGCTAAAGTGCGGAGTGAGCTAGGCCCGTTGATAGGTATGTTAGTACTAGTATTAGGTATTCCGTATCATGGTTGTGTGGGCGGTATTGAATGACAATGTATCATTAAGGTCGCCTTGTTTTTCTATTTATACTATTTCGGTCTTAAACGTTCATAAAAACACTTTAAGTTTAATAGGTGTTTAACGATCGAAACCAATATTCTCAGTACATTAGGTATTATCTGATTCAACCTTAAGAAAATAGATCATGTCCCAAGCACTGTAGCGTCACGTTCATAGTGACCTGGGTAAAAATGGCCCCTGACGCTGTATAAGTCATCTAGATAAGATGCAAAAAGCCTGATTACTGCTTAGAATATAGGATAACTGTTATTATTTCTCCCTTAGATTAAATTCTTCTTCTATTGCGTATTACCATCGATTTTACTTACAAAGATCACATTTCATATTACCCTTGGTTCGTATTGTTATTTGCCGCCAAGACGGGTTAATTGTTGAATTGTTGACCTTTATATTCCTCAACATACGCTCATTTTGAGTGGAATTCAAGCGTGGGTATAGAGATAGGTAAGCAAGTGAAAAAACGTGGTATTACGCGTTTTTCCAATCCAAAAAACGCAATAACACTTTCAAAGGGAGTCAACTCCATATAGCTTTAATCAAACAAACAATCAGCCTAGGCGGACCGGAATTCTTTTTCGATGCTGTGGACATTTTGTGGGATATTTTCTATTCCACCCAAAAAGAAACAAAAACTACGAAAACTACACTAAAAACTTTATCCTACAATGTATGGTTACCTAATAGTTATTTTCCATGTTTTCGCTATCTAAAAAAACTGTACAAGAAAGAGTAGGTACGGTACTTTGTGTTGCTTATCTAATGTTACTTAACTAGCTACATAGTTTTTCAAGATTTTGTCATATGTACAGGGTTACAAAAAAGCTGAAAAAAAAAACTGAATTGAAACATAAACATATATTAACATAATGAACATAGGTATATTAGTTTGTTTGTGCGTAACACTTTGTACACCGCCGTCTTTCTGTTTTTGTATATCCTTTCCATCCAAAGGTTGTCTGGAAGAGATCGCTTTTAGCGATAAGGCCGCCCATTGTACATTAGCTTTAATTGTTTCTCGTATGTCCTGTTTCTTCTTTGTGTACAATAAAGTGTTTATCTATCTATAGTTTTTTCAAGTCTAACTACAAATTTACAAGAATCACAGCAACTTTACTGTAGAATTATGAAGAACTCTGAATTCTAAATGCTAAAGAGAGAAAAAAATAATAAATAAAAAATCATATTTTCTGTAAGTAATGTGATGGCCCGTGATAGTCTGTCTAGACTTGTTCGACAATCGATACATCCGATTCTCTTTTATAGGTGCTAGGAAGTTGAATGCATTTAGTTTAGATGAAGAATAGCCAATCACTAATTATTGCTAATTGCGTCAGCTATCTATCTACTCAAGACACTGTATATTTTGAACTGAATCATTCTTTAAATAGGGTACCTACTTACCTAATAATTTTTTCAAGCATTTATGGTATTGCCAAGTTTTCTTTATTGAATGGAAAGTATGGACTCACTAGCGAGTTTGCCAAGACTACAGATAATAAACTAAAGTACCAAGACGGAAGCCATTCGGTCGGCTCAAGACTACCGGGTATTATTAATCTGGAAAAATGTCGTCGTTGCCAATAAACGCACAGACTTTATTATTTTCAATGGGTATTGCTGAATGCCTAGTTTAGAGACATGAAAAAAGAAAAACATAAAAAAGTCTTTCGATTTTATAATATAAGTAAGCTGCTGTGTAGATGTCTGGTTGGTTTTCATATAAAAACGCACAAACGAAAAAGTTTTGTTTTAAGTAAGTAGGTACCTAGAAAAGTAGTAAGTACCAAACAATACTTAGAATTCAGATGCTAAAGCACGAAGTACCCGCTCTGCAACCAGCAGATATAAACAAACAACGAACGATAAACAATAAATGTATGCACAGACAATACAAGCTCCCGAGGAACTGGGAAGGAAATGCAATTTGCACTTGTACTGTATGAATCGCATCTATTCTACTGCGTAATTTAGAAAATACTAGCAGTTACCCGCGACTTCGTCTACGAAAAAAAAAATTATAACCTAAAATTTGTCATTTAGTATAATATTATCGAGTTCCAAAATAAGTTTGTGTCGTCTTACACACAAATGGACCCTTAAAATATTTACCAATTCTCTTTACTATGGAGCTTATTTTAATAATATTATTCTAAATATTTATGGTTAATTTAATTATCAATATCTAATAAAAACTTCTTAATATTTTTGTTTTTCCGCTTGTTGATCTGATTCTCGGAAAAATTTGTATTTTTGGGTCTAATTATTATTGAGTAATCAGACAAAAAAAAAACATACACAGCCGTGCTTTTAAAAAAAATTTTTTTTATGTGAATAAAAAAGGAGCAAGTTGATGGTCATCATCATCTACTAGCAGTAGGTAGATAAATCAATGTAGGCAGTATGATTGTTTTTGCGTTCAATAGTAAATAAAAAACTAAACAAAAACTAAAACACGCTAATACGTTACCAAGCTTATCTATTGGACTCGTCAAAACCAATCATATGAGCCCAAACTCAAGGGGTTTACTAGTAGCCATAGACACTGAAGAGTTCCACTATCCACCTCCTAGCTCCATCAGATCAGCTCTAAGATGCCAAATTATGTTATTGTCAGAACTACCTACTTAAATTCATTTTAATTTGATAATTAGAAGTAGGTTAAAATTGACCTTCAATATTTTATTAAGTACAGTTTGTTAGATTGACAAGTGAAGCTAATAAAAGCATGTAAAAATGTAGTTGAAGCCAGCGTTGGTACACAGTGTAAGACAGGCGCAGCCGGTAGTGCTCGACTATACGACATCCCACATTCGCCCTTGCCCTGCCTACTCATGCGAGTCCACAACAATGGTGGGATAGGCTCTCTAGAGATGTAGCTGCATCATCACAATGTTTTGTATCTTATAATCACGAATTCTCCTTTTTTTACCCCAGACGTCAAAATGACGGGGTGTTATAAGTTTGACGTGTCTCTGTGTGTGTGTGTGTGTGTCTGAGACATCGTAGCTTCTGAACAAATGAACCGATTTTGATTTTGTTTGAAAAGTGAATTCGGGAGCGTTCTTTGATGAAAATCGGTCTAAGATGGCCGCCGCCACAAAATGGCGGATTACATATTTTTTACACAGCTTCCTCAATATGGGTATAAAAGTAGAGGGGTTTTTAAAATTTTTAATTTAATTACTTGTTCTTATTTATGGCCTCTGTCCGTCATTACAACAGACAACTATAACAGTTTTGCTCACGTCTTTTTTAGCAGGATTCAAATTTATTATGCCATGTGCCATGCTGTAACGAATGTGAACATTTTCGCGGCTCGCTTGGCTCGTGGATGTGCTTCTAATAAGCTTTTTTTAGTGTAACGGGGAGAGAGCCCTTTTTAATTGATCTGTTGTGACTACATAGTGAACTTTATTATCGCATTGAGGTGTACCGTCGGCGAAGTACATCCATCAAGTACAAAGCAGCCATCATCAGACAACCATGATGATTGAAATTAAATGCCTTTAAATACGATCCGCAATTTCCATCGCCACTCTAGTGGTATTCACAACGTGAGCTATTGAATCAATGGTGGCCAAGGACGTAGGCTTTTGATGGCCTTATTGCATACCGGAATAATGAAAAGGTAGTAAATAGGCCCCAGTGATCATTCGAGATTTTCTCGACTTCCGTCACAAAAGAAGCATATAAAAATTACTCTTTGGATTCAAAAATTTTAGATTGATCTGCATATTTATGAAAATCTATAAAAACATCGTTATTCATAAAAGTACAGACGTGTCAAAGGATTTTTTAACTACATTTTATGTATAAAATTCGTAAAAAAAATCCAGGTTCAATTATGTCCATGGGGGAGAGTAGGGCGTACTTTCATTGTTTTCAAAACATTAAAACTTTTACTTGAACGGTTTTATATCTTTTAGATTGTAATTATTTGAAACAGACATTATTAAAAACAATGATTTTTTTATAACACTCCAAAAGTTTTAAGTCGAGCGGGATGATATCTTTGCAATGTTTCTTTGTGCGGGATATCAACTTAATACAACAAGTACTTTAAATAAAAAATTTAAAAAATCCCGAATCTTGGCTGATTTTTATCAAACATAGCTAAGAACACTTCCGACTACTTCACCTTTCAAACAAAAAAACAAAATCAAAATCGGTTCATCCGTTCGGGAGCTACGTTGCCTCAGACAGACTCACACACACACACATACAGACACATCAAACTTATAACACTCCGTCTTTTTTGCGTCAGGGGTTAAAAAAATAGAAATGATTAAAAACGTGTGTCTGTAACATTTTTGGTAGTACTTAGTAGATCTTCTTGTGAAAGAGCTTGTTCGGGAGGTACTATTTCTGCAGTCAAGCAGTGATGCTCGCATTGCTGTGTTCCGGATTGAAGGGTGCCGGTGCAATTACAGGCACATGAGACTTAACACCTTTATGTCTCAGAGTGATAGACGCAGTGTGATGCCTCACAAGGGACTTCCTCAGTTGATATGCTCAACAATGCAATGGTTACCACTTAACATCAGGTGGGCTTGGTCCATCATAATTTTATAGTTGTATTAAAAGATGGCATAGTCTAGCAATAAGAAAGTGCGATGTTGGTCGAATCACAACAATATTGTGCAAAGGTTTGGGTATGTAACGAAAAGGTTTTACGGTTTACAGACCCGAAAAATTACGGTTTTGTTTAGGTTGAAGCAATTTACGGAAGTGTTTTACACGAACCTAGTATGAGGCGGTTTATACATTGCATTAGAGGATTATTCTCTAATACTATAAAGTAAAAATATCATTGGGATATCATAAAAGTTCCATTTTATGACTTTTTTGATATCCCAACGATATATAATACACACACAGATACAGTTTTTTATCTTTCTGTGGATTGTTATATACAAACGTATGCCTTGATTTTGTTCCAATAAATAAATTTATGATTATGATTCCAATGATATTTTTACTAGATTTTATTAAGAGAATTGCCCTTATGTCATTAAAATATCTGGTTTATGATTTAATCAGACAAAACATCACTATACAGCAGATTTTATGGCTGTCGAATAAGGGTTGAAATGTATCTCACAAAGAAGAACAGTCGGCGTCAGAAGTTGAAGTTTATAGAGGTCAACATGAAATTGAGGTGTTTTAAACGTCCAAAGGGGTAGATTATAATGGTTTGTGTGTGAAAAGGGCATAATGGTGCTAAATTAATGCTAAAGTGAAAAAATTATCACTAACCTATTTCGAATAGCAGGTAAGCTGTGTAAAATACGAATTAATCATTTATTTAAAACTACACGGATATTTATTCCGTTGCTACCAACAGTTATCATAGTGCTAATGTAAGCATTTTACTTAAAGTATGCACCTATCTATGACTTTATGCTAACTATCAGAAATCAACACAAGAAATACTGAATTAACACAAAAATTGACTAAAACTACGTGTTTAATTATGAAATAAAAATTGAACTAAACAAAACCTCGGTCTGCCTACTTTCCTGTTGCAATACCCCTGAACAGGGTACAATGTTATACCTACCTACACTGTAACAACTATATACCATGTGAAAGCAATAAATTTATTGAGTATCATAAAAAAAATTGTTTTGACTATTTCAACCACTTTGATAAATTGCCATCTACTTTCGGTTCCGACTGTTTTGACTATTTCAACCACTTTGATAAATTGCCATCTACTTTCGATTCCGACTGTTTTGACTATTTCAACCACTTTGATAAATTTCCATCTACTTTTGATTCCGACTGTTTTGACTATTTCAACCACTTGGATAAATTGCCATCTACTTTCGATTCCGACTGTTTTGACTATTTCATCCACTTTGATAAATTGCCATCTACTTTTGATTCCGACTGATTTGACTATTTCAACCACTTTGATAAATTGTCATCTGCTTATGATTCCGACTGTTTTGACTATTTCAACCACTTTAATAAATTGCCATCTATTTATGATTCCGACTGTACGCGAGTGAATAGAGGTAATATTCACGACAGTTACTATATTATTCCTTTCCAGTAGATATCTTACGTTTTGATAACATGCAGAATTGCGGGCGTTTCAATCACATTTCACGGTTGCTAGGACAATAGAACATACGTGTGCTGTAAATTGACAAACACCAGTTCATGCTTCCCACGTTTTGGCGCTCTGTGAGACGATTTCAAATAACAGTGCCATTTATCCCATTTATCAGTATAACTCAAATACAAATTGAAATTCGACTATATAGGACGGGTATGATTGAATTATCATATCGATATTGAACTTATCTATCACAGAAAGTTAGTAAATCATTCAAAGGCTAACTAAATTTCTTTAAAAGAGATGTGTCTCAGTTTTGGTATGTTAAAAAACGTAATAAAACGAAGACTTCTTCTAAAAGCATGTTAAAAAATATCTGATTATTTAAGTGTCTAGAAGACGTCTAGAAGACGCCTAGAAGACACTGGAGTCACGATATCGACGCATTCGAAGCCTATTGGTGGGACCTGGCAAGCCAGCGGAAGTCCTGGAAGGAAATGGGGGAGACCTTTGCCCAGGAGTGGGACAGTATAGGTTAAGAAAAAAAAATAATAGACAAACCAGCTAGTGACGAACTAGCTCTGACTCATTCAATAAAAATGTAAATAAAAAACTTATAACTATTCAAAGTGATCGGTAAGTTTTTATTGAATAAAAGCATTTTGATTTTGACTTTATCAAATAGAGCATACATGACTGTGCGGTAAATTGACAAACACCGAATTCATGCTTCCCACTTATGTATTAGCGACTTTTGTTACGATTTCAAATAACATCAGCGAAACGCAAATTGAAATACAACTGCCGCTAACGTGGGTTTCCTCACGATGTTTTCCTTCACCGTTTGAGAGCACTGGCATTGTAACCCATTCGAAATCAATAACGCCAGAAAAAGGGTTCCGAAAAATATAGAAAATATTTTTACCAACCAATATTGCTTTCATATCTATATTCCGATCACATACAAAAACTATCTGTGTGTAAGTATGTATGTACAAAAGAATAAGCCTTGTATAATTCATTATTCAGTTTGAATCGCATCGTAAACGTCTCTAGGCACTTTGAAGTTCCCCATTCATACTTGAGATTAGGGTTACCAATTTAAAAATAAGAAAAGTCAAATATCATAAACGGAGACAAAATATCAAATTCAATTTCTTATATCAAAAATATAAGGTCAAAAGTAATAAACCAAATTACAACTATTAAAGTAGGTACATACCTATACTTAGAAATTTTTAAAATACAAAGAAATACATACATACGGTAGTTCAACTATCTACCATGCAAACGATCGGTTAGTTGGTAATTAGAATTGTTTAGCTTGAACCTATTTGATTTCAACAATAAATAATTTAAAAATGATTCTGATAATGTCCAAAAAGTTCTTGAAAGTACGAACAAAAAACCAAAACCCCAAACATATTCTGTACTCGATCGTGTGATAACCCTACACGAGACTATTCAAAAGGATCGATTATGAGGCCGACTATCGTATATTAACATCGGTAATGTACTCGAGAACCGAGAAACAGAGAGGCCTTTTATACAGGCGAACGGGGGAGCAATGAAAGCAATAAGTAGGACTTAAAATAAAGGCAACGAATGGGGGAGTTTGAAAAGGTAGAGTATGCCATGTCACGGGCGATTGCACTTTTGTGAAGAGCACGGATTAGTAGGAATCGAATAAAATGAACGCGGATCATGGGGTAGGCACGAACAAATATGACAGTCGCCGCGTTACGTAAGCTTAACGTATTCGAGTCATAATGCGCGTCAACGCCAATTCGACTTCCGAACGTTGTAGCGTTATCGCGCAGTGTATTTCGGATATGCTACCGTTACGATTTTGTCGTATATAATATTCGTGCCGAGGCCTCGGTATAAATTTGTCAGTCGTCGCGTTACGTAAAACTTAACGTCTATGAGTCATACTGCGCGTCAACGTGAGTTTGAACACCGAACGTTGTGTAGTAACCACGCAGTGTAACAAGAACACGCTACGATAGTCACGCTTTGACCCCCCTTGGGGTTTTGATGCACCGGACAAATAGGCTCATGTCATCCAATGATCATGAATATATATTTTTAACAGAGTGGGATGCGTGAGTGCTTCTGCTAAATAGAAAAAAAAAAAGAAAAAAAGACTGAATAATGAAATCCGGGAATCGAAATTCATATGTAAATACAGCCTTTGTTGTTGTTTTTATTTTGATACGATGTTCGGACTTTACTTTACACAATGAATTTTATATTTCCTGACGTAATTTTTTTTAATTTGTATAAAATTATGATCATGAAATGAAATGAAAAACATTATTGTGACAAAACACACAGTACATTAGGTATATGATGATTTTAAACATAAAAACCCTTTGAACCAATTGAAATCGGAGCATTTTTTGATACAACAGAGACCTCTGGTTAGGCGGACTAAAAGTCAGCAAAATAAAATTACTCGTTTAAGTTTTGAACAATCCGGTAAAATATAGCCGAAGTTAAAAATCCGTTGAATCCAGCGTCGTGTAGTCCTTTCGCAGCTATGCAGTATCGATGTATCATCGCGTAGCAACGCGCCTGAGGACGAACAAGGAATATTAATACCAGTCACGAATACAAAATTATCGTGACTGTGAGACATCACTGCAGAATTAACTCCAAGAACGGCTTCTCATACCACCACCGACACGATACCCGCACGATATCGGCGGCGAGTTAATTTCTTGATTTCCGGAACGTATAATTTAGCTTTGATTTGGTAGGTTGTGTGAAATGTGCAAAACTTAACATTCCATACGTTTAGCAACGTTCAACGTTCTTTGGTAAATACGTTAACAAATAGCGCTATTCCGCTTGGGCCTCAAGGGGGTGATTCTAGCTAGAGTGAGACTTTTTGTCACTATAGATATATCTACCAAAAACAATCAAAACTCGATAGTTTTTGGGAGATATATCTATCGTGACAAAAAAGTTGACGGTGTAGAATCCCCCCCCCCTCAACCCCCAAAATTTGGGCCACCCATTGGTAGAACGAGTTTTCGGCCGAGATGTGATGTCAGTCATCCCTATTAGAGTGAAATCTCCCGATACTGACATTTTTATGTTCGAGACCAAAGTTCAATGTTCGAGACACTATTATGTCGGTATCGTGGCGGTGTCGGGTAGTGTGCAAACGCCTACTCGTGTGGTCTAAGACGTTTCGTACACGTTTCGCGTATTCCATCGTATTCCCAGATTATATAATTATGTCGAATAAGAGCGGGTTTTTGCGAGTCACAGTAATTTAATAAATTAGTTGGATGAAAATATTATATGCTTGACTCGAATTTAATTTAATGGGTACACTAATCAGAGATAATAATGCGTGATAGCCAGGTACCTATTCGTTTTTTTGAGATCCTAATCAACTCTACTTTTTTGGTAAGTAATACAGTTTTATCAAACTCGCAAAAAATCTCATTAGACCAAGAATAATGTTCATTTTAGTAACTATTCTTTGATCAATGAACTCAACACAAAATAGATGTAAGCTACATTAATAGACACTAATTAAAAAAAATGTAATACTTATGGCATATATTTTCCAGTTATTTTGATTTTGCTGAACCGATTTTGAGGAAAACTATATAGGACCAATCTGGAAATGTATACTTTCAGATTAAACACTTTTTTTCAAACCTGTTTAATTATGACGTGAAGCAAAAATACGACCAAATTGAGAACCTCCCCTTTCTTTGAAGTGAGCTAATAAAGAGACACATCTTTATTATCGAAATAAACGCTGTTAATATTTTTTCATCATAATAAAAACGAGGTACTTATAATGCGTACAAAGTAGAAATGATAGCAAGCCACATGACAAATATTAATATTTTCAGTGTTGTCTCATTAACAAGGGTAATTTACCTCCGTGTGGTAGTTACCACCTGATACGACGATTGAGCCATCGCTGATTACCGCTAAAGTGGTAAAACTACCCTCAAACTAGCGATATATATCATTAAGTTTTGACAACAACTTTAATGGAAAAAGTTTAGGAAAGTAGCGCTTGTGAAAATGAGGAGAATATGGTAAAGTTGGGATATGGTTTTGACAGTTTCAGCTGAGTGCGTGTGATGGAAGTTTGCACACTGACCGATACATTCAGTTTTAATTGAAATTGAAATGAAATTGCTATTCAGCGCGGCAATGCAGCCAGTGTCTTGGGCACGCTTCCGATTGGTACTGATTTGGAGCAGTTGAGCTATCTATAAATCGTTTGCAACGGTGTGTAGATAGCTCAACTGCTTCATGTGTATTTTGTACATATTATAAATATTGTAAATACTTTATTAGTCATAATTTTCTTTGTGAATAAACTTTTTTTATTCAAAAAAAAAAAATTTAATTGAAATAATTACAATTTGAATCTTTATAACAACGCTACTTTCACCATTACTGTAGTAGTTTATTTATACAACTAAATGATGGAACGAGCCGATGGCCCATCTGATGTTAAGCGGTTACCTCGGCCTATAACAATGCATTGCCTCACTGAGCATATCCACTGAGGACGTGCCCTGTGATGCATTACACTGCGCCCATCATTCTGAGTCTCATGTGCCTGTAATTGCACCCTTCAAACCGGAACACAGCAATGCGAGCTTCATTACTTGGCGACAGAAATAAGTACGGTGATAGTACTTCCCCGGACGGGCTCTTTCACAAAGAGCCCTACTACTACTGAACTATTACTAAGACTACATGAACTTTACTTGCAAAACAACGAATATCAAAATTATTTGTTGACTCTACCCACACTGTGTAGAGCCCAAAATAATTACAATGTTATGTTAAAATTAATTTTAACTACCTCTAGTACCGGTACCAAACTACACAATAGTGCAGAGAATAATTTATTTATTAATATACGGCCAACTACGAGTAAACTAACTGGAGACCGTTGAGACTTTTATTGTTACATTTTTCTAAACCAACCTAATTTGTCAGCATTAAAAATCTTGCCGTCCCTTTCTCATAAATTGAAACGACAAAGACGGCTATAATTTCTAACATTATCATAATATTATTTTGCGAATCATATTGATTCGTTATTTTTGTTGCAAGCTCAATTTGCATGCATACTTTATTTGGCACATAAAATGATATTCACCAAAATGATGTGTTCCTGAATCAGCCATTTAATTATTTATTCATTTGAAACACGATGATCATTTTGAATTATATTAACTAATAACTAACTAGAATTAACTAGCTTTTGCACGTGGTTGTCGCCGGTTGCTTGAATTTGATGATTTTAATAAAACAGTAAGTATTAAAAAATATATCCTAAAAGTAAAAGCATTCAAATGTTAGAAACGGAAAAGTCCAAATGCGCAAACATAATTAAAATTAAACCAAAATTAAACTAAAACAGAATGTCGTGTTTGAAGCATTGTTGAAGTAGAAATTGAAGGCTCGAGACTTCCACTTGTTAGGTTAAAGATTGTCATTTGTTTGAAACTAAACTAGCTGAGCACAGCCTTCACACCGGTTAACCTATTTCACATTCTGCCAGAACGAGGTAAAGCTCTTTCAGTTTATAAATAGAAATCTGTAAGCAACAGCAAAACCACTAGTAACATTAACTATAACTTTTTTCAGCATAAATTCTGAACAAACTATGATACTTTCTTTCAGCATTTCATCATTATCCTCATTGAATTACATCGGCTTATTGCTGGATATAGATCTCTCTCAGACTGTGCCAATCAGCGTCTTCAGATCTTTTCATCCAGTGTCTACGCTACATTTAGTAGATCGTCGTCTTGCCGGAGGACATACTACACTAAACGCGGTCGCCACTCAAGTATTCGTATGCTCCAACAATTATTTCGGCATTTAAAGAATCGGAAATACCCTACTCAACATTAACAAGGCAAAAGCATTCTTGAACTTCAAATGTCAAGATGTCCAGATCGATATCAGTGACTTGCATTTTCTTGGTCTCATCGGTTTAGAAAAGTCACCTTCCCACAAACTATATCGTAGCTTTGGTATATGGCCAACGATATTATAGGCTTCGATGTCCCACGGCTGGGCAAAGTCCGCTTTAAAGAACACGATGTCGGGTATATCGATAAATACCAACCCGAATGGATCAATAGCACAAGATCTCAGAGTGGAGGGAAGGGTGGCTAACGATGTAAGTTAGGAAAAAGTTCAAATCAAGCTAGACTGCCCAAAAAAATGCTAGTACTACCTGGACGCTCCATTAGCAGAGAATGTTCAAGCTTAGTCGAGGATAAAGAAGACTGAAAAATTATGGAGAGACCCCAGGTGTGGGACAATGGATTAAAAAAATCGAAACGTAGAGCAAACATTTCTGAACTATGGATCGAAACGTTAGGACAGAACTGAAAAATATCACAGCATTGTCAAGCAATCACAAACAAATAAGGATTTACCACTATCGATGGCTTTTTCATCAGGCCCATGGGCGTATGCAAAAAGGTGGACGAGTCATCCGAGCAATACGATAGATGCCTTATCTACACAATGAGTAATGGCTCGTAGCTCTGTAGCAGGTACAGCATGATCCGCAGAAAATAGATCAATTTTATGAAAAGGCGATAAATTGAGATAGTAAAATCTATCAAAGCTGCACGCAATTGCGACAAAGACTAATAGCATGTTCTTTCAAGGATAATCCTAAAATTACCTACCTAAGTATATTTTCGTTCGTTCGTATGAGGTGGTCAACTCTGGTGACGAAGTTTTTAAGCTGCCCTAACTAGCGGTCACCCATCCAAATAGTGTAACTTTGATAATCGGTGAAGATTGACTATGCAAGCTATGCTGCGAGCGCTTCGTAACACAATATCGATCGTATACTTCATATATCAAAGCTATTTAAAAAATCCGGATGCGTACAAAATGCGTATAAATTCAATTATGTAGGTAGTTTTCATATTCGATGCTCAATGAATCAACCTGTATACAAGAGCCTATTGAGCACGCAATACGTTTTGTGAAGCATTTATGAGGCTAATTGGTAAGGCTTCGAACACTCGTCCCAAGCGATTAAGATAGAGCAAAAGGCCCAGTTTATGTCTGGTCAAGCGTGGTGGGTTCCGTACTTCCGTAAGTAGGACTTGATTGTAATTTGTACCTCCGTTTGAACTTGTGTCCACTCACGAGTGACGCTGGGAATTTAGGTTACGGTTTGCTCGAACACAGAAACACCCTCATTTATCATGATTTCGGAAGGCAACTGTATTTAGTTTATTTCAGAAAAAAAAATGTATTGTAAAATTCTACAGAAGAACAGCAAGTGTACTTTGCAAGCATTTGCCTTTTTATATAAAAAATGACGAGTATCGTTGGTATAATTATTACTTTAATTTCGCTAGTTACATTTTGTTCTCTACAAAATTGTTTTGTCACACTGTCGGAAAAGAACTGACAACAGATTCAATAATTAACATACATTAAGATCTTTTTTCGGACTACGATACCCTAAAACACTTTGTTCGGATTTCACTGGTGATGCCATTCGTCATGTTCGACCGGTGACGTAAAAGTACGACACGGATAAAAAAAGAAAAAAACTAAACGTTCTCTTGCGCTTGTCGTTGTATTGTTCGGTCCTCGCGATGAAAATCCTTTGTCGGTTAAAGCGAATGCTTTAAAATGTCAAATTCTACCACCCTATTCACGGGACCTCTGCTTGTGTAAACGTCAAAGAAGACGTCTGAAAAGGTCGTATTGGATTGCATGTAAAGAGATCCAAGCAAATCACGCAAATCGATGGTTTTGTGCACGATTCAAATAGCGGAAATTCTAATCACTCAATTGGTGAGATCGAAATAAAACATCGCATTCAAACAAACTCATCAAGTTAAAACGAATCCTTCCGCCAACTAAAAAACTTTATAGCACGAACGGTAGTGGATTTGGCGCGCGTACCCAAAACTAGTGGATTTTAATCTCGGTAAAGCGGAGTGATTTGGAATTAGAATAAAAAGTGGAAAATGCAAAATGCGAGGTTTTAATGAGCGTCACACGCGGACACGGACGTGTTAGGGCCAAAATGTCAGCCGTGTGGTAGGGAAAACGCTTTACGGTGTGGCGCAAATCAGCAGCGAGGCCGTGTGGTGTTGGAGAACAGCAGGGGTATTCCAATCTCAGTTGAACTGCAAAGTTTTAAATCATGGTCAGTTCATATTAACTCATAGTTATTCTATGACTAAATAGTGACATTATGATGTCATTTTATTTGTTTTCGCGCATATTTTGCTGTCAAGTGTCTAAAACGAATGATCACGTGGTACAATATACCACGTGACCTGAAGAAATTACACTGGGCAGTGAAATACAACTTGACAGCAAAAGATTGGAATACGGGGGCAGACGCTGTACTGGACGGCTTTTGTCTTGTTCTCTTTTGGCAACGAGTAGTAAAATCCTGCTGAAAAGTATTTGTTTATGATCGATAGAGGCGTTTGGCTGCCAGTTCACCTGTACTGATAGAAAGGGCAGCTTAGAGTGAAGCACGCTTAGCTGTAATCCACCGGTTCATGCCTTAAAAATTCCTAAATTGTAGCGATCCGGAAATACTGACGACGGTAGTGAGTTCCACTTCTTGGAGGTGTGATAATTGGGTATACATTTGGAACAGCTTCAGCCCCCGTATGCCAATCTTTTGCTGTCAAGTTATATTTCACTGCCCAGTGTAATTTCTTCAGGTCACGTGGTACAATTTTGTACCACGTTATCATTCTTTTTAGACACTTGACAGTAAAATATGCGCGAAAACACATCAAATGACATAATGTCACTATTTCGTCACAGAATAACTATGAGTTAGTATGAACTGACCTGATTTAAAACTTTGCAGTTCAACTTTGATTGGCATACTCCTGCAGAAACTTTTAGTATTTGGTATCAAACACTCAGTTTTTCATAAAATTATATTACGCGTATGATCATAGTCTCATTTCTAAGTGTTTTTTTTTGTTTTACTAACAACACTTTAGAATTGTGTTAGTAGCGAACCCGTGTTTTTGCATGATCAAACCGAGATTGTAATTTTCTTGGTAATGACAGTAATTAAATATGATGTATCATCGCATCGCCCTTTCTTCAGCCTTGTGCCATCGAACACAGCAATAGAACAATGCACTGTTTTACAGCGTGACCGCAAGGCGTGACTCAGTACCACTACCTACCGCTGCCTCGTTTGTGAGTGCGATATGCTGTGATTGCATCACAACTATACACGGTGGATGTGTTATGGTGAAAAACTCCTTTCTGAACTCAATTAGTGGCGCGGAATGCAATTTGTGCACTACGATCTTTTGCGTATGGCCTGTGCAATGTTCCCTAGGTTAACATCATCTTAGGTCCTGCCTGAAAACCAGCGCCGCTCTGCTTCTGCAGAGCTGCATTAAGCTGAGGCAGGACCTTTTTGACTCACATCAACGCGCTGGTCAGCATTCACACCTGCCCAGCCTACCTACCTACCTAGCTAGTAGTAATTGTGTAGGTGATTATTGTTTTCTTTCTTTTTTTTATGCTTGTTCTGTGCTGTACATGTGTTGTGATTGTGTGTCAAATAAATAAATCTCTATCTCCCTCTATCTATCTCTATCATCATCATCATCATCATCATCAACCTATACTCGTCCAATGCTGGACGTAGGTCTCTCCCAAGACGCGCCATTGAGCTCGGTCTTCGGCTCTTCTCATCCAGTGTCTGCCAGATGCACTTCGCAGATCGTCGCCCCATCTCGCCGGAGGGCGTCCTACACTACGCTTGCCTAAACGTATACATAGAAAATAGTTCAATACAACACCTTAAAGGTGAAATGAGTAAATGATTTCCGGAGCTAGGGGCACACAATAAATCTTTTTATATATCAAGAAGTAGCTAGTAAAAGTAGCTCTACATTTATGACTTTTGATAATTTCTAACATGTTTTAAGCAAATAAATGTGAGTAAGTATTGTAGTCACAACAGATTTTTGTCCTTCTGAAGTGTCTGCGCAGAACCCATTATGGGGTCGAATTGGAAGTTAGGGAAATTTTCCGCACAATAGTACATGCGCAATCGATTATTACACCTAACTTCAGAGGGCCAAAGATCCGTTGTGCGTACGTACTCAATTCATTTCAAAAAGCTGCTACAGAAAATTAATTACTTTCGAAATCCGAACTCATTTAAATTAGTAAGTAACTTTACTAACACTGTACGTTAACCTTTGTCAAAAACTTAATATTGCTTTTTACACTTTATTAAATACAAATTGCTGACTTTAACATACGTTTTGCCACTTTCTTTAAGCAAAAAGAGGACAATTTCACCAAGTCAACATGCCTTGGTTCGTTGGCTACCGAGCTCAATGTCAACTGGCCCGCTAAAGCCTCTTTGCACCAACACACGAACCAGTCAATGGCTGTTTAACATAACCTATTCTTTAGCGCTGTTTAGGAAGAAAGCTACGACGACGCGCTGGTATGAAAAATCGAGTAAATTAGCGACTGAACCATAAAAAAATCCTTCCCAACTAACCCACATTCAAATACCAATTTTTATGCGTAACAGCTATTGAATATTTTATCTGAAAGAGTAGTTTTAAACCTCGGTATTGATCTAACCTATCATTATTACGATATAATTATAACACAAACTTTATCTCTCTAATAGTAGAATATTTTTTTTTTATACATTATAGACAAACGTTTGACCGCAATCTCACCTGATGGTAAGTGACGATGTGGTCGACTCTTATTATTATTATACGGCAATTTATTATTATGCTACCAACCAGAGAGTAATATAACCGCCCGCATGCATGCTTGCCGCTTGGTGTAAAGCGGTCTAAACAGCGTTTTACGTGGTAAGTGCGTTCCGGAGCTCAACGGCCCTAGACCCGTAAATATGAATAGAAATGTTATTTTCGGCGCGCGTCGTGAAATTCACTGCCTATTGGTACTTAAAGGTGCGTGATTTTAAGAATTTGCACCTCAGCGCTTGCGATAAACTGCGGTCATAAGATCGTTAGAATAAGCTTCGAAACCCCGCACGCGCTTCGCTGTGCTGCCCTCCTTATTTAAAGTGCAATAACTAGGTTCAAGCTACTTTCGAGAAAAACATGGTTAAAGATTTTATTTTTGTTTTTTTTTATATCTCCATCCCTATCCATGATATCGACTTGAAACTTTCACGAAATTATAGAAAACAATGTATAGAATATTACGTAGTACCTCGAATTTGGAAATATGTTGATTAAACTATGTATTTAAAATCACGGTATTGTACTAATGATTAGGACTGTTTCGTAAATAGACATAATGTTTACTAATCAATACTGCAATAAGTAGGGTAGTTATTGCACTTATCATTAGTAAATCAACATATTGCAGTTTTAAGTAACTTGTAGGTACTTTGTTCGTTTTAGATGTTCTAACTATAAGTGCAATAAGTGTCTCACCTAGCGGTATTACAAGCAAGTTTAACACAATAAAATGACAGTAAGTATGTTAGCTTAGTAATAATATACCTAGTCTTAATAAATTCTGTATAAAAAAACAAGTTGGTGCGTAAGAAATTATTTATTTTAGTACAAAATAATTAATTCTTTTTGCAAATCGTTTAAAAGTCTCTTTTTAATACTAAAATTTATATCAAATGTATCATTTTATTAATCTCACTGTTAAAACTTACTTAATTATTTCTATTACAATCAGCAAAACTATCTACGTATTTATTAAACGCTTATATAATTATGGCACAACGTGATCAATGTTTCATTCAGTCTAAATTGCAAAAGGCTACAAAAGTCTTCATCTTAAAATATAAGCTAATGCCTATCCTATCCTATCCTATCCTATCCTACTAATATTATAAATGCGAAAGTTTAGATGTTTGGATGTTTAGATGTTTGGATGTTTGGATGTTTGGATGTTTGTGTTTCAATCACGTCGAAACTACTGAACCAACTTGGATGAAACTTGGCATATATGTAGTTCGTAACCTGGATTAACATATAGGCTACTTTTTATCCCGAATAATTAACAGGGTCTACAGGATAAAATGAACGAAAAGGATTAGCAGCGCCAATTGGCAAGAGGATTTCATTGTCATGTCATGTCACGTCAGTTTGACACGGCGTAGTACTACCTCTTTGGTCTAACAACTAGCGTTTGACATTCGAGTAGGTACGAGTTCGGTGTAATGAGGTGTAATGTCAAGTTTCTCAAAGAAGTATCCGCTCGGTACACGCACAGATAATATAATGTACACGGAAACTAGACGCGTACGAAGTCGCGGGTAACTGCTAGTAATTACTAAAATAAGTAAGAAATAACAACTAAAGAATCTTTCTAAGTACCTACTATTATTAAAACTTAACATTTTTAAGAATCTCACTTCGAATAATTACTTTTATCACAATCAGCAAAACTATCTACGTATCTATGTATTTAAACGTTTATGTAAGGTTTATGTAAGTTAGCTAATAAGCGCTTAGGAGACGCGGTTTCCCCTCGTACCCCCCGCAAACTCTTGAAAGGTCAACGAAATAGATTTTTCCTTAGCATAAATGCAATAACTAATCAATATGTTGCGATTTTATTTTGGGTATGTATAATTCATGTGTGATTTTCCTACAAATAAATGCAATAACTTTACTAGTTACTCTAAATATTAGTGAGCTTTCGATTTAAATTCATTACATTTCTTAATATAACAGCAACAACTCAACATGTTACGCTTATGACTAGGAAAAGGGCTCACAAAATGTGAATTAAGCTAAGTATAAGTGCAATAACTCTAAGTTATTGCACTTATGTCTAGTTAATGAGACCTACAAATTTTCAATGTACTTATCAAAAATGAAATAACCATACTTGTTGCAGTTATCGTTGGTAATAATACATTATATTTTAGCTTGGCTTGCCACAACTCTATTTATTACACTCTTGATAAGTAAACCAGGAACAAATCTCTAATATATTGCGGTTATGCTTAGTGAAAAACCTGGATCCTCAGTAGATACGTAAAAACGGTCTAAGAACAAAATGTAGAGCTCGTTTCGCTGATCACGAATATGTATCTAACTCAATTTGGCCCAAAACCCGAGTTATTGCACTTTAAATAAGGAGGGCAGTGTGGCTAATGCGACAGCAGTCTTTTGATGATTCTGTAAATTAAAGATTATTATGAAAAAACCGATCAGCATTGGTATGCCAATCAAAGTTGAACTGCAAAGTTGAACTGCAAAGTTTTAAATCATGGCCAGTTCATACTAACTCATAGTTATTCTGTGACTAAATAGTGACATTATGACGTCATTTGATGTGTTTTCGCGCATATTTTGCTGTCAAGTGTCTAAAAAGAATGATCACGTGGTACAAAATTGTACCACGTGACCTGAAGAAATTACACTGGGCAGTGAAATATAACTTGACAGCAAAAGATTGGCATACGGGGGCTGGACATCGCTCAAGCAATTGTTGGCACCTGTATCGAGAAACCAGTAACTTTGGGTTTTTGGAAAAGACCGTACTGCTATTATTTATTCTGTGGTAATACTAGGTTTAAATTCTTTTCACAATGAGCCTTACTACTAAATCTACCAGAATCTATCTACTTAGCTACCAGAATCGAGCGCGTAACTTTACAATTGTTTGAGCACTTTTACTAAATATTGAGGTGCTCAGAAACCTAAAATTCCATGGTCCCTCCGGTAAAACGCTCATACTCTAGCCAGACTGTAGTAGTGTCGGTCGTCACTTTCCTTTTCTCAAAAGTAACTGAGCAACTCGAATGATTTAATTTACCTGCACGAATTGAGCACATACGAAACTCTTCATACTCAAAGCGTCACGTGTTGTAAGTTCTCTACTCAATTGAGAAGTTGACTGTACATAAGTTTTGATGTCTTCAGTGCACCGAGATACTTTTAGCGCTGCCTGTGCTTTGATCACCACGATGTGACAATCGAAAACGTATCGTAACGTATCTGAGATACACTGCGCGGTGACACTACAATGTTTGGCAGCCGAGATGGCGTTGACGCGCAATATGCTTCGAATACGTAACACGGCTGCTATCAGATTTGTTCGAGACCCCTCTGCTCTAACAATGCGAGTATCTCTCTGTTTTACGACAAAAATAAGTGGTAGTAGTACTTCCCCGGAGAAGCTCGGTCACAAAGAGCTCTACGACTAATTATACTAAAAAGATGCTCTATCTGTTAAATGCTAAGATGTATTTTTAACCCCCGACGCAAAAACTACAGGGTGTTATAAGTTTGACGTGTCTGTGTATGTGTGTGTGTGTCTGAGGCAACGTAGCTCCCAAACGGATGAACCGATTTTGATTTTGTTTTTTTTTTTGTTTGAAGGTGGATTAGTCGGGAGTGTTCTTAGCTATGTTTGATGAAAATCGGTCCAAGATTCGGGGGTTTTTTAAATTTTTAATTTAATTACTTGTTATATCAGAGTTGCTCAGACATGTAATTGCTTTGACCGAGTAAACAATCTAAATGGTAGGTGTATACTTATAAGAATCTAGTGCTGAATACAACTTTGTTCGTTTGTGAGGTTGTTAACCTACTTTCGACATTAGTTAGTTGATAATGTTGTTAATTACAACGGTATGTAACATTCGTAGATTGTTCCTTATTAAAGGGCACTATCTAATCCAGGGGCCTTTTGAGACTTTTTGTCTCAAGATCCCTTTCATTCTAAATTTTCTAAATTAAGGGGTTTTTGAGATTAGTCTCAAAATCCCCTTAAGGGGGAAAACTCAAAGAGGATTTTAAGACTAACTCGTTGGATGTACACTTTATATCCATTGAAAGTTTGCGCAAAGTTTCAAGCTTGCAACAGGAGCTCAGATTGCCGTCCACCCCCATAATACCCTAAATAAGCACCACCTGCGCCACATTCACTTGATCTACGGGTGGAACTAAACAGCCTTTTCTGCATTTTTGTTTTGCTGAAGAATGTAGCACAATCGAAAGCACAAACCGCACGTGCGAATTCTACAAGCATTGATATTGGGCTCTCGAGACCTGGCCAGACCTCTACATGTACAATAGGTAAAGAAAGAAATCTTCTTCTTCTTATTAATGGTTTTTTTTTTAAATAATTAGCTATAACATTTTGAAATATAGCTGATAAAATGTTATGTCACGCCTATCTATCGTGATTAGGTGCTTAATATCCAATTTTTTGAGGATCAGAGCTGATGAAAGGATTAAAAGATTAAACATCATGAATTCTTGATAGATAGAGATTATACTGGCAGGTGGTTGTCACAATAGGCAGCTTTATTTTGACGGTAAGTTACACTTCTAAGCATTTTTTTTACAATGAAATTTTTAGTGATACTTTTTTGATTGTTTGCCTGTCGGGATTCGGGATTCGGGATTTTGGATTCGGGATTTGTGCATTGAGGCATCGATAATGTAAATCGTGTCATTGAACATCAAGTCAGCTTGATATAAAATGATATAATAGAGTATTCTCTTCACAATAACGACATTTTTTCCATTGTGCTATCAAAAACATAAAAAATCTAAGCCATGATTTTAATACAGGCACGGTGGACTTTCCTTCTCATTTTTTTGCACTTTATCTCTCAGTCCTTGAGATAAATAGATACCCATTTACCTAATACCGAAGGATCAGTTAATATGCGCTGAAAATATTTCCGCAAAACTAAAATGTCATAGATACTTATACATTTTTATTGGTTTACGCGACCCATAGTGACATGCGGGCTTGACTTACTAATTCTGGTGAACTAAAATTAACAAATATTTCAATACAGACGAATGTAGAGTTGTCATTTGCACTCCATTATAGGTCTATGTTCACTGTCTGTAACGATAATTATCGTGTCTCTTAAAATGCAATTTGGCTAGACAAAACCATAATTTATTAATAGCAGCACAGAGTGCATTAGACACTTCGACGTATTCCAAAGTCCTTACTATTCTCTTTACTTTAAGCTACTTGAGGCTTGATTTAAATGACGTCCAACGCTCAAAGGCTATAATGCCCTATAATTTTCCTTTAAATCGCCATTACGTGTCACCATGACTCTATTATTTCCCAGTTTCGAACCCAATACCCTGGGGCTAGGAAGGCTAGGCGCTCTGCCAACTTTCCCAGGACATATCGGAATGAATCACGAGCTAGACCCTCGTGTCGTGACCTGCTTAGTAATGATCGGGATTCTTCGTCATGAATTTGTTGATAGATATCCTTTTGTAGTTTTGTACACGCGTGTACGCGCTGGTTGCATGTCAATAGCGAGATATGTTATCGATTGTACGCCGGGACAAAGGGAAAAGTGGGAAGATAAGGATTTCTAACTATTCAACTTTAAAAATAGGTCCTTACGCTGTAAGTATAACAATGACAAAAATAGGTATGATTAGGCTTAGGTAGGTACCTACTAAATAAATAATACAAAAAAATATATGTAGAGTATCTATGTAGATACCCTACATATATTTTTTTGTATTTTTTTTTGTAAGGATCATGTGATCCTTTGAAATAACGATTAGTTGATTCATCTTTTACAATTAAAGTAAAGTCTATTTTCCAAGTACTTTAAATCAACTATGTTTATGAAACAACTTAATATTATTTATCCCAAGTTGAAAAGATTTCGTAACCTTCTAAAACGCAATTATGTTAAGGATCTAGAGTTCATTTAGCTTAAATAAAATATAATGATAACTTCATTTCAGCGAGCGCTTTGAGAACTGACTTTGCTTCAAACAGTTTCCAGAATATTTTAGCGACTTCTGATAGAAAACTAATACTACTGCAAAAAATAATAAGCGTAAACTCGCTAGTGACATTTGATTTACATTGCGCGGCTGCCTCGTGTGTGATGTGCACTCTTTTGCAAAGCGACCATGTTGTCACGCAGTGTTATTCAAAACGATGAAATTAATCTTCGTTTTATAGCTTACATTTCAGAGTGCTGTTTAGACCACGATGGTACAGAATAACAGTACGATAGTTTTGCGTCTATAGGGGTTGGAGGACCATTATTCATAGGGGCGCAACGCTCATGAAGTTTGAACAAATATACTCTGCCAAGTTGCGACTACACGTAACGTCGTAGAGTTTGATTGGATTTCTAATGCAATTTAATTTGGAACTATGAGCGCAGCACTCAGTTTTGCACCTCTTTGAAATTGTAGAGATTGTATAAAACTTTTTTATTAATTCCACGTGTTGAATTAAAGTAAATAATTTGAACAAATAAGTAAGTTTCAGAACGGGATGCCATCAAGGTACAGACGCGAAGTGGGGACACCGTTCCATTTTTCTCAAAGAAGGCGCTAGTTTATTTAGAAACGGATTTATTATTTTCGTCTTTGAATTGTAGAAAACAAAAGCAGAAAGATTTCTCTAATATTTGCTCTAAAACACAAATTAGTTTTAAAAACAATTTACATTTATCCGAACGTTTTACGTTCATTCAAATTGCCATTTTAAGGTAATCGTACAACAACAGTAACCAGTAACGATCAGATAGTTAGAATCAGTAAGATAAAGCCATTTTAAATCTATATGGTAATGTTATCGCGGTACTAAAGGCACCACGTCGCGACAATGGGCCTTAGGCCTTACACAAATGAATGGCCCAAATACGGACATTACCATAATTAGACCCCTGTCGGAAAACAATGGTTTAGATTTCACCGTAAAGTTTAAACTTTGAGTAAGTTTGTTGCTCGAATTTAACTGATTCTTTTACTACCAAGGCAGACAGGACAGTATGAGCTTTTTAGTATTACAAGCACATATGAAAGACACTTTTACGACCCAAGAGTGTTGGACGCAGTGATACATAAGGCACGTCTTTGGTGCACGTGCTTTGTAAGGTAGCTCAACATCAGGTGGGACTTTTTAACGTATTGTTGTCTCGTCACACCTTTAGTTAAAAAAACATAGGTATAACGTCATCCATCGTTGGTCTCATCGTCACTTCCCATCAGCCCCCGTATGCCAATCTTTTGCTGTCAAGTTATATTTCACTGCCCAGTGTAATTTCTTCAGGTCACTCTTTCTTTTGATCATTCTTTTTAGACACTTAACAGCAAAATATGCGCGAAAACACATCAAATGACGTCATAATGTCACTATTTAGTCACAGAATAACTATGAGTTAGAATGAACTGACCATGATTTAAAACTTTGCAGTTCAACTTTGATTGGCATACAAAATTGTACCACGTGACCTGAAGAAATTACACTGGGCAGTGAAATATTATAACTTGACAGCAAAAGATTGGCATACGGGGGCTGTATTCGCCTTAGCGCTTGAATCCGCCTCTAGAACCACGTCGTTTATAAATCCGAGGTTAAGATTCAAACCCGCATCTCCGTCTACAATATCTACATTGATGTTATCACAGAACTTAACTCTACTAATCAGAACAATCTTTGAGTAGCACTGTGACCCGTTCATCTGTTAGCCTTTGAAGATCTCTTTGAATCGCACACAATGGTAAGATGTGACATTTTGAAGGAATCACACGCAGAGGCTAAACTCAGGGTGCATGCCGTCAGTTGCAGGTTTAATTTGGCATAGACCAAAGCCAGTAGCGGATCTGGGGTTTCAGTTTTGGGGCGTTTGATCCAGCTATTTATGGTTTTCTCTAGAAAATGTTGATCAACACAACACAACACAGCTTTTGGGGGGACTTGTGCACCCCCCCCCCTCCATCCCCCTATATTCATTAAAATTAAGTTGCTCACCACATTTTGAACCGCACAACGCTTTTGAAAAGTAAAAGCAACGATTGAGCAATATCATGTTGCAGCAACTTAGGAAACGGACATGTGAAAACTTTACTGCGGTCATACTATTTACTTACTGCTTTTTTTACTTTTTTTAAACGACATCTATGATCAATGTTACGTAATTTTTTTATGATAGAAAAGTAGTTATTAATTTTTAAACTACATAAGCTCTTTCAAAGAACGACAATTTATAATACATAATTTGGAAATCATTAAATAGTGATCCAGTTCTGATGCTGACTGTACGTAGAGCTTTTGCGCCTGTCCGTCGAAGCCTTACAAACTATTTATTCTATCCTGTTAATAATGTTTCAGGTAATCCTTACTGGATCGATTTCTGTTCATGCCGTTTCTGTATTTAACAGAAACCAGAATGACTACTACCAAAACCAATATTAGAAGGTTCATCATAATCGTTTTGAATTACCCTGCGCAGTAACGCTGTCACTTCGCAAGAACCCGCGCCAACGCACAAAGCGGCCGCGTAATGTAGCGCAAATATCACTATCAAATTTTGTAATCATTTTTCGGAGTAGAGGCCCACGTACTAACGTTGGTAGAAGATCATTGTCAACTTGATACAGCTGTGTGACAGGTTATTTACCAGAGAAGTTGTCGACACAGCACAGAGGATTAGCAAGCTGATATCGCAGTGGGCTGGCCATGTTTGCCGTGAAACCGACGTGACAGCTGAAGTAAACGAATACTTGAGTGACCGAGTAAGTAAAGTGTAGGACACCCTCTGGCGAGGTGGAACGAGACGCGACGATCTGCAAATGTTAGCTGGCAGGTAAATACTAGCAATTGACAAGAGGTGAAAAGTGGGCTAAAAGTGTGTCTTGGAAGACCTACGTTCAACAAAAGAGTGATATTATGGTGATGACATCCCTTTGTATCGCAGCAAAAGGGTCTTGGGTATAAATAACACCCAACAGCCACATTTATACAACTTAGCTATGTGACCTAACTATATCTCACCGCACCAGAAATTCAGCATTTAAGTATAATTATTTATTTGTGAAAAAGATCATACAAATAAACGCTAGGAATTAGGCCGTAGTTTCTTGCCCGTTCTTCTAGGCTCTGATCACGTGGAACTGGCACTTAGAATCACCTAGTTATCTATGACGATTCTACATGATCCTTGTGATTTTATTGAATAAAGACATGACTATGACACCTTTCATGACATTTCAATCGTTGAAAACGGCAAAGATGGATAATAATAGACACGTGATCGTTGTTTAAGGTAGGTATGTCATTTCAAAACATTTTGATTAGTTTTCTACTCTTTAGCGATTGTAAAATATTGCTAAGGAGACAGAACAGACGTACTAACATAGACTTTATAAATTAGTACGATATAGATTATGTGTTTCTATCTTAGATTTTTCAGCATGACACTCTAGAAACTAAACTTTTTTAACTTTACATTCATAATGTAGAGACAGAGTGACAGTTATGAAAATAAGCATTCTGTATTTTAAGAATTTCATGGCACCAAATTGATTTTGCAATGCAGCTAGACAGTTTCAAAGGTTGTAAAGTGCATATTTTTTACGGAGTTTTAAAACGAAAGCAAATTTTAGTGAGGCATTCTTTTGTTAACACTTTGTTTCCTCTAGTTCCTGTTTTGTTAAAGACCCGATGCGGGTTTTTTAAAAGATTATAAAATCTAGTGTGACCTTGTTATTAGAGAAAGGTATAGAGTTTAGTTTCTATTCTATGGTATCTAAAACTGATTAAAAAAAAAAGAAGAAAGAGAAGCAATTTATTAACACAAGTAGGTACGAATTTATCGTTTAGAATAATTATGTTCTTTCAAGAAAATGTAGAATGTCAGCTTATAAAAAGAAGCTGAATGTTAAGCCTTTAAAAATACTAGAGCACGATTTCTCATAAGTAGTAAAAATAAAACGTAAAATGTCGTGGCTTTAAAATATACCGGTCTTTATTTACATTTAAAGGAATTTCTCTGGCATTTTTTATTTAAAAGCTGGAATTTCATTTAAAAGTACACTATTTTCACTCTGTTGGCTACACATCCTACGAGCCACGATACAAAAGTTACAAAACAGCAGACAAGGAAATGTTTTGTTTGCTATTTTCTAGTTTTACTAAATAGAAACATGGCAGGCTAACCACGGCGCGGCTTTTAAAGTCAGTTTTTCGATTTTAAAACTTATTTTTGTCGACCACCAGGCCGATGTCTGATTACTTACTAAAATTAAGTATAATAGGTACCTAGTATTAGCCTAGTATATGTAAGCTCTTAAAGGATTGTTAGAGGCTGCAAAATGTGCTAAGGCGACTAGACAAGACAGGCCAAGAGTGGTATCGTTGCGGTTCGGTTTTCCATATGTCATATTACCTATTAATGCCAGGATACCAGTAACTAAAAGATGCTATTTGTCTTGCAGGCTCAGAACAAAGCTGTTTAGACAAACATTTTTGTCCAACCGCGGAAATCAACACAGCTCTGGCGTTGCATCTTCGCTACAAATCATCCGTGGGCACCTGGTTATGCCACGGGTACGCAAATCTCCATGTACACATGGCCACCGGTCAGGATATACACCTAATACAACCTTAAAACTACGCTACATACAATGCGGAGAATCGTTGGATAGGGAGCAAAATAGGCGTAGGCGCGCGCCGCGCTCGCAGCCCGTCCTACACAAATGCACTGTCGTCCCTCTCGCACGATTCGCAAAGTTCAAAGTCCAAACAGTATAGGTGGACGTGTTTTCGTGTGTACAACTGTCAGAATGATTAGAATAATATTTTTTCTGCCATTGTTTTTGGATTGAAATTAACCAACCGCGCTATAGCGTAAACGTTGCAACACTTGCAAACATTGCAGCATTTTTCTTTATTTTTAAAAACTAGAAAGCAAGTGGATGAAATCAGGCCAAGACACGACCTACACTCGGTTCTAAACGTTAAAACCGTGAGTAACCCCCATTTAACATTCAGATCCCGTATCAGTGAGCGTGATTGTTCATGCCACTGATCCAAGATACAGGCTTCGAACAACTCTTTCAACCGTGCAATGTACTGTACAGTTGTACACTGCTCCGTCAGTTTACAGCTCGTTTGCTGAACGTGAAGAATGACGCACGGGTAGAGCAATGTACTCTCAGCTTGACCGAAGTATTGTGAGGCTCCGGGCAGTGATTGCGGTCAATGGGGAGTTGGTCGACGTAGAGTTTGCCGTGGTCAGTGAATAAGTTTTCGCACTGTGGTTACTTTACTAAATTGTATGTGCAAATATTTGTATAAGCAATTGGTGAAAGTTTTTATAATTTCGGCGCTGCAACTCAAGCTTTATCATTCAAAACTAGAAGCGAAATAAAAATTCGCTTAATCGACAAATCATTAGACTAATGTTCCTTACTGCTTCAGTTATTTTTATTATCCTTGAAGGTGATGATGATGGAAAGCAAAACTCGGAGTTATAGGAAAATATTTTTTCCACCAAGGACTGAATTCCTTGATTTGTAATGTAACCCTTTATAAACACTCGAGATATTATCAGAGAAACATTTTTTCCTTGTGGAAACTGCAAATACTGTAATGCATGACTTTACTATTACTAGGGTGAAAATGTCGACGTAGAGTTTGCCGTGGTTAGTGAATAAGTTTTCGCACTGTGGTTTCTTTACTAAATTGTATGTGCAAATATTTGTATAAGGAACTGGTGAAAGTTTTTATAATTTCGGCTCTGCAACTCAAGCTTTATCATTGAAAACTAGAAGTGAAATAAAAATTCGCTTAATCGACAAATCATTAGACTAATGTTCCTTACTACTTCAGCATTGGTATGCCAATCAAAGTTGAACTGCAAAGTTGAACTGCAAAGTTTTAAATCATGGTCAGTTCATACTAACTCATAGTTAATCTGTGACTAAATAGTGCCATTATGATGTCATTTAATTTGTTTTCGCGCATATTTTGCTGTCAAGTGTCTAAAAAGAATGATCACGTGGTACAATTTTGTACCACGTGACCTGAAGAAATTACACTGGGCAGTGAAATATAACTTGACAGCAAAAGATTGGCATACGGGGGCTGTTATTTTTATTATCCTTGAAAGTGATGATGATGAAAAGCAAAACTCGGAGTTATAGGAAAATATTTTTTCCTCCACGGACTGAATTCCTCGATTTGTAATGTAACCCTTTATAAACACTCGAGATTTCATCAGAAAATCATTTTTTCCTTGTGGAAACTGCAAATACTGCTATGCATGACTTTACTATTACTAGGGTGAAAATAGTTTTCTTTTTGATAAACTTATTTATTTTAAGCTGCCCATAACTATTTCGAGTATGAATGTGTTGTATCATTATTTTTTGCTATATAGATTTTCAGTTTTTATTACTTGTTTCTTTTATTCCTTAGTGTTTTTATTCCTTATTTTTTTCTGATATACTTACGTACGAAAACATAATGTAAAAGCGTCTTTCCAAAAATGCCATACTGCCGCACTCAAGATAAACATAAGTGTTAGTTACTTAATATTGGCGCTGTCTTTGCGTTCGTTATTCGTTAGTAAAAAGATGTCAATAAACTCAACGTTGATTGTCTTTTAACGTGTTTCTAAACGCGACTGACTTGCTTATAAAATATCGTTGGCGAAATGTAAATATTTGTCGCAAGTTTAAACTGCATGTTAATGAAGATTTCTCCAAACACAAACTAACTCTCAAACTACACAAGACAATGAGAGCTAAGTGAAGCTATTACATGATTCGAACTGAGGGTCTACTCCTCAAAAATAGCTAGTGGCGTTTAAGTTACATTACGCAGCTGCTTTATGTCTCGCGCTTGGCTATCAGAGGATTTTGTTCTATTGCCGCGCAATGCAAATCAAACATTACATGACAACTAGATCTACTCCTCGCAAGTGCTACACTACGCCGCGACTTTTATTCTGTGCGCGGCTGCCAGAGATTAGGGTATTGCCGCGCAATGTAAATCAAATTTCATTGGTGAACATTCGCTTATCGTTTGGTGGAGTAGGCCTTCTGGATAGGAAAGTTTATCGCTTTGCTCGGCTTCACACCAGTGAGTCTGTCCGAAGCAGATTGGATACTCAGTGGTGGCTTTATAAACTCAGCTTGCTGTATGTAGGTACAGCAGGGGTATTCCAATCTCAGTTGAACTGCAAATTTGAACTGAGAACTTTTAAATCATGGTCAATTCATACTAACTCATATTTATTCTGTGACTAAATAGTGACATTATGATGTTTTCGCGCATATTTAGCTGTCAAGTGTCTAAAAAGAATGACTACTCTTCTGTGACTTAACCAAGAAGGTCATAATCGAAATGTTATACAAAAAAAAATGAACAGTGCATATAATGTAGAGCTGTGAAAAAATAGCCAATGAATTAATGAAGGAATGAAAAACTCTTTATTGTTAGTAAACCTTTTTATTTAATTTTGCACTGTACATTAGTACATAAATTACACAATCTTATACCCGGTATTCGAATGCTTCACCAGTATAATACTTGTGATATGTGATATATATATATAGGTCATCCATATCCGTTTGAACTGAAAGATAAACAGACGTAATGAGGTCATTACCTGTGACTCTTTGTGCTAACTCTGATTAATGGGGTACTGAGAACCAGCCATGTAGATAGTGCGAGGTAACTGCATATTTTGGTAAGTTAATTAATGTTATAGGATTGGTGTACTTATAATAATTTATAAGTTTAAAAAACTAGAAAAACCGACTTCATTTCGACTACCAGCTTCATTATCGATGATGATGATGATGACAGTTCATTGGGAATGTTCTAGTGACTATAAACACCACTTAAAAGTCACAGGAAAGCCAAAATACGCAATTTCGTGCACGTGGCTGGCATATTTTTTTCAGTTATTTCTTTTTATAACCCAAACTACTGAACCGATTTTGATGAAAATTAAATAAAACTAAGCTGGAAGTATATCCTTTCAGATAAAAAAAGAATTTTTGAAATCGGTTCATAAATGATGGAGTTCTGAGGTAACAAACATTAAAAAATACAACCGAATTGAGAACCTCCTCGTTTTTTGAAGTCGGTAATAAAGCTATTTTGTCGTCTAAAAAAAACCAGGGGAAGACTTATTTTTAAAGAGTTTTTTTATCCTCCGAAATCCGCACACGTTTCGAAAATTCATACAAGATTGAAAGACAAGAAACCATTTCCGAATTATTATTTGACACGTCAAAACTGATCCATCGTCAATATTGGCTGTTTTACACTACAAACGACACGATACCAACACGATATCGTCGGACATATAAATCTGTATTATATTTACTACTCAAACACTGTCGAAGAAATTTTTTTTGATAGATTTGTCGAGTTTGTATTGATTAGTATGAGAATCTCTCTCAAATCTACGCTTGAGTAACGATTTCTTTATTAGTGCCTTGATTACAAATAAATGTGACAAACGTAAACGTATTGTAACGCTAGCGAATCCAAGATACACTGCGTGGTGATGCTACATTGTTTGGTAGTGGAGCTGGCGTTGACGCGCAATATGATTCGAATACTTAATGCGGCGACTGTCAGATTTGTTCGTGATTACCTTTCAGAGTACACTAGTAGCTTTCACGTCGTATCGTCGCCCACAACGACATTTTTGGTCGAGCTACCGACGACATAATCGTTATCGGATGTGTCGGTGAGGGTAGTTGTCAAACGCCCATTGCGGCGATGCCCTAAAGCAATACATCTTTCACTCTTTTACTTCGTTTCTATATATTATATTTATTTCACTTATATTATCGAAGACAGCCTGTCAGCTTTGTACGCGGTATTTCCATTAAAAAAATAGGTAAATACTTTTTAACCAATTCGTAAGCCTGCGGCAGTATTAAGTCCAGCTTCTACAAAAGCGAGGAAAATGTAACATCGAAAATAATTTATCAAACTTTACTTGTTTGTTGAAAAGTTTAACCATGCGATTTTTCTTGTTTATTGTAAGTAAGTACGTGCTTACTTGTAATTTTTAAACAATTCTTGTTAATAACGACCTAAGCAAAGTACTGTCGTGCCAAACTTTATACATGTTTCGTGTACCGGTCGAGACTAGAACTTTGAATAATAATTTTAAATGCCTTGCCGAAAACATAATGGCGTCACATTTCAGAACCTTACATAGAATACACACTATGGTTTGAATTGTTCTGGCGAATCTGGGCGACTGTTAAATATTGTTCGTGTTATTTAATTGCTAATCCACTTTAGTGGGCACTACACTTTAGATAGGCAAGATTTCCCTCAAGCTCGTGTGTTCCTTCCTCAACTCAGATTCAAAGGGTAAGGCTTCGGATAAGCTCACCCCTTTCGAACCTGAAGATTATTGTATTGGATTAATGTTTTGAAATATACCACAAAGCTTCTAGAAACCAAATCAAAGGAATTTCTATAGTACACACAGTGACATATCGACCTAGACTGTTTGGACTTTGAACTGATAAAAGTTGAACGTAGCGAATCGTGCGAGAGGGACCACAGAACAGAGAAGAGGGACGATGTTTTTGTGTGGGACGCGCGGCGCGCCTCTGCATTGTAATAATATATAGCGTGGTTATGGTTCTGTTGTATGTAGGTAGCCTGACGTGTAGCCGTGTGTACTATTATAGTACTTCATACTTATAATAAGTATGAAGTACTATATCTTAAAGTAACTAGTAAGACGTGACACATGATAAGATTTTGCGTGTAGAAACTAGAAACTATTATTGAAAGTAATTTTTGTCTCATTTTAGAAAACCATTACAAAAACTCTGAAAATAGAGTAAAAATATACTCACCGTTATTTTCCTAAATGATTTCGCAAAAGATCTCATGCGTCTTACAAATCTTACATTTTAAAAGAGAATACATTTCAAGAGAACAGTATTATTTTCTTTTATGTTTTTTCATTTTATAATTAATTAGGTACCTATTCTTTATGATAAATTAAATAGACTCACGGCTGCGATCCTCTGGGATGGCGTCGCCTCAGAGCTTTCGGCACTCCAGATCCTTAAAATTAAGGAAGGTAGTTACCTAGTTCGAGACGTGTCTGTCTAAGTCTCTCTTGAGGCACATTTTTATGGAAAAAGCTACAAAAAGGTTTAATGTATTAAGCAAGTGGTGTAAGTAGAGGTACCATCATGGATGGTGTCATGTGTCACACAGGTGATAGCATGACACCACAAGGCGTGCTACTCAACACCTGCGGTCTATCTGTGAAATTAAAAGTATCATGCTTGCCAAATGATCTGTTGTTATAATGAGACGCAAAAGCTCATTCCATATTCAATTGTTTAAAAAAAAATTACAGCAAGGTACCGTCACAGTGCCGTGCTAAAAAGGTTTACTTCATAAGTCTTGCAAAAAGGTTGTTTTTGCTATTTTTAATACACACAGGCACACGTGTTTGCACATGCGGCGACCCGGTATTGAGCTAGGCGGCGAGGAACCTTTATTTTTGTCATTTCGTAGAGTAAATAAGAATAAAAGAATGTAATAAAATTGCTTCCTCCCAAAAGCGAACGGGGCGGAACCTACATAACTACTTATATTTAATTAATTAATACCACAGAACAGAAAAATACCTAAATAAACGTTACTTTTTAAATCCTTTTAAAGCTCACATAATATGTAATGTATTAGTATATTTTTTATTTTTATTTATGTAAAAAATTTATATAAAAAATTATCTTTAATCCGTTCCTTTGTTTGTGCACCGCCTTCCGTTACCGCTCTGCTCGTTACTTTCCATGCTACGGTTGCATGGATGAAATCGCTTTCAGTGATAAGCCCGCCCATTGTACTAGTTACAAGTTAATTTTTAAGTTTTTGTATGTCACCTGAATTCTTTGTGTGTACAATAAAGTATTATCTATCTATCTAAATCATGTAATTTGCATAGCAGTGTCGCTTATAAAAATACTATGATCGCACTAGAATCTTTTTTCTAGTTGGTTATCTGCGGTGTTTTTCAATGGTTTATTGTGGTTAATAAACGAAGAACAATATACTTACAATATTGTAAAAAACACCGTGCGGCTTGCTGCCATGTGTGGCTGAGCGCCAAGATGTTTTTATGATGCAGAATTCCCGTTTTTTTTAAGTTCCTACCATGAAGCCTTGTCGTGTCATTTCCTTTGCGTCCGTCCATCTGCTTTTAGCTCGAAAAAACTCGAAGCTTAGACAAAGGGCGGTCTTCATAATAATAATTAAATTTTTGTTTGTTTCTTTTCTGCACAATGATATTCATGCTGTGATACATTTTTGTAGATTTTTTGTTACTAAGTATAACTTTTATAAAATCATTTTATTGAAAATGTATTTTTTACACAGCTTTTTTCATTCTTACATGATACATTGAGATAGTGAGAACACTACTACTGTGGTAAAAGCACATTATTCCTTTATTTAATAATCCATCCCTCACAGAAACTACTGAGAAGGTGTCCTGTGAGGCATTTCACTACACACATCACTCTGGAACACGTGCCTATAATTGCACTGGCACCCATATTCTTCACAAAAGAATGTATCAAATAGTTACCCCTTCTTGGCAGCAGAAGTACGGTGGTAGGAACTCTTTCACAAAATGCCCACTACTGGTTACTACTAATTTATTACTAATTACTAATTTATAACGAGAATGATTTATTAATGTACTTATTTTTCTTATTCATACGCTTGTAAAGGCATGTTTTAGTGAAACATATGTTATTTTTTAAGATCCTGTATCACACCTGAAATTTATTGAATAAAGATATTATGAATTATGAATTACTAAGAATTAAGTAGTATGCCTACTAATAAGTTTATTTTAGAGGATTTGGTGATATTTAGGACATTTTCCAAGTCCCTCTGCAAAGCTCCCTCTCCAAGGACCGCCTTTTTATAAAAGCTAGTAAGGCAGTACGCCATAATCGGCTTAAAATAGTTCAAACAGATTCAAGTCGCGATCCGCTTACGATGCGATACCGACAGACGTTTAATAACTTTCACTATCCTTGCGGCTTTACCTACCATCGCCAGAAACAGGCGGTTATCGTAACCAACGGTTAAAAGTTTACGGTTTTTTTTATTTCATTTCGACTCTACTCGATGGAAGATTGATGATAAAACCAAAAGAAGAAAATTCCAAGGGCGGCGAATTGGAAATCTTTATACGTTCTTTAAATGATTTCGTAGGATAATAATGATTAGTTAATGTTTCGGTCAAAGGCAAGTAGGGTCATGATCAAAAGCTGTGGAACAAAAATATAGTAGGGCAAATAAGAAGGCGTCATTGCCTCATTAGTTTAGCAAGTAGTAGAGCTTCTTGTGAAAGAGCTCGTCCGGGGAGGCACTACCACCGAACCTATTTCTGCCGCCAAGCAGTGATGCTCGCACTGCTGTGTTCCGGTTTGAAGGGTATGGGTGCCGGTGTAATTACAGGCATATGATACTTAACTTAACCTTTATGTCTCAGAGTGATGCGCGCAGTGCAATGCATCACTAGGACGTCTTCAGTAGACGGGCTCAGTAAGGCAATGCTTTGTTATAGGCGGTGGTTACCACTTAACATCAGGAGGGCCATCGACTTGAACCATCATTTTTTTTTTTTTCCTTAACCTATCTCGTCCCACTGCTGGGCAAAGGTCTCCCCCTTTGTTTTGACGTTTCTGTCAAAAGATAGGTGGGCAAACATCATCACACCCTGGGTCCCTGACGGACGTCGGCCTCGTGGTCGCCCTAAAAAGCGCTGGCGGGACGACTTGGACGCCTTTGAAAGGAGATGGTGGGAGGAAGCCCAGGAGAGAGAACATTGGAACCATCATTATAAAAAAAAATATTATATAAAAAAATTATTTAATTTTTTTTTTTCATTTAAAAAATTTTGGTGGCTCTGTTTGAATTTGAACTACAAATGTGCGAGTTACGAGGTTGTGACTGATTTGAATTTACTATTCTGTATTCAGTGACTAAGCTCGTACTATCAGTACAACAGCCGGTGCTATATTACGAAAGTTACGTTCCAGAATCGCTTTTCGGAACAGTCGATAGGATGACTGAACTTTACGGGTCAAACTACAAGTCATCAATGCAGCATGGAGTCACTAGGAGGAAGTTCGACATCTGTTTGTGATGTGGTACACGTTTTTGCCGCGCCGTTTAGTTCGTAGGTACTTATATACCAACTTATACGTGGATGATACTCCAAAATTAAATAGCTTACTCAAACTGAGTCGAGGCTCAAACAAAAATTGTTGAAAGTAGAGAGAGTGAAAAAGTTCGCTTGAGTTTGGACTTTCAAGACCTCATTTTGAAATTAGTATCGATAAAAAGAGTTCTGTCATTTTTGGAAACAATATAGCAATATTATTTTAATTGTTTTTCTTGGTATTATTGTGAGTGTTATTAGTGTGAGAGGTTAGGAACTTTACTAACCTTCACATGTGAAGGATAAGAAAAAGTTTTCTAACCTTCATTTAGTTTTCAGGGTTGGTTTACACCCTGTATCCTAACTTACATAATGTGCCTAAGTTTTCATGTGTACATTCTGTACTAAAACTAGCGTGCGCCTGCGGCTCCGTCTGTGATGTATAAACCATTTCATTTAGAGAGAGAATGCCCGAAGGCTGATCCCTAGTTCCACTGAAAACTTTAGTTGCGTAATGGAACTGAAACCGCAGAATACATCTGAAACTGAGGCAAGTGTTATTTTAAGTAGAGATGAGAATGTCTGATTTAACAACTGAACTTTAAAACAAAGGTATACCTAAAGAAATGAGTGAGAACCTCCCATAAGTCCCACAGTTTTTTTGATCAATGCCGAAACCTAATAGTAAAATCAAACAAAACAAAAAGCAAACATTTGACCGCAATCTCACCTGATGTTAAGTGACGAAGGAGAACATACGGTCGATGATGTAGCACGCTTACCTATTCACTCGTCTCTTGAAGACATCAAATTATGAAGTCGGAAAAAAATTGGATAAAACTAAAGGAAATTAGTAGAATGGCAGATTTAACAATACTAAAATTTTTATTTCACAATATTTTGTTGAGAAATTTCTAAGCACGAATTAGATCAATTAGATTAAATGAACTCAAACAACTTTTGAAACAATTTATTATAGTTCTAGCGTTTTTGTTAAAAAGTTATATATCGTAGAAATTATTTAATTTTATATCTTGGTGGTAAAATATGGCTGCTGATGTGCTGCAAAATCGGAAAACACGAAGCTCATCAGCACACTTATTGGCAAAAATATATTAGTTTGCCTGTAATTTTTTTATACGTTATAGATTATAATCTGGGTTATAGACAATCGTTTGACCGCATCTCACCTGGGGCCTTATTCTCGCTTCGGCAGAGATTTTACTCTAATAGAGATGACGTCAAAATGACGTTGAAAACTCCTGTCACTAGTGGGTAAAACCAGTTTTCGACCGAGATTTGAGGTCATCCCTATTAGAGTAAAATCTCTGCCATACCCAGAATCACACCCCTGATAGTAAGTGACGATGCGGTCGACGTTGTAGCACATTTGCGAAACCTATTCACTCTCCACTTGAAAACATCCAAATTTTGTTTCTAATCTTACCTTATTGTCCTTCTGCCATGAGCAAACCCCTCGTTTGTCTGATATTCTGCACTTCAGCAGTGCATCTTCACCTGGGTTCACCTCTGTATACGTCGGCATTTCCACAAACCTCTGTACGGCATCTGGAAGAGGAAATTTTATGAAGTACCTTGGCTTGCAAGCGTAATTCTTTTGTAAATGATATCTAGAAAATGTAATGACGGTTTTATCATGTTAGACATGCTCTGAGACCACTGGTATTTGTGCATTTTTTACAAGATTCAATCCTACTCCTGACTGTAGGAAACTTATAGCGACCGGCGTCACAGCTCATTGCAGTCGGTAATTAGCTCTGCCTTCCGTGCTGTGGATCATGGGTTCGATGCACTTGTGTGTGGCAAACATAAATGTTTGCTCTATGTCTGGGTGTATTTACAAAAAAAAGTAGGTATAAGTATCCTACCAGCAATCTAGTTCCCATATCAAAAGCTTTGCTTAGTTTGGGTCTAGAAGGCGTGGTGTGAAATGTTCATGAATTTTTTATTAGAAAGTGGAGAAAACTCCTGCAAGATCTGAAGGGATATCTCCCGTCAAATGGTGTCACTACCAATGAAGAAACTATGTAAATTCACGGTAAATATAAATACTTTTGCATATAAAATATATCTTCATTTGGTTACGTTTTCCCGCCTAAACTATAAGCTGATCTCGATGAAAAGCACAAAGATAACTTTCACTCTGGGAATTTATGGTAGAGGTAGTTCTTATCGCGGGATAACATCTTAGTTCCGGTAAAACGGAATCTGCACACGCAGGCGAAGCCGCGGTATAAAACAAGTTTCTCGCTTTTTCTGAAAGCAGTAACACGTCCTAAAGGTTAACTCGGAAAAAAACTATTCGCACAAAATCGAAGTAATTAGCTACTACGAATATAGAAGAAAAAAGATTAACTATTAGAAGGTATAAAATCTATACCAGAATTAGATGAAATTAGGTCCTAATGCCTAAGAAAGTAATTACCTAAATAGTGATCAAAATACCTGGAAAAATTCTTAACACATTTATTTAAAAAAGATTATAAAAATATTTTTGAGTTTAAGAATAATAGAATTTTATTTGTTCAAAACAATAACTATATACAAATACTTAAGAAAATAGCACAAATACATAATTCCAGATATCCCTAATACTACACCGTAGCATTTTTGGCGAAAAAAATAAATGATTAATGTTTTTGAACTTGTCTTGAGAGTCTCAAATATTAAGTAGATTGTTTATAAAATTTGGCGATATCTACTTGAATTTTTAAAATCCAATTTGTTAATCGACCTGTGTTGCTGAATGTAAATATTCATAACTGGCCGCCTTTCTACAAAATAATCACGTAGCAAAATAAAAATTACAGCATTGCATTGCAGCATTTACATGCATATTTCACGATTTCATTACAGATACCGGCAAGTAGTTTCGGTCGGTTTATTTTTTGTAGTTCTTGTTTCATTGGAAAGTAAGTAAAGCTCACTGTCCACTGGAGCGACACAGTTTAATAACGTGTCGAAGTGCGCGAAGCACGCGAAATTGCACAGAGATCGCGAAAACAGAAATATGCTAAGAAAACATGCACTGATTACAGTTCAAAATATCATAAAATATGCGTAATCCTACTAATATTATAAATGCGAAAGTTTAGATGTTTGGATGTTTAGATGTTTGGATGTTTGGATGTTTGGATGTTTGTGTTTCAATCACGTGAAAACCACTGAACCAACTTGGATGAAACTTGGCATATATATAGTCCGCAACCTGGATTGACATATAGGCTACTTTTTATCCCGAATAATTAACAGGATCTACAAGATAAAATGAACCAAAAGGATTAGCAGCGCCAATTGGCAAGAGGATTTCATTGTCATGTCATGTCACGTCAGTTTGACAGGACGTAGTACTACCTCTTTGGTCTAACAACTAGCGTTTGACATTCCAGTAGGTACGAGTTCGGTGTAATGAGGTGTAATGTCAAGTTTCTCAAAGAAGTATCCGCTCGGTACACGCACAGATAATATAATGTACACGGAAACTGTAGACGCGTACGAAGTCGCGGGTAACTGCTAGTTATGCATAAAATATGTCAGTAATCTCAGTAAAATAAATCAGCGTGTTGGTAAGCTGTAGTTTGCATGGCAATGCTTACGCACTCTAAATCAAAGCTTAGCATTGACTTTTTGTGAATAGAAATCTATTAAAACCCAACACCAATATCGCTACACGATTGGATTTGACCAACTCCGAATAACGCTATTCCTTAGAGTAAAATATATTCGTCTATGTCTTTGACATGTTTTAAGTGCTTAGAGACGCACAGTATTTTATCTGTCGTATAGCGTTATTCGGACTTGGTCGAAATCCGGCCTTAGTGTGAGTCTAATAATCTTGGATTTACGAGTAAAGTACCACGTCTAATAATGCAACGTGCATCCAAGAACTAAAGAATTCTGTTTTTGTGTAGGTTAGGTACAAAATAGCGCCCATTAGCCTAATCTCATACTTTATACGATAAGTAACAACGCAAACTAACAATTTTGTGGAAAGCGAGCTTGCAGTTTCGTGGAAAATAAATTTTCTGCTTTAGGTCACAAGTTTGGCGAGTCCTAACCATAATATATGTTGGAGCTAGCCAGCAGCACGTAGACTACAGCTATTCGTCTCTTTTTCTGTCAAACAAAAGAAAAGGACGGAGTATAATTTTGTTCTCTTCAGCAGAAACAGAAGTTGTCCAGTTTGCTCTCTAAGCTGGTTTAGTGGGTCGTGACCTTTATCACTTTGTACCGAAACGCGATCTCAGTCCAAAGGAACATCTTTCTTAGCTAATGCAAAACAAATCCTCAAAAAATAACGGTGCATAGCAAAACGAGAAAAGATTCTAAGCCGGGAACGAAATTGTATTTGGTACAGTCTGTCAAAGGCATATGAAGTCTGTATATCTATTCTGTGGTATTCCACTCGCAAACATACCAATAATACACCAAACGTATTAAATAGGTTCTAGACAGTACGGTGGTCTGCGAGACTACTACAGAATAGGTAGCATCATCGGAGTTCAAATGACACTCCATCCCAACCACCAATCCGATGACGCATATTCTGTGATGATCTGGCAGACCACCTCGTACTGCCTAAAACGGTGTCTTTTTCACGTAAAAACATTGCTATCTATGTAATTATGTGAAGAGTATATTCGATAGTGCCCTCGTCACAGGGCAACAAAAAGTAGCACTATACTCTCTATCCATGTAGTTAATACTCTGTGATGTTCAAGAGTGACGCAATGGTGGAGTGTCCCAGGCAGATTCAGTTCAAGTGATTTCGACTCCGCCTTCCCTTTGAACATGTCCTTTGATATAATGCAATTGAACCTTTTCATGTGTAGATGAGACATTAATTCCTTGTGAAGTAAATCGTGATGAAACCAGACATACCCAACTACGGTAAGGAAATGGGTTTATGAGTTTGGCAGTCGATGCAAGATTCTTTGAACTTTTTGTGCATTTTTATGGTTTTACACGGTGGGGTTTATTACAACAGTTTTCTAATATAACTTGAAACAATCATGAATTAATGAATTAAAAGATAAGTGAAACTAAATAGTAAAGAAAGCGTTTAACCCAAATTAAATATCTGGAAGAAGTCGTTCTTTTACCGATAAAACCGCCCATTATACATTTATAATTTAATTTATTTTTTCTGTATTTTTTTTGCCATTTTTAATAGTTTGAAGGTGTAACATAAAGAGTTCATTCACTCTTTCATTGATCTACTAACAAAATAAAAAAAATTAGAAGTTAAATAATCTCTTCTATCTAAATAAAACAAGTTTAATGACGATTAAAAAAAACAGTTAAAAATCTACATTGAAATAACCATTCTGTACCTAAGAGTAGGTAGAAGTCGATAAAGGTATGCCAATTTTATTCAAGCGATGATACACGCTACCGACGAGGGAAAATGTTTTAAGAATACGTCGATATTCAATGCTGTTTGTACAAATTAAGAACGACGTGATTTTTTTTATCGAAATTGGAATACATGAGTAGGCAAGACATTGAGGAGTCTTTAGACGACACGGTATAATTATCACATTTAATTAATAATAATGAAGATAGTCCGAGTTACAGCAGGGGTATTCCAATCTCAGTTGAACTGCAAAGTTGAACTGCAAAGTTTTAAATCATGGTCAGTTCATACTAACTCATAGTTATTCTGTGACTAAATAGTAACATTATGATGTCATTTAATTTGTTTTCGCGCATATTTTGCTGTTAAGTGTCTAAAAAGAATGATCACGTGGTACAAAATTGTACCACGTGAAGAAATTACACTGGGCAGTGAAATATAACTTGACAGCAAAAGATTGGAATACGGGGATGTATATATTTACGAGTAGTAGGTACACACGGCGACACATCAACCTAGACCGTTTGGACTATTAGAAGTTCCCTCAATGCGAGCATCACTGCTTGGCAGTAGAAAAAAGTACGCTCGCGGTGGTACTTTTTCCCCGAGTGAGCCTTCTTCTATACTTACTCGTATCTAGTGCTGAAGTACTATTACTACTACTATATCTAGTAGGTACTTGCTCTGTTTTTTTATTCAAATTATCGCTTGTGTTCTAAAACGAGCACCAATTTAAATAGCACCAACTCTATCCACGAAACTAGAAGTAAATATTTAAACAGCTCTTAGTGAAAATGGTATTGACATTTCAGATAGGGGTTCTTCAAGCTTGTGCGAATTCCGTACTCGATCTAAAAGTTCAATAACTTTAAATTATTTAAATAAAGATGATCATGAAGATGTAAACGGGCATCTAAAAACCTCTTAACAAACTCAAATATAGGAAAGTTGTATTTTATATTCTTCGTTTTCAAGCACAGTATTTCAGCTTAATTATTCGATTGTCTGTTGTATTTTTTTATATTTGATCTTATTGACTAATTTATATCTTGCCTAATTTATGCCATGTCTATTTTGTAAATAAGTATTGTTTGACTATGTCATGTGTACTCGTATTGTATGATTTATTGTCAACAAAGTGTAAATCCAATAATTCAATAATCCAACAATATCAATGCGAAATATTCACTAATCTGCCAGTAAAATGGATTGTGTACGATTTACAACAAATTCTAATTATTTATCGAAAATTAGAAGATTTACTAAAAATGTTCGGAAATTTAAGGAATTAATTACTGAATGTGACCTTTTAAACAGCTTCTATTTAAGATAATACCTACAAGAAAGGGGTGACTTGTCATAAAGTAAGATAAAAGGCAACGCACAAGTGTTTTGCTTGACAGTTTTTCTATCTCACGATGGCGGTTCAGCTATGTTTGTGTGTGTAAGCTCCAAACTGCTCAGGCGTACCAAGATAGAGAGAGAGGGGAGTACGACTGGTGTATGTGTATGCACAACTTCAAACATAGCCAAACCGTCTTCGTGAGATAGAACAACAGCTGTACCAATCGAGATCTAAGAAGTTGGCACTCTCGCTTAAAGTTTTATCAACTTGGTAACAAATGAAAATACCTACGTTTGATACACGGTGTATCATAAAATGTAATGTTTATTTTATTGTGCGGAAAGGGGGTGAATCCCCTTTTCGTGGTGATGTGTACCTACTCGTAAACCATTTTCGAATTTGATGTTTTCTATAAACGAGGAAAAATTCCTTTATAATATAATTTATAAGTTAAAAAACTGGAAAAACCGACTTCAATTCGACTACCAGCTTCATCATCAAATGATGATGATGATGATGATGATGATGACAGTTCATTGGGAATGTTCTAGTCACTATAAACACCACATAAAAGCTACAGGAAAGCAAAATACGCAATTTCGTGCACGTGGTTGGTTTGATTCTTTAGAGGAACTACTGGTGGGTTTTTGCTTTTCTCCAATTAAATGCGATTTGAATGTACAAACTGGGTTTATTGACAAATTTAGACAAATGTAAAAATTTCGGTGTGCACCACAAAGGTCATTGTTGCTAGCAGTAAAATGGTAGGCGCTACGCCGCAACTTGTCAGTTGTCATATTGCATCGTTGCTAGCAGTAAAATAGTAGGCGCTGCGCCGCGACGGGCATATTTTTTTCAGTTATTTCTTTTTATAACCCAAACTACTCAACCGATTTTGATGAAAATAAAATGGGACCAATCTGGAAGTATATCCTTTCAGATAAAAAAAGAATTTTTGAAATCGGTTCATAAATGACGGAGTTCTGAGGTAACAAACATTAAAAAAAAAAAAAAAAAAAAAAAAAAAAAAAAAAAACATACAACCGAATTGAGAACCTCCTCCTTTTTTGAAGTCGGTTAAAAATGGGACAAGACGACCCTAACATACAATCGGACGCAGAGAGTACATTATTAGTACACTTAGGGTTGACAAAACTTTTCAAGGAAATAAAACAAAAAGTTTTTGGATTCAAATTGGAAATGAGATCTCCTTCAAGGAAATGAACAGTGGAATTTAGACCTAACAAGAGCTCATTTCCGTCGTCTCAACAACCCCTTTCATAGTATTACCACGCTGAGTCTGCACTTTTATTGAAACTGCTTAAAAAAATCATCCTGATTATTTTTTTAATGGAATAAGACTTGCTTTAAATAGGCTTAATTTGATAATCTGTAGTTGGTAGCACCGTCTATAAGTACTGCAAAAATTTACAGTAAAAGATATCATGTAGGTACAAATAATTTTGAGGTTGCCCAATTATTCCAATGCTGACTTGGCGTGCTCAGACTATAATAGAGTTGAAACACGTTGAGCACTTACATCTTAACTTGTTTAGAACCTCTTCAATGAGTAAAGTTTTCTGCTTAATCTAGTAGAAATGTCTTTGTAGTCTTATAACTAAATTAAAAATAAATTATTAACAAGCTTTTCTTGGAATTTAAATGGGGTTAGTAAAGCTTTGAACCTTATATTTAAGCATGCATCTTTCTTTTTTATAGTTTTCACTTGAAAATTTTGACGTTATTTTTAATTTCAACCTTAAATTATTATTTACATTACCATTTTACTTGGCGATAAGGCTACTGGGCAGGCTCAATACGACTTCATTTTGGTAATTGGACTTTTGAGTTGTGTGCAAAAACTTTATGCTTCTAGCTACAATATTTGTATGATCCAATCTAAAAGCGATTCTACAAATTCGAGAGAGCCACAGATGAAAAATTTAAGGCCTTGCCTTTTCATAATAATTATTTAATTATTATGAAGGTTTTTATAAATTATTTTGTTATTTGCAAGTTAGTGGCTCTCTATGACCAATAGGTATGAATTAAGATAAGACTAGTTAACAATGTTAATACCTTTCCTTTATATTCATACAAAAAAATATAATTTGTTTAATTTCAAAAAGAGAGGAAGAATGCTCGCATAATGTGGTCTAAGCCTAATCCAGGGTGTCCCAGTAATTAATTTTAGTTAGACGCAGAGGTAGCTTAAAGTGTAAATATTAAAACCTCTGGTTTCGTCGCCAGCATTTAGTATCTAAGTACTTAATAAACGTTTTCCAAATCCTGAAACTCATTTAGTTAAATTAAATTAAAGTTATGTGTTTCAAATAGTTACAAAGAATCTCGTATCGGTACAGTACGGTCGTCGGATCATGGCAATTGTGAAGTTCGCCATTTGTAATGCACAAACAATTTTTTTCAAAAAAAGCTTCTTACTACTTTACTTTCTGACATTTTCAAGAATCTATCCCATTTTTATGGGAATAAATGATAGAACAAGCAAAGACCCACCTGATGTTAAGTACCACTTAACATCAGGTAGGACTTCTCCACCTTTATACCCACACACACACACACACACGTCAAACTTATAACACCCCGCCGTTTTTGCGTCGCGGGTTAAAAACCTATTTACCTCATTGTGGGTGAAGGGGACTGAACTTTTGTCTCATTTTCCTCTTTACCAGTGTGTTTTTTATCGCCTAGCAACAATTTTGTAAGTTCATTACATTAGACCCGAGATCTGATATCACTGCGCCCGTGCTGTGCCTAATTACCGTAAACACCGGCTTGCATGCCCACACGTGCCACAAGCAAAAGATATCGTTAAGAAAATCAACGATACAGCTAATGGTCGGTTTAGGTGCTTGGTCATAAGTAAATTCAAAGCAATTTGCTGTAATAATTTTGTAACTTTTATGATGCGGACAGCCAAAGAGTGGAACTCCTTGCCGGCGCGGCTTCTGTGTTTTATTTTATTTTTTTATTTTATTTAAAATAGGACTCCCAACACGGGTTTACACTTTAGTATCAAGTGAACTAGTCGAAGGTCATAATAATAGTGCTCCCATACTTATAGGGCGTCACAGCATGCGATGAGGAACAAACAACAACTTAACATTAATTAATTATGTGTTTCCGACTACATACTAGTTTGGATGTTTTCAAAGACGAGTGAATAGGTATCTTCTAGATAAGCATGCTACATCGTCAACGACATCGTCATCAGATGAAATCACCGGTCAAACGCTTGCCTATAAATTATTTAAAAAAACTATAAAATGGTGATCATTATAAGGAATTAATCCGGAGTCTAGAAAGTTCGATTAATCTTACAGCCCTTTTCTTACAAACTTTTTAAAGCGAATTATGTTTACGTCAATGATTCGTATGCTAAATAATCCGTAGCACAGCGGTACTGAGACATTTCCATACGAATCGACCCACATGTGTGCCGGTGCTTTACCGAGCGAATCTATTGTGACCGAAACGGAATCGAATCATAAATCTCTATTTTTGTACAGAGTGGCCCACGGGCCTCACGGCTAAGGTAAATGTAATGCAGCTATGTAGGTATTAGGGCCAAGTTGGTTCTACAAAAAATAGAAAATTAAAGTATTTTTTTTTATATAAAATATGCTTTACTTATTCCCTAAAAAAATGCGACTAAAACAGTAAATATTTTACAATAGCCAAATGAATGGAAATGACATTTCTGAATTAAAATAATGTAAACGATAAGCCACGTGATTAGTCTCTAGTTCAGCCCCCGTATGCCAATCTTTTGCTGTCAAGTTATATTTCACTGCCCAGTGTAATTTCTTCAGGTCTTTTTAGACACTTGACAGCAAAATATGCGCGAAAACAAATTAAATGACATCATAATGTCACTATTTAGTCACAGAATAACTATGAGTTAGTATGAACTGACCATGATTTAAAACTTTGCAGTTCAACTGAGATTGGAATACCCCTGCTGAAATCCTTTTCGAAGGGGAAATACGCAAAGGACTTCTGGAATATATTGAATGTTTTTTTATTCTCTATCTAATGGTTCAAGTTAACATTCTATAAAAAATGGAAAACTAATTAAAATGGTTTGAAAATGTAACATTACTAAACCAAAATAATTAAAAATAAACGATAAGTCACGTGTTTATAATCCCATATATTTTGAACGTTATTTAGTCTCTCTAGTGTTTGTAAAATGTCAACTTGGTTATGTAACCCGAATTCTAGATACCTACAGATTTCATTTATTCCTAGCTCCCAGGAGAGTCAGTGGGCTTTCAAAGAATGAACCCGGACAGAATGTAAGTATACCTATGTTTGTTGATGTAAAGCTCGTAGTTGAACCTCGACTTGCTGATAATACCTAACAAGTGAATTCAATTATATGTCTGGGTCTATAAAAAAAAAAAGTTAATATCAAGGATGGACATATCTTAAAAACCAATCATCCGCTAGTAATCCGGTTATTCGTTGAACCGACAGAAATGGAACACCCTGTACCAATAAATCTAAAGCACGCGCCAAGAAAGTTCAATTATTCGCTTGGCATTGTTTTAGTTTGTTAGCAGTTGTGTTGCGTTATTACCTACGTACTGGCAACAGTGGCAACGCGTCCGCTATTTACCGTTTGCCACCTCGAAGCAGTAATCCCCCGCTTTCTAAAAAACTGTGACCGTCATCAGCTGAAGAATATTACTACTAACGATATTAACGATACACAAAATCGAGCGTACTCGAGCATCATGTAAACAAAAACTGGGCTAGATAAGTAAACACATATCTACACACACCTACATTTTCAATGTTCGTGCATCACAAGAATGATAGAGAGATATACGCAGACTAGCGCGAACGATTCGATGTCAGTCCGATTGTGACTAGAGCCAATCGTGTGCATGGAACCTGGATTTGTGCTCTTTACGCCCGAGAAGCTTGTCACGAATCTTGTGGTTTATTAATATCGTTAATACAGGTCAAAACTAGAGCCATCATCTATCGATCTAACAATGATCGAGAATCGATGCCAAAATTCATGGCATCAATGACTAAATACATAGACAAATTAAGACAAAAGCGACTAAAAGTTGAGACTAAGATATAAGCGACAGCTTGTTCAGCGTGTGCTAGAAGTAGGTACATTGAGCCGTCACAATACTCTATGTATCTAAATGTAGAGTCGTTTTGTAAAAAATCTAGATCAATAGGGGTTCTCAGTTGATTCAGCTTTTTGAGGATAGCACTGCAGGTTCTGAGGTAGTACAAGATTTGCTAGTTTTAAAAATCTTTTTTTCGTTTCCTTCCACACATTTACTTGCAGCGCCCCTAGCGGAAGCTTTCAGGAACTACCAAAATTTATGGAAGGAAACGCAACGAAATAAAGATTTCCAAACTATCAAACCTTGTATTAGACCCCCAGCAACCAATCCTAGTGAAAACCAGACAGGTTAGACACGTGTCGTGTCCTGACGATATACGTGATACCATAGCGGTCGCCGCATTTACCAAAGCTGGGGTTTAATAATATCAGTTTGTTATTGCAAAACTTTGGCAAGTTTTCTATGATGCAGGCAATAAACACTTTTATAACAGCAGAGTTAAATTGCTTACTATATTCATATCCATAAAATACTGTCGAAAATGTCGTAGAATTTATTTAAATATTTCGGGAATCCCTTTTTGTCCACAAACTTTTTTAATAGCTACAATTTTTTTTAACTAATTTATTCAGCGCGGCAATGCTGCCAGTGTCTTGGACACGCTTCCGAATGGTACTGATTTGGATCAGTTGAGTTGATAAATCGTTTGCAACGGTTTGTAGATAGATAGATCAACTGTTTCATGTGTATTTTGTATATTATAAATATTGTTTTAATACTATATTAGTCGTAATTTTCTGTGTGAATTTTCATTGTAATTACTAAATGGCCTATATTTAGTCAACTAAAATAATAGCTACTAAATTATATACCTAGGGCTCTTCCATTAAGCAATCGTAAAAAATCAAATTAGACTATTTTTATAATCGTTCTCCAACTTCGACTTCAAACTTTTTTTTTAAGTATTCAATCATCAAAAAGTTGCGTAACCCGCCTTGCTTGTAAACCGAATAAACCGATTACGGTAACTAAACGAAATAACTTAGAATCAATCTACCTCAAAAGACCTACCGAACGCGGGAATAAACTCAATAATGGGCAATCAGACGCGCAAACACTTCATTTTTCAAAGCAAATGCGACACAAACAATGAGCCCCATCAATCACTTGCACAAAAGGCGGCATAGACAACTGCCCAGAACCCTGATTACTTTTTCTATTTGGTTACCATGCCAAAGTTACTTCTGCGGTTACCGAACTGCCTCACACATCGCCAGCAATACGTCCGCAACTTACATTCACATAATAAAGCCGGTAGCTTCATTTTTCCCGCACGCAAAGCTACCGTGGTAAATAAATCTTGATAATAGTTTTCGTGGGAAGTGTACCGAGTGTATTGAACGATCATTTTTTGGTTCGCTAATGGTTTTTCATTGGTTTTTAGTTGCATTTGTTAAGGTAATGCGAATGTGTGGTTAATGGATTCGTGTTTTAATAGAGTTGTATCGATGTTACTAGTTTTTTACTGTCTCTACTTTTTAATGGTGTCATACACAATACGTTCTACGTGCTGTGGGTTGTAAGTACGTACCTACATTAGATTGTCTATGGTATTATTGTTAGAAATAAACTCGTAAGTATTTATTGTGTTCTGAATTCGAAATAATTTGTTTTTTTTTTATTAATATTTGATAGATAGCCAGATTTTTGAACGAGTCTATTTGACAGGTTGTTTCCTTTTTCGTTGACTTTTTAACTTAATTCTGTAGCTATGGGTACACTTGGCAAAAAAAACGCATTTATACAGTTTATAAAATAATTCAAAAATCATACCTTCAGAATTTTTAACAAATACGTAGGTAGGTAGAATGATAAAATGTTTAATTCGTTGGCACAAAGGTCATCCTGGCTCAGGTTTAGGGTCGGTCCTCTGAGATTTCTCAGAACCTGACATGTCCACTGTCTAGTTTGTAGGTACTTGGTAACAACTGCTTAAGCTCAGTGACGATTGTGTGCCTAAAATTCTTTTTATTTTCGTCATTATAAGTACTTACCCATTTAACATGAATAGTACGAACTCCCGTTTCGGTAATATACTATCATTTATCGATATGACATTAATTACACCTTCAGTTTTCCGATTCGAGTTGCCTGTTTTTGCTCGAATGTTGCTACGCCACGAAAATTTTCATCCCAAAATAATCGTCAAATACAACAGAACTACGGAAAATAAGACCAATAAATATGTAAATACTTACAATTTCTTCCTATCCCGTCTCAATGTATGTAAAAAATATGCACCCAGAGTTTACATACATGCAATAAAAAAGCCCCATGTATTATTCAGAGCATATGGAAACAATACACCACAACCTTATTGAATGAAACTTGAATTCAAATGAGTTCAAATAATAGTATGCGCTTGCTTGATTGAAATATTTCTTTATACGACCCGTATAATATTGTTTCAAGATGTTTACATATTATTTCACTTATTTTATGCAATAAAGTATTGAATAATAAATTAGAGTTTTCGCTTTGTTTTGAACTTATAACTCGTGTCTAACCATGTCTCTGCCTTTACCAAACAAATGACTCTACGATCTTTAGATTATTTTGGTTCGAAAGGATATCTACCGTGCCTGATGATTAAAAAATGGGTGTTTGTCACGAATATTTAGATATAGGTACGTGATGAAAATAAAGTCCGTCCATTTCCAAAGATTTGGCTAAAACTTTCTCTACACAAAGCAATCAAGAAAAAATAAGTTACACAACCAATCAATTACCGAACCCAATTCATACAAAACTTACAGAAGGCACTCCGCAAAAAATAACAAACAGAAATAGAATAATAATAAACCACACAAAAAACTTCATATAGTAAGTATTCTCGAACTTCGGGGCTCCCATCATTTTCAATAATGTTATTAGAAGAGGGCTCAATCAATTTATGTAAAGAGTCCTTATATCATCATAAACATTGCAAAAAGTTACATTACCTTATGGCACTTTCGGGGGTCATCAATATTTTCTTATTACTTATGTACTGTTCCATTTTCATCATGATTATGAGTAAAGATCACGTAGACCAGTGTCCCTCGTACTTATGGAGCCACGTAGCCCACGTACCCTTTATAAGTAGACGGTAACGAAAAGAAAACGCAGGGGAAGGGCATTTAAAAGTAACTCAAGCCTGAATTTGCGATATCACGTGCCTAACAAAAGTATGGACAGATTTTTTTTGAAACGTGTCAAAAAAGCTTTTATTTTTCACGTCTGACTTCGATTTGAGCAGCATACAAGCATCATAATTACGGGCTTTAGATTAGACCGACTCTATCAAGTAAGCTGTTCTGGATCAGGTAAAAAAGGTAATATATTCGGGGCTATTTGCTGAAGGGACCACTTCAAAATGGCCCTCCAGTCCCTAGTGATAATATCAAAATAAATAATATTTCCATTATCGTAACCGTCCACGCCTACGGCTGGTCTTTTGGCTACTTACTTGACTGTTTATGTACTACTAGTCTACTAAAAAAATTGAAATAATGAAAGCATCGAATCTGAAGTCACTCTTACCGGTTATTACCTAGTATAAACGTATAACACTCGATTTCAAAGTTTAACATAAAGAGCATGGCAATATTATTATATCGAATAACCAATCGATTCGTATTCAGATGCTCTTCAAAGCACAATGTTCAAGATATTATTCGTTGGCAAGTAGGTACTTATAGTAAAGCACTAGCTAATGGACCTCACCACACCGGCTCGGCTACTCGTCGGTATGGTATCGTGAACAAACGTGCCCAAGGCACATCTAATGTCTTTTTAATAGCCAACACAATCTATTACAAGAATGCGCATCGCGGGCCTATTTTGGCAACTATTTTGCCGAACACGCCCACAAAAACTGATAGTAATTGGCATGAAATCGGGGCATTACGGCATTACATAAAAAATCCAGCCATAAAAACCCTTAACAAATACTTTACAACCCGGAAACAATAGCACGAACCATGTGTCAAACATATTTTGTACCATTGTGAAAGTCACGTTGGAACCGTCTGCATAGCTATTATCAATACTCAAAGGTACTCACAGCTCAATATTAGCCTTACAAAAGAAAAATAGTATAAAAAGCGTCCAATGTCACGCCCATGCAGTTCCGAAGGTTCTCACGCGATCTTTTCGTCCCGAGCAAACAAAACTCTCAACTGTGTCATTGTAACGTGAACCATACTCCGACGCTTTTGTATGCACCCCGACCATCTCATCCCACGCTCTGTACAGCCACTCTACCGATCGAAGACGCCAAGCAATGGACGCGGGAACTGTTTGTTCACCGGTAGGGGGGATGCACCGTAAGGCTTCGTAACAAGACTAACCACAGTACAAATCCTACTGCGAGCCTAATGTTACAAAAAGACGAGCACAAACAGCCGCGAGGTTCGACACGTCTGTATGTAAGTTAAAAATTTGAGCGTCCCGTGAGAATTGGCCGCGGGCAAGTGATAAATGCTCAGTTTGACCACGTTTGACTAAAGTACTAAGCACACCCTTGTGATCGACCAAAGCCTAATAAACGCTATAATTATAGACCCTCTTGGGAATGCGGGGATGGAGCCAATAATAGGGTTCGAATCCCGAATACGAATTATAGAAATGATAGGAATTTTTATATGAGACTAATGATAGGTCTGAGGAGCAATTGGGAATTTGTGAATGATTTATTCCGGGTAAACTGTGGCGATATTGATTTTTATGAAAAAATAGGGTCTATTTAACTTGCCTATTTCTGTTAGAAAGATGGGTTATACCCATAAATATGGATATAACTGACATGCATTAGGTCACTGAGCATAATTCTCGTCAACAAATTAACCCGGAAGCTACTTAAAACAATGGAAATGAGTGTTTAGCTAATACAAAATTGGATCGGTTTCCTGCGCATGCGTCGTCGGCCGGTGTGCGCTCAAGCAAGACGGCACCACGTAGATCTATTATGTGGTCGGATCTTGTTGGACTGAACTAATATTTGTTTTATAATCCCGGACAAGCAGCGGACGTTTGTGTCGGTACCCAAGTAGTTTTTGTCATGATTAGCCACACATTCCGATTCGGGAAGCCGTTCGAGTGAAGTTGAAAGTGTGAAGGCGTTAAACAGACAAAAACCAATGCATTTTAGTTTACTATCAATTTACACTTCTCAAGTTTTTTTTTGACGCGATTTTTTTAGCGCATCCAATCCAAAGTTATCCAAAGTTAAAATTATCCACGTTTATGTTTAAGTTTTTAATAGTATGACTTAAAACAGAGGTAAAATACATACCTAGAGCGTATTTATTTTCTATTATTATCTACAAACAATACCAGTAAGTATTGTTAAACGCTAATAATATTTTAAGGACCCAAAGAACTGATGGGTTACCATGGCAACGCTTCCAAACGCTAGTACCCTACCTACCCTTTATTTCAATAGAAAGGGCGAAGAACCCTTATCGATAAAACTTTCAAGTTCCACGGGCACTGATACCTATTTGCGTTTCAATCTATCGAAGGTTTAGATAAGGGTTGTTTTATCAAAATATATATTTGTAGCAAGATATCTAAAAGTAATGATCCATACTTTACGATAGCGAAGGAGACAGTCAAACATTGATTTTGTCCGTTTTACTTTTTCAATATTTGTAAAGAACATAATAATATTTTCTGGCCCGAAGCGTAAGATTACCAATTCGTAGGTTCATTTCGTACACAAGATAAATAAACGTGAATATATTCAATTTTGAATAAGTAGAGACGGTAAGAAAATTAAATTAAATACTTAAAAAGGATGGTGCAGACGACGTAGATATTAAATACTGTACAGACTCAGCATTGGCATGCTCAGTATGCTCTCATTTCCATTTATTTCTTTGATGTTTATAAACATATTAAAAAATACTGTTTCCCCTGAAAAATCTCCTAGGAGAATTTACTCTGATAGCACAAAACAAAATTCAGGACGTCCGCATACAAATAGCCAATATTTTTTCTCTCCCCTGCCGCATCATTTTCGATCAGATGGGATGCGGTCAAAGCGTACAAAAAATGAGCTCTAATGACTGCGCATATAGTTGGAAAAAGGTGGGGCGTTTTCTTCATCACCATTTTTACAGTTCGATAAAGCATTTCGACGCTATCTGATATGATGATTCGGTGGGGTAAAAAATAAAATATAAATCGTTTTTCGTACGTCTCTACCAAAATATGTTAGGTAAGCTTTTAATTCATTATGAGAGCGCACAGAATAGGAGAGCGGATATACTTAGGTGCCCTACGTCGTGGGCTACTCTTTCAACTCAACTCATTATGACAGCGTACAACAGCGTGCCCTAACACGGTGAATTGATTAACTCACAATTCAACACAATATCCAAAACGCAAACTAGCAGACCATATAGTTTCAAAGAAAGATAATATTGCCGATCGTAACAACCCACTGTAAGCTTTGAAAGCCAGCATATTCAAATTCTGCATTTTCGGAATAATGGCAAAATACCGGAACTTTCTTTGAACGTTTTGAATCATGTGTGCATACATTAAGTTTAAATAAAGTTATAAGTACCTACAGATTTGTAGTTTTATTTTAGTCTGCTTGCTCTACCATTAAAAATACCACAGTACGAATATTTTTATATTATTTATATTAATATTTCACACAAATAAGTTAGTGCTAGGAGCATTTAAAGCTAAAAGCATTGTCGACCAGTCTTCCTGGGCGTGCAAGATGGTTTCATTTTTTTAGGCATGACTAAGTATTGACTATACGGCTCTTTTCGACATCTTACTAATTACTATCCCTCAAGGACTGCTTCTTTTGACTACCTAGAAATCTAAGATTAAAACTTCTCGCAGGCGGCAGACTTTGATCAGCAAATAGTTTGAAATCTTAAAAATCGGTATTGAAGATGTATGCAAGTACGCATGTTATAACGCTCAGTATCGGCCCAGTTTGCAGCCCAACCTGACCAAACTATCAGAAAGAATGCAGTCTGAGAGAGGATTTAATGTTTATACACGCGAGAGCAATGATTCCGGGTCACTTAAAGAATGTTAAAAATCTCGGAAACTAAAAATGATAGGTTAATGCAATAAATTGTATTTAATAGACAATGTAATACTCCTTAAATGAAGGTATTAAAACTTCTTAGTTATTGTAAAGTTATATCTTAAAAAAATCAAATTTGAAAAAGGGCCACTTTCGAAGATGGAACTACGAAATTACAGCATTTGGTTTTGCTTTTGTTTGTAATCTGTCATTTATGTGGGTATATAAACCATGTTGATAGTGCTCTATATTCATTATTCAAGCTGAAATTATGTCGCTTACGCCTGAAGAATGCACCAGAATACTTACAATGCTGGAAACCGGCCGGAGTCAGCGCGATACAGCCAGGACTGTCGGTGTGTCGCTGTCAACAGTACAAAGAGTTCTCCGACGTTACGAAGAAACTGGTTCTAACCTACGCAGACCAGGAACGGGCAGAACCAGGTGTACCACAGCACGAGAAGACCGATACTTGGTGAACACCATGCTTCGAAATCGCTTTCTCACAGGAACTGAACTCACAAATCAGTTTCGACGCCTCGGAGGAAGTAACCCAAGTGCATGGACAGTAAGACGTCGGCTTGCTGAATCTAACTTAAAACCCCTTAGACCTGCAAACGGCCCTAAACTGGAGCGTGGGCATCGTATTTCAAGACTAAGATATGCCCAGAGCCACGTAAATTGGAGTATTGAAGATTGGTCAAAAGTTATGTTCTCCGACGAATCAAAATTTATGCTCTACAAGCACGATGGAAGACACAGAGTGTATCGAAGACCAGGGGAAAGATTCAAGCAAGCATGCATCGAAGAAAAAGTAGCCTACGGTGGTGGGTCTGTACTTGTGTGGGCCGGAATTTCTTCTGAAAGTCGCACAGAGCTGGTGATCATAGAAAACGGCTCTTTAACTAGCGTAAGATATGTGGAAGAAATCCTCAATGATCATATTGGTCCATTTATGGTCAATTTAGGTGAGGATGCTATATTTATGCATGACAATGCCCGACCTCATACAGGTAGGATTGTGAATGACTACCTTCAAGAGATGAACATTACTCGTATGGAGTGGCCAGCGCGCAGCCCGGATATCAACCCGATCGAGCATGCTTGGGACGAGCTAGGCAGATGCGTAAAACAACGAAACCCTCCCCCAATCACGCTTCGTGAGCTCAAAATTGCTCTCACAGAGGAATGGGAGAATATTCCCCAAAATCGTATAAGGAACTTGGTGTACAGCATGCCAAACCGCGTAAACGCAGTAATGGAAGCACGAGGAGGCAATACGAAGTATTAAAATTCAAGTCAAATCGTAATAAAGTTCAAAAATTTCATGTTTCCTATTTTTGTTTTAAGGAGAGATCAGCAGTTTTTTTCTTTATGTAATTTTGTGTTAATAAAATGTATGGTGACTCATATTTTTTTACTTTCATTTAAGGAGTATTACATTGTCTATTAAATACAATTTATTGCATTAACCTATCATTTTTAGTTTCCGAGATTTTTAACATTCTTTAAGTGACCCGGAATCATTGCTCTCGAGTGTATATTTATATTTTTATTCATTTCATGAATTGCAATGGTACCTAATATCACACACAAAGCCACATTTTGCATAGTAAAAGTTAATATTGCCTACGGTGCTCTGAAAATGGTGTTCGAAATATTCACGCAAATAAAAATTTATGGCATTTCCTGAAAAACACAGTAAATTGCGTTTTTTCCCTATCACATTTTTTAAATAAAACGTTGCAAACCTACTGTTACTCTTTCTATGTTAGATAAGAAACGAAACTCATTCTTTGTTCATCTTATTATTTCAATCACGTATTATATTTTACTAGTTCCCGCTTGCTGCTTCGCTCACGTGCCCGCATAAAAAGTAGCCTATTCTAGGTCACCAATTTATCTAAATCCAAACCGTGAGTAACAAACAACGTATCAATGATATGTTCAATGATGAAAAGATCATTGACTCGTAGTACGTTGAATTATGACTCGAGGCTCAAACTGCACTCAAGTATTTTGATACCTTCTCCATTTGATTGTACTGCATATTGACGCTCTGAAAACGGAACGGTACAATTGAGCTCAGACGAGGGCATGAGCACATTTTTAGTTATACATTAGTTACACAGGGCTTGATCAACAAATAATTAGAAGGGCTAGAGTGCCAATCTGCAATGCATAGCGTAAAACGACACCTTTCGAAAGTGATAAAATGGTGTTTTTCATAATTTCATGGAAAAGGATATCTTTCAAAAAATTTAATCTTCTCTCGATTATTAGTTTTTATATTTTGGTATCATTTTAATAGGGTGGTAATGTATGTCTTGGTCCCTTTTATTATCACCACTGTCAACAGGGCAGTCAAATAACAGATAAATCGGCATCAATATTGAATTTTGATGCATTTCCGGTGCACGCACCTATTGGTTTGGGTGGTCCTTTGACACGGACATTCAAATGTTTGTTTTTAGTGAGTTAAATATACGATGTTTCGGTCATATAACTGTTCTTTTTAGAATGCATCGTTACTGATAGTAAAATAATCATTGTAGCTGGATTATTTGAACTTTTCATTAAAAAAATAAAAAGTATTCATGGACATTTCACACGACGCCCTCTAGCCCCAAAAGCAAAGCTTGTAATAATGGGTACCTACTTGATGCTGATAGAATACTTATATAAGTACTTTTTTTTTAAGTAAATACTTATTTTAAGTAAACAAAAACAGAAAGACAGCGGTGTACAAAGTGTTACGCATAAACAAACTAATATACCTATATTCATTATAATAATTAATTAAATTAATAATTATTATTATTATAATATTTGTTTTAATTCCCCGAAGTTTTCAATAATGGTCTTATTACACCCTGTATAATAGTCACAATAGTTCAGGTAATTAAGTAGCATTTATTTATAAATGTAGCAAATAATTCCCTCCAATTCGTCATTTATAATCTACTTACGAACGAAACAGGACCAACTGTTTATTTTGTGAATAAGTAATTAGCCAAATTTTTTACCTTGTTGCCATTTTATATATCATTTTGTAATTTTTGGAAGCACCATAGCGTACTTATTTTAATTGTTTTCTTTGTGTTATTGTGAGTGTTAATGTTTAATTTTGATACAATTTTAACCAATAATAATAATATAAATGTGGTCGTAGCATAAAGTGTGAGCCATTGGAATAAATGTGTAAAGTGATTTTTCTTATTTGATGGAATTTGTTTCCAAGTTTTGAAGGGAAAATCCACCATTTACCTTCAAAACAAATCACAGCCGACTTGACGAATGACTCGACTTGACTAAATACTATTTGAAATAATTCACTTGACACTGGCAAAGGCCATAAACAAGAAGAAGAACAATCATGTATTGAAATGACATTTCTGAAAAGTCACGTGATGTTTCCGTAAAATTTTGACGTTTTCTATTCTTTTAACGATTATAGAATGTCAAACAAAGCAACGATATGTCGTAGGTAAAATACTCTTCATTCATCTGCCGTTGTGCTCAGACCGCAAAGGAAATAGGAGCTAAGCTTACCGTGTGTTTGTCAGGGTCATGTTACAGCATCTGCATTCATTCACCCTCTTAGGGTTATACCAACTGTGGGAATTACGTGTAGTAGGTAAAAAATAAGAAAAAAAACTCGAGTTCGTTTCACAGTTGGAGTGAGATCTGAGATCTCGCAAAACTGAGTTTGAGAACTGATGAACATTCCGTTTCCAAGTTATGACGATTTCTCACTACGGCTGCACCAATTTTTAGTAAACAAAGCTCATCCCAGCATTTAAAGCTAATTTCGCGTGTATGTTTGTTTGACTGTGGTATAGATCTTATAATTGTCATATTTGGTACTATGTTTGCAAATCTTGGCTGTCCCAAACCAAAACCTAGTATGAGCCATTTTTTTTGGTAGACGTTTTTTTTGCATCATCGTTGCTAGAATGTCATTCAAAGAACGATGTCGTCAAAAAAAGCGTCTACAAAAACAAATGGCTTATACTAGGTTTTGGTTTGGGACAGCCGATCTTCGTGGCTATGTAGGTAAGTATTTCGATAAGTACCAAGACAACAACTTAGTTAAGTAGGAAGCAAAGTTCGAGAACAACATTGTAAAGTTGGGAATCGTCGTGAGACGTCCCAAAGTTTCAACGAGTTGTTGCTTAGGTACACTATAAAAGTCCAAGTAGCTATCTAATTAAACTTAACGGGTCATATTAATTTTGTTCCGGTTTCCGGTCAGTCTTAATTCTTTATTGCACACAACACAGGACATAAACAAAAGACAGAAATACATTACATGTACAAAGGCGAGCTTAACCCTAACAAGAGTTTTCTTCCACCTTTGAGGCTAGAGAGGGTCATTCTCAATATTGTCCGATTTTTTTGCAAGTTTTTTGTAAGAGCTGTGCTTTTGATTTATCAGATGGTTTTTAGTTATGTTTGGTGTAAGTTGTTGCGTTTCCAAGTTATGTTTTCATCTAAGAGAGTTGTCATGTATCGATGAAAATTAGGAAGTATTACCTACGTGTTACTAAAATGTATGGTCAAATGCAAAAATCTTTGGACAAATGACCAAGAAAACAAATCCCCAAAAACTAGAGTAAAATGAGGATAAAGTTTGTTAGAGAATGCTTTGTCTAATCGTCGATCTGGGGGTACTGTCAGCATCAAACATTCTAAACACTTTAAGAATAAGTAGTGTAAGAACAGACAGTAGAGGTAGGTACTATGATAAAATTATGTTTGACCAAAAAAGGTATCATTAAACGCTGTATTCAGGCCCCTCTTTCCCATTGGGCACTCCGGGCAAGTGCCCGCCCAGGGCCCCGCGATGGATAGGGGCCCTCTAGTTTCTGCCACCATACCATAACCGATATACAAATTACAATGCCTATCTAGGTACTTGGTTGAAGAATGTATGAAACAACAGATTTTTATTATCGCGCTCTCACTCTTCGTTCTCGCTATATTTTAACGCTATTTTTATAGATACCTATTCTTATATTTCTTTTATGCTACTTTCAGTAAAGAAAATATTCACAGATTTAAAATACTGTAGGATTATGCTGACGGTACATCGCAGAGCAAAATTCAAGAACAACTTAGTCCCAAAACTATTGAGGTTCCAACGCGTTCGTAGCTCCAATTCCAAATACATTATCTAACTATCTCAGCAAGTAGTGGTATGTAGCTTGATTCTCCAGCAGTTTATACAGCTGTTCGAAGCAGAATCCGTTGAATTTTGATGAACAAATGTTTCTGTTTTTAATCGACTTAAAAATAGGAGGTTTTCAATTCGGTTGAAGGTTTTGTTTTTTTAATGTGTGTGTTACCTCAGAACTCCGTGATTTACGAACCGATTTCAAAAATTCTTTTTTTATCTGAAAGGATGTACTTTCAGGTTAGTCCCATTCAATTTTCATCAAAATGGGTTCAGTAGTTTGGCTAATAAATAGAAATAACTGGAAAAAAATATGCCATCCACGTGCACGAAATTGCGTATTTTGCTTTCCTGTGATTTTTAGTGGTGTTTATGGTCACTAGAACATTTCCAATGAACTGCTATCATCATCATCCGTAGATTTGTAGATACCAGTTATCATCGGTGGGTTACGTATATAGGTAAACCTAACGTAGTCCATATTGCGCGTCAATGTCAGCTCGAATGCCAAACGATGGAGAGTCGCCGCGAAGTGTATCTCTAGGGCCAGGCCACAACAGTGCGTTGCGGCGTCGCATCGCAAAAATCAACGACAAATCATCAAGCTGTGCGATGTTGTTTTTGCGATGCGACGCCGCAACGCACTGTTGTGGCCTGGCCCTAAGACGCTAGCCTAGCGTTGCGATCGTCACATTTACCTATTCGTGATCAAGCTAAGCTACTGATCTATTCGTGATGATCCCCAGACCTACTGATACTTTGTGCATCGAACGAAGAGCTTTAACAATCTGTGAGTATAGGTTTACTTACACAGCTGTGCCACAAAGTGAAGTTACTTAAGTGCCTATTTCAGTTGCACAAGTAAATGGTTCTATTTTCCGAACCAACTTTAGAAACATCAGATTACAGGGGGTAATAAAACTACTACCGGAAACTTCGAGGGTTTAAAAATTTAACAATATGAACAATTTAGCGAAAAAATCCTGATTCCATATAAGTAAAATCGAATAGGTACTATTTGTTAATAATTAAATATTGTTAATCATTATATAGAATAATTATTTAATGCATTACCAGAAATCATTTATCAACCCTACTAACCAAGATTTATTTTAGAAAAAGTTATTTAGAGTTAATTTCTGAGTTGCCGAAGAAAGTACAAAATCATGTAATTTGTCCCTCAGGCATCTCGTACGTAAATATCATCGCCCACGTATTTCTCACGATCGAGAAATGCGTATTCAGCCGTCTCATTATGTCTCGCATGAGTATCGGCTAACAATAACATCGTACAAATTACAAATATCGCACGGCTTACACCGAAGGCGTATTTGCATACTTGGCGGCTATGCAGAAACATAGGCCGCAATGGATAGCTAGTTAAGTTACACACTGGTGAAGCTTGATGACGTAATCACGAAACTGTCACGTTCAATGCTCAAATCTGTTCTCCATTGTGATTGCATAGGAATATGCACAGAAAAAAGAAAATGCACTCTAAAACAGCACAATATGGCATGTTTATATTTTTTAATGATTTTTTTCAAGTACGGTTACCATGACAAAATTCAAACACGACTGAAGTGAGCGGAGCTAGGCGGAGCTTGAAGTGCGTAATGCGATGCAGACTTGATATTAAGCGGATCCACCTACTTACTAATTCTACTTATTTTCTTTTTTCTATATGACCCACCAAATATACTTTGAGCGTGTCAAGCTGGTACTTACCTAAAAGTTTAAAAAACTAGAAAAACCGACTTCCATTCGACTACTGGCTTCATTATCTCATGATAATGATGGCAGTTCATTGGGAATGTTTTAGTGACCATAAACACCACTGAAAAGTCACAGGAAAACAAAATACGCAATTTCTTGCACATGATTGGCATATTTTTTTTAGTTATTTCTATTTCTAAGCCAAACTACTGAACTGATTTTGATGAAATTTGAATGGGACCAACCTGGAAGTATATCCTTTCAGAAAAATAAAAAAAAAACATACAACCCAATTGAGATCCTCCTCCTTTTTTGAAGTCGGTTAAAAATAATAACTAAGCTACATGTCAGTGTACTAAACATGGGGAGACGAACTTTTGGATTACTTCTTCCTTCTTGGACACATCTTTGGCAAACAATGTGGCATGCCACGATAATAATTCACGTCGCGTCTTTGTCATTTTTCTGTAGATTTGTCACGAAAATGATGAAGTGCCCTAGCCGATCTACCCCAGCTGTGCCTGAGCCGCAGATTAATGGAGAGTCACTTGGTGCATTGCCTCTTGCCTCCACGGAATGCGTTAATTGTGAGCGAGGATTGACTGCTCCCTCGCTGCAAGCTAAATTTGAAATAGGCACTGCATAATTATGCATTGTCGAACTGCTGAATGAATGAGCGCTGATTGAAACCTAATAATAGATAATAAGTACCTCTGTATGTAATTTGTCTGTGTTATCTGTTCCGTGCTAAAACTATCCATGTTTTATTATTTCTGGCAGACAAAAAAAGAGTTTTTTTTCGGTAAAAAACATTGAGTTTATGATCTTTATAAAACCAGCGTCAACGTAAAGTTTAGTTGATTTGACGAACTCTATTAAGTACCTATTGTGTTACTATGTGATTATAAGTATGTAGGTATTTACAAAAAAAAGTGTATAAGTATTCTTATCAGCCATCTAGTTCCCATATCACAAGCTTTACTTAGTTTGGGACTAGAGGGCGTTGTGTGTAAAGTCCATGAATATTTATTTATTATTTATTACTTATAGGCAAATATTTTAACCGCAATCTCAATGATGCAGTCAACGGTGAAATATAGTTTGATACGTTTGAGAGATTTCAATTCTAAACTAAGGACCACTTAGAAGAATGCTTACGAATGTTTTCAGTATGTTATTTTTGTAACCTGATTCTCTCCCTGCAAGCCTTAGGGGCAATCTTCTAGAATTAGTTTCTTAGTAGTGCAGCTGTTTTAGGGTAGATTAAACTTATGTATGAGTGTAACTTCTTCGAACTATAATCATAATTCTGCACCATGTTATAGATGTAAGTAGTAAACTTAAGCTTCCGAAGGAGTTAACAAAGTCAAAGTCAAAAATATTTTATTTAATAAAACCACATGGATCATTTAGAATCATCTTTTATAACTAGTTTATTGTAGGTGCCAGTTTCAGAAGAACGGGCAAGAAACTACTGCCTGGGTCCTAGCGTTTATTTTTGGATGATCCTTTTTACAAAGAAATATACAAATGCATAAATCAGTTATTCATTTTTGTCAAGTAGATACACTTTATTGAATTTAGTTTAGAACAGCAGATTTTTTTACGCTAACACGGATGGTAAAGTTGTTCATATTGATGGGAACTTTAACCCCCCGAGTTTCGAACTCGGGGGTTACCTTATTTATTGATTTTATTACAACCTGTATAGAAATGTTTTGATTATATATTATCAGTTATTCACTCAGTAAATAAGGATTTTACTTTTATATTCGGTATTATTTCTTTGCTGGGTGAAGTAATGATCCCTTGGAAATTCTTAGCACAATTTTATTAAACTCGGAAGACCGATTTTTTTCTGAGACAACAACATTATCTCTGAGAACTTTGCAACATAAAAGTTCATGGCTTTAAGAATTTCTTTGAACAAATATTTAATAAACTAAATAGTAATAAAAACTACACATGCTCTAGGTGCTGTCCTGTCCTGACATTAGGATACTTATGATAACTAGTAGCGAGTGTAGGAATCAGTAAATAAGAGTATACGAGTTACATCCATGATGTTGCTAATCACTGATGATGTACTGATCTTCGAATTTCAAAAACCAGCGAACTGACCATGATGCTTATACTAGCAGCTACCCGCGACTTCGTCCACGAAAAAAAAAACAAAAAAACCCTAAAAAAAAGTGTACATAGTAGCCTATGTGTTAATCCAGGTTACAAACTATAAATATGTACCAAGTTCCATCCAAATCGGACCAGTAGTTACAGCGTGATTGAAACACAAACATCCAAACATCTAAACTTTGTCATTTTTAATAGTACTTAGTGGGATTATTGTAAAAATTGCAACCAATGATTTTAGTTTCCATTACTTAGGTAAGGCAGCTACGATGGCAGCTGTCAAATTAATACTCAGTAAAGTTATAGAACTCGTTCAGAGAAGTTGAAACAGCTGTAGTTTGGCGATTCCTCAAGTTGCTTCTGAAAAGTAGCTACGAGTACGTACTTGTCTCAGAGTTAGCAGTGTAAGCTACCCACAGATTGTACTCACGCTCACAAGCGTTCAAACTTTTGAAACCTCTGCCACAGAGTATATGTTAGTAGTCACTTGTTAAGGGTGTTTGAAATTAATTCTAAACTTATCGCGAAAAGGACTTGTCGTATATTTAGATTAAAATAATCATCTACTTGATTATTATAACTCATTAGGATGAGTTTGTGGTTATAATCATCAAGTAAATGATTTTATAATATGATGACAGATATTGTGGTTATCTACGAGGAAAAAAAATTCCTCTGAGATAACTGGTTATCTGAGAGGATTTTTTTTCCTAACAGATAACCGTGGTCAAATATAGGAAAAAAATCCTCTCAGGTAACCAGTTATCTAGTCTTGGTTATCTGTCAGGAATAAGCCGTTATTATTATCCAGAGATCAACATCTGCAGGTTTACTGTTTAATTCTGAGTTTCTGACAGTGATCGTTATTTGACAGTTCAAGATAAATTTGGATGTCAATGTCAAATGGGATTAATTTGACTATCTCATTATGTCTTTTGAATTAGACAAAGCCTGTTAAACCTCTTTTTAGATTATGTAGACTCATAACCATAACTTCTGCATTCGGAAATACTAAGCACCTACTTTTCAAGTTTTTATTTAAAACTAGCAGTTACCCGCGACTTCGTACACGAAACAGAAAAAAAATATAACCTAAAAAAAGCGGTAAAAGTAGCCTAAGTATGTGTTAATCTAAGTTTCATCCAAATCGGACCAGTAGTAGTTACATTACAGCGTGATTGAAACACAAACATCTAAACTTTGACATTTATAATAATAGTGGGATTATTAGTGTTTCCGCCCTTTATTACCTACCCATTGGTAAAAGATGTCGATAGACTAAGTAAAATTATCTTTTGACATAATTATGTCTCGAGCGGCTGTATCAGTAATTTCGTGAAAGCGACTGCATTTGAGTTAATAATGTGGTAAACTTTTTGTGAAAGTCTAGAAAACATAAGATTTCACCATCGACTTGAACCTCGTCTATTATTCAAGCAGAGGTATTCCAATCTCAGTTGAACTGCAAAGTTTTAAATCATGGTCAGTTCATACTAACTCATAGTTATTCTGTGACTAAATAGTGACATTATGACGTCATTTGATGTGTTTTCGCGCATATTTTGCCGTCAAGTGTCTAAAAAGAATGATCACGTGGTACAAAATTGTACCACGTGACCTGAAGATATTACACTGGGCAGTGAAATATAACTTGACAGCAAAAGATTGGAATACGGAGGAAGGTGTGATTTAAGCCATTTACCATCGCAGTAGTAGCGTAAACTTGTAGCAGGTAATTGTTAGCCATCGGCAATGAATTATTCAATCGCAAATTGTGGAAATGATCGAGCTTCGGTTGAATTTGAGGTAGGCAGTTCCCACGAATACTAATATCTAAGGTATCATCAATATCATAGCACAAACTAACCTTTAGACTCCTAGAGCTATTCGCCCCAGTACTTGAGACAATTATAGTAAAATGTTTCTTATTCATGTACAACAAGGATCATTTTTAGATAACACGGTCTCTACATCAATAACTGGTTGAAGCCCAGGCTGCGTGGATAATAATGTGCGTGGATAATGTAAGAGACTGAAAAACTGACGACTGAAGACTGAAGTTGAAAGAAAAGGTGGTGATAAATAATCCAACCATTTTTTACCATGGCGCATTGCCCGCGTTTGGCCCTAAGTACTTGCATAAAATTCACGTCAAATAGGTGTACCTAGATAAAATGACAAAAAGTAACGAACATCTGGCCTTTTATATAAACAAACACTTCGAGAATTACTTATCATCAGAAATTGGTTACAGATGGTGCCCTCGAATTGTTTTTGGCATAATAATTTTGTTGTTCGTCGAAATAACAAGGAAACATTTTGAAATTCAGAACTTTTCAGCGTGGTTTGGTTCTGTATCTGTACTATGCAAATTAGAGTTTCCAAAAATTGGATTAGATTGTCTTTAGTCGCACTCAGAGATGTATGAAGATAATAACAGAGATACCGCAAGTTTTAAGAAGTGGGTAATTAAGCATCAATTCAGTACTTCTATCTGCAAATATTTTGTACCTCATGCCACATAGTATTTCATAGTTACTTTTACTTATAAGTAGGTAATTACCTACGGCACCAGGGGCCTTATTCTCACTTCAGTAGAGTTTTTTTTTACTCAAAAAGGGATGACGTCATATCTCTGCCAAAAACTCGTTTCACTCACTAGTTAAACGAGTTTTCGATGTCATTTTGACGTCATCAATATTAGAGTAAAATCTCTGCCGAAGTGAGAATTAGGCCCCTGGTTATACTGAGTGAGGTTCACTTATTTTAATTAATTCTAAGAAATAGACCCGCTGATGCATTATTAACCGACTTCAAAAAAGAAGGAGGTTCTCAATTCGGTTGTATTTTTTTATGTTTGTTACCTCAGAACTCCGTCATTTATGAACCGATTTCAAAATGTCTTTTTTTATCTAAAAGGATAAAAAAAGGTCTTCCAGGTCGGTCCCATTTTATTTTCATCAAAATCGGTTCAGTAGTTTTGGTTATAAATAGAAATAACAGACAAAAATATACCAACCACGTGCAGGAAATTGCGTATTTTGCTTTCCTGTGACTTTTAAGTGGTGTTTATAGTCACTAGAACATTCCTAATGAACTGTCAACATCATCATTATTTGATGATGAAGCTGGTATATATCTATCTATCTATCTATCTATCTATCTATCTATCTGGTAGTCGAATTGCAGTCGGTTTTTCTAGTTTTTAAACTTATAAATTATACTAAACTCTAAGAAATAGAGCCCGATGCTAAACCAAGAGTTCGTTTATTTCATTCAAAGATTATTCGATATCCATGTTTCGTTCCTATTTGCAGTTTCGTAGCATAACGAAACTGCAAATAGGAACCTTTTTATAAGATGCTTGTGCACAGTCAAAGTAAAATAGACTTTTTTTTAATATAATATAAGGTTCATTTTATAAAATAAATGAATATAGCCAGATTCACGCGCCGAAAACCAAGAAGACCGTAATAACAAATCACGGAGTTTCAGTATTTTCACTAAGTAGTTTATTTACTTATAAAAGATTGACGATAATGGCGATTGGCAAGCTTATCGTCACTTTTTTAAAAATACCTTCTCAATGAGAATGTTGCCATTAGGTACCATCAGCAAAAGTTCTACCTTACCACCTTAAGGGTTCATTTCCTGTAAACCGACGAGCCGTTAATTTTTGAATACCAATAGAAGTCAATTATTTCGGGTGTAAAAGTTATGAAAACAATGAGCAGTCATAAAAATAAATAGATGTTTAGGTCTCTGGTTGGTCAAAATAAGAAGACAAAAGAAAAAGGCGAGGTCAGGTCTATAACTGCTTGCAAGCGAAACTGTTTCAAAAGTGGTAAGGCGGAAATTTTGCCGATAGTACCTATGCAAATGTTACTGGGGAAAAGCTAACAAAAGTAATAAAGGGCCTATGTAAGCTCTTCGTAATTCGATGATTTCTTCGTGATTTATGGAATATTTTTATCCAATAATGATCGTGAATCTCAAGAGTCAATATAGCAGGTACTATTTATATTATCTGTGCTTATACAATCAAATATTGAAGAAATAAGTTCATAGACCGATACACAGACTAAGAAAGCATTAACGCCACGAGAGATAAATGCATAACTACCACTTTTAAATATTCTAGCATGACATATCTTACAGACATGGCGACTGGCGTGTACAACTTGGATAAATTAATATTCCTACCCCGTTCCAGGATTATCGCCTGCAGGTACGGGTGTGAAAACAGCTTAAAACGACTTACCATCATTTTTTAAAATAATACTTTTAAATCTTTTTAAATGGTTGTCTACGTGCATGCCAAAACGTGATCATCATACTAATGGGGTATCTCAAAAACCCTTACGGTAAAATCAAGTTGTACACCAGTGTCTTGGGCACGCATCCGATTGGTACTGATTTGGATCAGTTGAGCTATCTATAAATCGTTTGCAACAGTGTGTAGATAGCTCAACTGCTTCATGTGTATTTTGTACATTATAAATATTGTAAATACTGTATTAGTCGTAATTTTCTTTGTGAACAAATGTACTATATTAGAAAGTACCTAGTTGTACATGATTTGATAAACAAATTGTTTGTTTGTTTGCAAGAGCATGTGGAATTCCATGGCATATTTGATTTCTTAAAATATCCGCTTATTAAGCACGCTTATTCATCAGTGTTAAAACAATGAAATAAGTTTTTTAGAATTAGTTACGGCTTTATCATTATGGGCTGTAATATTCTTGACATTGTTATTTTATAACGAAAATAGATAGCAGAAGATTAATCGGTCATTTCAGCTTGCGGAGTTTTCAGTGACAATAATGAATGACCACTCTGTTTAATAAATCCTACTAATATTATAAATGCGAAAGTTTAGATGTTTGGATGTTTGTGTTTCAATCACGTCGAAACTACTGAACCAACTTGGATGAAACTTGGCATAATAATATGTAGTTCGTAAGCTGGATTGACACATAGGCTACTTTTTATCCCGAATAATTAACAGGATCTACAGGATAAAATGAAAGAACGGGATTAGCAGCGCCAATTAATAGCAAGAAGATGATGTCATGTCATGACACGTCAACTTTGACAGGACGTAGTACTACCTATTTGGTCTAACGACTAACGTTTGACATTCGAGTACGAGTTCCGTGTAATGTCAAGTTTCTCAAAGAAGTATTCGCTCGGTACACGCACAGATAACATAATGTAAGTACACGGAAACGGTACTCGCGTACGAAGTCGCGGGTAACTGCTAGTGTTAAATATTTTAATTGTGAAGTGGCGGAACCCTTTTTATAATAGTTGGACTCGCACATGGCTGGTTTTTATTACGTGTCTAAATAGTGTTTTACTCAACTAGCGTAACTAATATAAAACCGATAACGATATCAGTAAGGTACCTAGTAGGTAATTTATAGATTTCTCGGCTTATTCCCGTTGAGTCCACCAACCGGCCCACGGGCAGTAACATTGCGTGTACATTGCTGGGTAGGTAAACAGGTACCTAAGGCAAATAAAGTTAATGCCCTTTTGGGTCAACTTTTCAGCCTAAATGCGGAAACGGGAGTCCTATCAATATCAATAAAGTCAATGCCACCTTGAAGTAGTTGGAACGAATTTCCTTATCGCGCGTTGTGAATGGGGGGGGCTAGACGGAAAAAATTCTTACGAAAAGTTGTCACGACACTTTTTGCTAGCTGTGCGGCGACGCATGTTTCTCTGTCTGTCTCTCTCTCTCTCTTATAGAACTTCGTTCCATCCGGGTGTCCCTTGACACCTCTCAAGTTTTTTTTTTGCTCTCCGGATACTTTTATTTGTTGTTTTTTTCCAATCGATTATTAACTTCATTTTTAAAATTAAAATAAGTAACGAACCAGCAATGTACAAGCAAATTTTACTGCCAGTGGGCCAGTTCGCGGGCTCGATGGAAATAAGCCGATTTCTCGTACCTACCTACCCATTAATATAGTATAAGTACGACAGTCGGTTTGAATACCAATTAATTAGTCAGTAGATCGAGTAACATGATCATTGGGGATATTTGAAGGCGATTTTTAGGTACATTTTCACGATCACCCTGGAGAATGTATGACAATATTTGACAAACCCTCTTTTAATTAATTTTGCGACCCTTGCTAAGCTATGCATATTCAAAAACTGTCAAAAATTCATATTAAAATAATAAAAATAATCCTTCGTCCCTTTTAGTGTCTCTACAGTCCCTTAGGGAGCCAAAACCCACAGATTGAAAACTGGCAGACTCAGTAAATATGGCGGCATCACGTCTATTTGAAGAAAAGTTGTACATACAGACTTCACTCTGTAGTTTTTGCTTATTTTACTGATACGTGCCTTGCGTTCAAATAAAGAAACAAAAAATTGCCAAGAGCGTGACAAACCACGCGCATTTTGCTCATATTTTTGGAATTGCAATAATTTACAAAACCAACGAAATAATGGTTTTGAAACTAGTGTTTTGGCTAGCGAATACAAGGGAACAAACAGTTTCGAAGATCAAGCGTTCTTTGTTGAAATACAGAATTCTAAAACTCGTGAGCTCCATATATGGACTAAGTTTAGAATAGTTTCTGTCTAGTGTCCCACAGGGGAACAAAAAGGTAAGTGTAACTCCAAAATTCATGATAGATTGCAACGGATGAGTCAGCGAGTTCACTCAACTCTGAACCGTATCCGCAAGGTATACAGTTTATATTCGAGCAGGAAGCATCACAGTGGTTGAATGTAATGCATAGGTAACTGGCTAATGATGATGCAAAATTGAAATTTAATCAGTGGAAGAGCCAATTTCAGTGCAACGGTCGCTGTAGCAAAATTTACGAGCATTGTGGCATAACTATTATTTTGTAATTAGGTAGATAATTTTACATTTTGTCGAGTAGATTGAACAAATAAAATATCGCAATTTCCGAAAACTGGCAGTATTTAAAGTTACTTCTTGGTCTAGTTTAATTTTGCGCTCCTGGCTGGCAGATACTTAGATATCAACAACAATCTTAACAAAACTTAAATCTGTCCAATGTGTCTTCAATAGACTTTCCGCATTCGTCAATCTCGACGAAAAGAACTGTTTTTCTGACGGATTTGTCCTAAATCTAACATTCTATGAGAAGCCTATGTTTCGCAGTGGAAGTCTTACGGCTAAAAGATGATAACAAATTCGTACATAAAAAATACAGCCAAATCGAAAGGCACATCTCGAAGTGCGTATAAAACACAATCCATTGATCAATGAGGCTGTATTGTTTGATGAAATGACATCGTAAGAAACAAACATGAAAGATGAGAAATGGATGACAAACAGGAAAACAAAACAGACAAGTAAATTGTAAGCTTCATGAATCAAGCTACGTAATATCTGTATTCTGTACTACAAGCTAAATTATAGAGATAAATAAAACTAGAAGCATAAAATATAGATGAGATGTGCTTATCTAATAAAACCGGGCAGTTCGATATTGTTGTATCTACCTATTACCTATCCAAGTAGGTATTGGTAATAAATAAACTAGGTACCGGAAACTTAATCGGAACTTTCAGAATAAGCTTTTTAATAAAATACCGAGCCTGGGGAACCTACCTAATATTTTTGTTCTCGGTTACATAATGAAAGTTAATTTATCTTGAATTTTTAGTAAGTGTTAGTTTGATAACAGTTGATTTTCATAGAAAAATATTTTTTACTAAAAAAAAAGGTATTATATTTACCATGATTTTTTAGTTTGCTTCTCGATGTTTTGACACAGTTTAGCGATTTTAGTTTTAGTGAAAATTAAGTTTCGAACAAACGAAAATCTTAAGAGATCAAATTATTAGGTAAGTAAGTACTTACCCATTTTATTTATAAAAGTTACTAATAGTTACCAATACCTAATCAAATGCGTTAATCACTCTGTACATTTTATGAAAAACTCTAATCAATGCAAAAATTCCCACTAGTTCCATCAATAGAATTAGCAATGTAACTAGTGGGAATAGATCAATTTCTAAAGCATAGAGCTTTCCTTGTCTATCTAGGATAACCTTACAATGCATCTCGGTATGCTAAGCTAGGTATATTAATGCAGTATACGTATTCCCTAGACTGCGGTTGGCCAGGTGAGCGAAGGTACTTATAACTTAACTATTCTTTGCATGTCTAAAAAGGTCTTTGTGCTTATTTTGTACTTAACCTTTTTAAACAGGTCCTTTATTAATAACGGGTCGTTCACTCTTTTTTACTTATTCGCAGCTCTTTCGAGTCAAAAAGGGGCTAAGCCACATGAAAAATTGATAGAAAACGCAGAAAAAAGGCACATTGGAAAGAGATCACCCAATAAAATTGTGTCGGAGATCATGCCATCATACCAAAGATCCTATTAGTTCACGTGTGTTCACGAAGGGGCTGATTTTTGGATACGATACCGGGCTTAGGTAAGTGAACTGTAAAAGCATATTTTTATTTCGCACTTTCGCTCCCTCATACATATCACCGATAACTTTCAGAAGCGGGCCTTCAAAGAATGATCACGTGTTACAATTTTGTACCACGTGATCATTCTTTTAAGACACTTGACAGCAAAATATGCGCGAAAACAAATTAAATGACATCATAATGTCACTATTTAGTCACAGAATAACTATGAGTTAGTATGAACTGATCATGATTTAAAACTTTGCAGTTCAACTAAACACTAAACAGTTCAACTGAGATTGGAATACCCCTGCTGGTACATCCTTTTAGAATTTCTACGTGTTACCTTTTAAAAATAGGATAAGTTCAGTTCAACCTCCTTTCAGTATATTTTGCCAAGAAGCTTAGCCACATTCGTAAGATGCATTGGTGCATGCCACTGGGGTTCAAACGTCACGGTCCTAGAACAAGAACCCGCCCCTGCATAGACTTACCACTAGTATTAGGTTGAATGGATGCATTCTTAGCTTTCAAATATTAAAAAGAAAAAGTGCACTAGCAGCACTGTCGCAGAAAAAAAACTATACATTTATAAATAGTGAATCCTACTTAACCCTATGTTTTATAGTGATTTAATCTTTTACTGTGTCCGTTACCAATTTTTGTGTATTATTTCTTTTTTATATTAAATATTTGAAAAACCCTTGAAAAAATCTAATCCGCCATTTTGTGGCGGGGGCAATCTTGAAACTAAACATATATGTTCGGACTACCGACTAATTCACCTTTCAAAGAAAAAAAAAACAAAATCAAAATCGGTTCATTCGTTCGGGAGTTACGTTGCCTCAGAGACACACACTCACTCACACACAGTAAGACAGACACGTCAAACTTATAACATCCCGTCGTTTTTGCGTTAGCGGTTAAAAAGAAAGCGTAGTAGAGGGAAAATGTATTCCATAATATTGACAGAACAGCCGATTTTTTAGCTCATTGTGTCGTGAAATAAGCTAAGTGGTTTCATTGCAAAAGAACAAACCACCTTTGAATTATGTGTTTAGATACGCATCTTCTATGTAGCAATGCACAGAATTACAAACGCATTATCCAAACATTACTATAGGTTTCCCTTTCATTACTTCGAGATTAGAGCTAAGGCAGGCGAGTGTCCGGCTTTCTGACGCACCGGCTAATATTATGAGACCTTTATTTTATTACGTGAAATTAGGCCGGAGGGCCAGCGCAGCGTCCGGCTTTCTGACATAAACCGTATATCGGCAAATAATAAGAGACCTTTACACTTTCATCTAGTGTTTAGGTTTGTAGTCAAATCAAAGCCCATTAAAACAAAAACGATCAAGTGTAAGTTGACTCGCTCAATTATATAGGCTTCCGAACAAAACATGTTACTTATTTGCTTTTTTGAAATTTTTTAAAAACTTTGATAGAGACTGCTTTATTTTTTCTCTAATATTCACATAATATATACATCTATACGATATAATTATTTCAGATTTTTCGCTTCGCAGACTTCGGAGATAAAGGGAAGGGTAATTTTTTGGAGTACTTCAAATGTCAAAAACTACACATTATATAAAAAATGGTATTACTTAAAAATGTACTTAAAAAATTTCAAATGATATCCCACTTAATTCAGTGGTGCAAGTTTGAAATGATGACTTTCTTTTATCACTTATTATTCAAGATAAATTCAAGCTGATTGATAAAGATGGGGTGATAAGTTGATAACTGAACGAGAAAAGTGCTATAGCTATTAAAGGTACAGTTATAATGGGTGATAAGGCTTTTGCTTCCGTTTAGTGTCGGTATAATGATTAAAATATTTCTGCGACTGTTAATGAAATGAAAAAGAAAAGAAGGCATAGAGTAGCAGGCAAGATATTCCGGCTATTTTGGATATTTCTCCGACGGGTTTTATAATCTGTTCCCTAACTCGATGGAGATGATTTTATCATTAAATTGGCAGTGGTGGAACAATGAATGTTCATTATGCATTACGACCTGCATGGTCAGGCACCGTGTATACATAAATTTTGTACATTATTATGTATGCAAAGTTAAGCATGTTAACGAACTTTGGTAAATCGTTTTGTTGGGTCTATATATATTTTTTTTTACCTTTTTTTAGGAGATTGCTAGCGGTGCACTATGAATAAAACAATTAATAAGTATAATAGCTTGTGGTTAACCTTTTTTGTTGTCACTTTTAACCTTTTGTGTGTCTTATTTTTTTTACGAAAATATATTAAAAAGTATTTTTGATCCCATATCAAAAAATTGTGATAGACAATAGAAAAACATAAAAATAAGTACCTATTACATAATTAACTAATTAGCATTACGTACTTTACTTTTCTGACCACATAAATTACATGCACGCAACCATATTCATTCAATGCATAAAAATAAAAGTTAATCTTTCGTAGGTACATAGAGCTCTGCTGAAATAGAAAATGCAAATTAAAACACTTACCAACTTTCGCCGATGCCATCATGAAAAACAAAACAAATATGTCCCACCGTATTTTCCACATTTTGTTTTATTACTTAGTCCACTAAACCATAAAAAAAACTAAACTCAAAACACATTTCGTATGCAAAGTTTATCGGTAAAGTTCCGCATAATTAAAATGTTACAGTCTCGGAACTACACAACACTTTCACATAAAATTGTTTGCCTAGCTTTAGATTTAAAAAGAAATAAAAAAAATACGAATAATTGTTCGAAAATCGTAAAGTTTTGGCGCGAATCCCGCGTTCGGTGCTTACGTTACGATAGTTGAATTTCGAATGCCGCGCGTAAAGGCCGGAGTACACCGCTGGTGATCGACCCCACCGGAACCACAGTCGGTAGGCACTCGACTGCCGAGTCCGTGTGCACCGCACCGAAACGCACCTTAACCCAACCTCGTTTCGTACGCTCTATTACAATTACATAGAGTTCAAAATAATTAGCATCATAAGGCTTCACTACTAATGATAATGTTCATAGTTTTATAGAGCGTACGCGCATTCAAAGCATGTCGTTCCATTGAAGCCATTGTTATAGAGACGATCGGAAAAAACAATGCGTCGAAAATTGAATAGAGATAAAGAAATTCTGTACTACGCAGAAGTTTGGAATGCAAGAGTATTATAACCAAGCGATAAATTGTGATGTCTAGTCGTGTTTGAATAATAATGAAGAAAATATAAACAATAGGCCAAGTTCCTAGGCTTAAGCATCGATTGTGAATCCCAAATTACACTATACATTTTCGAACCAACTTTTTTACAAAAATTAATCATCTAAGCACGCAAGTGGATCCACTATCCGATTTCATAATACTAAAACACATACATACGAATTCAACTCATTGATCGTTCTTTATGATAAGAAAAATAAATAATACGCATCAGAAAAAGATTTCTAAAGAAAATTTCAGACTAGGTAGAGAACTGTAGAGCTATGAACTGACAGAATAGAACGTACCGTTTAGTTTCATGGAATACAAACTATTTATAATCTCAACGATATTAGGTAATTTGGTAAACAATAAAAATAAATGTGCCCAACCAAATATTTACACTAATTTTTTTTTTTAATTAACCTATACTGTCCCACAGCTGGGCAAAGGTCTCCCCCCTCGTCTTCCACTCTCCGTGATCCCTGGCTAGGTGCGCCCATTTCCGGCCGAAGGAGTCCAGGTCGTCATGCCAGCGCTTACTCGGGCGGCCGCAACGTCTTCTACCACCTGGGGTTATCCAGCCTGTGACTCCTTGAGCCCACCTTTCCGAATCTATGCGAACCACGTGACCCGCCAATTCCCACTCCAGCTTTGCTACCTTACGACCTACATCGGCGGTTCCAGTTTTGGAGCGAAATATGGTGTTCCGAACTCGATCTATTCTTTTCACACCTAAAATACTTCACTCCATCGTTCTTTGGCAATTAAATAATTAAATTAATGGATTTACTAAGCTTTATCTCAAGCAACACCCGTAAGTCAGCGATAGTATTTTGTAGGTAGGTAGTATATTATGTTACTCAGAAACCGCAAATGCAATACTTAGCAGAAACTTTGGTGTGTGTTTTGACTTAGATACTCGACTAAGCTCACTGTTTGTCTCGCTCGACTAGTGTGTATTGGGCTTAGGAATTTAGAACGATTTAGCAACTATTCTAGGACTAAAGTTATTGAGCTCCGACCATTCACAAATAGGCTTGGTTTGGTCGTTTGGTGGATTATACGCTTTTTGGCGGATTACTTCAGATTTTACTTGTGAACTATTCGTGATTCTTCTTCTAGGCTGTAAAAAGTTCTTGAAACTCATTCCAGATCTGAATATAAAAACTTTTTTATAGAACTAACAATGTAAACCCGAAAAAATCCGGGCATTTTCGAAATTAGTTATATTACACACTGTCAATTTTTTTAAATGTATTTTTTTAACTCTGTATGAATAGCTTTAACAATTATAGCGCAAACGCATACGTCGTGTGAAATGTACATGAATATTTATTTATTGTTATTAGCAATCAAAACAAAACTAGATGTGTCGATTGTCATTTGTTTACTCGTACCACAGATAATATTATAAGTACTATAGTACTTCTAATGTGATTTGATTAGGTGTACTGGAGTTCGTGTGATAAAAAAAATTGGTAGGTAAAATAGATTATTTTATTTACAACCACAAAACATTTTGTTTCATAAATATCATACACTCATATTTAAAGGCCTAATACTCCTATGGTTCTGCAAACATTTGATCGTACAAAACTGGTAATCGTTGTATTCAAAGGGTTTTTTGGGAAGCGCCGCTGCACAGACAAAACATCTCTTTTCTTCTGCATTGATCTGTAACAAACATTACTTATAGACCGAGCGAGCGAAGCGTCTCAGTTTTGAGATTGGCCAAAAATGCTTTTGTCCGGCTGTCTGTCTGTCTGTCAGTTCTCGCCTACAGGTCGCATTTATCAACCGATTTCGACGAAAATCGGCACACAAGTTCCTTGATTTATTTAAATTTTTCATCGAACGCGATTTTTGATTGGGGGGAAAATAGGGGAGAAAAAGGAGAAAGTTTGCTGTAGCGTTATTTATCGACGGAATTCAATCAAATTTGAGAAGCGCACTAAAGACTTCATTCTACACCAGATGGTGTAAAAATATTTCCAAAAAAGAGGAGTGGAAGGGGGAAAAGAGGGGAAATTATTTTTTAATTTTTACCCCGAAAATTTCTTCTTCTTCTAACTTAAGAGCTATGCTCTTGTCGGCGTAATGTATGCATTTCCCGCCAGGTTCTTCTTTTCAGGGCAGCTTCCTTGACGTCCTTATACGACATGACATCTATCTTCGCCTTCACTTGGCTCATGTAGCTAATACGCGGTCTTCCTCTTCCTCTCTTTCCTTCTACCTTCCCTTCAATGATATTTCCGATTAAGCTGTCATGTCGTATAAGGTGTCCAATCATCTTTCCTCTCCTGTTCTCAACAACTTTTATAAGGGCTCTCTTCTCGCCTACTCTACCTAATACTTCTATGTTAGTTACTTTTTCTGTCCAGCTAATCCTTTCCATTCTCCTCCAACACCACATCTCAAATGCTTCTAAATACTCTCTATCTTTTTGTGTCATTGTCCATGTCTCACACCCATACAGGGCTATGCTCCAAACGTAAGTTTTAATAAATTTTTTCTTAATTGTTTTTGAAATTTTTGAAGTGAAAATATGTCTTTTATTATTAAATGCCTGTTTTGCTATTGCTATTCTGGATCGAATATCTGGTGTACATCTTGAGTCTGTTGTTATGGCTTCCTAAGTATCTGAAGGTGTTAACTCTCTCTATTCTGATATTATCTAATGTTATTGTGTTTGTTGTGGTGTCTTCTGTTTTGGATGTAACTAATGTTTTCGTTTTGTTAATGTTAATTTTGAGAGAGCAATCTTTGAAGATAGTATCCATTATGTTTAGCAGTGTTTGTAAGTCATTCTGAGTATTCGCAACAGCTGCTATGTCATCTGCAAACCTTACAAAGCTTATAATTTCTCCATTAAATTTAACCCCTACAGTTGATTTTTCTTTTATTATTTTTATGGCTGCTTCTATAAAAATGTTAAAAATGAGTGGTGAGAGTGAGCATCCTTGTCTTACCCCTTGTCTTATCTTAGCTTTTCCCCGTTCATTTCCTACTTCTATAATGGTTTCTTGATTTTTATATAACTGGTATATTATTCTTCTATCTCTAAAATCCAATCCAGTGTCTTTTAATAATTTCATCACCTTCTTCCAGTTAACTTTGTCGAAGGCTTTTTCAAGATCAATGAAAGCTATGTGTGTATTTAGTCCTATGTCCATTCTCCTATCTATTATTAGTCTTAAGGCTAGTATTGCTTCTCTCGTTCCTTTATTTCTTCTAAATCCATATTGGTCATGGCTTAGGTTATCTTCAATTTTCGACCTGATTCGATTTTGTATTATTTTTAATATTATTTTTGATGCTTGTGAAATTAAGCTTAAAGTTCGGTGTTCTTCGCATTTAAGTGTGTTTGCTTTTTTTGGTATTGTGACTGTTTTAGTTAATTTAAAGTCGTTAGGTATTTCGAAAATTTACGCCTACCTATATCAATGAAACTACGCAGTCCTCTCCGCCTTTACGAGACAAATCCGTAGACACCAGATTCGACCACCTAGGACCAAGGGAACGCGAGTAATTGCTAAAACTTATTTTGCACCATATACCCCTATTTTGCTCAAAAGTCTACAACTACATAGGTAGGCCTATTGGAAAATTCAAGCACCTGAAATTTGATGTAGCCAGAGAAAAGTGTCGGTTATTGCATGGTTATAAAGGCTCGTGAGGTTTATGTTCTCACAGGACAACTACTAATATAAGTACTACTTATACTTATGATCGTTGTATAACTTTAATGTGCCGTCTAACTGGTAATGTCAAAGCTCCCATTTGTAGGAATTTTAATGACGATACGGTTCAGGTTATGCTGGAAACGTAATAATTGTGATCCCTATATTTAGTAGTATAAAAACTTACCTTCTCCTTATCATCGAGTTGCAAAAACATGTTGGCCTTGACCTTTTCGATTTGTTTCTCTTTCTCTCTCTGCCGTTTCGCGCGCTTCTGCTGCGCCTTTCTCTCTTTCTCTTGTTCTAACAGCTCTGGCGTTATCGGTCCGGGGATTTGAGACTGTTCAAAATAAACAATTATTGTCAAAAAAACTGTTTTTACCAAAAGATCTGATCGAAATATCTGCAGAGACATTACCACTAGAGACTACTACGTATAGTATTATATTATCTGTGTATTGTATAGTATTATATTATCTGTGCTACTACTTACTTTTCCATAGTTATATTTGTCAGGGAACTGTGCTTGGAACAGCCTGAATGCTATTCTGGTGTCAGCGTGAGGAGTGGCAGCGTATGGAGTCTGCAGAAGGTGGTTCCTCACGCAAGGATCTCCACCGGCTTCCAGGATCTGACTGTAGAAAACATATTATAATTAAAAAAGATATAAATAAATAAATAAATATAAATATTCATGGACATTTCACACGACGCCCTCTAGTCCCAAACTAAGCAAAGCTTGTAATATGGGAACTAGATGCTGATAGAATACTTAAATACTTTTTTTTTGTAAATACATACTTATAATACATAGTAACACCCAGACATAGAACAAACATCTATGTTTGCCACACACAAATGTTTGTTCTTGGTGGGGATCGAACCCACGACCCACAGCACGGAAGGCAGAGCTATACCGACTGAGCTGTGACGCCTGTCAAATAACGCGACTGTCTGTATTATAACGCGCTATCTTTGATTGTAAGTATTGAGTCCAGATAAAACTTAATAGAACTAAAACAGGAATACAACACAACTGAAGAAAAATAAACTGCTTTTTATTAAGATGAAACTTGGCGCCAAATTACGACCAAAACAAGATAGTCAATATCATAATTTCTTTATTCAATAAAATCACAAGGAGCATTTAGAATCGTCTTAAATAACTAGGTGATTCTAGGTACCAGTTCCACGCGACCAGAGCCTACAAGAACGAGCAACAAACTACGGCCTGGTTCTTAGTGTGTTTTTGTATGATCCTTTTTACAAAAAAAATATAGGTATAAATGGGTTACTTACCATTAGCAATAACCGTACTTGCTAAGGTTAACTAACCGTTCAAGTAACCAGCCGTAGAAGTTATATTTTTAGAGAAACATTGACATTTTTACCGTAATGGTTATTAACCGTCGCATTGAGTAGCCATATCTGCCACCCAAATTTTCTTTATTTTGTGATATTGTTACTGCAGGGGTTACTAACCGTCTCATTATTTTTCTAACGTTTATATTTTGTATCGTGGTACACTTACGTGACCATATCAGGGATTTCGGCAATAGCTAATTTGAGTAACGCCGTGTTACATCGGCCTTGCCACGTTTCCAGTGCGGTTTTCTCATAAGTAATGTTTAAATAAGTTCAGTAAGTTCCTTTGCCTATTATCGTAAGAGTTGCAAGTCCTAATTATTAACCTCTTCAGTTACTAGCCGCCCCAATCACACATATCATCATTGTCTTTCGTGATATTGTTACTGCAAGGGTTACTAACCGTTCTACTAACCTTCCCGGTAACTTTTACAATTGAACTTACGTGACCATATCAGGGCTTTCGGCAATGGCTGCTTTGTGCAACGCCGTGTTACCATCGCACGGATCTGGGATGTTACACGCTTCGGATAAGTCTAAGCCTTCCCACGTTTCCAATATCGTTTCTAGAGTAGTTTGCTCATCGGTAATGGCGTTCCAAATCTGTAAATTGTTATGATAAATTAAAATCTCCTGTTTTTGTACAGCAGATGTTATATTTTTCCCTTACACAAATCGATTCTATTGTAAAAATTATTTATATCAATGGGTGTTTTAAGCCATCGAAATTCTTTGTGGTTTCATTACATCCTGTAGAACCAGACAAAATGAAGTTACCTTTGAGAAAATATTCTACACAATTATGCTTAAAATGCTAATCATACGGATTCCGTGAAATATAAATTTTATCTGTAGGCTTAGTTAGGTCCCTTGGGTCATTTAAATAAGTAAGTTCAAGGGAAAAGCTGGCGTTACAATTAAGTAGTATAATGTAGCTCTAGATTCAACCATTGGCAGTAAATACGGGACTTTATCTGTTTTGCTTAAAATTAGCGCAGTCTCGATAAGATGATTTGCAAGAGAAATGAAGAATTATCTTATCTAGATATCAATAGACAAAGCGTTGATTATCTCTAAGTTGATGTCTGTAAGTGTGACTGATTTTACTTTTTTAACATTCGCCGTAATTTTCACCGGTCCTTTTTTAATTTCTTCTTTTCCCACTTTACTCTCTTCCTTCTTGCTTGGTTTTTCTTCCTTTTTTACTGGTTTATCCTTTTTCTTCTTTTTTACCTACAAAAATAAAAGATGTTTAAAGTGATCGTCAATATTTTGGTGCAGTGCGCAATAAAAATGAGACGAATCGTAGGAAGTATTGTTGTGGCTGCGAAATATCACAAACATGTCACAAGATACAAAACTAATAACGCCATTAAAACAATTTTCCATGGGGTCAAAATTAGCTCATGAGGTCAAAATAAGCCCATGGGGTCAAAATTAGCCCATGAGGTCAAAATTAGCCCATGGGGTCAAAGTTAGCCCATGGGGTCAAAATTAGTTTCTAGGATCAAAATTAGCCTATGAGGTCAAAATTTGCCCATGGGGTCAAACTTAGTCTATAGGATTATTTGCCCATGGGGTCAAAATCAGCCTTTAGAGTCGAAACCTACCTCTTTTTCAACACTTTGACCTTCATTCTCTGAGCTAGGTGGCTCATTAGCATCTAAATTGACATCTAACAGTAGATCTTTGCGGGAGTTAGTGATATGTCCATTACTAGTCTGTTCTGAAAGGGTTTTGATCCAGTCCTTAGGCGTTTCAGAATCGATATAGCACGGCCATTCGTCTTCGCTCGACATTTGCGTTGTAGGCAATGGACGGGGGGCGCGTTCTCTGAAAAATTAGGGAAAATATGGTGCATAGTGATTGTGTTGTTATGTTGTAGTTAACATCAGGTGGGCCATCTTTTAGTAATTTAAAAAAAAAATATAATAAGTATGTAGAAACTTGTAAGTAGGTAGGTAAGGTACATGTTTACGTTGTAGTCAACGTTTTTTTGAGCCAAACAAACTTTTTTGCAAAATAATTTTAAAAAAATCTTACGATTTTAAATGATCTTTGTGGTTTTATTGAATAAACATTATTTGGCTTTGTCTTTGAGAGTGCCCTTTACCCCCTAACGGCAAGTTTCTAAAACATTCAAATAAGTATTGGATGTCAGTAAGTCGATTACTTATAGCAGCATTGTAATATATCAGAAAAATCATAAACTTTTCACTTGGGTAGGCAAAGTTGGGTTATATGACACTGTGTGAAATATCCATCATTATTTACTTACCTTGATTTTGCTCGGTCAAGTTTGATGGGGCTCTTCTGCTTCTTAGTTTTATCTATATTAGTGTCGGAACCAGATTTGGTGGCCGGCTTGCCTTGTGAGGACATCAATGCTTTTTGGAACAACTCCATGGATTCTAAAACAAAGAAATACACGCATTTTTTTTAATCTAAATATTGCAATACAAGGGCTTGGATTACCGCTACTTTTTATAATGGTTCGACTGACATCGACGCGGTAACGGTACTCATTTGGTATCAATATATTTTGAAGCCGGTTCTACAGATATTAGCACGGAACCGGTTCTTTCACTAGTACCGGTACTAAAGTATCGATAAATTCATAATTTAAACCAGTTCTTGAAAGCCTAATATCGTGCAGGAATCGGTAACAGCGCGCTACGACCGACCGCCTGCCGAGCTGCAAATGTGCAAGCTGACAACGCAGCGAGAACTAAGATGTAATTTCGGTATTTATAGCTCGACTGACAATACGTAGAAAGTATCGGTACGTAAGAAACAAAACGGGAAAATTGCATTACTTGCCGCTAGAAAATGCTATTTCTGGTTTCGGTAGCAAACCATGCATACAACACTATAAAAACCTGTTAACTTACCATATATCTCCAAACAGGCCACAGTTTCATGCACTCTCTGCACCTCCTTATAACTTGGCTTCCTGGTTGGGAATGGCAACTGTCTGACTCTCATATCTTCCTTCTTGAGCGGAGAACTCTTTCCGAATATGATGCCCTGGTTGATGGGGCCGACCGCGCGGTAGAGGATTAGCGAACATCCGTTCAGATCTTCACTCCAACTGGTGATTATTTCTTGAACGTGCTGCAAAATAATTCAAGATATTTTAGATTTTTTCACACAAAATCTCACAAGTGTTTATTATGTGCTAAATATTTAATTCGACAGTAAATTCACGTGGATGGCATATTTTTTGAGTTAGGAGGTATAGTTAATCGAAGTTTAAGTACTTTTGTTTATAGGCCAAACTACTGAACCGATTTTGATGAAAATTGAATAGGACCAACCTGAAAGTACATCCTTCCAGATGAAAAAAAAATAATGTTAGAAATCAGTTCATAAATGACGGGAGTTCTGAGGTACCTAACAAACATTTTGAAAAATCCTATAATAACCGAATTGAGAACCTCCTCCTTTTTTGAAGTCGGTTAAAAATAATACACGCGAATAACCTTTTTATTTGAAGTGGATTAAAAAGAGTAGGTACGTAAGTACAGTTGCGTAATTTCGTCGCCTTATTCATGGCCTCCGTGGCGCAATTGGTTAGCGCGTTCGGCTGTTAACCGAAAGGTTGGTGGTTCAAGCCCACCCGGGGGCGTCCAGCTTTTTGGTTTTTTTTTGTATAATTATTTTGCGCAATAAACTCTCTTTTATAAGAAAAATACTTATAAGTATTATTTTGTTCCCCAACAATTTTTTTTTTAGTAAAAATGCAACTGCGAGGTTACGAAGGTAGTCTAAAATATGTCAATAAATCCCTTCAAAGCTATATTTACTATATTTATATGCTAACAAGCTTCTGCCCGCGACTTCCTTCGCGTCCCGTTTTATCCTGTCGATTTTCCGGGACAAAATGTGTTAATCCAGGCTACGAACTACGTGTATTCCAAGTTTCATCCAAATCGGACCAGTAGTTTTTGCGTGAAAGAGTAAAAAACATCTATACATACAAACTTTCGCATTTATAATATTAGTAAGGATACACGTATTTAGAGGCAAGTCTAATCGAACTAGATAAACTCAAAGGGGATTTTGAGACTAACTCATATATATCAGTAGCATACCTCCAGAAACTTGGTTTGATTATACCGGCGTAGATTCGAGCCTGCTGACTTAGGAGCGTTTCCATGCTGGTCCCTGGTCGCCTGGGCTTGACCCTGGCCCCGTCGAGTTGTGTATGAGTGAAAGGTCTTGTGTAACACTGGTGTACCACCTATACATCCATTTTAATATCATAATGAGATAAAGTTTGTACCCTCATGTTTATGACACTAGCATATAATGGACTCAACACTGGCAGAATTGTGGCAACAAGTCGCAAAAGCCATTAAATCGAGAAGTTAAAGTTTTTTTTTAATTTACAAGCAAGCGTTTGACCGCAATCTCATCTGATGTTAAATGACGATGCGGTCCAAAAAAGTTGAAGTTGGAGGTGAAGTTGAGATAAAGTTTGTAGTTTTGTTTGTTTGTTGTGGTTGGTTACAAGGTATTTACCTGAGAAGATAGCCCCAGCGAAATGCCCGCCCGACATCATGAGAACCGCCCAGCGCTGCGACCCGGGCTGGGTCAGACGCGTCATCCGTTCCACCCACGCACTGCCATCGCCGTCTGTAGACAACTCCTCCTGAAAGAAGCTTGCATGAGCTCAAGTCACGAAATACAGTAGACTTAGTTGTAGTGTTTCAGACGGGCACAACCTTCAGTAATTAAGAATACGATGAAGAAGAAGTGAAGTTGTTGTAATAGAGCCAGTATTAGTAGCACCGAATATTTAATCTACTAATGTAGTAGAGCTTCTTGTGAAAGAGCTCATCCAGGAAGTATTACCACTGTACCTATTTCTGCTGCCAAGCAGTGATGCTTGCATTGCTGTGTTCTCATTTGTAAGGTATGAGTGCTGGTAGCGCCTATGTCTGTACTTGTAGGGCTATGAGAGCTGGTGCAATTACAGACACATGAGACTTAACATCTTTACGTGTTAGATTGACTATCCTTTAGTTTTGCCATATAAATCCAGAGTAGGACTCTGATGGGTGACCAAACCGACAAACTAGTTTAGAAGGAAAAAGTGAAAGTTTGATTTAGGGCAGCGTACAAAAAATAAAATGCTTCTATTAACATTTGCTCCTCCTGTGATTTAAAAGGCAAAGCAAGGATGACATTTGAAATCCTAAGCAACTCCAGGTCACTCCTCCAAGCCTGCGAAGCCCCCAGGAAGCTTCTGTGCTGTTGGGAGGAGTTAGGCTGGCTACACTCCTAGCCAGAACGCTCCCTGTCCCTACGTATAATGGGCCAACCTTTGAGTCTAAAGCGGAAACGGGAGTCCGATAAATAAATAAGGATGATATTGAATTAGGTGACTTCTGTCTTCCTGTTAATGGCTCGTTTTATTTTACCTTTCGATGATGCAGTAAACATCTGTACACACAGACCACCTGCCCAGCTTTGTTGGTGAAGAACGCTTTGCAATGCCGAGTTGCATTTGCAAACAGTTCACTAACTGGTTTGTTAGGGTTGCTTTCTCCTTCTGAATCGCTGCCCGACACACTGGAGTCATCATCTGGAAATTTTTAAAATTAATTTTTAACATGGCTTGTATCTTTTACCATGTTGTTGCATTAAATGTGATTAACTTAATAATCAAGGTATTCCCACTTTGTGGTTTTTTCATACAACTAAATGATGAAACAAGCTGATGGCCCACCTAATGTTAAGTGGTAACCACAGCCTATAACCATGCATTGATGCACCAAATCGTGTCTTATCTAACAACACCGCTCAAGTCGATTTTTGGCGGTATTGACTTTTTGATACCATTGGATAGATTTTAAATTCGCGCGTCGAACTGTGTAACAGATTCAAGGATATCAACCAATCCCAGGCCAGTATTCAAATAACAGTGACAGCGCCTAAGTCGATTTCCGCGCCAACACCGCTCAAATCGTCATCCCGCCATACTGCGCGCGAAAACGACTTCTACAACTACTGACTTTCGCGCTTTTATAGTGTTATTTTTGGTTGAATATGGTTTTTGAAGTGTAATTATCAAAGATTAAGAGGTAAGTTACTGAATACACTAAAAGATTTATTGATTCAAGTGCCGTAATGAACTTAAAATCGAATAAATTTGTCGCCATCTACTTTAGGCGGTGTTACTTAGCATCTTGCTATTGCATCGAGTATGACTTGTGCGGTGTTACAAACGTTATTTCTTGTAGGGTACCTGATAAAGTGATAGTATAGACCATGGATGGAGAAGAATTTGAGTCATCGAGTGACCAGAGTCAACATCATCATCATCATCATTAATCTAAATATCAGTCCAATATTGGACGTAGGTCTCTCCCAAGACGCGCCACTGAGCCTGGTCTTCGGCTTTTCTCAATCAGTCCTTGCCAGCTACATTTCGCAGTTCGTCGTCCCACCTTACCAGAGGGCATCCTACACTATGCTTGCCTTAACGCGGTCCCCACTCAAGTATAGTTTGCTCAAACGATTGTCGGTAAACATGGCCGGCTCACTGCTATTCCACCTTGCTAATCCTCTGAGCTCTATCGACCACCTTAGTTCTTTTTCGGATAACCTCGTTTTCAGGATTCTATCCTTTTAACCTATGCTGCCGAAACGTGAACACTGACTGTAGGGTTGGTCCACAAGCTGAAAGTCGCGCAACAAGCTTTGGAGAGAGCTAGTGTACCTACAGATGAAGAATTAATGAGGAATGTCAACAGTTGCGAGTCCATCATGACTGAAGTTGAGCCGTAAACGGCGTAAGAGCTTTGGAGAGCCAAAGAAAAGGAGTAAGCTTGATTTCAAAGTTTGGACATGGATACGTTAGACATCACGACGGCTTGGTTTTTGAAAAAGTTGGTAAAACTTCATAGAACTCGATGCAAGCACTTCGGTTTCTTCAAATAGAGGTTTTGCTGAAACGATACCAATAGACGTCGAGTATACTACAGCAAATAGCCGAGACAACAACGCTGGAAAACCCAATGCAGCCATGTCTTCCTTGCAAACTATATCATCTACTATCATGACACTCCGCTAAGTACACGATCGCGGTGATCGAAACGGCGAAGGCTTTATTGAACTCTTAATTAACGATTGGTCAGATAAGTGCTAGGCACTAGCGACACGGAAGACCAGCGTTATAGTAGTCGCAAGTTACTATGTCACATGCTGAGTGGCAACCGTTTTAGTAGGTACTCACGTAATTAATTTATTATTAAGCCAACTTATAACTTTGTAGTTTAAATTGTAATCATTAATAAACTTTTCTTATCATAAGTTTTGCGACTGGCTGTGCAAACGCTCGGCAACATTCAACATTCACAACATTCAGGAACACCGTGAATTGAGAACAGCGAAAATCATTTTTCTCAATGCATGCCATGTATGGCAGTTGAAAAGAAAATTGCCAAAATCCTGAATCGAAGAAAACTGAAAGCCGCGTTTATATTTTTACGTGTGAAAACAGTTACGAAGTACCTATGTAAAAGAATGTTCATGGATACCCTTGGAATAAAAGACTCGTTGAAGAAAACTGACTGCAAGACCGGCAGATAGGGCCACATCAGCAGTCAACTTGGAACAGCGTTTGTAGGCATATTTATGCCTACAAACGCTATTCTAAGTGTAATAAACAAAAAATCCTATAGTATAAGAAAAAAACTTAATTTTTATCCATTTTTGATGCACTACAAATTATATTTTCTCATACATTTTCTTGTTATCACCGCCTAAGTCGAGTAAAATTATCACGTAACACCGCGTAAGTCAATTTAAAACGTGTACATCAATATAAATGATATAATAGGCATAAAAAAACATTTGTTATATATATTAAAGCACCTGTTAATCATTTCAGCCTGAAAGCTTTTGAATTGAATAAATTACACAGTTTTTAGTCTCTCCTGAAAAGTGAGCAAAAATGACTTGAGCGGTGTTGTTAGATAAGACACGAAATGTGATTCACAATATCTTTAAAATACATTGCTTTGATAATATCAAAAATGGTCTTAGAAGAATAGTCAATCACTTATCATAAGGATACAATTTACTTGGAAGAATACCATACCTATTCTAGAACTAAACTGGCCCAAAGACAAAGCAGCCTTCCCGAACAGTTTCCGTTTTAAGTTGTGCGTGTGCCAGTGGTTCTTGTAATGGGCAATCTGCTGCTGACGGGACTCAAATGGACCGATGCCACAGCACGAACAAGCATTGCCATCGCTTGGGCCATTGAGTGTTAAGGCACTAAGCCTTTTAAGTACACTTTGCTCGTCAACTGAAACATCGGGATCATTTATTTTAAGTATCCATTCATTGAGAAAACTTATTAGGTTAAGTACCTACCTAGGTATTTAGTTATATATATTAAATTTAGAAAAATAAAGTGATATTTATGATGAAATTTGGTTAGATAATATTCTGCAATAAAGTATGAAATGTATAAATACCTAAATAGATAAATACACAGAAGTAGTAACAGCTGTTTTCATAATAACCATAGAACTGTTTTAAAACTCCTTACCAATGTTGTGGGACTCCGAAATCATGCACGATGCTATCTTCAGCCCTGTGATAATCCTAGCGAAGTCGTCGTGGTAGTACACCTTGATTGATTTAGGTTTTTTTGGTCCTGATTGTGACGCCATGGTTTGTTATCAATTTTATCATACTGCACTAGAGTGCACCTAGAGCTCTTACGCTGGATTTCGCAACTTCTAGAGTTGCAGGTACTTTCTAGCTTAGCGTGCAAAATAATCTGGGCTGGGCCAGCAGCGCAACCAACCCCGTCAGTGGTGAAAAATAATAGGTATTTATTTTATTGTGTTGTGCAATTGCAATGCAACAAAAATAAAATAACCGCAAACTACTGAAATGAAATATGAATGAATGAATTCAATGAATGAATGTACGAAAGTTGACATTGACAGTTGAAAGACACGAGATAGAAATAAGTGCATAACGGAACTGACCGATTTATCGTTGTATCTAGATAACTTGAAAACAAAATCCCAATCCAATTTTCAAGCTTGCATAAATTATCAAAAATCCTGTTTTATTTTTATATTCTGGTGAAAGTCACTGAAACACTGGAATGTTTTGCAATTTGCCTTGTAATCGATTACTATTTACAATATTTTATCTGTTAGGTACCTTCTACTGGCAATCTAGTAAGTACATCACTAAAATACACATTTATTTGTTGTAAGCACCATCTGTTGAATAATTTTTGAAATCAGTTACTCGAGTTTTTTATGCTAGCGTTCGGTTTTTAGCTACTCGACGCTAGATGGTTCTGTACATGTTTCAAATATACATCTACTCGACAATAGATGTCACCTTTTTAAAATAGCTGTAGGCTACAAAAAAAAATATTGTACATTATTCTTAAATATATACCCACCTACCTAACTTTAAAATAGCTAGGTTAAAACGTGAGCATCTAGGTCAAAATGTGGGCCAGTTTCAAAATCCACAAAGTAAGTATTATCTGAGACACAGATGATATTCCTTTATCTGGGGATAAAGTCGTTACCTTATTTCATTCGTTAAACTGGCTTAGCTGCCTATACTCAATACCGTTTTATTACTATACCTAAATATCTGAAACCTGTAATACTTAGAGCTACTTTCGTTACCTACCTACTTATTAACGACTGTTTAATCTAAGCCGTAAAAATAGTGCCTGATTAGGTCGTAGGTAACAACCCACCTAACTGTAAAGGCTGAGAATAATAAAAAAAAACAAAATATTCTTCTCTCAGTGAAATGATTCTCAGTTCAACAGTTCTCCTAGTATTTGCGATCCAAGTCGAGTCAATTGAATCAATGGTCAGTGAAAAGATGGATTTTTGTGAAAGTCTACAGTGTGGAGACTCTAGTCCGATTTGTGGTATACGTCAAGAAGGGAAAGGGTACCGCCTGAGGCTGTTTGATAGTGAATGTGATCTGCTGAAGTATGGGTGCAAAGTTGACAATGATTTGGGTAAAAAAAAATTTTTATTTTGCATAATCACATCTTGGTGTTGGTGCTTGAAGGAAGGTATTTTGACGACACCAAATTAGGCACCTTAGCCTGTGCCTACAAGGTCACTTGATACTAACCTTCTGCTATTTAGTTGCCTTGCGACATCTAGCAGGTTTTTAATTAGTCATATTTCCGTCCTCTAGTCCATTCATAATCATTATGGTCGACGTACCATGCTGTGTTTTCGTACTACTTTTCATTTGGAAAATTTATTCAGATCAAAATGATATTTTTAATGATCCTTTGTACCTATTGTTTTTGTCTAAAAGCTGCGTTGCAAATTTTCATTATTACATTCAGTGATTTTATTTCAAAAATATAAATAGAAATGTGCGCTGTTCCAATCTAATTCCAATAGTACTGCAAACCTATCAAATATCTATCTATAGATTATCAAATTATCAGTCATTTGAAAGCCCAGGTTATATCGCACAAAACGATAAACGTGTCGTTTTGATTTACACTGCGTGACGAAGCGGCCACTCCGCATGAAGCTGCGCGCAACGGCCGGCAATGTAACCCAAATTCCACTTTATGAAACTTTGTTCATCAATATTCGTAGTAGAAGCTGTCTATGCCAGTAATGCCTAGCTATTATGTTGTTCCTGTAATGCCCATTGTGCTCTGAAGCTTCATTTTAGCGGCGGTGATTGAATATCGATCGTGACATGTCATGGATTAGTCTAACAAGTATGACATGCACGGTATGACACTTAATTAAAGTCAACACCATGTTAACAATAATAAGTACCATACCGTAGCAGACTCTGGGGTATGGACTCCAGTAAGTATGTCAAATCTGATGGCTTTGACATGAACCGAATATTTTAACAGGAATTATAGCTGATTAATATCCTCATAACTTGGAAACCACCGCACCAATTTTCGCCAAACACAGCTAAAAACCATTTCATATTAATCAGTTTCCTTACGAAAGAAATCACATGCAACTTCTTCTTTTTCTTCTCTTATAAAGGCCATAAACAAAGTTAGTCCATCATTTCGACAAACAATTTTGCCAGTGTCAAGTGGATTATTTGAAATAAGTTTGGTCAAGTCGAGTCATACGTCAAGTCGATTTTGGAGCCCTGCTATCAGAGCTCTGGGGCTACAGACAAACAGACAGACACGCAGCGCTGTCAAACTTATAACATTACTAGCTGCTGCCCGCACTTTGTACGCGTGTACCGTTTTTTCTTTCAATATTTTACTTTTCAATAAAACATAGCGCATGTTTTGATCCGGAAAAAGAGCTTCTAAACTGTATTAGTTTCATTGAAATTGGTCCAGTAGTTATGTCGTGATCCTCGAGCAAACAAAGAGACAAACAGACAAACTCGGTTTTTTAAATGAGAATCGTTTATTTAGTGGATCTGCATATTTACTTTTTCCATATCATCCATATTTTAGTTTTTAGCTTTTTTACATTTTTTTTTTAATAATTAGATAGGTATCCATAGACTGATAGAAGATTTGAAATCTACAAAAAAAAAATGAACAGTGTGACATCGCCGATATCGTGTAGCAGAACAGCCTATAATCTGTGACCGTGCACTCGATTATGGAGGTTCTAATGGAAAATTAATTATAACAGCCCTTTCATGTGATCACGTGCATCGCAACCCCTATTCATACCGTTCAATAGGATTATACCCCGCCGGTTGAAAATTGAAACTATTATGCTTTTGATGGCCAAAATTAATTTATATTTCATTTAGTCGTATGTGGGAGTATTTTGTGCGCAATGTGCTCTCAAACGGCGAAGGAAAACAACGTGAGGAAACCCGCGGCTTAATCAGTTCCGCACGTATTGACCTTGTCTTTCTTAAGGTCGACTAGGCGGAAAGGATAGTATAGATGCTGGGCAAGCCTACTCCATCTGAATCATGTCCCAGGCACTGCAGCAGCGTCCCATTTATCGGGGCATGGGTAAAAAATGGCCCTTGACGCTGTATAAATCATTTAGATTTGATGTAAAGACCTGCTTACTTTTAAATAGGAGTACCTATACGATGGTAGCTTAGGGCGGCTTGCACCAGAATCGCTAAACGCGTTTAACTCTTAAATAGTATTTAGCGAGTTGTCAAGTCATACAAATACGTCAGATTTAAAACGATTTAGCTGTTAAATACGTTTAGTGATTCTGGTGCAAGACGCCCTTAGTGTTTTTTTATTACACAATTATTAGTGCGAGTTGTCAAGTCATATGAATACGTCAGATTTAAATCGATTTAGCTGTTAAACACGTTTAGTGATTCTGGTGCAATCATTACACTTTGTTACAGCATACGGAGTTATAAGTATCGATTACTGCGACCAGACTTTCGGAAATTCAACTTTGCAGTCTTCTGAAGAGACAAAAGAATGCACTGAATTCGATTGTTCTTACCCAACCGACTCGAAAGAGGTGTGCGGCGTTAAAAAGGATGGGGATGGCTTTAGAATCAGACTTTTTGAAAACAAATGCCAGCTTTGGAAACATAATTGCGAAAACAATGTCGCTTTTACTGAATCAGAGCTTCACATCTGTGATGGGTTGGAAGTCAATTCACTTCCACAAATAGATTCGAAGACCTATAACAAAATGCTCAAAAATATTGTTGTAGTAGACAGCTCAGGGATAAACTACAACGATTTCAACGAGAGTATTGAAAACTTTTTTGCTGCTACACATGTCTTCGACCTGCCCATGACAGAGGTGCATCATGAGGTCAACGAGACGAGCCGACGAATGCTGATCAATATCTTCGGACCTCTCAAGGTGTTTAAGCCGTGGATAACCATTCCAAAGAATATAAGTGAGGATGAAGACCACTTGCCGACTCTTTCATCATGCTATCACAAATGTCCGAAGGTAAGTTCATTATGAAACTGTGAATCATTTTGTTTTGATTGCTGTATACATTTTATCTACAGCAATGTACGCTGTAGATAAATAAATAGACATTCTTCTTCTCTTCTAGGTAGGTATATGGCCTCTGTCCATCATTTCGACAGTCAATTTTGCCAGTAGGTATCAAGTGGATTATTTGAAATAAGTTTAGTCAAGTCGAGTCATACGTCAAGTCATTTGTTTTAAAGACAAAATGGTGGATTTTCCCTTCAAAACTTGAAAACGAATTCCTCAAATAATAAAAACACACAATACAATATTATTCCAATGGCTCACACTTTATGCTATGAGTGCAAGTATTATTGGTTAAAATTCCACCAAAATTAAAGAACAATATTCACTAGAATACCAAGAAAAACAAAAACAATTAAAATAAATGTGCTATGTTGCTTTTACAAATGACAGAACTTGAATCCAACTGACTTTTACAGTCGCTAGAGAATAGACAACGTCAAAAATGTGTAGGGTGTGTGTGTGTGTGTGTATGCCATAAAGTGTGAGCCATTGGAATAAATGTGTATTATGTGTTTTTATTATTTGATCGAATTCGTTTTCAAGTTTTGAAGGGATAATCCACCATTTTGTCTTCAAAACAAACGACTTGACGTATGACTCGACTAGACTAAATTTATTTCAAATAATCTACTTGACACTGGCAGATAATAAGAATAGGCGGGAGGCTGTGCAAAAACCTTTAGTGATGCCAAAACCAAGGTTAGAACTTTTTAAGCGGAATTGTGTTTTCATGTCATGTAAAATATATAATCATTTGCCTAGGTCAATTTTAGAGTTGCAGGGAAATTTATTTAATAGAGTTTTAAGAAACTGGCTAATAGATAACAGTTTTTATTCAATTAGTGAGTTTTTGAAGTCTAAGTTTTGACATTTCACCTACATGACCTAACATTATTTGTATGTTATCTGACAAATAACTGAATGTGCTGAACTTGATAATATTATTATTTTTAAAACACCTGTATACTGTACCTACCTACCATGTTCACTGCAAATAAAAATCTTTATCTTTATCTTTATCTTTAAAATTATCTGTCGAGATGATGGACAGAGACCATATATAAGAGAAGAAGAAGAGGCTCAAAACATCTAGCGGGAGTTATAAGTTTTCGAAGGAAAAAATATGATCGCTCTTTTCAAGTAATGAATTAGGTAGGTATTAGATTACCAATTAGACAGCCCAATTAAGTCTAATTGCGTCGTGTAATAATTAAATTAAGTCGTGTGTTTTTATTGTTTATGGTTTCACCAACTAGCCTTCAGTAAACATCCATGTTTACAGTAATTCCGATGTATCCGAACCAGATATTTTAATAACGTTTCCTGCGTTTAGCCCCGGGCTGCTGTCCGAGGGTGACTGGACCCCAATTAGAGGGGGATGGATTGCCCGTCACCCGCGGGGAGGCTTACCTGAAAATAGATCGACCAAGCTGTAGACTTAGTGTAGGTACCTGCATTACTTTCTAGTGGAGTCTTTGTTTTTTGTTAAAATTACTAGCTCAATCATGACTAGCCTAGTTTAATATCCGATGATTCTCAGTAGATCCATTGCACAGATCTATTAAAGAACTAGTGAGATATTTTTTCTCAGTATATCTGTTTTCTAATAAACTAGATTTAATGACAAGTATTATTGCCAACAGATCTATTAAAAAAATTATGGTTCTAATGTTTCGGAGCGATTATTTCTATTGTCACGTGAAAGACCTATCCTTCCAGTTATTCTATTCTTCTCTCACTTAAGATAAGATAAGATAAATTTTTATTTGTCCCCAATTACTAAGGTATACATGTAGGTACAGTAGGTAGTATAAATACACTTAGCTTTATAGGACGTTGCCTTAAGACTCTATTGATTTTTGGAATTAAAATATGTCGCCGTCGTTCCCATAGCTCTAGAATTTTACCGAAAACAAAAAAATGCTTTGTACTTTTGGAAAAGCACAAAGTGTACTTAAAAGTGCTTTCAAATCGCGAATGTGTATATAGTTTCAAACGCTATTTTCTACTAATTACACCAACCCCTAAAATTAAAAAACTAAAAGCATACGCAAAATCAGTTTTGGATCAGTGCGGCGCGGTGGTGCGGTGGTGCTAAATGCATTAAATTCGCCCGAGTGCGTCACACACTGCCACTTATAGGGTTTTCGTAAATGCATCAGGACCTGCCAATTTCGATTCATCTCACGTTCGCAGGATATAACGTTGGTTTACTACCGAGTCGGAGTTTTATTGGTTTCTCTCCCGAAATCCAAGACCATTTTAAACACTGAAAATGAAAAAATAGTTTTAGTGTCTGGTCTCGTACCGACTGATACTAAATAATGCTCCAATTTTGGAAGAAAGCTGGTAATTTGTATATGGTTCTTAGTTAGGAATCGGGGTAACCGTATTCCAGTTAAAAGGCAAGCGTAATTGCAGTTTGAAACATTTGCCTCATCAAGCATTCAGATTTGACAAACTGCATTGGTATGCCAATCAAAGTTGAACTGCAAAGTTTTAAATCATGGTCAGTTCATACTAACTGATAGTTATTCTGTGACTAAATAGTGACATTATGACATCATTTGATGTGTTTTCGCGCATATTTTGCTGTCAAGTGTCTAAAAAGAATGATCACGTGGTACAAAATTGTACCACGTGACCTGAAGAAATTACACTGGGCAGTGAAATATAACTTGACAGCTAAAAATTGGAATACGGGGGCTGCAATGGAATCTGTATTCCAGGGAACGTTGAATAGGATCTATGGAGTTTTACATGGTGTTTTTAAATGTGTATCAAATTTTATTAACTTATTTAAGATGCATATAAAAGGCGATGTGTTGAGAGCCTTTCGTCTTCATACAAGAACTCTGAACTTTGAAATTGAACTCAGACTCGGTACCCCGATCCCTATGTTTCGTAGTACCATGTTTTATTGGACTCAAGCACTCTATTAATGTTTGCTTTGATCAAATATAAAGTTGAGCGGGTACATACACCCAGTTGGATGGTAGACGCAGACAGTAAACATATATATAGCGTCTGGCATACGACCATTTTTGTTCACCCATACGCCATTGAAGAGATCGGTCTTGACCCAGGGGGCCAATTCCACTAACGAACTGGTCAGCTGAAACGCAGCTGAATCGCAGCTTAGTATCTATTTTTAAGCTATTGTGATCCAGCAAACAGTCACATTTCAGCTAAGCTGCAGATCGATCGAAGTATATGTTGGAAGTGATCGAACTATAGATGGAATTAAGCCCCCTGAACGCGTTCAACAGAAATAAATTTCTGATGAAGTTAAAATTGTAATTTTAAGCAAATCACTGAAGTATTTTATCGGCGGACGAACTTCGTATATTGTTTTTGTTTATGGATATGTCACTGCAAGCGACGCAACAGAACGTCTCTGCGTCTTGTAGGGCGTGTAAACGATGTCATTAGTGCTACGCAGTCATGCGAAATAAGATTTAGCACTGCTCTGTAGATTCTAGTCTCACTACATACCTACCTAAAACAGTAACATAGGTACCTATGCGATGGAACGTTAAATTTTGGCCTTTTTTGAAACTCGAACTTTATTATTATCTAGTTAACATTTTACGATTACAAATATTAAAAAAAAGGTCGTTGTTACTAATTATCTAAATAAACTAATTTTATTGTATTTTTTACACGTTAGATTTTAGGACCGCTACAAAATGAAGAATCGAATATTTTTTTAGGAATGTCTGTCGTCAGTAATTTAGACAAACTCTTTACAATGCCACTAGACGTTTCAAAGAAAAAAGGGTGTAAGTATTACTGACTAGTAGTTACCCGCGACTTCGTACGCGTCTACAGTTTCCGTGTACATTATATTATCTGTGCGTGTACCGAGCGGATACTTCTTTGAGAAACTTGACATTACACCGAACTCGTACTGAAATGTCAAACGCTAATCGTTAGACCAAAGAGGTAGTACTACGCCCTGTCAAACTGACGTGACATGACATGACAATGAAATCCTCTTACCAATTGGCGCTGATAATCCTTTTCGTTCATTTTATCCTGTAGATCCTGTTAATTATTCGGGATAAAAAGTAGCCTATGTGTCAATCCAGGTTACGAACTATATATATGCCAAGATTCATCCAAGTTGGTTCAGTGGTTTTGATGTGATTGAAACACAAACATCCAAACATCCAAACATCTAAACATCCAAACATCTAAACTTTCGCATTTATAATATTAGTAGGAAGGATAGGATAGGATAGGATTAGTAGGATAGGATAGGATGGATGACAAACGTGTACCTACTTACAATAATTCAAAAGATCTGTAATTAATTTACTGAGCTGTGTCAGAGGTCATGGATAAATAAATTTCATTTTAACCGGTGATTATTCTTATTTGCTCCACTACTCCCCATCCTGTCTGTAGCGGAGATGACACAGGATGCAAAAACAGCGCCCTTTGAAGCCTTTGTGCTGTGCATTTTGTATTGACAATTTGACATCATGAAAATATGAAATACGCAACTCAATTTTAATTATGTACAAAATGTTTGCGAAGAGGAAAATCAAATATCTTTTTAAGTCTGATATTTTAAAACGGAGTTTTACAGCGAGGCCGAGGGTTTATGCAATTTCCTGTCTAGAGTGCAGCTTCAAAGTATCTTCAATAGAGTTTACAAGCTTTTAAAAGCTAGAAAACTCTTAGAGAAATGACGAAAATATGCTTATTCTTTTCATTTTTGCAGTACCTACCTACAGAATATCAATTGGTTGTGGCACATACGGTTTATTTAGCACCATAGATAAATTTCTTTTAAAAAAAGTAACTTCAATTTACTTACCTTATTTTATACAACTAAATGATGGAACAAGCCGATGGTCCACCTGATGTTAAGTGGTTACCTTATTAATACTTTTGCATAAAACAACCAATATTTTATTTTAAATCAATTGTAAGAATCATGAAAAACCTAAGAAAACTTATAAATAGCGGATTAGATAAATCTGCCTTCAATTAGAGAACGATACCAACTTCCAGTTAGAAAAAGCTAACAAAATGGATTATCAGCGAAATCTGTGAAAAAGATAAGTAGCTAAGTACCTACTTATAGAGATTTAAGTAGGTCGGTTGGGGAGGTGAGTAGAAGAACGACACTCTAGTTCGGTTTTTTCCTCGACGCCTTCCTAGAATTTCTTTCTACCAACAGGGTACCTACACTACACCCACATCTACCTTTCTTGACGTGGAAATTCTTTATTTATTACACGTTAATACATAGAAGTTGTTATTAGAATTGTTATAGCAACAGTTTTTAAAAATCCAATCTTTAAAAAGTCGTAGAAAATTCTATTTTTCAGATACTTATCGCAAAAATTCTTTCACAGTTGTCCTTATAATTTTCTAGACTTTTGCTTTAGGCTAAAAAACAGGAATAAAATTCCTATCTTATCTTCCTCATTATGTTCCTCATATATTATAATCAGTAGATTATAGAGCCAATTATCCGGAGATCAGTCTTCGATAACAATTTTTATCGAGATATTTTTATCTATGTTGACGTTTTATTAGTATCTATGTACCTACTTAGCTAACATTAATTAACTAATTAGATTGAAATCCTATTGACGGAATTTTTGTAAATATTTTACGTATCTACTGTATCTATATTATCTAATAACCATGTCTGCCGTTTTACGAATCTGCCATTGCCAAAATCTGCCATATAAATAATCTGCTATTTCCAGAATCCGCCATTCACCGAAAAAAAGAAAAAAAAACCTCCGGTAACTACTACGTATTTCTACCGCCTGTTGCCTTCGGTTGTCTAGCTTTACAAAGTACCTACTTTGGACGGACCTACTTATACCTTGTTTGGTAGTTACGGGAGGCTTTGGGGAGGAATCACCCCGCGGGGAGGTTTATTAGTTCTTTTCAAGTGAAAATGTTTTGCAAAGAGTTTTATAAACTCTTTCGTGTTTGTTGTTTTGTTCTAAAGTTGACGATTGTTATATGATTCCTATTGTATTGTGTTTCCTTTGTAATTGTTTGTTATAAGGGTGGTTATGAACATAAAAAATTGAATTCTTTGTTTGGTTGGTAACATTTCAATGATATTTTAATTTCTAGCTTTGAAGTCCCCTTTTACCACCACCCCCGGAAAGTTTGAGGAGTTACCTATCAACATAAACGTGCGAAAATAACAGTTATTCCATTCAAAATGCCTCAAAAAAATATATTAATAAGTATATAAATTAGAATATTGAGTAGAAGATAAAAGAAAAATTATGAAAATGTTATTTAATAATTATGTTAGTAATATGGTTAAAATACATAGCGATTATTTTTAAATTGTCGTACCCTAACTGGGCTCATGTTGATAGCATTAATACTACATTTTAAGACCTTTTTATACAATATGAACGCAATAAAATATTGAGTACAATGGCATTAAATATAAGTACCTACTAAGTAGAAGCTAGGTAAAAATGTATGGAAAATCGAAAAATCTTTGGGATTTTTTTTTATTGCGCTTACATATTGTATTTTTCCAAAGAAAAAGTGTTCTTGATGGGTACTCCAGGAGTCTCATTGCACCGGGTATTTAGAAAGTATATTTTATTTTTCAGAAGTGTCCTGACACGTACGCTCCTGTGTGTGGAGTCCCTGGCATCGTCGCTCGGGAGCCAAACCTGATGTTCCAAAACCACTGTTTCATGGACGTGGCGCAATGCAAGATGTACTGGGAAGACAAGAGTCCCACTGCCATTAGCTCTAGTAAGTTATATTGAACTGTTTTATTCAGAACTCTAAGAGAAAAGGTGATGGTTTTGATCGGGAAACCAACAGGATAAGTTGATGAAAACCTATCTTATCCTTTAGTGAACTCGAGAGCAAAATTTCGGTTCATCTAGGTATAAAATTTTTAATAATTTGAAGACCATGAATGGTAGCTTAGTGAAATTATAAAAGTTAATAATGCAATTAAACAATAACTTTTATTTAATTAAAGGAGAATTAAAATGTCTATCAAGCACAATTTATTTCACTAAGTTAGCATTTATAGTTTCTTAGATATTAAAGTTTTTATGGGTGGGTGACCCAGAACTTTTGCTATACATATTTGTGGATAGCTCAACTGATCCAAATCAGTACTAATCGGACGGAAGCGTGCCCAAGACACTGGCTGCATTGCCGCGCTGAATAGCAATGCTGATACGCTGGCCCAGATAATTACCAGCCCTCGGGTCACGCGTCGCTGCGACTATCTATAAATCGTTTGCAACGGTGTGTAGATAGCTCAACTGCTTCATGCTTTTGTACATATTATAAATATTGTAAATACTGTATTAATTTACTTTGTGAATAAATTTATCACATATTTGTAGCTAAATCACGATGATCGTGAAAAAATACCTAGTCATAGAACATAGCCTTTGGAACCTTATATAACTCTATTCTCCAGCGATTGTAAAAGTCTGGCATAGTTTAGTAAGGCTACGTAATTCAGCCCGCGAATAACGACGAAAATATAAGCAAGTCAACATTAAACTAAAGTACTTAAACTTTCCATGCACCGAACCACTCACTCAATGTTTGAGAACCGTGATAGAACTCTTGTTTATTTCGTGCAGTTCCGAAGCGGGGGGCTTACAAAGGCTTTGGGCAAAACGTGCCAGAACGTCCCCATAGCAACGAATACGTTGCGCTTCAATACCTCGCAGAGTAGGGTGGTACCCCCCGGCCCTTGAGCGTCAAACCAAAAATAAACGACACTTGCTCTCTGGTTTTGTACTCTGCTGCAGTTGAGTGATAAACTATGGTTCGTTTTTATATTTTATGTTACACTGCGTGGCATATCAAAGCAACTCGACAGCGAGCGGAGCGCTGCAGCTGCCTTACAATGCAGTGTAATTCAGAAAGCCAATACTTTCGCGCATCGCGTTTTGGAGCAAACCACCAGATATTTTCAAGTGCTTGTTATATCTGAGAGCATCGACAGACATATTTAATTTTATTTGCATACGGATACAAATTATGCGGCTCGCTGCGCACGCCTCTTTTATGTATATCTATTCGTATGTTGCACTTATGTATGTGGACCCCCGTAAACTTTTGACTGGACTCCATGTCCAAATCCGTCAAAAAAAAAGACGGACGGAAAATCATTTATCCGTTTCAAAGGTTATATAATATATTTCTCTCTACTCTACACATTTTTAAAATAATGTCGCAACCCTTTAACCGATTTCAATAAACGTAGAATATTGTTAGCTAATTCAATTATTGTGGGTAAATTCAATAGTTGTTGATAAATAGGGTAATTTATATTTTTAACGTATAAAAAAATATATTTTACTATACTGAAACACATTTAATAAAATCTAAAAACACTTTAAAGCTTCTTCAGATGGGAAATCTAAGAATTAGATTACTGAGATTAGTAGAATGCATTAGTAGTTTGCCTGGACGAAGTTAGAATGAATTTGAATCTCGAGTCCAGACGTCTTCCTCAATCTGACAATGACCAGCATAATTATTATTATGTTGAAGTCCTTTTCTTCAGCTTTAGAAACCAGTTGTGAATATTCTCAGGAAGAAATGGCTCCTACTTTACTTTCAAACCAGCGAATCAAACCATCAAACTTATGACACCCCTACCTACCTCTTTCAGACGGGGTTATAATAAGATGAAACCTAAGTAAATATCACGTTTACCTAGCTGACTTGTTCTACAGGTAATGAGTTCTTCAAAGGCTTAGATTTCTATAGCTCGGGAAAATTGCGAGAAACCTTGGAAAAATTCAATTTGCCCTCTTCGCTTACTTCGCCAAGTTAGGATAGAAATAGCAACGTTTTGATAAAAATTCCAACACTTGAGCCGCTTACAGGCTTAGAGACGTAATTGATCTTTAATTGGCTATTATTTTCTTAGGTGGATACTTGTCTTGTCGAAAGATAAAAAAATAACTTTCTTAATATTCATCTTATCTCTAGATAATAATAAATATTCATGGATATTTCACACAATGCAACGCCCTCTAATCCCAAAATGCAAAGCTTGTACTATGGGAACTAGATTTCTGGTTACAAATTTTATATAATTATGGAACAAACATCATTCTATCTATGTTTGCCACACACAAATCTTTGTTTACAGCGGAGATCGAACCCACGAATGCGAATAGTTTTTAATAAGACACCTTTTTATCTAGAGTTTACATAGAGACTAAAAGACAACTTTCGAATACTTATCCAATAGATCCATCCGTGTTTTCACGAGAAAAAAAACAGCTAAGTACATAATTCTTTACGTGGCAAAATTGTATGGCAAAGCTGTTTATTTCACACTAATAGATTTATATGAAGAGTCGTATTAATGATTCTTTAACCCTTCCAAATTTTACAGAAATTGTCTTTTACACCGTGTATTTATTTACAAACTACATTTACAAACTCATAGCGCTAAGACCGCCCATTACTGTGCCTAATATGCCTTATGGTGCAAGTACAATAAAGAGTTTTCTATCTATCTACACCTAAGTACATAATTATGCCTCATTATGTCTTCGCGTCGGTATAGAAGAACATAAACTTAGAATATATGAGAAGAAAAACAAATTTGCCTAAATACTAGTGAAATAAATATACCTATAAGATAGTAAAGTTAATAATAAGTTTAGTAAATACGTAACTAGGTAAAGCATATTATATAATTTAGTTGTTTAAATATAGTGTGTAAGGTATGAATAAAGCTTATATTTATTTTATGTCTTCGCGTCGAATATTCCTCTTCAATTCTCCTGAATATTAAACAAACATGTCGTCGTCACCGAAGTAGGTACTAAGTTGGTACGCTACTCAACTAATGGATCCTTTCAGTCGAGCTTACACTAAGTAATAGATTTCCTTGCATTTCTAACGAAACACGTCGAACTTTGAAAGTCAGTGCTTGTGAAACTACAAAGGAAAACTATCTACTCTGCAAACTATCTGTCAAACGATACTCGTAAGGTCATTGTCACAAATTTGAGGTACATTGCGCGGCCGCCTTGTGCGTCATGTACAGCCGCGTGAACTAGCCATGCAATGTTACTTAAATGTCAATAAAAAACCTTCGGTCATCGCTTTAGGGTGAATCCCCTTGTTCGTATATGCTACAGCCAAGATATATTTCGCAGCAACTTGTTAAGTCCGCTTTGAAAGTAAGAGATGATAGTTTGTCAAATGCTGCTTGATACTCTTTGGTAGAGTAGCTAATATTAATTAATCGATCTAGTGAAGCGAGCGTATGTTTTCTATATATCTAATTTAGTATTTCTTTATTATAAACCCCAACAGTGATGTTTCGTGCATTGAATCTCGGTAAATCTGAAATCCGTGTTCTATAATTTTCTTTTTAATTTTTTCTACTATTATAAAAAAAAACTACTTCAATAAGGTTGGTAAGATACGAATTTATTATATAGAAAACCATTTTTAATTTTTAAACGAATGAAAAGCAAAATAAATACGGAACGTTGAGCGAAATAGAGATGCAATTATAAAATACGGAAAACCTGAAGCCCGTAAAGCGGAAAAATTGAATTCAAAGGTACTCGTAGAGTTTATTTTTATTACTTCCTTCCAGCCTGGCGTGCTTGTCGAGCGTTTGAACACTAGCCGATACCGACATCGACACGATAACATGTCAGTGACTCGAACAAAAATATCGGTGTTGGCGGCGACACCGTGTTAAGATTCCACCATAATTATTATGCGCTCTTGTATATTTCGGAATCGTTATTTATCTCAGAATGTGTGAAAGTTACCACCTTAATATTTGGGGAAATGATACTTCGACCTTTTATATTGAATGTCGTGTTTTAAAAACTCGATTGGTGAAAGCTTTCTCGATAATAATAGTTTTTTTGAAAAATATATATTTTGCACACATTTTACCTATTTACCTCAGAACAATACACTATTTTTGTTAGGTTTTTGTTATGTTAAGAAACCTAGAAGTAGAAATATTTCATCAGTTACGTCTGTTAATTTATCAATTGGTTGTTTAATTAACTTGCGCTTTGCCTCAACGTTTATCCTGAGGACCGCCAAGGAGTGGAACTCTTTGCCGGCGTCTGTGTTTCCGAACACTTACAATTTGAATGTTTTCAAGAGGAGAGTGAATAGGTTTCTTCTAGGCAAATGTGCTACATCGTCGACCACATCGTCACTTACCATCAGGTGAGATTGCGGTCAAACGTTTGTCTATTATGAATAAAAAAAAAAAAAACTTGTATTGGCAGGTAAATACGTTGCGCTCTGTACTCCTCGCTCACGAGGAAACCCATATCTCGTCATCCCGCTCTATGCTCGGCGTTATGAGCGTCTAGTGCTGTATAAGAAGCTCTGTGTCGTTATCGTGTAGGTGTCTGTATGTGTAAGCTCCCTTAATAAAAATATCTAGGAATATTGCGAACGTTATCAACTTTAAATCCGTTTTCCAATGATTGAGTTCTAGAAAAACACAATTTATGCATCCAATAACAACAACTGGAAGGTTTTTAATGATAAAAATATTCTTTGCTACCATAGATAAGTATAGAATATTCAAGATAGTTTAATGTTTATTTACGAAGGCACAACTTATGAAAAAGAAAAATACTGCAAATTTTCTTTGTGAATAAGGTATGAATTTATTTATGTTGAAAAACATCCAATTAGTGGATTTACCAGTTAGACGACGGCGGGTTATTGGTATGCTAAAAGAAAAACGTCAAAAATAAAAATAAGAACGTAGCCGTTATATTCAGAAATGTAATTTTTTGTGTGTTATAGCGATTCTAGAATATCCTCTTTGCTTTAGGCTTGGCACCCTAGGCATGAAAAGCTCTGAAAGCTGCGGCCCATTGTTTTTTTTATTTTTTTTATTTCCACAAAGGTTTTAAAAAAACCGGTGTGCAGAATTTCCTAGTCCAACGCACCCCTTGACGCGTAACATCGTAGTCAAGGGAAGGGGAAAGTTTTAACCTGCGTTTGACGTCAGCTAATTTCACGTCTGCACTTTGCCTGCAGGCCGACAGCAAAAGGGTTGAAGAAGATTCCATTAACCTTTTTGCACTTTTTTAAACACAATTATGAACCTGTTTTCCCGGAAATTATGTTATCTTGGCAGAGTAGCTAATTAGATTTAGATTGACGGTCATTTCATTAATATCGTTGTGCTATCTCTAAATCGTTTGCAACTGCTATCTATCTAGCTATAAGGAAGCCTAAAAACTTTGTCACTAGAGTTGGTCACTCATAAAAATTAAGTTTGAGTGCTTAAGTTGTTACTGTACCTACCTGGCTGTGTACGTATTAAATGCAATTTCCGTACCAACGAGCTTTGTGAATATCAAGGCATGTAGGGACCTTAATAGGCACTTAAAATACGACGTAATAGGTAAGGTAATATGGTTGGCAAGCTTGTAATGTCCTTCCTGTTTGTGCGATCGAAGATTTCAAAGGATGTGTGATCGTGTGGACGGAAGATGAGGAAACATTTTACGGAAAATATGTGATGCCTTCGATTATTGAGAATTTATTTTTCTATCTACAAATCGCTGTGGCTGACTATCTGAGACGAAGAAAAGCGGGTTCATTGGAACACATATTTCGTGGGGGTTCTGGAGAAAAAAATCCAGAAATTCCCAATGCTACACGGTAGCTGCTACGACGTAGCCAATGAGAATGATCTTAAGATTTGATTTCGTTTCCACAGCTCCCATACATGCATCAACAATCTGTTGAAAATCGTGTATTTAGTGTTATCCAGCTAAGTCGGTAAAGTAAATAAAGTAAAGTAAATCATTTATTTGCGTGAATGTAGGTACTAAAGTTGTTATATTATAATATAATTTGAGCCAGTACAATCTACCTTAAGAAGGTGTGCAAAGTTTAATAAAATTAGAATAAACTATAATAAAATCAAATACCTAATAATGTCAATATACAATTTCTTAAAATAATAATAGTTCCATTCCAATATGAGATAAGTACCTATGTCAAAAATAATATAAAGCTAAATAAATCAAATCTTAAAATCGGTAAACATAAACAACTTTTTGCAAGATTAGAATTGCCTAAAGATATGTCACCATATTTCTTAAACCAGTTGTGGGATTCGATACATTTACAAAATTGTTCATGTTTCATTTATTCTGTAGTGTTAATGTTTCCACAGTGGAAACTCACGGTGAAAAATCAGAAAAACAAATATAAGCGGATTTATATCTATTTTCACTAATGGCTCTCCAAATCGGCTTATACTTTAGAACTCTGCATACTGGCCGATACCTACCTACCTACACGATACGATATCGGTATGTGTCTCAAACAAAAATATCGTTGTCGATGCCGACAGGATGTGAAAAAATGTCTCTGTTACTTAGCTCTCAGAACCTCGAGTCTAAGTTTTATTAGAAATATAAATTATTTATTTTACGCAACATACATTAAGATAGATATAAAAAACCTTGCACACACAGAAAAAAAGAAATTACAGAAAGAATAAGGTTTATGTTATTATTATGTTGATTTGCGTAAAGTTTGCATGGAGAAAAATCGTTTGGTGAACCGAAAATCGTGTAGGTATCGTGTCGTTGGTAGTGTGAAAACGCTTTATTGTAGACTTGTTATTTTGAAGCGATCCTTCGTATTTTATGATGGCAATCGACAATAAGCCGATTTTAATTGGGGGTTTGTCTGGGGTGGTAATTATTACCCGCGCGTTTGCACCATAGGTAAAGAAGGGGAAGGTTATGTTTGGCTACGTGTAGATTGGTATATCTACCTAAGTAATGATGAAGGTGTTGGGCCTGCAGGGGTATGCCAATCTCAGTTGAACTGCAAAGTTTTAAAACATGGTCAGTTCATACTAACTCATAGTTATTCTGTGACTAAATAGTGACAGTAAGACGTCGTTTAATTTGTTTTCGCGCATATTTTGCTGTCAAGTGTCTAAAAAGAATGATCACGTGGTACAAAATTGTACCACGTGACCTGGAGAAATTACACTGGGCAGTGAAATATAACTTGACAGCAAAAGACAGTTTAGTGTACGACTTAGTAAATATATCTAGTTGGTATTTTGTTCATATTACTTATCACAGAAGTAATATTTATTACTAGCAGCTACCAGCGACTTCTTTCACGAAAAAAAAGTAGCCTATGTGTTAATCCAAGTTACGAACTATAATATATTCCAAGTTTCATCCTAATCGGACCTGTAGTTACAGCGTGATTGAAACACAAACATCCAAACATCTGAACATGGACATATATAATAGTAGTGGGATTAGTATCTACATACTTACAAAATAAGTGGGTCCAGTTGATATTTTTAAAACAAAGTTATATTTATATTTTCCTTTTCCAAATGTCTCGATAGATGGAGGTTATTCGACAGGCTGTGTATGTTTAAAAAACACAATGGTATATAATAAGTACCTAAATTAATGAAAACTTTTATTTCACCAAGATGAAACTGGTTCGAAAAATCATGTCTGCAAATATTGAACATGTTCGTATCAAAGTGATTCAATTCATATTATCATATCCACAGACTACATCGAATCCTCGTTCCTGTTCTGCCTGGGCGATCAGCTCAATGGTCTGTACCGGTTCCTGCCGCTGATCAGGACCTTGCAGCATATGGGGCGGCTGAAGAAGAAAGGCCACTTTAGATACAAGCTCAGTAACATGAGGTTCTTCAACAATCTCCTGTCTAGAGAACCTAATCTTATGGGTTGATTCACCAGGGGGGGGGGGTGGGGGAGGGTTGGGGGGGGGGCGGAGGAGGGTAAAATGTCAGAATGTATCAGACGAGTTACAGAAAAGTGAAGTGGTTATACTCGTAGTAGTCACAACGGAGCTATGTCCCTCTGAAGTGTCAGTGCAGCATTGGTATGCCAATCAAAGTTGAACTGCAAAGTTCATACTAGTTCAGTTCAGTTCATACTAACTCATAGTTATTCTGTGACTAAATAGTGACATTATGACGTCATTTGATGTGTTTTCGCGCATATTTTGCTGTCAAGTGTCTAAAAAGAATTTCTTCAGGTCACGTGGTACAATTTTGTACCACGTGACCTGAAGAAATTACACTGGGCAGTGAAATATAACTTGACAGCAAAAGATTGGCATACGGGGGCAGGCAAGAAAACAGATTCCTGTAACTAGCTAATAAAATTAATGTCATTATTACATACAACTTTTTGAACTGACTACGACGTCTCTTCAAATTCAGCTGAACAGCGGCGCTTGTTTTAATGTTTATCCTCAACGTGAGGGAAACAAATCGATGTTTTCCTTCACCGTGACCTTGGCCTACTCCTCCCTTCTGCAGGGAACTACCCCAAGCAGGTACTTGTGCACCCCAATCACATTTTGTACGACGACTTTATAAACGGCAGGATTTATAAAACTCAAATCATTTTCTTTGTGAATAAATATAATTATTTTAATAAGACTCAAATAATAATATTCACTAGGACGGCCGATATATCCATGGACCGATGACATTGCCAAGACCGCGGAAAGTAGAGAAAATAGAGATAGAGAAGTAGAGAAGATAGAGAAAGCCATAAATCATGTTTTCTGTAATTCTGTGGACTTCCGAAAGGTGATATGATGATGATGAATATTTACCTACTAATAAAGCAGTTAATTATTTTTATCCCCTGATCAAAAAAGGAAGGGTTGTTGTAAGTTTGACGGCGTTGTGTGTCTGTCTGTTTGTTTCGCACGTAGCTCAACTAGACCTTTGGTTTGAATGTGGTTGTTTTTGTAAAAAAAAAGCTGATTCAACTGAGATTGGTTATGAACAGATCAGCAAGTTAAGGGGACATTCATCAGCTCTGAAAAACAGTTTTGATGAATCTCAGGTATAATTAATTGCAGTTTCTAATATTTAGTTCATCTCAAAATTTTGAGATATGATGAAGTTTTTAAATTTTTGAATACATAATAATGTTATGTTATGATCCGCTTGTCTATCTTTTGATACCATCAAAATCTGTTAAATTAAAATCGAGAATTAAAAGAGAGAGAGAGAGAGAGAGAGAGAGGGAGGGAGAGATAAGGAGAATTATCCTGTGTGTTACATGCTAGTGTGAATATCTATAATACCATCTCTATTGTTAAATATCAAATTAGCTGATTGAACTGACAATGGGGCTGATTAATCCTTAGACGCCCTTAGGTTCATCGGGAAATTAGCAATGCTAACAATCCGTGCGTCGCGCTCTGTGAAACAGAGATAGGGGTTTCCAGGGGCAACACCACATTGTGCGATTTCACCCCTTGTAACGGGGTGGGTGTTGAGTGACTAGTAATCCTGGATTTTGCAGGATATTCTGACAAACTACGTATTTCGGTTAGTGCTCATAAGTTACACTTTTCCGTTTATGATATTAATTTTCGATAAATTAGTCGAAAAATGGCCGTTTGGTGATTTTTTATGACAGCCTAAAGGAATCAATATGGCGGCGTAAATAGTGATGGGAAATAGGATAAGTAACAACTAATTTATCGAGATTAATCTATTAAATCGATTAACAACTAATTTAAAAATCGATTAAACTCGATAAATTAGTTGTTACTTGACCAACAGTAAACAGTAAAAGTGTGATACGGACAGCATTATTTGGGTTATGGCTGCTTGTAACTGCAATAAATCATCTTCGGGAGAGATGTGAAGCATAATTTCGTATGTAAAAGGTAAAAGTGTTGCTCTACGCTTCAATAGGCCGTTTTAGCTTCAAAATTTTTATTTCTACAACTACCTACCTACCTTCGTTTTTCACCGACTTCCAAAAAGGAGGAGGTTCTCAATTCGGTTGTATGTTTTTTTTTTTTAATGTTTGTTACCCCAGAACTCCGTCATTTATGAACCGATTTCAAAAATTCTTTTTTTATCTGAAAGGATATACTTCCAGATTGGTCCCATTTTAATTTCATCAAAATCGGTTGAGTGGTTTGGGTAATAAATAGAAATAACTGAAAAAAATATGCCCGGCGCGGCGCAACGCCTACCGTTTTACTGCTAGCAACGATGCTCGCGTATTATTGCTAATGCATTACTTTTGGACCCTTTGTGCTGTGTACACCTATTTTACATTTTTCTAAATTTGTCAATAAACCCAGTAAGTATTTGTACATTCAAACCGCATTTAATTGGAGAAAAGCAAAAACCCACCAGTTGTTCCTCTAACTAAAGAATCAATACCAACCACCTTGCCAACGTGCACGAAATTGCGTATTTTGCTTTCCTGTGTCTTATAAGTGGTGTTTATAGTCACTAGAACATTCCCAATGAACTGTTATCATCATAATCATCTGATGATGAAGCTGGTAGTTGAATTGAAGTCGGTTTTTCTAGTTTTTTAAACTTATAAATTATCAACATTTTATCCAGCGGATGGAAGACCCAACTGACAAACCACAAGCCAACTATCAGCCACAAAGTTAGAAAGCTAAGCTAGAAAGAAAGTATTTTGTCTATGAATAAATCTTGTCTTTCCAGAAGCAATGGACATATTACCAGAGTGAAGTTCTACGGTCAGTACACAGTCTAGTTAACTCATTTCAAGTTGACACAGCCCGTCCTTATTGAATCAAGCAGTATTGAATCAGTGTCCACGGTCAGGTTCAGTTGATCTAGGGCCGTAAGATCAATAGTGGTTTAAACTACAAAAGAGAGTTTAACCTCCAGTCTCCGATTATTTCATAAGATCAATGGTAGTTAATCGACCATGGGGAGCTTAAACTATCGATTAGTTTAAACTCGGCCCAGGGTACGGTTAAACTCCCAATCAAAGATTAAACGCTCATTTTTGACGTTTTTCCAATATGGTTGCCTGGCTACCAGATGTTTGTTTGGACTAAACTTTCTATTTGTATTGTAATTCGTTTGTTGTAGTTTTGAGATTATAAATAAAAAAACTCTATTGCAATGGAAAATTATTCGGATATCGAATTATTTCATGGGCTGAAAACATTACATACAACACGAGTTCAAATTCAAAACAAACAACCAAAAGGCCTTATTACACTATGCAATCTCAAGTCAGGCTTACTGACAGTGATGTAACGTAACGAGTTGAATTATTTCGAACTCGAATTAATTATTTTAGTTAAACTGAACCTTGATTCGAGCCGCCAATTGGCTTGACTCAACTAGGTCCGTATGCAACGTATGTGGTTAGATAAATTGGTGCTAGATTTTCACTCGTATGACTTTATATACATGCAAGTCCTCGATGCGAGTCAATTCAAATAACTTGAGTTCGAAATAACTCAACTCGTCACGTTACATTACTATCAGTAAGCCTGACTTGAGATTGCATAGTGTAATAAGGCCTTGACAAAAATTGCGTCTGTATGTCAATGTCGATGTGGTCGAATATGTCAAACTGACTAATTATAACCTTTTTTTTCATGAACGAAAGAACGAAATACGAGAATGTTGCCATGCGTTTAGGACTAATCGAAGTTTATCTAATCTGCTTCTATTTTCGACTTGATCTTATGGCAGTAGATTAAGCCATCGATCAAATGTGATCGTAGTTTAGAAAATCCGTAGTTTTAACTGCTTTTGATCTTACGGCCCTTAGACAGATAATTAAATGTCAAGCTAGAGTGCTACAAGCTTATTAGGGGCACAGATAATATAATACTATGAGGGCTTTAGCTACGTTGATATTTTACAAGCGGTGTGACCATTTCCATTTTTGAATTTTGAAATATGGAATTCTCACGGAAATAAAATTTCACTAAATGTCTCATTCTATTTTCAAAACTTTCGACGCGTATTTTAAGCTGATAATGGCCTACTTTCTGAGCATACCTAAATGATGAAAACATACTTAGTACGGTGTCGGCGCAGATCCGCTGTAAAAGCTTCTACTTAGATTTAGTAGGTACCAAATGTATGAGATTAGCTCTCCACCGATATCGTGTAGATGTCGTGTCGGTAGCAGTGAGAAAGTAGCTATTCGTCTGGATCTAGATATCATACAGAATTGTGGTTTCCGTAGATGTTAGCACTAGAAATTAACGCTTCAGTGAGTGACTGAATAACTCTACGAGAATTCTGAAACCAGCGCCAGTAACGGAAATGTTGAAGGCACGTTGTGAAAGCACTCTATAGAAAAGCTACAAGCTAGCTATATCTCAACTAGGAAGTAGTATATGATTTAAAATTTTAAAATTAATATTAAAGTATAGGTAACATTGGTATTTTATCCTCAAGCGCTGTAAAGAAAAAATATACTTACGATGGTAAAAAGTATGTAAAGAAAATTGGAAAAAACGATGATGAAGTCTCTACCTACATTTTTACTCTACCTACATTTTCACCTATTTACACTAGCTTCCGCCCGCGACTTCGACCACGTCTCGTTCGTGCTGTTAATTTTTCGGGATAAAAAGTAACCTATCATCCAAATCGGAGCGGCAGTTGCATCCAGCGTGATTGAAACACAAACATCCAAACATCTAAACTTTCACATTTTTTTTATTTTATTGAGTAACAAAATCCACAGCTCTTAAAAATAATGGCGAAAACTTAAATTTAAAACAGATAGCCAAAAACGGATTTATAATAATAGTAGGATTATAATTTGGTTGTAACATGCAAATAGCGCTCTTACCGCGAAACCCGATGGCTAATGGACGTGGGTTTGGAGTGCAGCAGGCCCTATCAAAAACAGATCAATTAATATTTCCGACAGTCCATTAGTGCATATAGATGTTCTAGAAAAGCTATGTGATCCATCAATACAAGGCAAGGTAGACAGCTCACATGCATTTGAACACTGCGTAAGTAATGAATGGGCTGTCAGAAGTGAATGAATGAATGAATGAATGAAATGAAAACTCTTTAATTGAAATCAGGGGAAAAAAATACGGAGAAAAATATGATAGAAATAGAAAAATAATACTTTATTGCACACCACATAAAATTTTACAAACATGAGAGAAACATATAACATAAACGACAGTAGGATACAATGGGCGGCCTTATCACTAAAAGCAATCTCTTCCAAACAACCTCGAGATAAATAATAAATAAATATTCATGGACTTTACACACAACGCCCTCTAGTCCCAAACTAAGCAAAGCTTATGATATGGGAACTAGATGGCTGATAGAATACTTACATACTGACTGACTGATGAACTGGATTGACAAGAAATTAATAGTTGCGAATGTGCAACGGGAAGTCTTATCACCAAAAGAGCGACTTCTTCCAGAAGTGGTCATTTGCACGGCCGCGAGTAGAATATTTGATTCGGTTTTTAAATCTTTGTCTAGCCATCGAAAAAGCAGCTTATAAAATATCTCCCTTCCATCACAGTTTCAGCCCTACCTAAGTAATTAATGGGGTTATTTGGTTATGGCTGGGGTAGGTAACTTCGTTACGGGTAGCCAGCAGCTAAAACCGCGGCGGGGAACCTAGCTTCACAAATTTAATATCCGCGTGCCAACGACGGCATCGGCGGCCTAATCACGTATCTAGCAGAAGCAAAGCAATCGCAGAAATCGCACAATTTCGGCTTTCAGATGGCTAATTCGTATCACGTAAGAACGATAGCAGAGCCATTGCAAACGATCGACAGTGCTGCCTCTACAGAACAATCCGTAAAACAAATGTGCATTGTTCTCCCTACGATAACAAAGTTTTCGTATCACGTACGCTCTTGACAGCCATAGCTTAGCAAAAATTTAGCAATTAGCGAGCCATTTGAACTGTCAAAATGAGACAACCTTTTCAGTGATTGTTTTACGATTGTTTTGTTAATTGCGAGCAAATGCTGTAGTTCTTAATTGAATTTAAGGTTTATTCCGACGCGTATTTGTTTATAAGTTCTATTCTAAAGCTAGGTTATAAATACGCCAGTTCGTGAAAGAAGTTAGATTGTGTTATTATAGCTAAAGAGTTGTGATGTGACCGATTGTTGACATGGCTCGTGCATTTATCTTACTGGAAGCAATGTTGGATGATGCAGAGGACAGGAGAAATGAAATCCTCAACACAGTACGACTGCGACGTAGCCTTCGAGATCAAGCTAAAGCTCTAACTCTTTCTAGCGCCGCGTTTCAAGCGCACTACAGACTCTCCAAAGAACTCTTTGTGAATTTGTGCACTGAACTAAGACCATACATGCCTCGACGAAAAAGGAGAACTAAAGTTAGTGTAAAGATGGTGTAAAAATATTTCCAAAAAAGGGGAGTGGAAGGAAGTGGAAAAGAGGGGAGTTTTCACTGAATAAAAGATAATTGACTATTTTAATAATTATTTAAACCTACCCTTACAATTTTAATTGAACCCACTGCTAGGCAAAGTTTTCTTCCTTTTTCATAAAATAAAGTGCTTTAGGTAAGTTATTAACAAGGTTTTTAGTAAACAAGTAAATATATACTAGATAACTCTTTATTGTTCACCACAGAAATATTACAAGAAAAACTTGACTTAAAAATAGGTATCACAATGGGCGGCCTTATCGCTGAGAGCGATCTCTTCCAGGCAATCGAAGTGAGATAAATGAAGGTAGAATTTTGGTAGAATGGAAGGCGGTGGCAATATACATACTTACGTTAAACTAAACAGAAATCAATAAAAACAGAAGAGTACTTATACTCATTGTCTAATAACAACTTAAAACTAAGATACTTACACAAGGTACCTAGTTAATATATATATATATAATTCGTAAAAATAAACTAATAAGTAAGTACATAAAGATATTATAATTTCGATATTTATAAGTAACTTAACTAGGTTTCTGTGCAGGAAGAACTGTCTGTCTGGTCAGTTCTCGCACCAGTTCAATAATTGCACTTGTGTGCCCATGCATGCTCTCGTTTTGGTCACGTATCATCTCCGCCAGCACTCGGAATGACTCCGCCTGCATGCGAGAGGACTCTGCCTGCAAGCGAGCGGATTCGGCCATTATGAGAGCAGCGTCTGCGAGTTTTCGCTCAGACTCTACCCTGCTTCTCTCCAACTCCACGACCCATTCAGGTTCTATCCTGGGTCTTTCTCCTCCTGCAATAAATTATATAAATGTGTTAAAATATTATGTGCTGTGCTCAAACAAACATCTATGTAAACATAGATGTTTATTCTATGTCGTGGTTTTACTATGTATTATAAATATGTATTTACAAAAAAAAAGGATATAAGTATTGTATCAGCATCTAGTTCCCATATCACAAGCTTTGCTGAGTTTGGGACTAGAGCGCCTTATATGAAATGTCTATGAATATTTATTTACATACTACTTATTCATACATAGAATATTTATTATACTAAGCCGAAAGACGTATGTTAAAATGTATTTCTTAAATATGCCTAGAAAAAGAAATAAATTGAAAATACATAGGTATACTTACAGACTGCACAAGTTTGTCCTCTTGTTGATGGAGAATTGACAACATGTACAACATCTTCAGCCAAATTATAATCTAAAATAAATATCAATTATTATTTACATTTACCTTATCCACCATAACAAACCTACATATATAGTTAAATCATGTTATGTAAGTATTTTTACCTATAATTACTTCCTCGGAAGGCTCTCTGACAACTATGCTCTGACTCACTGGAGGTTGAGTATTCTGAAAAGGAATTAATACATAAATATCTGATCTAAAAGTAATGATTAGTTACATGCATAAGTACAGGTTGTTTACACTGAATAACTTACAAATACAGGCACCCTGTGCTGAACATCACCGAAAACAGCCTGCTCCCCGATGATGGCCAAGACTTTTTTGTCAATCTCGGACAAATCATCTTGGCTACTTTGACCACCTCCAGTACCTGAAGCATCATGCCTTCATCTAGCAAGCCTAGCCTTGCTTTTATGCTTCAGGTCAGCCCAGTACTATGAAATAAAAAGTATCTTCATTTAGGTATTTATATAGGTAGGTACTTAGTACCCAAATAACTATATCTGTTGTCTCTACAGATAGCATACAATTAATTGAATAGGTACCTACCTAGTGTTCTAATGTGCTCCTAGCATGGTTCTATTGTTTTCGGCGTCTATGTAAATATTTCGAAATCACAAAGAAAGATAGGTAGCTCACCCTTTTCCACCGTTCACCGGATTTCGATGAACCTGACCTAAGACCTAAATCTAAGATAAAACTAGTTACTTATGTACAAAAGCTAATTTTAATAATTTTACAACTTACTTGTTGATTTGAAATATCCACTCTGACTGACTTTGCCTCGTTCATATTCCAATTCAATCCACTTCAGAGTCACAATGCACTTAAACATCTTGTTGATAAGAAAGAATGCCACGCTATTTTTTGTAGAATTTGACTAACTTTTTATATTTGTAAACAAAACCACATCTATTTCACATTATTACAGAAGTACCTGCCATAAACCAACCAAGAAGTTGAAGTTTTGTTTTGTTTATTAGTTCCAATGATTGCTACTCAATCGCTATGGCGCTAGTGTCGTCGCGATAGGTGCATTTTAACCATCAGCAAGCGATTAGCGATAGGTCTAGTTCGTGATACCATTTTTTTTGACGTCTAGCAATCGATGGCACGATCGCTGCTCGCCAATTGTACAATTTCTGCTGATCGCAAATTTTAGCTGATACCACGGCGGGTCTGTCACATCACAGAAAATTTCTTCCCGCAGTGGTATCAGCTAAAATTTGCGATCAGCAGAAATTGTACAATTTGCGAGCAGCGATCGTGCCATCGATTGCTAGACGTCAAAAAAAATGGTATCACGAACTAGACCTATCGCTAATCGCTTGCTGATGGTTGAAATGCACCTATCGCGACGATACTAGCGCCATAGCGATTGAGTAGCAATCATTGGAACTAATAAACAAAACAAAACTTCAACTTCTTGGTTGGTTTATGGCAGGTACTTCTGTAATAATGTGAAATAGATGTGGTTTTGTTTACAAATATAAAAAGTTAGTCAAATTCTACAAAAAATAGCGTGGCATTCTTTCTTATCAACAAGATGTCTAAGTGCATTGTGACTCTGAAGTGGATTGAATTGGAATATGAACGAGGCAAAGTCAGTCAGTGTGGATATTTCAAATCAACAAGTAAGTTGTAAAATTATTAAAATTAGCTTTTGTACATAAGTAACTAGTTTTATCTTAGATTTAGGTCTTAGGTCAGGTTCATCGAAATCCGGTGAACGGTGGAAAAGGGTGAGCTACCTATCTTTCTTTGTGATTTCGAAATATTTACATAGACGCCGAAAACAATAGAACCATGCTAGAAGCACATTAGAACACTAGGTAGGTACCTATTCAATTAATTGTATGCTATCTGTAGAGACAACAGATATAGTTATTTGGGTACTAAGTACCTACCTATATTAAAATGAAGATACTTTTTATTTCATAGTACTGGGCTGACCTGAAGCATAAAAGCAAGGCTAGGCTTGCTAGATGAAGGCATGATGCTTCAGGTACTGGAGGTGGTCAAAGTAGCCAAGATGATTTGTCCGAGATTGACAAAAAAGTCTTGGCCATCATCGGGGAGCAGGCTGTTTTCGGTGATGTTCAGCACAGGGTGCTAGTATTTGTAAGTTATTCAGTGTAAACAACCTGTACTTATGCATGTAACTAATCATTACTTTTAGATCAGATATTTATGTATTAATTCCTTTTCAGAATACTCAACCTCCAGTGAGTCAGAGCATAGTTGTCAGAGAGCCTTCCGAGGAAGTAATTATAGGTAAAAATACTTACATAACATGATTTAACTATATATGTAGGTTTGTTATGGTGGATAAGGTAAATGTAAATAATAATTGATATTTATTTTAGATTATAATATGGTTGAAGATGTTGTACATGTTGACAATTCTCCATCAACAAGAGGACAAACTTGTGCAGTCTGTAAGTATACCTATGTATTTTCAATTTATTTCTTTTTCTAGGCATATTTAAGAAATACATTTTAACATACGACTTTCGGCTTAGTATAATAAATATTTTATGTATGAATAAGTAGTATGTAAATAAATATTCATAGACATTTCACATAAGGCGCTCTAGTCCCAAACTCAGCAAAGCTTGTGATATGGGAACTAGATGCTGATACAATACTTATATCCTTTTTTTTTGTAAATACATATTTATAATACATAGTAAAACCCAGACAGAATAAACATCTATGTTTACATAGATCTATCTATCTATCTAGATGTTTGTTTGAGCACAGCACATAATATTTTAACACATTTATATAATTTATTGCAGGAGGAGAAAGACCCAGGATAGAACCTGAATGGGTCGTGGAGTTGGAGAGAAGCAGGGTAGAGTCTGAGCGAAAACTCGCAGACGCTGCTCTCATAATGGCCGAATCCGCTCGCTTGCAGGCAGAGTCCTCTCGCATGCAGGCGGAGTCATTCCGAGTGCTGGCGGAGATGATACGTGACCAAAACGAGAGCATGCATGGGCACACAAGTGCAATTATTGAACTGGTGCGAGAACTGACCAGACAGACAGTTCTTCCTGCACAGAAACCTAGTTAAGTTACTTATAAATATCGAAATTATAATATCTTTATGTACTTACTTATTAGTTTATTTTTACGAATTATATATATATATTAACTAGGTACCTTGTGTAAGTATCTTAGTTTTAAGTTGTTATTAGACAATGAGTATAAGTACTCTTCTGTTTTTATTGATTTCTGTTTAGTTTAACGTATGTATATTGCCACCGCCTTCCATTCTACCAAAATTCTACCTTCATTTATCTCGCTTCGATTGCCTGGAAGAGATCGCTCTCAGCGATAAGGCCGCCCATTGTGATACCTATTTTTAAGTCAAGTTTTTCTTGTAATATTTCTGTGGTGAACAATAAAGAGTTATCTAGTATCTATCTACTTGTTTACTAAAAACCTTGTTAATAACTTACCTAAAGCACTTTATTTTATGAAAAAGGAAGAAAACTTTGCCTAGCAGTGGGTTCAATTAAAATTGTAAGGGTAGGTTTAAATAATTATTAAAATAGTCAATTATCTTTTATTCAGTGAAAACTCCCCTCTTTTCCACTTCCTTCCACTCCCCTTTTTTGGAAATATTTTCATACCATCTTTACACTAACTTTAGTTCTCCTTTTTCGTCGAGGCATGTATGGTCTTAGTTCAGTGCACAAATTCACAAAGAGTTCTTTGGAGAGTCTGTAGTGCGCTTGAAACGCGGCGTTAGAAAGAGTTAGAGCTTTAGCTTGATCTCGAAGGCTACGTCGCAGTCGTACTGTGTTGAGGATTTCATTTCTCCTGTCCTCTGCATCATCCAACATTGCTTCCAGTAAGATAAATGCACGAGCCATGTCAACAATCGGTCACAACTCTTTAGCTATAATAACACAATCTAACTTCTTTCACGAACTGGCGTATTTATAACCTAGCTTTAGAATAGAACTTATAAACAAATACGCGTCGGAATAAACCTTAAATTCAATTAAGAACTACAGCATTTGCTCGCAACTAACAAAGCAATCGTAAAACAATCACTGAAAAGGTTGTCTCATTTTGACAGTTCAAATGGCTCGCTAATTGCTAAATTTTTGCTAAGCTATGGCTGTCAAGAGCGTACGTGATACGAAAACTTTGTTATCGTAGGGAGAACAATGCACATTTGTTTTACGGATTGTTCTGTAGAGGCAGCACTGTCGATCGTTTGCAATGGCTCTGCTATCGTTCTTACGTGATACGAATTAGCCATCTAAAAGCCGAAATTGTGCGATTTCTGCGATTGCTTTGCTTCTGCTAGATACGTGATTAGGCCGCCGTTCTTATAGGTAGTATTCATGTGTATTTAGGTATAGCAACTTAAAAATTAGACTTTCTGGAAGCGTTTTATTTAGCTAGCTGTGGTTTGAGTTTTCAAAATCCTCTTTGGGCCAACGCACATCTGACGACAAAACTGTTTTGTCGCGTACTTAGTGACGTGAAAATAAATTTTCTGTTATAACGAAAACAGCATATGATGAATGCTTCCTCGTCATATGCTGTTTTCGTTGTAACGAAATTCACATCAATTGACACGACGCATGCATAAAATTATGTTTACCTATTTATTATAGCATTGTTTAGTACCTACTTATTAAACATTGCTTTATACGCACATACCTAGAGAATGAACTGTGCTTTTTTAATAAATAAGAATATAAAGTAATTATGTAGTGTACTTAATAATATTATTAAGTACTTAGGATGATTCTCATTAAATAAGCAAGTAACGAAAACAGCAAATAAAAAGAAGCATATCGTAACTAAAAAAGTTTTACTGAGAAGTTTCACATCACTAACTGTTCGACAAGACGTTTTGTCTTTGGTTTGCGTTCTCCCTTTGAGTTTTGTCCATTTTGTAGAGTTTTTGAATAAAAAGGGTGTGCACATTATCTTCTGTCATCAAATAATTATTTTATGTATGCAGACCTTTAGCATACCTCTCATTTAGTTTTGGATCCACTAAAGAGTTGTTAGAGTTTTTGAAAAAAATTCATAGAAATCTTCTGTCATCAAATAATTATGTAGATCTTGATGCCTCTTATTTCATTTTGGAACGAGAAGTCCAGGAATGAGTAATTTCAGAGATCGGTATAGTCGTTTATAGTTTGACAGCTGTCATCAAAAATATAGATTTATTATTATTCATGATATTTTTTTATTTTTTTAGGGGTTTGTCACGACCACGACCCAGCATCACCGACAAGCTTGACAGCTCACTTCTTTTATGGCGGTAATTTTTGGTTATTTTCAGAGCCATGAGCTTTCCATTTTACTAATGCAATGATTTTTATACAGTCTAGTTACAGTTCATATTTTGGCACATATTATTTGACAGCTAACCAAATGATTTTGGAAGGAGTCGCCGCCCTATTTATGCTTTTTAATTTGAACTTTTTATTTACCTATGTTTTGCTGTTACTATTTTGTGTGATATGGGTGTATTTGGTATAACTACAGTAACTGCAATAATATTTTTTTATATAGTGCTTTAAAGCTGTATGTATGCTACGTAGCAAATACATCGTCATTAATGAATGAAAAGGCTAAATACGGATATCGTGGTCTTTATTAGAATACACAAGCAAAAGCTACATGGTTCGGGCTGAAAGCCTGCTTTTGTCAAAAACCTATCAATTGCGCTAACGCTGGCAGCCATTGCATCACCAGTGGCACTCAATTCATGATAGAATTCACAAAAAGCCTTTTACATTTTGATTCACAAAGGCACAATCGTACCTAACTGTGAAAAAGTACTCCACGCATCTCTCTAAACTAAACTAGATGGGTACTTGACAATTTCCGAGTGACTAATTCAAATAATTCTACAAAGCTTTGCAGTTTAAAATTCAATATCAAAGCGTACTTTTTGAAACGTGACAAAATTGCAGTGAAATTCTATTTTAAAGTTGCAGAATGGAAGCACGACATGCGACACAAGGCACCCGCGGTAGATCCAGGGAGGGGTTAGGTGGCTCATACCTAAGGGTGAACCAGAACTTGTCAGGGCAAACTCTATTGTGGGGTCACTCAGGGCTTGCCCCACCCGAAATCCTTGATCCGCCACAAGGTGCCAGGCTTCCTACAGAGCTTTGAGTGTTTTACAACGTTTGACGTTTGCACATCATGTCAGTAACAAAAAAATCGACAATTTTAATTGTTTTTGTTTTTCTTGGTATTCTAGTGAATATTGTTCTTTAATTTTGGTGGAATTTTAACCAATAATACTTGCAGTCATAGCACAAAGTGTGAGCCATTGGAATAATATTGTATTGTGTGTTTTTATTATTTGAGGAATTCGTTTTCAAGTTTTGAAGGGAAAATCCACCATTTTGTCTTCAAAACAAATGACTTGACGTATGACTCGACTTGACTAAACTTATTTCAAATAATCCACTTGACACTGGCAATATTGTCTGTCGAAATGACGGACAAAGGCTTTATAAATAAGAGAAGAAGAAGAGGCTAAAAAAATGTAGGTTAGTTTAGATAGAGGTTTTGAGTGAGCCTTTTTGAGAAGAAAAATTTAGTTCATTTCTTTAATTAAAAGTGTCATGGCGCATGTAGCAAATTCAACTAAAATAAACCCCGGGATGGAGTTCAATTATGAACCCATCTGATTAATTGTAGCTATACGATTTTCTTCGGTAGTTATAATGCCCTATACACGTATGTTCGCCGCCATCATTGCTGCTACACTGATGATGTACCAGTACCAAAACAGGTGTTTCACTGTACGCTGATCACGGTACCGTGTATTGACCCAACTGAGAGGTGGAGAATAGTAATACATAGCAAAAGTGTAATATTAATTACACTTTTAAACTTTAAACTTTTTACTTTAAACTTTTTTTTTAATTTTGATGATTACATCCAAATGAAAACCCCTGAATCTTGGACCGATTTTCATCATATATAGCTAAGAACACTCCCGACTAATCCACCTTTCAAACAAAAAAAATAAAATGAAATCGGTTCACGTTGCCTCAGACAAACACACACACACACACACACAAAGAGAGAAATGTCAAACTTATCACCCCGTCGTTTTTGCGTCGGGGGTTAAAAATGCACATGAAAATATATGGATGAGGTATTTGCAAACCGTTGTAAACGATTTATAATAGATAGTTTTCTGTAGATCAGTCTCCTTGAGTCAGTAATTTTTTTTACATTCTGGTTAACTTATTTTTTTTTTTTTACACTAGTTTCAACTGCTTAGCATCAGGTGCATCTCACCTTGCCTTTCATATAAAATTCCACCCACCATTGTATTATCAAATCAGCCCTTCATAGTTTTACCACGTGCAACATCTTTTTGAACCTAAAACCAATGCATTACAACTCAGTTTGCATTGGAAACTGATCAAAGTGGCACGGAACGTCTGTTCAGTGAATTATGTTTACAAGTGTGCGTGTATTTTCCATCAAAGCAGAGATCGATGCAGCTGTGTGCAAGCGCCCGGGACCGGGCGTGGGGAAATACAGCTAGCTCACTTATTTTAATTATCCGATCAAGTGACGAGACAATGAGGAGGTCGATAAGAGGTATACGTCTGCATTTTGTAAGTAAATCCTACTAATATTATAAATGCGAAAGTTTAGATGTTTGGATGTTTAGATGTTTGGATGTTTGTGTTTCAATCACGTCAAAACTACTGAACCAACTTGGATGAAACTTGGCATATATGTAGTTCGTAACCTGGATTAACATATAGGCTACTTTTTATCCCGAATAATTAACAGGATCTACAAGATAAAATGAATGAAAAGGATTAGCAGCGCCAATTGGCAAGAGGATTTCATTGTCATGTCATGTCACGTCATTTGACAGGGCGTAGCACTACCTCTTTGGTCTAACAACTAGCGTTTGACATTCAAGTAGGTACGAGTTCGGTGTAATGAGGTGTAATGTCAAGTTTCTCAAAAAAGTATCCGCTCGGTACACGCACAGATAATATAATGTACACGGAAACTAGACGCGTACGAAGTCGCGGGTAACTGCTAGTAAATAATAAAATAAATAAATATTCATGGACTTTACACACAACGCCCTCTAGTCCCAAACTAAGCAAAGCTTGTGATATGGGAACTAGATGGCTGATAGAATACTTAAATACTTTTTTTTTTGTAAATACATACTTAAGTATAATACATAGTAACACCCAGTCATAGAACAAACATCTATGTTTTCCACGCACAAATGTTTGTTCTCAGTGGGGATCGAACCCACGACCCACAGCACGGAAGGCAGAGCCGTTACCGACTGAGCTGTGACGCCAAGTATTTTGAAGATAAGATTAGCGGAATCTTATCTTCATTAAGTATATTTCTATTTAATCGTTTGTCTAAGTATTTAATTCTCTGAAGAACTACAAGATATAAGTAGAGCTGTGTAAGGTTCGTAACAAAAGAAAAAAAGTGATTGTTGTGGTCAAAGCTGATAAAAGATTTTTGTTATAATCATAATAATATGCCTATTTCTTAAAATCCTAGAGTGAACTATTTGAGTGAACTATCCTAATTTACTTGTTGAAAAGTGTGAGTGTACCGTGTAAATGCAAACCAATATACGTACTGCTGTTATTACCTCTGTGTGAGTCGAGGGCCGAGGTCTCTACGTTGCAATGTGTGCGTTACGTAGCTAACAAATTTACATGTGCGAGTGGCCGGGTCTCAATTTTACAGCGTGGGTTGCATAACAAGCTTTAATGTGTGCGTGTGCAGGGATGCGAGGTCAGTTGTAGGATGCAAATATGTCTCTGTGTGTGTGTCCCTGGACCCGGATTGTGGAGAAATGGCTGTGTGTGCGTAGGTCACGTATTACGTCAATCGTTATCTATGTAGTGGTGCGCTGTCAACAAGGACTCTGAGAATTTGATATTAATTGAACCTGTAGTCAGCCCTCTCAGAATAATGCAATGTATAATTTGGAGGAACTAAAATTCACCCCTGTTTTAAGCACAACTGACCTTTGTGTTTGACACCTCATTTCGGAAGCTTTTTTGATAGCCATAAGTACATCGAGAGTAAATAATGTAAGGTACTTACTTAACTACTTTTGTATTATATTATAAATATTGTAAATACTGTATTAGTCGTAATTTTCTTTGTAAATAAATACTGTTGGTCTTTACCTACTTATACTCGTAGTATGTAGTCAAAAAAATGTACGACTATGATTTTGAAAACTCTTTTATTGATACAAAAAATTTACGTTCAAATTAACATACGAGTTCTAAACTAACAGAAAAATCAATTAAAAAGTTCTTTGTTTCACAACTCCGTTTTTGTGATTTCCATTTCGAGGGGTTCCCAGTTTTTGACGAGGTGGAGACCTACTACGCAAAACGGTAAACGTATAAGTTGAAACGCGAAGCCTAAGTAGTGGGCTTTGAAGGATTTGTAATATAAATGTTTTCAGTCAATGTCAAAATCTTATTTTGAGCAGAAGTTGACCACTTATTTCAAATAAACTGGCAAAATTGACAGGCGTCACAGCTCAGTCGGTAATAGCTCTGCCTTCCGTGCTGTGGGTCGTGGGTTCGATCCCCACCAAGAACAAACATTTGTGCGTGGAAAACATAGATGTTTGTTCTATGTCTGGGTGTTACTATGTATTATAAGTATGTATTTACAAAAAAAAAAGTATATAAGTACGCTATCAGCCATCTAGTTCCCATATCACAAGCTTTGCTTAGTTTGAGACTAGAGGGCGTTGTGTGTAAAGTCCATGAATATTTATTTATTTATTTATTTATAAAATTGTCTGTCGAAATGACGGACAGAGGCCATATATAAGAGAAGAAGAAAGAAAAAACTAAATTTTAAGAGTTCCGTTCATCGAACTGACATTATGATGCTAATTCGTCATAATGACATTTGAGATTTTATCAACCTTAGTTTGGTATATTCCAGAAATCCCTACCAGATGGGATTTAAGTCTTTTTTTCCAGAAATCACAACTAGCTACGTCGTAGCCTGCTACGGTGAAATCCCCACTAAGTATAATAGTTCACTTTACAGAATTGTTTGCAGTGTTATGTTTCATTTTCATTTGTTTTACAATATCCATACTGACATCCATCTATACAGATGACATTATTAATATATTAGTTTTGCGGAGTAGACACTGCATAGGATAAAGTTAAAACTGTGATATTGGCAGGTGAGGGTAACATGTAAAGTTATAATTGAGTGTCCCGTTAGCTCTGTCGGTTTCTATTCAATTTTGGGGCGTTATAGTGTCGCTTTGATGTAAGTTTTTTTTCCACACACATACCATACACGACATGGCCGTTTTTTTCTTAATTGTAGTTTTTTAAGTAACCTTTACTTAGATTTTTGAATGGGCCCATTTTGGACCTTCCTTGTTATTTTACCTTGTGTGACCTTGTTTCATCTTACCACAATTTTTCTTTATGTAATATGCATGATTCCGTATATCCGTGGAGTGGGGCACTGGTGACCCGTAATACAGGTTTCCAAAGCTATCTCGGGCACCAGTCTCTCGCAAAACAGGTTACTTACCTTCTTATTAATATTCTTATCATCTACATTGTACCTACCTACGCATGTAAAGGAACCTTTTGTGTAGAGAAAATAAATGAGTTATTTTTTTTTTTAACTCATGTATGGAGCTCTACAAAACCTTTGTAAAATAAAAAAGTGTAGTGCTGTTTGAAACAATGTGGTTATATGTATTTAAAAAAAATGTATATTAAGTATAAGTGCGGTCGACGATGTAGCACATTTGCCTAGAAGAACTATCATTCAACTATTATAAAATCCTGATTGAAAAACGGAAAGGGTGTTATAAGATTGACGGCGTTCGTGTCTGTTTGTCTGTGTTTGTGTGTGTGCCATCGTAACTCTGAAATTAGGGCTCCGATTTTAATGCGGTTTTTTTTTGTAAAAAGGTAATTTATCTGGATTGGTTTTAAGCTATGTTTGATGAAAATTGGTGCGTTTATATGTTATGACAATATTCATCAGCTCTGAAAACCAGTTTTGATGAATCTCAGACATAATTGCAGTTTGAAACATTTAGTTCATCTCAAAGTATTGAGATTTGATGAACTGAAGGTCTCTAAGGTCTGGTGATGACCAGCAATGATGAAGAGAATCACCATGATTTAAAAATTCTTTGACAGATTATTTTAATTATCTATTCTGTTGGGGACCAATAAAGAGCTATCTATCCATCTAGGTATCTATCTATCGATCATCCTCAAATTGCTTGACCAACACAATCATAAGGAGAGTTTTAATATTAGATGGCACTTCATTAAATATTTTTATTGAGAGTGCATTTTATAAACTCCTCGGAAAAATATGCCATTGTATTAAAATATCCTTTGTGAAATAGTGGAATTTAATAAAGATAGACAATGCACACTTCAGTACTGCACGAGCTAAAACAATTTCCATGGAAAAGAGTTTTCTGAAAAACACTCACCGTAAAAAACTGGTTTAGAAACCAATTCTTGTGTTAATGGTCTTTAGTTAGGTTAGGTAACATACGAAGACAAATTCTGTCACCAATAAAACTTTAATTGAATTATGTAGGTATGAAGCTAAAATGTTACACTCATCCAAATGTAATGTTTAACAGTGCTTAGATTTGTTGGGAAAAGCAAGTCAAGTGTTAGATGTGTCAAAATTGGAATTAAACCAAGGTCACCAGCGTGCTGACTGGTCACGTGGTACAATGTACCACTTGACAGCAAAATATGCGCGAAAACAAATCAATGGATAACATAATGTCACTATTTATTTACAGAATAACTATGATTTAGTATGAATAGACCATAATTTAAAACTTTGCAGAGATATTCCAAACAAAAAGTTAGTGAGTGTAATCTCTCCCGAAAACTTAAGGGATCTTCAAAAAAAAATTATGATATCTACTTAAAAAATGTACGGAAAAACAGTTTATTATTAATTACGCTATTACTGGTGGTCCCATTGGGAAAGTTGTTTTTATTGATGGGTACTTCAATCCCCTATGTAAGAACCCTGTATAAAAATTCAAAAATAAATTATAAATACACCGTCATAATATAGCGGCTACCGCTTTCCACAGAGCCCAATAAAAGGTAAATCTACAAAGCGAAATCCACGCAGCTTTTCCGCGAATTTAACATTCACATTTTAATATTAAATTTATCAAAGAGCACACTGAACTTTTATTCAATAGACTAGCTAGAATATTGTATTACACACGCACACAACAAAAATACACTATGCACATAACACACACACAGGTGCGCTTACTCCGACAAACGCATTGCATGAATAAAGGAGCATTCAGCGGATTTTTCAGAGCGGAAGTGGATGACCACTAGGAAACAGGTTGCTAAACGTGTAGAATTAAAAAAGACGTTTAATATTAAAGGTAGATAATAAAATAGGTGGCCTTATCTCTAATAGCAATCTCTAAACAGATAGGTAAAATAAAGATGGGTGGCTGCATTGGTGTATCTAAAACTGTCTCATTAAAAAATAATGCAATTTCGGCTACCGACTTTTATCATTGATTAAAGTCAAAAAATTTAATGAATAATATTTTGTGTATTTATTACATTATCACTGCAATTAAAACTGTAGTGCCATCTAGCACGCTACATATGAACTACTCTGAAATGGGTCTTTAATTTTCATTTAATTATCCACGGTTATTAATAATAAATAATAATAATCATTTATTTAACTTTTTTAAGTACACCATATTATATTAGTAAAATTGTTAGTAGTATTTATTCACAAAGAAAATTACGACTAAACAGTATTTACAATATTTATAATATGTACAAAATACACATAAAGCGGTTGAGCTGTCTACACACCGTTGCAAACGATTTATATAATATCTTAGTAGTCAATTCAATTAAATATTAACATCCATAAAAACAAATTTTGTTTCTATTTGAATCAGTGTTCTCAAATTTTCAACAAAGCGGACTTGGGGGCCGCTCGTCCGCTCACTAGGCATAGGATTTTCTATACAACAAAGCATTTTGTAAAAGCATTTTACTTCGTACGAATTCCTTCCATTCCATGCAGTTCGTGAAAGCTTCAGGCTCTTTGATTCGCAGACCCTTTTGTGTTTATTTTTCAGTATTTTCACAGTGAAATGAAATTTCCCTTGCAATTTCCCTTTATTCTGCAAAATTTTCCTTTGAAAATGGCATTATACGCTTCGTAGAACTTTTAAGCTTAATACAGACACACTCAAAGACGTACGTTCAAAGTTAATCAACTCTTAGTCTTTATCTCTTACAAGCTTTGCTTAGTTTGGGACTAGAGGGCGTTGTTTGAAATGTCCATGAATATTTTATTTCATTGTAATGTCGAACAAAGACACTAATTTTAAGTAATACTTATGTTTAAGTGACGTCTCTGACCCCGGCAGTTAGTACTCTAGAATTCAATTTTATTCTCTTGTAAGCTCTCTGGTTGGTTCTAGGTATTTCGTGTTGTTTACACAACCGGATGAAAAGCTATACAGCGAGAGCGGACATGCCGCTAAAAATATGACAGCGGTCAATAGTAAAAAAAACTGTGTTATATTATTTTGGTTTTATAACAAAAAGCCTATTTAAAATTGGATGACGTGGTTTATTTACTTACGTTTAGATACTGTTAATAGAAAAGTGTTAATATTGTTAGCGGCCCTTTTAGAAATACCTACTTTATGTGATTCACATGTAAATTCACCTTCGCACCACCATTATTGTGGAATGTGTTATTGCTTATCTGTTTGACAGTTACTTACTACCAACGGACAGACAAACGAACAAACCTTTTTGATTCCCTATCCAAATCATCACAAAAATAACAAATTTGATATCAAAAATTTGATTAGATCCGCTGTGTTTTTGTCCGCTTGAAAGACCTATATTCTAATAAGGATCGTATTTACCTAGAAATTAGATATGCCAGAAATTCTGAGAAACGCAAATACGCTACGCTTCGTAGAGGTTCTACGAATATCGTAGAGGTCTACGAGATGTTCTACGAGCTCGTAGCTAATGAAGTGACTACAAGGAATACTTCCTTTGTGCAATAAATAAGATTAGGTATTCTAAGTTGACATTCTATTATTAATTTTAATATGAGATCAGAAAATTAAAGAAAAGGCTTTCGATATTCAAATTTTTATTTAATTTTATTATATAACAAAAAAATTAAAACGTTGACTCTATTAGGTATTCTTGGAAGTTATATATACCTACCTACTCGTTTTGATTGGAAGTTGTGCTATTTCATCGTTTTTATTGTGAATTTGTAGGATTTTTAATGACGATACGGTTCAGGTTAGGCTGGACGTGTAATACTTAATTGTGATTTTATTATTATCTCTGATTCAGTAATTTTTTACCCCTTCGTCTGTGGCATCCATATCATCCCTTGTGCAGGTGGTAGGGCACAAGGGGCAAACAAGCAAATGGTACATCGTTAGGGGTAAAAGTGGCGAATTTCTATTCAAACTTCGTCTAGTGTTTGGTTGTCACCATTGACAAGTAAGAAGAAGTTTTTTTTTTAGAAATTGCCTATAGTTTACTTTTCATAAGATCATAATGGTACAGGTTCTGAAAAAATCACCTATTTGTGGCGGGTACTTTAAGAGAAATCCGCCTGGAATGAAATATTTCGCTCTTAATAGGCCTTTTTGTCAAACAAAGTTTTTTTTAATAAAAAATTTAAACATAAGACTGTTTCAGTTAAGTTTCAAGCTTTCATTAGATACCCCACTCAAAGGGATAATTTTTTTTTTTCATACTTTTACGTAAAATCCATACACGATATTTTTTAATATATTTTCTATCTACGTAAACAAAACAACGTCTAAAACGTCATCAAAAGCTTCGCTTCCCACCCCTTATTTCAAAAACATATTCAAAAGCTTGAATTCAGCAATATTTGAAGCTTACAAACATAAATACGCCACTCCGTATTGACAAACCACATACAATATTCGTGGCACAAATCCTTTGACGCAAAGGGTAGTCAATCAACATTTACGTATGCATAATATCAAAGCGATGCAGTATTGGCGTAGCCAAAGCTGGGTGCAACAGAGTATGCAAATAGTATGATATTACGTGATATCACTGTCCACTGCCTAGTGTCTATCCCAGTTACTATGGTACCGATAAACGAATCGTCGATTTTAATGTACAATGCGCGCTCATTTTTAACCCCTGACGCAAAAATGATGGGGTGTTATAAGTTTGACGTGTCTTTGTGTCTGAGGCAACGTAGCTCCTGAACGGATGAACCAATTTCGATTTTGTTTTTTTTTTGTTTGAAAGGTGAATTAGTCGGGAGTGTTCTTAGCTATGTTTGATGAAAATCGGTCCAAGATTCGGGGGTTTTTTAAATTTTTAGTTTAATTACTTGTGTACATTGGTTTTTTTTTTAATTGACCAAAACAACGGCCTACCATGTTATGTGGTATTCTTCTATCTCACGAAGGTGGTTTGGCTATGTTTGAAGTTGTGAATGCACAAACACCAGTCGTGCGTCCCTCTCTCTCTATCTCGGTACGTCTGAGCAGTTTGGAGCTTACACACACACACACATAGCCAAACTGCCTTCGTGAGATATAAAAACTAACAACTGAAACTATCATTGATCTATAACGATGCATTGTCTCACTGAGCACGTCCACTGTGCTACCATGCACTGCACTGCGTCAGTCACTCTAGAGACATGTAAATCTGATGTGCTTGTAACTGCACCGGCACCCATACCCTTCAAACCGGAACACAGAAATGCGAGCATCACTGTGCGGCGCACGAAATAAGTACGGTGGTTCCCCGAACTAACTCATTCACATAGAGCCCTAGTATTTACTACAAAGTAATTAAAAGTTGCGAGACGCAGTGTATCTCAAAACATTAAACATATCGTTTTGCGTAGTAAACTCCCATTTGGTTTGTAGACTTCAGCAGGGGTATTCCAATCTCAGTTGAACTGCAAAGTTTTAAATCATGGTCAGTTCTTACTAACTCATAGTTATTCTGTGACTAAATAGTGACATTATGACGTCATTTGATGTGTTTTCGCGTATATTTTGCTGTCAAGTGTCTAAAAAGAATGATCACGTGGTACAAAATTGTACCACGATCTGAAGAAATGACACTGGGCAGTGAAATATAACTTGACAGCAGAAGATTGGAATACGGGGGCTGAAGGGTAAACACAAACAAATCTGACAGTCACCGCGTTTCGTAAACCAAACGTATTTGAGTCATATTGCGCGCCAACGCTGGTCGACACTAGAATGTTGAAGCGTCACCGCGCAGTGTATCTCGGATATGTTACCTATACGATACGTTGCCGATTGTCTCATTTATTCGTGCTGAGCCCTGAGAGGGTGCCATCGGAGCCGAACGTCAAAGAGACGATGATAATTAACATTGAAACTGATTGGTTTTTGGTACAGTCGTGGATACAAAGCTTTTGATAAAATCCCAAAAATGACGTATGGACTGGGATTATAATTTCGTAATTAGTTAGTAACACCCAAACATAGAACAAACATCTGTGTTTGTTACACACAAAAGTTTGTTCTCATTGGGGATCGAACCCACGACCCACAGTACGGAAGGCAGAGCTAATACCGACTGAGCTGTAACGCCTGTCAAAATTGGTTCCTGTTTCAGCTTTACTTTTTGTAAATACCCGGAATGTCGTCTGCTTAATGATTTCTGTACATGACTGTATTATCCACAGTGAAAGGGTTTCCACCCTTTCAAATTTGACTGCATCACAGGATACCTGACTAATCCGTCGGCAGTAATGACTTGCCCGGTCATTTTGATGAAATCTCAGCCGTGCAGTGCAATATTGCACACTAATTGGAATCCTTAATAGTCGCGCGGACATGAGTAATTAGTGATTTGTTTATTTGTTACGCGTCAAGTAAGTTTGCGGCTGCAAAAAAAAACACAAACTGTTTTTATTAACAAACTAACTGCTACCCGTAACTTACACGTGTACGGTTTTTTTTTTTCAATATGTTACTTATTAATAAAACATAGCCCATGTTTTGATCCGGTAAAGGAGCGTCTAAACTGTATAAGTTTCATTGAAATTGGTCCAGTAGTTACGGCGTGATCCTTGAACAAACAAACAGAAACTCAATATTTGGAACCGCAATCGTATTTAGTGGATCTGCATATTTAGTTTTTACATACATTTATTTTAGTTTTTGGCTTTTTTACAGTTTAATAATACAAGACGTTTCAATTTAACATAAAAAAACAGTAAAAATATAAACATGCCTATTTCTAAGCTAATAAATAATACACGATGCACCCTAAGGCTTGTCCAATCATAATACAGTAGGTAGGTAATAAAAGAAAAACAAGAATCAAAATCAAGAAGAATCAAGATGTTTGTAGGTATGTCAGTCAAGAAGAAGCATGTTGAAAAAAAATTGAGTCTCTATAATGTCCTCTAATAATAATAGGCCTTTACATCTATTGAAGATGATTTATACAGCGTCAGGAGGCAACCTATGCCTACACTTAACGGTGTCAGCAGTTACAGTGTCCCGTTAATGTCCTCTAGAAATATAATATCATCGGCGACATAACTTAGAGGCATAGAGATTCGTTTATTGTATGAATTTCACAATCTGCTGTGACGAGCGATACAGCGATTTCTAGGAAAAGCTGTCAAATTAGGTTAGTTTAAAAAATACAACAACAGAAAAGGAATTTTGTACTGATATTATAAAGCGTCTATATAAAACGACAGCTGCAATCGTGTTGTTCGAATTTAAGCAAAAACCAGCGCAACAAACCTTGGATTCAGACAAACATCCGAAAACCAGTGACCTTGACCCTCAGACAAACAAGTCCCCAGACAAAACTTGAACTTGTAGCCGACCTACCTCGCGGGTGATGCTTTGAGGTTCCAGGGGTCCCGAATTAGGGCGCGAGGTCGGTGAAAATCGATAGAGGTTTCGATCTGTCTTAACTTCACTCGTCTACGCAACTGTGATTCAACTCTAAAACTCAACTCTCGGTATTTTTAAAGCTAAGGTAAATAGTCATTACTTTTCCTTATTATCTAAGTAGGTATATTAATTACTATAATTATTATATTATAATATCCTCTTATATAATGTATGTAGGTATGTATTTCATGTATTATTAAGATTATGTCTATGTATTTTATTTTATATCACTAGCGAATTTATATTAAATAAGGTAGTATGTATAGTAGGATATTTGATATTTTAGCTTTAATTTTATTAGGTTTAAAATTTTGCATACCGCCGTTTTATATTTTTCGTCATTCCTGTCCATCCAAAGGTTGTCTGGAAGAGATCGCTTTTAGCGATAAGGCCGCCCATTGTAATCTCTATTTTAATGTTTTTCTCGTTCATGTTATTTCTTTCTTCTGTGTGTGCAATAAAGTTTTTATCAGCTAGTATTTAAAACTCAGTGTACACGGGTAGATTAATATCACATTGAGTACTAACTATATTAATGTAGACATCATTTTGTATCATAGAGTACTTGGAACTGGTAAAGTAGCAGTAGAGCTTCTTGTGAAAGAGTTCGTGCTAATAACGCACTTATTTCTGCTGCAGTGTAGCTCGCATTTTTGTATACCGGTTTGAAGGTGCTGGTGCAATTACAGGCACATGAGACTCAACACTTATGTCTCAGAGTTATGGGCGCAATACAATGCATCACAGGGCACGTCTTTAGTGGACGTGCTCAGTATCGTTATAGGCAGTGGTTACCACTTAATATAAGGTGGGCCATCCGCTTGTTCGGAGGTGCGACTTCTAATCCTTCCTGCAGCGGATAACTTCATGATTTACAAAAAGCTCTGCCCTTTGCCCCCGTATGCCAAACTTTTGCTGTCAAGTTATATTTCACTGCCCAGTGTAATTTCTTCAGGTCACGTGGTACAATTTTGTACCACGTGATCATTCTTTTTAGACACTTGACGGCAAAATATGCGCGAAAACACATCAAATGACGTCATAATGTCACTATTTAGTCACAGAATAACTATGAGTTAATATGAACTGACCATGATTTAAAACTTTGCAGTTCAACCTTGATTGGCATACCCCTGCAGGAGTTAAAAATACTGAAATCATAACGATCAAAATACATTTGAAAATGTAAATTGAAATAACAAATACTCAAACCATAGCACTGTCAACTCGGACATGCTTTCATTAAATTCTTCGAATAAATTACCCCCCGGCAAATATCTGGTGTTCGAACATAAACAATGAAATATGAAATTCCCAATGCACAAAATACCAGGTATTTCACAAACACAGAATATGATATCCCGATATCTGCAATAACATTTCGCTAATTGGCACGAAGCGAATGGACTCGGAACATTCCTTTCAAAACAACTCGGGTAAATAAATCCCTTGTAGGGGTGGGAAACGGAACTCTGGTTTATTTAGTTTTTTATGAGAACAAGCCCACCTTATGTTAAGCGGTTCACAACGCATAACGTCACTGCATCCATCACTCTGAGACGCAAAAGTGTTAAGTCCCATGCCGTACACCAAAACTCATAAGTGCCCCTCTGAAGCAGCAGATGTGAAGTCGTCCTCGTGTCAAAGTATGTTTTTCTTTCATTTAATTTATCACGTTTGTTAAAGGGATTTAATCCTTATGATTGACCCTAACGATCGATGTCATAAAAATACAGAATGTTATATTTTTTCAATTTTTAGTCGGTTCGATTCCCGGGTGTGACAAGTGAAAGTTCCAATATCATTGAATGCCGTTTTATTTCTTTTTAAAAGGTTCTATCTCCAGTATTTAAAGAACTTTTCCTTCAGGTGGCGTTAAAAAATTCCACCCTGTATATATTGTGTCTTATCAAAGTTAAAAGTGTATAATAAAGGCTTTTAGGTGGATTGTTGTTAGCCACAATAACAGTATTTTACTCCTAGCTTTAGATCCTCGACAAAAAACGTGCAAGAAGCCTTATAAACTAAACGTTAATTAAATAAGTTCGCTATTCAAACATGAAAAAGTTTGTAATTAAAAAAGCCGTTATACAAGAACGGTTTTACTGTGTTTATATTTTAAGAAATGTTCATTTTCAAAGGATAATAATATACTTATTAGTTTAAGAAACCCCCACAAAATAACAACAAGATGACTTCCTTTCGAAGATGTTGTTGCATTTTTGTAAACAAACCTAATTTGACAGCACGCAAAATGTTGCCGGTTTTTTCTCATAATTTAAAACGACAAAGACAGCCATAATTTTAGCGCTTTCAAATTAGATTAGTTTATAATAATGCGATAGCAATGAACTTAACAAAAAACGTATTCCTCCGATAGATACCAACTTTTTATGCTTAACCGCCGCGACAACCCTATCGGACATAATACAGAATATTGCATTTTCCGTGTGCACAGCGTAGATTCTGCAAAGCTTTTACAGGGTTGCCATGACAACGAGCTCGGTGCCTGGATGCCCGGGCTTCGATAGCAACAGATTCTGTTTATAGGTAGGTAGTTATTACTAGAGACTGGGTGCAACTGGGTTTTAAGTAAAATATACATGTTTTTTGTATGAAGTAGAGTATAGAGCAATTTTGCTGACGTATCTCTCAAGGTGTACGTAGGTACGTGTAAAAGCATAACAACATTACAACTTAACAGTTGACAGACAGCTCTGCCTTCCACGCTGTGGGTTGTTGGTTCGATCCCGACCAAGAACAAAACATTTGTATCTATGTTTGCCAAACAAACATTCTGATGTTTCTTCTGTGTTTGGGTGTGAACGGGACGTTGTAGCGCCTGGGCATGATTTAGATGGAGTAGGCTTGTAGCACCTATACCATCCTCTCAACCTAGTCGGCCTTATCCACAGGAAAGACAAGGTCAATACGTACGCAGTTGACTTATAGTACAGACGGATTTCCTCACGATGTTTTCCTTCACCGTTTGAGAGCTCTGGCATTGCGCACTAAATTTTTCGAACATATAACTCCATTGTTGTACAACCGGATTTGACGTGGGTTCAAATCCGGATCCTTAGGATCAGAAGGCGGGAGTTACCACACTTGCTCGTTTTATACCATAGAAAATTAAAAAAACTTTTATTAAAAGCGACTCTCCAAACGTTACTGCATAGCATTATATGCAGATTGTCCGATCCCATCTCTAAACTACAACCATAGGTGGTGGAACTATGATTTGCTCTGTGGTCAGGAACTATGGTTTGATCTGTGGTCAGGTATTGAATTTCACCTGTCCAATCCTTTGTACGCGTGTTCAGTGTAATCTACAAGTATCTACATGACGGATTTTCGGTAGCATAACAAAGGCAGCATAAAATTCATAGAGAGAAGCCGAAAATAGTGGTCAACACACCTTCAAATGCGGTAAGCCTGTGTGTCAATGAAGGTGTGTGTGTGTGTGTAGCCATGAGAATCACAATTCTATGGACAATCCGTCACTAGGACCCAGGTGCCTATGCATACATGGACAATGTATACTTACTGTACTTACATAAAACTCGTGGCATTTGAAAGGATACATACGTCACATAACTGGTTGGGAGTCAATTAAAAAAAAAAAAATTACATTTTGTATGTGCATATTGTGCATCGCAATTGTGGGGCTAACCTCCGAGCCAACCTAAGCGTGGATTAAGATTTAATCATAAATCATTTATGCCGAATGTAGCTACAAAAGATGTTTGTCATTTGCCAGGAGAAACTCTAAATAATTGGAGCAGGCATAACAGAAATTTTGAGTCAAGGCTCTTTCAAACTGAAATCTTAGATCCGACACTGTCTATAACTCACAATAAGGCAGGGGGGTGATTCTGGGTATGGCAGAGATTTACTCTAATAGGGATGACGTCAAATCTCGGTCGAAAACTGGTTTCACCCACTAGTGACAGGAGTTTTCAATGTCATTTTGACGTCATCCCTATTAGAGTATAATCTCTGCCGAAGTGAAAATATGGCCCTAGGTATACCAGGGTGTACTGTTGCATACCTACCTAAATGTCACTCATTCAATGAGCTATACTACCTACAGGAGTCCTTTCACATCTCGATTAACATTCTCAGAATCTCATCAATGTTAACGCTGCTAATTGTAGAATTACTCAAATTCAAATAACTTCATACATCCTATCCTATCCTACTATCCTATCCTATCCTATCCTACTAATATTATAAATGCGAATGTTTAGATGTTTGGATGTTTAGATGTTTGGATGTTTGTGTTTCAATCAGGTCTAAACTACTGAACCAACTTGGAAGAAACTTGGCATATATATAGTTCGTAACCTGGATTGACACATAAGCTACTTTTTATCCAGAATAATTAACAGGATCTACAGGATAAAATCAACGAAAAGGATTAGCAGCGCCAATTGGCAAGAGGATTTCATTGTCATGTCATGTCACGTCAGTTTGACAGGGCGTAGTACTACCTCTTTGCTCTAACGACTAGCGTTTGACAGTCCAGTACGAGTTCGGTGTAATGAGGTGTAATGTCAAGTTTCTCAAAGTATCCGCTCGGTACACGCACAGATAATAATAATACACGGATGATATAATGTACACGGAAACTGTAGACGCGTACGAAGTCGCGGGTAACTGCTAGTACTTCATAACTTCTACATAACTGCATCTCGAGTCACTGTTCCGCTTTTTCCCAACTTATACTGACACCATACTTACTTTTGTAGTCACTATGTCAATGAAGGTAAGGTTGATATTTTAAAGACTAAGTTAGAAGTGAACGAAATGGTTGCACGCGAGATCTTTTCAATCGTAAACAGATTGCTACGAAGGTTTAAGAAAAGCGGTAGACACACGACAGGTTGTAAATAGCGGTGGTGATAATAAACTAGAGTTTTTTGTGAAAGACCTCGTCCAGGGAAGTACTACCACCGTAAGTACCATCAGCAAAAGTTCTGCCTTACCACCTTAAGGGTGCATTTCCTGTAAACCGACTAGCCGTTAATTTTTGAATACCAATAGCAGCAAATTATTTCGGGTGTAAAAGTTATGAAAACAATGGACAGTCATAAAAATAAATAGATTTTTAGGTTTCTGGTTGGTCAAAATAAGAAGACAAAAGAAAAAAGCGGGGTCAGGTAGCTAACTGCTTGCAAGCGAAACAGTTTCAAAAGTGGTAAGGCGGAAATTTTGCCAATAGTACATATTTTTGCCGCTAAGCAGTGATGCTTGCATTGCTGTGTTCCAGTTTGAAAGCAGCAGCATTTACATCTCGAGTGATAGTAGTCAGTTTTCTGAATAAACAGATTTTACCTATTACTTAATTACTAAAACTTATTTCCTCACGTAGAATGATGGGAGTGATGTAGCGTTAACTGCTTCTCCTGAACCAAAAGTTTGAAAACTTTAGCAGCAGGAAAGTTCAGGCATGAGAGCTAGTTAGGGTCAGGCCACACAACACGTAACAGCACAAACAGCACCGCTGCCGCATGCGTTCTACTAAGCGGCCACCATTTTGGACGGCTGTTCAACTGATAAACTAGCTTTTTTGCACATCGAAGGGTGCTTTAACTTTCAGTTTAGATAACGAGGGTAGAATTCTACGGAAAGGAACGGAAAGGATTCTACGGAATTCTAGGTTCCAGCGAGAACATTCAGATTATTTCTTCTTTCATTATCATATCAGCTAGTAGACGTCATGTCAAGACCTCCAGCATACTATTTAGCTTCTTCATCCACTGACATCCCGCGAGAGGTAGCGTCAACGGATCGAGATGAATGCAGTGCGGCATCGCAACGCGTCGTGTAGCCAGTTCATAAAATTAACGTCATCGGATCACCTCTACATTAAAGTTTCGTAAAGCATACCTAAGTATAAAAGTTATTTTCGAAGCGAACATTCCTCGAGTTTTACCTGAATACCTGCCTGTAAAAGATGGAAAGTTTTGACTTTGACGAGTGCTGTACGAGGTATTCACTACTAAAGAAAAGTTCAGTAAATTGCGGAATTCTATTGAATTTCCGTTAATTACTAAATGCATACAAGCAAAAAATAAAGCAGGAATCGAAACCGCGCCTTCTCGTCTCAGCTGGACAGTCTCCCATTACACCACAGCAGTTACCTAAATCGCTAGTACCTACCTAGTCTATTCCAAACAAAAGTGTTGTTTTATAAGTTCCTACTAAAGTTTGGTACACCTACTACTACCTAGGAACTGTTATGATTCTGAAATGCGAAAGAAAAAATGCGCGAAATACGGGATATTTCGCGGATTTTTTTCATTCGCTTTTCATTCACAACGCTATCTGGGTCACAGCTGTATTTATCAAAGAGCACCGATGGTCTAGTGGTAACAACCTTGTTTTCCTGAGGTAGCGGGTTAAATTCTGGTCGGAATTTTTGCCAATGCCAAAATCCCTCCCATACATTTTCAGAATTTTCTTTAATTTTTTATAGTGATATTATGATTGTATGTCGAAATATGATTGAAATGTCGGATAGAAGTCATCAGATAATAGATTTTTTTTTCAACTGATGGGATTCGAACCCACGTCTATTTATTAGTGAACATTGTACTACTGTAAGGTGTTGTTATTTCATTAATAAAAAAAATATAACTCTGACTTTAGTACTTATACTTACTTACCTATTTAGAATTCGTTTTAAGATATCATAAATAAAATGAGTGTTTTTTTCCTTACAATTATATTTACAATATTTACAATATAATTTACAATATTTACAATATAATTTACAATATTTACAGTATATACAATATATACAATATTTACACTGACAGACAACAAAATTAAATGTGGTTTACGAACTGTGTTGCCACGCGCCGCGGCAATACAGTGACTTAAAACTGAAACGGGTGTAAATTAAAATAGGTACAAAAAAACCGGAAACAAAAAACTGGCAGCCTCAGTGGTTTACACACGATGTCATTTGCCACAGCGCAACAGTGTATGTCAACTAGTACAATATATCTGTTAGAATGTGACATATGAACCACATGTAATCACCCTAAGACCGAGAAAGTGCTCCACCTCTGCGCGATTCCCATTTACTTCGCCAAAGTGGTTACAAAAGCGCACACTGAAACAATGCGCTTTTCAACACTGCTACTTCGACGGAGTAACTGAGAATGAACACGTTACCGCACTTCTTGTAGGACCCCGCCCAACTCACACTGCAATGTAGTAAAACTATTACTCATAATTTTACTCCATTAAAGTGATTTTTTTGGTCCTCCCACCAAAATAAACATGTCGCAACATAAAAATAAAAAGTTAAGCATTCATCAATGGTTTAAATAATTACACTTTTTTGCATGGATTTTAGATTAAATGGTTCATTTTTGTCGTGTGAATAAAAAGCAGGCGGCCCTATTACGGCGACTAAGGGCGGCTTGCACCAGAATCACTAAACGTATTTAACAGCTAAATCGATTTAAATCTGACGTATTTGTATGACTTGACAACTCGCTAAATACTATTTAAGAGTTAAACGCGTTTAGCTATTCTGGTGCAAGCCGCCCTTACATACGATATCATTTGACACAACAGCTTACAACTTTGCCATGATAAGGTGTTGTTATAAAGTGACACATGAATCGTATATAAACAGCCTTAGGACCGAGAAAGTGCTCCACCACTGCGCGTTTCCCATTTACTTCGCCAAAGTGGTTACAAAAGCGCACGCTGAAACAATGCGCTTTTCAACGCTGCTACTTCGACGGAGTAACTGAGAATGAACACGTTACCGCACTTCTTGTAGGACCCCGCCCAACTCACACTGCAATGTAGTAAAACTATGACTCATAATTTTACTCCATTAAAGTGATTTTTTTGGTCCTCCCACCAAAATAAACATGTCGCAATATAAAAATAAAAAGTTAAGCATTCATCAATGGTTTAAATAATTACACTTTTTTGCATGGATTTTAGATTAAATGGTTCATTTTTGTCGTGTGAATAAAAACCAGGCGGCCCTATTACGGCGACTAAGGGCGGCTTGCACCAGAATCACTAAACGTATTTAACAGCTAAATCGATTTAAATCTGACGTATTTGTATGACTTGACAACTCGCTAAATACTATTTAAGAGTTAAACGCGTTTAGCTATTCTGGTGCAAGCCGCCCTTACATACGATATCATTTGACACAACAGCTTACAACTTTGCCATGATAAGGTGTTGTTATAAAGTGACACATGAATCGTATATAAACAGCCTTAGGACCGAGAAAGTGCTCCACCACTGCGCGTTTCCCATTTACTTCGCCAAAGTGGTTACAAAAGCGCACGCTGAAACAATGCGCTTTTCAACGCTGCTACTTCGACGGAGTAACTGAGAATGAACACGTTACCGCACTTCTTGTAGGACCCCGCCCAACTCACACTGCAATGTAGTAAAACTATGACTCATAATTTTACTCCATTAAAGTGATTTTTTTGGTCCTCCCACCAAAATAAACATGTCGCAATATAAAAATAAAAAGTTAAGCATTCATCAATGGTTTAAATAATTACACTTTTTTGCATGGATTTTAGATTAAATGGTTCATTTTTGTCGTGTGAATAAAAACCAGGCGGCCCTATTACGGCGACTTACATACGATATCATTTGACACAACAGCTTACAACTTTGCCATGCTAAGGTGTTGTTATAAAGTGACACATGAATCGTATGTAAACAGCCTTAGGACCGAGAAAGTGCTCCACCACTGCGCGTTTCCCATTTACTTCGCCAAAGTGGTTACAAAAGCGCACACTGAAACAATGCGCTTTTCAACACTGCTACTTCGACGGAGTAACTGAGAATGAACACGTTACCGCACTTCTTGTAGGACCCCGCCCAACTCACACTGCAATGTAGTAAAACTATGACTCATAATTTTACTCCATTAAAGTGATTTTTTTGGTTCTCCCACCAAAATAAACATGTCGCAACATAAAAATAAAAAGTTAAGCATTCATCAATGGTTTAAATAATTACACTTTTTTGCATGGATTTTAGATTAAATGGTTCATTTTTGTCGTGTGAATAAAAACCAGGCGGCCCTATTACGGCGACTTACATACGATATCATTTGACACAACAGCTTACAACTTTGCCATGCTAAGGTGTTGTTATAAAGTGACACATGAATCGTATGTAAACAGCCTTAGGACCGAGAAAGTGCTCCACCACTGCGCGTTTCCCATTTACTTCGCCAAAGTGGTTACAAAAGCGCACACTGAAACAATGCGCTTTTCAACACTGCTACTTCGACGGAGTAACTGAGAATGAACACGTTACCGCACTTCTTGTAGGACCCCGCCCAACTCACACTGCAATGTAGTAAAACTATTACTGATAATTTTACTCCATTAAAGTGATTTTTTTGGTCCTCCCACCAAAATAAACATGTCGCAACATAAAAATAAAAAGTTAAGCATTCATCAATGGTTTAAATAATTACATTTTTTTGCATGGATTTTAGATTAAATGGTTCATTTTTGTCGTGCAAATAAAAAGCAGGCGGCCCTATTACGGCGACTTACATACGATATCATTTGACACAACAGCTTACAACTTTGCCATGCTAAGGTGTTGTTATAAAGTGACACATGAATCGTATGTAAACAGCCTTAGGACCGAGAAAGTGCTCCACCTCTGCGCGATTCCCATTTACTTCGCCAAAGTGGTTACAAAAGCGCACACTGAAACAATGCGCTTTTCAACACTGCTACTTCGACGGAGTAACTGAGAATGAACACGTTACCGCACTTCTTGTAGGACCCCGCCCAACTCACACTGCAATGTAGTAAAACTATTACTCATAATTTTACTCCATTAAAGTGATTTTTTTGGTTCTCCCACCAAAATAAACATGTCGCAACATAAAAATAAAAATGTCAAAAGCATGTGCACTCATCATCAGTGTTTTACATTGCTGTATTTGCATGGATGTGAGATCGAGTGATTCGAATTTTCGCCTCAAAATGCGTAGTCAACAAACAAGTAACAATCCTTAAGGAATATAATAAATGGTTTTATAACCTCGGGCTAATAAACCAGTCAGTACAATTCAATAATTGTAATAATTGTATTCAATAATATCAAATGCTTAACTTTTATAATTAGCTATTGAGTAACTTATTTACATAGGTAGGTACTTACAAGAAAAACATAAGTAGGTACAGCCGATATTATATCTCCTCTATTTTTTAATCTATTTACAAGAATTTTAGGTACCTACCCTACATGCATGATATACGTCATATTTTCAATCAAATTATACATATACATTTTACATACAACGGCATTTTTTATGAGAAAAGTCATGGAACAAGTCTTATGTTAAGCGGTTACCTTTGCCGATAACAATGCATTACCTCACAGGGTAAGTCCATTGAGGACGTACCCTATGAGGCATCTATCACTCATAAATGTGCTTAGTCTCACGTGCCGTAATTGCACCGGCACCTTGGACGAATAAACACACCAGCACCCATACTCTTCAAACCGGAACACAGTAGTGCGAGTATCACTGCTTAGTGGCTGAAATAATGGTGGTATTACTTCAAATAGTCTTACAATTACTAAAATCGATTGATCCCTTTGACCATTTGGCAAACACCTCTAATAGGTGGATGTACTGTACATAGCTTACTAGAAGAACATATTCATCTACCTATTTTATTTCTCCGAATATGTCACAGGCTGTACTTATTATACCTAAACCGTATTTTTAACCGACTTCAAAAAAGAAGGAGATTCTCAATTCAGTTGTATTTTTTTTTAATGTTTGATACTTAAGAACTCCGTCATTTATGAACCGTTTTAAAAAAATCTTTTTTTACCTAAAAGGACGTATTTTCAAATTCAATTTTCATCAAAATCAATCCAGTAGTTTGGCTTATAAATAGAAATAACTGGAAAAATATGCCATCCACGTGCACGAAATTGCGTATTTTGCTTTCCTGTGACTTTTTAGTGGTGTTTATAGTCACTAGAATATTTCCAATGAACTGCCATCATCATCATTATCTGATGATACCTACTGATATTCCATTCTCTAGCTATTGTAAAATGGTAATTCAGCTATAGGGAAGTCTACTATAGAGACTAAAGATCATTGAACACATCGTAGCTGGTTGCATCTTAGTCTTAAACTAAACGATTACTAGATGAAATTATTGAAATCAAACCTATTTACAGTGGCTACGCAGCGCAGTTGGCAGTCCTAGTTTTCCGAATAAATGAATGTTTGAATGAATGAATGAATGAATGAACATTTTTATATTAATTCTGCGCTGTCGATTGGTACCCAAATCTGAATGTTTTATAGCAATAAAAAGTTATCCTAGCATTACATAGCTTTTACTGTAAGCTTGTCGTCTACAAAATTGTTTGGCATAAATATTGTGGTGATGATTATGAACATGATAATTCTATTATAAATCACAGTGTAGCTATTACTAATCACAGCGTTCTGAGAATGAGCATTATATATTTTACATTAATTTACTACATTTTATCTGTGGTTTATTTACTACATGCGTATTTACAAGTTTCCTCGCCTACTCTGATTCCTATTAGCTAGGGCATTGCAGTTCTAAATTAACATTTAAATATTATTAAGAAAAAAACGCTATTATTTTACTATCTGATTTTAAAGCCATTTTTTTTCTGGGGATTGTGTAGATATTTTACTCAGGCCCAATAGGTATTGCCTGCAGCATATGCCAGAGTTTCCAGACAATTGAGCCATACGTCAAGCTACGCTTCGTTCTGTTATTTTACTCAGGCCCACATTACCTGCAGCATATGCCAGAGTTTTTAGACAGTCGAGCCATGCGTCAAGCTACGCTTCGTTCTGTTATTTTACTCAGGCCCATGTTGCCTGCAGCATATGCCAGAGTTTTTAGACAGTCGAGCCATGCGTCAAGCTACGCTTCGTTCTGTTATTTTACTCAGGCCCATGTTGCCTGCAGCATATGCCAGAGTTTTTAGACAGTCGAGCCATGCGTCAAGCTACGCTTCGTTCTGTTATATTACTCAGGCCCATGTTGCCTGCAGCATATGCCAGAGTTTTTAGACAGTCGAGCCATGCGTCAAGCTACGCTTCGTTCTGTTATTTTACTCAGGCCCATGTTGCCTGCAGCATATGCCAGAGTTTTTAGACAGTCGAGCCATGCGTCAAGCTACGCTCCGTTCTGTTATTTTACTCAGGCCGACATTACCTGCAGCATATGCCAGAGTTTTTAGACAGTCGAGCCATGCGTCAAGCTACGCTTCGTTCTGTTATTTTACTCAGGCCCATGTTGCCTGCAGCATATGCCAGAGTTTTTAGACAGTCGAGCCATGCGTCAAGCTACGCTTCGTTCTGTTATATTACTCAGGCCCATGTTGCCTGCAGCATATGCCAGAGTTTTTAGACAGTCGAGCCATGCGTCAAGCTACGCTCCGTTCTGATATTTTACTCAGGCCCACATTACCTGCAGCATATGCCAGAGTTTTTAGACAGTCGAGCCATGCGTCAAGCTACGCTTCGTTCTGTTATTTTACTCAGGCCCACATTACCTGCAGCATATGCCAGAGTTTTTAGACAGTCGAGCCATGCGTCAAGCTACGCTTCGTTCTGTTATATTACTCAGGCCCATGTTGCCTGCAGCATATGCCAGAGTTTTTAGACAGTCGAGCCATGCGTCAAGCTACGCTTCGTTCTGTTATTTTACTCAGGCCCATGTTGCCTGCAGCATATGCCAGAGTTTTTAGACAGTCGAGCCATGCGTCAAGCTACGCTCCGTTCTGATATTTTACTCAGGCCCACATTACCTGCAGCATATGCCAGAGTTTTTAGACAGTCGAGCCATGCGTCAAGCTACGCTTCGTTCTGTTATTTTACTCAGGCCCATGTTGCCTGCAGCATATGCCAGAGTTTTTAGACAGTCGAGCCATGCGTCAAGCTACGCTTCGTTCTGTTATATTACTCAGGCCCATGTTGCCTGCAGCATATGCCAGAGTTTTTAGACAGTCGAGCCATGCGTCAAGCTACGCTTCGTTCTGTTATTTTACTCAGGCCCATGTTGCCTGCAGCATATGCCAGAGTTTTTAGACAGTCGAGCCATGCGTCAAGCTACGCTTCGTTCTGTTATATTACTCAGGCCCATGTTGCCTGCAGCATATGCCAGAGTTTTTAGACAGTCGAGCCATGCGTCAAGCTACGCTTCGTTCTGTTATTTTACTCAGGCCCATATTGCCTGCAGCATATGCCAGAGTTTTTAGACAGTCGAGCCATGCGTCAAGCTACGCTTCGTTCTGTTATTTTACTCAAGCTCACATTACCTGCAGCATATGCCAGAGTGATTAAACAGTCGAGTCATGCGTCAAGCTACGCTTCTGTCTGTTATTTTACTCAGGCCCATGTTGCCTGCAGCATATGCCAGAGTTTTTAGGCAGCCGAGCCATGCGTCAAGCTACGCTTCGTTTTGTTATATTACTCAGGTAGGTAAGTAATCACTTAGCTATTATATATTTTGACAGAACTAAAATCTATTTGCAACAAAAGGCAATTGCGGCATTGGGCTATAAGTATTCTTTTCCTAATAATTTTAATACGGTTTCTGGTACTTAAATAACATTAAAATCTGTAGGTTTTACTAGCATATTGCACCAACCCAGCTTTATGTTTGTACGTATATCCCACATAAATGAACTACCTAGCCTAACAACTTCCCAGGCGGCTTATGAAGAGCCTTCATGACTATTAACCATAGAGTAGAATTGGATCATCAGAAAATGGTTGTATGACCCAAAACGACGTTTTACTACATAACAACATCTTAGGTCGCTATAGTGTCTATATATATTAATGTGGCACTTATCTTTACTTGGCCCTACCTTAGTACTGTTTACAGCATTTAAATTAATACTAAGTATAAATACATATAATTTAACTAGCAGTTACCCGCGACTTCGTACGCGTCTACAGTTTCCGTGTACATTATATTATCTGTGCGTGTACCGAGCGGATACTTCTTTGAGAAACTTGACATTACACCTCATTACACCGAACTCGTACTGGAATGTCAAACGCTAGTTGTTAGACCAAAGAGGTAGTACTACGCCCTGTCAAACTGACGTGACATGACATGACAATGAAATCCTCTTGCCAATTGGCGCTGCTAATCCTTTTCGTTCATTTTATCCTGCAGATCCTGTTAATTATTCGAGATAAAAAGTAGCCTATATGTCAATCCAGGTTACGAACTATATATATGCAAAGTTTCATCCAAGTTGGTTCTGTGGTTTTGACGTGATTGAAACACAAACATCCAAACATCCAAACATCTAAACATCCAAACATCTAAACATCCAAACATCTAAACTTTCGCATTTATAATATTAGTAGGATAGGATAGGATAGGATACTAACCTACCTATCCTACGGCTTAACATTAAGCTTTAAGTTGAACGCAGGAACGGAACACCTTAATGGTTATCAAAAAACCGAATAAAAATGTTTAGATAAGTTAAATGTGCTTCGCATTATTAACCATTAATCGTAAAAAAAACTCGCCAAACATAATAAACTTGTCTATAAATTCGTCGGTCTTTCTATCCTATTATATTTACAATCTACAGTAATAAAGTACATATTATTTATTTATTTTTACAAAGCAAGAACACAATTTTTAATTAAAAACAAAAGAAAATTCTTCCACGGTGGAACGAGTGTCTTTCTGTTGTCTCTAGAAATTAACCTGCGTACTGTTACATAAAGCCGGCATAAGGTTGTTTTGTACTCCTTTGAAACGTAATTGTAATTTTTTCCAAGATTTTTTTTGTCGATCGAATTTGAAACTGCTTTTAATGCAAAATACAAAACACTTTAAGTAAGGTAGGTACCTATGATTATTCCGAACTTACGTCAGGTTTTATTGGTAACAGGGCTAGAGATCAGCCACTGCTACCGGTCGCCAGAGCCTCGTCAGATAAAACGGGCCTTCAATCAAAGAAATAAAATGGTTAAAAAGATTTTATAACATCCCAAAGGTTATTAACCGAGCGGGATTCGAACCTGTAACCTTCTCCTTGATAATATGTTATGACTTGATGTCAAGTGAAGCCGATAAAACCCGAGACAGCGTCACCGACCCGAGCGGGTGGTTTTCTGTTCACGGTTCAAGCAAAATGCGTCTTAGGAAGGTTTCACTTTAAAAATTAGCAATAAGACAAAAATAGTAAATCATCTAAGGCCCGCCTTATGCAGGATGCACCGCGTGCAGGTGAGGTTGGCATTTGGGCGTCAGGTGATTACCCCCTTACATCCCTTTTTGGTGTCTGAGGGAGAACCCTCTAACAATCTTGTGTCACCTGTCAGCTGGGTAGTTAAGTGCAATGCGCTGGACAAATTAAATAAATAAATATTCATGGACTTTTCACACGACGCCTTCTAGTCCCAAACTAAGCAAACCTTGTAATGCGAGAACTAGATGCGATAGAATTCGGTCGTATGGCGTTTTAATAAGCGTTTAGCAAACAAAATCCGGCATAACATCGCGTGCGCAATTTCACACCGACTCACAAGCAAAGATTTATTTAGCTATTTTAAAATTTCACACAAATAAGTAGTGCTAGGAGGACTTAATGCTAGGAGCATTGTCTGCCAGTCTTCCTGGGCGTGCAAAAAGATGTTGATAAAACAACGTACAAATTATGTGACAATAATACTTTGTTGAGTTGACATTCCAATGTCAACTCAGCAAACTTCCAAGATTGCTGACCTAAATCTAACAATTTAACTATTGCTGTTGTAGACTCAGTAAACTGAGTTTAAAGTTTATTGTCACTAAGACGTTTTTGCATCTTAAGTGCTTCAAATATTATGCAATATGAGACTAATGAATATAACTTATCAGGCATATTACTTTTAGACATCCATGTTAGGCATATTGCTACAAAGGCTATAAGCGTTTTATATGTTCCGCTAATGAGCTAGATATTCCGTAAATGGTGTATTTGGGTGAACAAAACGTCATTTAAACTTGTTGTACAGCCGCGATTAAATTACTAGATGTTTCTTAAGTTTGACATGGAAGAGGTTATTTTGAACTTCAAGGATAGACTAAGCTACCCATATGATGTATGATGCACAAGACCGTAAGAAAACGCTCCCACAAACACCGAGAAATATTTACAAAAAAAAAATAAGAAAAACGCTTGGGAACTTATATCTAGTAGGCATAACGAAGTTCGGAGTGAAATATTTTTGATATGCTTTTACACACAATGAATCGAAATTGATTACTCTCTTCACAGACATTGAATACATTGATTTTCAGGGGTACCAAAGCATAAACGAAAGTTTTTTCTTTACCTATACTATTTTTTTTCCTTTCTGCTTTAGAACAACTAAAATAAGTACCTACTTATATTGCAAATTGCGAGATATAACGAAATCATATACTTAGCATCGTTATGAAATAAAAACAAGCTGCTATAAAGAGAAATGATATTTACAATAAACATTTTTTTTGTTTTTTTTTTATATAGCTTACTCTATTTTTATTACTATTCTATATTTTATAATATTAATATGGTTTATGATATTATGTACAGTGTACCTACATGACACAAAATCACAGAATAACCGACCATTACCTTAAATTTTATTTAAAACGACAGTACAGTTAATAATTGACTTTGACATGTAAGTAGGAACCGCTAAGTTAATAGCGGATTCGAGTTCTGTCATTTGTATAAGCAACATAGCACATTTATTTTAATTGTTTATCTTGGTGTTATAGTGAATATTGTTCTTTAAATTTGGTGGAATTTTAACCAATAATACTTGCAGTCATATCATAAAATGTGAGCCATTGGAATAAATGTGTATTATGTGTTTTTATTATTTGATGGTATTCGTTTTTAAGTTTTGAAGGGAAAATCCACCATTTTGTCTTCAAAACAAATGACTTGCCGGTATGACTTGACTTGACTAAACAATTCACTTGACATTCTCAAAATTGTCTAGACAGACAGAAGCCATATAAAAATAATCATAACGGATTCGAGTTCTGTCATTTGTAGAAGCAACACAGCACATTTATTTCAATTGTTCTTTAATTTTAATGAAATTTTAACCAATAGTACTTGAGGTCGTAGCATATTTAAGCCATTGGAATAAATGTGTACTTAGGTATTATGTGATTCTGTTATTCGTTTCCAAGTTTCGTAGGGAAAATTTGCGGGAAATACCACCATTTTACCTTCAAAACAAATAACACCCAATTTGACGATAGACTCGACTTGACTAAATGCTATTTCAATTTATTCACTTGACACTGGTATTTCCTGTCGCTTTAACAATACCTATCTTTTTAAACTCTTTTTTTACCCTGTTTATTCTGAAATCAGAGCAAGTGCATAGATGATAATAATGTATCAGGATGATTTATATCGCGTCAAGGGTCACCTATACCCCTATGACCGGAACAGGGTAGTGCATGATCGGCCTTTCAGCATAATCGGCCTTATTCAATAAAGAGCGTCAGTGGGTTCAAACCCAAGCTTGCACCAATCGATTAGGTCCAGACGGTGGTACTTAGTGAGAAGTATCTACTCTTTTACACAAAACCTGTTTATATCCTTCGAAATAGCTTACATTTATACTTCCTATGATTTTTTTTTTATGTTTTTTCGTTTTTATATTTTTTTTATAGTTTTTTTTTCGTTTTATGTTTTATTGATCTAAAATTACCATAGACCGCTTAAAAGGTTATTTTATAGTTATAAACAAGATTATGCATTTTTTTATACTATTAGGTATGTAATGTAATTAAAAATAAAAGTAATGTATTTAAGACGGAATTTCTCACCCTGCACTGAGACCGAATAAATAATAGTACCTACATGATAGAGAGGTGACAATGAGACTAACCCCACCAGCGTAGCCACTAATGTTTTCCATTTATAATTTCACAATTTGCAGCTTCAGGCAAAAAAAGTATAAAATTTGGCTATTTCGATATGCCAACTTAGATAAAAACTATGACGAATGCGTAGATTCCCCCTAACATTATATTGTTCCGTTTCTATATTATTAGTTGGTACAATGGCTTGGTAAAAGCGGGGACAAAATCTAAATTTTTTTAGAATTTTAGCTTCACGGCTTAATCTACTTTAATTTCTATGGTAAAAGCGCATCGTGCCAAATATTATCAATTTTAATAACAAGTTGGTACTGTAACCTAACTTAAAGTTCAATATTCTGTGTTTTCTAAAAAAAAACCCACTATAACTTCAAGACATTATTATTGGTATATTATTTAATAACCTACCTAAGTACTTAAGTTTAGCTTTTAGCATGTTGAGATCATTGAAGTAAGCTATGTATTCTTTAATTCTAATTAGGCCAGCGTTGGCCATAGTGAAAAAGGTTTAATATTTTGGATTCCTACAAAATGGACGATACCCTGTTTGGACTAGTTTTCAACTTTTACATTATGTACATTTTATGAGACTAGGTTGATAATTTGATGTAATTCTAATTAATGAAAATGTTGTCGCTAGTACCACGAGGAAGAACCCACCACGAATTATGAATTTTTAACTTCTCTTTCGGTGTAACAAAGTATAATAATGAAAAGTGTTATTCACTGGGTTGAATGTGTATTGTTTAATTGCATTGAGTAATGTGTGCTGTGCATTGTTTAATTGCATTGTGTTATTGCATAATTTTGGTGATAGAATCTGCCATATTGATATTTATTACCAATTTTGTACCCAGTTTTATAATTTTGCGTCCAGGCTTTATGATTGTGATTATTTAATTTGGTAATTAGTGATTTGGAATCTATTTATGAGAATATTATTTTATAAATCAATCTAACTTATTTAAAACCAATTTACACCCATTACGACTGACCGAAACACACAAAAACACTAAATATAAAAATAATGTTGTACAGCTTCATATTATGGCTAAAAATAAATTCATTCTAGTGAAATAATTCTAGAAAACTCTATTTAAATTAAAAAAAGGGATTTAAAAAAAAGCATTGGAATCCCCACCATTAGAGATTTGTTTAGTAGGGATAACTGGAATATATCGTAACGTAACTACTATGTTTGATTATTTATCTATTTCTACTCTAGATTTTTTTTATATTTTTCGTGTTTTTCGTTACTTACCTACCTACTTCTTTTTACTAAGCCTACTACTTTTTTGGATGACATTTTTGTAAACTTTTGTTGATTTTTTTTAGTTTTAGTTCACATTTTGTGTTTAAGCAATTAATAAATAGTAAATATTCATGAACATTTCACACAACGACTTATAGTTCCAAACTAAGTAAAGCTTGTACAATGAAAACATAGATTGATGATAGAATAATATACCTACTTACATTATGTTTAATTTCAGTATTTACATATACCTAGAGCTTATTTTATTCAATAAAGTTACCGCTATTTATTATAAAACCAAGAATAACATTTTTTTTTAACATTTTCGTAGTGCCTATACCTAAGTTTTTTTAATTTTTTTTGGGATTTTTGTTTATTTTATGACACGTTGTTATTTACGTTTTAACTAATATAACACTAAATAATCTACCAATTAGGAATAACTTTTTTTGGCTTTTTCTTGTACCTATTTTTTTCCTTTTTTTGTGATTTTTGTATTTTTTATAAAACCTATAACAAAGAATATTTACAGTAGCTTAATTAAATATTAATACATAGATAAATTCAAATTAAGGATAGTTAATTAATTGCTACAGACCAACATTGAACTATGCTACTTATGTTTTTTTTTGTTTTGCTTTTATATTTTTTTTTACTTTTAATTTTTTTTATTTATTTAAATATTAGTTAATCTTTACTATTTACAAGCTTATTATTAATACCTATAATATAAGGTCCTTGTATTGTAACACCTACATACAAGGCCATACAGTCTATTATATTTTAAATTAATACCTATATCTTATTCATCTTAAGAATAATTATATTTATTATTGTCTTAATATATAACAAGCTGTCTTGCCTTCCACGGTATGGGTTCGATTCCCATCAAGACACTACTTATGTTTGTTCTGTATCTGGGTGTAACTATGTATATTATTTACAAAAAATGTCGGTATATGTACCCTATCAGCAATCTGATTCCCATAGTACAAGCTTTGCTTAGTTTGGGACTAGATGGCGTTGTGTGAAATATCTATGAGTATTAATTATTTATTATTAAAGTTACAGCAGATATAGTTTGCCTAAAGTAGATAAATTATTGTAAATACGTGGTAACTTATTTAACCTTACTAATAACACTAAATAATCTAACCGTTAAGAATAATATTTTTTTTTAATTTTTTTGTTTATTGTTTTTTTGTGATTTTTTTATAAGATTTTTTTAATTTAATAATACACCTTTTAATAGATTAAGGGCCTTATTCATTACCTCCTGTCATGACGGACGGTTTTTACGTTGGCTTTAAGAGTTAATATGAGAACAAACTGGGATCTCTCGTGGTGGGTTAAGAGGAGAGAAGTAAAAAAAACATAATTCATATGGGTTTGCTACATAGCAGTATGTTGATTATAAGTTTATGTCACAGTGGATATGCTGAAGAAGCAAGTAATAAATGAAAAACGCACAATCAAGTTATTTTCTCCAAACACTGAAGTGTTTAGCTATACGGATAACTTCTAAAAACTAGTAAAAGTAGCTACCTATGAGTATGAACAATTTTTTCTATGAAACTAACAATATCAATATTGACTATGGAACCAACAATATCAATATTGACTATAGAACCAACAATATCAATATTGACTATGGATCCAACAATATCAAATTGACTATGGATTCAACAATATCAATATTGACTATGGATGCAACAATATCAAATTGACTATGGATCCAACAATATCAATATTGACTATGGATCCAACAATATCAATATTAACTATGGATCCATCAATATCAAATTAACTATGGATCAATCAATATCACATTGTCTATGGATTCAACAATATCAATATTGACTATGGATCCAACAATATCAATATTGACTAAAGATCCAACAATATAAAATTGACTATGGATCAATCAATATCAAATTGACTATGGATTCAACAATATCAAATGGACTATGGATCCAACAATATCAATATTGACTATGGATCCAACAATATCAAATTGACTATGGATTCAACAATATCAATATTGACTAGGGATCCAACAATATCAATATTGACTCTATTTGTAAGAAAATCAGCGCTTATATTTTAGAATGTAATACATGTGTTATTATTTAAGGTCTCCATTGTAGCGCCACCCTGTTTATTTTAATTTATATGGCAATAGTGGAGAATAAATCTATTTTCTAATATGACTTATATCTAATTTAAATATTAAATATTGTTTACTATTTACAATGTAAGCGTATTTTGCAATGTATTGGTAACTCCACCAACATTTTTGTAGATATACAAAAATGCAGTTTTTGCTATTATAAAACCTATCTACTACTGATACACCTATTTTCTACTTTGGTAAGTAGAATGACTACATCTTAAATTATTAAAGCGATATGTTTTTTTCTATTCGGAATATTTTACTATAGGTATTATTATCATTAATGACTTATAATAGGTCATAATGTTCGTATGTTTTTAGTTGTGGTTGTGTTAGGTAACTTATTGGCAAAGGTATCCATTAAAACAAAATAAGGATAGTTTAATTTTAAAACAATACAATCAACCAATTGTCTAGGTATTTGACAGTAAGTGATTGCGATCAGTCAGCAATAATGTTCTGTTGCATTACATCCATAGAAACGTAAGATCGTTTAAGGCTCTCACAGACACCGAAAAATAATTGAAAAAGTGAACTATCTGTGCCAGAGTGATGTTTGAGATTTATTTTGAAACTGATAAACAAAAAAAAATATTTTTTGGTTTTTTATTTTTGTATTTTTTTTGGTACTTTTAAGTATTTTATTTTTATATAAGCCACTGCTCGTCTAGTTATGTAACATATTTAAACTAGCTATAATAAACTTTACTTAATAATTAAATACTAGCTAGATACCTACTAAATAGAATACATACTATCTACATAATACTTAACCTTGTTTTTTTTTTAATTTTTGTATTTTGTAATTTTTTATTTATTTTTGTATTTTTGTAATTTTTTTTTATTTTTGTTTTATACAAGCATAGTTATAGGAATTACTCTGTAACCGTGTCGTCTGTAAGTAGTTTACATGTTTTTTAGCTCTTAGAACATTTCGCAAAATAGAATAGAATGTACCTTCGTATAGTAGCCACAACGGATCTTTGTCTGTCTGAAGTAGCTTTTGGGTCGAATTGGAGGAAAGCGATTTTTTCCGCATCTGTACAGGCGCAATCATTTTTCTATCGTGTTTTTGGATTAGAGCGAATCTTGAAAATGTAATGAATTTTCTGTACCTATTTTTATTTTTGGTATATTACTTGTATTTATAGATTGGTTATCTATAAATACAGGTCATAAAAAGCCACAAACAGCTTGCGATTTTCACAGTAAACGCATACAGACGGATGTTTCAAAAATAATCATATCTATTTGATAGGTTTACACGCACCGCATTGTAATCTCCTATTTTTTTCTATTTGAGCAATATCTTCAATTACATTTAAAGTGCCTGGTGCTTGATAAATACGCAATTTTGCTATATTGATTATATATAAAATGCTTAGCAGATAATTTGCCAAATAATAAAAAAAATACTTTTTTGTTTTTATTTACATCAAATTTGAAAGCTTGAAAATCTAAATAATGCATAGGATTTAAGCCTAATTTTAAAAATCTCTAGCTGCAGAAAATTTAAAAGAATCTAAATCTAGTGTTTACTATTGTATTTACATAACTAATTATGCAGGTACGTTAGACTCGTTAAAACTATTATACACACACTCTCGTGACATGCACAACATTCCCGTTCGATCAACAGACTGCGACTCTACGTTTCATCACGCGACGCAATACCTACGAAGTCAATACATGTACTTTTTAAATAAAGTCCATACACTAATCTAACCATCAATTAAAGCAATATTCCCTTTTATTCTATATATTAAATATTAAATTACCAGTTGCCACTAAGGTCTTTAAATTATTATTAATTAGCTTAAAATTGAAAGAAAAAATTAATCGATTTAAAATAGTCTCACTAATACGCCCTAACTTCTGTGATTGTAAGGTTTGCAATATAAAAAAAGTTAAGTAAATTATAGAAATAAATATATAGAGATGATGATGAAGTAAATGATCATACGAAACAGAATAAGTAATAAAAACAATTTAAATAAATTTTTATTGCAATTAAAAAAAAATATTGTCAGTAACAATACTGTCTATTATAAAATAATAAAAATTGACGAAAAACTAGACAGAATAAACAAGATTTGTAAATCTTGTTTATCCGCTTGCGTTTCAGTAATTCTACGAATCAGGTAGGTACTGTTAAACAGGTTGGATTTTCTAAATTCTACATATTTATATTAATAGGTAATTTTATAGTCTGGTGACTTGTTTCCTAGTGCCTAGTATCGACATCATTGACTAGTTAGAAGATAACAGTTACGTCTCTTCTTCTTTCTATTCTTAAATAATACTTGCTATATCAAGCGCCTTTAAAGAAACTACCTATCCTACTTATACGACATGAATTGTGATTATGCATCTACGTCTTAAAATAAAAAAAATGGCTACCACATAGGCTGGAGAAATGCCCCACCTTCGCATTACTCGGTGTAGCTCGACCCTAAATCAAATACTAATTAATTCTAAGAAATATAACACAAACGAAATAAAAGAGCTACTCCCCCAGAGACATAAATTTTTAAACTTATTTAATTTTTTTTCGACATTTCGCCGCCTATATTTCCTACTAAATCGTAAAGATATTAGGGAACATTCAATATAAAACCGCTAGCAAAAAAAAATTTCGACGTGTTGTGGCTGTGTAATTTAAAAATCTTGAATTTATGAATGCCACAGACGATGGCGTAAAGTTCTACTTGAACTTCGTCTAGTGTTGTTTGTCCATACTATTGACGCGCAAGAAGAAGAATGAAAAAATCTATGGCAACTCTAAAACGGATGTAGGTTATTTGGCCTAAGATCGTTTTGTTCCCCAAAAATGAACAACACCGCTGTGATTTTATATGTAAGTAATACCTACTTTTCTATTTTAGCTATGTGATTTTTTTTTATGAAGGATAGCTAGTCTATTTGCTGCCAGTACACCTGATGAAAAGTGTAACCGCAGGTTAAGGTGAAACACGCTTGACTAATAATTATTAGTTACTAGATTATAATCCACATCTTTACTTTTTTCTTAAAAAAAAACCCTGTTGCTCCGGAAATACTGACGACGGTAAAGAGTCAACTTACAGGCTATAATATAGATTATTTAATTGAATTATATATTATTATAAATTATTTCTTAGACCGGTTGTTTTTCACGATTATCCTACTGATAATATAAACGCGAAAGTATAGATGTATGGATGTTTGTTACTCTTTCACGCAAAAACTACTGGTCCTATTTGGATGAAACTTGGAATACAAATAGTTCGTAGCCTGGATTAACACATAGGTTACTATCTATCAACAGGATAAAACGGGACGTGAACGAAGTTGCGGTCGGAAGCTAGTGATTAATAAAAAGTACGATTATTGTCATAGAGAAACACGATAAAAAGAATTCTGGGCTCAAGATTCCTTTCATCGTTTTTACCTTGTAATAGAAAAAAGTCATTTTGTATACAGATTAAATTACCTACATTCATAATAATAGTTTACTTACAATTTTTTAATTTTAAAATTACTGAACGCGCGGTTTGTTTGAAAGTTATTTCTAATAAGTAACTAATAATTTTAATTGGTTTTTGCTGTAGCATTAAAAAAGCGCAAAAATTTAGTATTTTAAATGTAAAAAAACCCAGGTGCTTACCAAAATTAATGTTTCAAATCTTGCTACTAATGTTTAAGCTCATTCAGGTATTTTATAGCACATTAATATCAGTATAGTTAAAGAATTCGGTTTTCTATTTGTTTCCATCATTCTAGTTACATCATTTAATAATAGATATGACTCGTAATATCTGTGCTACGCAATTACTACGCAATGTATATTGTAGGTATACTAATAATGTTAATTTTAAGGTGTTTTATGCTTCTTGTACACTACCTAAATATAATTAAAGCTCCCTCCATACTAGCCTATCATTTATAGCAGCGCATCAAGTAACCAAATGAAACACCCGCCGAGCCAGTTTTATGGTTCTGCCGAAGACGCGAACAAATTATGGTAAAAAAACACCTTTGAAGGCGCACAGCTTTACAACAAACTACCCGCGGATATAAAAAGTGTAAGCTCATTCAATTCATTTAAAGCTAAACTACTGCAGTACGTAATTGAACATTACTTTTAGAATAATATGCAAATATAATTTACGATACTTACCTATCTGCCTAGTCTTAGTTAGAACAAAATTATAAAATTATAATTATGTTAATACCTACCTACCTGGTACCTTACCCACCTACCTAGAATGAATTGAATTGGTGCTATTCATAACCTTATCACTAAAGCTACATACCTACTAAATCTACTCGAACGAAGAATACCTAGCTATACATACCTAATTTTATACTTATAAGATCTTTTCTTATGTAAGTGGCATATTATGTCTTTTTTGAGAATAAATGTCTATAAACCTAAACCTATATACCGTGTTACTTTAACAACTGCATAAATAATGTTTATGTGCTACGCAGGTTGTACGTATGTGTTTTAAATGTGCTATGTATGTGCTACGAATGTGTTATAAATGTGTTACGTATGTGCTACGAATGTGTTATAAATGTGCTATGTATGTGCTACGAATGTGTTATAAATGTGCTATGTATGTGCTACGAATGTGTTATAAATGTGCTATGTATGTGCTACGAATGTGTTATAAGTGTGCTATGTATGTGCTACGAATGTGTTATAAATGCAATGTGCTATGAATGTGTAATAAATGTGCTATGTATGTGCTACGAATGTGTTATAAATGTGCTACGAATGTGCTACGTATTTGCTACGCTTATGTTTTAGCTACTAAATAGAATGTTTGTACATCAAGTTTTTATTATAGTAAGTATGTAAACATTTTAATTTCGGTTTACTAAACCAGTTTTGAGGCAAGATACTGTGTTTGCGATTACTTAGGTATCATATTTAACATTTAGCTAAGTATTGTCGATTAGTAGGTATGATTTGATAAAGAATCATCTATCTATCTTGAAGACTTTACTAATTTATTTTATGTTACAGCGCATATGAGCACCAGGTTCTCATATTTTTATACCTAGATAAATCTGCCAAGTTTTAAAAGTGCGATATAATTGTCTATTGAACTACCTATATTTTCAAATAATAAGAAAAAAAAAATAGCCTTTTTTTATCCAGGTAATTGCGTCGGATCGAAAAAAATTATGCGGGTACTCGATAGTAAATAAGACTTTAGCGATTAAACTTTTGCGATACAGAAAACTGAATATTTAGATCTTTTTTGAATATAGCTAAATTAATAATTTCGTGTCCATAAGTTTTTTTATTATTATTACAGTTTTAACATTTTGTAAGTACATAAAATGTTTGACTGCAATCTCACCTGATGCTAAGTGATGATGTGGTTAACAGTGTAACACATTTGCCTAGAAGAAACCTATTTACTCTCCTCTTGAAAACATTTAAATTGTAAGTGTTCGGAAACACAGTCACCGTATTCACAATATTTACAAAATATGCTTGTTCCACAACTTTTCATAACAAAATCATAGTTTTTGTGTTGTTCCTATTAAATAAATCAATACAATAATAAACAGTTTTGGCTGTCGGCGATGATAATGATGATCGATTAGTACATTGTTTTTTTTAAACTAGACTTACCATATCGACAGCTGATGATTCTTCTTTAGAAATAACTTCTGTCGGTTAGATCGCTCGGTCTATCCGGAGCACCTATCAACTGTTTATCTAATTCCGATACTATCAAAATCTGACGAATTGCAATCAAAATCTGACAAATTACTGGGTAATGGGTGCTTCTGTGTTTCGGTGCTTCGGTGCTTCAGTGCTTCAGTGCTTCGGTGCTTCGTGGGATCCGCTTTCCTCTTTCTAGCTCTCCTCTCTTTTTTCCCTTTTCTTCATACTGTGCCCTGCCAAAATATTATTTTGCATTAATATAATTATACATAACGGTCACATAGACACTTGCGCATTATAGTCTAGTCTATAAACGAGTTGTAGAGTGCGTAAGCAGGAACCTAAGCGATTCTTTCGGTAACTTATTTGAGGGTGCTTAGAAAATGAATATATTTAATGTCCTGATGTCCATGAGCTTAGCCGAAGCAGAGAAGTAGAAAATAATTTTTTTTTCAAGTTTCTGAAGGGGTAGGTTCTAGCTCACGCACTCTACACCCTTTATTCAGCCATTTGTTGACTGGAAGAATTATGTCGCTGTTGTTCGCATTAGTACATTTTAGCAGTATTGCATCAAGCGCACGCTCTGGTGCAGGATTCTATGAGAGTGCCACTTATAGAGTAAATATTGTATTATAAGTATGCATTATTATTATAAGTATATATTTAAAAAAAAAAGTATACAAGTATTCTATCAGCCGCCGTCTAGTTCCTATATTACAAGCTTTGCTTAGTTTGGGCGCTGTGTGAAATGTCCATGAATATTTATTTAAGTATAGGTATATGTCAGTAATTAAAATATAAACAAACATGAATAGGTATCAAGGTAGCAAAACATAGGTATAAGTCCTGGGTGGGAATCGAACCCACAATAGCGCAAAGGATAGATCTAGTGCAGCTTAACAATAAGACGGTTTAATATTATAAAAAATTATAAATCGCTTATCTGTTATTTACACGGTAGGTTGGCACTGCAACAACGCAGGTACTATTGAAAATGAGCAAGTAAATCGCACTGCGACTGCGCACTTGAAGTTTGACTGTACTAAAATCTTTGAGATCTAGGGCGACTTGCACCAGAATCGCTAAACGCGTTTAACTATTAAATAGTATTTAGCGAGTTGTCAAGTCATATAAATACGTCAGATTTAAATATATTTAGCTGTTAAACACGTTTACCGATTCTGGTGCAAGCCGCCCCTAATGTTTAGCTAAATTCTTCTATAGATTATTGGTGACATGTGAGTGATTACTTACTTATTGTGGGTGAGTCTGTTGCACCCGTTGTAGAACTTTTGGGTGCCCGTTCACTTGCGCCAACTGTCACAAAAACATAAATCTTTATAGCACATTCTACAAAGTATTCATAATAAAATTGATAGAACATTTTTACAAATTATAATTTCATTTTAGGAATAATCTTATAATTTGCATTTTTTGCAGTTTTTTTCGTCATACTTTACTGACGTTATTTATAAATATCTTTTATTCAACACACTTAGCGAACATTTTTTTTTTAATTTTAAAAGACGTGATATTGACCTTTGACAGTTTTATTAAGCACAACAGGGGTGTGTCAATCAAAATTGAACTGCAAAGTTTTAAATCATGGTCAGTTCATACTAACTCATAGTTATTCTGTGACTAAATAGTGACATTACGACGTCATTTGATGTGTTTTCGCGCATATTTTGCTGTCAAGTGTCTACAAAGAATGATCACGTGGTACAAAATTATACCACGTGACCTGAAGAAATTACACTGGGCAGTGAAATATAACTTGACAGCAAAAGATTGGCATACGGGGGCAGAAATAATTATGTTTACCTGTTTCTGTTGCCGTTGCGGACGTTGCGGTAGAAGTTGTAATAAAGCATTTCCGAGAAGCAACCGCCATCAAAAGTGAAGTAAGATTTACAAACTGTACTTCCCACTGTAAGACGTGGTTCTTGAATTTGTGCGTAGCTCTTGAATCCTATTCAGTGATGATTCATCTTAAAAAGCGAGTCATGTTTTGCAATCAGCATCATTGGATGCTCTTCCAAAAATAAAGAGTTCAACTCATGTCTTGCATTCAGTGAAAAGCATTTGTGGTTCTTCTTGAAAAGAGTTCTCGTCATGCTATATCCAGAGTTACTGGTAGCTCATTTCTGAGCCTAATCTTTTGTCTTGCATTCAGTATAACTGGTGGTTCTTTAAGCTGAGCACGTTTCATAAATAAACACTGCTGGTTTAAGAGCTTAGCTCTTGTTTTGCATTTAATATCACTGGTGTTTCTTCTTACTTAGGTAAGAACACCTTCGCATTGTGTTGATGTCGCTGCTGGTCGGGGACTGCTTATTCAGTATATTCGCAGCAGACCATCATATCTGATGGCCGTTCCACTATCCGCCACATGTGGACCCCGTTGGTAGCTTGCAGCTCAGCCCCAACCCAATAACCCAACCCGATGTCGTCCCCAGCTACCAAAGATATTGCCACTGTGACGCCCTAACCACACTACCGCCGCGATATCATAACAGCGGACCCGCTATAAATTCGCCATGTCTTGTCCGTATTATATGAGAAGCCGAACACTAGCGTGACTGCCTGTTCTAACGTATAGATTTGACTATAATTCTATCTCTTTCCCCGCGCGGATTCGGCGATCTGCTCCGTCGCCCCGGTCACACCTCCGCGCTCCGGCCGCCATTTAGTAGCGGAGCCGCGTTAACTTCAAACGTGTTGAACGTAACGTTCCGCTCCCACGATACCGCTAACACAACTACACTTGATCGCGGCGGAATGAATTTCGCGGACTTGCTACTCCAATAACGCGCGGAGATGTGCTACGGGCGTTATTGTTGTATTAATATCTGATTATATATGTTGGGGTTAAGCTCCTTAATCCAGTAGGACTTTTATTTTATAACATTGTTACTTTTTTCTTCTTTTATTGTTTATTTGTTTTTTTTTTTTATTGTATGTTGTCTTTTTCTTGTGGTATGTCTGTTAAATATGAATTCTTATTCTTAGGACGACATGACAATGATCTTATATTTTCTTTTTCTTCTCTTTCCTTTTTCCTTTATCTTTTCTCCGTCATAGGCAACGTAAGATTTTTTCCTCTAGTTTTTCATGTGTATTATTTATGATCGATATAATAAAAATGTGTAGGTATGTACAATATGTGGTATATGAATGCAGACTGAGAAACATCCTTGTCCTTGGATTTTCCTTTATCTTTCATAAATATTATCGCTTCTAGGTTTTTTTATATCTAATACATATATTCTTCTAATTAATTATTATTCTTATTTACATACGTTGTTTATCAACGGTTAAAATACTACTTGTCGTGTTTTCTTCTTAATATATAGATTTCTGAAAATATCCTTATGGTATATAGTTTTTCCAACAATTAATAATCTTAATATATATAAGATAAATCCATATCGTAATCTTACTTATTCCGTAGGTATCTGTCTATTTTTATCTGTACACCAACGAGTTATATTAATTGTTATTTTCTATGTGATTAATATAATTTTCATTATATTGAACTTGCTCTTCACATCATTGTTTAATTCTGATGGTATATTGACTTCAGTACTTACTTATCACTTCAAAATCAAAAATTGTCATTAAAAATTCCATTTTTATGTCAGGTTTAACTCAATGTATCAATATAAATCGTAGACAAGATTCGTCTAATTATAATCCATCTAAAAATAAAAATTCTGTGAGTATATTTTATTTAAAGTATAGTCATAATGATTAAAACATAATAATATCATGGACCAAAAAAATAAATATTATTAATCGATGTAATATGATTAATCTTGTATTATTAATCGATGATAATATTATAAAAACTACAGTGAGTTACATAATGTCCCTATAAGCCGAAAAGGGGCTTATTCAGACCAAATACGTGAATAAATTAGCATATTATGCAAAAGTTGAATACATATTTGAAATTTCTATGTTTCTTTTTATCTTAGAAATTTGCGACAACCCTAAGTGTTTGTTTACTTTGCTTAGGTGTCCATCCAACCTATTAGTACACTCTCCCACGTCGCACCCACACTTAGATACTTAAACGCGTGTGCAATGCTATTTTTAAGGATAGTTTTAGACGCTTTTCATGAACTTAGAAACATTTAAAATCGTAGAACAAACGTTGTTCGCCATGACGAAATGACGTATAGAATACCCCCTTTCGGGCTTTAGGGACATTATGTAACACGCTAAATAGTTTTAGGAAAATTGCTACAAAAATAAATCGTACCGAGTTGGTTCTTGATGTCCCATACTTTGCAGAGGCAAGCTGTAATAAAAACGAACTGATTTTTTTCTACTAATAATGTTTTCAGATTTTATTGCAAAATCATGCTATCAATTCGATACGTCAAGTTTTACCAAATATTAAATTAAATATGTTTGATTTATTTTTGAAACCATCGCGTGATCTCGGTTTACTTTTTTTTTTTTTTTTATTAGCCTATTCTGTCCCACTGCTGGGCAAAGGCCTCCCCCTCATCCTTCCACTCGTCACGGTCCCTCGCCAAACTAGGCCAGTCCCTGTTAAAAACATACTGTCCATAAGTAGGGGGGGGGGGGGGGGGGGTTTGGACCATAAATTTACATAAATTCGGTTTACTTAAAAAAGAAAAAAGTAGTGAAAAATAGTCTTACGTGGTTGTTCTGCGGTAAGTAGTTAAGAGAAGAAACGCTTGGCTGAAAAGAAAAACAATATCGATTCAAATACCTATTTAATTATTCTTTCAAAAAATAAATAAACAGGTAGAGAAAAATTCATACCCGGTTGTTTTCATATAAACCGTAGTTAGTATCACCGCCTGACTGAAAAAAAAAGATTTCACACGACTAACGGACAATAAATACTTTGCATAATCTTTGATTTAAATAAATCTCCGTAAAACTTAGGTACTTAGGTAAGTTTGAGTTTTATTGACTTCAAAAAATAGACTGGCATGTTTTTGTTATTATAATGTAACTGTTTGTTTTTTTTTTCTTACCGTGTGAGGTGTATTATTCGAAAAGTATCGAAGCGATTGTAATTCTGCATAATATTGATTTGACGCTGTCTGAAAAAAAAAAACAGAATTACAATTCGGGAAAAGTCTACAAAACTATTTATAAATGAAAATAATGTTTTGTTTCTTACCACTGCTGGGTAAACTTGTTCTTGCCCCTGAAAACAAAAATTATAGTTAAATAATAGTAAAAAAATCCGTAAAATAAAATCGGTGGGACATTATTGGAATACAAACACTAGTATTTTTTTTAAATAATGAATGAATGAATGAAAAACTCTTTCTTGTACACCTTACTAACTAATAAATAGAAGATTACAAAAGAAATTAATAACTAAAAATGTACAATGGGCAGTCTTATCACCCAATAGAAATAGATTTATTTACGTGAAGAGTGGTACATAATTATGAACTAAATTAAGTCAAAAACAAAATTAATTTAATGAGCTATGAATCCAAATTTCTTGCACCATGATATTTTGTAACAAAGAAAGTAGGTAGTGCTTAGAGTTCTTTTTTAGTACCTAATTTTCAAGATTCAGCGTATACGTACTGTTAAAATAAATACATATTGTTGGGTACATACGGGATACATAAATGAAGGATGGCATGAAGCACGTCGCGATCGTATCTTTGCAGATAACTGAAAATACATTATTATGTTTGATAGTTGTAAAATCTTAAGGCTGTATTAGACGGTTCATTTCTGCTTTCATTTTCGATGGTTCTTCAATGAAGCCTCGAAAGTGACACGTCTTAATTGGACGTTTCATCGTTCATTATCGATGCGCCTTTTTAGTGAGTCAATATCCACTTGACGCTTTCATCGGCATCTGTCTTTCATCGGTCACCCACCGTTCATCGAAAATGAACAATAAGTGAACGTGAAAACAGCGGCGCGCTCATATTTCGTCCAGCGATGCCAGATCTCCTGATTTATCGGGGGATCTATGTTACTTTTTGAGCGGTCTCATGTTATATTTGACTATCTGCCATTGGCAACACTGGAAAAATGCTTGACTTCGTATTCATTGCAAAAACTGCGTCTAAACAGTAAAATGCGTTCATTTCCGATGATTCTTCGAAGAAGCATCGGAAATGCATGAAATAAATGAGCCGTCTAATACTGCCTTTACGCACTCGCATTTTGATAACTTCGACGTACATTTTAACACTAATAAAAAGACTAAATAAACTGAAGTGTAAAGTGATTTTTTTAAGCCTGCTCTTTAAATTAATCAGTGTAATTGGAATTGAACAGTGCTAATTAATTTAAAAAAACAATTGAACTATGTCATAAACACTACAGAGCAAAAGCGTTTACCAAAGTATTTATTTATTTGTTAATTAGGTACTTACTGGTTGTGCGGTTGGAAGACTGTGGAGAGCATTCCCATGTGCCATCTACCATGACAAGAAAAACAAGTTTTATGGCACATACACTAAAAAAAGTCATATTCAAAGTTTTTTGTCGATTCTGAATAAAAAAAATCAAATAAAATTCTGGGGGTCTCTACTCATTTAAAAATTGTTTTAGCATAAGCGCGACATCTACAGTAAGTAGATGTAATTTCAAGAATATTTACCCGAGGGCTGGTGATTATCTGGGCCAGCGAATAAGCATTGCTATTCAGCGCGGCAATGCAGCCAGTGTCTTGGGCACGCTTCTGATTGGTACTGATTTGGATCAGTTGAGCTATCTATAAATCGTTTGCAACGGTGTATAGATAGCTCAACTGCTTCATGTGTATTTTATTTACTGCAAGCCCGTTTTATTACACTTCTTACAAGATATTATGGCACATCCCACTATTTTTTTATTTCTATTTGTGTACTTACCTACCCTATGGATCTACCGTCTTTGCAAATAAAGAGTCATTTATTTATTTAAATATAGAGTAAGTCATCAGAGATTCGGCTTGTGGATTTTTTTAAATCACAGTAAAATCAAATCAAACACCTATAAATTTATTTCGAACAACCAAAGATCCATGTTGTTAGTAAAAACTTAAATCTATGTTAGTAAGGTACTAGGTAGATACATGTAGGTCAACCTTAGTTTGACTCCGCAAGTCAAGTTTATGTATAAGCTTTAAACGTAGTTTTATCTTCAAAAACGTTTGCGTGTATTAAACTTTTTTATACACGTATTAATAAAAAGTGCAAACTAGTGCCACCTATAAAGAACACAAAACCAAAGTGTCTTCGCCTTAAGTAAATAGAGACAATAAGAAAAGTGCCAATGGACACATTCTTAGATTAGTTTATGTTAAAAATTTAGGTCAATGTAAAATTACTAATTAGCCTGCATTGTGGCTAGATCGTAATATAATTAGGGTATTAGTATTATTTATTAGTACATGTACACTAAATTAATAAAAAAAAAATACACGTATTAGTTTTGGTAGTATTTTCTATATTTAATTTGCTTACCTGTTGTGGCTGTGTTTGTGGTTGTTGGCTTAGCTGAAGTACCGGGTTAGCATACGGCAACTGTTTTAACAGTAAAACAAGGTTTCATGTCGCATCTACAAAGGTATGCCGTATAGTAAAACTCCTACAAAATGTTATGGCACATGCTAAAACACTGTAAGTCATCAGCGATTTGGTTTGTGACTTTTTTATATACAACTAGCAGTTACCCGCGACTTCGTACGCGTCTACAGTTTCCGTGTACATTATATTATCTGTGCGTGTACCGAGCGGATACTTCTTTGAGAAACTTGACATTACACCTCATTACACCGAACTCGTACTGAAATGTCAAACCTGACGTGACATGACATGACAATGAAATCCTCTTGCCAATTGGCGCTGCTAATCCTTTTCGTTCATTTTATCCTGTAGATCCTGTTAATTATTCGAGATAAAAAGTAGCCTATGTGTCAATCCAGATTGCTAACTATATATATATGCCTACTTTCATCTAAGTTGTTTCAGTAGTTTAGACGTGATTGAAACACAAACATCCAAACATCTAAACTTTCGCATTTATAATATTAGTAGGATAGGATGTGTTACATGCTGAGTTCGTCACCAATTTGTAAATGTATTGTTTGTGTATTATGTATTGTATGTTTCAGCGTGATTTTACAAATAAATGTTTCTTTCTTTCACATAATATCCCTATAAACCGAAAAAGGTCAAATTTCAAATCAAATATGTGAATAGATTGGTATGTGCAAAAGTTGATTTTTTTTGTTATTTAACAAGTAAAACTGCTATTATTTTCTATATTTAATTTGCTTACCTGAGGGGCGATTACGAGTTGACAATGTAAAAACCGGTGTGAAACGTCTGACGCCGAGCACACCGGTGTGCGCTGCTTGGTATGGAAACACTGAGCGGAAGCTAGATGAGACCAAGCTTCTCAAAAAATCCGCTCAATGTTTCCATACCAAGCAGCGCACACCGGTGTGCTCGGCGTCAGACGTTTCACACCGGTTTTTACATTGTCAACTCGTAATCGCCCCTCTGTTGTTGCTGTGTTTGTGGTTGTTGGCTTAGCTGAAGTGACGTGTTAGCGTGCGGCAACTGTCATAACAGTACAACAAGATTTCATGTCGCATCCTATAGGTACATCGGCGACCGCATTGTCACTTAACATCAGGTGAGATGGCGGTCAAACGCTTGCCTATAACTTATATAAAATTCTGCAAAATTCCATACACTACTATAACTTAAACAGGTTGAGTTGGAACTTCAAATAAATATGGTTTGTTTGTGCCTTTGGAACAGTATTACTACTTCTAACCCAAAAGAAGATTACTATTTACAATAATATTCAATTTCAATTAGCTTTTATTAACAATCAACTTACTTACTAGTTTTACTAAAACATAATGTAGGCATCGATACCTACCCAAAAAACAAAAACCTATTGATTGTTTTGCTTTTCAACATAAGCATACAATAATATTAACTTAATATTAATATAAGTCGTCGTGTGAATATTTATATATAATTAATTTATTATCCATGAATATTTATTTATTTATTTTATTTATAATTGTTTACCTGTGGTTGGTGCGACTGCGACAGCTGTAACAGTGCGTTCGCGTGGGGTAGCTGTCAAGTAAAGAAGATTTTATAGCACATACTAGAACATAATTTGCACCGACAATAAGGAGCTAGGGCATTGCTAAGCAAAACTTATAAAATATTACTAGCTATAATATATTTATTTTAAAATATTATGTAAAATGACTAAAGGTAAAAATTACAATAAAAACAAAATACTAAACAAAATCTTGCTTCTTAATTGTACCTAGTCATTGTGATCTTATGGTGTAGTATGTAGGTACAAGTACTTATGTAGATAAAACTAGCACGTGGTTTTGTTATAACCTATGTTTTTTGAGTCAAATAAACTTTTTTTAATTTTTTTTTTCTATTTCTGGGTGTTACTGTATTTACAAATTGTATAAGTGTGTATTTACAAAAAAAAAATATATAAGTATTCTGTTCATCATCTAGTTCCCATATTACAAACTTTGTTTAGTTTGGGACTAGAGGGCGTCGTGTGAAATGTCCATGAATATTTATTTATTTTTGTATAAATAATATGTATCTTACCTGATCGGGGTCAGCTAAGCTAGCATTTTCATATGACCCTGCTTCCGCTCGCGCACCCTGTGGGCAAAAGTTAGTTTTGCTATACAGGGTGTCCCGAAACTAGTATGTTAAGATGATTTCAACTATAAAATTTAATAGTTCTAGGCATTAAATACCTCATGTTTTTATTTCAAAATCCTTACAAAAAATGTTTTAATGTTTTAAGTTGAAATAAATATGAAGCTGACAACCCTAATGTATCAAGAAGCTTTCAGCGTAGCTAGATAGATAGGGCTACAATATACGCAATTTCCATTGGTGCTCTTTTTTCAGCATATTTTCTTTAGTGAAAATAATTCGGCAATGTATACTTGTTTTGGGTATTATACTAGGGGCGTCTTGCACCAGAATCACTAAACGTATTTAACAGCTAAATCGATTTAAATCTTACGTATTTGTATGACTTGACAACTCGCTAAATACTATTTATGAGTTAAACGCGTTTAGCGATTCTGGTGCAAGCCGCCCTAATTGTATTTTCAGTAACTATCTGTAAAAAGGAGTTAATTTAACCATTTTTTAAATCTTTGTTTAAACTTGGTTTTATAATACTTACGTAAAACGACATCCCAGCGCCAGAGGTTGGTTTACATTGCACTGACGCTCTGCGCCCGCGTATGGATTTAGCTCGCGTGGCCTTCTAAACAGTTTTTGAAAAATAGCTTAAAATAGATGGAATAAAAATGTGTGTAATGAAATGTTCCAAAATGTACAATTAGTTAAAATAGAGAGTGCTAAAATACGGTGTACTCCAGAAATCCCCACTACCCCAGATAATTTGTCGAAAATAAGTTGGCATTTTTTTTATATCTTTGTGTTTTAATAAAAGTAAGGTTTGCTGTATCTATGTACAATTTCAAAATAAAGGGTGTTTTAACACCCTGTATAAAAGATTTCCTTACTAACCCGTGGCTCTGGTTCCCGGAAAATATGTTGAGCCGGCTGCAAATAAACACAACGGGTACTTATTAGATCCTATTTAATTTATACATGGTGCTTCATAATAATACTTTTAACGAAACAAGAGATTTATCTCATAAATGACTGTTGAATGATTCAAGAAACTACTGATAAAGTTGGTGTTTTTTTTTATAAGTTTATCAGAAACGTTGTACGAGTTCTGACAACCCTATCGATTGGTATTTGGTTAGTAAACGTTGCGCAGTTACTGTTGAAACTTCTGAATTTAATGTACCGTAAGTATTTTTTTAAGAGATGGTCAGACGACATCAAACAAGCTACAGGCCCGCTGTGGTTAAGAACTGCTCGAGACTGACCACTTTGAAAGGAACTGGAGAAGGCCTATGTGTCAAAAGGACACGCAGGGGCCCGATCGCAATCTCAAAGTTGAACTGCAAAGTTTTAAATTATAGTCAGTTCATACTAACTCATAGTTATTCTGTGACTAAATAGTGACATTATGATGTCATTTGATTTCTTCTTCTTCTTGTTTTCGCGCATATTTTGCTGTCAAGTGTCTAAAAAGAATGATCACGTGGTACAAAATTGAACCACGTGATCATTCTTTTTAGACACTCCTTTGTATTACGTGACCTGAAGAAATTACACTGGGCAGTGAAATATAACTTGTCAGCAAAAGATTGGAATAGGGGGGCTGTTGGAAATAACCAACAGTAGCAAGGGTTCAGAAATCAGAAACATTTGTCTTGAAATTTATCAATAAACGTTGAACGAGACAACCCTACCGCTTAGTTTAGGTTGTGAAGCTTTTGAAAGATATAAAACAGAGTATAAAATGTAGAAAGTTTTTTTTAAACTCACTCAACTAATAGTGTATAAATACAGTGTATTAAGGTATGTTAGTGTCTCCTTACCACGTTTCCCATATTAGCATTACCTTTTTCTCCACACTACACAAAGGTTGGTTGGAAGAAAATGCTAAATAGCATTAAGCTCGCCTCTGTACCATTTTTATGTGCAATAAAGAATTATCTAATCTAAATGTATCTGTATGTTTGTCGGTTATTGAGTAGATGTAAGTAATGGAATACGCATATTGTGTGTTTGTGTGTGTTCAGTAACAAATAAATAAGTTTATCTATCTTATCTATCTATCTATCATATTTTTGGAAAACATACCCTGGGACGTAAAACTCGTCTGTTCTCATCAGCTGGTGGAGAGAGTGCCTGTGATTAGGAACGAAATGATAAATCTAAGATTGTTATGGCTGCGGCTGAGCATCAGCTTAAATACCAAACAAAATGACAGGCGTCACAGCTCAGTCGGTAACGGCTCTGCCTTCCGTGCTGTGGGTCGTGGGTTCGATCCCCACCAAGAACAAACATTTGTGTGTGGCAAAAACATAGATGTTTGTTCTATGTCTGGGTGTTACTATAAATAAATAAATAAATAAATATTCATGGACTTTACACACAACGCCCTCTAGTCCCAAACTAAGCAAAGCTTGTGATATGGGTACTAGATGGCTGATAGAATACTTATATACTTTTTTTTTTAACTATGTATTATAAGTATGTATTTACAACAAAAAAAAGTATTTAAGTATTCTATCAGCCATCTACTTCCCATATTACAAGCTTTGCTTAGTTTGGGACTAGAGGGCGTTGTGTGTAAAGTCCATGAATATTTATTTATAAAATATATGTACAGCAATATCAGTTGAACTATGAATTGGGAATTTTTGAGTAGTTATGATATAAAACTTTTACTAACCTGATGTATTTGCGGAGCTGGCGTCGGTGGAGGATTTGGTGCGGTTACTCGATTCTATTAAAATATATTTTTTAAGTTAGTACTGAACAACTCAACTGAAAACAATTTTTTTTTATTTTAGTTACAGTTGGAGGTGTGGCGCTTTTGGAAAGGATCACGTGATTATATTTTAAATGTTCTTATAACCAAGGTGCTATATATCTATTGTGTAGTCGCTAAAGAATAAAAAAGTCACACAATAAGGATTCCGTCACCCTATACAACGTGTTACACAATGTCCCTATAATACAATACAATACAAATAAAATTTATTGTCATCAAAAAGGTGTAGGTACATTAGGTGCGCACATTAAAAAAAAAAAGCCGAAAAGGGGCTTATTCAGACCAAACATGTGAATAGATTGGCATGGCAAAAGTTGAATAACAACATAATTTCTATTTTTCTTTTATCTTAGTTTGGGACAACCCTAACTGTTTATTTAACGCTTGTGCAATGCTATTTTTAAGGTAAGTTTAAGACGCTTTTCATGAATGTAAAATTTCGAAACATTTAAAGTCGTAGACTAACGTTGTACGCCATGACGTGTAGAATACCCCCCTTTCGGGATTATAGGGACATTATGTAACACCCTGTATATGGATCGGAATTCTAAAAACGTCGAATATCGTAACGAATTAGTCATTTATCTTTTAGGAATGTTATTGTTATTGGTTTGGTACATCCAGTTTTCAATTCTCTAGTGATTGAAGTGTCAACTAAGAAAAGATCCGAGGTTTTTCACGTTGTTTTCCTTCATGTTTTGTGTTGCACGCTTCGTAGTACTCAAACTTCGAACCCATGACTTTAGGATCAGAAAGTAGGGTCACCACTAAACCATCAGATCATGATGAAATCTCGATTTCTTACTTGCTCATATTGTATTCTTTGTGGGAAGGTCGCCACTTGCGCGGGTTGTTGAGGGGTCACCGCTGGTGCAGGTTGTGGTAGGGTCACCATTTGTGCAAGTTGTGGAGGGGTCACCACTGGTGCGGGTTGTTCGCGCATCTCGACTACTGATTGACTTGGCTGGTTGTAAAAAGAATAGCCATGTGATATCATTCATTGTAATAACCATAATAGTTCGCTAGCTATGTAAGTAGAATAACTTGCATTGATTTTTAATTAGGTAATTAAATCTCATGTTTTATTTCGCTGAGCATTGGTACTATTGCCAGGCCTAGTATTAATTTTATTATTATATGTATGTATATATGTATACCTATACCTAAACATCTAAAGGTACAGAAGGTTTGCATTTGAACTACAAGCAAACTGATGACAGTAATTCCCAATTGTTTTTTTTAGGTTAGAATGACAAGACGAGCCGGCTATCTTGAACAATTGCATCATTTTGAAGGTACGCACGCAGTCATGTTTATCACTCTGAGACGTTTGTGTTATATCTCTAATAGGTATTGCAACGCGAGCGTCACTGCTTGACAGAATAAACTGGACAAGGCGCAAGTTTTATTTGCGCATGCTAGTGTTCCGAAAGATTCGCTTTATAACCAGCTCTCCACTTTACCAAATGTAATGTAATACCAAAACAAACCAATGTAACAAGAGCTCCCATTTGTAGAATTTTTAATGACGATACGGTTCAGGACAAGTAATAATTGTAGTTTTTATTTAATTTCTCGAATACAGATAACTTTTAGAAGTCGCCTATAGTTTTCCTTTCACGAGAACATTATGGTACAGGTTTTCTGAAAAAAAAAATCACCCCTTTTTGCCGGGTACTTTACGAGAAACCCGTCTGGAATGAAATATTTCTCACTAAATAATTATTTTCTTCAACAAAGTTTTTTTTAATAAAAAATCTAAATATGAGGTTCTTTTAGTTAAGTTTTCAGCTTACAATAGATACTCCACTCAATGGGGTATAAAAATATTTTTGTTTTCATATCCCGTTTGACCCCCTTAATAGTCTCTAATTTTCAGAATATTTTTTCCGCATGCAAACTCTCATATTGGGTTGTGATAAACTATTACTATTCCAAATTTCAACTCTCTAGCGTCTATGGTTTAGCTCACATACGGACAGACGGACACCGGAGTGAGGCCATAAGTGTTCCGTTATTCCAAAACTGGATCGGAACACTAAAAATGGTATCGACTATGCAGTCTGCTTGCAGTTCAGATGCAGCTTACATAAATCCAGACTAGTACTAACCATTTCCAAACTCCTTGCTTTAGCCATCTCTGATAAGAGTTTCGCTTTATTCAGTTCGCTGAACTCTTGTGCTTTCACATATATATCGTTGGCGATTTCTTTACCACCCTCGTTTCTCTCTCTGTTAGTTTCAATGGTAGTAGTTACCGCTAGCTCTAAGATCTGTGTCACGCTGTTTTTTAGATCTGAGATGTCAGTCGTTATGCAATTATGGAATTTATTATTACACGTCGTTAATTTTTCGTCGAATCTCTCCAAAGACTTTAAAAGTGTGAGCTGGGTACTTTCTAATTTGTCGAATCGCTTCACATATGTCATTGAGCTGATTATGTTACTCTTTTCTACTTCTTCTTTTATTACTTTTAATTGATGTAGATTTTCGGCGTGGTTTGTATCTATCAATTTTTTCAAAAAAGGGACCGCTGAGATCTTTCGTGGATTGTTGGAAAATGCGTCGTTTTCCCTCGGCACATACACCACGTCGTCATCGATTGTGGCACCTTGGTTTATTGACATTTGCTTTTCATTCTGATGTTTATTTTGCTGTTGATTATGTCGTTGATTCCTTTGTGGATTCTGCTGCAGGTTTGGCTGTGCATTCTGTTGTTGATCTTGACGTTTATTTAGGTTTTTATTTCTTTGTTTTTGAACTTTCATTGCTTCAAATCTATAAAAAAATGTAATATTTTTGACGTTAATTGTACCTACTAGTGCTACTGTATTGCTGCTTCGTTCTTCGACCTAACACGATGTTTATGAAGACCAATAATTGTTCTACAAAACCTACTTTAGTGCCAAGGTACAACTAGTTGCTGTTTTAAAATTTTTAATTTAAATTCAAATACCTAATGATAAGTTTCAGATTAAGAAGTGTTTAACTGAGATTAAAATAAAAGTTAAGAACTTCATGAAGAAGTTAAGAAGTGAAGGTGTGAAAAAATGAAGGCTCGAGAGAAGAACAAATAATGTCAGGGTTCAGATTAAGAAGTTTTAAACTGATATTATCAAAAATAGGCGATCGTTGGACTCGGCGTCAAATGAAATAAGAATAAATGAAGAACTTTATGAAGAAGTGAAGGCGTGAAGAAGTGAAGACTCGAAAAACAAATAATAACAAAGTTAAAGTGAAGATACGAAGTGGTAAAGGGGTAATAAACAACAACAAAAGTCGGAAATATAATTGCATAATTTATGTACTCACAAGTAACCTATACGGTATGGTAGGACATTATGCACCATTTTTTAATGATTTTAGTTGATAAAAATCTATAAAATACATAAGTTTGAGCGTTATTATCGCAAAAGTATAAAAAAATGGTATCGGGAAATACTTTTAAATTTGCTTATGAATTGCGTATATTTTATTAGATCTATTTTGTGAACGCGTCTGCATTCACCCTCTCGAAAAGGTGTAGACAAACATCGCATTATTACTCGCGAAATTCACCCCCCTAGCAAAATGAAACAGCTTTTACTCCCTCTTTCTTTCTCTCACAGAGGCAGTCGGCCTTCAGAAACCAAGGTGAAAGCACGTTCGATTTTACCAAAATAAATCGCGAATTTCTCCAACTTTTACTTAGAGTGGTTTTTAGTCCAAACGGCAAATGTTACAATTTTAAACATTTGGTTGGATTTGTGCGTCGGAGTGTTAATAAATGTGATTATTTCGTGGTTTTTGTATATTTCATCAGATAAGTCGTTAAAAAAATTAAGACTTAAATACCGCATGATCAAAAACATTATTTGTGTGTGTGTGTGTACATTTTATTAAATGATTTTTTAAGATTTTTGTGGACAATATATTTTTTAAATACGTGTTTATCACCTGCACAGCCTACAAGAATACATTTTGTAAAAATATTTTGTAAGAGTCTAAAAATATATTTGTTTTATGTTTTGTTAGTTAAAATATCTGCGAATTTTATGCGAAATCTGTCTTGCAATTTTTATATAGCGGCAAGTAAAAGGTTATTCTCGAAATTTTTATTGTTAAAATAAGTACATGTCCTGCAAAAAATCAAAATCACGATTCAGCCGTAGAAAAGTAAGAAAAATAAGTAACAACGCTGCGTAATACCTGTATAAAATACATTAAAAAAATTATAAGCTTGCACAACGAATTAAATTTAAATTGCTTTATATAATTAGCAAATAATAGAATATTATAATTAAAATATTGCGTTGTGCAAGTTTAACAAGTGAGCACTTACAATACGACAGGCAGCGAGACTATTATCTGTTCTATGGATTTGTTTGTTGACGTCTTGTCTTTATTTGATTGAGCCGCTTTTAGGCTGTTACTTTCTGTAGATTCCTCTCTCTCTGCTGTCTGGTCTGGTGAAGATCTGCCCTTTGTGCCTGGTAGTAGCTCTGGCTGGTTCTGGTCCATTAGTATCACTCCAGCATTTCGAGCTGGCCAAGACTCGCGGTGAAGTAACGTCCACGGCTTGTGGACCTGGTATTTATACCAGATGCAGCTGGGGATGGGGGTAAACCCTCACCAATGGGCGTACCCCGCATGCGCTTATTGCAGAGAATTTTGACCAATAGAGACGAGAGGCTGAATTTTTTTTTTCAGGTGAATTTAGGGTTCTGTATCTCAGAATGAAAAACGCTATCTTAACAGCCATTTTGTTTATTAAAGTACTCATATTGGCCAAAATCGTTTACTACGCAGATTTGATATACGGACATCATGTTTTTCTTTATCAATTTTTGGTGAAGGTACACTATAATGTTTAAACTATAAAATTTTGTTAGAAACATTTTGTTTTTTTGCGCGACTAATACCACATTTTTACAAAACTCTTCCAAGTAATAATTGAATTCTTTATGAACGTTTGCAAATCATTAAGTTATAACAAGAAATTGTGATCTTCTAAAAAAATCCTGTAAGATAAACTATTTATTTATAATTTATTTAAAATGGTTTGTTTCCAGGTTGTTGAATAGAACGCTTTGGGCCAAATGTTTTAAACTGCAATAATTATGCCTTAAGTCTCCAGAACTGCAGTTCAGAGCTGATGAAAATCCTCGGTACTAAAAAATGTGTGAACCGATTTCTACCAAACATACTTAGCTAAGAACCATCTGGGAACTATCAGCTTTTCAAGAATTTAAATCAGATCGTTACTTTAGGAGGCACGAGCCTGACGAGGTTACAACACCTTTCTTTTTTCAATTCGATTGTTAAAAAAAAGTTTTATTCCATGAAGGATTAATTAATTATTGACTTTTTTGTAAGTTTTTATGGTTACTGTATAGGTTAAAATTTAATACTTTTTGTGTTTTATCTTCTTTTATGTACTTCTCTGACGTATTTACTTCAAAAAACGTCACTTTTAAGTCTTACTACAAAAAAAAAAGAACGAAAAAAAAAGTATTTTATTTGCAACTGCATAGTATTTAGTGCTTACTTACAAAACTTGTTTTTTTACCTACCTACCTATTTTGACATTACTCTAAAAAAAGATAATTATGCGCTGTGTTTGGCGCAAACATGAAAGTGTTGAATTTCAATATAAGTGTACGGAACCCACAAAACGCGCTTTATATTCGCACTTGTCCTTAGTTACGCAAGTACCATAAGCTACAATGTTATTGTATATCTTAGTATGGAAACAGTTTCATCGAAATATTTATAGACTACCTACAATAAATTTTGATAGAACTGTTTGAAAGGATAAAATAATTTTATTTTTCAGATAATTGAGAAATAGATCTGTGGCGCTGCTGTAAAGAATATACGTTCATAAAGAAATAGGCCTAATGTTAAAGTAAAATAACAGCACAAAATAATTTAAACCCTTTATTAAGTAGATAAACTTAAAAAAATTAAAAATTGTAAACAATATAAAAATATTATAATTATGGCAAAATTGCCTAATAAACCACTAATACACCCTATAACGTGCTATAACTATGCTATATGAATATAAGAGTTGTAAAAATCTTTGAGCTCAAAAAATCTTGGGTATTTGTTGATTACAATATGACTCTTAAAAATATCTTTGAATTAGCAAACTGATTTTAAAATAATTGTAATAATATAATAATTGTAATTGTCGTCACTTAACATCAGGTGAGATTGCGGTCAAACGTTTGTCTATAATGTATAAAAAAAAATTGTAATATTATGACGGCTTTAATATTTTAAAAATGTTGCTATACATGTCCAGATTCGTATAATTTGGATAAGCGTATTAAAATCGATTCAGTAATTCGAAAGATATTGAATTTATAACTATAAATTGGAAGATTTAGTGTTAAACCTTATTTCAAGGAATGATAAACTTTATATCTTAGAATTTACTTAATTCTTATCAATTTATATCTTAGATTTAACTTTGTAATATTTACAACAATTCATATCTTAGATTTAACTTTGTTATTTTTATCAATTTATATATCTTAGATTTAACTTTGTAATATTTACAACCATTTATATCTTAGATTTAACTTTGTTATTTTTATCAATTTATATATCTTAGATTTAACTTTGTTATTTTTATCAATTTATATATCTTAGATTTAACTTTGTTATTTTTATATCTTAGATTTAACTTTGTTATTTTTTGCGACAATTTTATTAAGTATTTCGTGTGCTTCTTCGTAGTAAGGACTGAAGTGGGCCCGTACCTTGGGCCACCAAATTGCAATGTTTGAGTATTCATCTTTGGGTTCAAATCCAGCCATTCCTGAAAAAGGTAATTTTACAGAGTTGTCGAAAAATAGAAATTGATTGTAATGGACAAATTAGTTTATAATTTTGACAAAATGTTAGGGTGTGTGAACATCATATTTGATAAGTTCTAAGATCAGTTTTTTTTTTTAATTTTAATAATGGCGCTCATTTGTTACTACATTAGCTTAAATAATGTCGTTTGATATCAATTTTACGAATTGAATTTTAAATGTGGGAAATATAACGTAAACACTTTTTAAATAATATCATATGATTTAATATATAATTATTTAAATCCTAATATTATTTATTACTATGATTTAAATAATTGTCCCGCGGCAAATGTATTACAAAGTTATAGAATTAAAGTATACATATATGTTTATATATGTTTCCTTTAACACTATATCTATGTCTTCAATGTGTTCAAATACAACTCAAATTTAAGTATTTTGCACACTGCAACGACTAGACCAATTTGGATAAAACTAGGAATATACGGTCAATCTTTTAAAACTTATTTTAAAACAGTAACATATTTACATTATGGCTAAGAAAAAATAATCTAAAAATAATCTTATAAAAACTAAGATTAGATATTATGACATTATAAAAATTATTTTTATATGGCCAACAATACATAATTATTTTTTTACAAAATAGGCCGAAAGGATAGTCTGTGATTTGATACTTTTAAGCTACTTTTTATTCTGATACCACGCAAGTAATTCCACAGGCGAAAGCTAGTTATATTCTGCGAACTCAATTATTATACCTATCACAATATTGCGAAGCGAAATCTATGAAGCATATTCATACATTTCTAGGAAATGCCTTTGTGAGATGAAAATCCAGTTATAGGAAATTCAGTGGCTTTGCTTGCATGTGTGTGTGAGAGGACAGGAGATGTATATAATGGTAGATTAGATAGAGATAGACATACTTGGCTGTTCCAGCTCTGATGCAGCGAAGAGATCAGCTACAGTAGGCGTGTCTCCTGTGATAAAGTCACTCCTACCTAAAAAAAAGTATACAAAAAATTTATCAGAAATTTCCTTGATTGGATACAAAATAAATTCTGATAAATGTGAGAATACTCGGAAATATCACAGAATATAAATAATAGTACGAATTTCGCGCAAAGTTTCGGTTTGACGGCGGAACAGCAAAGTGTCGTTTGCCGTCGGAACTTTGCAGAGGCTATCATTATTAAAAACATCGAGTTTAACTATTTTTTTTTATTATAATTTGAATATTATGTGCTATTTGAACATGTATGAGATTTTTTAAAACGTTTCAGTTTTTAGTAAGATTTAAAATGATCGAATGATTGAATAACAAAATAAATATTTTCTCATTTATTTTCTAATCTTGCGAGTAATTAATTATTATCATTATACGTGCCTAAATTAACATTAACCACATTCACACAATTATTAACACAAGCAATTATTAACCCAGATTTATTTAAACAAGAAAAAATTGTGGAACTTTCGGTTTTGGTGCGAAATTAAACTAAAAACTATTTTTAATATTTTCTGCGTTTCCCGGGATTTATGAACATCGAAAAAAATAGTTTTTTCACATTCGTGAACCATTTTCTACGACTCAATGTTGTAAAAGCATTGCTTTATATGATCAACTTCGTAATTTGGCCGATAAACACGAAATTAAACCCAAGGATTTAATTTTATCAAACTGAATAAATAAATTAAAGTTTTTACAACCCTGACTCATAGAAGATGGTTCATGAATGCTACTAAACTATAGTTTCAATGATCATATTACCCAGAAAACGCTGAAAAAGTTAAAAACAACAACTTTTTTTTAATTTCGCGCCCTACAGATACCTATGAAAACTAAAAAATATCCCAGACACGCAAATTTTGCACACCACTCAGCCACAAAGTTAACAAAATTTGGTTTTAAATAGTGCACGCTAGTTATTTTTTATTATGTACGATTTGAGTTTGCTTAAAGTAGTTTTTAGTTGTAAAACAAACCAAGATGCAGTACAGAGACACTTATAAAGAAATTCTCGAAATGTAACCTCTTGAAATAGTAAAAACTTGTTAAAAATAACAATATGCGAATTAAAAAGAAACCCAACCAGTTTGTACCTAGATTTTAATTTAAAATTTAAAAAAAATACAAAAATACTTTTATGATTTATGCCTGGGATATAGTTAACTTTTTTGATTATTTTTTTTATTTCTATTGTTGAGTATTTTGTATAGACAAATATTTATTTGCTACCAAAACACAAAATACAGTTAGTAAATGACAGTAATAAAATAAGTACACTACAAGTTAATTTCACGAAAAATTAAAAAACGTCCGACCTTGAAAATCTCCTTATATTCTCTTTATCATTTATCATCATCAGACCTTGGCGTATGGACTTCAATTCATCAAATCTCAATACTTTGAGATGAACTAAATGTTTCAAACTACAATTACGCCTGAGATTCATCAAAACTTGTTTTCAGAGACGATGGATATCCTCATAACATGGAAATGGCTGCACCAATTTTCACCAAACATGTCTAAAAATCATCCCAAATCAATCACTTTACTTACAAAAAATCTGCGCTCAACTTGGAGCCCTACCTTCAGAGCTACGAGGGTAGAGACAAACAGACAGACTCACAACGCCGTCAATCTTATAACACCCTTTCCGTTTTTGAAATGAAATGCGTTTATTTTGCGTGAAGTAAAACTTCACAAAAGTAAGTTAGGTATACGTGGCGATTCTGTTGTTGCATTTTACTAAACTAATCTAATTTGACAGCGCTAAAATTATATCCGTCTGTGTCGTTTCAGTTTGTGAGAAAGAGACTGCATCAATTTTAGTGCTGTCAAATTAGGTTAGCTTAGAAAAATGCAACAACAGAATCGACACTAGTCTCACACACAGGTATATTTTCGGTTAAAAAAAGAGTAACAAGAAAAATTAAAAATAGTATGATAGTATTATCAGCAATTATCTCTGTTCTCTGTAATTTCACTTCTTGCCCGTTTCATCTGTCACTAAAACTACTTTATAAACTTAATTCTACATTGTTACATACCTAGCCACTTTGTTTCGAATATGTTGAGTGCTTCCCTCATGCGGTTTTCATACGACTTCACTTGTGAAGGGTTGGGAGCTCTACCTTCTAATATAGGGTTCATATACTGGAACAACACATACAAATATCTAAAAATATTTCGAATACCTATATGAAAATGAAATGAAAATAAAAAAAAAATATTTTGGCACAAAAAAAATTAGAGAATGCATACACAAAGAAAAATAAAATAAGAAAACACAGAATAGGTATAAGCAAGATACAAAGATATTATATAATACTAGCAGTTACCCGCGACTTCGTAAGCGTCTACAGTTTCCGTGTACATTAAACTATCTGTGCGTGTACCGAGCGGATACTTTGAGAAACTTGACATTACACCTCATTACACCGAACTCGTACTGGAATGTCAAACGCTAGTTGTTAGACCAAAGAGGTAGTACTACGCCCTGTCAAACTGACGTGACATGACATGACAATGAAATCCTCTTGCCAATTGGCGCTGCTAATCCTTTTCGTTCATTTTATTGTGTAGATCCTGTTAATTATTCGAGATAAAAAGTAGCCTATGTGTCAATCCAGGTTACGAACTATATATATATATTATATGCCAAGTTTCATCCAAGTTGGTTCAGTAGTTTAGACGTGATTGAAACACAAACATCTAAACATCTAAACTTTCGCATTTATAATATTAGTAGGATGTAGGTAGGTAGGTATATGTAGGACACAAACTTAAATAAAACAAAGCAAAAATAAACAAAAGCGGTCCTATGCCAGAAAAGCTTAGTCTCAGCTTGTTTGCTCCACAAAAGGCGGAGCAGCGCTGTTTTTCAGACTGAGCCAAAAAAGGGAGGAAGAGGTGACGTCATTACAAATTATTTTATACTTACAACTAGGTACATACTTAGGTAATAAGGAAACTTTTTCAATTCAATTCAATTCAAAAGCCTTTATTTAACAACTTAATACTAATATTCTTATTATATTATGACAACGGTAGTGTTGAGGTTGTTTCGCTTTTCAGCATAGGCCTCCCCCAGGCTCTTCCAAAGTTCGCGATCGCGAGCTTTCCTTCTCCAAAGTGCACCAGCTGCTTCTTTGAGGTCGTCCTCCCATCTATTTCCCAATAAGGAAACTTAGGTAATAACAAATAATAATAATATAATCACTACTCACATTACCTATACTCATAAAATTAATAAATTATTGTTCAGTCAGTCAGTCGTCAGTCTGTCGCAATCATGAAAATAAAATATATAGATATACTCTGTGACTATGCTACACCTACCTATACTCATAAAATTAATAAATTATATTGTTCAGTCAGTCAGTCGTCAGTCTGTCGCAATCATGAAAATAAAATATATAGATATACTCTGTGGCTATGCTACAATATGCTACAAATGTGCTACTTACATCCTACAAATGTGCTACAAACATGCTGCGAGTGTGCTACGGCTGTCCTACATACGCTACGGATTTGCTACGAATGTGCTACGGATGAGCTACGAATGTGCTACGTGTACGCTACGGACGGGCTACGAAGTCTACGAATGTTCTATGTACATGCTACGAGCACATTCGTATCTACATAGAACGAAATGGTACCTACCGAATACCGATGTGCTACGCGTGTTTTACGTATACATTATGTATCCGCTTCCGCCCGCGACTTCGTACGCGTCTCGTTCGTCGTGTTAATTTTCCGGGATTAAAAGTAGCCTGTGTGTTAATATAGGTTACAAACTATGTATATTCCAAGTTTCATCCAAATCGGACCAGCAGTTGCAGCGTGATTGAACAAACATCCAAAGACCTAAACATCACTTTAACATCCTACTAATCCTACTAATCCTACTATCCTAATAATATTATAAATGCGAAAGTTTAGATGTTTGGATGTTTGTGTTTCAATCACGTCTAAACTACTGAACCAACTTGGATAAAACTTGGCATATATATAGTTCGTAACCTGGATTGACGCATAGGTTACTTTTTATCCCGAATAATTAACAGGATCTACAGGATAAAATGAACGAAAAGGATTAGCAGCGCCAATTGGCAAGAGGATTTCATTGTCATGTCATGTCACGTCAGTTTGACAGGGCGTAGTACTACCTCTTTGGTCTAACAACTAGCGTTTGACATTCCAGTAGGTACGAGTTCGGTGTAATGAGGTGTAATGTCAAGTTTCTCAAAGTATCCGCTCGGTACACGCACAGATAATATAATGTACCTACACGGAAACTGTAGACGCGTACGAAGTCGCGGGTAACTACTAGTTTATAATATCAGTAGGATAGGATAAGCTACGTATGAGCTGCGCCTCCTCGGATAAATAGCTACTTTTACAATATTTTTTTAAAATAATGACCTTTGCTGTGAAATAACGCATGCGAGTTTTATAAACAAAAAACAGAACCAGGTTCTTAGTTCTAAATCACGAGTTCCGCTACCGGACGCTAGATAGCGCGCAAAATTGTAGTATCACCAGGTTTAGCTACTAAACGCTAGATGGCGCGCTTCGCAAAAAAAAAAAAAAACAATATAACAATAATATTACTATTCTGTGGCATTAGCAATGCACACGATATGAGATACCTAGTTTAGTTTTGCACCCGGCTTCACTCGTGGTACACTACCTCCATATTTTTTTCGCTCTTAGTAGTTTTACCCATTATGATGTAAATAACTAACAACAACTCTATCTTCAATGTTCTATCAATAAACTAGATAAACTTGTAAAAAACTTACCGCAACCCTAAAGTACATGGACAAGTGCAGTCGGAAACCAATGTGATGCCATTCCAGAAACTCATCAACCCTCGCTTGCTTCTTGGAGTCAGTTGGATACAGGCTTTCGGGGATGACACCCTCACGAGCTAGATATTTGATAATGGCCACACTGAAAAATAAAAACTACATTTTGACTCTGTACAGGCATTTAGTCACATAGAAAAAGTCTCAGGTATTACTGTCTATTATAGGTCATGGATTAAAAGTTGATCCTGATGCAGTACATTTTTATTGTTGATGTAAAGGTGCATTTGGTTGTACAGTCGGCTACACATCAACCTATCCACAGTTTGAACTATTATAATTTGAATGTTGTGAATCAGGGATCGCAATAGGTGTAGGCGCGTGGCGCGCAAGCAGCGAGTCTCACATGAAAACATATCATCCCTTTCGCATGATTCGCAACATTCAAATTACTATAGTTCAAAGTTTGAACCGTTGATAGGTTGATGTGTTGCCTATTGTACACATGGCTACACATCGATTAGACACCCAACTAACAATACAAATTGTTTACAAATTGTTGTAAACAATAACACTGTTTTTTATTTCACACAACGCCATCTAGTTCCAAACATAGTAAAGCTAAGGGACACTTTGGTACCTAATTTTGGATAATTGGATTACCTTTCAGTAAGAACGAATCCATTATGATCAATCAATGGAACTTTCTGTAGTCTGTTGATTTTGGTGAATTCCTCACCATAATGCTCCCCTGAAACAAGCAAATATTCTTTCACTTCAAAAACAGTTGTTTCTTTCACATAGAACTAAAAATAGACTAATCTTTACGTATCTCCTTATAAAGTCTAACTGGCAGAACTAAAAATAAATAATAATACCTATACATAAGACATCCCTTGGCCTTTGACCTTTGCCAGAATAGGAGCTTACCTTCTCGGAGAGCCACTTTCTTGTGCTCGAAGTTACACTTCGCCGTATTCAATAAAATGTACAAGGATCTCGAAGGCTGCGACATCAAATCGTAGTATAATCTGAGCGGCATGTTGAACTTTGAACTGTAGCACGTAGGTAGGTTTTATGAAGACAGCACCAGAGATAAGTTATTATTTGTATTTCTTGTTAGATTATGTAGGAGTAAGATGCGAGCATTCTACTAGCTAGTCTGCGGTACTAGGGCTTCATCCAACTTTGAAAATTGAAAGTTGAAAGGTAAACAATAAAACAATAACACGAATTGAATGAACTAAACCTAAACGAACCCCTTCCAAATAAATGAACGAATGAAAATCAGCTGACATTGAAAGTGTTGCAATAAATCAAAAATATATAAAAAGACTTTTCACACCTCCAAATTAGTCCCAAATGTCCCCCCAATACCTACGATACATTTTTGTACAATACGTTTTGGAAAATAGTAGAACAAAAAACAATAGAAAACTATCAAGTGTACCTATCAATTAATGGGTCAACGTTGTGTGCTGAATCCTCTTTAATTTATATATATTTGGGTAAAGTAAACGAATCGATATATCGATATTGTAAAGTAATATAAACTGCATCTGCTTGCCCATCACATGTATTTCCAGAAAAAAAAACATTCAATTAGTTTTAATGTTGCTAGCTTGGCACTTTTCTGCGCCAGATCTAATACTATTTTACTATGTCTACATCATCGCAACAATAGTATCAAAAAATATTTAACGAGATTCATCTATGTAGGTACTTACTACATAACCAAAACTATTATTTGGCAAGCAAACAAAAAAATGTGTACTTAGTTAGATGTACAATTCGTTCGTTTGTTCGTTCGTATGAGTTAGTGGTCAACTATGATAACCGAGTTTTTAGGCCGCCTTAGGCCTCCGTCGTGGCTTGTATTAGATGTACAATGTAAGATAGTATCTGCAAAGTTTGTATTTATTCACTGATTAAATAAGAGTTTCAGTCATTAAAAATATGTAGGGGTTTATCATGAACCTAGGTAGGTCTTTTCCTTAGGTTGGCTGTTTTAGTTTTGACCAATTTGGTTGGCATTAATGGCAGCATTATTTCGAACGCGACGAGTGGAAAAACGGTGAATTGATTGTTTGCAAAATTGGTATTATTTTCGGAAAATCTAACAATACCATGGCGTCGTTAGATCTTTTGACGCCTCATTTACCGAAAATAAATATACCTGGCCTTCGCCAATTAGTTTACAAGGACGAGTGTGTTTATTCTTTTGATAACCCGGTGAGTTGCAGATTTTTTCTAACCTATTACATATCCTTTTCATCTCAAGGTGTTCCCAGCCGCGTCGCTTTTGGGTACTTACTAGCTTTTCGAACTTAGATATTAACGTTTTAGGTACCTACTTACCCTATACCCATGCATCCCACTGTATGGGTTAATAATCTTTGCATTTGTGTATGCCTGCCTTCATGAAAGATTCTCAATGAATAAACAACTCTGCGTATACTCTACTCTCATTTAATTACGTACATCTTATTTATTACTAAAGTATAAAAAACCAATATAAAACCCCTTGGTTCAAGTCCTTAAAGTCGAAGTGCTAAGCAGTAATTGGTTCTACAGAATTTTCTTGAAAGTATTTTGTGTTCATAAAGTTTTTTACAGCCTGATACACATTTGCGACTACATTAAAAATAGATGTTCGCACCCCGTTCATTGAATAAGAACAAAGTAGCAGAGACAAAAATGTGTCAAACATTACCGGAGTCCAAAACAAGATATTGTACAGCAGTTCTCGGCTCACATAGGCCTTCATACTGGATCTTTTGACATCCATCATGTGAATCTTAGTTAATATCATAGTTGATATTGTAATTGGTACAAAATAACTTACAATTGATAGAACAAACATGTACATTACCAAACTCTTGTTGTCAACATGACAGACTGTCATACAAGCATTTTCCATCTTAGGCTTCCGCCACAGTGGAGCACTAAAAACATTGAAGTTGCTAAAGCTATCGTTTTTCCAATTAGAAATTACGTTTTGCACATTATTGACAACAAAATCTATTTTAGGCAGAACACTGGCATCATATGAATTATTTTCATTAGTCTCAAGATAAGATGGAGCTAGTTTTCGCAATTCTAAACTGTAATTTCCTGCACTTAAACAAGTTTTGTTCGAGATATCCACCATTGCCATACATAAATCACTTGATCTTCGGAAATCTTCATTCAAAAGCCTTTTTTCTTTCACTTCCATGGGGTACATTGCTAGGGCTATCAAAACCGGCACAGCCCATTGCATTACAACTGCAATGTATGAAAAATACTTTTTAAAAAACAAAAACAGTCTAGAGACATCCATCGCACCAGTTTGAAAACTTCTTAAATCCTGAATTGTATTGTCATCATCATCCTTCTTAATGTCTCCGAGCACTCGATAGTGCATGTAATTGTCAATAATAAGGGTTAAAAAGCTGTTCACCAATGACACTACAAGAGGTCCGTAACTCTTCAGAACCGTCACATAATTACAATCCATTTCTTCATTTGCTTCTATGTTTATTCTTTCATCGAAACCATCCATATTAGTGCTAAATGTGTTCATTTTATGTGTAGACCGGCTTATAAAAGCTATGCCGATACACATTAGTAACAGGTTTTCTGATATGAGTACAGCAGAGAGAGATGTACTGCCTTTAACTAGCTTTCGTAAGTTTAGGAGACTTAGAGCGAAACCGGCCACAATAAGAAATGATCCCAGGTATAAATCGATTGAGTTCAACATGATTGCTTAGCTTGAATAATGTTGCTGTGTTCTACTCAGTAGTTGACGTATGACTGCCAACTGCCCCTATGATTTCGCGAGCAGAGCCGATAGGTGTTATCTAAATGCAAATTATAGGGGTGCTTTTAAGTGTGAATTCATCCATAACTGTATTAGAAAATATGTGGGTATGCTGATAAATGATTTTCTCTCTCAAGTCATATTTCATGAGTTTAGGAGTATCACCGTGTCTTCATTAATTTTTTTTTTATTAATTTGTAAATAGTTTTTGGTTTAAAGTGGGTTTTTATCCTCCAAATTCATAAACAAAGGTTATAACCGGCATTCACCCAGCGCAGCGCCTGAATTAGCCTCCAGAAGAGCCACTACATGTTTGTGAATGTGGGTTAGAGTCACCTAGTATACAATAAGACGATTCTAAATGATCCTTAGTTTCTGGTCCTCTGTCCCACGATACAAGAAATCCAAGAGCAATGTCATTTATTGTTTAATCTTGTTTCAGGAATCAGAGACTGGTCTTTACATCTCGCTTGTGTCGTTCCTCGGTTTCGGTCGCAATTATGTCGAGCAGTACTTCCAGAAGACAGGCAATGCTGTGTTCCTTCACATTCAAAGGGAGAAAATACCAGTCAGTACTTTCTAAGCTTCTATTAAAATTGCTATCACAACAAAGGATCTTTGTAGTTTCGTTGTTCATTTTCCTTCTCAATGTAACACATCAAAACACGAAAGCTCTCAATAGTCTGCTTTTAAATTGTAATTAAATATGGCTGATTTAGCCAAAATAAATAGGGTAGGACCAAGATTTAAATATCATGGGTTTCTTTCCATCGGTTTGTCTCAAAATCATCCCGTAGAATTCACAAGCTGTTGTATCACTTACAGGTACCAGAATCGGAGCAAACCGGTGATGGCCCTGAAAAGAAGATTACTCGTTTAGCGATCGGTGTGGAGGGAGGATTCGACCCCGCGTGCGGCAAGCCCAAGTTCACATACACAGATCATTACAATGTGGTGGTATTGCCTGGTTTCCATCTCTTCCCGTGGCCTAATGCCGCCCTACCTGAAGTGGTAAGACCTAACCTAAAGTATATTGGCCTGCCTTGTGACCATTCCTCACAGCTACTCGTATCTAGGGTTTTTATTTTTAACCGACTTCAAAAAAGGAGAAGGTTCTTAATTCGGTTGTATTTTTTTTTATGTGTACTCTGAACATCCTCAGAACTCCGCGATTTATGAACCGATTTAAAAAATTCTTTTTTTTTATCTGATAGGATGTAGTTCCAGGTTGGTCCCATTCAATTTTCATCAAAATCGGTTCTATAGTTTGGCTTATAAATAGAAATAACTGGAAAAAATATGCCGTCCACATGCACGAAATTGCGTATTTTGCTTTCCTGTGACTTTTTAGTGGTGTTTAGGGTCACTAGAACATTCCCAATGAACTGCCATCATCATCATCATCTGAAGCCGGTGGTCGAATTGAAGTCGGTTTCTCGTATCAGAGTGCCGAATTAGAATTTTATTTGATTTCATTAACTAAAATGGAAGAGGTTTTGTATGAAGTAACGATAGCGCTCACAGAGAACTTTATTCCTTGATACGAAAAACCTTAATTCGATTTTTGAGAAAAAACTCATGCTACTCGGCATTTTTTTTTATTTATTATCACAAAATCCACAGATCTTATAAACAAATTATATAACACATTAAAGAGCTTACATCCAATAACGGATTTACTTATTTATCTGTTTCGACGAGAAAGCTATTACGCCGACGTTATATGGTAACATTACCTCCGGGTAGTGAGGCATACGCTGAGTCGAAACCCTTTTGCTGCTGCAGCACATAAACACCTACTAGCGTCCATAGTTTTTATTTGATCTCTTTTGTTGGTTCTGTTCTGTAAGTGTACTGTGTGTTAATGTGCAAATAAACGCTTGTCTATGTATATATCTAACATATGAGTGTTTTTTTAGATCAACAAATCAGTACAAGGTGTGATTGATGCAGAGTCACCATTCAAAATGGCCGAAATGGCAGCCATGCAGGGCACATGGGACGGCGAGCAGCGAGAAATTTCAGTGTAAGCACCATTTTTTTTTTCTTAACCTATATTGTCCCACTGCTGGGCAAAGGTCTCCCCCATTTCCTTCCAGGACTTCCGCTGGCTTGCCAGGTCCCACCAATGTGCTTCGAATGCGTCAATATCGTGGCTCCAGCGATATTGACGCATTAATATTAATATTAATAATATTAAGCACCATTAATACTACAAAATCTACAGATACATGAGACTTCATCTCGTAGTGAGTGACCCCATTTGATGTTGATTACCTACCTCTTATTAACATCAAGTGGGTTGCTTATAAGTCAACTTTACAAATAACTAAATAGCCGCTACTAATCTGCGGTAGGTAGTCTATTTCCCACTGTTGGACAAGACATTAACTTATCGTAATTGGACCGTAAGTACATCTCACCTTGTGCGTACAGTCGGCGGCACATGTACAAACTTGAATTCGAATGGTCAGTAAATGTTATTAGCTTTGCCTTTGTCTCCCCATTCTGAACTGAGCTGCGGAATGCGAAAATGAGACGCGAGTTGAAACTAAATAGCCTTTCATTTACTCTTTTCCTAAAATTGTGTTGTTTTTTTAAGTAACTATTTACACAACACACACACCCACTCTTGCACACTATAATACACAGCATACTCACTAATTTATATAACAACTGCTTACTTACCAATATCGTTTACCCAATAACCTGTAATTTTTAACCTGTATGACAGGCGTCACAGCTCAGTCGGCATAGCTCTGCCTTCCGTGCTGTGGGTCGTGGGTTCGATCCCCACCAAGAACAAACATATTTGTGTGTGGCAAACATAGATGGTTGTTCTATGTCTGGGTGTTACTATGTACTAAAAGTATGTAAGTATTTACAAAAAAAAAAGTATATAAGTATTCTATCAGCCATCTAGTTCCCATATCACAAGCTTTGCTTAGTTTGGGACTAGATGGCGTTGTGTGAAATGTCCCTGAATATTTATTTATTTATTTTGGTAATAAATTATTACAATCCTCATAGCCCTACAGAGGTCTTCAAACACTCAGATTTTTTACCAATTTGTGATATTTTGCAGCCACGCAGTGAATCTGAAACAGCTCGACAACGGCATCAAGATCCCGCCTTCGGGATGGAAGTGCGACAAGTGTGACCTGACCACCAATTTATGGCTGAACCTGACCGATGGCTCCATACTTTGCGGTCGACGTTTCTTTGACGGCACTGGAGGCAATGACCATGCTGTAAGTACCATTAAGGGGCTTTTACGATTTTACAACATTTTACAATCGGTAGAGAATAGAAAACTTAGCAAAATGCTAGTCTTCAGTGGACGTGCTCAGTGAGGCATCGTTATAGGCAGTGGTTACCACTTAATATCAATTTATTCCATCATTTAGTTATACAAAAAACAATATGTTGCTTGTTATAATTTATTTCTAAAGTGTTTAAATACATTCTATTTTTGATGGAATGGAATATGAGATATAAGAAAGAAAAAAAACTCGTTGAACAAGTGTTCCTTAAGAAGTATAAAAAACCCCCTTTTCGGGCTTATACATAGAGATTGAGATGTTTCCTGTAAACATGATCAAAATCTTTGACTCTAGTTTACATCTGTGCAAAAATCGCACGTATTTCCACACAACTGTAACAGGCGTCACCGCTCAGTTGGTAATGGATCTGCCTTCCGTGCTGTGGGTCGTGGGTTCGATCCCCACCAAGAACAAACATTTGTGTGTGGCAAAACATAGATGTTTGTTCTATGTCTGGGTGTTAATATGTATTATAAGTATGTATTTACAAAAAAAAGTATATAAGTATTCTATCAGCATCTAGTTCCCATATTACAAGCTTTGCTTAGTTTGGGACTAGAGGGCGTCGTGTGAAATGTCCATGAATATTTATTTATTTTATTTAACTAAAGTCCATTTTCGCAGGTGGAGCACTACCGCGAGACGAACTACCCTCTAGCGGTGAAACTCGGCACTATAACCGCGGAAGGGAAAGGTGATGTCTACTCCTACGCTGAAGATGACATGGTTGAGGATCCCTTCCTTGCAGACCATCTCAAGCACTTTGGCATCAATGTTCAGCAGTTGCAAAAGGTAAAGTTGCACGAAGCGTTCGTGGCGTTGCTTCGTCACCCACCGATTTATCTAAGTTAAACGACGTTCTGCGCGGTCACTAGTTGGATGGGTGACCGCTAGTGGCATTTACATCTGAGCTTTAAGGCCACCTAAAAACTCCATCACCATGGCTGTGGTGGTGGTGCAACTCATACGAGGAACGTCTTTCAACACAGTTCATTTTGAAAAAGTTAAAACCAAAAAAATATCTCCAAAAGAACCTGCATTAAAAAAGCTTCAGTTTCAAAACTCGGTCACAAACATTAATAAGACAACGGCTATGCCCTAACTAAAGTACATTACTACTTTTTAAGTGGTGCAACAAGTTATTAAATGAAAAATTTTAAAAATCCCCGAATCTTGGACCTATTTTCATCAAACATAGCTAAGAACACTCCCGACTAATTCACCTTTCAAACAAACAAAAAACAAAATCAAAATCGGTTCATCCTTTCAGAAGCTACGTTGCCCCAGACAGACACACACACACACAGACACAGACACGTCACACTTATAACACCCCGTCGTTTTTGCGTCGGTGGTTAAAAAAGAATTTTCCATCTATCTAGCAATTTTAGAACTATATGTATAAGAGCAGTATATCAATCCGGAGTTATTTTTTTTTACAATTCCTTAGTTCTTTTCGTACAATTCCAGACAGATAAATCGATGGTGGAATTAGAGTTGGAACTGAACCAGCGCACCGGCGAGTGGAACACGCTTTGCGAATCGAATAGCGATCTGCGACCCGTCCACGGACCCGCCCTCACCGGACTCAACAATCTCGGAAACTCGTGTTACATCAATAGTGTTATGCAAGTAAGTCATATATAAACACGTAAAATGCACACACACGCACACGCTTCATGGGCAGGTGGGCTTACCTACTTTGTTTTTTAATTGTTTATTTTTATTTTTACTTTTTTGTAGGTAGGTAATAACTTACCTGCTCTTATAAAAAGTTACTTAAGTCATCTGTATATTTGCTGAGGTCAAATAAATAATTATCTTATCTTATCTTAAAATATTACTCGTAGGTACACTCGGCTACACATCAACCTATCAACGGTTCGAACTTTGAACTATTATTATTTGAACGTTGCGAATCATGCGAGAAGGACGATAATATATGTTTATAGGTGAAACTCGCTGCTTGCTATCCCTGATTCGCAACATTCAAATTATAATAGTTCAAAGTTCAAACAGTGGATAAGTTGATGTGTCGCCGTCTGTACTATTGAGTGTGAGAAAAGATGACAGGACAAGCAGATTGATATTATCTGTCCCTCTTTCACGATCACTATTAAACTTAAAATGTTAGTTCGTCTGTAACCAGTAGAAGAATGGATATGGTAAGGTGGTCTACTTCACTGAATGAGCTCTTAAAAAATTCTACTGCACGTATTCAGCATTCGTTTATTAATTGCGAAGATAGGTACAGAAAATGTAGATACATAACATTATTTAACTGAATTCCGTTTAAATCTAGATATATTTTAGGTAATATTCCGGATACCGGACTTCGTCCGCCGGTACGTAGAAGGTGCTCCGGATATCTTCTCAACGTTCCCTGAAGATCCTGTCAACGATTTTGATGTTCAAACGTGAGTAATCTTTACTACTACAGTCAAAACCACAAAAGACCAGTAGCATTATTCTGTTTTTTCCACCAAAAATGTGCGAGTTCGCTAAAAAGTGAGAAATACGGCACAAATATGATTCTTCATTTACCGAGGTTACAAAAACAAACCATTCCTATTCTTGGATATTTTCCTAGTCCATCGCTTAGCTAGTCATATAAGATTCGGTAACACTAGAATTTGAACTACTCAAAAGTCTAAATGCGGATGGGAAAGTCCAAAACATCATTAGCATTTTTTCTGTTCCAGTGCGAAACTAGGCGTCGGTCTACTATCGGGGCGGTACTCGGTCCCCGGCACTGAAGGGGAACAAACCGGAGTGTCCCCGCACATGTACCGCCACCTCGTCGGTAAAGATCATCCAGAATTTATGAGCAAGCGGCAACAAGACGCGCACGAATATTATCTACATCTACTCACTCTTACACAGGTGAGATCTTTAACAATAAACTACTATTCAGAAATGTGATATACATAAGTGGTGTATAATCAATTGTACAGTCAAAAACACGTCCACCTATACGGTTTAGAGTTCGAAATAACTCAACTCGTCACGTTACATCACCATCAGTTAAGCCTGACTTGAGATTGCATAGTGTAATAAGGCTTTGTCAAAGCCGGTATTCGTGTCGATACTAGTCTTATTTGATCTGTTCCAGCGCCACAGCCGGCACAAAGTGAACCCGGGCGAATGCCTTCGCTTCAGTGTAGAAGAGCGAATCGCTTGCGAGTCTGGTGGAGTTAGATATACACAGCGAGCCGAGAGCCATCTCCCCTTGCCCGTGCCTATCGCAGCCGCCAACAATGCACGCGCCGTCAGAGAACACGAGGCGAAACGTGCCGCGGCCGAGGCAGCCAACCAACGTCTGTGAGTGTAGGAACAACTTCAGTGGTACAATTAATGGTATTACTAGCTCCTGTGAGACTCTAAAGTGCGAGTCTAGTCAGCGCGCTGCGTCAACCAACGCCTGAATGTTTCCTCGACTTTTTGGTCATCCTACTAATATTATAAATGCGAAAGTTTAGATGTTTGTGTTTCAATCACGTCAAAACCACTGAACCAACTTGGATGAAACTTGGCATATATATAGTTCGTAACCTGGATTGACATATAGGCTACTTTTTATCCCGAATAATTAACAGGATCTACAGGATAAAACGAACGAAAAGGATTAGCAGCGCCAATTGGCAAGAGGATTTCATTGTCATGTCATGTCACGTCAGTTTGACAGGACGTAGTACTACCTCTTTGGTCTAACAACTAGCGTTTGACATTCCAGTAGGTACGAGTTCGGTGTAATGAGGTGTAAATGGTGTAATGTCAAATTTCTCAAAGAAGTATCCGCTCGGTACACGCACAGATAATATAATGTACACGGAAACTGTAGACGCGTACGAAGTCGCGGGTAACTGCTAGTAAAAAATATATATTGATGTCATAGACGACAATCTGAAGTTTTTATGAAAACCTGAATTGATTCGAAACTCACATGGACTTTGCCAGATTTCAGAAATGTAAAAATCGGCTAATCGCGATTCAATCTGATATTTTTCGTCGAGTTTGACTCTTTCTGTAATTTGTAATATTTGTTTCCAGTGACCCGTCTCTAGTGGTCCGTCCAATGATCCCGTTCGAAGCTTGTATCGACAGCTTCTTGAAAGAGGAAACCATTGAGGAGTTTTACAGCACTGCACTGAAGAAGAAAGTCTCTGCACGGAAGTAAGTAGCTAAAGATAATGTCGTTAGATGGATCATCATTCCCCTGTCCTTATCTCACGCTAGTTGGGGTCGGCTTAACATGGTGTTAGATAGATCAATGCCATTTTTTCAGTCTAGATAGATCAATGCCATTTTCTCAGTCTTTACCATTGCTTCCCAGCTTGTTCTGTCTTTGATAAGAATAAAACTTATAAAATATTTTTTCAGAATTACACGGCTGGCAACTTTCCCTGACTACCTACTGATCCAACTAAAAAAGTTCACTATCAAGGAAGACTGGACTCCTGCTAAGCTCGACGTAGCTGTCGATATGCCGTGGGAGGTATGTAGTACGTAGCGTGGTACATACTATGTACCACGCTTTTACTCTCGGCGGCTCATAACTGCTATCTCTTTCGCTTTGAATATTCCGTAGCGAATGGAAACACGCAACATAGCCATATTTACAGTCTGAATGTTCGAAACCAAAAAGTAGTTTAGCTTTTGGTTTAAAATATGCCATAACCACCTTTAGGAAGTAACAATATAATGTGTAACAGGTAGATCTGGGCATGCTCCGAGGGCGTGGACTGCAGCCCGATGAGCGAGTGTTACCGGAGAGCGAAGCGGGCTCCTCTGAACCGGTCTACGACGAAGTTCTACTGCCTCAACTCGTAAGTAACCATCAGCATTTCTAGTCCAACTTTTTTTTTTCTTAACCTATACTGTCCCACTGCTGGGCAAAGGTCTCCCCATTTCCTTCCAGGACTTCCGCTGGCTTGTCCAACTTATAATTGATAAATAGTTTGCATGGGTTACTACTGAACATCAGCTCCATTTGCTTTTTCCACCTTTCATTTTCATAAAAAAATCCTGTACTTACCGTTTCACTATATATCTCATCATTAGTCTTCATTTTTACCAATTTACATTCTAGGTGGAAATGGGCTTTCCCTTAGAAGCGTGCAAGAAAGCTCTCTACTTCACAAATAATGGTGGAATGGAGGCAGCATCCAACTGGCTAATGGAACACGTATCCGACTGGGACTTTGAAAACAAATTTGTGCCGCCCGTATATGAACACTCAGGTAAATTATCTTATAACCCGATCGCCATTCGAGAACCAGCAGTTAAATAGCTAGCAAACTTTTGGTGAGAGCTTGTCTGGGTACGTACTATCACCGTTGTTTTTGTTTCTTGTGCCAAGCGCTACACAGCGACGCAAGAATTCCTGCGAAATCAATGTCATAAAGAAGATCAGCCAAAGATTTTTGATCTTTGAATCGTCTTATATAACTAGGTGATTCTAGAAGAACTAAATTAGTCTGTACCATCTAAAATTCCCATGTGAAAGCAATATATTACATCCCTCAGCTGCAGCAGATCTCGACCAAGCCAGCGTAGAACAGATAATGGGCATGGGTTTCACACGCCCTCAAGCTGCCAAAGCTCTGATGTCGACCCATGGTAACGTGGAGCGCGCTGTAGATTGGATATTCAGTCACGCAGACGCACTAGACGCTATCGAGACTCCCGAGGCGCCGCCAGATCGCACGCTTGGCTGTCGCGATGGACCGGAAAGTAAGCAATTCATTAAGCAGTGCCCAACTTTGGTGACAAGAGTTTTTAGGCCGCATTACGGCGTCCGTCGTGACTTAACGACTGCTAGAGCCGGGACCAGCAGTTCGACGTGCCCGCCGAAGCGTGCAGATGTAAATGCCACGTGAAAGATCTAACAATACATCCATGCTGCCAAAGTTGCTGCTAATTAACACGACTGTGTGCGCTCTCTGTTCCGATAGTGCATTTTGTTCTTTGTCTATACAGATGGCACCCTGTGCATTAATTATCAACAATCAATAAGTATTGAGTTCAATTTGTCTCTTTTCATTTTAGAGTACCGTCTGATCGCATTTATTTCTCACATGGGGACATCGTCCATGGTTGGCCATTATGTTTGCCATGTCCTGCACGAGGGAAGATGGGTCATATTCAATGATAATAAGGTAATTACGATTTGTAAGAGAAATATTATCTTGGAAAACTCATTTGATGAGTTGTTTTTATAATTTATAAGCAACAACGAATGCTATATCACCTGGTGAGTTTATTAAAATAATTTTTCACGATTTTATACTGTTCATTTGCTTAGTTTCTTTATGCATTAGTAAAATTACTTAAAAAAATAAGATGTTTCTTGTTTTTCAGGTGGCACTCTCAGAAAACCCTCCCAAAGATCTCGGCTACTTATATCTCTACGAAAGGCTGTGAACATGTACCAAATACCCCGGCATGGTTGTACGGAATACAAAACAGTGGAAAACCTTCGCAGATTTTGAACTGTAAATATTCGATGTTCCTTATCACAAGTTATATGTCATTTATAATTATCTATACTAAAGAAATAACAAAATTAAAGTATATTTTGCTTATTTTAAGGTTTTAGGGATGTGCGAAATGTCCAACAATAATATTTTACATAATTCTTCAATCAGGTAGACTACAGCTTACTTCCACTGGTTTTCTACTCCGTGGTTGTAAGAGAATTTATCTATTAGAGACTGCATTTTAATGAGTTTATAGGTAAGAGTTTTATGACAACTTTAGGCAATATTTATTTATAGAAAAATTTAAGAAAATTCAGTTTTAGGGTAAATTGTAATGAAGTATAGTTGCAAGAAATGCATGCATTTCTTTAAAATATATTGATTTAAAGCATTCAAGTAGTTAATATTTATTTTTATTAATTATTGTAAAACCAGTGAAACACGGTTTCATACACATAGGTACTCGTAATTGCTAGTTCTGATTGTATTACATTCATAAGACTTGGTGTGTCTTCTATATATTGCTTTATTACTGCTGTGGATTAATAATTGCTGTTAAAAACAACGAAACTGAAATAAATTATGATTCACATAAATATTTTTTGGTTTTTTATTTTACTGATTTATAATTAAAATTCATATTAGCAATACTAGGGATGAAGTCATACAAAAGGGGTAGTCACAGACATTTCTGTAGGTACATAAAAAGTACAGATTTTATGATCAAAGATTATACTAATTTTATTTTAAAATTTCTAAATAAACTAAGCTTAGCTTCACCGTTTGAATTTATCTTCCTGTCTGGGTATTCTCTTTAGGAAAATGGTCTTTTCATCAAAATAGGTATTGAATTTTTTCCAATCCCTTCTCTTGGTTGGGTCCTTCTGGCAATAGCTTGGTGTTAGATTGATCATAAGACCTGAAAGAGTAATGAGTTATGTTAAAACACAAGAATATTTTCTTTTCATCAAATTATGTCTCAAAACGGTAAAAACTTACCAGCTTTTTGAGCCATTGTGACAAGCTTTCCAACTTTCTTCTGCTGTCTTCTACATAATCCTGTGATGCGTTTTGGCAGCATACATCCATCAGACCGTACAAACTGGCTTAGAATCAACACATCTGTATGTTTTAAATCTAAGCCTAGAGCACACATGTAGCACTGAGGTTTATCCTGGCTTTGTTCGTGGGTTACCAGGGCATTCTTATTTTCCTCTACCAAGGAAGGAATATTTTCAGCCCTAACGAGAAGCTCTGTTCGAGGTGACGGTATTGTCACACCTTCCACAACCACCGTCTGACCTTCTTTACGCTCACGGACTGAAAATAAAGTTAGGATTTTGTATGTTGTTTACAAGTAAAATGAGGTTATGTCGGGTGAACTTGTCAAAACATATCCGATTTCGTAAATCACTTACTTTCTTTCAAATGTAGTGGCTTCGAAGTGGAAATTGAGCGAATAGAATTGGAAATAAAATAATTTTTTGTTACAGAAAATCCAGCCCTCACTAACGCCGCCATTTTTGTTATTATTTCTTTTTTGACGTGTAATTTATTTTGTCAATGTCTCTGTCATGTCATGTCTAATAAACCATCACTTTTGTGCGTTTTGTGTTTGCAATCTTCTGCTAACGCTATAACATTAGCTAGAAAATAGAAGAAATTTTGAAAGTGACTGGCAACCTTGCAAAAAAAAAACTAATGACTGGAACCGTGTTCAAATGGCGCGTTGTTTCGAATAATGCATCACATGAATGAATCCACTTCGGTTGTACCTTGTACCATAACACTTACTTATCGTGGGATCTCTGGTATCCAGGAAACCAACCTCAGCAGCAGTGTGTCCATCCTTCTCTACTTTTATATTACTTAAAGTACCTACCTACTATTATTACATAGATAGGCAAGAGAATAAAAGTCCAAGATTATGGATGGCATGTAGATTTTATTACAACACAGATACAATGAACAGCAAAATCATAGGTAGTTTTTCTATTACAATAGAAATACGAAATACTACGTTCCTACGTTTAATGAAAATTTTAAGCATTGTATAAAATACAAATCTATACATTCAAAATTCCATAAGATAGACTGCTAAGCAGTAGGTTAGATAAATTCCAGATTTATTTAGCGAAGTAGGTTACTTCTTTCAGCAACTGTGTTGAAATATTTATCCTTACCTACCATTAACGGTTGTTTAAATAATCTTAAATTTACCTCCAGCATTACTTTTTTCAGGCATCAGTTTCATAGAAGGCTAGTAATTATTATGGACGGTTTAGCTAAGCTTTGATTTTTGTAGATTTTTGGTTTAAAGTACCTACTAGGTACCTATCTATTCGAGCAGTGAAAAATGCATGTATAAACATTTTAATCTTAAAATAATGAGATTACAATTTTTGTGACTAAATAACATTCTGGAAACTTAATTAACTGTGAAATGGACATTGAAAATTAATGTGAAATATAAAATTAGAGGTTAGTAAAAATTCTTAACAATAAAAACTCTTACATGGCGTAAAAACTAACATAATAATAAAATTATACAAAAAGTGTATGCAAGTGCTTGCACATAGTCGTGCGATAAACAAAGAAATGCATAAGAAAAGTATTTTAGAAATAATACGGGATAAGCACCTACCTGTTTATAGTAGGTTCTTAATATTTTTGAGATAAATATATATTTAAACCTTTTATTTACACATTATACATGACACTTAACCTTGAAAAACCAGGCCCCACAAGATTTACTAAGTAGGTACAGTCGGCGACACATCAACCTATCCACTGTTTGAACTTTGAACAATTATAATTTGAATGTTGCTAATCTGGGATCGCAATAGGTGTAGGCGCGTGGCGCGCAAGCAGCGAGTCTCACATAAAAACATATCGTCCCTCTCGCATGATTCGCAACATTCAAATTATAATAGTTCAAAGTTCGAACCGTTGATAGGTTGATGTGTAGCCGACTGTACTTCTTAGGAAAGCCGATGACGTTTCAAAGGTTAAATAGTTATAAAATTATAATTCAATATAATACAGGTATAATAAATATTATTAGGTAGGTACTATGAAGAAATAGTTTTCAGCGTATCGAAATGCGATGACTTGCAGCGATGGTGTTTACTTGGGGAAGGCAGTCAGACCTTTGCTGAGGAGACCAGCAGCACCCTGAGATGCATCGTGTGTGGCTGATGAAATGTTGGCCAGCAACTGCAAATAACAGAAAACATATTGAAAGTTCTTCCAGAAAAACTACCCCGCCCGTAGTCTTTGGTTTTGTTGATAGAAACGAGATCGAATTGCGAGATATTTTGTATATTAGTGCGTTATAAACGTTTGACTGCAAAAGACGTTTAGCCGAATATGTAGAGTTTTATTTTGATAAGCGAGAATCGAGCACTAGCAGTTCTTGTATAAAGAAAAATCGTTTCCAAATCTCGCGCTAGAGGCGCTTATCGGGTTTTACATCAGGCATAAACCTATTGTTAATTGTAGGAAAGTATTGCTTACACTGTCCCTCTGTTCATTCAAGTATTTCTCAGACTCCTTAAGCTTGGCGTCGACGACGTGGCCTGCGTTCTTGATGCCCTCGTCTGCAGCATCCTCGACTCTCTTCAGAGTGCTGTCGACGGTGGAGCTGACAGCGTTGGAGGCATCCGCAGCGGCTTTTTCTGCTGCTTTCCGGGACTCCTCAGCGGCTACGTCTGAAAAAAAAGTTTAGAATGGTTTATTTGTCTATACTTACAGCAAGTCCTTCCTTCTTATCCTTGTAGCATATCTACATGCCATTGTTTAAACAATACGCACACATTTAAATACTGAATAGTACCCATTGTATTATTGAAGTAACGTTTAGGAACATATTAAACTACATACGTACCCACATTAAATTACCGAATCCCAGTTAAACCCTTGGGATGGGACGTATATTCTAAAACAATACTCCTTAGGCAACCAATTTCACTTTCCTTCTGTTCGTTCGTTCATTCTTATGTTCGTATGAGTTTGTGGCTAACTCTGGTGCCTTTAGGCCTCCATCGTGGCACTACCGATTAAATGCCACTAGCGGTCACCCATCCATAGTGACTGCAGAGAACATCGCTTAACTTAGATAATCGGTGAAGATTAACAAAGCAAGCTACACGCCACGCTTATGAAGACTTAAAACTTACTGGCGATTCTCTTAGCTTCCTCCTTGGCAGCCTCGGCAGCAAGCCTGGCCTTCTCTTTCGCTTCTTCAGCTGCCTTCTTTGTGGAGTCTACGGTGGTGTTGATGGTATCTGAAATATTGCATATTGTTACAAAACTAATAAAGGAAGCAAGGTGAACAACTTAGTCACGTGGTTTGTAAGATATCAATCAACATTACAGTAAAAACTCTAAACGACTCCATCTCGATCTTCGATCAACTATATGAATCTCGATAGATGAAGACTCGCTTTGATAAAAATGCCACTATCAATCACTCAAAACAAAACTATTGCACGACAAAACCTGGGCAAGTTTTAGTTAGATCACATAGCTATAGACTTAGGTACTTTAAAACACGCATTTTAAATGTTACAATGATTTTCATTGGTTTATTTTAAAACATTTTGAAAACATATTAGTGTAGAAAAAAAAAACATTTTTGGCTCACATCATTTAAATAACTAGGCAATAAAATTGCAAATTAACATAACTGGTTAAGTAGAGTCTTTTTGACGAAATCATAAATATTTGGTTGCGTATTTTTCAATGTTAAAATAACAGGATTCAACAGAAATCTATTGTCCCTTGCTGGGCCATAAAGGGAGAGCTGATTAGTCAAAGGTTAAAAAGCAGCTAAAACTTTTATTCACGCTACATAATTGGTTATAAAAACTCCAAATAATTGTTATAAAATATACCCGTCGATTCTTCAACATTCTTCTTAAATTGTAATGCAATCAATTCACTCGTACCCTTAGAAGGTAGCGTGTCTACAATAACATCTAGATCACAGACAATAAAATTAATCTTTAGACACATCAACACAAATACATCAGCCCTTTAGCAAAATACCTTTCAGATCGTAAGCAGCTTTTGTAAGTGGAGCGTTGTATGTGTTACCATTTTGATACACTGTTTGGACAGAAATGAAAGAGGTTATGCAGAATGCCGTAAGTAAGATAAATATTATGTACCTTCAGCGTCTTTTGTGAGGTTCTCTGCATCTTGAACAGCATCAGACGATTCAGACCAGAGTGTGCTTACTACTGAATCTACAGGGCAAGCAGAAGTAAGAACATAAAAAAAGAAACCCACATGCAACCCATACTTAGTATGAGAAGAAAGAAAGGTAATAAAATAAATAAATGGAAACCTAAATGAATTGTTTAATGTTTATTTTATTATTTCTGAAATGCGCCGTTTATGTTAGGTAGGTAAGTGGGTACAAAAATGAAAAAAAAAATGATATCTATCTAACACTTTTATGAGTGTGATTTTCAAATACCTTTTGTACCACCAACAATAGATGTTCCAAACACAGATCCAGCAACATTTTTCGTGGTACCCACTGTACTATTTACCGTGTTTGATACGCTATCTATAATAAATAAATAAAAGTGTCGGTACTTATATATGGTTAATAAATATTTGAAACAATGTTATTTCAAATACCTTTTGCACTTCCAATAAATGATACCCCTTTGTCGAATGCGCTACCTGCTACTGATTTGGTAGTGTCTACTGTGCTTGCAAGTGTATCTACGATGGATAATAAATAATTACAATAGGCAAAAATTATAATTATAAATAAAATAGTAGGTGATGGATGTTCTGTTTACCCTTTGCAGCTCCTACAAGCGAGGTGGTTGAATCTACGGCGCATGAAGCCACATTTTTCGTTACGTCTACAGTGCCATGAATTGTGTTTGATAAAGTATCTACAAAATGGTAAAATAATCTACTAAAGTATAATATATCCCAGAGGTTTATTTAATTTTCTTTAGCAATGTTTTCTTCTGTGGCTTGTCATAACATCAATATAACTTTATATTATAAATAAAAAGGCGAAGTATGTTTTCTACCTTTGGCGCTACCAATAAGTGCTGAGCTCGTATCGATGGCGGAAGATGCAGCATTTTTGGTTGTGTCAAGTGTGGCTTGGACAGTGCTGGCTAAGGTGTCTACAATAAATTAATGATGATTTATTCTTTCATCAATCAATTGATAATTTATATGATTAATAAGAAGTATGTTTTCTACCTTTGGTGCTACCGATTAATGCTGAGCTCTTGTCAACGGCTGCAGATGCCACATTTTTGGTTGTGTCTACTGTGGCTTGGACAGTGCTGGCTACGGTGTCTACAATAAATTAATGATGATTTATACTTTCATCAATCAATTGATAATAATTAAGAAGTATGTTTTCTACCTTTGGTGCTACCGATTAATGCTGAGCTTTTGTCAACGGCTGCAGATGCCACATTTTTGGTTGTGTCTACTGTGGCTTGGACAGTGCTGGCTACGGTGTCTACAATAAATTAATGATGATTTATACTTTCATCAATCAATTGATAATTTATATGATTAATAAGAAGTATGTTTTCTACCTTTGGTGCTACCGATTAATGCTGAGCTTTTGTCAACGGCTGCAGATGCCACATTTTTGGTTGTGTCTACTGTGGCTTGGACAGTGCTGGCTACAGTGTCTACAATTTTTATAAATATTTAAATAAAGTTAAATATAATCATTTGGACAAAGTCTTTACGTAATATTAAGTATTATATTATAATTTATAGATTTTTTTATTATAATTACCCTTAGCACAACCAACGAGAGATGAACCTTTATCGACAGCCAAAGCTGCAACGTTTTTTAGTTGTATCTACAGTGGTTTGAGCTAGCTACAGTATTACAATTAATAAAATAATAATTTATAATAAAAGTACCTTTTGCACTACCAATCATAGAAGTACCCATTTCAAAAGCTGATGAAGCTACATTTTTGGTTGTGTCTACTGTTGCTTGCACAGTGCTTGCTACAGTATCTAAAATAAATATACAAATTAAATCAAAACATACTAAAGCGAGTGCCAAATACAAAGAAAATAAATGTACAAGGTACTACCTACCTTTTGCACTACCGATCGCAGAAGTGCCCTTTTCAAGAGCTGAAGATGCAACATTTTTGGTGGTATCTACTGAGGATTGGACTGTGCTTGCTACGGTATCTACAATAAATAAAAAAATAGGAAAAAGGGTCGACTAAAAAATTCAAACTTGAAAATACATTGAAAAGATTACGTAACCTTTTGCACTACGCATATCAGATGTTTCTTTTTTAAGCTGAAGACGTTGCTATTTCTTCGTTACTTTTGTAACGCTATATCTACAAATTAGTATCCATTCCTAACTTAGTTTTGACACTCATGACAACAATTCTTATGAAAATAGCTAAGCGCATTGGAATCACCGGCCATAAAAAGCTGTTTTTGTTGTCAACTTTGATTTGAACCGATTTTACCTAGTATAAACACAATAAGCAATGTTATAGCAAAGTATTTAATTTACCTTTTACAGAATCAACGTAGGACTTTCCAGTGTCAATTGTACTTTGCGCGGATTTCTTTGTACTATCTACTGAACTTGCTACAGTATCTACAATATAAAATAAAAAATAAACAAAGCAAATCAATGCTTACTAAAGTATACAAAATAGAAAAATAATATACCTCTGGCGGATTCTACAAACAACTTGCCAGTGTCAAAAGCAGAATACGCAGCGTTCAATGCGGATTGCAAAGAGTTTTGTGCCGTATCTAGCGTTATTTGCAAAAAAACAAACGGTTAGTTTAACAAACAAAACAACACATTAGCTACAATAACAACACAAAGACATCACAACCACAACATATAAAAACAAAAATAAAAGAAAGTACCTTTAGCGCTATCAACATAAGTTTTTGTGGTATCTAAAGCAGATTGTGCAGCGGTTTTAGTACCCTCTACCGTGCTTTGTACAGTATTCGATACGGAATCTACAAAACAAAATTGACAGCTATAAAAACATACCGCAGTGTAAAATAGCAATTTTCTCCTGATGTTTAAATCAATATTTACCTTTGGCACTTGTGGCATAAGACTGTCCAGTAGCAAAAGCAGACTGTGCAGCTTTTTGTGATGCATCTACTGAGCTTTGTATTCCACTAGCTACGGAATCTACAAAATATTTTATAACCATGAATTAACAGCGTTTGTAAAACGTTACGTTATTTTGATAACGTTATTGACTCGTTTTATACCTTTGGCGCTTGTGGCATAAGTTTGTCCAGTTCCTAAAATAGACTGTCCAGTAGCAAAAGCGGATTGTGCAGCTTTTTGTGAGGCATCTACTGAGCTTTGTATTCCACTAGCTACGGAATCTACAAAATATTTTATTACTATGAATTAACAGCGTTTGTAAAACGTTACGTTATTTTGATAACGTTATTGACTCGTTTTATACCTTTGGCGCTTGTGGCATAAGTTTGTCCAGTTCCTAAAATAGACTGTCCAGTAGCAAAAGCGGATTGTGCAGCTTTTTGTGAGGCATCTACTGAGCTTTGTATTCCACTAGCTACGGAATCTACAAAATATTTTATTACTATGAATTAACAGCGTTTGTAAAACGTTACGTTATTTTGATAACGTTATTGACTCGTTTTATACCTTTGGCGCTTGTGGCATAAGTTTGTCCAGTTCCTAAAATAGACTGTCCAGTAGCAAAAGCGGATTGTGCAGCTTTTTGTGAGGCATCTACTGAGCTTTGTATTCCACTAGCTACGGAATCTACAAAATATTTTATTACCATGAATTAACAGCGTTGTAAAACGTTACGTTATTTTGATAACGTTATTGACTCGTTTTATACCTTTGGCGCTTGTGGCATAAGTTTGTCCAGTTCCTAAAATAGACTGTCCAGTAGCAAAAGCGGATTGTGCAGCTTTTTGTGAGGCATCTACTGAGCTTTGTATCCCACTAGCTACGGAATCTACAAAATATTTTATTGCCATGAATTAACAGCGTTTGTAAAACGTTACGTTATTTTAATAACGTTATTGACTTGTTTTATACCTTTGGCACTTGTGGCATAAGACTGTCCAGTAGCAAAAGCGGATTGTGCAGCATTCTGTGATGCATTTATCGAACTTTGTAGCCCACTAGCTACTGTATCTACGAAACATGAAAGTTTTTATATTTTTTTTTCTATTTTATGCTAATTAATAAATCAGCAGTATTTTGTTCTGTAATAACGGTTATTTTTCGCCTGACGAATAAAGTAACGAAAGCGAATTTGGTGCAATTACCTTTAGCACTTGTGGCATAAGACTGTCCAGTCGCCAAAGTGGATTGTGCTGCTCTTTGTGATGCATCTACTGTACTTTGTATTCCACTAGCTACAGTATCTACAAAATAATGATATAATAAACAAATAACTTAATAACTATGCTTTAGTTATAAGACTATTAGTAGAGTATTCAGTCCGTGAGGAATAGAAGACAGGAAATTTTTCTCTTGCAATAAGAATGCTAAAAAGCATACACTTTTGACTAACAAACGGGATACTTTACTATTTTGCATGCAACGGTGCCGAAAACTTACAGATAAAGATAGGTAGTAAGAAATAGATAAAGGATGTAAGAAAGATTCCCAAACCAAGTGCGTTAGATAGTGTAAAGGACAATACCTTTAGTAGAATTGACGCAAGTCTCTCCCGCGCCAACAGCAGACTATCAAATGCTATGTCAACTGTGCTACCAATTGTCTACAATGTGGGGCATTTAAAAATAGGTAAACTATTAAGTTGCTATGACTGTACCATGAGCCCTTGTTAGCAATATTCTACCTTTTCATTAATTCTTCCAGAATGAACTAGCTACTTTTTCCATATATAAACGCGAACTAAATTTATTGCCAAGAAGCCCATCGATTGATTGACCAGCAGCGGGGCAATATAGTCAGTTATATCAAATACTGTCTGCTCTACTGTCCCACCTATTAGTCATAATTAAAACTTTAGACAGGTTGTATTTTTCAAAATTGGTATTGAATTAAAATCTTGAACAGGGACTCGTGAAACAATCAGAAAAGCCAAGAACGTTGCTTACCTTTCGCTGAGTTGACGGCGTTTGCTGCAGCATTCTTTGTGTTGTCTACTGTGGTAGCCAATGTGTCTAGATGGAGAAGCAAACCAAATCATAAATGAGCTAGCAGTAAAACATTTATATTAGGGAATTAGCTTATTTACAAAACAATAAACATGAAATATTTCAGGCAACTGCATTTCTATAAAATAAGTCAAGACTAGTTAGTTATTATAGTGTTACCTACAATACATTACTTCTCTACTGTAGGTACTTAGCTAGATATAATATGGTTGTGGTGATTGATAAGTCGTTCAAAACAAAATAACCATACCGCGCTCTACTCCAATAATGTTTTAGATGAGAAGGAACTAACCGACTACTTTTACTCGACCTTACTGTCTAGATCTAGTCATTCTTGATTCATCGGAAAAGATCCAACAAATTCGCAGGAAACTTAGCATTAGAACATACAACCGTAAACTTAGTTATTGAAGCTTTATCAATGTGGAGAAGATGTTCTGTTGCTCCACCTACCTGTTACTTTAGCTTACCTTTAGTGGTGTCAATGACCTTCTTCCCATCAGCCACGGCCTTGTTAGCAGCGTCAGCCGCCTCGCCTGCCGCTAGGGACACTTTAGACAACTCCTTGTCTAACGCGTCGATTGCGGAGTGCTTGGCGTCATTGGCTGGTGAAGACATACCATTATTTGTAGAACGCCCAATTTTATCGCGCGTTAGAACTTTGCATTATTATGATTACATTTGGAATCCTCCAGAATGTTGAAGAAGTTAGTGGTTCCTACCTAAGGTTTGGTAACCTATTTTACGTCATGGGGAACATCATTTTGGTTTTAAATTCAGAGAAAACGTTTTTGGTATTCTTTATCAATTATTCTTCCAGTGTCTTGGGCACGCTTCCGATTGGTACCTACTGATTTGGATCAGTTGAGCTATCTATAAATCGTTTGCAACGGTGTGTAGATAGCTCAACTGCTTCATGTGTATTTTGTACATATTATAAATATTGTAAATACTTTATTAGTCATAATTTTCTTTGTGAATAAATTTACTTCTTTATCTAGATAAAAAATAAAATACCTGAGCTAGCAGCATCACTGGCATTCTTCGAGGCCCCTCCTACGATCTCCCCAACCTTCTTGACCTGGTCTTCCACCACATGGGCAGCCTCCTGCACCTTCTCTGCAGCGACTTGCTCAGCATCCTTCTTCTTACGCTCGAAGAGTGACGCAGTCTTCTCGCCAATGCTCTTGAACGCGCCTGCGATGGTTTATCAGCTCGTGAATATAATTCTTGAATTCTTATTAGGTAGAAAATCATATAAAGAGGAGCTGACGTATAGTAAGCGTGTAGTAGTAGGTACTTATGAATGACACGGCCAGTGATCAAATTGACAGAGAATTGGGGTTTTATGGACTTTAGTTATTTGTTTCCTCAATTAGTGGAGGAAACAAATGACTAAATAATCAACGAGTTGATAAATGAATGGTTTGTTAGATTTACGAAGCTAAAAGACATAATTCTGATTGAGAGGAAACACCACAGAAATGATTCAACAAGATGTTTTGAATAATGACGCGTGTGACGAGAATAGAATTAAAAGCGTAGGAGATGTAAAATTACTAAGAAACGTGATTTTAAAAACAGAAGTCACGATTTCTTTTCGGCTTTTAAAAATGTGGATAATTATAAAGATTATGGAAATTACAGGTTTATCTATATCTAAATCGTAATCTAAGTAAATCTAAATTCTCAGAATGTTAGAAGTCTAAATCTTATTCTAAATTTTTCTACTTTACTAAGTAAATGTTTTGAAATAGAGTACTTTGCACCGTTTTAATACTACCTCATAACAATGTTTAAATGAGTTTGATATTGTGGAAATGTAATAACTTCCTTCTTTGCTGCTCCAATGGCACACTAAAGTTTTATGACGGAAAATATACCACGGTTAGATATAACATTGAAACTGGTAACAGAAATTAATAAATTGCAAGCTACGTAAAATCTCTCGATCTTTGTTTCTCCGAACATAGCTGCAGATAATTCCGCAGACCCTTCTCTTGTCTCAGATCGCCAAACTTCAGAGAGACAAAGAACAGTTGTGACTACTGTATCTACCTACTTAAACTAGACCTAGAACATCTAGAATGTTTAGAAAAACAAAGGCAAAACAATTACAAGTTCTCGCTTCGACTTTTATTATGGTTATCGATTTTCTCCGTGGAACGGTTAAGGTTGGTATTGTAAAGTGCTTCGTATTCGTCCACGTCACCAGAAACATAATTTACGCGAGTCGCGATGCTTTTAAAAGTGTCGATGGTTTTTCGCGACCAAATTCTGACACAATAAAATACAGTGTAGCTACTTCAAGATATTATTAAGACACCTACGGGGCTTGTTACTGCTTGTTGTTATTGTGTAGGTGTAAAATGAAAGATTATGAAGACAGGAATGTATTCCGTAGCTCAACCCGTGTAATGTTCGTATTCTCCTCATCGTATCTTTGTTTGTTTGCTTAAAACACATGAATTTCTTACAGTAAGTAGGTATTAGAAAAATGAAACACGTTTAGTGCGTAGTACCAAAAAATGGAAACTTGAAGACGATTCACATGGTGCGAAGGACCGATACAATTTATCACAGAATTTGAGACAGTTTTTAAAGAGAACTCACCAAGATTCTTGTCTATCGGTGGGCATGGAAACAAAGTATTTTAATAAGTAATTTAATAAAAATCTACTATTATTTAGCCATGCGAAAGGTTCTATTACCTTCCTACCGGGTAAACGAGCAATTTTACTAGATTTATGATAATTGTATGAGTAGAACCTACAGGTGAAGTGATTAATAGGTCTAGTACACTAGCTACTATATCTTAATTACTGAACTTATTAATTTAAAGTGGGTTTTGTGCAACTACTTTTTCCACAGTCGGAATCGGAAACATGCAAATTCAAAATCTACTCTACTTAGCAGTACCTAGTACCCAAACAAATATTTACATTAATAGTGAAAATAAAAACTAAGTATAACCATGGACCAAAATCGATGGTATAACGAAAAGGTTTCCACACTGGGGACATCCTATACCTACTAACTTGGATGACAGTGCGGTGGCGTTGATAGAAATATGTGTTCCGTTTTTCCAAAAGTGAATCGGAACACAAAAAAGATAGTAGGTAGTGTACACACAGTAAGTTATTTGACCTAAAAAACAACAGTACAGTACAGTATTACTTACTACCAAGTTGGTAGTAGCACTGGTAGGGGAATATTTTCATAAGATCGATGCTACTTATTGGTAGTACCATGTACTAAGACGCTGCCAATCATCGATCTTTAGTCTTCACTCCGCATGCGTTCATTCCTCAAAAGAGATGCCCATCCGAAAATAAAGATGGATTAGACAATTTGAATGGTACTTGCGGTCAACCATTGCGGATCATTGATCGCTCTATTAAACTTATAAATAGAATCTTGTGTGCAAGAGATCTGGAGCAATTGAACATGATTGCAGCATACTTCATCGAAACATGCCATCTAAACCTTCTCCAAAGAAAAGAGGAAAGTAAGATTCCATACTTAGTCCTCACTACTTATCTAGTTAACCTAGCTTCTTTTTTACAGTGCGAGTTTTATTTAGGTAGATATTATATATTATGGAGGTAATAGGTTAGGCAAGCCTACTCCATCTAAACATTGTCCCAGGCACTACAGTGTCCCGTTAAGTGTAGGCATAGGTTGCCTCCTGACGCTGTATAAATCATCTTCAATAGATGTAAAGGCCTATTATTATTATTATTAATAGGTTATGACTCCGCCTATATTGACTAACCTTATTGTATTTTCATCAAATTCTTTTTACCACCTCAAACAATACTTACTGAAAGAAAACTCTTTATAAGAAAGCTGTCTGATATAATAAAATATTGCTCATTTCAAGCAATAAAATGCCAATCAGCATAAAACGCAATACCGAGGTCATAATAAAGAAAGTTACTTCTATAAACGTAGAAGAATCGATATCGTACATATGAGAAATGGCACACGTTTCATGTCGTCATAAAAATGTATATTAAATTAATACAGGACACGCGAAGCCAATTCTGAGAATATTGCAATAAAACTACATTAATAATACCTAGTTACCTAGCTAGCTCACTGGCGGGTTGGCGAGTGGTATCGCCAGCTAGTCTCCAACCTCCTCCAACCCTGAAAGTCTGTCGAGTATTGATCGGCTTGCGACGAATAAACAATAGCGACTATCTACGAGCTTTTATCAGATTTATTGCATGCCTTCTTTATACTTCCATCTGTCTGATAAAACTAAGATTGTGATCTTTAATTAGACCAAGATGCATATCATCTAAACAAGAAAGAGATCCGTAGACTTTATCGATCAACGTAGGTGAGATAGAAGAGACAGAATGTAGCCTATGTTCGGTATGTAGCGCTGACACGCCTTGCCTTGAGCATATGAGCAATGCGACAGGGCATGACCTGAACAGGTGATGTGGTGACCTATGTCATTTCCCTTGGCGCTGGTATTTTTCATAGGTCATAGACTTATTTATTTTAATTTCCCTACAGAAAACTAGAGCGAACTAAGGTAAGGAAAATATTACTCTTGATTTTAAAGAAATGAGTTTGAAACCAAATGCACAGACAATTTTGCATTTTTTTTGGGATTCTCGTTGAACTTAAAGAGGGTTTTTTTAAAACAGCTACACACATCGGACATGAAAGTCATATAATCCACCTTGAAGCCGGGTCAAGTGTCGAGTTGAAGCCATCTTATCTCTAAAATGCGGTTGTAGGTAGATAAAATTAATGAGTCGGTTCGGTTAGGTTATCTTAGTAAATGTTGCGTCTAATTTTAGACAGCATTATCGCTGTAAAGCAAACTATTTTGAATGGCTGCATAAACATCAGACATTCGAACAAAGAAACTAAGAACTAGATAAATGAAGTAGAGTTCAAACATCAACCTACAATGTGTAAACCATCTCAGAAATGAAACACTAGTAGATGCGTATCACAAAACTTATATTGCAAACTATCTAGATTAACTCAAATATCTTAAAATCTATCTTCCACAAGCTCTCAAAATCTAACCAAAGACAAGTATCCCGGTTGCCTGCCTGGCACCGAATCCCCGTCCCCCGCCGTTCCACCGGCGCATAGCCACCAGGATCGTTTTTTGTTGGTTATAAAAACTAATCTTTTGTATGAGAAATTTAACAAAGCTTACAAATGTAGGTTCTTGATACCTTATGGTACACAGATTGGCGGACATAGCAGATTGCGCAATAGATAAGATCATCGCAGCTTTGATCGGTAAAACTGCTTTCTTTGATAGTAGTATTAAGTACATTAAAACTAAAAGTTTAGTAATAATTATAGTAGGGTAGAGCCAGGATACGGTATGAAGTTGGGTTGGGTTGGGACCAAATGACAACATTTCAGGCCTAAAAGCCCACATGTTTATCAACGAGGATTCAATTGAGATAAATATCCGGCCGGCGTGATTGCTATCATTACGTACGATGATATCACGCAGCGCAGTGTTACTGATGTCATGGCAGTTGAATGATTTAGACCCAGCAAGGAAAATACAGTGGGAAAATGTGCCAATTGCCTTTCGTATGGTGTAAATTAATTTGCTGTCAAAACCAAAGAGTGTTGAAAGACAAACCAAAATCAATAGTGTGATAAACACAGTTTACAACCTGATGATAAATGTTAAAAGTTGTTCTAATGGATTCCATTGTCCTTACACTATCGGATCTGAGGTGAACCCATCAATTACAAGTGTTGTATATGTAGGAATACCTACATAGTTAAAAGCTATGTAACATGTTGCGGCTAACCGCGAGGTTGTAAAACAAAGGGTTATATTACGAGCGTTCTATGAGGCATGCCATATGTATGTCTGAATTATTGGGTAACGCTGCAGAATGGAAACTAGTCTTATGTTGCAAAGCATTACTTTATTATAATCATCAGCTCTACCTAAGATAGTTTCATATTTCTTTAGATGTCATGATCAGAAGTTCATTGGAAGCCTGACAGCATTTTATCTATTTTTCAATGTTTCGACACATTTTAGTACAACGCAAGAAGTAAAAGATATATCGGTACGTGCTCGGTCGGTCGGTACAACACTATCAAAAACTATTTTATACAGCTATGTGCCCTTCAGAAGGTTAACAAAACGATAGCATACCAACAGCAGCTTTACCAAAACAACAAAATTAGCACAAGGCACAAGCAGTTCTGGTTTACGCAAGTGTTCCATCTCTCTCGTTTTGTGAAAAATAGGAGTGTATCGGAGAGGGATAGGTGCTGGGTCTCACCGTCTCAGACACCCGCCGGCCTTGATGATGTCATCGCGTGTCGAGGTTCGCTTGAGGTTCTCATTGTTTAGGTCTCACACAAGCGTAAATATGTCAGTATTGCAAGCCAGTTTACTGATGGAACCACACGGAACCAACATCATCTCTGACAGGCGATTTTCCTTTGGCTTTTTATAGAATCTTTCTTTCAACATTACGCAATCACTCTACATTGCGACATAAGTGGGTCTACACTTTGTAAATAACTTTTGTATGGAAATTAGGTAACGGTAGTACCTACTAGCCAACAATTTATGACTTTGACCCAGATACCGGTGGTGGACCTCCGCAGCTTCGCTGTCTTCAAGTAGATACCTACCGGACTGGAAAGAAGGGAAAGAAGTGATGCAAATTGCAAGATAGATACCGGAAGGGTTCTATAGTGTCGGAGACCAAGCAAGACTGTAGTAGACTGGGACAAGTCAGGTTCAAAGAACTATAGGGACCCGATAACATTCAATTAACCAATCTAGAGTTCAAACACTACGACGAAATGTAGATAAGAAAACAAATATGTATGCATACAGAATTCCAAATAGTTGAATACCAAATCACGTTACCACAGAATCAGATGTGGATGCTGTTTAGTTAGAGACATTTAGTTTCATCTAAAACAGCTTCAAATGACCACAATCTGGTCGGATTATCAGCTAGGTGCGTGTTTTATTTTATAGAAACTGTTATTTGTTTGTATAAATGGCGCAACACAGAGACCGGTGGCTGTCTATCGTGTCGGAGGCCAAGACCCACTTTGGGGTTGATGCGCCAGGATAGTAAATAAGTACAATTACAATTTTTTTTATTGAATATAGACATTATGTTTATTTAATATATAGATACTAAGGAAATGGGCTAATACACCACGCGATATTCAGTCAGTCTAAGCGACTAGTCGACTCAAATACTTACTAGAGTTTGAGAATACTCAGCTCGTCACGTCACATCAACATGCTTCATGACATAAGTTTCAAATACTAACTCGATCTTTTTTCTGGATGAATCCTTCCGCCTAGTATTAATTTACGCATTATCTTCTAGGAAAAATCTACGTTTTCTTACCAAGCCATAACAAAGTCGCAGCCAACAGATCTGCAGATAAAGGGATGACTTCCAGGTTATTCTTGATCTATATTTTATGCATCTCAAAACATGACATTTGGATACCATTTCAAATTGTTTAAAATCTATCTGGCAGTGAAATACATTTACACTGTTAATTATAGTGGTTTACGTCCACGTCGCAGCCACTTGCTGCAATGATTCATAAACCAGCCATGACCTTAGTTCGGTGCTAATGTACTGGAATGGAAGGCACACGTTTCATATTCACATCATTATAGTCGTGGACTTATTGATTGAAAACATTCGATTGATTGAGAGTGCTCGATGTTGGAAAATATTGAATTGTGGCCGAGGTCAGGTACGAACTAGAAGTGTTTGCATTCTTTACAGTTTACAGCTAGGTAACTATTTTAGATTATTTATCTGAGTCAGGAGAGGTACCCACCCTCACGCACGGGCCGCTAAATATCTTGGATATGATTTTAGATGCCTAGTCCATCTCTAGACTTGCTCAGCAGGTCTTAAACTTAATAGTTTATCAATAATAATTATCAATTCTCCTAATAGTCTCATCCATTCAACTAATTAGGGCCTAATCTACAAGGAAAATTTCGTTTGTATACTGTGATGTGAGTGAAGCCTGCTGGAAGTTATACCTTATATACATACAACTAATGTCAAGAAAGGTGTGAGGGATGGAAAACTAACTCCATATACTTCCCGTGTTTCAATGAGATGCGAATGCAAAAACTGCAACTTGATGAAATCATCTGCATGACCTACTTTATTGCGCTTATGACAAAGGAAACTCCGCAATGACTCAAACAGTATAGGAAGATGCGTTCACTAACGACTAAGCAAGATATCCTTTGAAAGTTAAGAAATCCCCGAGAAAGCCGTGCTGATCATACAATCCGTCAGTGTTTGTGTAGGAAGGAACCAGAGACCTAATTGGATGTCTTCCAGATTGAACTAGCCAAGAATTTCTGTCAGATCATGCTGGTCAATGGCCGTTTTTTCATCACCAGGAAGTGTCACTCCTACAAAAAAAGCATGACGGAAAGCTTTGTAAAGAACAAGGTGATTGTTTTTATTTTTGTTCCGAGGTAATCTACCTATATTATTGCTGTTTTCATTTTCAATAATTAGGTAAGGATTTGAGTCAAATATTAAGTAACGTAAACCATTATCTAACATTTTCTAGGAAAGTTCCTTCTATAACACCTAGTTTATGTTATACGCTTCGAAGAAACTGCTCCACATGTCCATCCACACCATGTTTTCAATTAGGTAGGTATGGCTATTGGCTATTTTTATTGCGTAATACGCTCTTGGCTCAAATTCCATTCAATAAGTGCCCAGTTTATTCTGTATGTACGTGACTTGACATGGTAGTTTTAGGTAGATAGCTACCTACAAAGATAAATAAAACAATATTGAATGAATGAGTAAGCCTCACAAATGCGCAGTTGATCCAAATGTGTCGTAGATTCACGCTTTGAGGCAATATACGTTCAACATTCGACTCAATCAATTCACATAAAAATGACGCTGTTTCCGCGTTATATTAAGTTTGAGCAGTGCATGAAGCAGGGATGTCCTCCGAGTGCATTCTCACGGACCGAGTAGGAACTAGAGACTGGAGAAAGTGTTCCCCTTTGCCAACGCCGCCATCAGAGGTGCTTTTATGAGCTCGGGACTTGCCCGTGATCACTCGTGCGTGCGTAGCTCATTGATTTATGGGACTCAGATTCTTACTAGAACCTTCGATCAACTATATGACTAGAACACTACAAACGAAACTGTCTGATACTACCCATCTGGCTAGTATCAGACCGTATAGTATTACTCTATGGTATCATATCAGAGTACCAGCGATTCCTTCGCATCTCTTGTCTTGAGTCATGTCATTTCATGGGGGTGTCATAACTCCACTCCACAGCTCTCGGTCAGTTTTCTTCTTCATTTGGGTGGTTAGGGTAAGGATGGATCGATCGCTGTGATCGTCGTTACCTTATAAACATGTTGGACGGTATGTAGGTTCCTGAGCAAGTTCGAAATGGTGTCTTTGCAACCTCCAGCAACCTCTTTTGCGCTGTAGAACTTACCTAGGTATAATGTCAATTCCTGTTCTACGACCATGATTCCCACTCCCATCCAGGAAGTAGGTAGGTAACACTTGAGCTTGTTATACCTATGTAGGTAGGTAGTAGGTACACTACCTACCTACCTACCTGCAGGGTGTCATGTCATGCAGGTTGATGGAGGTTTAAAAAATAGCAAAGTCAGACGGTGTGGCGGCGGCGCACACGGCTGTGCAAAAATATTTATTTTCGAAAGAAGCCTATTTGTTCCTTACTTCCTACCTATTGAAGCTACCTTCTAAAATTAAAATAAAAGAAATAAAAAATGTACAGCACGTGCAAGGTTTAGCAAAATTAAAAAAGGTAGGTACTCTAGGTACCTAGTACCTAGGTACCTATACCCACCTTATAATAGTTACGTACGTTAGATTAGTAGGTAGGTACGCCCTGTGTAGGTAGGTAGTACATCTATGCATATTTATAATCTACAGGATGTATTGAATATACCTAGGTACTTTAGATAGGTAGGTATATTGGAGGTGTTATGCTTATGCAGGTCTATCGTTCTAGATAGGTTAACCTATCGTTTGTTTTTTTTTTTAGTTTTTTTATAGAAATACAAAGGTTGTACTACTCAAGAGTGTAAATAGGCCACAATAAAACTCACCCGCGATTCCGCTGAACATTTTTGTAAAAATTTCACTTTTCTAAATCACACACGAAACAGCGCAAATCACAAATTGAACAAAATTAATCACAATACAAAACGCGCAACTGTTTTATTACGCCTCTGCAGGCGAAAAATGCGGTGCGATCAAAATACCTCCAAGGACTAATCGAATAGAAGTTCGTAGCTCCAACCAACGACCGAAGGTCCACTTTGCTACTTTCGAAGTTTTGTTTCGGTTTCGTTCGAGTTTGCCGTTATTTTTACCGATGACGTCAGGCCACAATACGTTTCGTTACTGCCGGATTTTTTAGTTGGTTGGGTTACCATACGATACCACAGAACTGTTAAAAATATTTGACAACAGTAAATATTTTGTGGTAATTCGTCACGTCACTTTAAATTGAGATGCGAAGCGAGTAGGTACTAAAAAATTAAGTGGGTACCTACCTACTCAATAGTAAAAGCTAGTAAGCTACCACTCTGGTAGTTTTGGCAGCACCTGGTAGCACAATAGGTTTTACTTGGCAAAAGGAACAGAATCCAGCGCCAGAACAAAATAAAAAAAAATAGTAGACGGAAGTCGGAAGTATTGAGAAAGTCGCTTTTTATTATTAACCCGTAATAACCCGTAATAAAATGCAGCTCAAAAGGAAAAAAAATTTGAACTGTGTAATATAATTTTATGTATTTTTTTTTATTTCAATAAAGAAACACAAATAAGTTCAATTCAAAAATTTATTATCATACTTAAAACAAAACTAGCATGACTTTTAGAACGCGTTGGTTGGTTGCACTTGCATAAAATTAAAATATGCAAAATATGCAGCAGTTGCCTAGCAACAGTAGCAACAAGTTTTTATGGCATGGCAATGGCAAGGCAAACAAACAAAACAAATGGTGGCATCTTTACTCTCTTAATCTCTTTGACTTTACTTATCTAACTTGGTGTAGTTTAGTTGTTGACTTTGGTTGAATCGATTTATTCTTGACCACTATCGTAACGTAAGTAATCTCGCTAGACACGACAACACAAACAAATGGAAGAAGTACAAGGAAAACTTTGTGAGCTAAACATTTAGTAAAAACTGGCTGGCATGCGTGTGAAATGTCTAAAGAAAACAATAACCTGCGGCTCCTTGGCTCGCCAGTGAACCTTTCGTATCGTAAGAAGAAAGACGACAGAAAAAACATACGCAACCGTCCGCGATCAGCATTACAAACATCTTGTAATTCGCCGGTAAGTTCAGCTGTTCTACTTTCCACTAATGTAGAACCAAAAAACTGTGCATCCAGCAGATTCCCACTGTAAAGTTCTACCATTAAACTCATTGAATTATTGAATATCTGTGATCTTCTATTTGTGCTTGACTTTTAATGATACCTACCTCCAAATTATTGCTTTTTCCATCAATGTGTGCTCAGATGATCCAAATGTGCTTCTTTCAGGATATCCCAGAAAGATACAAAAGGCCTTTCTCTGCTGATGCAAAGGAGAGAGCTCCATCTACAAGAAATTTGTTAAAAGCATTTAGTGCGGAGTTATTACAGTCATACAATAGTAAGGAACTCTTTGTTCATTAAGACTGTATGGTCCCAATCTCATGCACTACTACACTTAATGTATACCTATTCATCAATGGAATAATTTCACTTTCTTCATTTTCAGATTCTCCCCCAACTACAACTGTAAAAGTATTAGCTCCAACAACTGATTTACTCGGTAAAAGAAAATCACCGGAAAATCTGACTCATAGAAGAGATATCTGCAGCAATGCCTCAGACTACGGCTCAGAGGATACTTTCATCAGCTTAGGATCCAAAATAAAAGCCAAAGCACAGTCGGGGTCTAAGCCAAAAAATTCTAATACAAAGAATTATCTCAAGTACAGGAATATTGCAAAAAAGGGACGAAAATCTATGGAAAATACTATAAACGAAGATGTATTGGCTTGCAACGAATATGATATGGAGGTCAAAATAACGGAACGGCAACGGTCACCATCAAGGTCACCTTCACCCAGTAGAAACAAAAACATGTTTAATGAGAGGAGCTTCTCACCAACACTAAAAACTCGTCCCTACGAATCCTACTTCATACCACTTGATGGTGAAAGAAAAGAGACTGAGGATTCTCTCCTCGGTCGTGTTTCATTCGGTAACATACATGAGGAAGTAGAACAGGCTATCGATAAGTACTCTCGTCGGCTCACGCTAACGAAACAACAACTTTCCCTAGTCGAGGAAGAGTCAACACAGGACCTTGACAGTGTTCCTTCACAAAACAGCTTATCACCAGAAAACTCCTTAGAAGAACCTAAGAAAGATGAAAACACAGATGAGACAAATACATATCTAGCGGAGACAAAGGACGACTATCCTAAAACTTCCCACAATTTTATATGTGACCCGAGAACTTACACTAGCTTCTACGATGACTTTCGCTCTAACCCCACCGACCCTTTCAAAACTAAGATGTCTAGTACCATTCATACCGACGCGTCGTCCAAAGATTCTGGATACCCCGATAGTGGACCGAATGATGATAGATATAAACAGAACTATTCACTACCCAGCACGTCCGCTATTAAACGATCTAGGTCCCATAACAATATCGAAGAGCAGCCTAAGAGTCTCGACAGTGGTTCCACCAGTAGCAACGGTCAGGGGTACAATAAAACATACCCTTTAGATGGCAAAGAGCAGTGGTCGGAGCCTCTAAACCACAGTCGACTTCTATACAAAGATTTCTTTTTGAAAAAGGAGGGTCACCTAGCCCTTCCACCAAATAACTCTCCTACTACAACTAAAGTTCATCTAGACACGTTTCCTGAACCGAGCGAAGACACAGGCGGCAAAAATGAACCAGAATTAGAGTACCCGCCATACCTAGTCAACAGCACGACTAAAGCATACACTTCTAAAGTAATAGAAGATTACAAAAAAGAGCTAGAAGCTATCAATAGTCTACACGAGCTGACGTTGAAGGATATACAAACTGATGCGGTGTCGCCTACTCCTCTCAATATCGACAAAATGTTCCAAGACCCATCTGATAACTTTGATAAACGCGATAGTGAAACTTCTCCAGAAAGCATCACTCCTGAACACAAAAAACCAACAAACAATAACACCTCATTCGAAATGAAACAGAGGAGAGAAATATCAAAAATATCAACCAAGGAATTGATACAAAACTACCTAAAAGTCAAGGAAGGCGATGTTAATGACTTAACGCCGAAAAGTTTGCAGAAGTTTGATAAAAAAGTCAACAATGTTCCATCTAAGTTCGAAAATATCCCTTCAAGATACAGACAAGATTGGAACAATAAAGCGGAGCCCAGTATCAGCAAAAGTAGCAGCAACACGCAGATAAACATTAGAAATCAGACGCAGAAGAATATGTTCACTATGCATGCTCCTCTAAGCGCCAGAATCGAAGGTGTTCACAATGATAAAGACATTGATTCATGGATTTCTATAACAGCACCTTCTCCCAGACTCGAAGTAGACCAAGTTACAGAGCCAGTACTAGAACCACCGCAAATTGAACATAATATCAAAGAAACTAAGGTTGAAACAAAACAATTAGTAACTCCCCGAGCGTCAGTAGAAAAAGAGATTGTAAAGCCAAAGCAGTTGAACACAAATTCGTCTGTATTAGATATCTATTCAATGTTGAAAGAGATTGAAAGCTATGGGGACAATCCTGTGACAGCAGTCAGCAATGTGAATGTTGCTGATGATGATGTTCAAAAAGAAGAAGAGAATAATGCGCCTAAGGACAATTTTATGTGAGAACTTTATTTTCCTTAAAAGATTTAAAAGTTTTGTTTGTAGCTATTATTAGCATTCTATGCAAATAAAAAAGCATAAGGTTTTTACTAGGTATTTTTGGGTTACAGGCAGAACTAATCACGAGCGAACGAAAACAATATGGCGTTTCTATTGGCCAATCATAGCTGGCCAACACTTTTCTAGTGATAGCGCCATCTATGAAGTTGCTCTGTTTAATATGTTCTGTTCTGTAAATTTGGTAATTCTGTATTTCCAGGGAGATCTTCGAATTTCTTGAAAAAGTGGAACAGAGTGCGAACGACGCGTTATCAGTAGTGACGAATACAACTCCACAAACTATACCGAAGTAAGTTTTCCCTCTGTTTAAATAATTTACTGTATATCTTGTTAAAATCACGTCTATCAGTCTCGAAAGATCAATCAAATATGAACATAGACACAATTGTCACACACAAAGCCCTAAGCGAATGCTAGTCAAATTAAAGTCAGTTTTCATTGTTTTCTGAACTTCTAAGCAAAATAGCTTATGGATATGGAAATGGTAAGTCTGACCGAGAGTAACAGACAATGTTATATGGTTTTCATCATACTCAATAATTTATTGTTATAACTAGCTTCCGTCCGCGTCCTGATTTATCCTATTGATTTTCCGGGATAAAAAGTAGCCTACGTGTTAATCCAGGGTACGAACTATGTATTCTAAGTGTCATCCAAATCGGACCAGTAGTTTTTGTGTGAAAGAATAACAACCAACCATACATCCATACTTACAAACTTTCGAGTTTATAATATTAGTAGGATATTGTTAAATGTTATGATAGTAGGTAACAGAAATAGGTTGCAATGTGTACGGTTTGGAAACTTGTAGAACAATGATGAATAAAAATCCACCAAAAATTAAATCATCAGTGTTAGTAATATATTTTTTTTATTAGCCTATTCTGTCCCACTGCTGGGCCTTTGCCTCCCCCTCTTCGCTCCACTCGTCACGGTCCCTCGCCAAACTAGGCCAGTCCCTGTTAAAAACATCAAGATCGTCCCTCCACCGCCATTTCGGTCTACCTCGGCGGCGATTTCCATCTCCGGGGATCCACTCTGTGCTAACCTTGGCCCACCTTTCAGGTTGCATACGGCAGATGTGGCCTGCCCAGTCCCACTTTAATTTGATTTATCCTATTGATTATATATGTTAGTAATATAACTAGCAAAATAAATGCTTTTTCTTTCTTTCTTTCTTTCTAACTTGTAGGAATGTTTGTATGGTTCAGACTAGAAGCGCTGCTAAAGCTGCCGCAAACCGAGCTGGCGCAGCGGCTCGTCACCGCGACGTTGCAGCTGGAGGAGCGCTCGTGCTGCATCGCATTGCTCCAGGAAAGCCTCACCAATCATAAGGAACAGGTCAGTATAAATAAAATAACCATCGGTAGCTTTGGCCCTGCCTGCCCCGCTGCCCCGCTGCCCCGCTGCCCCACTGTCCCGCTGCCCCACTGCCCCGCTTCCCCCCCCCCCCCCGCTGCCCCCCCCCCCCCCCACCCCGCTGCCCCACTGCCCCGCTGCCCCGCTGCTGGCGGTATTCTAGCCGTGAAGTTTTTATAATACTTTTATGTTTTTTTTTTCATTATACTTATTTTAAAAAAAAACTTATAAATAGATATGTGTATAATAAAATAAAATAAAAATGAGTTTACTATTCCTTAACACATTAAGAATAATTAAAAATATATATTTATTGTGGGAATGGAACCTAACACAAAGTTTTGACAGTCGGTGGGCCACTACACAACTGTTCTAAAAGTGCAATGAAATGCAAAGAGATCCCAGAGAAGACCCCTTTGTTTTGCTTTTTCCACCCATGCAATGCCTATCGACTGCCATCCAGTCCCAAACTAAGCAAAGCTTGTAATATAAGAACTAGATTGCTGATAGAATACTTTATATACTTTTTTATTTAAAATTTTTGAATAGAATCGTTAACTGCTGCAATAAAAACATACGAAATATAAGTTGCTGTAAATATCAGTGTAAATTGTACTAGCGGCATCTTATATTGCAGATGATAAACAAAGTGAGCAACTTAGAGAAGCAGTCGCTTCGCAACGTGTCTAAGGTGAAGCAGGAGTGCGAAGACACCATCAAACGGCACCAGAGCTTCATCGATCAGGTACCACACTTCAGCATTTAAGTATAGATAGATAGATAGATAGAAAACTCTTTATTGTACTGCACCGGAAATTAGATATTAGACATAGTTCTATATTAAAGCGAAGTACAATGGGCGGCCTTATCGCTATGAGCGATCTCTTCCAGGCAACCTTTGGATGGACTGGATTTTAAATGTATGATAGTGACGGTGCAAAAAACAAAGACTACATTTCACAAACTAAACCGCATAAATAGATACTAAACTAAGTAAAAAAATAAATAGTAATATATACCTAACATAACCATAGAATAAACTCTTTTATAAGGGTGAATAGTGACTAAGTAGAAGCTTTTGAAGACAGGTAGGGATTTGGCCTTCCTAATATCAGCAGGAAGAGCATTCCAGAGGCGAGTGGCTTGTATAGTAAAAGAATGCTTGTAAAAGGTAGAAGAATGCAGGGGAGTTTTTAATTGTAATGTTTCAGAATAGCGTAAGGTACGAGAATTAGTAAGATAAAGATATTCAAAACGTTCTTTTAAATAAGGAGGAGCGGAAAAATAAGTATACTTTTTTGTAAAAAAAGATCAAACTAAAAACGCTAGGAACCAGGCCGTAGTTTTTTGCCCGTTCTTCTAGGCCCTGGTCGCGTGGAACTGGCACCTAGTTATATATTATGATCTGCGTGATTTTATTGAATAAAAGAATTATGACTTTGTGTACAAAGTCAGCATCAGAAATGTGTGCCAAAATTGATTGGTGCAAATTTGCTGATTAGAAAACTTGTTTGGATCAGAATGACATTTTTTACTGAACTTTTGCATTGTTATGTTGTTCTCTAGATCGTGAAGCTTTGGGATTTTGCATAATTAAATTCAGTAGGTACATAAGTTTACATCTTTCAAAATGTTGATAATGTGCGAGCGAGAAGGTTGATTGACATAACCCATCGTCGCCTTATTTTAAATGTAGTGTAGGGTTTTCCTTCATTTTTGTCGTAGGTATAACTTTGTTTAATATACTCTTGTTCCCGCAGCTAATAAACGACAAAAAAACTCTGAACCATCGCATAGAGCAGTTGGTAGATGAGCGGAGATCCTTAGAAGAGAGATGGAAGCGATCTGCGCAGGCGCTCGAAGAACGATACAAGTTGGAGCTTAGGAACCAACATGACAAGATGGCCGCCGCGCAGCAGGTAATACTCTACCCGCATTTCTCGGAATTAGCATCACCAAAATTATCTAGGTATCCTAAGGGCGGCTTGCACCAGAATCATTAAACGTGTTTAACAGCTAAATAGATTTAAATCTGACGTATATGACTTGACAACTCGCTAAATACTATTTAAGAGTTAAATGCGTTTAGCGATTCTGGTGCAAGCCGCCCTAAATGTATATTTCATGTTCTGTCTGTGCTTTGACTGCGAGTAAATGTGACAATCGTAAATGTATCGTAACGCTAGCGTATCCGAGATACACTGCGCGGTGACGCTACAACGTTCCGCAGTCGAGCTGGCGTTGACGCGCAATATGATTTGAATAGGTTAGGGCTACGTAACGCGGCGACTGTCAGATTTGTTCGTGCTCGCCCCGCCGATAGCAGTTTTATTTTGTATCGTAGTGTTTTGTTTAATCAGACATTTATATTTGATCCATTCAGGTAGCGAGGCAACGCTGGGTGCGACAGAAAGCTGAAAAGATCAAGGTTCATTCATTTTAATCATCTTATATTTTTCTTTTCCGACTTCAAAAAAAGGAGGAGGTTTCAAATTTTTTTCTACCTCAGTTATCCATTATGTGTATTTTATTAGCTGTCTGGTTGATTACTCAGTTTGGGGCTCGAAGATGTGTGAAATACCAATGAATATTTACACGTAACCTTAGTTAATCTGACTTTCCAGGAGTTAACAGTGAAAGGCTTAGAAGGCGAGCTACGAGAAATGGCGGAACGCCAGCAGAAGGAAGTGTCAGATCTGAAGATGTCTCATGCAGAACAACTGGGGAGGAACCAGGCGCGGCATTCGCAGGAGATCGAGGAGTTGCGGAGGTGCCTCCAGGAGGAGAAGGAAGTCGCGCTGGTGAAGGAACGGCAGATGGCGAGCTCCAGGTAATGTCTTACAGCTTCTTACCTTCGTACTTCGACTCCGTCCGGGGAAGTACTACCACCATCCTATCTCGTGGTGTGCACAGTGATGCTCGCATTGCTGTGTTCCGTCCGGTTTGAAGGGTATGGGTGCCGGTGCTATTACAGGCACATGAGACTTAACCTTTATGTCCCAAGTGCAATGCATCACAAGGTATGTCCTTAGTGGACTTGCTCGGTGAGGCAATGCATCGTTATAGGCAGTGGTTACCGCTTAACATCCAGGTGGTGCATCGGCTTGTACCATAAATAAATAAATAACAAATAAATATTCATGGACTTTACACACAACGCCCTCTAGTCCCAAACTAAGCAAAGCTTGTGACATGGGAACTAGATGGCTGATAGAATACTTATATACTTTTTTTTTGTAAATACATACTTATAATTACATAGTAACACCCAGACATAGAACAAACATCTATGTTCACTCATCATCATTGACTTGTATAAAAAAATTGTTGTTTTAGATTAGAAAAGCAGATTTTGGAGTTGGAGTTGACGTACCAGGAACAAAGGACGCGCCTCGTCGCGGAAATGCGCGCCGAGAACGAACGAGCGGCCAACGGACTCGGCGACAGAGAGAGACAACTGCGAGACGATATAGGTAGGTACCATCAGCAAAAATTCGGCCTTACCACCTTAAAGGTGCATTTTCTGTGAACTGACTACCCGTTAATTTTTGAATACCAATAGAAGCAAGTTATTTCGGGTGTAAAAGTTATGAAAACAATGGGCCGTCATATAAATAAATAGATGTTTAGGTCTCTGGTTGGTCAAAATAAGAAGACAAAAGAAAAAGGCGAGGTCAGGTAGCTAACTGCTTGCAAGCGAAACAGTTTCAAAAGCGGTAAGGCGGAAATTTTGCCGATAGTACGTAGTGATGTGAATAGTTGAGTTTTTTCGAACTCGAGAGTATGTAAGTTGAACTCAAGTCGCAACTCGACTCAACTCTGTTCGTGTGTAAAGTAAGTGGTTAGAGAAATGAATGCTAGTTTTTAACGTGTATTCAATAAATCTACTTGATTTATATACTTATTTGAAAAATTTTGATTATCCGATCATGAATGTGTTTTAGAAAAGTGGCGCCAAGAACAGGAGATGTTATTAGCAGAAAAGAGACAGCAATTGGAAAATGAAATTGCTAGAGAGAAGGAGAAAATGGAAGTGAGTTTAATAATACCTACTCTAAAGTGGTCAGTCTATTTTTAACAATGTTTGGTGAAAATTGGTGCAGCCGTTTCCAAGTTAAGAAGATACTAGCTCCCGCCCGTGACTTCGTCCGCGTCCGTTTAATCCGTTCATTATTCGGGATAAAAAGTAGCCTATGTGTTAATCCAGGCTACGAACTATATGTATTGCAAGTTTCATCCAAATCGGACCAGTAGTTACAGCGATATGATATAAGCTTGTGTAATTTTGTGTCAATATTTGCCAAAATGAATAAATGTTTCCCAGGAACAACTGAAAGCGAAACAAGACGAGCTCGAGTCCCGCTTCGCTCAACACAGACTGAACTACGAAGCGGAACAACAATTGGCGCTCAAAAAGAAAGTGACGGAGATAGCCGCGCAGCACAAGATAGAGCGAGACAGAGAGATTGAGAAAGCTATTGAGAAATTAGACGCAGAGGCTCAAGCGGGGAGGAAGGAACTACAAGATGCTATGAGGTACATCACTAGTAGTGGAAACTATTGGATTATTTATAAATACATAAGTAATAGTTTTTGTTACATCTTTTAAGTAGACTGTTTGTTATGTAATGTAAATAAAAATAATTATGAGCAGAATTAATATAACAATATAATATAACAAAAATAATTGGTCCAGCAGTGGACCAATATAGGTTAATGATGATGATGATAATAAAATGTTAAAAAATCTAAACTTAATTTGAAAAGAAGTGACTTTTATCCATTATTCAGCATATGACTTATCTGAGGCTAAGTGGTTACATCTGCTTTATAACAATACATTTTCTCACTGAGCACGTCCACTGAGGAAGTGCACAATTTCACCGACACCGTCAAAACCGTTTTAAGGTTGCTGTTAAAATTTCGAGGCGCTCGAATCTAGGATTCTGAGCCAGCACACTACGACAAAGTGCCCACGCACACATTGAAGCCGCTTTGCGCTCGATATTATACATCAAATAACTAATGTTTTAGCTCAAATCTATTATTATAGTGTGACAGGCGTCACAGCTCAGTCGGTAATAGCTCTGCCTGCCGTGCTGTGGGTCGTGGGTTCGATCCCCACTGAGAACAAACATTTGTGTGGCAAAACATAGATGTTTGTTCTATGTCTATGTGTTACTATGTATTATAAGTATATATTTACAAATAAAAAAGTATATAAGTATTCTATCAGCATCTAGTTACCATATTACAAGCTTTGCTTAGTTTGGGACTAGAGGCGTCTTGTGAAATGTCCGTGAATATTTTATTTATATTTATTTATTTATTTGTAGACGGAATAAAGAACAGTACGAAGCGGAATTGAAGGAGTTGGCTGAGACGGAGCAAGCCACGCTCCGCCGATACCAAGAGGCACAAGCCAGGGTCAGGCACACAGAGGATAAATGTACGTACCCCTCTGTAAAGTCCTGTGTTTTAACACTTTTAACCTTCTCCCTGGCTCACCAATACACCAAGATCGAATACCTCGATATCGGTAGCGCCGCCATCCTCGTGTGTCTGTTTTAGCCCCCCTCCAGGCCTTCCCCTCCCGACCCCCTCGTCATGTCATCCAGACGTACGGATGACATTGACAGGTCGGGAGATTGACACCGGCAGTTACCTCACTTACTTGTGTGAGATAGGGTACAGTATCTACTAAGTAGATACAAACACTACAACCTCCATCATCATTGGGGAATGATTCCATCATTTATGAACCGATTTCAAAAATGCTTTTTTTTTATCTGAAAGGATATACTTCCAGGTTGTTCCCATTCAATTTTCATCAAAATCCATTCAGTAGTTTGGCATATAAATAGAAATACGAATGAAATTGCGTATTTTGCTTTCCTGTGACTTTTTAGTGATGTTTATGGTCACTAAAACATTCCCAATGAACTGCCATCATCATAGGTGATGGAGCCGGTAGTCGAATTGAAGTCGGTTTTTCTAGTTTTTTTAAACTTATAAATTACTTAATAAATATGTTCGGTTTCAGGCGCAGAGCTCGAAGTGAAGTTAAACCAATTAGAGACGAGAAATAGAGTGCTAACGGAGGTACGGTATTCTATATTTATCCTGATAATACATAGTACCATAGGAAACTAATAAAAAATGATTATTTATTTTGTTAAAAACTGCTTTCACACTACATTTTTTTTTTTATTAATTTAGTGTACGTGTACTAATATTGTCTCTATTTACTTAAGGCGAAGACACTTTGGTTTTGTGTTCTTTATAGGTGGCACTAGTTTGCACTCGCACTACACTTATTACTGATTATTTAACAATATACTATACTACATATAACACAATAAAAACAGTAATAATCTATTGATGGTGATTTTCACTATATCAGAGATACCTTTTCATACAGAACCCTACATACCACACCATACGATTGATATTTACAGCATACGTGCCGTAGTGCCGTAAATATGAAACACTACGCTGTGAAAATATAAATAAATAAATATAAATAAATATTCATGGACATTTCACACAACACCCTCTAGTCCCAAACTAAGCAATGCTTGTAATATGGGAACCAGATGGCTGATAGAATACTTATATACTTTTTTTTTGTAAATACATACTTATAACACATAGTAACACCCAGACATAGAACAAACATCTATGTTTTCCACGCACAAATGTTTGTTCTCAGTGGGGATCGAACCCACGACCCACAGCACGGAAGGCAGAGCTATTACCAACTGAGCTGTGACGCCTGTCAATTACAATACAATTTAAAACCTACTTTATTTCCTAACTTGTAGAAAAACATCCAGTTAGAAGCGAGAGCTGACGAAGTGCGCGCGAGCTGCGAGGAGGCGTGGCGAGCGAAGGTGGACGCGCTCAACAAACAAATGGAAGATATGAGGAAAACGCACGACGAACAAATGCACCAGCTCTATGCCAAGTCAGTTCTACACCTTGCACTCAGTATCAGCCCTTAGGCGGCTTCAAAACTCCGTCAACAGAGTTGGGGCCTTAGGGCGTCTTGCACCAGAATCACTAAACGTATTTAACAGCTAAATCGATTTAAATCTGACGTATTTGTATGACTTGACAACTCGCTAAATACTATTTAAGAGTTAAACGCGTTTAGCGATTCTGGTGCAAGCCGCCCTTATTCTCACTTCGCCAGAGATTTTACTCTAATAGGGATGACTTCAAAATGACGTTGAAAACTCCTGTCACTAGTGGGTAAAACCAGTTTTCGACCGAGATTCGACATCATCCCTATTAGAGTAAAATCTCTGCCATACCCAGAATCACCTCCCTGATCACTTATACAAACAAACGAATGAGTACGGTACCTAAAATAGCATTACTAGTTATAAGTAACGTTATTTTTTCCCTCGTAACGCTATTTCTTACGTATCGTTATTTAAAACTACAAATACCGGTATTTCATTTCGGTTCTCGCTGTGTTGCCAGCTCGCACATTTGCAGCTTAGCAGGCGACCCGGCTTAGAGGGGCGAGTACGAGTTTACAGTGTGCAATACGTCTGACGCCCAGCACACCGGTGTGCGCTGCTTGGTATGGAAACACTGAGCGGATTTTTTGAGAAGCTTGGTCTCGTCAAGCTTCCGCTCAGTGTTTCCATACCAAGCAGCGCACACCGGTGTGCTGGGCGTCAGACGTATTGCACACTGTAAACTCGTACTCGCCCCTCTGTTTGCCGCGTGGAGCGCTGTTGTAGTGCGCTGGTTGCTGTTTTGTGCAAGTATTGGGCTTATTAGACTGTGCAATCTCAAGTCAGTCTTACTGACAGTGATGTGACGTGACGAGTTAAATTATTTCGAACTCGAATTATTTTAGTTAAACTGAACCTTGACTCGAGCCGCCAATTGGGTTGAAACAACTAGGTCCGTATGCAACGTAAGTGGTTAGAGAAATTGGTGCTAGATTTTCACTTGTATGACTTTATATGCAAGTCCTCGATGCGAGTCAATTCAAATAACTTGAGTTCGAAATAACTCAACTCATCACGTTACATCTCTATCAGTAAGTCTGACTTGAGATTGCACAGTCTAATAAGCCCATATAAAAACTTTTCACTTTGACTCTACAAGTCTAAACATGCCCACATTGTACAGCAATTACGCTAAATAACTTTTTATAATTTTGTTGCAGAGTGAAGGTAGCTGTGGCACGGAAAGATTCTGCTATTCAAGGTCTGACTCGGGAATCTGCGAAAAACCAGGAGAAGATTATAATACTAGAGCAGAAATTGCAGGTGCAAAGGAAGGACTTCCTCAAACACAAGTGAATATACTCCAATTTGTTTTATTTGACCAGGAGCTCAATTCTACTAAACGATTTGAATTTGAATTCCAACTATGCTCTGATTCATCTTCAGCTTAAACTAATGAAAAGTTACGATTCAGCTGCATTTCAACTGCCAAAGTTTGATGGTAGAATACGAAAACTTAAAAATAATTAAAAAGTTACGGTTCAGCTGCGTTTTAACTGAAAAGTTCGCTAGTAGAATCGGTTCCCTGCCCTCTGAGCCCGTAGTGAGTTTTATTTTGTTGATTTTCGAAAAGTGAGAATCGAGAAACTCGCAGTTTTTGTATGGAGAAAAATCGTTTGTAAATCTCCCGCTAGAGACGCTTTTTGGGCTTTCATACAAAATATCTCGCAAGTCGCTTTTCGATATTCGTTTCGATCAACAAAACAAAACTTACACTCTCTGGGCTTTACGTACTTAGCAACAATTGTGAAACAATTTCAGCAGGACTTATATTTATTGATGAAAATCGGTGCATCCGTACGTATACATGATATTGACGCTTTGATGATGATCAAAGTATTATTATGATGTACCTAATTCCGTCCTAATAATTAATTATTAAGTTGTGGCTAATATAACTATGTTTATCTATAGCTAATAATTTATTTTAGCTAATTAGTTAATTTATTTATTTCGGACCTGAATTAAGACCCTTTGATCTCATAATTACTTGATTTTATTATAATAATAATTGTTTCTTGTTTTATTCGTTGACTATAATTTATTTATTTAGTGACACACAAAAGTATTATTTACAATGCGCCAACTATTTTAAAATATTTCGTGTATTTTGTCTTTCAAAAAACTTATTTACAAAATATATATTTTTCATGTAAATAATACCGAGTGCGAAACACCATGCTGCGTTCATTAACAGGCATTGCCGATGTGGGCAACAAGACCGCTAGGCTTAAATGGGGCTGGGCGGGGCACGTCAGCCGGATGCCGCCCGATAGGTGGGCAAACATCACCACACCCTGGGTCCCTGACGGACGTCGGCCTCGTGGTCGCCCTAAAAAGCGCTGGCGGGACGACCTGGACGCCTTTGAAAGGAGATGGTGGGAGGAAGCCCAGGAGAGAGAACATTGGAAGTCTTTGGGGGAGACCTTTGCCCAGCAGTGGGACGAGATAGGTTAAGAAAAAAAATAATAATAATACTTTTGTCGTTAATTGCACCTTGAGATAACTTGTTATGTTCAGATAACAGTACGATGGAAAACATGTTACCATCAGCAGAAAAATCCGTTTCAAAAATTATGTTTGAAAAAAAAACTTTTTTAATCATGTTGATTTGCTTGTTACTGCGTGTTGTGTGTTTCATATCTGTATCGTGTGAAGTGTTGCCAATAAATTGATACTTTTAATTCAATCTTTCATTCTTAGACTAAATAAAAACAATCAAACTACAAACAAAAATATTTTTAATCATAAAAAAACGAATACCATCAGGTACATTCCTAAATCTATTTTTAAAAGTTTTTAAAAGCCTATTGGTAGATAATTATTATTAACATCTATTATTCAAGTAGGTACCTACAACAGTAGGTAAGTATAATCATTTTCACCATTAAAATAATGTTTACCTTATTGGTAGTAATTTTTATCACAATCAAGGCGACCTATCGACGTCCGAAGCACTATCGATCCCACAACAGTATGCCGTACTTTAGTCTAGAGTGCAAGTGTTCCTTTAAATCTTTTTATCCTGTTCTTAACAGAGGTTATTACTGAGCTTATGTAAAAACTTTACATCAGTGTGCTGCAAAGACTAAGCTATCAGGGGTCTACCATGGTCTCCACATATCGGTACTACTCGACGTGCCCTGTTCCGGAGACTTTGACCTTGTATCCTTATCAGTTTTTTTATCACTCCTACTAGTAGACTGCGCTAGGGACTCGGCTGTGTGGCTTATCACTGACCGCGCCGGTCTAGGCTCAAGAATGGGTAGGAGTGGTTCGACAGAAAGAGGGAGTATACACGGTATACTCGATGGTAGCGTAAGTCTCTTATCGTAAGCAGGTCTTTCGTGAACGCGCCGAAACGCTGATGGTTTTTCTACGGGCAAAGGTTCTCGATATACTGGTTCTAGTCTGATCTTCAAGGTCTCCCGCTCTGGTTCCAGTCGCATCATCTTCGGTACAGGCCCGGTCATCTCTACCACTGGTCGTTTCAGCTTCTGTCTCATGGAGTAGTCCACAGCGCGTTTGGGTGACGCGTCAATCCCAATCTTATAGTTCTCAACATCTATTACTATCGACAACGGCTCCATGACCTTTAATCTTCCGTCTTGTTTTAGAGTTTCTGGTGATATCGTTGTGGAAGAAACGGTTGGCTTCTGCGTTTCGGGACTCGAGTCTTGATCTGATGCTGATCTGCTAGGGGGCGTGGGGAAAGGTAACGTTTGTACGGGTCTTGGGGGAGTTTCTAGTTCTGTAGAGGAGTCGCAAGCCGAATCGCAAGATAACGGGCTCAATGGAGGGCTGGTTGGCTTCGTTGCTTTGACGAAATGGAATGCGCTGGGCCTATCGTCATCCAGTCTCAGCGGGTCTGGGATTAGTGGGGGGTAGTCCGGGTGCATCCGGTCCATGCCTTGCACGCAGCTGTTCAAATGGTTGCCTATCCTGTGCCGTAGCCCCGTGGGCACGCTTGCAAGTCTTGATAGGTATCGCCTGACTTCGACGGCGCAGTCTCCGAAGCCTGATTTGAAGCGGTGTAGCACCGCTGGGTCGGCCGCGATGGCGGCTGCTAGTTGTTGACGCTGCAGTTTTTGAAGATGCTTCACGGCCAGCTCGAGGATATCGGCTTTTTCCAACTTGGAGTGGCGGGCTGGCTGTAACATAGAAGTTATGATTAGTTAACTTTTTTAATGTAACATTTTACCTAGTAGACCCATCAATCTAACTAGATAATAGAGTTAAAGTTTCAGATAGTTTTCGATCGCACATTAATTAAAAAGGGATAGTCGATAGTCCTGTATCGATAGTCCCATTTCCTGGAAGAAAATGGGGGAGGCCTTTGCCCAGCAGTGGGACAGTATAGGTTAAGAAAAAAAAAGTCGATAGTCCAACTGGAATCCTGTTGGCCATTTTTGTTGTAAGTAAAATACCTACATTTATGTACGAAATGGGCAGAGTGTTGAAACTTTCCATCTCTAAGATCTATTTTACAGTTTTAGGTACTATAAAATGATTCTTATTCTTTATGATAGGGTTTATTCCATAGGATAGGTATCCAGTTAGGTGTATGCAATAGTAGATACCTAGAAAAGTAACGTTAAGTAAGTAACAGTCGTACTTTTTGTATGAGTTTTTTGGAACTTACGTCTTTATCAGAGGTGTCGATCAGCAAGTCTTTCAGTTCGTTCAGGCAGTTGTTGATGCGCGCGCGCCGTTTCTTCTCCATTATGGGTTTGTTTGTCTGGAAGACGTAATTTTATTAGTTGGGAACTTTTTTAATAGCTTCAAGACTTTCATTAGGGCCTAGAAGACACATTAAATTAGGTACCTAGTAACATCATGATAAAATTAAATGGCGGAAAGAAAAAATTTAAAAATCACTAGGGAAACGAGAAAAACCTTTGGTTCCTGGAAAACTGGATATTTTCACATTGCACAAAATAACACACCTTGCGTAATTCCGCCTTCGACAACCCCTGGTTCTCAAACCCTGTCTGGGAGTCGTCATCTTCACTGCACGGCATTTTCACAAACTACGTCACTACACAACACCTTTCGAACACACGTCTTCCCTCCTCGAGCTCCGACCACGTTATGACGTTGCTACAACTCCTGTAAAACAGCAAAACGTCAAACCATCAGCTTCCTGCCCCATCCAGGTTGTGAATTGAACCGGGAAAGTGTTGTTGACTCTGTCTTACTTGCGGTTGGGGACGGTGGGAACTGTGTCGGAATGTTTTGTTTTCGTGCCGTCCTGTTCTAATGGGAACCTGTTGTGAATGAGTGCGGTGGAGTAGTGGTTTACAGATGCGATCGGTGCTGGTTTGATATCCAAGGTTTTAGGCATTTTCTGTTTTCAGTATACCTAATATTTTCCTCAAAATCTTCGTAGATTAAATTGTATTTGTTAGTAAGTTATACGAACTAAAAATGTCTATGATTTGGTTTGCTGACACTTATGTAAGTACCTTCTAGTGTTTTCAATGTTTTCATAATACTTACGTTATTTCTTTTACTTATTTCTTTACTTTTTACTTTATTATTTACTTTAATATTTTATTTATCTCAAATACCTCTACCTAATTTTTTTTATTTCCACACCACTTGTATGTAGGTAAGACCCATAAATCCCCAAGTGACTAGGTGAAGCTACTTCATCATTCCCTCATCCTGTTCGTGTATGGGAATTCAGGCGCACATGCACATCAAGACCCCTATTCATGCACGTCACTGCCCAGCCAACGAACTCTAAACTTTATTAACATGGTTCTAGGAAGCATCGTATTTGTTTGTTCTAGCGATTGTAACTTCTATTTGGAACTTGATGAGCTTATACGTAGATTATCTAAGAGTTTTTATGGTACAACCCCCTTGTATTTTGCGATAAAGATACTACATCTAGGTACACAAGTTAGGTGTAGTATATTTTGATACTTTGATCGAACATAGTACAAATAACAGTTTGAAAGTACCCTTGCGTGAAGATATGGATTACTTTATTCGTCCAAGATTGCTTAGCAGTTTGTACTAAGTAGGGTAGTGGCACCAAAAGTTGACTGACCCCCAAAAGTTGACTGCCAGTACGAAATTTCAAATAATAAAAAATATTCCGCTGCGTACATTATGTGCAGTATTTTTTTAGTATATGGTAACATTTTGTCGTCCCTTTTCAATCAAAACATCAACAGTTTCTCTACGGAAGTGCTCGTGACCAGACGTTGCGCGACGAGTTCCCGCCAAAACCCAAATTTATATGGAAAGCTTCCTAAGGTAAGTGTCTTCCAAATTTAAGCATTTTGTCAGATTAAAGCAAGAATTAATAATCTATTTGAATGGTTGTTGTTCTGAATTAAATTTTGATGTAATAAGCTTTGATTATTTTGATACAGATAAACAATATTTTAAGTATTTTAAAAGAAATTTACTGTTCAAGTAATGGATTCAATTTTATTTGCTTGACCCAATAAATGACTGGTCCCCACAATCCGTTCAGCTAACGGAGAAACAGCATAATTTTACAGGCCGCATAACTCAGAATCTACTGCTTAAAGACAAAAATAAAACTGTACAAGTTAATTTTAGTGAAGCTATGAAGTTAATTACCAAAAGTTGAACAATGTTTGTATTATTTTAGGTGTTTTATTTATGTACGAAATCTTGTACTGTTCAACTTTAGGTTTCATGCCCAAAACTTGAACTGAGGATTATGTTGACATTTTATTCGTTCAACTATTATGTATCGTGTCTAAGAATGAACGTTAATTTTTACTTAGCTCAGATTTTAGTTCTAAAATTAATAAAAAAAATGATCACCTACATATTTATTTATTTCTTACAAATAGATAAAATAATTAGAAGCTATGTAACTTAAAATAAGTGCATTAATTCCTATCATAATGTTAGTTCATCTATTGGGTAAAAATTGTTCATAATAAGGGCTCAGCGTTCAACTATAGGTGAAAAATCCAAAATTTCCGATAAATAGTAATTTTACAAAAAAATGATAGGCGTAGGAAGCCTTTTTCTTGCATAAATCAAATCTTGAGTATTTATTTAATGCACAAACGTACCGGCAAACGACAATGTCACGAAGTAACGGAGAAAAAGCTATTCAAAGTTGTCAAAAACCCTTAATCGTTCATCTTTTGGTGCCACTACCCTACATGGGTTAGATCGTGCATGAAGTTTATAGTTTTTTGTTGAACTCCGTGGACGGCGACACCGTCGGTACTTTATGGAGTAGGGTAGGTTTGTTCTCACGGTGTGTGGGAATGTCGAAAGGTGCAAAGGGTTTGAGGTGAGTTCGGAGGGACAGTTTTGTAATTGTTTGTGTGTTGTAATTTCCCGTCGTGGAATTTTAGGCGGTTTTTTTTCGTCGATGTAGGGTGTATTGTTTATTTATTGATTTTATTGAGTGAGGTAAAATTGGTGATAGATAAGTGTTATCTTTTTCCTTGCTTAGGTTAGGTACCCTACCTTTCGTAATTTTTTTTAAATTGAAAAAGTCATAGCTAGAGGTCTGTTAGGTAACTGCACCCCAAAAAGGGGTTGTTAGTTTAGGCCTACTAGTATTATATTATCTGTGGTTGGTTACGCTAACCCAGTAGCCTAGTGCTTATAAGCACTAGGCTATTTATTTTTTTGTGTATCATACTGTGTGGTTAAATAATACATTACCTAGGTACTTTATACCTAGGTACCTACCGCTCATAATATAGTAAATAACAAGTCATCGCCCCATCCAGGTGTCTCTCTGACCTTTGGTCCTGTACTTTCCATACCATACATTTTGTATTATTTAATTAGACCACTTCGTTTTCTCCCACGGTGATATTATCATTACCAACTTAAACCTACATCCAACCATTTGAAAATCAACTTTATAACTCTAAACTTAAAGTTCAACCATTTTATTTTGTCAGGACTTCCTATTACAATCCTTCATTTCTCATAGGCTCTTAGTGAAATTTAAATAGAGTTGAAAATCGTAAAGTGTGGGTGTATGGATGGTTCAATGCAGTAAAGTAGCAGACTGTGACGGTATTCTCGGATCGCGTGATAGCTAATGAATAGTATAATTAGAATGTCGTATGTCGTTGACGTGTCAATGAGACGGTCAGTGGATAGTGGGAACCGTTGATATTTCGGGATGCAGTGGGAACAATTTAACAGCTGCTGAAGTCGTTTGCATTAACAAAATATCATAAATTGCTGATAAGCCTGTGGGATAAATGTTTTCCATAAGGCAGAGTAAGATCACGTAGGAATTTCTTTTTGTTTCACTCAAGTCTCATAGGGAGGATCCTCGTTTAAACCCCAAAATCTGGTGATTACAAAGAAGAAAACTTGAACACTTGTTCTGGGAACGTACTTAAATACGAATTGATGCAAAAAAAACCTGATAGGGAATATCGAACCTACACCTCTGTCGTCTCCATTCCACCAGTCGCTGACATTGTTTTAAAAACGAAACCACTTTGTGCTGAGTGCCTCTGACTACCTTTTATAGACATTTTTTAAATTAAGTAATCCTCAAAGGATACCTTACCTACGTATTTATTGTGTACAAGAGAACAACGCTACCTTACCTTTCTGCTCTGAATCCCCAAAAAAACAAAAATAACGTGAGTAAAACTAAAAACAGCTTCCTGCAAAAAAAGCGAACAGAAAAAACGTTTCTCATATCAGTCTAGAAAGAGGAAGGTCGTGTGAATGTTATTAAACTTTGTACAAATTGTAACGGCCCACTTCCTTCCTGAGAGCGAAGATGTAATTTATTGTCTACAGACCCCTTGAGGTTCTCATGCATGCAGTTCTTGAGGGTCAGACATCTGGACGAGATGGTATTTCGGATTTGCAAGACCTCTGGTAAAGTTCTCAGGGCAAGGTAAAAGATCAATAGAAATATGTACCTACTTAGTTTGAATTTCAGATTCAGCCTAGGTACCCCTAACGCGTTAGTTTAGACCATGTTTAGACACATAGATCCAAACGATCTTATCCCAAGACGAGGACTAAAGAAAGTCTAGGTTTAAGCCATGGACTAATCTAAACGTTATTAGAAAACAAAGTTTATCTCTTGATACTGTAACATCTATGGTAGGTACTAAAGATAAACGAGACCCCTTAGTTTAACTCTAGTTTATCTTTGAATCTTTGGTACTTACTAAACAAACAACGAAGTAATTTTTTCCTATAGGTAAACTAAGTGTCTAAACTAACGCAGTATGTACCTACCTACCCATGAATGAATGAATGAAAGCAATAAACTTGACTAATCTACTTATGAGTTAGATACTTAAATGAAAATGATTTTAAATCGACTACTTTTTCTTTCATTCACACGTCAATGACAGAAACAGGTGCCTACAAAAACATCCTTTAAACTCGTTTTTATTAGGCAGGAGAAAAAACATATCCGGTGGTGGGTTTCCGGGTCGGACGCTACCACAAAAACTGTTTGTGATTGATGATTTAAGAAAAGAATGTTCATTTCATAACGTGGGAATCATTGATTCTTGAAAGATTATGCAAGATTTTTTTAATTTGATTTACATAGAGTACCTACCTATATATAGGTACAAAACAAACCTATCCTCTAGATTTATATTTTTGAATCCTAGCCGTATTCTAAGTTAGCGATAACAATCCTCGCCCACGGTGTAAAAAACAAAAAAGCTGTTGAGAGCTAAATGAAAATGTGTGGTTAATTTTTTTTAACCAGTCTATCTCCTTACCTTTACCTATTACCTACTATTATTTTCCCTATCTCGCCGTTGATTTAGTACTAAATACCTACACCTGCTTGTTTACCTAGGTACTCTAGAACAGTTTTTACCTCGAAAACGCGAGTGTCAATATCCTAGAAAAGATCGTCACATTAGCTAACATTCCCACGGTGCTACGAGTACGACAGGTGGTGGCCCTTAAGAAAGGGGTGTATAACAGCTTCGTTATTTTCACTTTATCGCCATGAACACAAGGTTGATTTTGCAGTGGATTATCGACACCTTCCGATTGTCCTATTTGCCTTTCGAAGTGTTCTTCACAACTATAACTGCATGTATCCGTATAGGTAGCTATTTCGCTCGACCAAATCTAGAGTTCAGTCAAACGATTGGTGTTCCAAGTAGGTAAAGCTGCTAGACATAGGTCTTCCTCATAGATTTCGAGCCTTGTCTATATTCTGTCTATCCACCGGCTGCCCCTACACTCGCCTTACAGTTCGTGGTTACCTCTCAAAAATCTTTGTTGTCAGTTCTGCGAGCATTTTTATTATGAGCAAATTTTATTATGCGGTATGGTTGGTAATCCTATCAACCACACGTTTATTCGGCAATCGATAAACACTGACAATACCTACTCCTAACTCCCACAAAGTATCAATTTTCAAAAGAACTGGTAAGTAATCTCCATTGTTCGTTCTCAAGGTGCGAGGGACAAAGGATTTAAACTGAGAATGAGAAATGTGCCCGCGAATCGTTCCCACAAGTGGGCCACTTTTTTTACGAACTTGGGCGAGGTTGGTCACTTGTTTAGATTTTATTGTAGTGTTATCGGCTATCTGAACATTTTTATTTTGGTTGAAGTCTGATTGGTACCTAGTTTTTTCAAAAGATTTTTAATCGTAGTAGGTACCTATTCGAAGACCTATGAAATCAAAGTATTAGGAAATTTTAATTGTATGTTGATATATATTATCTAACGGATTTATAACAGGCAAAACAAAACTGAAAAACTAATAATTTGTTCTCTATTCTCGTTTCAGAATAAAGTAGATTACATAACTTCCTAATAGTTACCTATACGTTTTCAGGAAATCTAGTAGACTACTATAGAAATTCGCAAAACCTAAAGAGGTAGGTATCTACCTATCTAGTTATTGTTAGGATTATTAGTCAATATTAGGAAATCGAATAAAATAACAGATATATGGAAGATCTCATTTATTTATTAATGTTCTACATTTGGATAAATGCTGTTGACTAAAATTAAAATGAATACAATTAAAATAAACATAAAATTTAAGCATTAGAAATGATTTTAAACCCCGCATTTATGCACCCGCTATGCAACGTTGAGTGCGTTCGTTTTGAATGGGTGACTGCTAACATGTACGGAACATGCTTTATTATGTGCCTACCTTTTAGCATAACACCTACAACCCTATAGTTCTGCTTACCCTTTTATACAGGGTGGCGCTACAATGTCGACATTAAATGAATACAGGGATAGAGATAATCATTATCGTTTACTTTTTCTTTTCGTAACTTTCGTACTAATCGTATCGTAGCTTTGTCAAACTTTGAAAAAAATGAACTTGCGATTGGATCACAAAAAAGAATAGTATTTTCTTTAAAAAAATACTGTATTGGAAATTGATTAATGGGTAAATATCGACGTTATAAGTATGAAAATCAGCGCTAATATTTTAGAATGTAATAACGACTCGTGTTATAATTGAATGTCGCCATTGTAGCGCTACCCTGCATAGGCCAAATCAAGTATTGTGTTCACAACGGATCTTTATCCTTCTGAAAATAGGTGCAACAAACTGTTGAAAGGACAAATCAGCTTTGGTACCTACAATTACCCAAAAATGGATTCTGCGCAGATATTTCAACAGGGACAAAAATCCGATGTGACTATTATAAGCGGATTTTAAATCATCACTTTACTTAATATAATATTTTTTTGCCTAAAAATATAAATTCTCTACGTAGGTACCTTATACAATTTGTATTTGTATTTTAAATAAATAAAATAATAATTCAATAAACTATTATGAACTAAATTAAAATTTTTATTTACTAATTACCTATATGAAATCGTAGATTATATTAGAATTTGTAAAATTTTTGATCAACTTTTGAGCGCAATTTTACTAAGAAACAGCCTGAGATTTGTAACTTGAAATTCTGATATAAATGATAAAAGATATGTTTCGGTCATTGATGATTTAATAAATGATAAAAGATGATTTCGCTATCGTGAAGTTGTCGTGCCAGTTTGCAAACGCCTATTTATTTATTCTTAGTCTATATTAGTTATAAACTAATATACACTGGCGCAGACATTATCACAGTATATTTTACTTTTATTTCCATGCAATAATTTTGACGTTAAAAATAGTTTAATTTTAATTATACAAAACGGGACACAACAATACATAAGAATAAGAATTAAAATATAAATGGACGAGAAAACCGGTAGGTTAAAGGTCTTTCAATTAGAAAAGCTAGAATGAAAGATATTTTGCTAAGAGCTTGATAGTGAAAATTGGTTTTACAGTTTTCTAAGCGATAAAGTGTAAATGAGATTCGCTGTAAATATTTTAGTTACTTAAACGCAGGCTGCGATAAATTGGTTTCGGTAAACTATGATGTAGGTTTGTAGTACCTACCTTACTCATTTGTAATTTAAAACTTATTATTAAGTTGTGGATTAGTTATTAGTAATTTAGTTTTATTCTCCACAACAATTCTATTCACGCAAGTCAGTATTATAAAGGTAAAATTTAAAATTAAGATAACATAGTGTAGATTCTTAAAGGCAGTAAGAACTACCTGAACCATTGTAGCTACAGGAAAAAGTTCTTAAAATTTTTTGAGATTTAGACCTTCACTAACTTTGATGTCTACCCTCTATTTTAGAAAATCCCAATAGACTTAATGAAATATTATATCTAAATCAGACCTAGCTTAACTATCGTCTCAACGATTTCTCAATTTTTTAAGAAGTTTTAAATTCACTTGATAACTAAAATTACCTTTACGTAATGTGATATAATAATCACATCCAACATGGTAGTATTCACAACTTTGTGGCTCTGAAGATACTGTCATCTCACTCTAACTTATCACCAAATTACATGCTAAAGCGAGACGGAGTCTTTTAAATGCACGTCGATCTTTGGTTCATAATACAAGTTTAACCTATTTATGAACTACAGACTAATAGAACTATAACTAAATCATTTCGGAGGATTTTTTTACAGCAAAGGCAACAAAATAATCTAATTATAACTAATACATTATGCTATTTAACATGCTTATAGTATTCGAAAAATTATAAATTTTATTTTTAATTGAAGAACTAAATTCTTATGGACACGACGAAAATTCAGTCCTTACTTTTTCTAATAGTCTCATCAAGGTTGTATTTATTGGTAATTTTAACGATAATTAATTTTAAAAGATCCATCTACTACGTAAGTTCACTGGTAAAAATACAGATGATAAAATTTTACGTACACTTTTGAAATCAACTACAAAACTCGTTTAGAACAAAACTCTGTCTAAAAATACAGATAAAAGATCCTATTTCACACACAACTCTCAAATCAAGTACAGACCAAAATACAGTCCTAAATATTACATAGGCACTTCAGAAGTGTATTCTATCCTGAGCAAAAGGTCCATGATATCCTGCGCGTCAAACCACCGCCATGGGGTTACTCCCCTTTCCCTGTCACACCTCACTCTGCCCCGTTGAGACACCCCGTAGAGAAGAGATACCGCCCCCAGGAAGCATAGCACAGCGAATACTTGGAACAGGCACTTTAGGGACTCCCTGTAATCACATACTGGGGAATAAGAGAGGCTCTGTCATTGGATGGAAGGGGAAAGAGAGGCTTTGTTTTTGGATGGAAGGGGAAAAAGAGGCTCTGCCATTGGATGGAAGGGGAAAGAGAGGCTCTATCATTGGATTGAAGGGGAAAGAGAGGCTCTATCATTGGATGGAAGGGGAAAGAGAGGCTCTATCATTGGATTGAAGGGGAAAGAGAGGCTCTATCATTGGATGGAAGGGGAAAGAGAGGCTCTATCATTGGATTGAAGGGGAAAGAGAGACTCTATCATTGGATGGAAGGGGAAAGAGAGGCTCTATCATTGGATTGAAGGGGAAAGAGAGGCTCTATCATTGGGTAGAAGGTATAAAGAGATAAAGGAAACATAGTTTAGAAAGAGAGGCTATATTAACGAAGGGTAAGGGAAGAGAAGAGAGATTGATTAATGGGATATAGTGTAGTAGTAAAATCTGGATATAGTGGGCTTATAACACACTTTAAGCTGTATTCTAAGCAAATAAAGATTGTTTATCAAGTGGCAGAGGTATTATTATTTTATCATCGGATAAAAAAGAGACTCATTTATTAGATAGAAAGGGAAAGAGAGTCTATGTCATTGGGAGAGGAACCGAGATAGTTTACCAGTTCATATAGAAGAGAAGAGATATAATGTAGGAAACATAGCACAACAAATATTGTAATCACACAGGGAAATAAAAGGCTCTGTTATTAGATAGAAAGGGAAAGAGAGGCTATGTCATTGGGTAAAAAAGAAGACTCATCCATTAGATAGAAAGGAAGAGGCTCTGTCATTGGTAGAAAAGGAGAATTTGAATTTGCACTTTAGATACTCTTTGCAATCACACGCCGATGAATAAAATATATCTATTTCATACTATTTCTGCCGCCAGTGATGCTCGTATTGCTGTGTTCCTATTTGAAAAGTACTGGTGCAACCATGACCATGCTACTTTACCTTTACGCCTCAGAGTGAGGGACGCAGTGCAATGCACATTAGGCACGTCTTCAATGGACGTGCTATATGAGCTAAACCAAAATAGCAAAGGCTCAAAATCAGGTTGGTCACTTTTTATAACAAAAAAGGCATAATCCTTACCTTTTCTACACTCCTTTGCACATCTAACTTTTTCTTTCCAGCCCAATAATTGTCAATCTTCCCCACAACGCACAAGATTGTGATAAGTACTAAGAAATGTACCCACCAGAAGAATTTCCTTAGACTGCGGTGTGGGACGACCTTGCGTTCCTCGCACTCCGAGCATCCCAACTCAGTCTGGGTTGAGATAGATGTCACATCTGGAAATTGTACCTTAGTTATTCGAGATAAAGATAAATATAAATAAATAAATATTCAGGAACATTTCACACAACACCCTCTAGTCCCAAACTAAGCAATGCTTGTAATATGGGAACCAGATGGCTGATAGAATACTTATATACTTTTTTTTTGTAAATACATAGTAACACCCAGACATAGAACAAACAACTATGTTTTCCACGCACAAATGTTTGTTCTTGGTGGGGATCGAACCCACGACCCACAGCACGGAAGGCAGAGCTATTACCGACTGAGCTGTGACGCCTGTCATGATTTTTATTTACAGACAATAACACCTTGGTCTGGGTCGAGATAGACGTCACATTTGAAATTGTACCCTTGGTTATTAGAGATAAGGGTGGTTTTTGTTTCCAGCACATTTAGTTGATTCCTTGATCACTGCATGCTGTTTCCATAAAATTATTTGCATTATTTAAAACTTGGATTATACTTATACCTGAGTATATTAATTTCCAAACTCTTTAAAAAATTCAGTACTAAAAACAATACTAAGAAATACTGCTGATTATTTTTTCCAATGTAAACAATAGGTAAATAATAAATAGTACATAATAAAAACTATGATCGCACTCTTCAGAATGTGTAACTACTGAAAAGTGTGAGATGTGTAGTTGATAACATTCTAATCAAAATAATACATTATTACTTACTATAGAGACGAACACAAAATACAAATCTATCTACTACAAACTACTTCTATATTCATATTCTAAAATACCCTTCACCGAAAACTAACTACACAAAAATAAACCTAAAACACAGACTACAGAGTTCAAATTCCAATTTACCAAATTCTGTTTGGCTTTGCACACAACAGGATTCAATAGATGTTATCTTATTGATGACATCTCGCTGCGTTTCACAAGCACTTTCCAAAATTTCTATTTTCGAACGCAAATCGTCGACCAATGCCAGCTGTTGCTCATTCCTCTCTTTTTCTTGACCAATCAGAGCCTCCAAACATGTCAAATTGTTTTCGTATTCAGTTATTTTTGCTTCCATCTCTTTTACTAGTATGCTGGAGTATTGCGCGTCTCGTTCTAACTTATTTGTATTATTATTTATGGTGTTGCATTCGAAGCATTTGGTACAATGAGCGTTATTGTTAGTACTGTAAGGTTCAATTTTATCTGTCCGAGCGTCCGCTCGAAGTTTTAAAAATTTCTTGATGAATTTAGCGCGTTTGTTTTCGGTTTGAGAAGCGGTGCTAGTAAAATCTTTAGCGTCTAGAAATTGAACCTTATTTTCAGTAGCATTAAATCCATTTTGCATTGAAGATTCTGTTTGAATTTCTACATCAACTTTCAAGGTGACATTCACATGGTCTGAGTATTGAGAATTACGGTCATTGGTATCTTCAAAATAAAGTTTCCTATTCACATTGTTACGGGTTTTATGATTTTGAATGCTATTTTCAACATAGTAAAGCTCATTTTCGTCTGAACCGTCAGTCTGTATTTCGATATCACTCTCGGTCACATCAATTGCAAAATCAGTTTGTTGCTCAAAGTCTTTTCTAGCTTTCACATCTTTATTCAGATCGGAATAAGGTTCAAGTTCGTCTGTCTGAGTACCAGCACAAGTTTTTTCAATTTCAGTATCATCAGTCTGTGTAGCTGACGTAGCTTTGAGACTATTCTCGTCTTTAGATATATCAACAATAGGTGTAAATTCACTTTCGTCAGTCTGAGTGGCTGTCATAACTTTGAAACCATTCTCGTCTTTAGACACTTTACTATAAGGTGTAAATTCACTTTCATTAGTCTGTGTAGCTGTCATTACTTTCAAGCCACTTGCGTCTTTAAGCTCATCAACATGAGGTGTAAATTCGCTTTCCTCGGTTTGTGTTGCTGATGTAATTGTATTGATATCCAAGCTATTCTGTTTCTTAGGACCACCACCACAAGGTGTCATTTCCTCTGTCTGCGTAGCGGTGGTGACTAGTGAGTTATCTGGGCTGTATTTATCAAAATGGGTTGTATTGAATTCGGTAATATTTAGACGCGATACGTTGAAGCTCATTCGTATTTCGTCGAACAGAGACATGTTAGTTGGGCGCCCTGGGTCGTCTTTTAGTGCATTTGTGAATGATTCTTCATCTAGTATGCGGTTTTCTAAAGGAATAAATGAAAGCTTATAATATACATTCTGAAATTATAAAACATTAGACACAAGAGTATGGAAAAACCTAGGTTAGTTTTGTTTGGGTTAGTGAATATAGGTTCTTATAGATTTTTATGGCGTAAAAAGCGGAATAGAACAGTAAAAAGATTTAAATAAATAAAACTCCAAGTGATTATTTTAGCGAACTACATAGCGCTATATATTTTAAGTAAGACTTGTCTGTTGAGAATCGCCTGTCAGCATTTAAACTGTCCAACGCCGTCAGCATCTGATCATCATCCGTATAGCTGACGTCAAAAGACCGGTCGAGGCAAAGCTGCCTCTGGTTACCTCATTCAAATTGAAACCCAGAAGTGAACGCTAGTAGGTAATACTTGCCTGCTGAGAACCGGCTGTCAGCATTCAGTCCAATGCCGTCAGCATCTAGTTTAAACTGCTCAGTGTGTTTTAGCTCAATTCTTTGTACAATCGAAGACACGTCCACCTATACTATTTTAATAGTTCAAGTCCAATGTTGAACGTCGTGAATCGTGCGAGAGAGACGACAGTGTGTTTGTGTAGGACGGGCTGCGAGCACGGCGCGCGCCCTAGCCTATTGCGCTCCCTTTCCAATGATTCTCTGCATTGTATGTAGCATAGTTATGGTTGTATTGGGTGTATAACCTGACCTGTGGCCGTGTGTACTATCAATAATGTAACACTTGCCTGTTGAGAACCGGCTGTCAGCATTCAAACTGTCCAACGCCGTCAGCATCTGATCGTCCGTATAGCTGACGTCGATGGAGCGGTCTAAGCGGAATTGTGTCTGATTGGACCGGTTGAAAGTATCCTTTAGCTCCATTTCTAGGAGGGCCTGGGGAGATTTAAATATGGCTTAGATTTTGATCATAATTACATTAATTACACACTACTGAACTTGTATCACATTTCATCTATTTACAGAACAGAAAAATATTCTGATAGATATAAATAAATATGCATTTAACACAACGCCCTCTAGCCCCAAACTAAGCAAAACTTGAAATATAGGAACTAGATGCTGATAGAATACTTATATACTTTTTTTTTGTAAATACATACTTATTCTATAGTAACACCCAAACATAGAACACTGCCCTGCTAATTGTACTTGCAGTAATCGACATTTTTGTGATTTTCACTTTTTTGCAAAAATGACATCCCAAGGTGATAATCTATACGTAAAAAATATATTTACACGTTGTTTCTTATTAAAAACATGTTTTTTATTTAACATGAAACGCAGTACTTGCACCTAAATGTCGCTTTTGCTAAAGAGATCTGCAGCATTAAGCATGTGCTAGAAGATTATGCAGTACTTGCTACGTTTACTGTAGAGTACTGCATTTTCATCAAGTTTCTGGGCTTGCGGGCATTACAGTTTTACTAAGATTAAATGCAGTACTAGTATTTATTACTGCAAAATCACCTAGCACGTGCTCAATTCTGCGTTAGTAGAAAGCAATTATTTTCTATTTTCATGCCTGGTACTAGTTAAAATTACCTACATTTTAACTTCTGTCAAATATTTAAGCGACTAGGAGACGAAATAAAGCAGAATTTAGGTAGGTATTACAAAAAAACCTTTTAATTTTTTTATTATTCTTTTTATCACAATCAAATTTTTGTTTTTTTTTATTCATATTTATACTCAGTCTATAAAACTAGTTTCAAAAACATTTTTAGGTATTATAATCTTTAAACGTACCTTTGCTCATCAAGTTATCATTCTTTAGAAATATACAATAACTTATGTTATGGCACTTAAAATCAAATCTAGGTAGGTACTAAAAATAGCAATTCTACTTATAACAAACTCTTAGAAATAAAAAGATGTAACACTTAAATATTACCTCTTTTTATTTATGTATTTTTATTTATTTATGTACGTCGTTTCATCATGTTTTTTTTAATATATATTGATAAAGTCTGGAACATCCATGGACTTTTACAAGTATGAAGATCATTCATCTCAATATAAAGAAAGGACGTACATAAATAAATAAAAATACATAAATAAAATGAGGTAATATTTAGGTGTAATAACAAAACAAATTGTTATAAGAAAAATTGCTATTTTTAGTACCTACCTAGATTTGATTTTAAGTGCCATAACATAAAGTTATTGTATATTTCAAAAGAATGATAACTTGATGAGTAAAGGTACGTTTAAAGACTATAATAACAAAAATATAATAACAAAAATATAATAATAAAAATGTTTTTGAAACTAGTTTTATAGACTGAGTATAAATATGAATAAAAAAACAAAAATTTGATTGTGTTAAGAAGATAAATAAAAAAATTAAAATTATTTTTTGAATACCTACCTAAATTCTGTTTTATTTCGTCTCCTAGTCGCTTAAATGAATGACAGATGTTAAAATGTAGGTAATTTTAACTAGTACCAGCCTCCGTATGCCAATCTTTTGCTGTCAAGTTATATTTCACTGCCCAGTGTAATTTCTTCAGGTCACGTGGTACAATTTTGTACCACGTGATCATTCTTTTTAGACACTTGACAGCAAAATATGCGCGAAAACACATCAAATGACGTCATAATGTCACTATTTAGTCACAGAATAACTATGAGTTAGTATGAACTGACCATGATTTAAAACTTTGCAGTTCAACTTTGATTGGCATACCCCTGCAGGCATGAAAATAGAAAATAATTGCTTACTACTAACGCAGAATTGGGCACGTACTAGGTGATTTTGCAGTAATAAACACTAATACTGCATTTAATCTTAGTAATACTGTAATGCCCGCAAGCCCAGACAGTTGATGAAAATGCAGTACTAAGCATTTTATCTAAACAAGGCAATAAAGTAAAGATAAAAATATGTCAATAGAAAGCTTGATTTTTTTACTATATTTAGGTTACACTTTAAAAGTTATAGAAATATGTTTCGCGCGTTTATCTCGAAACCGCCATTTTGCAAGTACTGCGTTTGCAATAAGGAGGGCAGAACAAACATCAATGTTTGTCACACACAAATGTTTGTTCTCAGTGGGAATCGAACCCAAAACCCACAGCATGGAAGGCAAAGCTATTACCGACTGAGCTATGACGCCTGTCACTGTTTAATATGGAACAATATGGATTTGAATCACTTGCATTGTCAAATCATTTTACACAACCATTTTTTTTTATTCTTACCAAAAATTACCACTGCGAAATACATACGCAACCAAAGAAAGAAAAAAGAAAAAGCATTTATTTTGCAACACACACACACAACAGCACAACAATACACTAACAATACACTAAAACACTAACAATACACTAACAATACACTAAAACACTAACAATACACTAAAACACTAACAATACACTAAAACACTAACAATACACTAACACACTAACAATACAATAACTAACTCTAAATAACCAGTCGTTCGTTTATCATATTTTAACATTATATACCTTTTCCTTCATAACTTGTTGCATATATTCGTCCTGGTCTTGCAGTCGGGATGTGAGGGCTGCGTGTTGGCTCTTCAGAGTTTCATTCTCCTCGAGTAATGCTGATTGCCGTGTTGCGTACATTTCGTTGATGCGATGGCATTCGTCCTTTGACTTTGCCAGCAAGTCTTGGAGTAATTGTATCTGGAAATAATATTATAAATATGTATAGATGCCAAATCTTTAATTCAAGAATATGGGACCTAATAACATGCTTAAGAATTATGTCCATTGATATTGTGATAAGACTATTTATCTTATTACAAGATAATTTATAAAATTCCCGACCATCAAAATCACCATAGATCCTCTTCATCATTACTGGTCATCATTGATGTATGGTTCATCAAATCTCAATACTTTAGGATAAACTAAATGTTTCAAACTACAATTATGCCTGAGATTTCTCAAAACAGTTTTTCGGATCTGATCAACAACGGCTTCACTGGATTTCACCAAGAACCATCCCAGATAAATTCACCTTTCTTAAAAAACACAGCATTCAAATCGAAGCTCTACTTTCAGAGCTATGAAGGCGCAGACAAACAGAAACACAACGCCGTCAAACTTATAACACCTCTTCCCTTTTTCGATCAGGGGTTTATTAGGCATTATGTCGAGTATTCCGCTGAGATGTAAAAGTTCACGAATGGCAATCACAAACCGGAAGACTGACAATGATTTGAAATCATGTGATTTCGGTAGATAGAGATTTTAGTTGTACATATTTAAGCTATGGAAATGCCTATGTCCAACACAGACATTTTTAATATGTGTCTTGATCACGAATAAATGTGACAATCGTAAACGTATCGTAACGCTAGCGTATCCGAGATACACTGCGCGGTGACGTTACAACGTTCGGCAGTCGAGCTGGCGTTGACGCGCAATATGATTAGAATACGTTAGGTTTACGTAACGCAGGTTTGTTCGTGATCACCCCTCAGGTCTTACAGCTTAGTTGTTAATAAATATAAAATAAATAAATATTCATGGACTTTACACACAACGCCCTCTAGTCCCAAACTAAGCAAAGCTTGTAATATGGGAACTAGATGGCTGATAGAATACTTTTAAATACTTTTTTTTTGTAAATACATACTTATAATACATAGCTTATATACTTATATTATAATAAGCTCAGTATCTTGTAATGGGTACTTACATCGGTCTCGAGATCAGCGACCTTGTCGCGCGACACGCGAGCTACCCGCCTCAGTACCTCGAGTTCACGTTTCGCGTCATCTAAAGCGGCGCCGCTGGTGCAAAGTCGCTCGCAAGCTTCATCGTAGTCGCGACGCACGTGCGACAACGTTGCGTTCTCTTCGCGGAGCCTGGAATAAGACGTTAGTGCTTCACTTTGGTAAAGAGTACTTTTTTACTTTATAATTTTAACAATAGTAAAAAATAATAATAGTAATAGTAGTTTAGACAAGAGTGAATAGATGTCTTCTAGACTGTCCTGCTCCATCGTCGGCCTCATCGTCACTTACCAGGTCACCAGGTCAGGTCGTCAGTTATCAGGTGAGATTATGGCCAAAGGACATTCTATATAATATAAAAAAAAATAGTTTAAAAACCAAATTGGTTGCGCAACCAAGCAAACATTAGGTGAGATACCCTGTATACAAATGTATATACATTTTGTTGGTGTTTGTCTAGTTTCGCGGCCACTGGTGTCCTAGTGAGATAGCCCTAAATCAAGTCCAATTTTAAGACTCTTCAAAAAATAGTGTTACATATTGAGATGACGGCGCAGTGAGTCCCGCTCGGCCGTCATAACGGCCGTCGTCTCCTCGTGCTGACGGTCGGCGCAGTCCAGCTGGCTCCGGAGGTGATGATTCAAACGATCCTTTTCTTTCAGCTCGCATTGCAGATCTTCCACCAGTTGCAAACCTGGAAACATTTTATTTTTAGCTTACTTTGGAAAAAAGTGAGAGTTTTGATTTATTATTGATCTTAATAAACATAATATAATTATCAACGATTATCGTCAGTGCTACTGGAAACTGTGCATGCTGTCAATTTTATAACTAAATTTTTATAAATACACACCATCTGTAGAAATTCCGGAATCTGAATCTTGAGGTATTTGACCACTCTTGAAATTAAAACTGCAAATAAATAAATAAAGAATAATGCATAGCATTCAGGTGGTCAATATCTGACAAGGGTCCTGCTACTTCAAATAATAGATAAAATAAAATAAATAAACTGTAACTTGATGATACAAGCTATGTTCTCATCATGTGAAACAAAGAAGATGAAAACATGTCTATAATAAATTCAATTTGTTTAAAAAATATGGCTGGAAACATAGAAAAATACTATTTTAATCTTAATAATATTACAACATGCTTGAATTATATTATAATTGATCTTGGCATGTTTGTATGTCCTTCGAAGGGCTGTAAGGTGAGGATCATAGTATCTTTCATTACCTTTCATCCAGATCCATTTTACTTTTCTGGCTCTCACTGTATTGGCGCAATGCATTTGCAAGCTTGGTCACATTGATCTCAGGATTATTCTGGTCAGGGTCCAGAAGGGTCTTCAGAAAGCTAAGTTCCGCCCTGTACAATACAAACCACTTTTTAACTGCTGATTTAATAGACCTTGAAGTCCCAATGTGGGGTCTAGATAGGTAGGTATAGTATGTACAGTCAAAGACACATCCACCTATACAGTTTGGACTTGAACTGTTGACTTTGAGCTGAATGTTGCAAATCGTGAGAGAGGGAAGACGGTGTGTTTGTGAAGGACGGGATGCGAGCGTGGCGCGCACCTACACCTATTGCGCTCCCTTTACAATGATTTTCTTTATTGTATGTAGCGTAGTGTAACAATATTTCCTGCTTAATTAGGGAAACTAACTACAAAAGGAAACAAATAAAGTTTACAGAACAAAATTATTAAAATTTATTAAAAAAAAAATAAGTGTTATACACAAAATATGTCTAATTGGTAATAACTTAGAGATAATGCTAATCCTTACGATAAGACACAAGATAATGGTATTAAATTGGAGTTTAAGTAGTAATTTGAAGTTAATAAGTGAGAAAGGGTCGAGGTGCACGTCTGGTCTCTGCCGCAGTTCAAACTGAGGTTTGCCTAACGAAACGTTGAATACGTGAGGAGTAGACCGTCCTGAGCCTATGGCGAACGTCTGGACCCCAAGACGAATGTAGTTCTTGAGTAATTTCCCCCGCCGTGCTAACTAACCTGTAGTAATGGCTAACCGCAGGAGGTAAACTGTATTTCAAGGGAGTTGGGAATACGTTCTCGAGTCTCCGCGGTTTCTTATCGCTGTGGAGCTCCGGCCAGCTCGTTGGCTGCACCAAGAAGACTGATCGCAACCTGACAGCCTCTCTGTGATAGGCAAAATAAAGAAATATGTTTAGTATGTTACAGAGCCCTACTTTTACGGTGATTTTATAGGAGTTATTATTATGTTTACTATGAATACCTTGAGGCCTTTATGTCGGGATGAACTCAAAAATCTGGTGGACAATCGTTTGCGATGCCGCCCTGTTCACAACCCCTTTTTACGGTGTGATCCGTGTATGCAGATAAAGCGCAACTCTGAGGAAGATGGGAGAAGGAAATTAATCACCATGAAAGGCTTCCTTCAGCTCTTATTGAGCTCAACTGGGACTACGATGGAAGTTCATAAATACCTTTGTGCTGGAAGCTGGTAACATGGATCGCACGCAGCGATATAGGTACCAATCGAAAAGTTGCGGACGCGCAGAACTTTCGCTTCTCAATTTCGTAAACGAACCACAATAAAATCCCTTCAGATTTCAATTTACTTGGGAAGAACAGTTATAATTTTATAGAAAATATCAAGGTTAGAGGTGGTCGTTAAATCAATTAACTGCTTTTATGAACAACTTTATGCTCGTCAACGAATTAGCTGTTTTACTTCAACGAAATAACCGGTTGAAAATATGAACCGAAGATTTCCGTCAACGTCTTCGCACGCAACTCGCGCTGTTTTACTTCAACGAAATAACCGGTTGAAAATATGAACCGAATATTTCCGTCAACGTCTTCGCACGCAACTCGCGCTGTTTTACTTCAACGAAATAACCGGTTGAAAATATGAACCGAATATTTCCGTCAACGTCTTCGCACGCAACTCGCGCTGTTTTACTTCAACGAAATATAACCGGTTGAAAATATGAACCTAATATTTCCGTCAACGTCTTCGCACGCAACTCGCAAGCGAGTAATGAAGCATAGTTCCGATCCTTTTGCACCTATCCCTTTCTTACTCGCACTTCCGTTCTTCCGCGCTAATAAAATTGAAGATTGAATGCCTCACGAAAACCGCACTTATTGCATGCGAGCTAGAATCTATCTACGTTCAATTTGATAATCCGATTATTTGAAAACCCGTTGACCGATTTATTAGCTTTTTTTAACCTGTGTACCATTGAGGAAAAACAGTCCTTTATTCAGTTTTTCTTCAACCTAATAATATTCCGCCAGCGTCAACGTATCTCGCAATGCACCAAAAAATTGTTAAAAATTAAAATGCTAATAAAATTCCTTCAACGTCTTCGCACGCAACTAGGGCTACCAGATGACAGGAATTTTACCTGTTATGAACGTCGTTTTTCAAAATATATGTAAATAAAAAATATAACAAAAAATACATCAAAAAAATATAACAAAAAAATAATAACAAAAGAAAAAAAGTACCAAAAAAATAAGAAAAAAAATTGTATAAAAAAACTTAAAATATACAAGATTGATTACTCATGTACATAAAATGAAATGAACTTCTAAGTGCGCCTGGATGTCTACTATTTTATTAAGACCCAGCCAGTCCTAAGCCTGGAAAAAGTACGAAGGGAAGTCTTAGTTCAAAACAGCTTGCGAAGTTGCTATCGAAAACGTTGACATAATATTGAAGCTATTAATGCATAATACGAATATTTATTGAAAACCCGTTGACCGATTTAGCAGCTTTTTTAACCGGTTAACCATTGAAGAAAAACGGTTACGTTAAATTAATCTAAAAACCCTCAATGACACACCTCTAATCAAGGTAGTTCTTGTTCGCTCGTTAAAATTTTAAAGTTTTCAAACCAATCCTCTGACTCTATCCCTCCAATACAGCTCTCTCCTTCTTTCTTTCTTTTTTAGAGACTGGACACCATCAATCAATATCTATGACCTGCTTGCTTCAAGCAAAGTTTGATCGTTCTGTCAAGTCGATTTGACAGATGGATGTCTGTTTTCAGAGTAACAGAATATGCTAAAGAATCAAGAAAAGATACGTACGAACGCACAAACTGACCAGATTTCAATAAATAATATGACTACGAAAGTGGAATCGAGTTACGAATGCTTGATAAGATAAAAACGTTTGCTTCATCAGAGCTTATTTGCAAAGACATAAGTTTCGCCTATCTATGGTGGGGTTGCCAACACGAAAAACTATAAAATAATGATACTATCTCGATGAAAGGAACTTTGAAAATATCTCCCGCGAGATTCAAAGTAGGTACATTTACGAGGAAATTACTATGATTTTTTTTAACGTGTACATTTAAGGAAATATGCTAAAAATCGAAGGTTACAGCACCCCCTTTCCCGGTGAAGAATTCACGTAGGGAATTCTCCGGACGACCTCGTCACAGAACTCGTGTTTAAATTACCTACCTACACTTGTATTTAACTAACGACAAAAGAAGAAATGAGGTACCTAACTGAAATGTAATTTTATCGTCCCAACTGCAGCTTTGCGAGCGAATAATACAGTATTTTGATGATCCTCAGATCGACACAGTATATCAATGGATATTCTGAGTCAGAGAATCGCTAACCAACCGAATCGGATCTTGCTTAGGAAGGCAATATTGGATCGGTTGTTTCCCTAAAAACATGGAGATATTCCCGAGATTACGGGGTAACTGAGTAATTAAACGAAATGCAAATAACTACGCAGGTTAATGAAATAAGATGATGTATGTTACGCAAAGCTGCAATTCGCACGAACTATGTACAATACGTCAGCCGAAATTTCGGTTGTAAGGCAGTGGTGGTGTACACAGATGTTATCCCGTGCCGGGTTCTACGGCGCACCTGGAGGAATCGGTGGTTGACTATTCTTACCCCCCGAGCCAACGCGGGGAAACTTTATTAATTATCTATGTGGTAATCTAGATTTTTGAAATCTTTGATGTGCCACTTCCCGAGGTACTTCCCAGAATCGTCCTCTAACTCATATACTAGGGGAGAAAGCTTACGAACGACGGTGCACCGTTCATACTTCGGCGCTAGCTTAGCGGAAAAATACTTATGTGCAGCGCTCTGTTTGTAGGTACGCTTCCATACTACATCGCCTACCTCAAAAGCAATATTTCTACGTTTATTGTTATAATATTTGGCATTTTTACTGTGGGCTTTTTTTTAGGCTTTCCTGTACGGATTTGTAAATATCTTTGAGCGTACCTAGTTTCGCGGCGTATGTATCACGGGGCTCAAAAATTAGCTCGTCTATATCTTGAAAGTCTTTATAGATACTACCGTCCGAGATAGCTTCCCTCCCGTGAACAAGCATGAAAGGACTGAACGAAGTGGACTCATTGACTGATGTATTGATTGCAAATTGAATCTTGTGAATATTGACGTCCCACGTCCTATGGTCAGCTTCTACGTAAGAGGATAGTGCTGTCATGATGGTACGGTTATAACGCTCGACCGTATTTACTTGAGGACAATAGACTGGGCCCAAATGAACCTGGGGAATATTGTACTTGGCATATAATGCCTGAACTTCATGACCTACAAACTGGGAACCATTGTCAGATAGAACAGTTTGCGGGATACCATGAACTAATAATACATGGTCCTCTAGACGTTGAGCAATCACCTTACCGGTGGCGCGTCTTAGAGGGAATATGTGACAATATTTAGTAAAACAACATACTACGACTAGGAGATAAGTATTCTGCTGTCTCGACATCGGCAGTGGACCAACTAAATCAATGCTGATGCACTGGAAGGGCCGAGAACAGACTTTAGGTTCACCCATAAAACCAGGTGTAGCCTGATTGTTATGTTTATATGCGTTACAAGTAGAACAAGCTTTTACGTATTCCTCGATATCTTTATACATACCGGGCCAAAAGTACCTTAATTTTAAACGTTTATGCGTTTTAGCGACTCCCAAGTGGGCGGCGATTGGTTCAGCGTGATTATCTGCTATTATACCTTCTCTGTATTCTAACGGAACTACCTCTTTCCACTGGAAGTCATTACTGAGATTATTATTACATTTAGTAAAACGATATAGTCGGCCATCTGTCACCTGATAATTTGGACATGCGCGGGGCCTAGCAATACAACGTTTCACGAGGTTCTTATACCACGTATCGGTTGTCGTTAAAGGGGAAGTAGTTATAGCGGTTACTGGCACTGACCTGGACAACGCGTCCGGCACCACGTTCTGGGTACCTTTCCTATGCTCAATGACAAGATTATAAGGAGAGAGTCTACAACCCCATCGCGCTAAGCGACCAGTAGGGTTCTTAAGATTGAAGAACCATTTTAAGCTTGCATGATCTGTTATTACCCGGACTGGCTTGCTACCTTCTATGTAAGGACGGAAATGCTCGACTACGTGTACCACTGCTAATGCCTCTCGCTCGGTAGCAGAGTAATTGCGTTCCGCTGGACAAAGCGAACGACTGCAATACGCAATCGGATGTTCTTGTCCATCAATTTCCTGGGTGAGCGTTCCACCTATTCCAAAATCGGATGCATCGCAGTGGACCGCGAAAGGCTTGGTGAAGTCGGGGCAAGACAAGACGGGGGCAGTGGTAAGGCATAACTTTAACTCATGGAAAGCTTTTTCGGCCTCCGGTGTCCATTCGAAAGGAGGGGCCCCCTTGCGGGTAGAAGTAAGGATATTCAAGGGGCCCGCCTTGTGACTAAAATCTTTAATGAATCGCCTATAATATGAAGCGGTACCCAAGAATCGCTTTAAATCTTTACGAGTAACGGGAGTAGGAAAATTTATAATAGCCTTTATCTTATCAGGATCAGTGCGCAGACCATATTCATCTATCACGTGACCTAAATACTTCAATTGCTTTCTGAAGAACTGACACTTGCCCATGTTAATGGTGAGTCCAGCATCGCCTAACCGATCCTTGACTCGTTTTAGCAAGTCTACATGTTCTTCAAAGGTAGGGGTAAATAAAATAATATCGTCGAGATAAATGAATACTTTGTTGTCAAACTCAGGTCCAAACAGCCTATCCATTAAACGCTGCTGGGTTGCTCCTGCCGACGTTAGGCCAAAACACATGCGAGTATAATGAAACAAACCGCGGCCTGGTACTGTAAAAGCGGTCTTCTCTCTCGACTCCATCGAATCCAAGGGTATTTGGTGGTAGGCAGCTTTCAAATCGATGGACGACAAATACTTGGCATTCCTTAGCTGATCTAAGATGTTGTTGATGTAGGGAAGTGGGTAAGCATCGTGTTTCGTGACTTCGTTTAGCTTCCTGCTATCCAAGCAAAACCTAGATGTGCCATCAGACTTGGGAGCTAAAGTAATCGGACTGCTCCATGCGCTGTTACTTGGTTCAATGACGCCCTCTTTTAACATCTGGTCGACCTGTCGGTTAACTTCTGCTAGCTTTTCGGGAGACATGAGATAGTAGCGTTGCTTTAACGGAGGATGGTCTCCGGTGTCTATTTTATGGGATACCAGGTGGGTCATTCCGAGGCCTTTTTTCTCCGCTGAAATATCTTCATACTGTTTCATGATTTCCTCAGACCGTTTCCGCTCCAACTCGGTCAAAGAGTCGAAATCATGGAGAAACCGGCCTTCTGAAGCAATGGTGTTCACGCTGTCAGTTTCCGAAAAATACTCACTCCTATCAAGCAATGAAAGAACGTCGGGTGCTATGTTGAATTGTTTCCAAAAGTTTATGCCAAAAATGAGATTGGTGGCAACACCGGGTACGATATAGAATTTCACGATAGCTTTCTTCTCACCAACCGTTACAGGCAGGAATACATAGCCTGAAACGGGAGAAAATGAGTCGTCGGCCGTTCGTATGTAATGCAAATCGGTTGATTCGTGCATGGATACCAGGTTCTGGAAGTGCTTGAAGGCATCGTTGCCAATGATGGAGATTTCAGCACCAGGATCTAGTAAACCTCTCACTTTTAGGTCGTAGACGGAGACGGTGAGGAATGGGCGTCTATCATCACTCCTGATTTCGTGAACCAGCGAAACGGAAGATTTTTTATCCGAAAAATCTCTGATGGACAGAAGCCGGGACCCCTGCTCATCATCACCAGCATGACTGCGATTAGCTGGTGCCCTAGTAGGCCGCTGGTCCACTACATGGAGTTTTTTTGGACCGTAGGCTGTGGAGTTTTATTAGTATTGCATTTGGGACAAGTTCTGAATGTGACTTCCTTTTCGCCACAACGATAGCAAACCAGGGTAGCTGGTGCTCTGCATGAACTGAGACTGTGACCATTGATTCTGCAACGGACACAGAATTCACCAACCTGGGTGTGCATCGCTGCAACCTTTGTAGAACTTGGGGACGCTGATGAGTTTTTATAGCACAAATCTGGTGCCAAACACGAAGTAGTATTTTTAGGAGGTTCCGCAAACAGTTCAGATCTTTGTTTAGCACTTTCTAGAAGCCTACACTTTTGTTTCAAATCCTTCCAGGTGACCACTGGGTTTAGAGCTAACTGGTTTGTATAGAAAGGTCTAATATTGTAGAGAGTAATACCTAACTTTTCCTCATCAGATATAGGTTTAGATAAACGAGTAAAATAGTTCTGCATCACGCTTACCTAATCTCCTGCATCAAACGATGGTCATAATCAAAGGGTAAATACTCCTCTAGCAGTATTGATTTTAATTCTTCCCAATCAGCGACCTCTGAGCGAACCCCACGGTACCAACAAAGTGCCTCATCAGTGAAAAGTTCAGCGGCTGAATTGAAAAGTTTAGTATTAGAGATTGACCTAGACAGACATAGCTCCTCCAATCTTTGTAAGAAAGCTTTAACACATGTTCTACCATTGAACTTTACATTCAGGGTGTGCACAGCTGAATGCTTATTGCTAACACTGGCCACCTCTATAGGTTCAGATTCCTGTACAGGCTCTGGTGTTGGTGGAGAAATACTACTCTTAAAATTGCAGAAGATACTATCTAGCTTCCTCAATAAGCGTTCTAATCGTTCTTGTAAGTTACTGTGGAGAGAAAATGACTTATCTTCACAACTGGGAGTTGGTATACGACCAAATCTATGAAACAGATGATGACCAAGAGCTTGGACTCGATTCAGTACTTTAAGAGAGCAGGGTTTAAGCGCCGCACCAGTAATAAGGTCAGTTAGGCTGTCCAGCTTAGCCTGAACGGTATCCAGTTCAGATTCAGCACTGAAATCACAGACTGCAATCTCATCCGATGGGATTTCCTTGTTCAGGGTTCGAACCTGAGTTCTCAAGGCAGTTAGAGTATCCGACGCCGGTACTGCGCCCCTAATCTTTACCTCATACTCAAGCTCATCCTTAGCCAAGACGTTGAATGCTATTGGTCTTTCCTCCAACATTTTGAAGTGTGTAGATATGGTTAAAAATCAAAAATAAGAAAAATATATAGAAAATGTTGTGAAATTAAGTAGAAATGGAAACGAGACGGTCACAGAGCAGAACTAGCACCAACCCAGACCAAACTTGCAGTAAAACAATGCCTAACTTCTTCACAAAAATAAAAAATAAGTTTTCAATGGAACTAGTGAAAATTAAAATTATCTTCAAAAATGCAAACTTTCGCGCTATTTTGGTAGTAGTAGTAGTAGAATAGTAGTATAATAACGCTAAGCTGTAATTTTAAAGATAATACTAATAAAAAGTTGAAAATATACTGAAATTTAAGTTTCTCATCTACCAAGTTAAATAACTCAAAAATGTGAAATTATGTAAAATTCTACAGAAATTCTGACCAGATAAGCACTAGATTAGTATTACAATGCTTCCTAGCAGTGATTTTAAAAAGAATACCTAATAAAACTGAAGATATACTAAAATTTAAGTTTTTACCGAAGCAGAGACCAGTAATATCTGAGCTGCAATTTGACCAGCATAAAAGACAAAACTGTTTACCTTTTCGTCACGTGTCACCTCGTCCCTGTTCGGGCGCCATAATGTAACAATATTTCCTGCTTAATTAGGGAAACTAACTACAAAAGGAAACAAATAAAGTTTACAGAACAAAATTATTAAAATTTATTAAAAAAAAATAAGTGTTATACACAAAATATGTCTAATTGGTAATAACTTAGAGATAATGCTAATCCTTACGATAAGACACAAGATAATGGTATTAAATTGGAGTTTAAGTAGTAATTTGAAGTTAATAAGTGAGAAAGGGTCGAGGTGCACGTCTGGTCTCTGCCGCAGTTCAAACTGAGGTTTGCCTAACGAAACGTTGAATACGTGAGGAGTAGACCGTCCTGAGCCTATGGCGAACGTCTGGACCCCAAGACGAATGTAGTTCTTGAGTAATTTCCCCCGCCGTGCTAACTAACCTGTAGTAATGGCTAACCGCAGGAGGTAAACTGTATTTCAAGGGAGTTGGGAATACGTTCTCGAGTCTCCGCGGTTTCTTATCGCTGTGGAGCTCCGGCCAGCTCGTTGGCTGCACCAAGAAGACTGATCGCAACCTGACAGCCTCTCTGTGATAGGCAAAATAAAGAAATATGTTTAGTATGTTACAGAGCCCTACTTTTACGGTGATTTTATAGGAGTTATTATTATGTTTACTATGAATACCTTGAGGCCTTTATGTCGGGATGAACTCAAAAATCTGGTGGACAATCGTTTGCGATGCCGCCCTGTTCACAACCCCTTTTTACGGTGTGATCCGTGTATGCAGATAAAGCGCAACTCTGAGGAAGATGGGAGAAGGAAATTAATCACCATGAAAGGCTTCCTTCAGCTCTTATTGAGCTCAACTGGGACTACGATGGAAGTTCATAAATACCTTTGTGCTGGAAGCTGGTAACATGGATCGCACGCAGCGATATAGGTACCAATCGAAAAGTTGCGGACGCGCAGAACTTTCGCTTCTCAATTTCGTAAACGAACCACAATAAAATCCCTTCAGATTTCAATTTACTTGGGAAGAACAGTTATAATTTTATAGAAAATATCAAGGTAGTTCTTGTTCGCTCGTTAAAATTTTAAAGTTTTCAAACCAATCCTCTGACTCTATCCCTCCAATACAGCTCTCTCCTTCTTTCTTTCTTTTTTAGAGACTGGACACCATCAATCAATATCTATGACCTGCTTGCTTCAAGCAAAGTTTGATCGTTCTGTCAAGTCGATTTGACAGATGGATGTCTGTTTTCAGAGTAACAGAATATGCTAAAGAATCAAGAAAAGATACGTACGAACGCACAAACTGACCAGATTTCAATAAATAATATGACTACGAAAGTGGAATCGAGTTACGAATGCTTGATAAGATAAAAACGTTTGCTTCATCAGAGCTTATTTGCAAAGACATAAGTTTCGCCTATCTATGGTGGGGTTGCCAACACGAAAAACTATAAAATAATGATACTATCTCGATGAAAGGAACTTTGAAAATATCTCCCGCGAGATTCAAAGTAGGTACATTTACGAGGAAATTACTATGATTTTTTTTAACGTGTACATTTAAGGAAATATGCTAAAAATCGAAGGTTACAGTAGTCATGGTTGTATTGGGTGTATAACCTGACCTGTGGTTGTGTGTACAACGGATTTTTATCCCTCTGAAGCTAGGTGCAACAAACGATTAATTTATGTATGTACTGTTGTGCACAAAAAATCACGTGCCTGCAATTTGACCAAAAATGGGTTCTGCGCAGATACTTCAGAGGGACAATGATCCATCTTGACTACTATACATACGCTTAGTCATGTCCTATTTTTTTTTATAGAAATAAAATAACACTAGAATTATGCTGTACAGTCCAGTTTGAATGGTTCAAAGTTATAGTTGAAGTATTTAGAGGTCAAAATATGAACAACTAAGATAGGAATGAGCATTAGCAAATTAGTTCACACAAAATAAACAACTATTTATAAACAAAACACATGTTTGTTATAATAAACTATGACAGTGTATACAAATAGGGCTACATGCCAACAGGAAGTGTTTGACTCAAACTGTAAAACTGACCTATAAAATATTTTATGATTGTAAACAATTCACCATCCCAATCCCAATAGTGAATTGTTTTAAATGCATTGTGATAAACTCTTAATAAATTACTGGTTGCTAGCAAGTTTGTTGAATAAACTTGAAAATAGAAAATAAAATGAGCCAGATGTAAGGAGGTCTGGAGGCACGACTACTCCTAAATATCATTGAGTAGATGTATGAGGGGGTATACCTGTGGGGTATAGGTACTTACATGTTCGTCTTTACAAAAGGTACGAATTTGTCCATTAGATTATCTACGCACAGCGTACTGGTGCTCTCCACGCCACAGCAATCAAATATTTGGTACGCCGTCACAAAATACTCTGGAATAGAAACCCCTCTATTAATAGTATAGGCGCCAACGCGTTGCTTAGCGAGTTAGCGACCTATTTTAAACTTTGTATTTACTTACCATCAGTGGTAATCGGTTCTCTGGCAAGATTCATTGTCGTTGCCGTCAATTACAAAAATAAACTGAAAAACCACGCGTGAAGTAAGTTCTCTGAACAGATATCTCGTATGAACTACTTTACTAACAACGGTCAACGAATGTATTGTTTATTTTCAGTAGTTTGCTAGCTTATCATCTTCAAATAAATTCGTTAAATGAATTTAAAATTATAATACGCACGAGTTCACAATACAAAACGAACCAATAAAAATTTGAAAATGATATGAATGAATGAAATAAAATAAAAAAAAACTGATTGACTTGCTTGACAGATTATTGAATGAATGAAATAGATCATAGTGCTTATTCACTCATTCGCTTAGCGAACGATTAGTTCAGTCGGAGTCGGTAAGGATATAAGTGCTCTGTGGTTCAGACTAGAGATGGATGGGATAAGTGGGGATAAGTAAGATATTACTATTTATTTATTAGGACAACCAACAGAGGTAACACGAAAATACAAAAATAACAAGATGTTGGATTTAAATCTATGTGTTCCTTCAGTTCAAGGATGCCACAGCATGCACTAAAATATAGGCTCAACAAGGCAAAATAAACTTTATATAAATTAAAAACAAAAATGAAAATATATAGGTAAGGTACCCACTTTTGGTACCAAAATGAAAAGTAAGAGATATTCTACACATCAAAATAATCAACGAGAAATCATCGTAGGGTACATGCAATATATTTACAGAGTAGGTAAAACGAGCACATAGAAGTTAAAAATAAAATAATATTACAAAACTTATGACCAAAAGTAGGTAAATTCTAGCATATACAAAGCTATTTTTAGGATTAACAGTCGTGCGAGCGTTGTTATCTCTTTTCATAAGATCGGGCTGAATATTTCAACCATAAAATGATCAAGAAGTTATGATGTAGATAAATAATAAAACAAATCTATCATGATATTGAGTAAGGGACCTATACTCAAAATCATGTTTTTTTATTTTCTAATTAGAGTCCCGTTATAAGGATTTAAAATCACGAGTAGGTACCTACGTCGTCGTCGTTGTAAAGGGGTTGTAAATACCTCCACTGTCGTCACTGCACGCGCAAAGCCCCATTTGGTACCCGGCTACAGTGAGACGTGTGGCATGCGATTTACAATTTTATATCTATCGTTGATTCGAATCATCTACCTATCAATCTGACTATTCAGGCATCCCTATTCTAACCGTTCATGAACGGTTCTCGTTCAGTTTGATTGAACGGCGTTCAGTCAAACTGAATGAGAACGAGCTATATCACAGATAATGTAGATTTAACGTTTCATACAGATTAAAAATGTTGTTCTGTTGCGTGTGAAACATTATCACTTATCTATACATAGATGTAGAGAAGGTAAAAGAAAGTTAGAGGTATTAAAAGGAGTTTTATTTATCTAAAATAATTTATGTAAATCAGTACTTCCTAAACTTTTAAATATCTACAAATAACACACTATCCAAAGGTTCTAAAATCACCGCTCTCTTATCGTATTTAATATTTCCACTAGTCCTTTGTGCACTCTTAGTACTGCTAATTTTGTTTCCACCATCGTAAAGTCGCTCAACTCCATCTGCGAAAAGTAACATATATTTATCATAAAAATTCTGCCATTTCGAAAAATTTCAGTAGGCTGACTAAATAAGCAAAAGAGGTGTGGGTTCGATTTCCGCTACGCCGGCGCCAAGGTTCGGTCTATAAAAAATCGTCTCCGGCCGAGTGGTGTTACTTTTATTTTTATTCAACTAAATGATGGAACAAACGGTAACCACTGCCTATAACGATGCATTGTCTCACTGAGCACGTCCACTGAACACGTGCCCTCTAGTCTCTGATACTGGTATCTCATTCTGGGGCAGTTTTAGGACTAATGTATTTATTTTACTGGAACTAATAGATGGCCCCTCTGTCATGTCAATGGAGTGTTATTTACTTATCTACAACAAGAAAAATATATAGCTGGATTTCCACCAGAGGCAGATGAACGGCGTGCGAAATAAAACTCAACCAATAGCATCACTTTATTCGCCACGTGAAGTGACACTATTGTTTAATTTTATCATATCCTATCATCATCATTATCCGCAACCCGACTTCACCCGCTGCTAGGTATAAATCTTTCATTCTTTGGGCCACTCTCCGCGCAACGCAGCCGAAATATTAATTTCCATACCCCATCAGGTGGGTCCTTTTCTCTGGGCGGAAACCGGCCGAACATCCGTTCGCAAATTGCGCATAGGCCGCACCAAGTGCGGTACTTCAGTGTGTTTTCGGTACTTTGCTGGGGACAAAAAACTTTGCGATAAAAAAAAGGTGAAAACTGCATTATTTTATTTACTTTTTATCACAATAGAATCACCTTCTATTCTAAAGACGATTCTAAATGATCCTTGTGATTTTATTGAATAAAGAAATTATAACTTTGACTTTGAGAAATAGTGAGGAAAAATGATCCTTCTGATAAGTTTTTCATTTATTTCAGCATATTAGTAGACTTTGAAGCGCTCGTGGCTAGGCTTGCTCAGTCAATCTTCATCGATTATTTAAGTTAAGCGACGATCTGCGCGGTCACTATTTGGATGGGTGACCGTTAGTGGCATTTACATCTGAGCGCTTCCGTGCTTCGTAGGGCACGTTAAACTGTTGGTCCCGGCTCTAGCAGTCGTTAAGTCACGGAGGCCTTAAGGTGGCCTAAAGCTCCGTCCGAAAGCTGGCGCGGAAGACTGTTGTCTGATCTGTATAATATATTCTGACTCTCACAAAAAACGTTTTACCTCTTCCGCGTCCCCCGCTTCATCAAAATTCCTCCTCCCCCCTCCGAGTAAGGTGAGTTTGATTTCATCAGGTATGCTGTCTTCTTCAATATAATCATCGAATTCCATGACTGCTTTGAAGTGAGACACCTGGTCCGGGGTTAAGATGCCGCCCATCATCAGGGTTAAACCTTCTTCTATATCCTGGAAGACAAACGGATATACTCTTGTTTGTAACATCCTAACAGTTTTACAAGAAACATGATCTTTATCTTTAAAGATTTATGAGTTAGAGTAAATAAATAAATATTCATGGACATTTCACACAACGCCCTCTAGTCCCAAACTAAGCAAAGCTTGTAATATGGGAACTAGATCCTGATAGAATAGAATATTCTTTTTTTTTGTAAATACATATTTATAACACCCAGACAGACCAGAGTATTTATGATTTTTTAAACGTTGAAGAAAAACATCGTGAGGCAACCCGCCGCCTACAGCTCCGCACGTATTGACCTTGTCTTTCCTGTGGATAAGGCCGACTAGCTTGAGAGGATGGTATAGGTGCTACCAGCCTACTCCATCTAAATCATGTCCCAGGCACTGCAGCCTCCCGTATATCAGGACATGGGTAAAAAGTAGCCCCTGACGCTGTATAAATCATATAGATTAGATACAAAGGCCTGATTATTAGTGTAAAAGGGAGCGCCTGTCTGGTAATGGTTGACCGACTATCCCTTTTTATATATAGTTTATGGTTTTATGGTAATCGAATAGAAAGTCACTTTTCGATGACAAACTGGTATAAGTAATTCATATAATTATTGTTTAATGGTTAAATGGTTTAGTGGTAGTTGAGCACGCGAGTACTCAATGGTAGATGATCGCGTACTGGCCGTAAAACGCCGAAATTGGTTAAAGCGTTTATTACATTACACAATCTCAAGCACGCTAACTAGCATCAATCGTAGTGTAATAAGGGAAAGACAGGTAGACTGACTTACTAGTCGGCTCCAAAGCTACGTAGATTCTAAGCACGGACTAGTTAGCGTGCTTGAGATTGCATAGTCTAATAACCGCTTGAATCTGTGCTCGAAAGCGTGTAGCGATGCACAAAACGCTAAACACTTACGTGTTCGGTTTACTCCGAACAATTAGTGTTTTTTTAACTGTTGATGGATGAGGTTTAAGTTCTTACTTTTATCGGCATCCTGTAACCTCTTACTCTGAACTTCCTCAGCACTGTGAGATACAGCAGCTGCTTGGACTTCTTGAGGGTCACAAATCTCGCCGCGTAGTTCATCGGAGTCAAGGCTAAACCGAGATAAAAGTAATCATCAATAATAATCATCAGCATTTAATTTTGTGCCAGTTTCGACTAAAATTTTCCATACATCTACCACCTTTGAAGCTCGCTAGTGACTTGCTTATTTCATAAATATTTATTCAAATTGAACTAATTTCTACACAGTCAACCGACGAATCCAATTAGCAGCGGACTTCAGCAAGGTGATAATGATGATGATGACTGTAAATATTTGTCGGTTGGTAGTACAAAACTCACTCTCTATAACATTGGAGTCCTATGTAAAGAGAATTGAATGCTCTGATGGGAGAATACGCAAGGAATGTGCAACCAATCGCCGAGGCTCAAAGCTCATCTTTTGTTCAGTTGCGTTTGAACCTCCGAACTGTACGGAAGTGTCTAATACTCACTCTCTAAAGCATTGGAGTCTATAGGCAATGCGAACTGAGCGCTCTGACGGGAGAACACGCGAGGAATGTGCAGCCAATCGCCGAGGCTCATAGCGGACACCTTCAATTCCTTCAGTAGTGTTTGCATCTCCGTGCCGTACGGACGTGCCGGGCGAGTGCGGAGCGCTTCTTCTAACACGTATCGTCTCTGGAATAAGGCCAATGTCAAATCACTTATCTTAGTCATGTGCTTATAACATTGGCTACAAGTTACTTTTAATATAACCGATCCCTAAAAATCCCATAGATTCTTTACATCATGCTGATCAATATCAGACACAAACGTCATTATGATAGTTTTTAATAAGAATTCAAACGTGAAGTTAGATATCAAGGTGAGGTTAGGTTAGACGATAAGCAGCATCATCAGACCCTTTATCCTGTATGGACCAGTTCGTTAGAACACTGCTAGATGTTTCAGACTGCAATTATGACCGATAACCCTTGAAACTGTGGTTTATAGCTGATGAATATTCTCAAATTTGGAAATAGCTAGAATAATTTCTACTAACGTCAGAGAGCCATCTCGATTTAACAAAGAATTCAGTCCATATTCAAAGCATATGAAAGAAGAAAGAAGTGGTTGGATTGTGTGAAAGATGACATGAATGTGAGAGGAGTAGATTCAGAGTTGACGAATGATAGGAGTTAGTGGAAGAAGACATGTTGTGCCGACCCCGCCTAGCGCGGGATAAGGGCAGGGGAATGATTCAAAGCATATGAAAAAGAGTATTAGGATGACAATAAAATTCTTACTTTGATATCAAACTCAGTCTCAATGGCCTCCTCATCGACCTCCCTGTGCAAATACTTCAGAATATCATCATCGAGAAAGGAGTCCGTCTTCCGAGTGTTGCCAGCTTTGATGACGGGTAGAATGATGATGTCGTCATCAGCTGATGGAGCGATCGAACCACGGGAACTCGGGTTCTGGGAGTCTGTGCCGATTCCTGCTATCTGAAATATTATTTAGTGTTGTTTTCAAAAACTAGGAAAACCGATTTCAATTTGACTGCCCACCAGCTTCACCACCAGATGATGATGACAGTTCATTGGGAATGTTCTAGTGACCGTAAACACCACTAAAAAGTCACAGGAAAGCAAAACAGCTAGGTACGTAATTTTGTGTACAGTGCGCACACGGATCTTTGCCCCTCTGAATTATCTGCGCAGAACCGATTTTTGGGTCGAATTGGAGGTAAGCTTCCGCACAAGACACATTCCGTACATGCGCAATCGTTGATGCATCCAATTTTTAGAGGGATAAAGATCCGTTGTGCGTACCTACTATACGTGGATGGCACATTTTTTCCAGTTCTTTTTACTGTGCTAATAAATAATTAAAGATTGGTAGGTATGGTCAGATGGTAGTGAGATTGTCACCTGAGTCTCTGGGTCTTGCTGCGCCTGCGCCGCTAAACCCGCAGATGTGAGTCGATCGCTGCCACAATTCTTCCCCTTCTTGCGTCGTTTACCTCGCCTTTTACCTTCCCCATCACCTGTAATAAACATGCTATCCTATTTTAGAGCGCTGTATAATTCACCTAGATTAGATATGCAAAGACCAAAGAAGTTGTCATCTGTGAACCACGTTTGTGACACGCAATTCTTAGACTAAATTGCGTTCAGCGCATCTATGACACGTCTTTCACAGAGGTGCAAGCTATACCTACTTACCTCCATCATCAATAGTGACGTCATCATTCTCGTTGCCATCCTTATCTGCTTTGGAGCGCTGCGATGCCGGTGGACTCTTCTTGTTCTTCGCTGGCTTACCTAAGTTCAGTGCTTTTAGTTGATTCTGGAATATAATGTTAGGTTCAATCTGAATGTACTAAGCACACGTAGGTACACCCGGCCAAAGGTCAGGTTATACACCCAAGAGATTCTGAAGTTGTCTATTGTATCGTCCTTTCTTCTGTGACTAGTTAGTTACAGTACGATCGGCAGGTCTTCACAATGTGAACTTAGCTGTTTCGATGGCTTTTCGAACAAAACTGTGTTCGCATCACAATCAGTAACTAACTTCACGATTGCCAAGATCCGTACCTCAAGCTTCCTAAAAAACTCATCACTATCGTAAACCAATGGTTTCTCTTTGATCAGTTTCCTGGTAATTTTGACGCTCGGTAGTTTCATTCGCTTCCTCTGCCCAGTGGTGCCCCAAGCGGTCATGGAAAGGACTATATTCGAACCGCCACGTTTTCGCCTTTTCGGCGCGTAACTAATCACTATCTTCGTTAGATGAAGGAGGTTGCAATCACATGGAGAAGGGGGTATTAAAGGGGGTAGTTTTAAAGGCTTCCGTTTGATCCTCCTAGGTTTGACTGTGATCAAATTATCCCCGGTTATGTAAAAACTTTCTTTAGTTTTCTTGTCTTTTGCATCTTTTCGGCTCGGTAACAATTTAGTTTTGGATATGAGGAACGGTAACATTTTTGATGTTGCGCGTGCGATGGTTTGGTAGAGACTATTCCTATCAGATTATCGTAGCATTATTGATTTGCTTATCAAGGTGTAAAAGGTTATCTACACACGTGTGGTTACCCCTCAGTGGGTTTTTAAGTGATCTATGGAAATATACTGACGTGTGGCAGGCAGCTTTTCAGCTAAAATTAAATTGTATAATCTGCGTTAGCGTGGGTTTTTTACACGCATATTATGTACGTCAATATTTACGTAAATATTTTCTAATAACGATCGACATGAACGTAGCAAGGTAGCAGCATTCATATAAATGAGTTCTATATCCAGGCGTAAGTGAATACGCTGGTGAGACCGTTCATCGTTGCATTCGATGAAGCAAGTTAAACACGCTATACCTAAACGTACTATGGTCATTCAGTGAGAAAGTTGATATAATTTTTTTTAAGTCATGATCTTATAGTTCTGAAGCCAAACGGACAATCCAGATAGACAAAACTAGCTTCACCCTAGCAAATAATAAAGCTACGTACCTAATTAAAACATTTATTTTTGTTTTTCAACTTCATTGTTAGTAGTGGCCTATATCATCTGCCAAAATACCTTCTCTTTCATTATGGCCTCTGTCCGTCATATCTACAGACAATATTGCCAGTGTCGATTTATTGAATAGTACCTATAGTCAAGTCAGTTATTCACCAGATAATATCCTCACCTTTTTAGCTGTTCTGACGCTGACAGGCTCCTTCGCAACCCGCTTAGCTAAAACCAGCGGCGACGCCAGGGGTGGTAGCTGTTCACATTGCCCTTTCAGCAGCCTTGCGTGAGCGCCATCAGACAGATTTAGCGATGGTAGAGTAGAACGCTCGTTGGTAGGGCTTGTGTTGTGACCAGCTGTTATGTCCGAGGTTGTGTAACCGTGGAAATACAGGGTTTCCTAGCAAAATTATAAAAAATAAAGAAGTTTAACTTGACTTGAAAGGAGTGTATCGACGACGAATCTTAGGTATATTTCGTGGAGCTGTGAAAATAAACAACTGATTACTTACGGAAACATTTAATATTTACCTACATACCTGAACTGCTAGTAGGTATTAGTGCCCGCAGAATGACAAGGGTCAGAACAGGACAGAAGTGCTTCTTTACTGGTTCTTAATTCTTTATTGCACACAACACAGGACATAAACAAAAGACAGAAATAGATGACATGTACAAAGGCGAGCTTAACCCTAACAAGAGTTTTCTTCCAGCAAACCTTTAAGGCTAGAGAGAGGTGACTATAGAGGCAGGTCCGTGTACAAAAAAGGTACTGGTAGTAGTTGCGGAGGTAGTTAATCTTTTAACTACCCGCAACTGCCACGGAGAAAGTGTCTTTTGGTTTTTTTAAGGAGGCCTAAGTAGACTTCACAGTGATAATGATCAGTAGATATCTAGACTACCTGACTGTGACTCCTCCTTAGGTCCAACACAATAGCAGTCTTGGTGTGTGGCTGATCAGGGGTTAGACATCTCCTGGATCCTCGCGACTTCCCGCTCGCCAGGGTTGGAGCTGGTGTGTGAGGACGCGAGTCTGTTTCAGCATATCTAAAACAAAGAGGTGTACAAACTAAGCCTTCGCACATACCTAGGTACAAGTATGCACAACTAACAACAAATCTTTGTCCCTCTGAAGTTAGGTTAGGTCACACGATTCTACGTGTGTAGAATAAATAGGTTACTTTTTGGCTCAGTGAAGCCAACTAGTCCGTGTGTTATCGCAAGATCTCACCTTCTAAACATATCCTCAGTAACAATATCATGCGGTGTCCGAATTTTCTCTTTGTCGCCATCTTGAATTTGCGTCAAGTCTTCGCTCAAGTAATGAGGTTTACCGTCTAGAAACTGAAACACAAAAGCTGTTTAGAATAAGGATAATATGATGTTTCTAGATATTGTATTGTCTAGGTCAGTGGCCTATGACTGTAGTCCCCAGGAACGGTAGGCATCAATCCAAATTGGTACATCTCGAAAGTTTACGAGTGGAAGGCACGCCCACTTTTTTAGCGAAACAGACATTTTCAATCGAAGTCAAATAGGTACCTACCTACAAGTGATGACTTGTCTACCTTACCTACATAACTGATCTCCTGTTTTTTCCAAGGTTTTTCCTCATGAACTTCCTTCATTAAAAGAGATACCTATATAGAGGTATTTATTTGTTACTTTAGTAGGTACCTAGGTCAGGTACGCACAGCGGATCTTGAAGTTAGGTGCAACAAACGATGCATATGTACTTACCTACCTAGTAGTTGTGCGGAAAAATTAGCTGACCCAAAAATGAGTTCTGCGCAGATAGATAAGAGGGACAACGATCCCTTGTGTTGTGGTTCCCGGCTCGTAGTTTTTGATACAGAATCATAAGTTTGGTAAAACTCTACATTGCGACTTTTTGAAACAATGCAGGCGCGCGTGCTTGACTAGGTAATGTTCTGACTAGAGCACTGAAAGAATCCGCAGTGTAAATTAAATAGTTACCCAGTTGTCCTTAGCTCGTTTAACGAACTCCTTAGCCTCAGTATCAGCTGGATGGTTGCAGAGCACGGAGCACGCAGCCGAGAACGGGTTGTAAAGTCCTGCGTAGGGCCGTAGCATGAATGGGGCTGGCGTCACTTCGCATCGTAGGTCTACGCTACTCTGGAAAATAATTACGGAAAGATGATTTTTCTGTTTGATAGAGGTGCCAGACTTACGAATGCTAACATCAAAAAAGATTTAGTAGACATATGATCCTCCGGTACTCCACATTTATCTGAACAAAGAAACTTGCTACACTAAATCAGCTATCAGCCATAAATCAGTAATCACTTACCTAGTAGGTGGTAGACAAGTTTTTCCGCTCACCGGTAGACAGGCACTAGGTACGGGAACGGAGGTTTTAAATCGTGGTCTATACGTGTTTGTTGCTGCCTCTACCAAATGTCATTTGACCATGAAAGAACCCTGCAATTTCCCTTGAAAGATGGACGTTTCTTTACCAACCTTCTGTTTAGTAAGTGTTGGTTTCTGTGGCACGCTGGCTAGCAAACCTGTGTTGCTGGTGAGACCCATTTTCTTATAGTTTGGTCCTTTTTATTATTTTACTCACTACTTTATATCGTGTCCACGGTCTTGTCGTATCGACCAATCTATCACCTAAGTTACTGGTTGTAAACAAACTGGCAATCTGAACCTGTAGAGTCAATAGTCCCCTCAAAGTTTAATTGCATGGAGCGCAAAAAAGGGGATTTTAAATTAATGTTTCTGTAAATCTGTAAAATAGAAACTGACGTTACATTGAAAATGGTATAATCTAATTTGACATAGTAACTGACATTTCATTTGAAGTTGAAGCAAAAACCGCAAGTTGTTATGCAAAATATACCTATTGTTTTGTAAAGTAGGGCATGTACCTCACTGCACCTGCGCGTACGCATATCTTTATGGCCCCAAGAATGAAAATGATTTATGGCCAAGTGTATTTACTACCTATTCATGAATATGTTAAACGAAACTCCTCGAGTAGAAGATACATAAGTAGAGCCGTTTGGTATTACTACTATAGTTTATATTATCTGTGGTATTACCTAAATAACATACCTAACCGACCTACATGAGATCGAAAATATATGGCAATGATAAGGTTATCGTAAATAAGAAATAAATAGTTTGAATTTTTCACATATATTATTCAAAAAAATTACACAAAAGCACTAGACATCCATTTAACCTTATTGTCTAAATAAATGAACCTTGAAATCGACACGCAACCTCTTAAGTAATTTAATATATAATTTGTATCTAAAAATAATACTCATATTTTCTCTCTAATGTTGAAACTATGGCGGTAAAATAACAGCTCTAGTCAATCTACTACCGACATTGTGGGATTTGTATTTACTAAAAAAAAAACTAATTACCTGCTCTAATCTGACCTATTTTGTAAGGAATTTAATATTATACAATAGTAGTGCACTAGGATTTATTATTACTTGGGAGTGTCCACTGGGATAGATTTCTTACAATAATTTACTGTATTACTTACAGAACTTTGAAACATAATTCACAAGAACACATTTTATATACATTGTTGACATTTTGTGAAGATCGTAAAATCTAAAATGTTATTCATTTTTTATTGATACGATATTAAAATAAACCTTATACCAAATGCGATAAATTAAGTATTTGCATTGAGTTCTCAGCATTGTGCTGTTGTATATTTTCCTCAATTAACTATATGTACGTACCTACTTCTAATAATCGTCCTAAAATAAAACATCTGTGCACTAAACTCTGAACAGAAATACAATACAGATAATCATAGCAAACTCGACAGATTGGTGTTGAAGTCTTGTTCACGATTGCTTGCTACCAATTCAGACCACAAACATACCACAATAAATTAAGAAAGAAATGGCAGTAAAGAAAGTATTTACAAGATAAAGTTATAAGAAATAAATAGAACGAGATAGAACTATGTTAAATAGAGGCAGTGAATGAATCACAAACAAGATGTAGAAAATGCATCAAAACATGTTTGGAGCTTTAAATAAAGAATCCGGCTCGAAGGACTATATATTTTTAGTCTGAAATGGTTTTCTATTTGCGCCAAACGCAGCGTAATCGACATTTATGTGATATACGTTCATTATACAAACGTACGCACATACGCATACGGCGCGAATGGGAATACCTACCATATAAGCATGTATTAAACTCCACGAATATTATGACACTACTATGCCATACAATTCGCGCACGGAACTCGAGACTTTGCGCTATCACATAAAACAGACATAACTGCCGCCAAGTGTATTATTAGCAGTCATAACCAAGAGCGAATCAGATAAAACGGCAAACATACAATATTGCAAGAAAATTACACAGCAGATGATCTTTTCATTCGACTTTCAAGGTCCCTGGCTTTCATTTCGTGTACTTATTGAGTAAATAAATTATTGCATTCATTCTATATGAATTTATACTACCATTAATTAGACACATTTTCTCACAGCAAAACTACCACCACGTAATTGATATGAGAGTCAATTAGCTTCACAAATTATTATCAAAAATGTAGATACAAAGCAATGTTTAACTACATTCTTACATCCGTCTTTATTATGAGAGCTACTTTGTTACAAAAATAAATTACAGTAATAAATAACTTTTAGAGTTCTGCCATATTATTACCTATTATAACTTTGATATCCAGATTAATTCTGGAATAGTCAAGGAAGGCCGATTGAAAAGGCAAGTGGTCTCTGTTCTACCTTAAAATTACTTATAGGTACATTATAATATGTCATGAACATAAAAAGTAATGTAATTTACATTAAAAGTACCAATTACTGTAGTTAAGTGGTCCATTCGGATGAATGCAAATCGGCACCTTTACATTACCTACTTGTAGTATTTCAACCAAAACCAGAATCTACTGATATTGCAATGTTCAACTTATATTAATTTCATTTCCTATTGTTAGCCAGTCAATAACAATTATATTGCTTATTTTAGATTAAAAACGTACATAATCGGACATTATCAGTAGAATCCAGCATTTCCAGTTAGCCACTTTATATAACCGAGAGTAATTTTAATCTACGCGTCCTACATAAAAACCGTGACTCACAAATAAAAAAGTATTTATGACTAGTAGTTAAAAAAAATTGAGCATGGAAACCAAGCATACTACGCGACCATGCAACTATAAAAATATTATAAAACTTAAATTGATAGTTCGGTTACTTTTACGCCTACAATAAATATAAATTACAGCACTCGTCACACATATAAAAGGATTTGGACCGATGCGAGGGCGTCGGTCGGCGGGTTCACTATCGGAACACTTGTCGGTACACCAGTCGGGGGGAGGGGTCACGGCCTAGGGTCGCGAGGCACGCGCCGCCTCCTCGAGCGCGCGCACCTTGAGGTCGCGCTCGCGCTGCTGGCGCATGAACTCGTCATGGTGCTGCGGGTGCAGGAAGGGCCGCTCCCGCTCCATCAACAGTTGCCTCTGCAGCTGCTCGTGCGCAGCCGCCTGTTGCGCGAGCTGCTCCGCGTACGGACGACCCAACAGTTCCGGGTGCAAGTGTCGGTAGGGGTGTCCCGCGAGGCCGAGCGCGGCCGCCTCCTGCTGCGCCGCCGCCGCCGCCGCCTGCTGTCCGGGGTGCAGGTGCAGGTGAGTGTGCGAGTGCGCGTGCGTGTGCGCGTGAGTGTGCGCGTGGTACTCGGGCGAGATGCCGGCCATCTGCAGGCGCACCATCGGGTCCGCGGCGAGCGCGAGCCGCTCGGCCGCCTCCAGCTGCGCGGCAGCCACGCCGGGGTGCGGGTGGTGCGCGTGGTGCGGCCCCGCGCCCGACGTCGGCACCTGCGGCGGCTGGCCCGGCTGCGGCGCCGGAGGGATGCCGAGCCGCTCGAGCCGCTCGCGCTCTAGCGCCGACAGCGCTGAGGGACCGTGCCCCGGCGGGTACAGGCCGAACTGCACGGGGATGGCACCCTGCGGCGGCGGCGGCGGCATGCCGTAGCGGCGGTGCATCTCGAGCCAGTGCGGGTCGAGCGCGCGCGGGCCCACGTTGTTCTTCAGCAGCTCCTCCTTGAGGCGGTCGTTGAGCTCGCGCTCGCGCAGCTCACGGATCTCGCGGTCGCGCTTCTCGCGCTCGAGGTGCTCGAGCTCGAGCCGCTCGCGCGCGCCGGCCGCGCCGTACATCGAGCTGAGCTGGTACTGCAGCATGGGGTCCATGCAGTGTCGCGGCAGGTTGCCGGGGCTGAAGCCGGAGTGCGGGCGCGCGTACTCTGACAGTTGCCGCAGCGCGGGCGAGTCGGGGTAGCCTGGCGGCCGCTGGAACCGGTCGTACGGCGACGATATCGTCTCGATCGCTCCTCGCGAAGGCGGCTTCGTTTCCGGCTTTTCCGGAGTAGCTATTTTTCTGTGCGCTTGCTGCGCGATCTTTTCTCGCTCCTCTCTGTCTCGTTCGGCTTGCTTCCTCAGTCTCTCCTCTCGCTTTCTAGCCAGCTTGGACTCCGGCACCGGTTTGAATATGAGATCTGTCCGAGTGCACGAGTTGTAGTCTCCGCGATTCCAGTGTCTCAAGAAGATCGCAGACTGAGATCTATGACACTCGGTGTCCTCTATCTTCGGCTCGGGACTGGGTCCGTGCGGGATGTGAGCGGGGCTCGGGATCTCCTCCTCCTCCGGTTGCGATTGAGTTTCGAGCTTTAGTTCCGGATTCTCTTCGGGAATCTGTCGGGGATGTCCTCGTAAATGCGGATGACCGTGAGGCATCTGGTGCGGTGAACCCGGTCTAGGATGCTGTAATCCGGCAGCGGCTTGGGCGTGCAATCGTAAGCTTTCGATCGAGCTAGGCCCCGGGCCCGGAGGTAGTCCAAGACCCATGTGATGACCCATTGAGGGAGGTTGGATCATAAGATGGTTAGGATTTCCAGGAAGCATCTTCGGATGGTGTCTGAGTAACATAGGATCTGCTGGTGATAATCTTTCGGGATGATGAGCGAGGTGATGCGTGTGATGGTGCGTATGGTTGTTCGTAACGTTGACGTTCGACGATGAGCTCGAGCTGTGAGAGAGACTCGCCGACAGGTGATGCGGTGAATTCGAATGTGAACTCGGTTTTTGTTGGTTCTGAATCTTATGCTGTATAGACTGCGAGGAGCTGCTCGATGTCGAATGAGAGATGGACAGTGTGTGATTAGTGCCCCCGCCAGCGTGAGGAGGCTGTTTCTCAGTACTCGTATGCACCGAACTGTGGTGACTGGTTGAGTGGTGCTGGGTCATGGTAGTTTCGTGTAGTTGATGCCTCTCTGTGGCGTTAGGATTTCTTGGATCCTCGTTACTCTCCGACGTTTCTCTTAGAGATCTCATGGTTACGGAAGAGCTCGTACTGTGACTGTGATGCGAACTAAGCATTGTCGTGGATTCGATTGTCGGTTTCACAGGTTCGTGCCTCCCGGCAGTGCTCACTGATGGATGCATTGGCGGAATCGGGTGTGGTTGGGGTAAAGGTCCGTAAGGGTACGGATACGGCATCGAATAGCCTGGATGCGGATGAGGATAATACGGATGCATAGCGTGAGCTGCCGCAGCAGCAGATAGTTGAAAGATTGAGGGATGGTGCAGCAGCGGGTGGTGGGGATGATGAAGGGGAGACGCGAACGGATGCGGGTGTGGGTGTCCTTGCTGACCAGCGTGCATTATAGGCCCCGGCATAGTAGAAGGTATTGAGAGTGGACTTGGGTTCATAAGGTTCAAGGCCGAATGGGACACTGGTGTGTGCACCGGTGACGCCGATATTTGCCGCGGTTGAGACGGACTCGTCAAATGTCTCGAGAACGGCGACGTTGTAGAAGGATGTAGACCGTGACCCGAAGAACCGTTCAGTTCTCTCGGCTGACTTTTGATGGGTGTCGGAGTATGAGGGCTTTTTATTGGAGGGGCAGTACTCGACTCTGTTCCACTGCTTTGACTCGTAGTGACAGGCGTAATATGAGGTTGATGCAGAAAATCTGGTTCCTTCTTTATGCTTTCTATTCTTGGTCCCAAGAATGCACTAGGTGCATTGGAGTTTTCGTTTGTAGGTTGACTTGGAGGTCTACTATTGTTTTCAACACTTGATATTGATTCTCTGTCTCCTCTGTCTCTTTCTGTAGTTAAATGCTGCGCTATTGCACTTCCGATAGGATATCCAGGTACTTTCACTTCTTTTAGTGACTGTAGTGGGTCAGTACTAGATTGTGTAGATAAGTTTGCTGGAATATTATCTGGCACTTCTTGCTTGATTTTCAAATCTTGGGGCATAGCATCATTTTGATTAGGCTGTAGTGGCAGAATATTACCACTAGCTAGACTATGAGATGGAGGTATTTGTTGCATCAATGGTGGCATTGAGCCAGGTTTATCAAGTCCTGGATGACCTGGGTGTCCAGGATGACCCGGATGACCGGGATGACCAGGGTGGCCATACAATGATGTGGGCATAAATCCATAAGGTCCAATATTTGATCCACTTCCTATAGATATCAAAGGGCCTGGAGGTAAGAGACCAGCAATGGAAGGTTGACTAAATGCTGGAGGTGGCATATTTTGTCCTGATACAGGGGTAGAAGCTTCAGTGGATCTTATACCAAGACAATCTGGTCTTATTGGATGAGGGAATGCTGGTGTTCGCATACCGGTGTTAGGAGTGTTTTGATCAACTTTTGGCCTCTGGTCTGGCTGAGTCTTCAAATCAGTTGGTTGCTTATCTTCTTCAGGTTCTTTCTCCTGAGTGTTAGCTGGAGATATTGGTTCCACATTTGTTGCTGAAGAATGTTCAGTAGGTGCTGCTGGTGAACCTCGTGGGTTACTGGGTAAAGGACTGACTCTCTGCAGTGAATCTAGCCGAGGTGCATTTGTTGAATCAATTTTACTGCCACTTGAAATAGTAGCTGTAAATATTTCTTGGTTATTTGGATTTTTCATTTCACTAGACTCATCTCTAGGTTCTAATTTTATTACAGTCTTCAATGGGTTGATGTGTGGATTATGCTTGTTAGAATCATTCCCAAAGTTCATATTAGCAGGATATGAAAATGGTGGCATGCCAGTTGAAAAATCTTTAGGACCTCTCATCATTGAACTTTCTTTTGTAATATTCATTGGATTGAAGATGGTATGCTGTTGCCCTTCAATTTTGATGTTATGAGTGAGTTTTGGCTGGAACATGTGGCTTTCTTTCATAAAGAAGCTGTTTGGATTTTCTAGATTGAGTGGTTTTAATGGTTGGCTGACAGGATGTCCTGGGAAATTATGTGATAGTGGATCTTTCTGGATATCTTCCTTTTGCAAATTATGTGGCTGATCATCCATATCAATTTCTTCCTTTATCTTTATCTTTTCCATAGGCTCTGTTGCCATTGGTGTTACTTTTGGAATTATAAGCTCTGTTTTAGGGTATATCGTATTTTGCACTGTAAGTGGTCTAGGTTCAATATTTTCAAGATTTTTAGGTGCATTAGAATCAGTTTTCAAGTCCATAGCATTCCTATTACTATCCTCTTTCTCAGGTACTGTTTTGGACCCGGGAGGTAATGGATCTTTTTCTATTTTGATTACAGTTTCAGAGTTTGTTTCGACTTTCACTGGCACTTCAGGTGGTTTGGATGGTTCAATTTGTTCTGGTTCTTTACATTGTTCAGTGTTTTCTTTATCAGTCTTGTTGAAACTAAAATCACATGCTTCTGGTTCTGGTTCAGGGGCCTCCGTTTCATCCATAGCAGAGAAACTATCATTAGTAAGGCTCTCTGAAGGACTTTCTGGTGGGTTTTCAGCCCTCTTCTTTTTCATTTGTAAATCCCCATCCATTATTCCTTCAGGTTTATTTGAATCATCAGGTAGACGTTTCTTAACCTTTGATACGTCTATCTTACCATTACCTACCACTGGTAGTACTTTCTTTTTGACATCTTTATTTACAGGGGATGATAACACCTTTTCAGTAACATTGTTATTTGTACTTTGAACAGCAGGTGCAGGCTTAGGAGGTTTGCTTTTGACTTTAGAGTCATTATCACTTTCTTCTTGTGGTTTCTTAACTGGAGTAGTTTGCTCCTTAGATTTGTTTCGTGTGCGCATTCTGCTTGGAGAGTCATCAGGATTTTCTACTCTACCAATATCCACTTTGGCCAAGTCTCCTGCATCTCTGGAATCACTATCTTCTTCAGAGTTTTCATCTTCTGTAACTGAACTCATCTCTCCTGCTTCTTTGTGGTTAGGAGATGGCCTAGAACCATTGGTTTCTTGTACCGCAGGTGTAGATTCCGGTGTTTGTTCCTTGGGAGTACCTGCACGAGAATTCCTAGTGTTTCGCACACGTCTAAGAGAGGCTTGACGTCTTCGGCGGTGTGGTCGGTTACTACTTGCACCTGGAGTCTTTTTCCAGAGATAGTAGAACTCAACCAACTCTGCTGTGTCTTTATGGGGAAGTAAATCTTTTTTTATTTTGAAAAAGTTCTTACCAAACTGCCGGATTCCCTTGACAAATCGCTTTGTCTCCTCTTCGGACCACTTTTTTTCAATACCTTTTGGGACAGGGCACTTCACTAGGGCCTGCAACGCTCGGCCGGGGTCGTAGCCTGAGTCGTGTAGGACATCAAGAGCATTTATTGTGGTGTCATCCCGACTGGCAGCAACACAGCCATCATCGGGGGAGCCACCATCACACATGCCAGCAAATGCAGCCATTGATCTTGCCGCACGTAAGTACATCACCAGATCTCTGTCTGTGGCCTGAGCGGGAAGCCACCGCAATTCCTCACCACCAGAACACGGTTCGTCAACTCCGAGGGGTCCATTCACCCGTATATCGGGTAGAAAAGCGTAAATGTCCTTATCTTTCACGGGTTGATTAGGAGTGCCAACTTGAACCTCTCCCTGGTTCTGGGCCATGATTCGTGTCGTACGAGAAATAGCACTGGGCACGATTCGGTTTCTTTACACAACACAAACAATAAAAATTTCACATATTGTGCAGTCGTAGTCTTATGTAAACATATCAGAATTACATTTTAAATGTACATTTGATGGTCCGTAAAGCAGTAAGTATGCCAATATCCATAATTATTGCCCATAATGGCCACCATTACACGATGCATTGTACTTCATTGTAGAAGCTTGCATGGTGTGTGTATCTTGTAACATATAACTTCACTCACAATACCATGAAAATATGCTAGGTATCATGGATTTTATTAGAAACTTGTTAATAATTTCGAAAAATGCTATCTACATGCTATCCTTTTGTTTAGTTTCTTCGTTCACTTCACCTTTCTTTGGGACTTGCCAATAGACAAACTTTAGTTCTATAAAATGGCTGCCACGAAATAAAATTTAAAACTACGGTCCATTATACGCAGTACAACAGAACTTTGAAAAGAACTACAAAAATCTTCTAAATGAAGAGACAAAATGATGTTGTACTTTGGGTAATATTATCACAGAGTTAATGACATAAAATGATCCAGTTTGTGATGGATGACTTTGCTCCCAAACCATTTTGTATGAACTACAGTATATAAACGTTCAAGTATTTATTCACAAAGAAAATTATGACTAATAAAGTATTTACAATATTTATAATATGTACAAAATACACATGAAGCGGTTGAGCTATCTACACACCGTTGCAAACGATTTATAGATAGCTCAACTGATCCAAATCAGTATATAATAGTTCGTAAATATTCTTATCTTACATCAAAGAGAAAACAAAGTCTCAAACGAAAGGAACGTAATCAAAAAAGTCACCTATGTAGTGGTCGTAGTCTATGGTTAAGTCAAGCAAAAAGCTTTATTAATACACTATGCAATCTCAAGTCACTGTCAGGCTTACTGATAGTCACAAACTACGGGTAACAGTATTCTGTGGTAACAGTATTCTGTGCTACGCTAGTGATGTGACGTGACGAGTTGAGGTATTTCGAACTCGAATTATTTTAGTTAAACTGAACCTTGATTCGAAAGCTATCTGTCTGTGGCCTACACTTTGTTTCAGTACCTACCTATTTTATTATAGTACCGATAGTACCTATCTATCTACCTTCACAACCATGTCTTCGGACGATTCTGACGATGAACCCTTAGCCGTGCTAGCGACGAGAAACAGAACTAACTACGAAGTCGAAATCTTGCCTGCCAGTGAAAGCAAATCGCGCAAAAAGAAATCCTTCTCCACCAAAAAGGCATGCGACGTGACGATAGAACTCCAATACAAGGATGAGCTCTCATCGGTTACCGTGGAAAGGCCCACAGATGTCTGGTTATACCTGAAAGACTTAAATCCAAACGGGCCATACAGCTGTTTGCTCTGTTCAGAATGGTTCATTAACAAGACTAAAATAGTCATACACTATGTGATAAATCATAAGAAGGACTTCTGTGGTATATGCAGGTACCTATGTAGCATTTGTATTACACCTTTATATACTTTTTATAAATGTACAATTGAACTACATGTACAGCTTCGATGTTGCCTGTTGCATTGCCAAGATCTTCAGAGCTATATTCAAAGATCTCTTGTGACTGTATTGCTATTGGTAGAACGTAATAAGTACAATGTTTCTCTATTTTACAGATATTTTGTGCCAGACAGAGAAGCTTGGCAAACTCACATCAAGTTCCATATACCATGGCAATGCTCACAATGCCCTAAAACATTCAACAATGAAGTACTGTTACGTGATCACTTCAGTAAAGAGCATAACCTGGTACACTGCCGGCTATGCCACACACGTCTCATCGACGGTACTGATTACCACACACATTTGTACCAAAAACACAGTGTCACTAATGTCTCATGTAAAAATGAGGAGGCATTTTGGGAGTTTGATCAAGAAGACCTCAAATTCCTCTGTATACTCTGCTCCAAACCCAACAATGGTATTCAAACATTCTCTAACCATTACATGGCATACCATCATATGACACTAAAATGTATGGCCCCCTTAATCTCAGGACAAGACTGGAATTTTCCAGTTCAGGGTGCGGAGGTAAGTGTTGATTTCATCGACAAGCAGCTCAAGCATTATGATAAATATGGATATCTGGATTTGGATAAAAAGCCAGACAGGCTGATTGAAAAAGATGAAAATGTGGGCCTTACTAGAGTCACAAAAAATGAGGTTGCGATTGAGAGGGTTAAAAATGAAGTTTTGAGTGAACTTGAGGACAATGCTGGAACTGCTGATGATGATGAAGGCACTGCTGATGATGATGCTGATAAAAAAGAGCCCGCTGATGCAGGAGACCCAGACCCAAAATCGGAGCTCTATAAAACATACAAAGGTGATGAAGATATGGACACATCACAAGTTGAATTGATTGTTTTGCAAAAATGTTACTATGATTATGTTGATGACACGATGATTAAGATTAGCCATAAGACCTTGCCTCCGGTTTCTGGTATCGACTATGCATTAGCTGAAGCTGATCAACCGATCTACATAGACTGCGAGCTGTGTGAATGTCAGTACACAACTCTTAACCCCTTCATTATACACATGGTGAAAACGCACGGTTTCAAATCCCTGTCAACATTTTCATGCAGAATGTGTGCTGCAACATTTGACACACATTCTGAGTTGGAGCAGCATGAGAGTCAGGAGTTGGGGGAATTTGATGATCTATGGATCTGTCAGTTCTGTGAGAAGGAGTTTAATAACAGGATTGAGACAAGAGGGCATTTGACAGAGCATTGGGGTGCGATAGAGTATGATAACTGCTTTAGTCCTCACTTGGGTTTCAAATGTAAATATTGCCCGACCTTGTTTTGGAATGAAACGGATAGAGAGAGCCATCTTGTGAGGGTACATTTTCATAAGCATGCAACTGATTACTACAAGTGCGATAGTTGTGATCAACTTTTTAGCGACAAGGTAAGATTGATAACATGATAAGGTAGCCTTTTCTCTATAAAAATATCACTTTAGAAGCAATTTTCGTGTACATTTACAAAGCTCTCAGCTTTCAGCATTTTTAATCTTAAAACAGTACAAAGTCTACATAGTAAACATAGGCTTTTCCACATAATCTTTCCTCGATTTTGAGCCTTACACAGGCACATCAGACTTAACACTTTTCAACTGTACAATGCATCACAGAGGACATAGAGAACATGCTCAGTGAGGCAATGTAGGCAGTGGTTACCATTTAACATCCCATCATAAAATATAGTTGTATAAAAAAAGTCATTCTCTACATATTATTGTCTTTACCATGAAAAGCGATTTTGAGCTTTTCACAGACGTCTCGCGATTTTTTACTGGGGACTTTTATAATCCTAATCATATTCGCTCTTATTTCCCAAATAACTCAATATTTAATTCCAGGTTTGGTTTGTCCACCACTACTTTACAAGCCATACAACAAACAGACAAGTCCCCACTGGCTCATACCTTCTTAAATGCTGCTTATGCTGCATTGTATTCCCAAATGTGGACATGATGAGAAGCCACTTTAATACCAAGCATTCTGAAGCTAAACGGATATTCTGTTCGCTTGATAAATGTAAATACAAGCCATTTAGCCATAAGAAGTCATTCCATTTGCATTTAAAGGTGAGATGCCGATTTTTTTACGTGTAGCTGTTAAGTGAATCTCCAAATTAATAAAAAAGAACTCTTTGAAGCATAGACCTTGTCAGAAGTGTAAAATATCATTTGAAATCATTTGAAATTGGAATAGAATATTATAGCATGGTATAAACAAATGCAATGCAAGTATAGTAGTCACAACAGATCTTTGACTCTCTGAAGTTATGTGCAACAAGGATTGCACATTGTTGTGCGAAAAAATTAGCTTACCTCCAATCTGACGCAAAAATCAGATTCAGGCGCTGCGCTTGACGGATACCTTTTGAGACAGTCAGCCTCTAATTTCGAGAGTAAGGCCCGTATGCTCAAGTACTGATCCGGACTCATTAGCTGAGTACAGATTCATAAATCGAGACTACTCACGTTCAACTTCGAAAAACAACAAAATCTCTACACGAGCGTTTTCCTTAGAAAAATGATAAATGAAAATGTACAAACATAGATTTCGATGGTTGAGTAATATGAGTATCGTTTCAAACTTGGCTGAACTCTATTTAAATATTCGACATCGTTTCGTAATCAAAGCTCGACTAGAATGCGCAAGCATTGATCCAGACTCAAGTATTGAATGACAGGCGTCACAGCTCAGTCGTTAACGGCTCTGCCTTCCGTGCTGTGGGTCGTGGGTTCGATCCCCACTGAGAACAAACATTTGTGCGTGGAAAACATAGATGTTTGTTCTATGTCTGGGTGTTACTATGTATTATAAGTATGTATTTACAAAAAAAAAAGTATTTAAGTATTCTATCAGCCATCTAGTTCCCATATTACAAGCTTTGCTTAGTTTGGGACTAGAGGGCGTTGTGTGTAAAGTCCATGAATATTTATTTATTTATTGAATGAGCATACGGCCCTAAGTGTTTTTATTTGAACAGGCATACCACAGCAACAAGAAACGCGCGGAATCTATATCATGCCAATGGTGCGGCAAGGAGTTCAGCAGTCAAAGATCATGCAGCGCCCACGCCACCCAGGCACACGGCCCGGGTCGCTTCGCCTGCACTATTTGTAAGGAGATGCTACATACTGCTGATGAAAGGTATGTAAATAAATAAATAATAAATAAATATTCAGGGACATTTCATACAACACCCTCTAGTACCAAACTAAGCAATGCTTGTAATATGGGAACCAGATGGCTGATAGAATACTTATATACTTTTTTTTTTGTAAATACATACTTATAATACATAGTAACACCCAGACATAGAACAAACATCTATGTTTTCCACGCACAAATGTTTGTTTTTGGTGGGGATCGAACCCACGACCCACAGCACGGAAGGCAGAGCTAATACCGACTGAGCTGTGACGCCTGTCACCTGTCGCCTGTCACCTGTCATGTGAACCTAATCCCTGTCTTAGGGCCGTATGCTCACTAAATATTTAAGTCTGAATCAATGCTTTAGCGTTGATTTGAATCGAACTTTGATTCCGAGACGTTGCTTAAGTGTCGAATATTTATTGAGTTCAGCCAAGTTCACTCTGTCTACTGGTCCGATTTGGATGAAACTTGGAATACATTATAGTTCGTAACTTGGATTAACGCATAGGCTACTTTTCTCGCTTTTTTTTCTTAGGTTATAAACTTTTTTTGTTCTTTTTTTCGTGGACCAAGGCCCGGGTAACTGCTAGTTTATAATATTAGTGGGATTTTAGTTACAAAAATCTTTTTTCCAGAAAGATCCACTACCTCCTTCGTCACCCAGGCCGCCATCCATTCCAATGCAGAGATTGCGACAAGTCCTTCCAATACAAGTCGTCGTTATACCTTCATCGTCAAGAACATTCGCCTAACAAGCAGGACTACAAATGCACTTACTGCGGGAAAATCTTCAAGGTAATTTACGTCTTATTTCTCTGCTGATAAGGTAACAAGTTGTGAAACTAAAGGAATAAAAGATTGCCGTATTTTTATATCATTTCACTGGGTCCTACAATTAAATACATACAGCTCATAAGAAAAGTAACTGTATTTTACAGTAATACGATTGCTTTTCCCATTGCGTGTTCGAACTTTTAACTACCCAAAGGTTTTGGGAGTGGTTTTTGAATGAATTGTTTATTCTACTTGTGCCATTAAATTGTTCTGTACAAACTATTAGATTTCGTTCCAAAGGTTGTAATAGTTTTCAAATTGACAGGCGTCACAGCTCAGTCGGTAATGGCTCTGCCTTCCGTGCTGTGTGTCGTGGGTTCGATCCCCACTGAGTACAAACATTTGTGCGTGGAAAACATAGATGTTTTGTTCTATGTCTGGGTGTTACTATGTATTATAAGTATATATTTACAAAAAAAAAGTATATAAGTATTTTATCAGCCATCTAGTTCCCATATCACAAGCTTTGCTTAGTTTGGGACTAGAGGGCGTTGTGTGTAAAGTCCATGAATATTTATTATATTTATTATTATAATTCTAACTTCTATTTCGCTTTTCAGAAGAAAGATTCGTTCCGAGAGCACTTAATGATTCACGAAGGGCCAAAACACGCGTGTTCTTATTGCCCCATGGTGTTCGTGCAACGTTCCAACATGCTACGTCACGAGAGAAGGCATACTGGTGAACGGCCGTACGCATGCCAGTTCTGTCCAAAAACGTTCTCTGATAAGGGCGCCTGCTCTTCACATTCTAGGTGAGTCTTATTTCTCTCCAGTTAGGGTTTATTTTGCGTTGACATTAACGCATTTAGTAGAAAGTGTTTGTGCAACATACGAATGCCAGTTCTGTCCAAAAACGTTCTCTGATAAGGGCGCCTGCTCTTCACATTCTAGGTGAGTCTTATTTCTCTCCAGTTAGGGTTTATTTTGCGTTGACATTAACGCATTTAGTAGAAAGTGTTTGTGCAACATACGAATGCCAGTTCTGTCCAAAAACGTTCTCTGATAAGGGCGCCTGCTCTTCACATTCTAGGTGAGTCTTATTTCTCTCCAGTTAGGGTTTATTTTGCGTTGACATTAACGCATTTAGTAGAAAGTGTTTGTGCAACATACGAATGCCAGTTCTGTCCAAAAACGTTCTCTGATAAGGGCGCCTGCTCTTCACATTCTAGGTGAGTCTTATTTCTCTCCAGTTAGGGTTTATTTTGCGTTGACATTAACGCATTTAGTAGATAGTGTTTGTGCAACATACGAATTCCAGTTCTGTCCAAAAACGTTCTCTGATAAGGGCGCCTGCTCTTCACATTCTAGGTGAGTCTTATACTGTCCAGTTAGGGTTTATTTTGCGTTGACATTAACGCATTTAGTAGAAAGTGTTTGTGCAACATACGAATGCCAGTTCTGTCCAAAAACGTTCTCTGATAAGGGCGCCTGCTCTTCACATTCTAGGTGAGTCTTATTTCTCTCCAGTTAGGGTTTATTTTGCGTTTACATTAACGCATTTAGTAGAAAGTGTTTGTGCAACATACGAATGCCAGTTCTGTCCAAAAACGTTCTCTGATAAGGGCGCCTGCTCTTCACATTCTAGGTGAGTCTTATACTGTCCAGTTAGGGTTTATTTTGCGTTGACATTAACGCATTTAGTAGAAAGTGTTTGTGCAACATACGAATGCCAGTTCTGTCCAAAAACGTTCTCTGATAAGGGCGCCTGCTCTTCACATTCTAGGTGAGTCTTATTTCTCTCCAGTTAGGGTTTATTTTGCGTTTACATTAACGCATTTAGTAGAAAGTGTTTGTGCAACATACGAATGCCAGTTCTGTCCAAAAACGTTCTCTGATAAGGGCGCCTGCTCTTCACATTCTAGGTGAGTCTTATTACTCTCCAGTTAGGGTTCATTTTGCGTTGACATTAACGCATTTAGTAGAAAGTGTTTGTGCAACATACGAATGCCAGTTCTGTCCAAAAACGTTCTCTGATAAGGGCGCCTGCTCTTCACATTCTAGGTGAGTCTTATTTCTCTCCAGTTAGGGTTTATTTTGCGTTGACATTAACGCATTTAGTAGAAAGTGTTTGTGCAACATACGAATGCCAGTTCTGTCCAAAAACGTTCTCTGATAAGGGCGCCTGCTCTTCACATTCTAGGTGAGTCTTATACTGTCCAGTAAGGGTTCATTTTGCGTTGACATTAACGCATTTAGTAGAAAGTGTTTGTGCAACATACGAATGCCAGTTCTGTCCAAAAACGTTCTCTGCATAAGGGCGCCTGCTCTTCACATTCTAGGTGAGTCTTATACTGTCCAGTTAGGGTTCATTTTGCGTTGACAATAGCGCATTTAGTAGAAAGTGTTCATGCAACCTACACATGCCGGTTCAGTCCAAAACCGTTCTCTGATAAGGGCGCCTGCTCTTCACATTCTAGGTAAGTCTTATACTGTCCAGTTAGGATTCATTTTGTTTTGACAATAGCGCATTTAGTAGAAAGTGTTCGTGCAACTTACACATACCCGTTCAGTCCAAAACCGTTCTCTGATTAGGGCGCCTGCTCTTCATATTCTAGGTGAGTCTTATCACTGGTCGATTAGGGTTCATTTTGCTCTGACAATAGCGCATTTGGTAGAAAGTGTTCGTGCAACTTACACATACCGGTTCAGTCCAAAACCGTTCTCTGATTAGGGCGCCTGCTCTTCATATTCTAGGTGAGTCTTATCTCTGGTCAATTAAGGTTCATTTTGCTTTGACAATAGTGCATTTAGTAGAAAGTGTTCGTGCAACTTACGAATGCCAGTTTTGTCCTAAAACATTTTCGGATAAGAGCGTCTGCTCTTCACATTCTAGTTGAGTCTTATTACTGTCGAATTGGGGTTCATTTTGCTTTGTAAATAGTTCTTCGGTTACAAAATGATTCCAGTTCTACCTATCCTAGAACATTATTCGATTAGGACGCATCCACGTTTCATTCTCAGTGATCCCTATTGCTTTACAATTATGGTTCTTTATGCTATAAATTTTTGTGCAATATTGTACTTGTTTATTTACAGGACCCATCAAAAAATGCCCGCGTTTCCATGCATGTATTGCGGACAAACTTTCGTGCAAAAGTCTAAACTGACCTACCATATCAGGAAGCATACAGGAGAAAGTGAGTAACGCTTGAAGTAATGTTATTCGATGTACCTAACCATAAGTTTCCCCATAGATTTCATCGGTTTTAGGTTTTCTTCGTAAATCGACTCGACGACAGTCCACTTTTAACCTCTTCTAGGATCTCACGCCTCCATGACAAATTGTATTTTTAACCCGACGCAAAAACGACGGGGTGTTATAAGGTTGACGTGTGTGTGTGTGTGTGTGTGTGTGTGTGTGTGTGTGTGTGTGTCTCTGAGGCAACGTAGCTCCCGAACGGATAAACCGATTTTGATTTTGTTTGAAAGTTGAATTAGTCGGGAGTGTTCTTAGCTATGTTTGATGAAAATCGGTCCAAGAACCCGGGGGTTTTATAAATTTTAAATTTACTTGTATAGATTGGAGTTTATTTTATAAATATTTATCCTACGCTTCGCCTTCCAATTCTTATGAGCCAACTGTAATGAATTATCCATCGGGTAGGTCGCTCTACGCTTCGCCTTTCGGTTCCTATGAGCTAATGAAATTATGGTTTACAGATTTAGAAACGTGCCCGCATATAAACTGTGGTAAGATATTCACAAGTCCGTGTTCATTGCGCGAACATATGAAAACGCACGAGAGGAAACAAGTCCTTGAGCCGGTCAAATGTCCGCTTTGCTGTAAGTAATCATCATCATACACCGATAAATGGTTTCGACAGAATAACAGCGCCTAATTACCTTCGGGTAGTGAGGCATACGCTGAGTCGAAACCCTTTTGCTGCTGCAGCACATAAACACCTACTAGCGTCCATAGTTAATTTTTGTTACTTTTTACTTTATTTTTATTTTTATTGGTTCTGTTCTGTAAGTGTACTGTTTGTTACTTAGTGTGCAAATAAATGCCTGTCTATGTCTATAAAAGCCCCGTCTCTTTGCATGGTATTTAATTTAATTATTTTAATCTCAACCGGTCGGCTACCACCACCACAAAGTGGATACCTGAGGGGCGATTACGAGTTGACATTGTAAAAACCGGTGTGAAACGTCTGACGCCAACCACACCGGTGTGCGCTGCTTGGTATGGAAACACTGAGCGGATTTTTTGAGAAGCTTGGTCTCGTCAAGTTTCCGCTCAGTGTTTCCATACCAAGCAGCGCACACCGGTGTGGTTGGCGTCAGACGTTTCACACCGGTTTTTACATTGTCAACTCGTAATCGCCCCTCTGAGGGTCGGCGGCGTCGGGGTCGGCTGAGAAAGCGTTGGAGTGATGACCTTGACGTGTTTGAGACGGATTGGTGGGAAACCGACAAGGACCGGGATAAGTGGAAGGGTTTGGGAGAGGCCTTTGCCCAGCAGTGGGACGAGATAGGATAGATAAAAAAAAATTAAAGGGTATTGAAGTTTTTTGTATAAATAAGATAAGATAAATTTGTGTTTGTCCCCAGTATAAATACAGTAAGTACAGTTATAAACATAAATACTTTGTGGTTGTAAGGGGGCAAAACGGTCCCCGTCTCAGCATAATACTGCACTATACCTAAGTAGATACCTACCCAGGCATAATGCAGCGCTGGTTTTCAGACGGGGCCGATGCCGTCAGTGAAGCCACGAACATAGGAAGAACCTTATAAGAAAAATAAAATAAAAATAGTAGACAGGCACCTCATCCCACAATCCGAGCACATGCCTACCTAGAAAACTTAAAGTAACTGATTTTTGTTTTTAGCTAAATCATACCAAGACGAGAAGTATATGATGCGTCATCTCCGCGCGACGCACACCAACACAGAGTTCATTTGTCCTATTTGTAAAAAGAAACTGCACAGCGGCGCCTCGCTGCGGGACCATGTCGTCACGCATAGTGGCGCTAAGGTTTACAAGGTAACTGCTACTATTATAGTAGGTACTACATTGACAGGCGTCACATCTCAGTCGGTAATGGCTCTGCCTTCCGTGCTGTGGGTCGTGGGTTCGATCCCCACCAAGAACAAACATTTGTGCGTGGAAAACATAGATGTTTGTTCTATATCTGGGTGTTACTATGTATTATAAGTATGTATTTACAAAAAATGTATGTAAGTATTCTATCAGCCATCTAGTTCTCATAAAACAAGCTTTGCTTAGTTTGGGACTAGAGGGCGTTGTGAGTAAAGTCCAAGAATATTTATTTATGTTATAATATAAAGAAGATTAAAATAAATGTTATTATTAACCGACTTAAAAAAAGAGGTTCTCAATTCGTGTGTATTATTTTTTACCTCATTCATAAAACGATCTGAAAAAATATTTTTTTATCTAAAAGGATGTTAGGTACTTACTTTCATATTGTTCCCATAAAAATTTCATCAAAATCGGCTTTAGTAGTCCAATTGAAATTTTTTAAACTTTTAAATATTATTCATAGCGCCCGCCTTCCCACCTTCTGTCGGAGTTGTCGGACAATAGATGACCGTAATTTTATTACAAACAGTACATTTTGCACCTGCTCATTTTGCAGTTGTTGATATTTCATTATTTACCCACCAGTGGGTGAAGTCAGGCTGTGGATGATGATTATATTTTATTGTGAAAAATAACCTACAAGTTTTTTTATATATTTCAGTGCAAGCAATGCTCAAAATCGTACAACGTGAAACGCACAATGGTGAGGCACCTCCGTCGTCGCCACGGCCTCAAAACCTCCGGCACGCCCACAGACTTCTACAAGAAACTCGACCCCAGAGAATGCAACTTGGATCTCGACGATGAAACCATGAACAGCATATTTGGACCTCCCAAACGAAAACTAGCTGAAGCAGTCAACTTTACTGATGTCAACAAGAGGTTGAAAAGAGACAGTGATAGTGAAACGCCGCGCATTGAAAGTGTCCAAGTTAAGATAGAATGTCAAGAGCTGGATGAACAAAGTGATGTACAGCCAACGGATTTTGTGAGTGTTAAAATTGAATGCACTGAAGGTAGTGGGGATGAGATGGAGAATAGTGAAGAGGACTGATTACTTAGTTTATTATTATTTAGTTTAAGCGAGCGCACATCAACGACAAGACGTCCTGTAAGGCCTGTAAGGGTTTTCACCAGAGCGAAAATGTGCGGTGTGCGAGGAGAAAATCAATGAATGAATAGTAAAACTTCATGTCACAATCATGAAGTGGATTGGTCGGTTTTTATTTCACCTCGCACATCTTTGGTGTAAATGCAGCTTATCTGTGACTTCAAGATAAAATAAAAGAGATTGACAAAAAGAAAATTGTCTAACTGCAGTTTTGTCGTTAGAAAGGCGGTGTAGAGGCATCTAAAACTGCATGCCTCTACACCGCTTTTTACATTGGTGCACAAGATTAGATTTTAGAGAAGAATTTCTTGATTCCAATAGAGATGCTAGGTTTTACAGGATAATGATTATGTAGTAGATAGACGATCATGTAAAAAATGCCCAAAATAAAGTAATGTTAATTAAATTTATACATTCTTAGCTATTAATTTATTTTTAGTAAATATAAGCAGATTTTATTCATACTTGTTATAGTAAATTACCTACTTTTATGGTGTTTGGTGTCTAGTATTTTCATTGTAAAGGTCTAGTAGAAACTTGTAAGCTTGTTTGCGGCTTGCGTGATAGATAGCAATTACTAAATAAAATTTTGTTATTCAATAGGTGTAGTTTTTGTGGATCCCTATCTACCTACGTGCTGTGATTTTTTTGCTAGTTACAAGAGCAGAGTGGGTTCAGTTCTAGGCCTTTGGTATAATTGCTGTTCCGTTTATGTAGGTACTAGCAGTTACCCGCGACTTCGTACGCGAGTACCGTTTTCGTGTACATTATATTATCTGTGCGTGTACCGAGCGGATACTTCTTTGAGAAACTTGACATTACACCGAACCCGTACTCGAATGTCAAACGTTAGCCGTTAGACCAAAGAGGTAGTACTACGCCCTGTCAAACTGACGTGACATGACATGACATCATCCTCTTGCTAAATTGGCGCTGCTAATCCCTTTCGTTCATTTTATCCTGTAGATCCTGTTAATTATTCGGGATAAAAAGTAGCCTATGTGTTAATCTAGGTTACGAACTATATATATGCCAAGTTTCATCCAAGTTGGTTCAGTAGTTTCGACGTGATTGAAACACAAACATCCAAACATCCAAACATCTAAACATCCAAACATCTAAACTTTCGCATTTATAATATTAGTAGGATAGTTATTTAGTCCATATCTTGCGGGTTCGTGGTGTATGGCGATCTCGATGATGAATGATTATAATTGATTATTGACGAGGGTAGACTAGAATGAGGTAGAATATTTATACAAACAAAGGTGCGATTCAAATTCAGATTATATGCAGTGGCCAGTCGCCTTTGCAGTGCTGCCTGCAATTTCGCCTATGTCACTTTTGTGGGTGTGTTTGTCATTCTCTTGATTTGACATTTATTGACAATGACAGTGACATTTTATTTTCCATCTAATCTAGACTTTCGTATTTCGTAGACTTTGGACTTTGTAAACAGTGCAGTTTTTCGTAAAAATTGGCAAAAAACAGCAGTAAATAATGGTTTCGTGAATGTAGAATTTACGTTTACATCACTAGTGATCATTGTAAGTTAAAATTGTATATAAATCATTATGTATAAGCCGGGAGTGATTGTTCGAAGAATCGATGTATTGATTCGAATTTTGGGCGGTCGTAAAACGATCCTCACTGCTAATCCCCTTCGTGCGTACTCTTCAGAAGATAAAGTGACTATTGGAGATGTGTCCAAGGAAATATCAAGCCCAAAGAACGCGGAATATGTACCTAGAAAATACTGTAAGTTTCCACTTAGATTTCTAACCTATAAGTTTCTTAAAATCAATGTTTTCAATATTTTATTTGTATTTCAGTATTGGTAGAGAATAAAGATTTGAGTTTATCGCAAAGCACACTAAGGAATCTAAGATGGATGATGCAAAAGGATTTATTGGGACAGGATATGTTTTTACTTGGCAGGCCAGGTCCAAGCAGGTAGGTACCTACCTATTTACCAACAAACTGACAAACTTTTGTAAAAAATTCTATTTAATTACTTACCAATCTTTGGCTAGGTATTATTCTGCTTTTAGCTTAACCTGACAATAAGCTTTAAAGCATTGAGCTGGTGAAATTACTTTATTTATAGGTAATGTAGGTTTATAGGTACGTTTAATGTTAATTGTTTGTACTTTTAGGGGAAAAGTAGCCCTGCAATATCTAGAGCTAACACAGCGAGAGCTGGAGTATGTAGCTTTGTCCAGAGACACTACAGAGGCAGACTTGAAACAGAGACGAGAAATCCAAAGTTCAACTGCCAAATATTTTGATCAGGTAAATTACTAGCTGTCACATCTGATAAATCATCATTACTCTGTCACTTGCTTGTAGAGTGGACTGGTTTTTGCAACTAAGCTTGGCTCATTTTGGATGATGGCCCTGTTAATGTCTTAAAAAAGCTTGATAACTGGCTATGATTAAGCAAGTTAGAAAAATTCAAACTAGTGACTTCTCTAATAGTTTCTGATATTTAAGTACTTATTGGTACTCACTGCTCAATCACCGATTGGACTCGAGCATAGATTTTTTGACAGATTTGTATAAAAATCTGTACTCAAATCTATACTTGGGTAAGTCTCTGACTCTGATAAGTCTGATAGCTTTCTACCTATTTACATCACACATGTATGAACAAATTTTCTGAGGCCAGTCAGTAAAACAATCTTGTAGGTTGAACATTTAAACCATGTCTAGAGTGCTGTTCGTGCTGCAGTTGAAGGCAGAGTCCTGGTGCTGGAAGGCATCGAGAAAGCGGAGCGCAATGTACTGCCGGTGCTGAACAATCTGCTGGAAAACAGAGAGATGCATCTCGAAGATGGAAGGTTCTTGATTCCCGCTGCAAGATATGATAAATTGCTTGAGGTTGGTGTTGCTCCTTTTTTTTACTCAATGAGTAAGAGTTTAATTTTTAATCATAGTCAAAATTAAATCACGTTTTGGATATCGACAGATTCAAACCTTCGAACTTAAGATCGAATGTAAGGTTTGTTACCACTCGACTACCATACACCAATGGATTTGAATGTTGCTAAAATGTAATTTTCTTATCAAACTACGAGCTGATTCCTATTAAAAAGAATGGCCCTAGGATAAATACAAACTTTACGGTACATAAAATAAGATTTATGCTAACAGGAACACGGCGCTGAGGAAGTGGCAAAATGGCGGCTAGTAAGAGTGGACGAGAGATTCCGTGTGATCGCACTAGGCTTACCCGTACCTCGCTACTCGGGACAGCCCCTAGACCCGCCACTACGCAGTCGCTTTCAGGCCAGAGATGTCGCCACTGTCGGTTATCCTGTAAGTAAACTTAAACAAAATGTCGTGTGGTCAAACAAAATGGCGGCTAGAAAGAGTGGTCGTGAGATTTCGTGTGAAAATTCGCACTGTTGTGTGAAAAATTCGCTTACCTCCAATTCCACCCAAAAATTGGGTCTGCGCAGGTAATTTAGAGGAATAAAGATCCGTTGTGACTGCTATATATCTTTGCACAAAATATACGAGTAGGTACACAAGCTGCTTACGCAATTTGACAATGTAATAAATATTGCTCAATATTAAATCGTTTCATCGGATGAACTCATTTGTAATACGCAATAGAGAGCTACGAAATTACAAAGCTTAAAAAAAACACGCGAAACACCAGCATTCCAAACAGCCTATTTTTTTTAGTTTTTCCTGCCTCTCAACCTACTTTTTACAGCATGTTCTACCTGGTGTAATAAGACCCGAAAACTTCAACGGCCCCATTAGGTTCCATAGGAAAAGTTGTTTTTTATCCACCCAAAGATGGTTTTATTAGGTAGACTTACAATAAGAAATGAAACAAACATCGCAAAATGTATTTTTTATTGTCGCAATAATTTCACTGATTGGTTCGACAATAGACTCTCCGCTCTACTCGACACAGTCGAGATGTTCGCGACAGGTTTCTTAGGCAGTTCTGGTATGAATATATGGACCTGCTTCTTCGCGTTTTTGCTCACATCCGGTATCAATTTCTTATTCACTAAATCAGCGTATTGTTTTTGGACAGCGCTACGTTCTGTGGCGACTTTCTGTCGTGTCTCGGTAACATTCTTGATGTTCGGTTTTGTTTTGATCATTGTTTTCGGTTGATACTCGTTTCGTGGCGTGATTTTGACGGTTCGTGACTGCCGCGCGTAGGTCTCGATCGTATTCGCAGACGTCGGCACATAAAATTCGTGCCGGTCGATATTTTGCTGCGCTTTCGGGCTGTCGATGTCGCACACTTTAGGGGAAATCTTCCCCTCCTTGCCGCGTATGTCGATCGCGGTTTTAGACTTTAGAATGTTATGTCTTCGTTGGATCTCGGGCCAGCTGTGTCTGGGTTGAGCCATTCTCTCTGCGTTTTCTGGAGCTAGAAGATCTACTTTACCAGCCAAGTCCAGCCATTGCAGGACTCTATCTGACAACTCTGTGCTTTCCTTCGTGTCTGGACGAGCGGTCCTGTTAGCCCGATAGTTCCTCATATCGAAGGACCTTCTACTTTCGTTTAAGACTTGTGGACTGGCTTTCAGCATTAGCTCCTCATCGGAGTCCTGCTCTATATCTGATAGGTTTAGTTGTTCGACCGGCTCGTGGGAGCTTTTCGGTCGTTTAGTGATTATGGACTTTCCGCTTTTGACGACGAGGTCTATTTTTCTTTGGAAGTCGTTCTCCCGGTGGCTAAGTCGGGGGTTGGTTTTGATGGTCGAAGCTGAGGAGTTCGGGCGTCGTCGCTTGGCTAGTTTGAGTAGGTAGGGGTCGTCTTGGGTAAGTATGGCGTGTCTGAAGCCGTCCACCCATACAGTTCTGACGTACATGGGTCGCTGGGAGGACTGCCAAAGCGCGGGCATTTCCCTCACGTGGGGGCTTCAACTTGTAAGTTCAGTCACGCGATTCGGCAACTTCCCGCATAATTGATTCGTGTCTATGGTGCGGTTCTGAAAGCAAACATTAAGTGTTGTTTAGGAAGTTTGTGTAAATGCCTATACGCATGTGATTGTGGTGAAAATTGTTGACGTTTCGCCATTTCTATTTTGGATGTTCTTTCGGTTGCAAAAGTTATTCTTGTACTTTCTAAGTTTGTTTTATGTGACTTTTAACGCGATTTATCTATTCAAATGACTAAATGACTAAACTAATAATTTCTTAGTAAAAGTTTTTATAAAGTTTAGTGTGTTTTAATGCCATGGTACCAATAAAACAGATAAAACCTTACGATTGGGAGTTCTTAAAAGAAATTTACTAATTCATTAATAAGCCTCTATATTAACTTAATAACTTTTTCTATTGTACTCATTACACGGCGCTACAAAGCAATTTTAACTAATGATATCACTATCAGCCTGTTGCTCGCACTGCCGTGTTAGCGGCTCGTTAGAGTATGATTAATTGAAGTTGCAACTGTAATTACCTCTTTATGAAGCTATTTGAAAATGAAAATATATTACAAGCCCCTCAAAAACAACGTCAAGCTCATTTTTTAGGATTTTTCACATGATGTGTATAAAAATCTATAACTGCATTTTACGATTCAAACTTGCTTTTGAACACAGACCTAAGCCAGATAAAAAAAAAGTTTAGTATATTTCTGGTTCTCGTTTCGTTAGTGGCCAAACTCAGGTGACGGAGTTTTTGCCGTCGAGCTATAACGAAAGCTTAACTCATAAAAGCTTAAGAAAGCTTAAGAATAACGGAAGCGGTTAGATGTAAATGTCACTAGCGGTCACCCATCCAAATAGTGACCGCGCAAAACGTCGCTAGATAATCAGTGAAGGTGGCCTAAGCACACGCCAGGACCACTTCAAAAGTTCTGGTTATATTGTCACGTTTTTTTTTAATTTTATAGGAACTAAAGGGATTGTGGTTATCATTGGACTTGCCTTTGATCACCTCTATTTCATATCCATTGTCGGTCGGTAATAGCTTGCAACCTGACTAATGAATGAATGAATGAAAGTTTCAATTAGACATGACTTGCACTGTTACACGGAATATCGGTTACCATAACAGTGGTGTAAGGTAGTTATTGTACACGTGGAGTTTAAATACAGGGTGAGTTCTTTCTACCGCCCCCTGAGGGCAAAATCTTAATGGCTACAGTTAAACACATTTTTTTACAATATTGGACAGTTTTTAACACTTTCCTGCTTCTTAGATACTTACATAAATACATACATTCGAACCACCACAATAGGTACTTAATAATTCAATATTTTTAAATAATTTAAAATCTGTCCACGTATGTATTAATAAGACAAATTAATTATTTATTATTCAATTTTTGTAACCCAATTGAGGATTTTTTATTATGCATAGTATTTCAAAAGGGTTACGAAATGAAAATTAACTTTTACAGAATTCATTCTGTACTTATTCAAAGTCGATAAACTTGGAAATCAGTTCAATGCTCCAAGGCACGGTGCTACGAGTATTCGTAGAGCTTGTCTACGATGTGCTACGGCGTAGCGTTTTGTAGACGCAATGTGGAGTGGTCGCATCAAAACAAAACAAATGCGTTTTGATATGAATCATTTGGTTATTCATATCCTTGGAGTTTTATAGTGGCTGTATAAAGTATACCTGTCATTGTCATATTTACGTCAATGAAAAGGGATGGCAGTATGTAGCCACTGGCTACTTTTACTAATGGAACTTTGAACGACCAATATGAAATAGCCAAATCTGGTACTCAAGTCTTATCTATTTGAAAAAGGTTAGCCTACGGTTATTAATATACTTGTACTCATACAAGTTTAATTTTAACGTTAGTCTGTTGTGTACGTGTCTGTTTTTTTACCCACTTGTATAAAATCTCCATCGCACCGCAGAAATGTAAACGTAATAAAGCAAAATTCAATCAGACGACCAAATTCTTCAAGTTCATTCACAAAACACAGCAGATTATCTGTAGATTATTTTAAATTTCGAATTCGAACTCTATAATTTTGAATGATAGTTAAATATCTCACAGATTGTAATATTTATTTGAATTTAGAACTCGATATTTTTTGTTTTTTAGCAGACGTCACGTTGGATTCCCACACAATACAAAATACGACTGGCTGGAATCCTTCGTTGTGGGTTGTTTTGTCCCCGCTAAAGGCAGGGTTTCTCAGATAGGAGACCGAAATAATTCAATCTATCGATTGTCTCAGTGATACTTAAACTCCTATTTACACTAAACAATCGATTGTACATCTAAGAAATGAAAAAACAAACTGCTGTTATAAATTAAATCGCAGATCGAACATGTTATTGCGCCATATAATGCGTGCTTTAATATTAGATTAAATCCTCAATAATCTATTATTATAAGAATCTTAGTCCTGCAGGGAGGGGTATTCCAATCTCAGTTGAACTGCAAAGTTTTAAGAGGAAACGTGGGTGGTCTTTTCTCCATACAAACGCTCTCGCCTGTTTTCTTTTTGGTTAATGACCCTAGAGCAATGATTTTTCACAGAATAATAAATAATCACTATTTCTATGCCCCTATGTTTTCCTTTTTGGTGATAAATTATTTTTATAAGCACTAGAACTCTCAAAAAATGCTCAAAATTGCTTATTTAGATCGCTGTTAACAGAGTCCTAGTGTGCAAATTTGACAACCATTAACGAAAAAAGAAAAACATAGCGGCGTAGTATATATCCTCCTTATTCAGTGTCTAAAATATCTTTTAAATTGGTTCAATATTGGAGGAAGAAATAGGCGAGAGTCAAACCTCGAATTTCAACTTTTTACTTAAGCTTTTGAGTCGGATCTGCAGTTGTCCTTATTGCACGAATTTGAGGGCAGGGGGGACGGTAGCGACAGCGATAGTTTCTTCAAATACCTAATTTTCTAAAGTCTCTCCGCCCGTATTTCCTCTTAAATCATGGTCAGTTCATACTAACTCATAGTTATTCTGTGACTAAATAGTGACATTATGATGTCATTTAATTTGTTTTCGCGCATATTTTGCTGTCAAGTGTCTAAAAAGAATGATCACGTGGTACAAAATTGTACCACGTGACGTGAAGAAATTACACTGGGCAGTGAAATATAACCTGACAGCAAAAGATTGGAACACGGGGGCTGGCTGTCTAACTGACATACAACGCACAGCCTAAACCGCTGGTCGTAGAGACTTGAAACTTTCAGGGTAGGTACATCTTGGTACGTAGGGGTGTACTAAGAAGGGATTTTTCGAAATTCAACCTCTAAGGGGGTGAAAAGGGGTGAAAACGTTTGTATGAAAAATCGTATTCCTGGTCATAAATAAAACGCTCTTGTTTTCATTATTATAGTCCACAGTTCTGTCTAGCCATAGTCGCTCACTACAGCAATATACGAGTAGAATAAGTGCAGTCGCATTGTTCGAAGGTTGATTGTGAGTGTCGCCCGTTCATATCGCCAGGGTCGGAATGGTACCTTAAGCTCGGGTACACACGCGATGCTCTGATACAAATCTGTTACATTCCTGGGATAGTTGGTTTTGGGGTTTGTTTAAAGTTTCGCCGTGGATTATAAAAGCAGAAGTCATTTTGAATGAAGTTGCCAAACTTTTTATTATGGTAATTTTATTTCAAACGTAAATTATTGTGTTTTTATCGTTTCCTTTTGCTCCAAAAATTTGCAAGAATTTTTAGAATCGTAAAATTTAGACATAATATTTAAACTAAGTACTTATTGCGGTGAGTTTTGAGTTAATTTTAATAACCAAAGTACCTAGAGGTACTTGTGTGAACTTAATGTTTTACGAGATTTAGATTACTCGTATTTTAGATGAAGTAGGCTTACTTGTACTTGTACTTGTAGGGCGGACCATTTTCCGCAATTAGGCCGCAAGCGGGCCCTTTTTGCGTGATGGGTGGCGGCCGTTATTCCAACCACCCGATGTCCTCCAGGAAGGCCAGCAGCTCGCTCACGCCGGTGCAGGCTTCCTGAGGGGTCCCCGGAGAACCGAGGTGATGTGCCCTTTGAGACGCCACGCTGCTGCACTCCAGGAGCACGTGCGCTGCCGTCTCGTCTGCTGTCAAGCACCCCCTGCATAGGGGGCTGTCTGTAACACCTAAAGTAAACAGGTGTTTGTTTAGGGAGCAATGACCCGTGACAATGCCGATGACCCTTCGGAGTTTGTCGCGTGTCAAGTTTACCAGTTTCCGGGAGTATCTCGGGTTAAGCTCCGGGAAAGCTTCCTTTGACTGTCTGCAATCCTGTATATTTACCCAGTATTTTTGGTGTAGTTGAAATGTTTCTTTACGAATCCATGCTCGAACTTGGCTGAAGGGTAGTGGGATCATGGGCTCTGGTCCTGCTGGTTGCATTTCCGAACCCCGCCTAGCCATTGAATCAGCCTCGTCGTTGCCTCTGGATTCGCTGTGTCCCTTAATCCATTGGAGAGTGACTTTATTTGACTTACAAACCTCTTCCAGCAGATGGTGACACTGAATTGTTAAGCCTGAGTTGTGTTCGTACCTGTTCAATGCTTGTAGAACTGCTGCGCTGTCTGAGAGGATCCTGATGCTGTAATCAGTTACCTGTCTTCTCAGCACTGCCAGGGCCGCCTGGATTATACCCACGCATTCCGCTTGGAAGATGAAGTAGGCTTGCTTCGTAATGTTTTTCTCAGCCTAGTCGGCCGGCTAGGCACACAGGAAAGATTTGGTCAATCTAGGCAATGACTTAGGCCTCGTTCGACCAGCTCCGAATAACGCTATTTAATTTTGTCAGATAAAATACTATCCGTTTCTACTTCAAACTTCTCAAAAACAAGAACGAAAATATTTTAGTTTAAAATACAGTACGCTCAACGGATCTTTGTCCCTCTGAAGTTAGGTGCAACAACGATTGCGCGTGTACTGTTGTGCGGGAAAATTCGGTTACCTCCAATACAACTCAAAATCTGTTCTGGCGCAGATAATTGAGACGAATAAAGGTCCGTTGTGTCTACCTACTATACACCTACTTTCTTAAATTATTTTTTTAACAAAGGAATGTAGCCAGAAAGTTTGTTACGGGGCTAAAATTTTCAATTTAACTACGAGGTATTCTGCAAATTCGGCATAAACATAGATAAGTATCGCATTTCGCGATTCTCACGATGTAAATTATGTAAACTACTCGCCCATAAATTCCCGTGACAGGTACAAATTGTAAATTCATAATTTGCTTTAAAACTTGTTAAGTACTCGTACTTACTAAAGAACAGAAAGATCAGTAGACAAAATATTTCAAATAATTTTAGAAACCTATTTTTCATTTACTTAAAGAATTTTAGATAGAGCTGTTTTTGCTAACTACTAGTTTTTAAGCAATGGGTATCGCAACAAAATTAAGGGAGCCCTATGTTGACTTTATTACTTACTAATTTTTGTGACAAATAAATTTAATATATTTAAAAAAAGAATTACTACTTTTGGTGCTGACTGTACTTTCCTTTGCATAATAATGTATTCGGGTATCCAAAACTGTGCGCTCTCACGAACGCCAAACTTTAATGGCCGCTAATAAGTAGTTTAGTAAGGTACAACTCTGTGATAAATAGATGGTACGATATCGGCCCGATTAGCCTTACATAAATGTGACAATCGCAAACGTATCGTAACGCTAGCGGATCCGAGATACACTGCGCGGTGACGCTACAACGTTTGGCAGTCGAGCTGGCGTTGACGCGCAATATGACTCGAATACGTTAGGTTTACGTGACGCGAACTCATTTGAATAACTCCAGCTTAGGAACTATTCGCGGTTCGCACTACGGAAATAGTTGGTGAAGCTAGTTTATGCTTCATAGTTTGCACGAAAGGAAATCTACTTTAGGGACCATCTCCACGAGCGAGAGAATCGCGGCGATATTATCGTCGGTGCCACGTATTACACTCTACACTCGTATACACTCTCTTAGAACGTGTGTTCACACGGCGATGTTATCGCGGCGATAGTTTGTAAAGAAATACGTGATATCGAGTTTTTTTTTGCTTTAGTATATATTTATGAACTAATACTGGGTGTTGTGTCTGGGTGTTACTATGTATTATAAGAATGTATTTACAAAAAAAAAAGTATTTAAGGATTCTATCAGCCATCTAGTTCCCATATTACAAGCTTTGCTTAGTTTGGGACTAGAGGGCGTTGTGTGTAAAGTCCATGAATATTTATTATTTGTGTATTTATTTTATTAATACACAAGTAGAGTTTATTAAATATTGTGTTCCAATGCGGGACGCATCTAACTTAATAAAGTTTGTCACCAATTTTTCTCGCGAGCAATATCGAGTTCGCAAATTAATTGGCTCTGATTATTTCAGTTAGAAAAATCTATTGATAGACCAAAATAATTTGTAAAAATACCAATATTATATTTTCAAAATTCTGTCTATTTACGTTTCAGGGAAATCATTGTATGTAAGTAGGTACTCTGTGAGTTTAATTGATTACATTTATTTGTAGAAATCTAGCACATTACGGTGTGCCCATAGCATGATATGCCAACATTAACCACTCACAGGTTAGCATGAAAACAATTTGTGGTAAATTAACCACAGAGAATTAATTCAAACAACTCATTTGCAAACTTATTCAATTTTTGTTAATTGCGTTGATTTTGTTGGGGTTATTAGTGTGAAAATGTAATAAGGCTCTGGGTGCGTTTCCACCGGTTGCGAATGGAAAACATCGACCAATGGTATCACTTCATTTGACAAATAAAGTGGCTCTATTGGTTGCTTTTTTAACCGACTTCAAAAAAGGAGGAGGTTCTCAATTCGGTTGTATGTTTTTTTTTTTATTTTTTTTTTAATGTTTGTTGCCTCAGAACTCCGTCATTTATGAATCGATTTCAAAAATTCTTTTTTTATCTGAAAGGATATGCTTCCAGATTGGTCCCATTTAATTTTCATCAAAATCGGTTCAGTAGTTTGGGTTATAAATAGAAATAACTGAAAAAAAATGCCAAGTTGCGGCGTAGCGCCTACCATTTTACTGCTAGCAACGATGACCCTTTGTGCACACCTGAATTTTAACATTTTTCTAAATTTGTCAATAAACCCAGTTTGTACATTCAAACCGCATTTAATTGGAGAAAAGCAAAAACCCACCAGTTGTTCCTCTAAAGTATCAACACCAACCACGTGCACGAAATTGCGTATTTTGCTTTCGTGGTGTTTATAGTGACTAGAACTTTCCCAATGAACTGTCATCATCATCATCATCATCTGATGATGAAGCTGGTAGTCGAATTGAAGTCGGTTTTTCCAGTTTTTTAACTTATAAATTATTCCTCGCACATCTTTGGTCAAAAAAACAGCCTAAAGATATAAGCACAAAGGGTTCGAATTTGTATAACCTATTTTTAATTTATAATCCTTCCTGTAACCAATAGCGGAGTTTGAGATATAAGTAGGTATAGAAGTGTAAACTTTATATTAATTGCCAAAACACCTAGTTTCGCTTGAGGTCTTGAGTTTCCATACTGTGTAGTGATGGTGCTTTTTTTGGAATGGTAATTTCAGAAACTCCATTTGCCTAATTTTATAAAACCACACGCAACTTATAAAAATAGTTCTCATAGTCAATGAATTATGTGACCTTAGGCAGCGCCAAATCTGATGCCATTCGTTTTCAGTATTTTTCGACCAATATTTCCTCTTTCGACCTTATTGCAATCGGTTGAAGTTCGTTTTTGTTAAATTTCAGCTTGGTGTTATTAATTTTCCGAAAACGAACCTTACATATTTGAGTTTAGGTTCAGTTTGGGGTGAGCTTTGCCAGTACTAGGTCTTAGGTGCTTACATAAACACTACACAGGCACGTTCCACTGTTATGTTGTTTGTTATAGCGATGGAAATGTATTTCTGAAGTACTAACTTTCTTTCACCAGCTATAAATTTGGTGAAATATAGCATTCGATAACGTATCGTCTAACTTTAGCATAAATCTGATAGATACTAAACTGTTGTGCTTATTTTAGGCCAGGCATGAGTTGAATTCAAACATTCTTTTTTTTTCTCAACCTATCTCGTCCCACTGCTGGGTAAAGCTCTCCCCCAAAGACTTCCAATATTCTCTCTCCCGGGCCACTTCCCACCATCTCCTTTCAAAGACGTCCAGGTCCTCCCGCCAGCGCTTTTTAGGCCGGCCACGAGACCAACGTCGGTCAGGGACCCAGGGTGTGGTGATGTTTGCCCACCTATCGGGCGGCATCCGGCTGACGTGCCCCGCCCAGCCATTTAAGCCTAGCGGTCTTCATTCATTCACTAACATTCTTTCTTACACATTTATTTTTGTTACCACAAAAAAAGTTTGCCAGTGACACACACTCACGAGTTCTATTTTGTGTACAAAATAATGCACAGCATACTCCGGGCCAGGGCTTCCAGCTAGCAACACTTGCCCCAAGCTCGAGTTGTTCACATGAGTTATTCTAGTTTTGGACTATGAGTATCTCGTCTCACTGGGACGAAACATTAACTTTCAGATGTTTTATTTCTATTCTAGTTTCGTCCCAAAACTCAATACAAACCTCAAGTAAAATATTTAATTATTAAATAATTAAATTAATGTTCCAAAACTAAAAACTATACAAGTAAGTACGTAATTATATTAAACATTTTAAAAATCCCCGAATCTTGGACCGATTTTCATAAACATAGCTAAGAACACTCCCGACTAATTCACCTTTCAAGCCAAAAAAAAAATCTAAATCGGTTCAACCGTTCAGGAGCTACGTTGCCTCAGACACATACACACACACGTCAAACTTATAACACCCCGTCGCTTTTGCGTTGGGGGTTAAAAATAATGAATATAACATCTTCCAATGTTATGGTCGAGATACCTCACGGATCTATTCTGGGAGAACATCTCGCTGTGGACTTACGATAGGTTTGACATTCTATGAAATATATAGAGCTGAACTTACACCATACATCTTCAGATTCCCTCAATCATCGTCTCTGACAAATTGCTAATTCTTAGTAGTTTCTTTTCTCTTCTAGATTTGACTGTGCCTTCGCGAAAAGCCAACTTATTTATAGTTTTATGACAAAGTGTAATTACTTCGTGCCTGGCATAGTTGCATGACGACATGGCTTGCGTAATTGTCGCATATTAATGCTCGCCATAAAATGAAAGGCGAACCGTAATGCGGAATTTAAATTAATAATGGTTGTAAATTTATATACCGTAGTTGTAAATTCAATTACAACTACGTAATTGTCTGCGAAATGTAGCCGGCAGACGCTGGTTGAGAAGAGCCGAAGACCGAGCTCAATGGCGCGTCTTGGGAGAGACCTACGTCCAGCAGTGGACCAATATAGGTTGATGATGATGATGATGATTTGTAAATTAGTGTTAATTTAATAATAGTATAATAGTGGTTGTCATCATCCTGCTGGTCTTATTTATTTTCATGTGGGTCAGCTATCCTATCAGCTGTCATTTTTGTAGTCACCATTTTCAGTCACCCCTGGCTTACTCCTGTCATAAATAGGTACAAAAAGCAGACGAAATATTCAAACTTCGAGTGACGTAATGTTTTTCATACAGGCTTATCATCCTTACCTTGTTCTGACGGTGGTAAGGTCTAGGTGACTAGGCTAGGTGCTTATAGGCTGGTGCCTATTCTTAGGCTGCGAATCCACTAAAGATGTGCGGGGCAGATGAGCGGTGTGCTAAGACAAAGTCCACCAATCGTATCACGTCACGTTGCGAACAAAGCCACACTATTGGCTGATTTTTTTCTCGTACATGGCTCATCTCATCAACTTTATAGCTTATACTTAGAATCCTAGGTCATCTGGCACTGCTTAGCTTTCCTGTATATTTTACAAGAACTTTTCTTCGCAGGAGCACTTAACAGCACTAAAAGAAGAAGCACCCCAAGTAGACCGCGTGAAATTGGAACAAGTGTTGTCAGCGGCGTATGCTCTCATCAGCCCTGAACTGCAGCAGGTCAGCCTTCCTGACTTCCCAGTCGACAGCTTGCAGACAGCAGCCCTTATACTGGTGAGAACTTATTACAATAAAAAGTCCTTTTGCGGTTTTGTTGAGTTTTCCAAAATGGTAGACTTGAGGTTAGGATCTCTTTTTTTATACATTACTAGCTTCTGCCCCCGACTTCGTCTGCGTCCCGTTTTATCCTGTAAATTTTCCGGAATAATAAGTAGTCTATGTGTTAATGCAGGCTACGAACTATATATTCCAAGTTTCATCCAAATTGGACCAGTAGTTTTTGCGTGAAAGAGTAACAAACATTCATACATACAAACTTTCGCGTTTATAATATTAGTGGGATAGAATAGACAAAAGTTTGACCGCAATCTCACCTGATGGTAAGTGACGATGCGGTCGACGATGTACATTTGCCTAGAAAAAACCTATTCACTCTCCTCTGTTAGTTTGTTAGAATGCAAATGGCGACCAAGACTATTTAGATAGAAATATAATGAAGTTTCCAATTCTTTTATGTGAAACAATTCAATAACTCTGCCTTTTGACACGTCAAAAGACGCATGACCCTGGGACTGCGTGGAGTCACCACGCGATCCTGTCATCATGTCCCAAGGTCAATAAACGTTTATTGCCGAACAAACATGGTCTCTAACTCCCAAAACTTTGCAAATTAAACTGTCAAGACTGTCTGACGTTAAAGTCTCTTAATGATCTGGATACACAGTGCGAGTTACTGCAGTGCAGTTACTCGCACCGTGTGACTGAGTCATACGAATGTCATCTGCGAATCGATCCGTACCTCGCATGGACCGGTAGACTGCAGACTGTCTGATCAGCCGATAATTTGGTCGGGTTCTTAAAAATATGAAGACATATCCAAGTTCGCATATTGCGATTCAGTATCAGCCCAGTTTGCATAAGCAACCCAACCTGACCGAACTATGGCCCGATCAGAAAGACTGCAGTCTGTGGGACTCTTATAAAGTAGTAAGTAATCACTAATGTCACGCAAGCACATAGATGCAGTAGTTCTCAGGTCAGCAACTCGTATTGTGTAACCGGCTCTTTATAATTTTTTCATCAGTGTTTTTGTCTAAGGAAAATCAGTCTAAAATATCGTGCGAAGTTTGGGTAAATTACAAAAACTTTCAAGGTGAAGTTTATAGATGTCTTTTTGGAAAGTTTGTTATAGATCGACCTTTATGGACTAATTAAAAGTTTTAATTGCTTTGCCTGTGTTCAAAAAAAAAAACAAATAGATAGAAATTGGTTTTTGTTGTCATAATACTTTGTTTATGTTAAAAGGGGTAATGTTAAGGGTATGTTGATTCTTCCTGTCTTTTAAAAAGCATGCATGTAAGGGTGCATTAATTGTCAAGTAAGGAGAATGGGAAACCAACATTTTACTGATTTTACGTTGTTTAGATTGTTTTGATTTTGGAACAAGCAGTTTATCAATTTTATTGTGGTTTTTAACGCCCTCTAGTCCCAAACTAAACAAAGCTTGTGATATGGGAACCAGATTGCTCCGATGGTAGAATACTTATATATGTCTTTTTTTGTAAATACATAGTGACACTTAGAAATCAAACATCTATGTTTGGCACACACAAATATCTGTTCTCAGTGGGGATCGAACCCACGACCCACAGTACAGAAGGCAGAGCTATTACCGACTGAGCTGTGACGCCTGTCAAAACGATTATGCTTCATTACAGGAACGGAATCCCGGTATACCAATCCACAAGCTTCTGTACCTCCTTTACCCATACAACTCGTTCCTGACGAGAGAAAACATAAAAAACGTTGAAGCTGTTTTAAACAACTTACACATCGACACGGCTCCAAAACTCGACGTGACCCTACAAGGCGTAGCATTCAAAGGAAACGACGCTTTACTGACTATGGAAGTGAACGGAACTAAGAGTCAGTTTGGCGTGCCTTGTGGGACCAGTAAAAGGGGGAAGGAAAGAAGGGGTATTGTGAAAACGGACTATCAGAGTCAGTTACTGAATGAATTGCTTTTGAGTCATAGTGTGGGAGATTTTTGTATTATTGGTAAGTTTAATAGTTACTTTTAGTAGTAGTAGGGCTATGAATTTATTTATTATTATTTATTAAGAGCCTGTGGTGTCTCACTGCAGGGCAAAGGCCCCCCTTCCTTCTCTCCAGTCTTTTCTGTTTTGGGCAACTGTGGACCAATCCTTTAGGTAGGCATAGTAATGAATAAATTCTATTCTAAAGGGCTATGAATAAGTATGAATAAATAGTAGTAGGGTAATGAATAAGTATGAATAAATAGTAGTAGGGTAATGAATAAGTATGAATAAATAGTAGTAGGGTAATAAATAAGTATGAATAAATAGTTGTAGAATAATGAATAAGTATGAATAAATAGTTGTAAAATAATGAATAAGTATGAATAAATAGTAGTATTGAATAAGTTCTATTTCGGCGCCGCACAGTGATGCTCGCATTGCTTTTATAAAAGTGTTGAAATCCAAACTAATATTTCTAGGACCAAAAGGCTGTGGCAAGAGTCTCCTAATCGCGCAACTTTCATCCCTATTAGGCTATACAATAGAGCCTATAGTCCTATACCAAGATATGACAGCTCGAGACTTGGTTCAACAACGAACTACTTTGGACAATGGAGATACTGTTTGGAGAAATTCTGCACTTGTTGACGCTGCGCTGAAAGGGCACCTTGCTGTTTTAGACGGCTTGCATAGAATACATGCTAGTACTTTAGCGGTAATGCACAGGTAATTGTGACTCTCATCATGGTTTATTACGCTTTTAACTGAGCTGTGAGGCCCATCTAAAGTTAGCTCCGAAATCGACACACCGACTCGTTCATAACCTTTTGTGGGTTCACATCTCTATAAAAATATTCATCCTGTTTTATCCTGATGATTTTCCGGGATAAAAAATAGCCCACGTGTTAATTTAGATTACCAACTTTATATATTCCAGGTTTCATCTAAATAGGACCAGTGGTTGAAACACTAACATCTAAACATTGACATTTCAAAGTTTATATGTTTGTGGTACAATCTAGGTGACTCCTATCCTACTAATATTTTATATTTTTTTTTTATATTTAGCCCTCTGTGTCCCACTGCTGAGCAAAGGCCTCCCCCCATTCTCTCCAAACACTCCGATCCTGGGCTATACTTTGCCAATCTGATAAATAACGGTCCAGCTCGTCGCGCCACCTTCTCTTTGGTCTGCCGCGTCGCCTTCTTGCTGGGTCAGGATGCCACTCAGTGGCAATCCTTGCCCACAGCTCACCTGGCATACGGCAGACATGACCAGCCCAATCCCACTTCAGCTTAGCGGCTTTCAAAGCTACGTCTGCGATTTGAGTCTGCGAGCGCAGTTCGGTGTTGCGGATTCTATCCATTAACTTGACACCAAGGATACTGCGCTCCATCGCACGCTCCTACTAATATTATTCACTAATAATATTAGTAATAATATTAATAGTATTAGTATATTAATATTAATAATATAGTCACCTGAGCCTAACTGCACCTACTAACTGGATATAGGTCTCCTTAACTTTGTGCCATCCCCACAACCCTGAAATAAATATAAATATAATAATTAAAATATTCTGCCACTGTCATATGCCTTTTGTTAGAATATCGGCTCTTTACCGGCGTCTGTGTTTCCGAACACTTACAATTTGAATGTTTTCAAGAGGAGAGTGAATAGGTTTCTTCTAGGCAAACGTGCTACATCGTCGACCGCATCGTCACTTACCATCAGTGCCTTGATCACGAATAAATGTAACAATCGTAAACGTATCGCAACGCTAGCGTATCCGAGATACACTGCACGTTGACGCTACAACGTTCGGCAGTCAAGCTGGCGTTGACGCTCAATATGATTGGAATACGTCAGGTTTACCTAACGCGGCGACTGTCAGATTTGTTCGTGATTAACCCTCTGGTGAGATTGCGGTCAAACGTTTGTCTATAATGTATAAAAAAAATAAAAAATATTTATAGATACGACAGCAGATTTACCTGCCATTTCAGCAAAGCCTTAAACAATTAGTATAGGATCGTATTATTTCAGATTAGTCCACGACAGAGAGCTACAACTACATGATGGGACTCGACTGGTGCGGCACGACCGGTATGACGATCTACTCGCCTCCGGACACACGGACGAACAGTTGGAAAGAAATGGAGTTAAAAGGATCCATCCAGCTTTCAGGTATACAACACGGTTGCAATCGTAGCGAGTCTGAGTTACACTACGCACTGGTGTTACTGATATGTATGAACGTAGCTTATCTGTGCTACCTTCGAACTGTATGTACCATCAGCAAAAGTTCTACCACCTTAAGGGTGCATTTCCTGTAAACCGACTAGCTGTTAATTTTTGAATACCAATAGAAACAAATTATTTCGGGTGTAAAAGTTATGAAAACAATGGGCAGTCATAAAAATAAATAGATGTTTAGGTCTCTGGTTGGTCAAAATAAGAAGACAAAAGAAAGAGGCGAGGTCAGGTAGCTAACTGCTTGCAAGCGAAACAGTTTCAAAAGTGGTAAGGCGGAAATTTTGCCGATAGTACCTACCTACCTTACGTATTCTGCAACTGCCGCTGATCTGCGAGCTAGTAATAAACTGTCCTTGAACTAGAAAGGTTGTTTGCTTGCTACACCTAGCATACCTACCCACAGATAGACCAGTTACGTTCGGCATTTTCTTTTTAACCAACTTCAAAAAAGGTGGAGGTTCTCAATTTGGTTGTATGTTTTTTTTAATGTGTGTTATCTAAGAACTCCGTCATTTATGAACCGATTTAAAAAAACTAATTTTATCTGAAAGGATAGATTGGTCCCATTCAAGTTTCATCAAAATATGTTCAGTAGTTTGACTTAGAAATAGAAATAACTGAAAAAAATATGCCATCCACGTGCACGAAATTGCGTAGTTTTCTTTCCTGTGACTTTTTTGTGGTTTTATGGTCACTAAAACATTCCCAATGAACTGCCATCATCATCATCTGTTGATGAAGCCGGTAGTCGAATTGAAGTCGGTTTTTCTAGTTTTTTAAACTTATAAATTATTCATAGACATTCACACAACGCCCTCTAGTCCCAAACTAAGCAACGCTTGTAATATCGGAACTAGATTGCTGATAGAATACTTAGACTTTTTGTTGTTGTAAATAAATACTTATAATACATACCGAAGCATAAATAAAATAAATAAATATTCATGGACTTTACACATAACGCCCTCTAGTCCCAAACTAAGCAAAGCTTGTGATATGGGAACTAGATGGCTGATAGAATACTTATGCTTTTTTTTTTTTGTAAATACATACTTATAATACATAGTAACACCCAGACAAGAACAATTATTATTATTAAAATATTTTTTTTTTATTATTTAATTATTATTGAGGCATAGAACAATTATTTATTGTTTCAGAATAGTAGCATTAGCAGAACCGCCCATACTAGGGCGCGGTCAACAATGGCTGTCACCAGAGATACTCAGCCTCTTCATCTTCCATGAGATGCGGAACCTCAGCCAGAACGAGGAGATATTCATCATCAATACTTTGGTAAGTAATCGCATTACTATAACATAACTCTATATATTATAAGTATGTATTTACAAAAAAAAGTATATAAGTATTCTATCAGCCATCTAGTTCCCATATCACAAGCTTTGCTTAGTTTGGGACTAGAGGGCGTTGTGTGTAAAGTCCATGAATATTTATTTATTTATTTATTACTAATCTAATTACACCGGTTCAAAGTCTAAAGTCAAGTCAAAGTCAAAAATTTCTTTATTCAATAAAATCACAAGGATAATTTAGAATCGTCTTATATAACTAGGTGATCCTAGGTGGCAGTTCCACGCGACCAAAGTACTCATACCCTTTGTCTACGCACAGCCCTAGGACAGAGAAGGGGAAGGCAAGGGGCGGGGGAACTACACACACCGATCGGCTCGCACGGGGACGCGCGTCCTACTATTTTAACCTAAATTATTACTATTACAAAGACGATTAAAACCAAATTAAAGGTGTACATGTTAAACACCCTTCAATCCGGAACACAGCATCGCGAGCTACACTGTGCCGAGCACTAAACAGTACGGTGGTAGTACTTCTACTACTAATACTAATAAAGCGACAGGCGATCGAAACCGCCGACAAAAATACTTATTTTTCGATATTTTCATTCCGTCCAAGGTTGTCTGGTAGAGATCGCTCATCAACGATAAGACCGCCCATTGTATCATTAGTTAAGTTTTGTTTCGTATGTCGTAGGTTAAGGTGTGCAATAAAATATTTTCTATCTTCTATCTATCCATCTATTTTTTCAGTACGGCGACATATCTCAACCCCTCCACTCAATAATCAATCTTGCAAACGAACTCAGAAACTCACAAGACAGTACTCTGAAAAATCTCTCCTCATCTCTCTCCACTCGACAACTACTTAGAATAGCTAGCAGAATGTCTAAATACCCCACAGATTCAGCTTATGAGACCATACAACGAACATTTTTAGCTAAATTCCTACCAAACTTAGCTAGACGGGCGTTAGATGGCGCTAGTAAAAAGTTGAACATCGACGCACCAACACAATTTGGTATTTTCGGACGCGGCGAGAAGAAAGTTAACTATAACGTGACGAATAATCTCTTAACTATAGGTGATACAACTACAGAAATATTCAAAACTGAAGCCCTAACAAAAGTACCCGATATTCTATTCTACGATGTCCCACAACACATGAGATTACTCGAATGGTTGCTACAAGATTTTCTCCTCGGCAATCATTTGCTACTAGTCGGTAATCAAGGCGTTGGAAAGAACAAAATCGCTGATAGATTACTGCAACTACTCAATCGCCCTAGAGAGTATATTCAGCTTCACAGAGACACGACCGTACAATCATTAACAGTGCAACCCACTGTCAAAGATGGCATAGTTGTTTACGAAGACTCACCGTTAGTCAAAGCTGTGAAATTCGGCCACGTTTTAGTTGTCGATGAAGCTGATAAAGCGCCTACTCATGTAACATGTATTCTTAAAACGTTAGTTGAAAATGGAGAGATGATTTTAAGTGATGGAAGAAGGATAGTGCCTAAGGATATGATGGAAAGCTCTGGAGGGGAAGTGGATAGCTTTATTCCGGTGCATGATGATTTTCGAATGATTGTGTTGGCGAATCGGCCTGGGTTCCCGTTCTTGGGGAACGATTTCTTCGCTGCTTTAGGTAAGTTGATAAGGCAACGTTATTTATTTGTGTGTGTGTGCCAAACATTTGTGTGTGGCATACATAGATGTTTGTTCTATGTCTGGGTGTTACTATGTATGTATTTACAAAAAAAAAAGTATATTTGTATTCTATTAGCACCTAGTTACCATATTACAAGTTTTGCTTAGTTTGAGACTAGAGGCGTCGTGTGAAATGTCCATGAATATTTATTTATTTAGTTATTAAAAAAAAACTCTATTCTTATTCTTAATTGCAGGGGACCTATTCTCCTGCCACGCGGTAGATAACCCCTCCATCGACTCTGAAATGGAACTCCTCCGTTCATACGGTCCCGACGTTCCTCACGATGTCATGAAGAAGCTGGTGCAAGCGTTTGCAATGCTCAGAGACAAAGCCGACCAGGGCCAGCTGACGTACCCTTATTCTACGAGAGAGCTGGTCAATATTGTCAAACATTTACAGGTGAGTTGCGCCTTGCCAAGTCTTCTTCTTCTTTTTATGGCCTCTGTCTGTCATTTTTAACCCCTGACGCAAAAACGACGGGGTGTTATAAGTTTGACGTGTCTGTGTGTGTGTCTGTCTGTTGAGGCAACGTAGCTCCCGAACGGATGAACCGATTTTGATTTTGTTTTTTTTTTGTTTCAAAGGTGAATTAGTCGGGACTCGGGAGTGTTCTTAGCTATGTTTGATGAAAATCGGTCCAAGATTCATTTTGTCCAAAAATGACAAAACTCTAATCTCAAGTGGACGTTCTACAGTCGCTAGATAGAATATGGATTCGAATTCTGTCATTTGTAACATTCTACTAATATTTACAGAAATATCCCAAAGAAGATCTAGCCACCGCTATAGGCAATGTATTCGACTTCGATCGCTACAGCAAAGACATGGCAGATATGTTGCTAGAAGTACTTCATTCAAGCGGATTGCCGATAGAGGGCGTGCTCGAAGGAAGAGCTAAACAGGAGAAGATACAAATGACTATTGAAAGAGATAGTGGGTATGTATATCCTTTTAACCGACATCAAAAAAGAAGGAGGTTCCCAATTCGGTTGTATGTTTTTTTTTAGTGTGTTAGGTACCTCGAAACTCCGCCATTTATGAACCGATTTGTAAAATTCTTTTTTTATTTGAAAGGATGTACTTCCAGGTTGGTCCCATTCAATTTTCATCAAAATTGGTTCATTGGTTTGGCTTATTAATAAAAATAACTGAAAAAAATATGCCATCCACGATATTGCGTTTTTTGCTTTTCTGCGACTTTTTAGTGGTGTTAACGGTCACTAAAACATTCCCAATGAACTGCCATCATCTGATGATGAAGCTGGTAGTCGAATTGAAGTCGGTTTTTCTAGTTTTTTAAATATCTAAACTATAACTAGAGTCACAAGATACGAGTATGTGTTCAAACGGAATAGCCTGTTTCATAAGCATTTTAATGTTTCCATATCCACAGCAAAGACGTGACATCTCCAAAGCACGGTAAAGAAGACCCGGACAACAAACCGCACGTGGGCGGTAACACGTGGGCGGGCGGCACCGGGGGGCGGGACACGGCTGGCCTGGGCGGGAAAGGAGGCCCCTACAGGCTGGACAAAGGACATGATGTGCATCAGGTACCACTACCACTACCATAGAATCATACATTGCTGTCGATTCTGTTGTTGCATTTTTCTAAACTAACCTAATTTGATAGCACTAAAAATGTTGCCGTCCCTTTCTCATAAACTGAAACGACAGAGACAGCTATAATTTTAGCGATGTCAAATTAGGTTAGTTTAGAAAAATGCAACAACAGAATCGACACCATTAGCATGTGTAATGAACAGTAAAGAACATGTTACAGCTGGATAAAGATAACTGTAATAACTTCAGGATTTCCTATACATTTCAGGTGGTATTTTAATTAAAAGACATAATCTTTTAATTAAAATACCACCTGAAATGGCCGAAACATCGTGTAATCACATACGTGCCGTCAAGACGCAATCAAACATAACAAGCAATCAATCAACTTGACAGAATCCACAGATATACATAACAATAACCTTAGGGATCGTACCCATACCACGTGACTTATTCGGGGGGGGGGGGGGAGGTCTTCAAAATACCACGCTGGTTACAGGGGGGGGGGGGGGGTTTGGTTGTCAGGTTTTCCTAGTCAATATCCTTCAGGGAAATCTCGCGCTTTTGTAAGCTATAAAGATAAATATGAGCCAAATTTTCATTTTTAGTATTCCACTCCAGTTTTGGAAATAACGGAGCACTTTTATGTTAACTGTTTGTTTGCAGAAAATTATTTAAAACCATGTGAATATTAGAGAGGGCTCTTGGCATATAACACGGGTGGTCACGGAGGGGGTTTGGAGGGGGCTAAAAAGTAAAAATAGGGTCACGTAGTATGTGTACTTTCCCTTACAACTTCATAAAGACCATACAGGTTGGTAAAGGACATGATGTACTATAATCTTTTCCTTTTGTTCTCTTATTATGACCAATCGAAGACCTAAACATTTGTTTATTTTTGTGAAAGCCCCCTTGCTTGAGCTTGCTGGAGCCAATTTGTTGCAGTAGCACATATTACAATTCTGTGTTTTCTTTCTTTCTTTTTAATGACTTTCTATATGTGAAGTAACAAATAAACGTATATCTATGCTTTCATAACTTTTGAATCTGAAATACTTTGCCGATATTGGTTTTAAAAATATTACTTCTAAGGTAAGTTGGAATTTTTGGTCCTTGATCATTGCTTGGCGGTAGAAATAGATACGGTGGTAGTACTTCGAACAAACTCCATCACAAAACTACTTTTCAGCTTTCAGACGCTGAAAAAGACGATGTGCCAGAGCACGTTAAAAAAGCAGCGCGCGAAATGAACAGAAAGGCATTTGAGGAGCGACTGAAGGAAATCAAGATGTCGGAGTACGATGCCAAGTTATATGAACAATTCTACCGCGCGGTGCAACCTCAGGTATACATACAGTACGCACAACGGATCTTTATCCCTCTGAAGTTAGGTGCAACAACGATTGCGCATGTACTGTTGTGCGGAAAAATTCGCCTACCCTCGAATTCGACCCAAAAACGGATTCTGCGCAGATACTTCAGAGGGTCAAAGATCCGTTGTGAGCACTATAAATGCATGCCGTGGCATTCTATAACTGAACAAGTACGTAGCTATAGAACCATTTACCTTTTAGATTGGATTTTATTTTAGTTTCCTTTGTTGGATAGAAAATACAGTGCTATTTTTAGCAGACTTCAAAAAAGAGGATGTTCCTAATTCAGTTGTACTTATATTGGACAGTTTTTTTAATTCTACGTTAGGTTCGAAGATACAAAAACAAATCTAAATGTCTAATAAATAAATATTCATGGACATTTTCACACGACGCCCTCTAGTCCCAAACTAAGCAAAACTTGTAACATGGGAACTAGATGCTGGTAATAGTTTAATTTTATTCTAGATCGGAGCTCTACGCGGAGTTTTAGCAGAATTACAAGCGAAGAAGAAAGAGAGAAATTGGAGTCGCCATCAGACGAGTGGTGAACTTGACGATGGCAAAATCATTGAAGGTAGACGTCACATTCATTAGAATTAATAGAACAAACACATGTTTGATAAACTTTGTATAATATGTCAGCTATCTAGTTTTCATAGTACACACGGCTACATGTCAGGTTATACACCCAACATAACCATAACTATGCTATATACAATACGGAGAATCGTTAGAAAGGGAGCGCAATATGTGCGTGTGTGTTTCACACAAAAACTTATCGTTCCTCTCATACAACGTTTAACTTTTAATAGTTCAAAGCCTAAACAGTCTAGGTTGAAGTGTCGCCGTGTGTACAAGCTTTGCTTTGGTCTAGATGGATGGCAAAAAAACTTAGTACTAAACGAGCTTCAACTCAATAAATCATTTAAAAAAGTTCTTGGTGAGACTGCGCGGTGATGCTACAACGTTGGGCAGTCGAGCTGGCGTTGACGCGCAATATGATTCGAATACGTTAAGTTTACGTAACGCGGCGACTGTCAGATTTGTTTGTGATTACCTCTCAGGATTTGATCGCGAGGAACGAGGCGTTTAGATTCCTTGTTACTGTGATTTTACTTAATAAACGCATCTTGTATTTGATTTGTTTGTGTAAAAGTACACCTGTGTTTAGCTTCTGCACAAATTAATATATTCGTTTTTAGTAAATAGGTGATATTTTAGATTTAATTTGGATATAACCCGTGACACAAAACTTTTCCAATATTTAACCTGAAAAAAAATAGATACTTCTTTGAGAAACTTGACATTACACCTCATTGCACCGAACTCGTACCTACTGGAATGTCAAACGTTAGTCGTTAGACCAAAGAGGTAGTACTACGCCCTGTCAAACTGACGTGACATGACATGACAATGAAATCCTCTAGCCAATTGGCGCTGTTAATCCTTTTCGTTCATTTTATCCTGTAGATCCTGTTAATTATTCGAGATAAAAAGTGGCCTGTGTCAATCCAGGTTACCAACTATATATATGCCAAGTTTCATCCAAGTTGGTTCTGTAGTTTAGACGTGATTGAAACACAAACATCCAAACATCTAAACTTTCGCATTTATAATATTAGTAGGATTTGCATATGAATTGAACATAATGTTTTGTTGAGGATTGACTGGAGAGCGCGCGATATACCGTCGTCGCACTGAACAAGAGCCCCCGCCGGGCGCGCCCCCGGACAAACCCAAGCGGCTGAGGCTTGTATTGGACGTCTCTGGGAGTATGTACAGGTACTATTTTTAACCTATTTTTTATTTTTGACGGGGTGTTATAAGTTTGACTTGTCTGTGTGTGTGTGTGTGTCTGAGGCAACGTAACTCCCAAACGGATTAACCGATTTTGATTTTTTTGTTTGAAAGGTGAATTAGTCTGGAGTGTTCTTAGCTATGTTTGATGAAAATCTGTCCAAGATTCGGGGGTTTTTAAATTTTAAATTTAATTACTATGAGGGCGCTATGCAAGGTTTCTTTCTACCGAAGAGAAATAATGATAAATCATACGTTATAATTATGTTTAGATGACAGAAATGGTTTTGTTTAACCGTCGAATTCATAAACGATGCAGAAGCTAACTCTAGTGACAGATTCAGGCGTTGCGCTAGACGAATGCTGGTTGGAACGGTTTGACGAACTGTTTATAAAATCGGGGGTAAACACTTCTAAAATGAAAATTATGGTGACGTTTCATAGATATAGGCTAGGAGCTAGGATAGCTAGGATTTTTTTTATAAAAATCCTAGCATTTGACACCCCTTTTCGTTTCAAACTAAGTAAAGCTTGGACTATGCAACTAGATTGCTGATAGATTTATTTTATTTAACCTATACTTTCCCACTGCTGGGCAAAGGTTTCCCCTTAAAATTTTAATAAAAATATGATTGTTTTGTAATCAGGTTCAATTCGTACGACGGCCGGCTAGAACGTTCGATGGAGGCAGTAGTACTACTGACAGAATCGCTGAAAGGCTACGAGGCGCGGATTCGGTACGATATGTACGGACATTCGGGGGAGGACCACGCATTAGAGCTCGTTCGAGTCGATCGTCCGCCGGATAATGAGAAGCAGAGGTTACAGGTTAGACATCATCATGCGGTTTAGTTTGTGAAATGTAGTCTTTGTTTTTTTGCACCGTCACTATCGTACATTTAAAATCCAGTCCATCCAAAGGTTGCCTGGAAGAGATCGCTCATAGCGATAAGGCCGCCCATTGTACTTCGCTTTAATATAGAACTATGTCTTATATCTAATTTCCGGTGCAGTACAATAAAAAGAGAGAGATAGATAACTATCTATCTATCTATCAATCAAACCCTGTGTCAAATCTAGTATCTCTGTCTGGCATCAGGTGGCCGAAGCGCGCGTATCTTGCTCAGTCAATCTTTACCGAAGTTAAGCGACGCTCTGCGCGGTCACTATTTGGATGGGTGACCGCTAGTGGCATTTACATCTGAGCGCTTCCGTGCCTCGGAGGGCACGTTAAACTGTTGGTCCCGGGTCTAGCAGTCGTTAAGTCACTGAGGCCTTTGCGACCTAGAAACTCCAGTCACCAAAGTTGGCCACTAAAACATATGAACGAACGAGCAATTCCTTAATCTGTTTCATTCTCAGTTGTTAACCCCCGACGCAAAAACGACGGGGTGTTATAAGTTTGACGTGTTTGTGTGTGCGCGCGTGCGTGTGTGCTTGTGTGTCTGTCTGAGGCAACGTAGCTCCCGAACGGATGAACCGATTTGATTTCATTTATTTTGTTTGAAAGGTGAATAAGTCGGGAGTCCTTCCGTGCTGTGGGTCGTGGTTTCGATCCCCACCAAGAACAAACATTTGTGTGTGGCAAACATAGATGTTTGTTCTATGGCTGGGTGTTACTATGTATTATAAGTATATATTTACAAAAAAAAAGTATATAAGTATTCTATCAGCATCTAGTTACCATATTACAAGCTTTGCTTAGTTTGGGACTAGAGGGCGTCGTGTGAAATGTCCATGAATATTTATTTATTTAGTGTTCTTAGCTATGTTTGACGAAAATCGGTCCAAGATTCGGGCGTTTTTTAAATTTTTAATTGAATGACTTGTTTTGTTAACAGATAATCCGCACGATGCACGCGCACGCGCAGCTCTGCTGGTCGGGCGACAACACGCTGCCCGCGGCGCAGCACGCCATCTCCTCTCTCGCGAGTGAAGACGCGGACGACGCTATAGTGCTTATTCTGTCTGACGCTAACCTCAGAAGGTAATATATATTTATTAAAACACGTTTGTAACTTTATGTTAGACTAGCAGTTACCCGCGACTTCGTACGCGTCTACAGTTTCCGTGTACATTATATTATCTGTGCGTGTACCGAGCGGATACTTCTTTGAGAAACTTGACATTACACCTCATTACACCGAACTCGTACTGAAATGTCAAACGTTAGTTGTTAGACCAAAGAGGTAGTACTACGTCCTGTCAAACTGACGTGACATGACATGACAATGAAATCCTCTTGCCAATTGGCGCTGCTAATCCTTTTCGTTCATTTTATCCTGTAGATCCTGTTAATTATTTGAGATAAAAAGTAGTCTATGTGTCAATCCAGGTTACGAACTATATATATGCCAAGTTTCATCCAAGTTGGTTCAGTTGTTTAGACGTGATTGAAACACAAACATCTAAACATCTAAACTTTCGCATTTATAATATTAGTAGGAAGGATATTGTAAATACTGTATTAGTCATAATTTTCTTTGAATAAATATTTATTGTATGTACAGATACAACATCCCGCCTGAGCGACTGGGCGCCATCTTGACTTCAGATCCAAGAGTACAAGCTCATGTCATCTTCATCGGAAGTTTAGGCGACGAAGCTACTACGTCAGTACTTATTTATATTTCCACTTCGTACACACGGCGCCACGTCAACCTAGACTTCTGATTTCGAACTGTTAGAAGTTGAACGATGCGAATCGTGCGAGAGGGACGAAAGTGTTTTAGTGTGTGAAGCGCCGCCTACGCCTATTGCGCTCCTTTCCAAAGATTTATCATTGTATATTATTATAGCGTGGTTATAGTTATGTTGCATGTCTAGCCTGATGTGTAGCCGTGTGTACTACTAGACATTTCACCCTCTAGTCCCAAACTAAGCAAAGCTTTTAATATGGGAACTAGATTGTTGGTAGAATACTTATATACTTTTTTTTTGTAAATACATACATACACCCATAGTAGGATATTCGATCGCGATAAAAACGCTAGGAACTAGGCCGTATTTTGTTGCCCGTTCTTGTAAACTCTGGTCGCGTGGAACTGGCCTGGAATAAATCACTTTCAGCGATAAGGCCGCCCATTGTACTACTAGTTGTCCTGTGAGAACATAGACCTCGCAAGCCTTTATAACCATGCAATAACCGACACTTTCCCTTTTCCCCTGGCTAAATCGATTTTCAGGTGCTTGAATTTAGACTTTTGAGCAAAATTAGTTTTAGCGATTACTCGCGTTCCCTTGGTCCTAGCCTAGGAGGTCGAATCTGGTGTCTACAGATTTGTCTCGTAAAGGCGAAGAGGACTGTGTAGTCTAATAATAATTGACATTGGTAGAAGTCAATTTTCGGGAAAAAATAATTTTCCCTTTTTTCCCCTTTCTACTCCCTCTTTTTGGAAATATTTTTACACCATCTTGTGTAGAATGAAGTCTTTCGTGTGCTTCTCAAATTTGATTGAAATCCGTCGATAAATAACGCTACAGCAAACTTTCCCTCTTTTCTCCCCTATTTTCCCCCCAATCAAAAATCTCCGACGACAAAAAAATCTAATAATTCATATAACCTGTGTACCAAGTTTCATCCAGATCGGTTGAAAAATGCGACCTGTAGAGGAGAACAGACATCCGGACAAACGCATTTTTGGCCAATGTGGAAACTGAGACGCTTCGCTCGCTTCGCTCGCTCGGTCAATTATAAATTAATTTTTGAAGTTTTTGTATGTCATCCGAATTCTTTGTGTGTACAATAAAGTATTATCTATCTATCTAGACTCACCTAGTTATATAAGACGATTGATTGATTAAGATATTGAATAAAGATATTATGACTATGATACCTCAGATTGTGATGTTTAACTTCTGTATTTTGTAAAACATTTTTAATTATATTTTCAGGTTACTTCGGAAACTCCCGGCGGGCCACGGTCACGTTTGCATGGACGTGGCGTCACTGCCACAAATCATGCAGCAAATATTCGCGTCATCACTGCTCCAGGACTCATGATGATGATTATACTAGAGTAGGTAATGATGTGTGACCAGAGAGACTGTCTGACTGTGTGTGACTGTCGAACTTAATATTCAACCATCGGTAAAGGTTATAAATAAAATAAATAAATATTCATGGACATTTTCACACGACGCTCTCTAGTCCCAAACTGAGCAAAGCTTGTAATATGGGAACTAGATAAAGGTAAGGTACTAGGTAAAAGTTAGATAGGTAGCGATTTGCCTCAAAATCATACATTTTTTGACGAAATTAGTTATGTTACTATTTTTGTTATACAATTAAATGATGGAACAAGACGATGGCCCACCTGATGTTAAACGGCTGTTAAACAAAAAGACATGCCCTGTGATGCATCTGAAACATAAAGGTGTTAAGTCTCATGTGCCTGTAATAGCACCGGAACACAGCAATGCGTGCATCACTGTTTTTCGCACGAAATAGATACTATTAAGCATCTAATCTATATGATTTATACATTGTTAGAAGCCACTTGTTACCCCTACTCCGATATACGGGAGGCTGCAGTGCCTGGGACATGATTGAGATGGAGTAGGCTTGTAGCACCTATACCATCCTCTCAGCCTAGTCCCCACAATCCACAGGAAAGACAATGTCTATACGTGCAGAGCTGACTAAGCCGTGGGTTGCCTCACGATGTTTTCCATCACCGTTTGAGAGCACTCGCATTATCCTGATTCATACGTAGACAATGATGTTAATTGATAAAAATAGTGAAATTATTAAATGTGATAAAAATAATGACAGGGCCAAATAAGGATACGGTGTAGGTTATTTAGGGCGGCTTGCACCAGAATCGCTAAACGCGTTTAACTTTTAAATAGTATTTAGCGAGTTGTCAAGTCATACAAATACGTCAGATTTAAATCGATTTAGCTGTTAAATACGTTTAGTGATTCTGGTGCAAGACGCCCTTATTATATATCTAAGATTTATTGTTTGTTATTATTACGAATCACAATTCTATAATAAATGCATTTATTGTTGTTTTTTGTTGAGTTTTATTCACACTTCTCAAAGAGTTTGGTCACTATAGCAACTTATCTCTTCAGTTGATAAAAGAGGAACTTATACCATTTTTATTAATTTTACTTGTAAATCCTTTATCTTGAGTTTGCGAAGTGATTCGTAATTTTTGTATAAAGATAAGTAGTATTCGATTCACCAAAAGTATTCTCTCCTACAATAATTGCGACTCACTTTTTGCAAATCAACAAAATATAAAGACTCTAGGCTCTAGAGTCTAAAGCAAGCAGCGTGCACTATCTCCTCTTTTTCTCTTGTCAGGAACTTCACACTTGGTAATTATACTCTAGAAGTCCAAAATACAAGTTCAACGCTTAGTTTGGCCTTCGCCGGTAAACCTATAAGAAAAAAAAGAGTCAAGACGCTGGTAAAACATTTTTTAGCCTCCGTTTATCTGTTGGTGAACTTTGTTCATATGTTATTTACTACCTATTTACTATCAACGTGCAAATTGATACCACACCCGTAAAAGCCCCGCCCTTAGTACTTCTGTATTTGTGTTTACAAACTACCAAAGTACCAACTACGCACGAAAAAGTAACTAATCCAACTGTTTAGCTATTGCCTCTCCCAACAACTAGCCCGCAAAGCACGTCCCGGCGCTTACCCACTGAGCACGTCCCGTCCATCGAAGACGACAGGAGTGTTCCTTGACATTATTATGACATGCTTTGGAAAAGCCATATTTTCCAGCTGTGGATGATGATAATGATGGCAGTGAAAAGCTATTTCGTCGGAAATTATTTGCATGCTTGAAAAATTGAGCGAGATTTTCGGTAAAATGCGATTTCGTAGCTACGAGCTACGCAAACGCTACGCCGGCTACGATATTCTACAAAGCTCTACGGATTACATTCAATTCTGTTGTGTTTACTTTATATCTTGAGTTCCTATAAAATAAATATAATTTAAATGTCGGAAAAGTAATGCTGCACGTACCTCTGTCTACCCCTTTAGCCTTTGATTCATTGGTGAATCTGAGGAGATGTCTGTTTAACGTGCCTGGGGATACAGTGAGTTTTTATTTTAATAAATGGATAATTTTTCTAGTCTTTTTGGAGAATTGTATACCTACGTATCTACTTGGCGAAATAAATGTATTGCCTATTTCTGTAACACGAAGAAGTCCTTAAAACATCTTGTCCAAAAAATATTACTCGCCGAAATCTTCTGCTAATGTTATTACGAAAGCCTCCAGAGTAGTAGGTATCATTAGGACTGTTCTAAAGGCTTGCTCAGACATAGCTACTAGCAGCATACAACTTTAGTGAGGTTTCTGACCGCTGTTGAAACAAGACCTTTATTTTGTCCTTTATCAGAGTTTTATTTTATTATAAAAATCGATTCGAAAATTGAGGATTCGTCGTTTTTAGTATGAAGGCATGATAAACGCTCGTAGTGGGACAATTGAGAACCATCTTAGTACTCGATCTTCTATTTACGAGAAACAAAAAAAAACTCGCCCCTCTGATTATGTATCGCACGCACGACACGTCTGCGACTGTAAAGAGGCAGTTTTTGTTGTAATTTTTTTTTTGTACTAAACTATGTGTTTTTTTGTCTTAAACCTAGGGCTCAATTCTACTAATTTACCACGGTTCACAGTCTATTCAGTTCCAGTTATATTTCGATCGATCTTCAGCTTAGCTGAAACGTCACTGTGCAGCTAAATCGTTCTTCAAAAGTAGAATACGAAGTCTAAAACTAGACTACCTACCCAAGCAGACTCGCAGACTCAAATTCGATCAAGACAAAACACGGTGTAACCATTCCAAGCTTACAATTGAGTTTATAACAGGGAATAAGTTTATTGTCATCACATTGTTAAAGGATTCGGCGGATTTGGGCCCTGGACGCACAAGATGTTCATTATAACCAAAATCATTAGCATAATTTTTAACTTGGTTTGCATATTTCATATCTTTTCTACAACTTCGTATAAATATTTCGTTAAAAAAAGTATATCAAGCTAACACTTCCTGCATGTTCTTGAGTATTTTCTACCAAAATCTACCAAAATATGATAGGATCCATCACGGCGACAATAAAACCTTCGTAGGAATCACCGGTTGACAGCGTACTTCAACCTCATTGGTGGCTCCAACAAAGCAAGGCGATAAGGACAAGCTGCTTTTTACTTACTCATTATTTTTTGAAAATACCCAAATACGAACTTTAGACTTAATTAAACTTATCCACGGCTAAAGCGTATACATTTTCCGAATGCAATACAGTACTTTTGATTCTGTCCACTCGGGGCCCAGCGTCCTATGGCCGCTCAGAGGTCTCCTTTTGGTACTTAAAGGTTAGGTAGGTAATAGCATTTAGTACTAGGTATATTTATCTTCGTAGGACCTACATAATCTGGAAATCGTGCACAATTTATTTATAAAAATGTCATTGTATGTTGGCGCGTGGCCACTGTTCATCTACGCCTCTAACTCCGCGGTTGCAAAATAGCTTGTTTGTAAAGAGCCTTAGACAGGAAATTACAATTTTCTCCATCTCCTGAAGATTATGTTATTGGAAGACGCGGTGGTGGTATAAATGGTTTATTTTTTCATTTCACCCCACCATTTTATTTTCGTGAAAAATTCAATTTCACACTCTTGAGGTTCTGTGAAAAAAATTGGATAGTACACGTATTTAATTTGTGTGGTGTTTCAAGAAATATGTGTGACTAGATTGCAGTCGTAGATACAGAGTGTATTTAGATCTCTTCCGAAAACTACGGGGGGCTAAAGAACCCCTGTTTTAAAGAATCACTGAGTGAAAAAAAAAAATCGGCTATTCTATGCAAAATACCTTCCTAAAGTATCCCCTGTTATACCTATTTGGTATAACTTGTTTTTACATCCCCAGATCATTGATTAGACACAGAATTTCAATAGATAAGACTTCTAAGTAAATTTGTTACTACTCTCGATGTAAAAGCTACGTAATTAGGCCACATTAAGCTACCCGCCGCCAGTTAGAAGCTTATTTTAATAGGCTATCATAGCTTAATATATTTTTCATTTGGTTTTCCTCCTTCAAGGAAATCCCCTTAATTGGACGAAACCTGACGAAACCAATATTTTCTCCGTCAGTCAAGAAACATAATATTATGATTATGTCGTGGGTAATGAAACCAAATTATTTCCGGAGTACGAAACACTAGATTTCACCCGCGGTGTTACACACAGCAAGAAAAAAAGTAAAAAAAGAAGTAGCTACATTTATCAGACCATAATAAAGATAAATAAGTTGAAAATATATGTAGTAAAAAATATAATATTACAGAAATTATAACAGTACCCAGTATAAAGGCAGTCGTAGGTCCAGTTCAGACGTAAGATGTGCGAGTTCGATTCTTACAGTGGGAACACTTTTTTACAATCATTTGTAGGTATTTCAGGCACATGAGATGTCTCAGAGTGATGGGCGCAGTGCAATGCATCACAGGGCACGTCTTCAGTGAACGTGTTCGTTATAGGCATTGATTACCACTTAACATTAGGTGGGCCATCGGTTTGTTCCATCATTTATTTGTCTACAAAAAGGTATTTGTTCTGGGTATTGTGGTACCCACTCGTAACTGCAACCATGCAACTGGTACCCACTACACAGGGCAGGACAATATGTAGTTAGAAAAAAAAACACACGCTAAAATGTACCTACCTTATATTTCCTGAAACTAACTCTACCTTTATTAGGTACAAACAAGAAAAACCTTGATTTCAAGTTGACCCCCAAAGAACACAATCCGTCGGGCTCAGTGACTCATTAATCAGCTGACACTGAAACTAAAGAGTATTCTCTTAATAAACTGTAGCAAAATTATTGCGATTTTGTTAAGGTAACAAATTATTTGGCTGCATTTTGTGACTTATAACATCACAATCCCAATGATATTTATTAAGAGAATTACCTCTCAGTTTAATTAAGGGACATCCGACCTGGATAAGTACGGTAGGCTACTAAAAGTAAGTTTGAACGGCTTTTTATGTCTTTCTTCTAATTGATCGAAACGAGATCTTCAATTGATGGGGGTGAAGACCTGTTTTACGATAAAAACTCACAGAACCTGACGTTTTCAGCTATACCACAGATAATATAAACTATACTAAACTGACCAGCACCCTTATCGTCAAGTGAAATGGTAATTTTAGAATTTTACTGCATTATTACTGTTATAAAATAGAAAATGAATCGAAATCTACGCTGCGGCATATAATGATGATGATGTCCTCCGCGACGCATCCGTCGATGGCGAGCCTTGATAGTAAGATTTATCTTTTTCATTAATTATCTAATATTCAAATTCAAATTACTAATTATTACGAGTATTAATAATATATTTTAACTATATATATTTTTTTATACGTTGCGGCATATAAGCGGTTAGTGGCACGTTTGTCGAAATATTTATTTCAGAACTCGTGGAAAATCGAAAACCATCACCGGCTACGTCATTTGGTAATCTGCGATAAACAAATTTAATATCTTTTCATTGTACAATTTAGGTAAAAGTGATATTAATAAAATAATAAAATTCATTTAATTCAGGCAACACAGTATAAAATACAAGGCCCATATTATAAATATTGATATTGGACAATATACCGAGATTGACGAGTGACATATCAAAATTACGAGACCTTATACCTAGATTGCCAAAACGGCTTTACTCGTATAGCAGAATGACTGGATTGCAAAACGACTTCATGTTTTCTTTTCCTGATGTACACGAGATGTATGCGACAGTTTATTTAATATAGAATTTATTAGGGTTCCGTGCAGACTACGGATCCTTGAAAACGTAAACGTACACGGTGCTCTTTAAGTGTTCTTTACGGCGTACGTGTCGGCTCCGCGGATGCGATAAATCTTCTAATTCTGCGGCGGAGGTAAGTACAACTTCATTATCTTTGGAGAGTTACCTACTTGTTAATTTTTGATGATTTAGATGACAGCAATATTTTATTGCAGTGGTTACTTAACATCATTTTGGTATATCATTTAAAAATAATTGCGTGATATCTCTTTGCGTCTGTAATTATTATTGATCAATGAAAATATATTTATTCACAAAGAAAATTACGACTAATACAGTATATACAATATTTATAATATGTACAAAATACACATGAAGCAGTTGAGCTATCTACACACCGTTGCAAACGATTTATAGATAGCTCAACTGATCCAAATCAGTACCAATCGGAAGCGTGCCCAAGACACTGGCTGCATTGCCGCGCTGAATAGCAATGCTGATTCGCTGGCCCAGATAATCACCAGCCCTCGGGTCACGCGTCGCTGCGACTAGACGCCCTGCAATTTGAAGACCCGGTGTGCCTCGGTACCCCACGGACCCATCTATGAATATATATGAAAATATTCTGGTAACAAGGAAAAAACAAACAACGATATCTTTCTTCTTGTCCAAACTCTTTTCATGAATATTTTTTGGAGTGATAATTTTTTTTAAATTCAAAATTACCCACTTTTTTTATTTACGGTTAGTTATACAATCATCCTTATTTCAATAATATCTGGTATTTTATGTAACTATTTCTACTTGAGTATCCCTTGCATGCCGTGAGCAAAAACACGTGCGGAAGCTAGTAAATTAAATAAACACAACTAGGTAAGTGTACTATATTATCCTCGCCATAGCGACTGTTTACCTCCATAGGTACTCTACAAACTCCGCGCTATTGTAACTGTTAGCTAATCTGTGGCGGGGTAGGTGTTTGCTGCAAACAGTATTAAGAATTGACGGCCCTACACTGACCTACTTTGAGTACTTAAGAAATACGATTCGCGTTCAGCATAAGTGATAAGTAATCAATTCAATCATAGAGTACCTAATACCTACCTATACAAAAAGTGATAACCAGTGGTTGTCTATTTACACTTGACGCAGAGCTATCGCAAAGCTTTTGCGAGATACGTAATCGGGGGTCGGGCCACAGACTGCCTTTGAAGATGTTCACTGCTGTGGTTAGCTCTAGCTGAGCTGAAAGGATCATGAAAAGTTTTATTTGTTAGTTTTCAGAAATTATCTGGTTTTCAGCCTACATCTATGAAAGTAAAAGCTTTACTTAAAAGAAACTTTTCAATATCAACATCTAATCCGTCCAAATTTCGTAGGTACTCTTTCGTGAACGATTTTGCAAAGCTTCGCTTTGTAGTGGGTACAAAAAACACAAAAAAAAAATGGAAATCTTGAAAAAGAAACTAAAAACCATTGAAACAGCCAGCACTTTAAGCGGCAAACCTTTTACGAAGCAATCACCAAACAATTTAAATTAAAAAACGAACCAGCCAGCGCCAGCCAACAGTGCAGCTGTGGCCTGAAACAGAGCGGACGCGTTGAATACGGAAATGTGAAAGAGACATCGATATTACTAGGTACCATTTACAAAGAACGCATTATTATAGACTTTTATGAGCAGATTTCTATTGCAGTCATTACCTAGTTAAGTAAATAGTAGGTATACTTTCCACAAGTGGTAGATGAGTTTAATATAAACTCAAAATGGTTTTTTCTTAATATTGCTTTAAATACGGCTTTGGCCATATACCTTCTCTACATTTGTTTAAAAATCACATTAAAACAAGGCTTCAAGGAGCGTTCAAGTAAACCAGGAATCGTAGGTTTTGTAACTTTCGGTGTGAACGTGGCCTAAGCACTCGACGTGAAAATACCTACTCTGGCATCTACATGACCTTCCATACGCAATAAAGAGGGCATGGCCAGTGACAAGTTGCGAGTGGGCTAAAATAGAGCATGATGGAATTTTCCTATACCTAGAATTTCACGCTGAAGTGACTGAGATGTAAAAATGGAAAAAACCCCGTGGTTTAAAAATAAAACAGGAAATAAATGTTTTTTTTTTAAGAAATCAGTATAAGTTACTATTCACCAGTGACTCTAACATTACTATTTATTAATTACGTCTTATACTTAGGGCGGCGGCTTGCACCAGAATCGCTAAACGCGTTTAACTATTAACTCAGATTATAGAAAAGTATTAAATAGTATTTAGCGAGTTGTCAAGTCATATAGTCAGATTTGAATCTATTTAGCTGATAAACACGTTTAGTGATTCTGATGCAAGCCACCCTTAAAAGTGAATCTAGGAATCTTTTCACAACCGAGTTTTATCCAAATCCCTTTAAATATCTACACCGTGTTTGAATTTCAAACTTCCACATTCATTATCAATTCGTAGGACGTGCAAATTGGTTCACGAAACAAACAAATAATATTCTAGGGTACATCGAATATCGCCGGCCTAAATGAATTACGCAAAGTCACGTCCCAGATGCTAGTGAGGAATACAGATGTCTGACCTTGGCCTTGAGGGGTGATATTTGCATGATCTAAGTGTTCTGGGGTAAGTAGAACAATCGTGTAGGACGCCCTCCGGCGAGATGGGGCGACGATCTGCGAAATGTAGCTGGGAGATACTCGATGAAAAAAGCCGATTGCGCTCAATGGCGCGTCTTGGGAGAGACCTACGTCCAGCAGTGTACAAATATAGGTTGGTGTTGATGATGAGAACAGTCGTGAGAGAGAATTCTTGAAATAGACTCACTCTTTACTATTTCACCTTTGATTAGATGTTTCAATAATAATCTGTTTGCATCTAATCTAAATGATTTATACAGCGTCAGCCCCCGTATGCCAATCTTTTGCTGTCAAGTGATATTTCACTGCCCAGTGTAATTTCTTCAGGTCACGTGGTACAATTTTGTACCTCGTGATCATTCTTTTTAGACACTTGACAGCAAAATATGCGCGAAAACACATCAAATGACGTCATAATGTCACTATTTAGTCACAGAATAACTATGAGTTAGTATGAACTGACCATGATTTAAAACTTTGCAGTTCAACTTTGATTGGCATACCCCTGCTGGAGCCACTACCCATGCTCCGATGAACGAAACGCTGCCGTGGCAGGGACCGGATTTAGATGGAGTAGACTTGCCCAGCATATACACCATCCTCTCAGCCTAGTCGGCCTTATCCACAGGAATGACGTTATACGTGCGGATATGACTAAGCCGCGGGTTTCCTCACGATGTTTTCCTTCACTATTTGAAAGCACCAATCCTAAGGTCGTGGGTGTCAATGGGTTTTCTACTCGGATAATTTATGTGCGCATTGTCAGATGTCTCAAAAATGAAATTAAAGCACTATGTTTAGGTATACCTATAACTAAAGATGAAAGTCAGAAGAACGAGTAAATATTTCATTTTTGCATGTCCATTTTCTCCATAATAATAATTTTCTTTTATTATTTTTCCCTTTTTATGTACTTGTATGGTCGCAAATAAACCCCTTTGATTTGATTTGATTTTGATTTAATAATTCATCGAATTAACCATCACCGCTAAACTTTTCGTCGAAAGAACGATTCATCGATTGATTAGGTACCTAACTATGGGTTTCTATTTACGAACGTGACGGACTGCAAGCCCATCATCCCCGCTACGATATTATCTGAATTTTCTCAACTCTTTCCTTCATTTTTTTACTGGCACATTGAATAAATAATTATATACTTTTATACAAAGGCTTTTATACTTTTGTGTAGATCACGCAAGAAAGCAGCCTACTTATTTTTGTTTTATTTATTTGTTTACCTCATACCATATAAGGTAATAAAACAAATAATCATTTTACTGTAATTGCAAGCCATTCCCCAGAGCACCAATTTATTTTCCATGATAGCTTAGACCTTGAACGAATAGTATCTATTCGTAGCTACTATTTACCTGGGAGTTCACAAAAAGTTTTAGTTTAATTAATTGCTAGTAGAGTACTATAGAACGCACCTATTCATTGGGGAGTGACAACGTGAGGTGTAACATTAGTACGAGAAATTAGGTAGTTGGAGTAAATCAATTAGTACCAACTACATCTAACACTCTAAAATAAGTGTTCCGTTTTTCCAAAACTGGATCGGAACACTAAAAAATGAAACATACCTACTAAAATGACTGTTATACAAAAATTTTGATTTTTTTTATATCAGTCTTGTTTATATACCTACCTAAATGTTTCTTTAGCTTTAGAGTGAGCACGAAAAAATCTGACAGTCACTGCGTCTTGTAAACAATAATTTGCCTTGTCTCGGAAATCGAACTCGCACTTAGAAAAATCAAACAACATCATTAAAAAAATATCAGTTTCTCTTATTAAAATATTGGTTTTAGACTGATCTTTGTGGTAATGGTAATCTTTGTGGTATGGCATGGGTTCAAGAATTTTCATCATAAAGTTTCATAGACAGTTACTAATAAGATTCTACGCAATTTTCTTTCACTAGGATTACACGTACACAACTAGAATTTACTTTGATAAAACGTTACGAAACTATATAAAACTTTCCAGCTAGCGTTTTTGAAACAAACCTGTTGTAATTTGCTTAATTAGTAGGCACAGAAACCCTACTCAGACTTGCTAATTTATTTTTCAACTCGAATTGTAAATTACTAGTGCAAGTACATATCAGTTCAGTGTTTAGTGGTCTGTGGTTTTGGGGTAGTGGCGGATCCAAGATTTTGGCTTGAGAAGGGATTGACCCCGGATTTCGTCTTGGGGGGGAGACCCATAGCCATTTTTGGTTTTTCATAACAGATACTGGTCCCAAAGCTGCATCTTTGGGGGCTAGGGGGATCGAGCCCCCTGTGCCTCCCCCTGGATCCCACTGGTGATTCGGGATCTAGTCAAGTTCTAAATCCACAATCGATAGAGTGTAATAAAAGCTTTCAAGGACATTTATCTAATTCCAGTTCTTTATCTTAAAAATACTAATGTCTCTTTCGCGTGATCGATTGAAATTGACATCAATCGTGATCGATTAGAAGTATAGAGTACCTATAAACCATTACTAATAGGTAGGTACTTAACGGACTCATTACTAGGCGGGTATTTTAGTACGAAAAGTCGAAAGAATCGAGGTTTATTTCAGCAGTGAATTTAATGCAATGAATGGGAGGGACTACCTCATTGCTAATATCCATTTCTGTCAGGCAACACTAAGGTACCAAATACAAGTAAAGTCACAGGCATTTCAGGAATAAATAAGTAAATAAATAAATATTCAGGGACCTTTCGCACAACGCCCTCTAGTCCCAAACTAAGCAAAGCTTGTATTATGGGAACTAGATGGAATACGTGTACTTTTTTTTGTAAATACATACTTATACAATACATAGTTTACAGACATAGAACAAACATATATGTTAGTAACACACAAATGTTTGTTCTCAGTGGGGATCGAACTCACGACCCACAGTACGGAAGGCAGAGCTATTACCGACTGAGCTGTGACGCCTGTCATAAGTATTTCAAGCAGATGTAAGTTATTCTATATAATTTAGGTAGTTTCCTACCAATTTACCTGCTCCTGTGTCCCGGTGTCCGAGGCAGGGACACATGAAAACTGACAAATGTTTTGTAACCATTCAAACGTTCAAGGTACCCTTGTCTCCACCTGACAGTCTATTACTATTCCGAAAAACAAAAACATTTCAAAATCAACCTTGGGTATACATCTCAGGGCTCAATATAGCCTTGCTTTAAGTATTCAAAATAGTACGTTATGTAGGAATGGAAATCCCTGGAATGTTAGGAGGTAGTGACGTACAGAGCTGTGACCTACTTGGTGACCTCGTCTTGCAAAGGTCACAGGTTCAAACCCTGTTCATTGAAAGACTTAGCCAGTGATCAATTGGGTTAAGCTAAATGATCTAAATGATCCTTGTGATTTTATTGAATAAAGAAATTTTGACTTTGACTTTGACTTTGAAGCAATCCTAGCATCGCCAATAAAACATGCTTCGACACGCGTACGAAGTCGCGGGTGGCAGCTATAAATATATAAATAATAATAAATATTCATGGACATTTCACACGACGCCCTCTAGTCCCAAACTAAGCAAAGCTTGTAATATGGGAACTAGATGCTGATAGAATACTTATATACTTTTTTTTTGTAAATACATACTTATAATACATAGTAACATCCAGCCATAGAACAAACATCTATGTTTGCCGCACACAAATCTTTGTTCTTGGTGGGGATCGAACCCACGACCCACAGCACGGAAGGCAGAGCTATTACCGACTGAGCTGTGACGCCTGTGACGCAAGCTAGTCCTACTAATATTATCAACGCGAAAGTTTGTATGTATGGATGTTTGTTACTCTTTCACGCAAAAACTACTGGTTTGATTTGGATGAAACTTGGAATACAAACCTATAGTTCGTAGCCTTTTTATCCCGGAAAATCAATTGGAAAAACGGGACGCGAACGAAGTCGCGGGCGGAAGTTAGTAAAAAAAATAAAAAAATATATATATATGAAAAATTGTGTAAACTTGACCCTACACATGTAAACTTAACCCTTAACTTATACAACTTACTCGTAATTACTCGCCTCCCGGGTACGTCGGTTAAACTGAACGCGTTATAGCGACGTTAACCCTTCTACTTTGAGATGTTATTGTTTACGCTTCAACTTTGCTCGTATCTTAAATTAATATTGAATTTAATCTAGCTTGTCTAAAGTCTTCCATTTTATGTTTTAATTACGAACAATTTTATTAAAAACCACACATTTTATATTTATATTAAATACTAATAAGAAAATAGCATTTTTAACAAAACAAAATTATTAAAATGTACTCTGAATTCTAAATGCTAGAGATAGAAAACAGAGTTCAAATCACCTCGTGCAGGCAGGGTGCCGAAAAGGCTGGCAACGTTACCTCTTTGTATGGCAATACTAATTCTCTGTCCAAGGTAAGCGCCAGCCTTTTGGTCATTTGTCACGTTACGAACATAAAATATTAATTAATAAGAATTTTAGAGGTTATTCCCCAAACAAAGATATACAATATTACTAGGCTGCTGAAAATCGAATAGTCAATCTTCAATATCGTCAATTCAATCGTCAATATTTAAGAAAGCGACGTTCTGCGCGGTCGCTATTTAGATGCGTGACCACTAGTAGCATTTACGCGCTTCCGTGCGTCGTGTCGGTCTTCACTCTAGCAGTCGTTAAGCCACAATGCGGCCTAAAAAACTCCGTCACCAGAGTTTGCCCATACAAACTTGCTTTACTTAGACTGGTAGTTTTAAAGACCAATAACGCTCATTGTACAGTCGGCTACACATCAACCTATCAACGGTTCGAGCTTTGAACTCTTATAATTTGAATGTAATCATGCGAGAGAGACGATATGTTTTTATGTGAGACTCGCTGCTTGCGCGCCACGCGCCTACACCTATTGCGCTCACTGATTTGCAACATTCAAATTATAATAGTTCAAAGTTCAAACAGTGGATAGGTTGATGTGCCGCCGACTGTACATGTAGGTACGTCTTTTTCTTTGTCAAGGACTGAACAAAAGGAGACAAATTGCCATTAGCGTCCGACAAAGAGAAGTGTGATAACTTACTGAAAATGCGCTCAGTTTCATTACTGCCCCCGTATTCCAATCTTTTGCTGTCAAGTTATATTTCACTGCCCAGTGTAATTTCTTCAGGTCTAAAATAATGATCACGTGGTACAAAATTGTACCACGTGATCATTATTTTAGACACTTGACAGCAAAATATGCGCGAAAACAAATTAAATGACATCATAATGTCACTATTTAGTCACAGAATAACTATGAGTTAGTATGAACTGACCATGATTTAAAACGTTGCAGTTCAACTGAGATTGGAATACCCCTGCTGTTAATGGAACATTTACATGGATGTTTCGTAATACAAGTAAAAGACTTATCACAAAAAGGTAGTTTATAATTTTGTTTAATCACTTTTCCATCTAGTTTAGAAATACCTAATTACAGGTTAATTGTGAAATCAAGGTAATGAGGAGGGATGAAAATCATGTTACGAAAAAAGTTATGAATATGAGTATGACTGGGTATGCAAGTAGAGGAAGACCGTAGAAGAAGTGGTTGGATTGTGTGAGAGATATGAATGTGAAAGGAGTAGATTCTGAGTTGACGAATGATAGGAATGGAAGAAGAAGACATGTTGTGCCGACCCCACTTAGCGTGGGATAAGGGCAGGGGAATGATGATATGATATCAAGCTAACATTTTCAAATTATCATTTTCATTTCCTAAGTTTAATATACTTTGTGAAGTAAGTTTAATTATCATATAAAATAAAAATACATATGAAAGCATTGTTTTTACGAAACACTGACAATTGCTAATATAAAGCTATTATATGAAAAGCTATTTTATGCTTTTATGCTTTTATATAAAATGGCGCCTCGTCTAAAGGTTCCTTAAGGTGTGTGATATGTCGAAGTTTCTCACACTTAATCCATCTCGTATATTTAACGTGTTACTCGAACTCACACTGAACTAAAGCTTCGATTTCTTAATACTTTTCCATCGTCATTTCACATTCATTTTTATGGCAAAACGTAAAACTACATTTTTGGGGTTAAGTGCGGCTTGCACCAGAATCACTAAACGTGTTTAACAGCTAAATCGATTTAAATCTGACGTATTTGTATGACTTGACAACTCGCTAAATACTATTTAAGAGTTAAACGCGTTTAGCGATTCTGGTGCAAGCCGTCCTAAAAGTCCGAAAAGGTCTCATAAAAACTTAGTTTTTACTTTTTATCTTTACAAGCTAAGTATTTTTGAGGCAAAAATATACACTTTTATTTCTTTTCATTTTACAAGAGTGGTATAGATATGATAGAAAACTCCTTATTGATTACTTACATACTAAACACAGGTATTACAAACAAAAAGAAATAAGAGTACCTACTTATTCGGTTTTGACAAGAATTTGGCCTAAATGTTATACCAAAGTAACAGTTCTGACGTCAACCGTATTATAGAAGCCAAGAACTTTAATACAACTTACCTAATACGAATAGTCTAGGCAACGTGATATTACTTACTACTAGTGCTACTAATCTAAGTTTTGCACCTTCTGCGCTGACATTAGTCTATGAAGGCTTTGTTAGTAAATCTAGAGCATCTAGACATGAGTATCTAGGTTATGAAATATCTTTTTAGATTATATCAGGGGGATTTCTGGACATTTTCTCCAAAAATCACCTGCTGGCAGGGTATTTGAGGCTAAGGGTATTTCTATCTTTATTTTGTATAAAAATATATAACTTTGAGTTTTTTGTGACCATTTAAGTTATATGAGAGTTTAGTCCAAGTTTTAAACAGTATGACAGTTAAACCAGATGACAAAGTTCAGGCTTGTTCATGGACACTTGCCCTTCTGAAGGCTTCCACTCCTATGATAGTGTTCGGACGAACAATAATACGAGATAAAGCAGAATAAAAAACGACCTCCCTCTACACGCAATATTTTTCAGCGCAATTCAAAACACATTAAAATTTTTTCTCACATGATTAAACCTCTTTGTAGTATAAAACCAGCGATGGTAATCGAAGTAAAAGTTCTTTCGAGTACATAAATCGAAGGCTCCGCACGTAGTGAAGGCATAAATTCAATTCATCCTGTATCTGTGTTCCCTCCAACCAGATGAAAGTGAGAACGAGATGCAGCTACAGATCCTTCAAAACTTTCAGTTTCGTTTCAGGCAATTTTGACCTATATTCCTGGGGCCGTAGGTTAGGTTTTACGTAAGCGGTTTTCACGGATATGTCTTTTTGCTGTGCGCGTTGTCCTTTTCACCCTGTTTCAGCTTCGGGGTAGTAATCAGTCGCGAATATACCGTCCCAAGCGCTACTCGCTTTCCATCTATAAAAACCACATAAAATTTTATTATCAACTGAAAATTCTAATACCTATTTCATAAGATATTTAATTTTGGTCTTAGACCAAAGTTGGCGAATTTTTTTGGGATTTTTGTCTTTATTTTTTTTATGACCTTGAGTGATAAATCGTGTGCTTAGTCTGTACCAGAAGGCGAAAGCTAAGTTTTTCGAGTGTGCGTGAGAATCTACAACAATAAATATGAAGACTTCTTCGTTTTCTCTACGCGTTATGCGAAGGGTAAGTGTACACGGTACTATAGCACACAGGACAAAGGTTTAATGTATATAGGTCGTATCTGGAGTCGATGAGTAACAGGTGCCTGAGCCCACGCACGGCAGATTCCATTCCACAGGTTGCGAGAGTTTTGGTTCTCTGAACATTTTTTGAACCACACCCTGGGACCACATTATTAGTATGTTATTACTGATGTTATTACTGATGAATCAGTATTAAGGTTTACTACGTCCTAGGATATATTTGAATTTTGTGTATCTTTGATAATTGACCTCGCAATGTTCCCAAAATACAAAATTATAACGCCAAAAACATGTTTTTTTATGAACTTTGCAAAACACATCGATACCGGGTTCTAGCTAATTTCCAGTCTACCTGATCTACAAAGTCATTGAAATTCTAAGAAATGTTAGCTCGCATTATACTGGTTTTACCAATTTTACAATTTTTACAATATCTAAGTACTTAACCTAGAACCAAACTAAAAACGGTTTTGAAATGTCTAAGCGAAGCCCTATCATTTGACATCCCACTTGATTTATTTGTACCTTCATTTTTATGTTTTTTTTTCGTTCGCTTCGCTCACTCTAACCTATTTTAAACTTAGGTTCAGTCAACGCGTAAATAATGTTCAGATTTTATGTTAATTTAATGTAAGTACCTAGGTATTTCAATATTTACTAACTACAATGAAATTGGATTTTAAATGATTCTTTAAACTAATTCAATACCCAATCACGATAAAAATAGATTAAAAATTTAATCTTTGATTGAAACTGAATTGAGTTTCGTAAAGAGATTTGCATGATATTAAAGGTGCTGCTATTCAAATCCGCTAATGCTATAAGCTCATAATGCCACTAGGTGATGTGATTTTGTTAACTTCTATGATATAGATGTCTTTATGGTTACTATGTATTATAAGTAGATATGTATTTACAAAAAAAAGTATTATAAGTATTCTATCAGTCATCTAGTTCCCATATCACAAGCTTTGCTTAGTTTGGGACTGGGCGTTGTTATTTATTTTATTTATTACCGCTTTGTCCGGGTGTAACAATATCAAGGGCAATATTTCCATCAATGAATTGAAAAAAATAATTCCCTTCTCAGTTTAATCTCATCGTCCAATTCAAAATTTAGTCCACAGTTTTGTACGTACTAGTATCAAGTTGACGTCACTAAATCCAACTAAAGTAGGTACCTCCGTAGTGGTGGAAGAGTAGAAACAAATTATTCTTTAATCAGTAAAATAAAAAGGATTATTTAAATAGCTATTAGGTGACTGGTGCCAGTTCCTCGCGACCAAAGCCTAGACTAGTGAGTTCGTATGAGTTAATGGCCAACTGGTTAATTTTTTAGGCCACCTTAAGGCCTCCATCATGGCTTAACGACTGCTAGAGCCGGGATCGACAGTTTAACGTGCCCTCCGAAGCACGGAGAGCTCAGATGTAAATGCCACTAGCGGTCACCTATCCAAATAGTGACCGCGCAGAACGTCGCTTAACTTAAATAAAATCGGTGAAGATTGACTAAGCTACGTCACGAATTAGTATGAGAACCGGTGGGAAACTTACTTGGTAGCAATTTCTGTAGGTTTACAGGACTCAATGAGAAGGCCAAACCCTTTGGAAAACGTTTCCGGTGCTATTAGCTATAAGTAGATTCTGGGATTACAATTAAACTACTTGGATTTACGGAGCTAGTTCGGCTGAAGGTAAGCCCAAGGTTTTCAAAGCTCATACATACAAGAAAGGATCTCTCATGGTATCAAACTTTCTATCAACTAAAAGGTCTTTCCATTATTTATGAGTTACAGCCAAGAGTGAATGTGAAACTCTGAAGAAGATCACGCGATTCAACGTGTTGCATTGAAGACTTGGAAAATCACCAAGCAATTTCGTTTTCACTTTAGAAATAATCAATTTATTAGTAAGATTTTACGTCGGTTTTTTCAGTGTAATAATTTGTTTTTAGGCATAATATTGAGGTTACAATATTGTTTTTATTTTGTTGAAAATAATAAACCATGCGGAGATTCAAAGCGTGATTCTGAGTAAGTTGACGGCCACTCCGGGTGTCTTCACACGCATCCCAACGGACGGTGTAAACTTACAAAATGAAGTTTTGTTCAATTCGCCCTCCGTAATTGGACACTGAACATCCCTTACTGATGAACAGATAAAACTCACTTTCTGACATTGAGTTAGTACTCGTATCTGTCTCATGTTACGTATCCTTGGACGAATAAGCACACGGGACATGTCATGCTCGAAAAAAGTATGTCGACCAATTTTTGCGGGGCACGGAGGGAGTGATCTTTTGCTGCATTAGTTCTGCATATAGCGTTGTCACTGTCTAAAATTGACCTAAATTGACGCATTCGATGAAATAGTACCTATCAATAAAAATTTATGTATAAAAACGAACTTTTTGTTATCTTATCTTCTTTCATTTACATGGATATTTTACATCGATATTATTTAACGATCTCAAACGACTTTATTCACAAAGAAAATTATGACTAATACAGTATTTACTCTGATGATTAGGCCCCCTTAGGCCTCCGTGGCTTAACGACTGCTAGAGCCAGGGCCGACAGTTTAACATGCCGCTCAGACATCACCTATCCAAATAGTGACCACGCAGAACATTGCTTAATTTTTAATCGGTGAAGATTGTCGTGGGGCTGCGAAATACGCATCTAAATTTAGTAGTGAAAGCTTCTAGTACAAAATGTATGACATTATAATAATGATTATATCTCCGACGATATCGTGTCGTGTCGTTAGCCGTCTGAAGTCAGCCCAGCTAGAAAGGCAGATCGTAGTTATGTAGAGTCATCTTTAGAAAGGTAGAGCTTAAGCCTAAAAACAAACGAGTGAGTAAAACAGTCGGTTCCAAAACCCCTTGTAAAGTGTTGTAAAGTAGCGCTGTAGCGACAGGTGGCGCACGAGTCGCGAGGGACCAACAACTCCAAACTTTACTGTACAGTTGGAAAATTATATTGGTTTTTGAAACGTTGACACGATTCTAAACTGTTTGTGTGAGCCAGCTGGCGGCTGTTCGAATTGTTGAAACTTATTCAGATATAATTTGATCAAAAAGTAAGGCTCATATAAGTCGTTGATCCCAAGAAATTAATTCAGTTCTATCTACATCGTTTTATACATAAAAATATTTAGTTTGCGTTACGGAAAGTATACTTACCAATCCCATCCCACCAATATTATAAATGTGAAAGTTTAGATGTTTGAATGTTTGTGTTTCAATCACGTCGAAACTACTGAACCAACTTGGATGAAACTTGGAATATACAATAGTAACTACTTTTTATCCCGAATAATTAACAGGAGCTACAGGATAAAATGAACGAACGGGATTAGCAGCGCCAATAAAACATACTTTGACACGATAACGACGTGGCGTCAATTGCTTCAGCAAGGGTATTCCAATCTCAGTCGAACTGCAAAGTTGAATTGCAAAGTTTTAAATCATGGTCAGTTCATACTAACTCATAGTTATTCTGTGACTAAATAGTGACATTATGATGTCATTTAATTTGTTTTCCCGCATATTTTGCTGTCAAGTGTCTAAAAAACCACGTGACCTGAAGAAATTACACTGGGCAGTGAAATATAACTTGACAGCAAAAGATTGGCATACGGGGGCTGTTCATACTAACTCATAGTTATTCTGTGACTAAATAGTGACAGTATGATGTCATTTAATATGTTTTCGCGCATATTTTGCTGTCAAGTTTCTAAAAAGAATGATCACGTAGTACAAAATTGTTCCACGTGACCTGAAGAAATTACACTGGGCAGTGAAATATAACTTGACAGCAAAAGATTGGAATACGGGGGCTGAGGGCCGTACGAGTTGGTGTTTAAATATGATGTAAACATGAAAGTACGAGCTCAGTGTAATGTCAAGTTTCTCAAAGAATTCGCTCAGAAAACAGTACACGCGTACGAAGTCGCGGGTAACAGCTAGTAAGTAAATATTGGTGAAAAGCACTATTCAATTAGCCGTCTTTTTTTTCTTCCCCCGACTTTACTACGCTTTCTTTTTTCAGACTTCTCTGAAAATGAGTTCTGCTGACGGACGTTTTTAAAAGGAAAGTAGCGAAGACACTTAACTGATTGCTAATTGAAAGTGCTTTTAGGTAACTTCTTACACTTTTTAAAACACGACGACCATCCGATTAAGTACTTTTTTAGATAGCATTCTACTAATAAATAATTAAATGAAATAAAAATAAAAAATCTATATTGGGTTAACAATATCGATGTCGTGTAGTTATCGTTTCAGTGCGCAATCGCGTATTCATCGCTTAAGTACCTACAAAGCATATTCTCAGCGTGGGTGTAGCACTAAAAAAGCTCCCAGACATCGTAGCATTAAGGGCACCCATGGATTCTGCAATATTTCGCCGACGTAAGACCTTTACCATAAACTTTTATGTCGGATTATTTTGGGCAAAAATGTTGAGAATGGAGAGCTTTGTTTTTGGAGATTTTATTTGAGGACGGATTTTATTCCTATGGTTATTGTGACTGCGGATATATGTCAGTTATTTTCTTCTACAAGCTTCTTTAATTTATTATAGAGCAGTTTCTAATACTAACAAAATAAGTTTTCTATGAAAGTGATAATAAATTGCCGTAGTACTATTAATGGTACTACGGAATATTTTTTTGCCATGGCAGGTACCATTGATGGTACTGTGGTAATTTTTATTTACCGTTGTACCATCACCACAAAATCAATTACAATTATTATTTGGATTGATTTGGATCAGTTCAGCTATCTATAAATCGTTTGCAACGGTGTGTAGATAGCTCAACTGCTTCATGTGTATTTTGTATACCGTATTAGTAATAATTTTCTTTGTGAATAAATATTATTATTTTAATATAGAAAATCTAACAAAAGGTTACAAGTTTATCTAACCTACTTATGCTCATGTTTATTCATTCGTTGTCTGTTCATTGACATATTACACATGCGAATACAAATGGTATATTGCTGGCAATTTTTGCTGTTTTGTTGTAAAATATGAGACTTTTTGCTGCAAAAAGTCAAATGGTCTCATGTAGCAAAAAGTCTCATGTGTTTTTATGTAAAATGAGATTGCTCAGCGCGTATGACATCTTCTCAGTCGATACGCCCACATTCAGTAAGATAAAACATTCCACTCCTACGTTGTGGCTAGCGTGAAGCCAGTGAGGATTTTGGGATAAAAGTAAAGTAGCTAGTTCAGGTAAATCCTCACTGTTAGGGATTTTTGGGAACAGGATTTCAGGAATGAACCAAAGGGCAAAACTTTTAGCAGCAACAAAATTATAAATTACATTCAGATGAAAACGATAAAGTTATAACATAGATAGGTAATCTGTGGTTGGACAGAGAATTAGTATTGCCATACAAAGAGGTGACGTTGCCAGCCTTTTGGGTACCCTGCCTGCAGTCGGTGATTTGAACTCTGTTTTCTATCTCTAGCATTTAGAATTCAGAGTTCATTTTAATAATTTTTTTTTTGTTAAAAATGCTATTTTCTTATTAGTATTTGTATATAGTTATTGTTTTGATCAATAAAATACGCAATTTAAAGTATGTACTTAGGTATTTAAAAAAAAAAATATTTTCTGTTCATCTGTGGTTAAATACAACATACATACATTCATCATCAACCTACTCGTCCACTGCTGGACGTAGGTCATACATACATTGTTACATACATACTTGTTTCAAACGTAATTTATTCAGAACAGGGTACATAGATCAAATTACAAGCTAAAATGATGAGATTAAAGTTATAAACTGTGTATATTATCTCAACGCCATTATATTTATAGAACTTTATATTTATAGATATGTAAGCTACAAAAAAAAATATTAAAAATGTAGCTAGCTATTACAAAGGAATACTTCATGCCCAGCCCCCGTATTCCAATCTTTTGCTGTCAAGTTATATATCACTATATACTATATATTGTACCACGTGATCATTCTTTTTAGCTTTTTAACCAATCAAATGACGTCATAATATCACTATTTAGTCACGGAATAACTATGAGTTAGTATGAACTGACCATGATTTAAAACTTTGCAGTTCAACTGAGATTGGAATACCTCTGCAGCACCGGAATAAACACTGCACGCTTTCAACATTACTGTTTTACATTTGCCCACAGCTTCAACCACAATGAATAATTCGGCGACATTTTGAATCAGTATAAATTAAATTTTATGCAGCACCTGTGAATTGTAGTGGAAAAATATTCAAAAATAGCAGAGATATTTCAGAAACCTATTTCAATTAGTTGTATTTTATATAGAACAGTTGATTTTTCATCATCTTATTTCACCCTGTTGGTAAACGAATAAATAAATGGACATTTCACATAACGCCTTCTAGTCCCGAACTAAGCAAAGCTTGTGATATGGGAACTAGATTACTGATAGAATACTTATAATACTTTTTTTATATAAATACATACTTATAATACATAGACAAATATTTATGTTTGCCTCACACAAATGTTTCTTCACCTTGAAGATCGAACCCACGACCCACAGCACGGAAGAAGAGATATTACCGATCGAGATAATAATATGATGCCTGTCTACATAAACTAGTAAACATTTACTTTTTCAGAGTTTGTAAGTAGAAACTCCCTAGTCATGGACGATACACATTCCCCTACAAATAAGTAGACCCCTATCTAAACATGCCCCATATTCTAACAAAATTACCCTGTAATGTTCCCCAAACTAATTAATGTGATAATTACACTTCCTGTTTACTTGAAGACCTTTAGAAAAATTCCGACCTAGAATCTCCTGGAGTTTTTAACCTTATGTATCTAGTTATAAAGTCGGTTTTAGTAAGTGTAAATTCGTGCAAAGGACCATTAGGTCGTCCCAGTGGATTGGTAAATCAAGGGCTCGATTCTACTAAAACGCTTGTCAGCTCAAACGCAACTGAATCCTAATTTTTCATCAGTTTTTAGCTAATTTCGTATTCTCTATCAAACTTGACAGCTGAAATATAGCTAAACCATAGTATCTATTTTTAGGCTATTTCGTATTACTTTTAAACAACGATCCAGCTGCATTTTAACGTTTCAGCTAAGCTGAAGATCGATCGAATCATAGTTGGAACTAAATATAAAGTTAACTGTTGTAAATTAGTTGAATTGAGCCCCAGAGCGGTCTTAATGCAAATAATGAAGTGCTAAGTCTTCGACCCAATTTCTAAACGTGCTTTGTTTTTAACCCCCGACGCAAAAACGACGGGGTGTTATAAGTTTGACGTGTGTGTGTGTGTGTGTGTGTGTGTGTGTGTGTGTGTGTGTGAGTGTGTGTGTGTATGTGTCTGTCTGAGGCAACGTAGCTCCTGAACGGATGAACCGATTTTAAGGTGATTTAGTCGGAAGTGTTCTTAGCTATGTTTGATGAAATTCGGCCCAAGATTCAGGGTTTTTTAAATTTTTAATTAAACTACTTGTTACGTAGATGGCAACACTGTAGTACTTCCATCTACCATTTGGTATATGAACCAGTGCTATTATTCACTTCTAAATTCAACAATACATAGGTTTAAAATATATGCATAATTTTCAACATAAATGGTAGATTTTATAGCAAAACTGAAATAAATGAAAATGAAGAATGGAGACGAACTTGAAAACAAAAACATTTTAAAATAAACTTGTTTACTGGCGATATTGATCCTTAAGGAAATGCGATAGAGCACATTTTACATTGAATGCCGGCCCAAAGTGACTTGCCCAATCAGTAGAAAAATAAAAGGTACTAACCACTGTGTGGTGAACAAATGGAATAATGAGAGTGGAGTTGCATTTAGTTAGAACGTGTTTTCGATGTGGAAATGTTTTACTTTCTAGCGAGTTCAAAAACACTTTGTAGAGGTGCTACGCCGTAGACATGCTACACTGTAGTCACACAATATTTTTTTAACGAATTAGGTTTCTGTGTTTCCGAATGTATAATAGATATTTTCAAAAGATGAATGAATGGGTCCTACAAAGATCGTGTCGTATTGAGAACTTCTTCTTTCTTTAAGTCGAGTAATACGCTCAGAGGATTTTTGAAGCTATATTTGTACAGTCGAAGACACGTCCAGCTATACTGTTTGGACTTTGAACTATGAGAAGTTGATCGTTGCGAATCGTGCGAGAGGGACGACAGTGTGTTTGTGTAGGACGGACTGCGAGCGCGGCGCGCGCCTACGCCTATTGCGCTCCCTTTCCAACGATTCTCTGCATTGTATGTAGCGTAGTTATGGTTGTATTGGGTGTATAGCCTGACCTGTGGCCATGTGTACATTTTGTACACACGCGAACAAACAAAATATCCATACCTACATACTGTTAATAATGTTATTCAATACATAACGTTACATAAAATGCTAATAAGTTTATTTTTACTCGTATGTAAAGCGACTAGAACTAGTGCTTCAAAGTGGGTTGAACTCGCACGAGTAATTTATTTGAGTGCACGTATTTTACTGCAGCTGTTTTTGGATAATGGACTGTATCACGACGTCATAAGAGTCATTTGTTTTGTTCTACGATAGAATAAATTCAAATAGTATCTAGTTATTTCTACAGAGTTGAATTATTTAGATTCTAACAAAATGCACCCGATTTTGAAAACGCTGGAAATAACTGCAATGTGCAATTGAAGGTACTATCGGCAAAATTTCCGCCTTACCACTTTTGAAACTGTTTCGCTTGCAAGCAGTTAGCTACCTGACCCTGCCTTTTTCTTTTGTCTTCTTATTTTGACCAACCAGAGATCTAAACATCTATTTATTTTTATGACGGCCCATTGTTTTCATAACTTTTACACCCGAAATAATTTGCTTCTATTGGTATTCAAAAATTAACGGCTAGTCGGTTCACAGAAAATGCACCCTTAAGGTGGTAAGGCAGAACTTTTGCTGATGGTACATTAGATCTCAGAGTGATGAACGCAGTGTATTGTCTCACAGGACACGTCCTCATTCGAGTTACTCTGAGATAATGCATTGTACTTAACATTAGGTGGGCTATCAGATTGTTCCATTAATTTTTTGAAAGAAAAGCTGAGTTTGAGTTCCATACATTCATACTCATAAATGAAATTGAAAATCGAGAGTCAACTTCAGAGCAGAAACTCAAGACTCAGTGGCCGCTATTTGTAATGTTATTAATCTCCGACGCAAAAAGCGACGGGGTGTTATAAGTCTGACGTGTTTGTGGGTTCGTCTGGCTGAGGCATCGTAGCTCCCGAACGAATGTACCGATTTTGATTTTGTTTTTTTTATTTGAAAGGTAAATTAGATTTTTTTTCACAACTCTCTCAATGTAGAAAGGTATCAAAGTCGGAGGTTTTTTAAATTTTTAACTAATGAATTGTTTTGGTAAAATTATATTACAACAAAACCGAGAGAGAACGGGAAGTTTCTCGGCTTGCCTAGATACAAAGTTTTTTTAATAATATCTTTATTCAACTAGAAAGGTATACAATTAGCACTTATAAGCTAGGTATAAATGCTACAGTGAACTCTAAGTATCGGACAAGAAATTCTGTTTCCCGATACTTAGTGCCCGCTCCTCTCTACAAACCAAGACTAATTCTATTTTAAAGAAGACCTAATTAGGTAGGAGTCTTATATAATTAACAACTATGATACAGCTTCACAACGAAAAGAGACACTGAAATGATGAAAAAAATTAAAAATAAAAAACTACAGGCGTCACAGCTCAGTCGGTAATAGCTCTGCCTTCCGTGCTGTGGGTCGTGGGTTCGATCCCCACCAAGAACAAACATTTGTGCGTGCAAAACATAGATGTTTGTTCTATGTCTGGGTGTTAGTATGTATTAAAAGTATGTATTTACAAAAAAAAGGTGTATAAGTATTCTATCAGCCATCTGGTTCCCATATTACAAGCATTGCTTAGTTTGGGACTAGAGGGTGTTGTGTGAAATGTTCCTGAATATTTATTTATTTACATATAAAAGTTGTATTATTTGTACTACCAGTAGAACAACTTGGTAATACAACTGACACTTAGCAACTTGCCAAGTAGTTCTTCCTACGATAGCATAAAAAATTGTTACATAATTGTTTTAAGTACGACATCAATATCCTTTATGACGATGGATACTGGTGATTCAGGAAACATCTTCATAAAACATAAAAAAATAGTAAAAAGTAATGTGAGCCACGGGGCAATAAGACGACATGTATGTTGCAGAAATAAAAATATTTTTATGGCTTATAACGAAAGGGATGTTCGTGTTTACCTGCGCTTTGCTGTAGTCAGCAGGGGTATGCCAATCAAAGTTGAACTGCAAAGTTTTAAATTATGGTCAGTTCATACTAACTCATAGTTATTCTGTGACTAAATAGTGACATTATGACGTCATTTGATGTGTTTTCGCGCATATTTTGCTGTCAAGTGTCTAAAAAGAATGATCACGTGGTACAAAATTGTACCACGTGACCTGAAGAAATTACACTGCGCAGTGAAATATAACTTGACAGCAAAAGATTGGCATACGGGGGCTGGAGCCGTACAACTTTTGAAATATAGGACTTACACAAACGATTAGCTACAGCATCGTTAAAACCCGAAGAGTCCGTGGAAAAATAAAAAAAAACTCGTTATTTTGAGTTACACCACGTGACCACGCAGATTATCTCAGAAGACATTTTTAACCCCCGACGCAAAAACGCCGGGGTGTTATAAGTTTGACGTGTCTGTGTGTGTGTGTGTGTGTCTGTCTGAGGCAACGTAGCTCCCGAACGGATGCACCGATTTTGATTTAGTTTTTTTGTTTGAAAGGTGAATTAATCGGGAGTGTTCTTAGCTATGTTTGATGAAAATCGGTCCAAGATTCGGGGGTTTTTTACATTTTTAATTTAATTATTTGTGCAGAAACTATCGAAATAATAAATATCAAAACAACTTCCAACACGTACCTTCTCATCCGCTCTGCCGTGGGTAAAAATGCACTGAATTATAAAGCCGAAATAATACCATAGATTTGTTGAAGACACTCATTTATATGGAAACTGATAGTACTTATCCGGTTGCTAGTTTTACAGCTAAATTAACAATTCAACGAAACACAACTAAAAATGTAATATTCAGGCCTTTGCATCTAATCTAGATGATTTATACAGCATCAGGAGCTACTTTATACCTATAAAAGGGACGGTACAGTGCCCGGGACATGATTTAGATGGAGTAGGCTTGTCCGGTACCTATCCTCCCAGCCTAGTCGGCCTTATCCACAGGAAAGACAAGGTCAATACGTGCGGAGCTGACTAAGCCACGGGTTTCCTCACGGAAAAGTAAAGGTTGGATAATAGCGCGGTTTGTCTCGTCTTCATGTTTTACAAAATACCAGGAAAGATTGTTCTTTGAATTAATTATTTGAAAAATAACGCTGAAATGATTAACATTAATCGAAAAGGAATTCTCATAACAATCAGGATCTTAATTACACAAGTTTTAATGGCAGATACTGAAGTCGAAATAAACAAATTGTGTATAGAACGGTAACTCCGGTAGCAAATATTAGAAGCCCAAGGTGCGTTGGACTGCGAGACACGACGATTCTAAAATACATTCCTGTTGGATATCTCAGTAGAGAAATAAAAGAGTGGACTGTATAGCTAGTTCTGTAATTTTTGAAACAATAGAAAGGACGCGTGCTTATTCGTAGAGGCAATTTTGGTGAATGTTCGGCGCGGAGGTCCGCGCTGTTCCTCTTCGTCCCTCGCCGCCGCCCGCGCTCCGCGGATGCTCGTTGTCCAGCCGTTGCGGCGGCGAGCTAGGCGATGCTATGCTTTTGGTCTCCGACATACTCCCCGGGTTGAAGTAGGTAGAAGTAGGTAGGTAGACAGCTGGTTCAACAAGTTGATTCTGGAAGGGGACAAATATTATTGAAGGCCCTTCGAATAATGGCTCCTCCTTTGATCCTCAAGTCAGCTACTCGGGTGACTTGATCCCGAGCTCCTGGGTAAACGGCTACGCAGCGTCCTAAGGCCCAACGTAGTGGGGGTAACGCTTTGTCCCGAATGAGGACTAAGGAACCCAATTTGAGTTCGCTCGAAGCAGTGGGCCACTTCGTCTTCTGTTGCAGAGTGGTGACATATTCGTTGGAGAATCGAGTCCAAAAATGTTGCTTGACAAACTCTATACGTTTGTATCTCTCAAGGCTCGTTATTCTCTCTGACACCTGAGGATGCGGAACAGACACAAGTGATCGCCCTATAAGGAAGTGAGCGGGTGTAAGGGGGGTGAAATCGGAAGGGTCAAAACTTAAGGCAGTGATGGGACGTGAATTTAGTATGGCTTCAATTTGAGTTAAGCAAGTATGCATTTCTTCATACGTGAAATGAGTAAGTTGTAGCAACCTTCTAAGATGATGTTTAGTGGAACGAACAGCGGATTCAGCCATGCCATTAAAGTGAGGGGTGTAGCTCGGAATGAAGAGGAAGTCAATACCTTCTTGAGCAACTGCGGAACTTATTTGAGATTGGCTATCTTGTAAAAAGCGATGTAATTCATTACAAGCACCTACAAAATTTGTTCCGTTATCGGAGGTAATACTTTGGGGCTTCCCACGACGAGCCACAAACCGGTTTAGAGCAGCCATGTATCCCTCTTTGGTAAGGTCTGTAACGAGCTCCAAGTGCACAGCTTTTGTAGCTAGGCAGACAAAAATGCACAAGTAAGATTTAATTAGCTGGCAACCTCGACCTTTACGGTTAGCTATCATAACTGGCCCTGCATAGTCCACTGAACAGTGTAAAAAAGGGAATTCCAGTGTAGTTCTGGATTCGGGTAACTGTCCCATAATAGGCTGTACATTACTGGCTTTAAATCTAAAACATTTAATACAACCCTTTGTTATAGACTTAGATAGATTTCGTCCTCCTAAAGGCCAATAAGTTTGACGAATGTTGGACAATAATAACTGTGGTCCAGCATGAATAAGTTTTAAATGATGCATAAGAAAGATGATTTTAGTAATGTGATGTTTGCTACAAAGCAATATAGGATGCTTAATGTCGTAGCTATAAGGAGAATTATCAAGTCTGCCACCAACTCTCAAGATATCATTGGGATCAATGAAAGGGGTCAATGATATTAATCGGTTTTTCTTTGGCAAAGAGTTACCTGACTTTAAGATAAGATATTCATCAGAAAACATTTCCAACTGGGCAGTATGCAAGATAAAATTATATGAATTTTGTAATTCTTCACAAGAAAGATGACCAGTATATTTTTTATTGTTTGAGTTTTTGCAATTGTAAATAAATCTTTGTATATAGGCTATAACTCTTTGTAAATGTGTAAATTTTGAATATTTAGTTATAAGGTTTGTAAATAACATTTTAGAGTCATCGTTCTTGCTTGTATTATTATTTAAGACAAGACATGAGTTGAGATCCGGTAGGTCATGTTTCTGGGATTCATTAGGCATTTTAGGCCAGCATTGCTCTGACTTGAGCAAGAAAGAAGGACCTGACCACCACAACGAGGCCTCGCTGATAACATCAGCCTTCACCCCGCGAGAAACAAGATCTGCCGGGTTCTCCTTGGACGGTACGTAGCTCCACGTGTGACCGCTGGTGCTTTCCTGAATCTCATTTACACGGTTACGTACAAAAGGGTTAAGTTGGTTTGAAGGGGTGGATAACCACCCTAAGACAATTGTGGAATCACACCAGAATCGACACATGTTTATTTTTAATGTAAGTGAATTATGTACCTTAGTACACAGTCTTGCACCTAATAAGGCCCCGCACAACTCAAGACGAGGGATAGTAGTAGGTTTAATGGGTGCTACTTTGTTTTTAGAAATTAAGAGCTGAACACGAACGACCCCTGAGCTACACACAGACCTGATGTAGACGCATGCTCCATACGCACTTTCTGAGGCATCTGTGAATACATGGATTTCGACCTTTACACATAAGTCACTAAGAACCCACCTAGGAATCCGTAACTCGTTAAGACAGGGTAAAGTGTTAGCGAATGAAGACCAGAGATCTAAAACCTCTGAAGAAACGTTTTCATCCCAAGAGCATTTATTGACCCACAATCTCTGCATTATTATTTTTGCTTCAACAACGCATGGACCTACAAGTCCCAACGGGTCAAATATCTGACTGATAACAGAGAGAATGTGGCGCTTTGTTACCTTTTTATGATGTTCGATATTGATTGAGAAAGATAAGGAATCTGGTTGACAAAGCCAATATAAGCCTAACGTTTTTGAAGATGTGTTTGTGTTATCTGACAGATCTAATATTGTATTTGAGTCTATATTTACTCCTGAAAATAGTTCATTTAGTATTAATGAGCTGTTAGATTGCCATTTACGTATATTAAATTTAGCTGAATCTAACGTGGTAATAATTCCTCTGCATAACTTTATAGCATCACTTACAGTAGGTGCGCCACTTAAAAGATCATCACAATAAAAGTCATGTGCAATGCTGTATTTGACACTGTCATCATTTACAGTAGACGCCAGGCTAACCAAACATTTAGTCGCAAGAAATGGCGCTGAAGCAGTACCTTGACAAGTGTAGGTTTTTAAGCAATGTGAGGGATCATACCTAAACACTATCTGCTGAAGTGAACGTTGAGTAGGTATTACGTTTATAGACCTATACATTTTTTCTATATCTGCTGAAACAACATACCTATGCTGGCGGAATCTGAGGAGGATCGATAAGAGATCGTCTTGAACAGTAGGACCTACCATCTGAATATCATTAAGAGATATTTTAGAAGTGGTAACGGCTGAAGCGTCAAAGACTGTACGCAACTTTGTAGTTGTACTTGACTCCCGAAGTACGCCATGGTGTGGTAAATAGTAATTTACCTTATCACTGTATGAATGCAATGATTTATTTTCAGTCATGTGACCTAATCGCTCGTATTCCTTCATGAAATCTAAGTATTTCTCTCTAAATGCTGGCTCTCGTATGAATTTACGCTCAAGCGATGAGAAGCGACGTTTAGCCATCTCAAAAGAATCGCCTAGCAAACTAGGATCCTGCCGTAAAGGAATCGTGACCACAAAGCGACCATCGTCATCACGAGTTGTGTTGAGAGAAAAACTCTCTTCACATGCACGTTCCTCTGCAGAGAGAGAGTGCTTAGGAGAAACACTATCTATTTCCCAGAAGCGAGTAAGGTCATGATCTAGTTGACCTTGAGTAAAAAAACATTGACTGAATGTACTTTTAGGATTAGGGATGTGACCAGTGACTATCCACCCTAACTCCGAACTACGTAACTCAGGTAAGTGCTTGCCTAGGCTAATCTTTTGACTACCTAGTACATCCCAGAAGGTGTCTGCCCCGATAAGAAGATCCACCTTAGATGGAATATTATAAGACGGGTCAGATAAACTCAAGCCTGAAGGGATTTGTATGTTTTTTGTGTCTATGTATGTAATCGGAACAGCTGAAGTTACATTTGTGAAAATATGACAATCTATGTTGGTCCTATAGTCACTATTTAAAGACTCAATAGTGAGATTGCAAGACTGTGTACTATGGGATACATGATTGTGGAAACCTGATACCGTGGAGCTCACGTTCCGCCTCGGCAAACCCAGCTTACTGCATAAAGCGTCGGAAGCGATGTTAATGCCACTACCGTTGTCCAGGATCGCTCTGGCGGTGTGTTTGTTGCCCTTGCTGTCAACCACTCTCACCAACGCTGTGGAAAGGAAAACACGCATCGGAGTAGTAATCTGTATTTCATCAGTTGTCAGAACAATGCCTTCGGACAACGAAGAAGAAGGATCACGAGAAGTGGTAGACGAAGATTTGTCTACGTGCAAAAGAGTGTTATGTTTTTCTTTGCAATATCTGCAATGTGACAAAAAACATTTCTTTGCTGTATGGCCAAAACGCAAGCAATTTAAGCAAACATTATACTCTTTCACTTTAGAATTACGAGACTCAATAGGTAGGCTTCGAAACGATTCACAATTGAACAGCTGATGTGACTCATCATTACATAATGGACATGGTTTACGTTTGAAATTTTTTTGTAAATTGTTATCAGTGCTGTTACTAATGACTAAACTTTTAGATTTAGATGGTTCCGATTTTACTTTTGTAATTTTATTCTCATCTAGGGTTTCCAATAAGTCGGCTCTGTTATTCAAAAATGTTATGAACTGTGCTAGGGTTGGAGATGAATCTAATGTATTCCTATGCTCTTCCCACTCACGGCCAGTCACACTATCAAGCTTAGTAGACATCATATAAATGATAAGCGTGTCCCAGTGCTCAGTGGGTTCTTTTAAAGATGTGAGAGCCCTAATGTTTTTGTTAGTCACGTCAATAAGATACCTAATCGACTTACATGATTCTGTGCGGATAGAATCCACGTTGAACAAAGCCTGTAGGTGGTTATTTACCAGTAAGCGACTATTATCGAATCTCTCACACAGTAAGTCCCACGCAGTCATATAATTATCACTTTTAAATACAATGTTTTTAATAATCAGAGCGGCACTTCCTTGAAGAGAAGCCCGAAGATAGTGGAATTTATTTATGTTATCTATAGAAACACTATTATGAATAAGAGATTGAAATGTGTCTTTAAATTCGAGCCAGTTTTGATAACCACCGCTGAAATGAGGAAGGTCGATTTTAGGTAGCCTAACTAAGTTTCTCACTTGCCCACCTGATTCTGCATCACTGAAAGACGTTGCAGACACGTCCTGGAGCTTTCCTTTGGTAGGAAGCAGGCTCTTTGCTGTGGACATCAACGTGTAGTAGTCCGTTTCGAACTGCTCACGCTCGATGGAAACTTCACCGGTTGGTGACTCGTCAGATAGAACCTCGATCTCAGTCTGTAACGCGTCAAATTCCTCGTATAAGGGCTCAAATTTTTGTAAGCGACACTCCAAGTCAATGGCTTGCAACACGGTTAATGATTTAGTGCTTTTTACTATTTTTAGATGATTGCCGAAGATTGTAAGCTTAGATTTAATTGCCGAGCGTCTTTTAATTAAAGTTTTAAGTTCCGACATGATCACTGAATGAACTTGCAAGCACAATAAGAGCAACAGCTGATTTTAAAAATACCTACGTAGTATTTAAAAGGTGCAATGACTCAAAACAAAGACCATTTATAGGCAATAAAGATAAGAATGCACTAAATATCTACGCTAGAAGTAGGTAAGCTCAACAGCTGTGCGTATGCGATTGAAAAGAAATGATGATTCATGCAGTAGGCATCTATCGCTCGAGTTTTATGACGGCAATTATTACGACAAAGCTTGATTGCACTTTTGAATGAAACTTATGGCTATAAAAATATAGATAACATGAAATAAAGTTTTAATGAATATTGTAAAAACGTAAAACAAATGCATAAATGCGCTGACTCAAGTTGAATTTAAATTAAAAATGAATTTGGAACAGGACTAGAATATTTGACTAGGTAAGAGAAGAGGGAATAAGAAAGGAATAAATAGGAACGAACTCACAAGATGTCTTTATCCTTATCCTTGGTGATGAGACGGTTAGTTCGCCCTTCAATTGTCCTTGTTTGACCTCTTCCAACGTCTACGCGTAATGGCGCGTACGACGCGTCAAATTCCAGTTTCACGGCGTAAATAAGTCCGAGTAAGCTTCAAGACGTCTTCTATTGTCCTTTTTGACGGTGAGAGGACCATATGTTGGATATCTCAGTAGAGAAATAAAAGAGTGGACTGTATAGCTAGTTCTGTAATTTTTGAAACAATAAAAAAGACGCGTGCTTAAACGTTGCTTGTATTTTGGTGAATGTTCGGCGCGGGGGTCCGCGCTGTTCCTCTTCGTCCCTCGCCGCCGCCCGCGCTCCGCGAATGCTCGTTGTCCAGCCGTTGCGGCAGCGAGCTAGGCGATGCTATGATTTGGTCTCCGACAATTCCTACTAAACGAACGCCGTCTATTATTTTTAATGGAACCTAAAATCTTACATAAGGTCATAAACAAAATACACATTAAATACTAAAGCCATTGTTGTTTTGTTATTGCGACTATTTTACAGCCCCCGTATTCCAATCTTTTGCTGTCAAGTTATATTTCACTGCCCAGAGTAATTTCTTCATTCATTCATTCTTTCAATTCATTGATTGTCATTCTTTTTAGACACTTGACAACAAAATATGCACGAAAACAAATTAAATGATGTCACTAATGTCACTATTTAGTCACAGAATAACTATGAGTTAGTATGAACTGACCATGATTTAAACTTTGAGATTGGAATCGCCCCCCAGTTTAGTCAGACTAGCAAATTTTTCAGTGAGTTACCTGTAGGTAACTTAATTAGTTAATTAATTAAATTAGTCAGTACTGTAGTATCGACGAAATCGCAAAAATCTTTGAAGAAAATTAGTTATTCAGCAGTTTCATTTCTAAAGCATAAATATTCAGTAAATTGCTTTGTGTGTTTGGGATATTGTGAAACTTATTGTTTTATCGCTTAGTTTGTAAATGCTTTCGGCCGAAGAATTTATATTGTTATGAATGTAGCTACCTAGTTATTTTCCAAAAAGTATTTCGATTAGGATAGATTTTGTTAAAGTTTGCGTATTTATTTATTATTAAATTAAATGTAATAGTATTAGATATAACCGTTAACAGTAATACCCAGATGTAGAATAAAAATCTGTTTTTCTTAAAGTTTAGAGGATTGCTTTTATTAGGATTTACAGGAGAGTGAATAGGTTTCTTCTAGGCAAATGTGCTACATCGTCGACCGCATCGTCACTTACCATCAGGTGAGATTGCGGTCAAACGTTTGTCTATAACGTATAAAAAAATTGTTCTTGGTGGGGATCGAACCAACTACTTATAACTTTTATCTCAACAACTTATATATGACTCAGCAAGGGTATGCCAATCAAAGTTGAACTGCAAAGTTGAACTGCAAAGTTTTGAATCATGGTCAGTTCATACTAACTCATAGTTATTCTGTGACTAAATAGTGACATTATGACGTCATTTAATGTGTTTTCGCGCATATTTTGCTGTCAAGTGTCTAAAAAGAATGATCACGTGGTACAAAATTGTACCACGTGACCTGAAGAAATTACACTGGGCAGTGAAATATAACTTGACAGCAAAAGATTGGCATACGGGGGCAGAATCACTCTTTCGGGAAATCTATGGTAGTGGCCTATCCAGCAGTGGACTTCTACCAGTTGATATGATGATGATGAGTTGTAGACGATTCACACCACACGCAGTGTCTTGAAAATATTGTTACATCTTCAAAATAATCATATTATTATAATGCTTTTAAAATCAATTTTCTTTTTCCTCATATCTTTATTTCCGTTTATTTTATTCTTGTTTGTTAGCACGTCCTCTTGTACTATGTCTTATACTACCTACCTACTCTATCCGCAATGGCCTCAACGGAAGACCAGCGCAGGTTAGTACAACTTGCACATGCTGAGTTGGGGCCATTTTGCGACTATTTATGTATATCTATTTATCTCTAAGTGTTAGTTTTAAGCTATAATTTGAAATAGGTGTGCATGGTCGCATGGTCGCAAATACACCCTTGTATTTGATTTGATTTGAAAATTATCGTGTGTGATATATAAATAAATAAATATTCATGGACTTTACACACAACGCCCTCTAGTCCCAAACTAAGCAAAGCTTGTGATATGGGAACTAGATGACTGATAGAATACTTATATACTTTTTTTTTTGTAAATACATACTTATTATACATAGTAACACCCAGACATAGAACAAACATCTATGTTTTCCACGCACAAATGTTTGTTCTCGGTGGGGATCGAACCCACGACCCACAGCACGGAAGGCAGAGCCATTACCAACTGAGCTGTGACGCCTGTCAATACTTACGCATACTTCACTTACATAATTATTCCAAATACTTACGCACCCACTCATTTCTGATACCCACGACACAGGGTTCAGTTTTGGGCCAGTGTCTGATCCTGAAGCCACAAGGTCTTCCTCTTTCGCTTCACATTATTATTTGAGGGTATTTGAGGTCAAATACGATCTTCTTTTAGCGACTTTATGTGAGTTCGATGTTTTATTATGATTCTTTCAGATGAAAGTGGCTTTGATCGTCGCTATAAGCTTTTTATAGGAATTGAGCTGACGAAAGCTACTTCGTACCTACCTACCATTTACGTCTTTATTTTAACCGACCTATGTGAGTCATATATGTAGAAAGATAGAAAGAAAAAGCATTTATTTTGCAACACACACACAAAAGCACAAAAATACACTAACACACTAACAATACAATAACTAACTTACAAAACTACTTATAACTAACTTAAATGTACTTATGTCGTATAAAGTCATATATTATTATGTGTGGTATGAGATCAAAAAGCGCTGCCATATTTTTTTGATATTGCTTCACAAGACGTTGGTATTTTTTTTTTCACTTTATTAGTTTAAGCTAATTTAGGTCTATGTAAAATTACTAATAATCTAGCCACAAAGCTAGATCGTAATATAATTAGGGTATAAGTATTATCTATTGGTACATGTATGCAAAATAAATAAACTATATTAGTTTACGTTGGTTATAACTATTTGTACATTAACTAGGTATTTTTCCAGTATATATTTCAGTCATCATTCCCCTGCCCTTATCCCACGCTAGGTGGGGTCGGCTCAACATGTCTTCTTCTTCCACTCACTCCTATCATTCGTCAACTCTGAATCTACTCCTCTCACATTCATATATTTCACACAATCCAACCACTTCTTCTTCGGTCTTCCTCTACTTGCATACCCAGTCACACTCATATTCATAACTTTTTTCGTAACATGATTTTCATTCCTCCTCATTAGTATATACATATTTCAGTATGGAATATATTATAGTTGGTAATCTGGATTAACACATAGGCTACTTTTCCCGCTTTTTTTGTTGTTTTCGTGGACGAAGTCGCGGGTAACCGCTAGTTCTAAATAACTTTGAATTTCACACTGCTATGATTTGGTATTATTAGTCACTGCCTGTGCTAATGCACAGAAAAATCTAGTGTGTAAATAGGTTGGTTTTATTAGTAAAAGAATGAACAGATGGAAACAGTATTCACTTGTCAAATGAACGAGCAACATCCCACGCTGTCGGTACTTCCGGTAGTTAAGGGAAGTCGTCGCATCGTTTCCTTTGTAGGCACGAGAGAAAATGACATTTGTACGAGTCACTAGTTTCTATGCATCATGAATGGAAAACCATCGATCATAAAGGCAAACAACGTTGGTTAGGCCAAAGACACAGATTACCTATCCTTTTTTGTTTTAATGCAAAAGCCCTATTCCCATCTCTTTCCTACCCTTAAACTCACGAAGAATTCGCGAGCTTGCGCGAGCGCCGTCATTCAGCTAGTATGCAAATGGACGTTAATTGGATGCGCGTACGCAATTTGGAAATAATAGAAAATTGGTGATTTTGGTGAATTTTGGTGCTTTCTTTCTGTGGAGTGTTGAGATCTTTGCCCCCCTTGGATTCGGCAAATACGAGAAGACAGCTGCAGCTGGAGCTTATACCTGATCTATCGGAGACGCCGGTGAGTTCCTACATTTTCCTGCATCCTATCCGTGTCTGTGTTTTTTGGCAAAATTAAGGGTTCTTTCTCTAGTTTCAATAAAATCAGAATCAGCGCGTAAACATTTGGTCCTATCGACCGCGGATTAACTTTGATTTTTAGAGATTATTTTTTTGCTAAAAACGGCAATCGCCATCTTGTAAAATTACAATGACGGAATCTTCAACTGCAGTAAGTTCTAAAATGCATGACCGTAGCTTGCAAAAAATGCAAAATAAGCTAGCAGCTATGTTCGGACGAATACAGGGTATTTACGATGCAATGAATAAAATAGGAGAGGATCCATTGCTTATAGAAAATTTCTTAGCCGAGTCTTTCACAGTCGATATGTTACGTACAGAATTTGTCGCAGCGTTAGAGGAAAGGAATGACTTTCAATTATCCCTCGCGGAAGGTCCGATACCTACGTATAATTCTCTTATCGCTTACGATCAATTGTACGCCAAAATTAAATACAAATCACATCAACTAATAACGTCAAAAAAGGCTCAAAATAATAGCGTTAAATGCGAAAAGCCTTCATCAACAATAAAGCTTCCTAGATTAGAAATTTGTTCTTTTGACGGCGAGAATGAAACGTGGCCTATTTTTTACGAGACGTTCAAGTCAGCCATTCACAATAACCCCGATCTTACTGACGGAGAAAGAATTCAATATTTAGTCGGTAGGTTGAAGGGAAAAGCTTTAAATATATGTAAAGGTATCTTGCCCACGGCAGAAAATTATCCCGTCATATGGAATGCTTTAGTGAATAAATACAATGACAAACGAGTACTGGCCGCTGCGTATTTTGATAAGCTGATGAACTTGCCTACTGTCAATGAAAAGGTCCCTACTCAATTAGAGGATTTTATCGATAAGTTCTCATCGCTTTATTCCGCGCTAAAACAGTTAGAATTAGATAGTTTAGAAGATTTTGTGTTTGTGCACATTGCGTGTAAAAAAGTGGGTTTGGAGACAGTAAAATCATTTGAAATGAAAGTCAATGAAACTGCTGATAGTACTAGTTGTTTAGAATTCATTAACTTTGTCCGAAATCAATCCCACATTTTACAACGCGCACATAATAGCACGAGTGTAACTTCTAATACGAAAGCGGGCAGTATTCAGGCGCGTAAAAATAATAGTACGTCGTCGTCAGTCGGATCGGGAACGCGTACATCCAATAATAACATTAATAATGTCAAAACATTTGTAAATATACAGGAAACGACATGTTTGTGTTGCGGGAAGAGTGATCATACTCAATTGCCCCAGTGCACTAAATTCTTGTCAATGATCCCTAATGATCGATATAAGTTAGTGAAAACTAAACGTATTTGCGTGAATTGTTTAAGTGCTTCTCACATAATTGCAAATTGCACAGAATCAATTCGATGTAGCGAATGTAGTCGGAGTCACCACAGCCTTCTGCATTTCCCGAATAGCAGAAAAGTTGTGGTTCCGACGACATCTGCAGTGCAAGGCGGCCCTGAGTCCGTCCCTGCAGCCTCGTCTTCGTCCGCCGCCGCCGCCGCAGTGGCTCTGTGCGCAGTTGGTAACGAGTGCACCGCTGCACCCTCGCTCAGTGCGGGTTCGATTCCCGAGTCGGTCTTGCTCGGCACCGCTCAATGCAAAGTGCTGGATGCCGACGGGAACATTGTCGTACTACGTGCTTTGATAGATAGTGGGTCGCAGAAAGATTTAATAACAGCTGAGTGCTGCGAGCGTTTAAAATTAAAATTACATGAACCGCAAAATAAATACGTGTCAGGTGTAGGTGACGTCACTAACCCTATCGTAGGGATAACTTGTTTAACTGTTCGGTCTCGCTTCGATGAATCGGTTAGGTTCACTATTCAGCCGCTGGTCGTAAATCGTATCACGAGTGAATTGCCTACCGCGAAGATAGACGTAGCCCGCTTGGAATATTTAAATAACATTCCATTGGCGGATAGTAATTATTACTCCCCCGCAAAGATTGACCTCATATTGGGGACGGATTTATTCGCTAGAATTCTAGGTCCGAATTCAATCTCTCGCGCTGCTGGTGAACCTGTCGCGATTGAAACCTTATTAGGTTACATAATAATCGGAAAGGCACCGGTCGTTGCCCCTACCTGCAATATTGTTCGTTCTTATTGTACGGTAGAAGAATCTCTGGAAAATTGCATGAATCGATTTTTCGAGTTGGAAGAGGTACCTAATGTGCCCAATTGCCTAACTAAAAATGAACAAGCTTGTGAAAATTATTATCTCGATACCACGCGTCGTGAATCGAACGGGCGCTATACTGTGTCGCTGCCGTTTCAGAGCGAGCCTTGCGCTTTAGGCGACTCCATGCGCACAGCTGAGCGTAGGTATTTATCGTTGGAGCGTAAATTGTTATTGAATCCCGATATTAAAGAGGAATATGACAACGTTTTCAAAGATTACTTACAGCGTAATTACATGCATCCCGTAGGTAAGATTTCTGCGATAGGTAATACGAATAATCAGTACGTGATACCACATCATGCGGTAATACGCCAAGATAAAAGTACGACGAAGTTTCGAGTAGTGTTAAATGCAAGTAGTAAGACTTCGACCGGGAAATCGTTGAATGATTTATTACATACCGGTCCGAATCTGCAGAATGATTTGTTTCAAATAATATTAAAGTTTAGATTGTTACCCGTGGCAGTAAGTGCCGATATTCGACATATGTACTTGCGTGTTCTAATGGATGAAGATAGTACGAAATACCTAAGATTATTGTACAGGTTCGATATTAATGATCCTATTACCGTTTTCGAGATGTCGCGAGTGGCTTTCGGTTTGTGCTGTAGTACCTACTTAGCTATACGTACTGTACGTCAACTGGCTTCCGATGAGCGTGAACGCTTTCCTATTGCTGCTTCTGTAGCTGAAAGCGACATTTTCATGGACGACTTGGCCACCAGCTGTTCGTCAGTAGCTAAAGGTGTTGAATTATCAAGTCAGCTGATCGAAATGTTTGCCGCTGGAGGGTTCGAGCTAGTAAAATTCTCGAGTAACTCGCCCGAAGTTATGGCAAGTATTCCCACTTCGCATCGTGTGTCCGAAGCCGTAGAATTCAGTCCGGACAGCTACCTGAAAATACTTGGTCTGCTGTGGATACCTGCTGAAGATGTTTTTACGTTCAGTGTCAATGTCGTAACTCGCGATTGCACCAAACGGAATATTCTGTCAACAATTGCCCGCTTGTGGGACTTGATGGGATTCGTAGCCCCGGTAACTCTTCTATCCAAGTTGATAATTAAATCCCTGTGGGAAAGTAACGTAGGATGGGATGATATTCCCCCTCCTAATATCGTGACCTTGTGGCAAACTATTGAATCAGAATTACCATTGTTTCAGAATATTAAATTGCCTCGTCACGCTGGCGTGAATGATAAGTGCGTCGTCTCAATAATAGGCTTTGCTGACGCTTCTGAGCGCGCTTATGGCGGCGTGGTATATTTACATGTTCAGTTTCCCACCGAAAATCGGTCAGTAACTAATTTGCTTTGTGCCAAGTCCAGAGTTGCGCCATCCAAAACGGTGATTACTCTTGCTAGAATGGAGTTGTGCGCAAATGTTATACTCTCAAAATTGATGCGCTTAGTCATTGATGCTTATTCTGGTCGCTGTCAAATAACAAATATTTTTGCTTTCACTGACAGCACCGTAGCACTGGCGTGGATTCATTCCTGTCCCACTCGATGGCAAACTTTTATCGCTAATCGAATTTCCAAAATTCATAATGAATTGGATTCGCGACATTTCCATCATATTAGTGGAAAGGATAACCCTGCGGACTGCCTCTCCAGAGGGCTTACTCCCGCTCAGTTACTCGAGCACCCACTCTGGTTCAATGGGCCCGCGTTTGCTAAATTGCCAGTCTCGGAATGGCCAGTACATAGCTTCGATCCCACGGCTGTAGTAGACGAAATACCGGAACAGAAAGTAAATGTACTTTTGACTACAGCTGCGGCTTCGGAAACGCCTCTGGTTTTCTATGAGCTCGCTGCTAAAATATCCTCATGGTCTAAATTGCTCAGAATTGTAATTTACATTCTAAGGTTCTTGAGAAAATTGCCGCGTAAATTTGAGGTTTCTCACCTAGATACAGCCGAGAAATATGTAATAAAAGACTTACAAAAGGTTTATTTTGGCAGCGAACTCAAGAATGCCGAGGCAGGAATAAAATTGCCTCCTGCTTTTCTAAAGCTTAATGCTTTTGTAATAGATGGTTTGTTTAGGGTCGGTGGTCGATTAGTTCACTCTGATTTAAATTACGACAGCCGTCATCCAATATTACTGCCTCGTAAAGATCACATAGTAGATTTAATTATCGATCATTACCACCAGAAATACCTACATACCGGTCCGCAATTATTAATGTCTTTATTGAGACAACGGTTCTGGATTTTAGCGGCACGAAACATAGTGCGTAAACGGGTGCAACAATGCAACGTGTGTTTTCGGGTCAACCCTCGAAACCAGGCGCCATTCATGGCTGACCTACCGGCTTGCAGGGTACAAGAGGCTAAAGCGTTTTGTCACACTGGCATGGATTACGCAGGCCCGCTGTACATAGTGCCATATCGTCGCCGTGGAGTGCACAGTATGAAGGCGTACTTATGTTTGTTTGTGTGTCTCGTTACTAAGGCCGTCCATCTCGAATTAGCATCGGACTTAAGTACGGAATCGTTTTTAAATGCATTTAAAAGGTTTTTATCGCGACGTGGTCCCGTAGCGGTTCTTTATTCAGACAACGGCACGAATTTCATCGGAGCGAAGTCGTATCTCGATGCCATGTACCAACTGTTAGAATCTGAGGAATATAAAGATCAATTCGCTAACGTAACGCGTGATAACAGAATTGAAATGAAGTTTTACCCGCCTCTGAGTCCTCATTTCAATGGGATGTCAGAGAGTAATGTCAAGAGTGTTAAAAATCATCTCAAGAAAATAGTAGGAAATCAGCTGTTGACAGTCGAGGAAATGACTACGGTTCTGTCTCAAATTGAGGCAATATTGAACTCGCGTCCTCTTTCAGTGCTGAGCAGTGACCCTGCCGAGCCACTTGCGCTGACGCCTGCGCATTTTCTTGTAATGACGCCTTTGAAATCCCTTCCTTCTGAAGATTTATCTAATGTCCATGGCACTCTTCTCCAACGCAAACGTGTTGTAGATCATTTGGTGCAGTCATTTTGGAAAAGGTGGAAGTTAGAATACCTTAATACTTTACAAGTCCGTAGTAAATGGCTGACCCACTCGGAGACTATTCGCGAAGGCACTGTTGTTTTGTTGAAATCAGATAACAGCGCTTGTCTCGACTGGCCTCTGGGGGTCATTGAACGTACCTATCCCGGAAAAGATAACATTGTGCGTACCGTAGACGTGCGTACCAAAACCGGTGTGTTCAAGCGACCCTTGTTGAAGGTTTTTCCATTGCCTAATCAATAAATAAAAATAAATATATATAAAAACATACAGTCCACAAAAATTTATCGAATGTTTAATAAAAAATTATTGTTAAGTAAGTAAATTTATAAAATAAATAACTAAATTAGGTATAGTAAATATCGCTGAATGTAACTGAATCGAATAAAATGATTAAGTGCTTATTCTGATAATGCGAATTAAGTAAATGCATAATTTAAATAGTACATAATTTTCTATTGTTTTGAAGGATTATTATCCTGTCAAACCCGGGGGGATGGTTAGGCCAAAGACACAGATTACCTATCCTTTTTTGTTTTAATGCAAAAGCCCTATTCCCATCTCTTTCCTACCCTTAAACTCACGAAGAATTCGCGAGCTTGCGCGAGCGCCGTCATTCAGCTAGTATGCAAATGGACGTTAATTGGATGCGCGTACGCAATTTGGAAATAATAGAAAATTGGTGATTTTGGTGAATTTTGGTGCTTTCTTTCTGTGGAGTGTTGAGATCTTTGCCCCCCTTGGATTCGGCAAATACGAGAAGACAGCTGCAGCTGGAGCTTATACCTGATCTATCGGAGACGCCGGTGAGTTCCTACATTTTCCTGCATCCTATCCGTGTCTGTGTTTTTTGGCAAAATTAAGGGTTCTTTCTCTAGTTTCAATAAAATCAGAATCAGCGCGTAAACAAACGTTTTCAAAGCTAAAATAGATTGCTTTAATAAACTATTAATTTGATCGGAATGATTGCACTTTTTTGCTAAACAACGGTTTTTGATTTACCCACCAGCAGGGGTATGCCAATCAAAGTTGAACTGCAAAGTTGAACTGCAAAGTTTTGAATCATGGTCAGTTCATACTAACTCATAGTTATTCTGTGACTAAATAGTGACATTATGACGTCATTTAATGTGTTTTCGCGCATATTTTGCTGTCAAGTGTCTAAAAAGAATGATCACGTGGTACAAAATTGTACCACGTGACCTGAAGAAATTACACTGGGCAGTGAAATATAACTTGACAGCAAAAGATTGGCATACGGGGGCAGAATCACTCTTTCGGGAAATCTATGGTAGTGGCCTATCCAGCAGTGGACTTCTACCAGTTGATATGATGATGATGAGTTGTAGACGATTCACACCACACGCAGTGTCTTGAAAATATTGTTACATCTTCAAAATAATCATATTATTATAATGCTTTTAAAATCAATTTTCTTTTTCCTCATATCTTTATTTCCGTTTATTTTATTCTTGTTTGTTAGCACGTCCTCTTGTACTATGTCTTATACTACCTACCTACTCTATCCGCAATGGCCTCAACGGAAGACCAGCGCAGGTTAGTACAACTTGCACATGCTGAGTTGGGGCCATTTTGCGACTATTTATGTATATCTATTTATCTCTAAGTGTTAGTTTTAAGCTATAATTTGAAATAGGTGTGCATGGTCGCATGGTCGCAAATACACCCTTGTATTTGATTTGATTTGAAAATTATCGTGTGTGATATATAAATAAATAAATATTCATGGACTTTACACACAACGCCCTCTAGTCCCAAACTAAGCAAAGCTTGTGATATGGGAACTAGATGACTGATAGAATACTTATATACTTTTTTTTTTGTAAATACATACTTATTATACATAGTAACACCCAGACATAGAACAAACATCTATGTTTTCCACGCACAAATGTTTGTTCTCGGTGGGGATCGAACCCACGACCCACAGCACGGAAGGCAGAGCCATTACCAACTGAGCTGTGACGCCTGTCAATACTTACGCATACTTCACTTACATAATTATTCCAAATACTTACGCACCCACTCATTTCTGATACCCACGACACAGGGTTCAGTTTTGGGCCAGTGTCTGATCCTGAAGCCACAAGGTCTTCCTCTTTCGCTTCACATTATTATTTGAGGGTATTTGAGGTCAAATACGATCTTCTTTTAGCGACTTTATGTGAGTTCGATGTTTTATTATGATTCTTTCAGATGAAAGTGGCTTTGATCGTCGCTATAAGCTTTTTATAGGAATTGAGCTGACGAAAGCTACTTCGTACCTACCTACCATTTACGTCTTTATTTTAACCGACCTATGTGAGTCATATATGTAGAAAGATAGAAAGAAAAAGCATTTATTTTGCAACACACACACAAAAGCACAAAAATACACTAACACACTAACAATACAATAACTAACTTACAAAACTACTTATAACTAACTTAAATGTACTTATGTCGTATAAAGTCATATATTATTATGTGTGGTATGAGATCAAAAAGCGCTGCCATATTTTTTTGATATTGCTTCACAAGACGTTGGTATTTTTTTTTTCACTTTATTAGTTTAAGCTAATTTAGGTCTATGTAAAATTACTAATAATCTAGCCACAAAGCTAGATCGTAATATAATTAGGGTATAAGTATTATCTATTGGTACATGTATGCAAAATAAATAAACTATATTAGTTTACGTTGGTTATAACTATTTGTACATTAACTAGGTATTTTTCCAGTATATATTTCAGTCATCATTCCCCTGCCCTTATCCCACGCTAGGTGGGGTCGGCTCAACATGTCTTCTTCTTCCACTCACTCCTATCATTCGTCAACTCTGAATCTACTCCTCTCACATTCATATATTTCACACAATCCAACCACTTCTTCTTCGGTCTTCCTCTACTTGCATACCCAGTCACACTCATATTCATAACTTTTTTCGTAACATGATTTTCATTCCTCCTCATTAGTATATACATATTTCAGTATGGAATATATTATAGTTGGTAATCTGGATTAACACATAGGCTACTTTTCCCGCTTTTTTTGTTGTTTTCGTGGACGAAGTCGCGGGTAACCGCTAGTTCTAAATAACTTTGAATTTCACACTGCTATGATTTGGTATTATTAGTCACTGCCTGTGCTAATGCACAGAAAAATCTAGTGTGTAAATAGGTTGGTTTTATTAGTAAAAGAATGAACAGATGGAAACAGTATTCACTTGTCAAATGAACGAGCAACATCCCACGCTGTCGGTACTTCCGGTAGTTAAGGGAAGTCGTCGCATCGTTTCCTTTGTAGGCACGAGAGAAAATGACATTTGTACGAGTCACTAGTTTCTATGCATCATGAATGGAAAACCATCGATCATAAAGGCAAACAACGTTTTCAAAGCTAAAATAGATTGCTTTAATAAACTATTAATTTGATCGGAATGATTGCACTTTTTTGCTAAACAACGGTTTTTGATTTACCCACCAGCAGGGGTATGCCAATCAAAGTTGAACTGCAAAGTTGAACTGCAAAGTTTTAAATCATGGTCAGTTCATACTAACTCATAGTTATTCTGTGACTAAATAGTGACATTATGACGTCATTTGATGTGTTTTCGCGCATATTTTGCTGTCAAGTGTCTAAAAAGAATGTCAGGTCACGTGGTACAAAATTGTACCACGTGACCTGAAGAAATTACACTGGGCAGTGAAATATAACTTGACAGCAAAAGATTGGCATACGGGGGCAGAGGTGCTTATCGCGAGATATTAGTTTTTTTAATTATATGCCACGTCCTCTTTAGATCTTAATTTTAGAAGGTATATTAAAAGTTACTACGGATTATACTATTAGATGTAAGGGTTCCAAAACTGAAAAAAAAATATGTTTTTACCAGATGTATTTTGATTTCAAAGTCAAACTACTGAACTGATTTTGATGAAGTTTTTATGAGATCAATCTCGAAGACATTACAGATACACCCTTTCATATTTTATCAAATTGTTTTGTAAATGACAAAGTTCTGATGTAACGTAAAACATAAAAAAAACTAAATTGACCTCCTTTTGAAGTTCGTTAAAAATGTGATAAATGAGATTGAATGATGGATCTCTGCGACTCAATCACACAGTAGGTACCTAACGACTAAGCCGTCAACGAAATGGCCAACATGCCTTACGCCATAAAACGTTCACTTAAGACTGTCGTAAACCGAAAAGTGGCTTCAGGTAGTAACTGTTGATTACGTCACAGGACTACCTATCTATACCTCAAATTCCATCATCGATCTCTGACCACTGCCCCCTTCTCTTGAATCCAATAAAAATTCCCATACAATGTAGATTACAATCCAATACCGATGAATTTTCGTACTATTGAAGAAAATTACCATGTTATACAATACAACAAAATACGCGATTATCATTTAGGGCCGTAAGATCAAAAGCAGTTAAAACTACGGATTTTCTAAACTACGATCACATTTGATCGATGGCTTAATCTACTGTCATAAGATCAAGTCTAAAATAGAAGCAGATTAGATAAACTTCGATTAATCCTAAACGCATGGCAACATTCTCGTATTTCGTTCTTTCGTTCATGAAAAAAAAGGTTATAATTAGTCAGTTTGACATATTCGACCACATCGACATTGACATACAGACGCAATTTTTGTCAAGGCCTTATTACACTATGCAATCTCAAGTCAGGCTTACTGATAGTAATGTAACGTGACGAGTTGAGTTATTTCGAACTCAAGTTATTTGAATTGACTCGCATCGAGGACTTGCATGTATATAAAGTCATAAGAGTGAAAATCTAGCACCAATTTCTCTAACCACATACGTTGCATACAGACCTAGTTGAGTCAAGCCAATTGGCGGCTCGAATCAAGGTTCAGTTTAACTAAAATAATTGATTCGAGTTCGAAATAATTCAACTCGTTACGTCACATCACTGTCAGTAAGCTTGACTTGAGATTGCATAGTGTAATAAGGCCTTTTGGTTGTTTGTTTTGAATTTGAACTCTTGTTGTATGTAATGTTTTCATCCCATGAAATAATTCGATATCCGAATAATTTTCCATTGCAATTGAGTTTTTTTTATTTATAATCTCAAAACTACAAACTACAACAAACGAATTACAATACAAATAGAAAGTTTAGTCCAAACAAACATCTGGTAGCCAGGCAACCATATTGGAAAAACGTCAAAAATGAGCGTTTAATCTTTGATTGGGAGTTTAACCGTACCCTGGACCGAGTTTAAACTAATCGATAGTTTAAGCTCCCCATGGTCGATTAACTACCATTGATCTTATGAAATAATCGGAGACTGGAGGTTAAACTCTCTTTTGTAGTTTAAACCACTATTGATCTTACGGCCCTAAGGGCCGTAAGACGTCAAGAGTACAAATCTTGATTGGATGTGACAATTCAATGCTAATGCCAGTTAGTTTGACAGGCGTCACAGCTCAGTCGGTAATGGCTCTGCCTTCCGTGCTGTGGGTCGTGGGTTCGATCCCCACCAAGAACAAACATTTGTGCGTGGAAAACATTGATGTTTGTTCTATGTCTGGGTGTTACTATGCATTATAAGTACCTATGTATTTACAAAAAAAAAGTATACAAGTATTCTATCAGCCATCTAGTTCCCATATCACAAGCTTTGCTTAGTTTGGGACTAGAGGGCGTTGTGTGAAAAGTCCATGAATTTATAGTTCATTCAATACCAGCACAATATTGAAATAATTTGGAGCTAGGTTTGCATTCAAGAGTAAAAAACGCCACAAATTCAATACCGATCGATCGGAATTGCCGCCGTCAAGAGAGGCGGCTGATTGTCTATATTTTGATATAAAATAAAATAAATATAAATATATTCATGGACATTTCACATTACGCCCTCTAGTCCCAAACTAAGCAAAGCTTGTAATATGGGAACTATATCTATATCATTAGAATCTGTCAAAATATAACCAAAATGACAATTTATACACAGTTAATTATAACCAAAATAACAATTGTACGCTAAATTGTAATTTTTCAGTTTCTGATGATATCAAAAAAGTAGTCATAAAAGTCTTATTTGGCCGTTGGAATGTTTTTGGGTGTTTATTTCTATAAGATTGTTGTTCCTACTCAACACGTTTCTTATGTACTGTAATTTAATCAGCAGTCAGACAAACGCTATCAATAGCTTAAATTGGCCAGAATTCGTTCCGTGACTGTGAAACCTTGCATACAGATGCCCTGATAAGTTACCGTTTCTTGAAAATCGGTGAGCGTGATATAGCGGTATTAGTGACACTATTTATTATCCTATCCTACTAATGTTATAAATGCGAAAGTTTAGATGTTTGGATGTTTGTGTTTCAATCACGTCTAAACTACTGAACCAACTTGGATGAAACTTGGCATATATTTAGTTCGTAACCTGGATTGACACATAGGCTACTTTTTATCTCGAATAATTATCTGAATTATCTGATTAACTGTATCTTTTTTTATGTACAATGAAGAATTTTCTAATCTTATCTAATCGTTGCAATCGAATTGACTGATTCGATAAAAGTATATTGTGAGACGCATATCCGGTGATAGTTTTTAGAAAAATTAAATCTGGATTCATCGAATTACAAGATTTTATTTACCGTGAAAGCGTGGCTATTGAATATAAACGAAGACACATCGCCAATCGATAGTCGACCTTATTGGTTCTAACCAAGGTTGTACATTTTAGTCGGTTTTGCAATGGATCGATCTTTTTTCATGTCGTTCGATAAGGTTTACTACCGCGTGTCAGTGGTTTAAGAACTGTAGAAAAATTATGTACCTAAGCAGCAATGCATAATTTGACTTTTCCTTTAAATAGAGTTACTTAGGTGTGAAATAGTCATCGATACAGCGAAGTGCATCGATAAATGAGTTATTCGACAGTTGTCGTTCCATTCTTGTGACATTTTATTTTATTTTTAAATGGATAAAAAAAAAAACATACAACCGAATTGAGAACCTCCTCCTTTTTTGAAGTCGGTTAAAAACAAACAGCTTTATCTAATTAACACACAATCAGTAGATTTTAGAAAGTATTGTAGAGACAGTTTCGACTAATTAGCGATGTCTAAGCAGGATTTATTAGAAAAAAATTGACTTAAAATCGAAATCAAAGCGTTTAGTTAAAGGAGCCTCATTAATCCAATTCGACGAACAATACCGAATAGAAATAGCCATCAAATTGTTATTATATATACCTACTTACTTTAACAGCTAAATGATATATTCCAGAAATCCCCACCAGTTGGAATTTTGGTTTTTTTTCCAGAAATCTTCACTGTCTACGTCGTAGCATGCTACGACGTAGCAGTGGGAATTTTTGGATTTTTCCAGAAATCCCTATTAATTATGTGGTTCCTACTTAAGTATCACAAAGCATAATCTTGCCCGCTCTAAAATCTATTATAAGGTCATAAAAAATTGTTAAATGCCGATGAAATCAAAACATCAATTTTGATCGTACAGCTTCCAACAAACCGCAAAACTGTTATTGGAAGTTGGGAGAGCCTTTGTAACATGCTGATTAATATTCAGCTACAGTTCAAATTAATAGGATTATAGTTGGCTGTGGAGTGCCGAGCAGAGTCCTGCATAACACTCACTTTTCTTCTTATAACAACAACAACAACAACAACAAAAATGTTTATTTATAAAAGTTGTACATGCTGACTAAAAACATAAAATAAAACTAAACAAACAGCAGGGGTATGCCAATCAAAGTTGAACTGCAAAGTTTTAAATCATGGTCAGTTCACACTAACTCATAGTTATTCTGTGACTAAATAGTGACATTATGACGTCATTTGATGTGTTTTCGCGCATATTTTGCTGTCAAGTGTCTAAAAAGAATGATCACGTGGTACAATATTGTACCACGTGACCTGAAGAAATTACACTAGGCAGTGAAATATAACTTGACAGCAAAAGATTGGCATACGGGGGCTGGATATGCAACACGGAGAGCGGAACGCCGCCATGTACAGCTTATATAAAGAGCTCTGTGCTCAGCATATGCTGACACCTAATTCTCAGCGCTGATTTTCAGCACAAGGCTGCGGTGACGCACGAACTTAAAAAGGCTGCAACTAAATAAATATTATAAACTAAAGCTTATTTTATTTCGTCATCAATCAATCATTCTTATGAGTTAGTGGCTAACTCTGGTGACGAAGTTTTTAGGACACCTTAAGGCCTCTGTCGTAGAGCCGGGACCCACAGTCGATAACTTGCCCTCCGAAGCACAGAAGCGCTGAGACGTGAATGCCACTAGCGGTCACCCATCCAAACAGTGACCGGACATAACGTCACTTAACTTAGATAATCGGTAAGAAAAGAAAGAAAAAAAATCGATTTTCCATTTTTGAGAAAAATAATTTTCTGAACAAATATTGTTCTCACTAAAGTCCCATCTCTATAATTTGCATCAAAGGGTTGTTCCGTGCGACCTGGAGGTTCGAGACTGATTCAATCAATACGCATTTGTACATTGTGCTTGTTTACGCGCTATCGTGCATTTATGGTTCATTTGAACTGTTTATGTATTTGCAAAGCAACTTATTCATTTACAAAACATAAAGCAAATATTCCTCATTAGTTTGAGGTTGTTTATCGTAGATACTTGACTACGTTACAAAATCTAGAAAAAACCGGTTTCTGTACCCGATGGTCTGGTTTAAAAAGAAAAAAAAGATGGCCGCCATGTTTACTTGCTTATGTCGCAGGAACTTTGTTCATTAGGTATCGTCTCGTCTGTAAGGGCTGAAAACATACCTTTATACACAAACTATAAAACACCTTTTTTTAATACCTATAGTATAGGTACTTAAGAATTTTAGATGACCCTTGTGATTTTATTGAATAAAGAAATTATTAATAATGACTTATTTTAAAAATTTGTAAGTAATAAAAATACGCATAAAATAAATGTATCTTGTGTGGCAAAAGTGCATATGCAATGAATGCAAATAGCATAATTTTAATTTTTCATATATCGGTTCAGCTGTCCAAGGGGAAACCCATTTCAGTATCAGTTCGTCTCAGTGATACCCACTCTAAATGCAAAACCTGCTTTGGGTTCGAAACTCATTTGAAATAGAAATTGAGATTATGAAAGCAAGCTGACGCGATGGAATCAATAGTTATGAGGAAGTAAGTACAGTCAGCACAATAACACTGGTCTAGTTTTAAAAGATAAAGTTACTGTTCATAGAATCGAGTAAACTTTATGACGGACCATTGTAGTAAGTGCGCTTGCAGCCTAAATGCGTTTGATACCGATACTGACATTCCAGCGTCTAATTCGTTTGTTCGAGTGGCCTACTCTACTTACGCCCCTCTCTCTCTATCTCGGTATGCCAGCCCCCGTATGCCAAACTTTTGCTGTCAAGTTATATTTCACTGCCCAGTGTAATTTCTTCAGGTCACGTGGTACAATTTTGTACCACGTGATCATTCTTTTTAGACACTTGACAGCAAAATATGCGCGAAAACACATCAAATGACGTCATAATGTCACTATTTAGTCACAGAATAACTATGAGTTAGTATGAACTGACCATGATTTAAAACTTTGCAGTTCAACTTTGAGTGGCATACCCCTGCTGAGCAGTTTGGAGGTTACGCACACAAACATAGGCAAACCGCCGTCGTGAGATAGAAAAACTTTAAGTGAAATCGTCTATAAGCATTTTCATCATTTTAAAAGTCATATTCCGTTTGTAACTCAAAATTCTAATAATCGGGTAGTATTAAAAACGCTGGCATTATTACAAAACAATATCGTTCTTATTTCAAAATGATATTACCTACTTTTACCTTTCACCCCTCGAGGATTTGATGAGATATTACGATATTACATTTTGTCAGCGTTTTGAGAATGTCGTATCAGCGAAATAAGACCACAGCGTATTTAGTTCAGCTGGTTGTGTACGTTACATTTTACTTAATATTTGTTATTGTTTTGATGTTTTTGTATAGTGTAAATAGGTATAGATACCTATTTACACTATATAATACCTATTTACACAGGTAGATCTACCTTAAACTTGGGTAGATGGTGTCAATGTATCAGCCACATTTTCTAGGCAATAAATTTCTCGATTTTATAAGGTCCATTACCAACATAATTTTTTGTTTTAGTTTAATTTTGTGTATAAAAATACCTAAAATAGTTAAATAAATAAAAGCCAGTGTTTCTCCTTTAAAAAGTATTTTGTCACAAATAGTTCAATAAATATATAGTTATAATATTTACAATTTCGAAGGACGACTCATTGTTTTCAATAGGCCAAGTATTTGAATACTGAAACAATTTGTTTCAATTGTAAGCTTCAAGACGTGGTGGCAATCAGAGTAGAATAGAATAGCTATATAGTGCATGTACAGCATTGCGTAACTCTCATAAAATAATGTACTCGCACCTATATCTGACATAAGACAAATGTTTCTTCTTGGTTCCTACCAAACCACAGTGCGGAAAAAACAATCTGTCAAACCAAAAATTTAATCACATCAAAACTGCAACACTAACGGCGATGCCTGCTGTTTTTTTGAAATCCTGACTTAGGCTACATTACAATTTTCCGTATTATAAGATGTCAGGATTTACAAGTACATACCATACCCAGCCCATACCAAGCAGCACTAATAATAATCTTTTAAAGTCCTGACGAAGTGGCAACGATGTCAAAAGATTTTCAGAATGTTCATACCCGTTAGTACTCTGTTGTTTTACTACTCCAAGGCTTACATTGTTCTACTTTGAGAGGTCGTGGGTATTCAAATATTAGACAATTTAATTCTTACGACAATTAGCTTTGAACTGGAGACAAACAAGAATTCAGCCATTCAAGTTTTACTGAAAAACTTGTGTTGTTTCAAGTTGAGAGGTTTGTTTTGGGTCTTTCAAATAGTTGGGAATAGACTTTTAGGAGTTGCAGGCTACCAGAGTTTAGATAAAGGCCTTAGACAGGTATTATGTGACCCTTGAGTAGGGGTTGTAGGGGTAGGAGAAATGTTTGCATCTATCTACGCTGCTGCGCTGTCAGCGATAAAGCTGCCCATTGTACTACTAAGTCAGTTATAAGATTTTTATGTATTTCTTGTATAAAATAAAAATGTATTTTACTATCTAAGTAACTCATTCATAATGAACAACAAAACATCAAAACTTGATCTAAGTCGCAGCCACGTCTACAAGGCATTTTTACTATCTGGCTATAGCTACCTAGCTATCTACCTACCTACCTAGCTACTTACTAACAGTGTTGCGATTATTTTTTTCCCGTTATAGAAGTCTAGATATACGAGTAGCGAGCAATCTTTTATTTACTACCAAACCGAGAATTTTATTCAGCAAATTACAAAAACATTTAATTACAACGATTTGCTTCAAAAACTAGTTGAGTACACTGAAAAGCCATGAATATATTTTATTTGTTTAACTCTTTGATCGGTTTTCTCATAACAATAAAATAATAACTACAAAATGCTTTGTATTTTCAAAGTTAACCTCAACTTCACAAAGTTACAATAATTCCGGTCTATATAAATTTTTTTACGGTTCTATTTACTTCAGAGAGCTTTTTTCCAAGTAAAATGCGTCGTATTTTTTGAGTTGTAAGTGCCTATATCCCATAATCTTAGTAGGTACATGAAATAAGCACATATCTTTTTCTTTCGTAAAAAGAAAAGACGTAACGAGTTTCGTTGAACCCACTTACAGTAGCGGAAACTGACTCTTTTGTCTCTGAGAAAATTAAATGTTGTAGTAAAGACCTCCTCTCATAAGATATGCCCACTAAGCTGCCAAACAGAGCTACATTTGATAGATTTAATCACAATAATGCCCCGAAACACTGAATATAAGGTCTTTGAACGGCAGGCCAATTGCATTATATCAATTTGCTTGCCAAAAAGCTTGCTTTTCACATTTAACTGACATCTTTAAAATGTTAGTTAAAGTCATATTGCTCTTACAAGTGAAAACTGTTTTAGGCTCTTTCGTTTTATACATCCACTGATTATAGGTACTCTAATTTAATAAGCTGTTAGTTTTATATGTAAAAATAAGGGCCTCTCGGCCGAAAACTCGTTTCACGTTCTCGGGGCCTAATTTTCACTTCGGAAGAGATTTTACTGACAGAAGTTTTCAACGTCATTATGACGTCATCCCTATTAGAATAAAATCTCTACCGAACTGAGCATAAGGCCCCTGACCACATCCAAAAACTCACGTCCAATATGAGAGAGATCAGCATCTGTCTATATTACACAATTTAAAGCTTTCGGCTCGTCCCTAAAGGGTCAAAACAGGCGAAAATTATTCCGAAAGCCAGAATTATGGTAATCCCTATTTCCCAGGGCAACACTGATCGGAATCTGTCTATACTTTGCCATGTTTTCAGTTTTCATTAAAATTTCTCATGTTTTTGACAACAACCGTCCGCTATTTGAGCTCCGTATGTGTTTATCATTTTATCGATGGTTAAATAAACGAAAAAATTTTTTACTCATGAATAGTTCAGCGAACAATGAACATGAGGTGAAATTGCGTATAAAAAAATTAGCTAAATCTCTTTGAGTATAGAGCGGGATATTGGCAATCTTATAATGTACCCCTCCGTAGTAGACACCATTCTTCATCTTCTTTTATATATGACCTCTGTCCGTCATTTTGACAAACAATAATTTGATAAAATAAAATGAAGACTTGTGCAAAGAAGATCCCTGAAACTAAAAGACGTAGAAAAAACCAGAATGAAATAAAATTACGGCACATTATGTCATTGCGAAGAGTAAAAAATGGTAAGGCTTATTGCTGATGTTAAGTGACGATGTGGTCGATGATGTAGCACATTACCTACACCTAAAACTCGGGATACCGATAGAATGTTTCTATCGGTATCCCGAGTTTTAGGAATACCTTTGCCCAGCTAAAAAGTAAATACCGAATTTTAACAGTGAGTTTTACTTTCACCGTCAAATTGCTGACGTTATATGACGTCCTCGGGCTTTCAGAAACTAAGGATAAGGTTGGCAGCTGAAACTTGTTTGTTGAATTTCGATTTTGTAAAGGATTTCGCGTCAAACGACGGAGACTTGATTGGAAAGAGGAAATATGGCCAAGTTTGTCAAGATTGCTAGCGATGTCAAAAAATAATAATAATAATAAAATATTCATGGACTTTACACACAACGCCCTCTAGTCCCAAACTAAGCAAAGCTTGTGATATGGGAACTAGATGGCTGATAGAATACTTAAATACTTTTTTTTTGTAAATACATACTTATAATTAAATAGTAACACCCAGACATAGAACAAACATCTATGTTTTCCACGCACAAATGTTTGTTCTTGGTGGGGATCGAACCCACGACCCACAGCACGGAAGACAGAGCTATTACCGACTGAGCTGTGACGCCTGTCACAAAAAATTACAATTTAACGTTCGAGTTCGTCAAATCTGATGAGTAATTTGCCAAGTATTATCACAGTGTCAACGCAATACGTAAATTCATTCATATATTACGTTACGGTACGTTATCTCGTATGTATTATTCGAAACATAATAACATTTGTGTGAGTCTAAACTCAACCTAAAAGATAAATGAAGGTTCCTAGTGATATTTAGAGATACATTACGCGGTTACGTCGTAATATTATGCTCTGCAATCATCATCATCATAAGCTTGTAGAAGTCGAATGCTGAACTTAAGTGTTTCCAGTCAAGTGTTTCTATATAAAAATAATTCATTCAGGCTTGGAGAAAGAAATAATTGAATGTAATTTAGCCCTGTCTCCAGTTCCTTATTGTTTTATTTTATTAAAATACTACTGTACAAATACTGCTCTAAATTAATCTACCGTAAAGCGAATGTGGTTTTTTATTTAAATTAAAAAAAAAAGTTAATTTGCATGTCCAACCGGTCTCGTCTTAAGAGTCGTTGCCACGCATTCCACGCAATGTAACTAGAAGTTCAAATCGAATCGTTTTCATAGTAGGCCCCTTGTGTAGGTATAATTCCGGTTGGTGATATGTCAGGGGTTGGATTAGGTTAGCGTGACACTCGGTGCCCGTCACCATAATGTGATATACTCGTACTCAGTACGCCGAAGCATAACGAGCTACGACCAAATTAAGGTTGTATTTTTTATGTTTTTGGTAGTTATTTCTGAATAAATGTATTGATAGTGTTTTTATTTTATTTCATTTTATTTGGGAAACAAACAGTACTATAAACTTATAAATAATAACTTAAAAAAACACATAAACCAGCAAATTTTTCCACCGTTACATAATACAGAGTAGCGGTGAACAGAGTTAATAAGGAGAATATAATATGATATAAACATAAATATAACACAAGAACAGAAAAAACAAAAACTAAATTACTACTAAAAATTATTATTTAACGGCAATGCTTAACATAACTTCTCGGCGGTATTTTGGCAATGATAGGTGAAAAATATCAATATCTGGCAAAATATCATTGTAAACCTCGCAAACTCTATTCAAAAACATATTCTTTTTATAATTTGTACTGGAAATAGGCGTCCAAAAAGTTTGATAGAACTAGTTGATAGAACTTGTTACAAGGTTACTTCTACATATAACAATGAGCCCACCTAGGATGGGCCCTGTTAGTGCAATGGGTCCATCACTCTGATTATCATGTGCTTGTAATAGCAAACTTTACGTTAGACGCATTTCTATAGAAACGGCTATTCCGCTGTTTCTTTTACTTGTACAGTCGGCTACACATCAACCAAAACATTGTTTGAACTATTATAATTTGAATGTTGCGAATCAGGGATCGCAATAGGTGTAGGCGCGTGGCGCGCAAGCAGCGAGTCTCACATAAAAACAAACATACAAACATATCACGCATGATTCGCAACATTCAAATTATAATAGTTCAAAGTTCGAACCGTTGATAGGTTGATGTGTAGCCGACTGTACATAAACTTAAATGTTTTAAAAAATCCAAACAACAACCGTTTGATTTTAATAGCACGATTAATCGGTAAAAATTGTAAACTTTAGCAATCTGCTTCAGAGTCATGTTTTAATTTATTCACGGGGTTTAAGCCGGTTTCAGCAAAGCAGTTTCAAAAAGCTAGCAGTGGATTTCATCTGGCAAAGAAATGGTTCATAAGATTTCAAATTAACGTTTTGACAGTAAAACAACTTTGTTTCAACAATTTCCATCCTCAGAAAGCGGGCTTACATTTAAACTCAAAAGCCCCATTTGTGTGTAACTGTCGAGTCATATCATGAAGTTTCATGCGCGAAATGAAAACAAACCACGTACAAATGTAAATTAAATTAAGCTGGTAAGTTTAGGTAATGTTTTACATGCCCGAATTGCTACGCAGAGACACCGTATTATCTTTAAGTACCTTGACGGAGTCGGGTTGTACAATGTAGGTACACCCTTTTGATAATGCACCGAACTTTTCCGTGTGTAACAGAAAAAATATTCTTACCTTATACATCGTTTTCGGTGGATTTTCGGCTTATTCCTGACAGATAACCAAGACGAGATAACTGGTTATCTCAGGGATTTTTTCCTCTCAGATAACCGCGGTTATCTGTAAAGAAAAAAATTCCTCTCAGATAACTGGTTATCTCAGAGGAATTTTATTTCCTTGTAGATAACCGCGGTTATCTATTAGGAAAAAAATCCTTTGAGATAACCAGTTATCTGAGAGGAAAAAAAATCCTCTGAGATAACTAGTTATCTCGTCTTGGTAATCTGTCAGGAATAAGCCGGATTTTCATGGCCGACCTGATAGAGAGATAGATAGAGAGAGATAGAGATATATTTATTTGAAAGACAATCACAACACAACACAGGTACAGCACAGCAGAAGCAGAAAAAGGAAAACAATAATAGACAGCGGTTGTGGCGCCTGCAGTAATTTATTTTTCAATAACCCCATTTTAGACGATATCAACCGCAGCAAACGTGTATAACCTTAGGGTCATGTATTTACAAAATAAATAAAATAATAAAAAAAGTATATAAGTATTCTATCTGCAATCTAGTTCCCATATCACAAGCTTTGCTTAGTTTGGGACTAGAGGGCGTTGTGTGAAATGTCCCTGCCCCCGTATTCCAATCTTTTGCTGTCAAGTTATATTTCACTGCCCAGTGTAATTTCTTCAGGTCACGTGGTACAATTTTGTACCACGTGATCATTCTCTTTAGACACTTGACAGCAAAATATGCGCACACATCAAATGACATCATAATGTCAATATTTAGTCACAGAATAACTATAAGTTAGTATGAACTGACCATGATTTAAAATTTTGCAGTTCAACTTTGATTGGCATACCCCTGCTGGAAGGCAGAGCTATAATGATTTGAGTAGATTTGTTGACAAATCTACTCAAATGTACGTCTGAGCTCGTTACCAGAACACGATCTTATGACTTCAAAATCACTTAATCCTGCATGCCCTTGAAGGCAGACGTGTCAGTTACCGTATTAGGTATACGTACCGTACCGTAACAAATATTACGTATCAAAGTGATGGACGCAGTGCGACACCGGGGATTTCAGGAATAAGCCCTCACAGGACACGTCCTTTAATGGATGTGCTCAGTGAGGTAACGCATTGTTATATTGGCACAGTTACTCATGGAAATATACATAATAATATGTAGACAGAGATTATCACTTTAAAATCTGGAAAATATAAATAGGAAGTCCTCCAAAAAAATGGGAAAATATATTAGTCCGAGAAACTGAGGTTATCAACGTACCGTATCTCGACCGCTACAAGGCCATGCCTAGCAGTTTTCAAGCCACGATGGAGGCCTCAAGGCGACCTAAAACTCCGTCACCAGAGTTGACCACTAACTGTTACAAACGAACGAATCAATTGCACTTTGATTTTTACATGTAATATTGTGCGATATCTAACGTTGCTAATATTCGTGCCATAATGTTTGCGTATTAATTTTTATATTTTTTGTTGATATTACTATTGTCTAGTCGTAGGTACTAAAACTATGGTAGTTTAGGTAGGTATCGTTAGGCGGTAGGTATGTAGTCTGGCTACAATCCAAATATTCTAGACTAGTTTTTTCTTGCCATTTCGTTCACGTAATTGTGTAGTAAAAGGTATGGTATTTGATTTACATTGCGCAGCAAAGTGGCAACACTCCGAAGCCGAGTAGACGTTACCGTGCAGCGTAATTCAAACATTTACCTCAGTTTCTCGGAATAATATATTTTCCAATTTTTCTGGAGGACTTACTAATTATATTTTCCAGATGTTAAAGTGATAATCTCTGTCTACATATTATTATGTATATGTCCATGAGTAACTGTGCCAATATAACAATGCGTTACCTCACTGAGCACATGCATTAAAGGACGTGTCCTGTGAGGGCTTATTCCAGAAATCCCCGGTGTCGCACTGCGTCCATCACTTTGAGACGTAATATTGCCAAATCACGTACCGGCCAAGCATCACTGATGGTGACAAAATTAGGTACGGTGGTTGTAATCACAACAAGCTTTATTATTATAGCTACTTACTGAGAAAATGTAATCAAGAAACAGTCAGACACACTTTTGGATTTGTAATATTAATGCGGATTGTTCTAGAGGTGACTGATATAATAAAATAAAGTTTGTTTGTTTGTCTGAATCAATTGCTGTGTCTGGCATTGTGACTTAGGTTATAGGTATTTTTGTTTGGCTATTGCGATTACTTATATTTATTGTACTGCCTCCGTATGCCAATCTTTTGCTGTCAAGTTATATTTCACTGCCCAGTGTAATTTCTTCAGGTCAAAATACAAAATTGTACCACGTGATCATTCATCATTCTTTGTGATCATTCTTCACGTGATCATTCTTTTTAGACACTTGACAGCAAAATATGTGCGAAAACACATCAAATGACGTCATAATGTCACTATTTAGTCACAGAATAACTATGAGTTAGTATGAACTGACCATGATTTAAAACTTTGCAGTTCAACTCTGCAGTTCAACTTTGATTGGCATACCCCTGCTGAGTAGGTATAGTCACAACGGATCTTTGTCTCTCTGAAGTATCTGCGTAGAACCCATTTTTGGGTAATTTTTTCTATTTTTTTTTTGTTAATCGATCGAATTTTTCCGCACAACAGTACTAGCGCAACTGTTTGTTGCACCTAACTTCAGAGGGATAAAGGTCCGTTGTACGTACTGTAAATTATTTTGACTTCGACACATTCTATTCTTTGGAAAAAATCGGAGAGAGTTAGAGAGAGAGATAGAGCATAGGCTCTATCTCTCTCTCTAACTCTCTCCAATTTTTGTAAATAGTAATAAGTGTGTAAATAGTTACACACTTATAAGTATTGTGGTGAGTTAGAGCCACACTAGCGACTCTACCACGGGGCATTGTTGCCGCGTTATCGCACAGTGTAACTCAACCATGTGTGTGTAAATCAACTTTAAAACATAGTCACTCGTTAAATTGTACTGAGATTAACTTTTATAACTATAGCGAAACAGCTTAACTGATTTGGATCAGTTGAGCTATCTATAAATCGTTTGCAACGGTGTGTAGATAGCTCAACTGCTTCATGTGTATTTTGTACATATTATAAATATTGTAAATACTTTATTAGTCATAATTTTCTTTGTGAATAAAAATACTACTATAGCGAAATCACCTAATGTTTAAATAATATAGACGAAGGTACGTGGAGTAAAATCAATTTAAACTTTGTAGGATGCTTTTCGGAGCGTACATTGATGGATGAGGCAATCGCTAACGTTGCCCAATGGGTGTTTTAACACTACCACGACACGACACTTAGGCTACGCCTTCACTGGGTCGGAATCGGAGCGAACGAAGCGAAAGGATTTGTTTCTTTCAGAATTAGGAGATCCATGCTCAGATCAAGATCAAAAATTTAATTAATTAATCATTAAGTCAGTTATAAATATCTCCGTCTTATTTTACACTTGTCTTATCAAAAACAAAGATTATAAATGTCAAAGTTTAGATGTTTTTGATGTTTGGATGTTTGTGTTTCAATCACGCTGTAACTTCTGGTCCGATTTGAATGAAACTTGGAAAATATTATAGTTCGTAACCTGGATTAACACAGGCTATTTTTCCCGCTTTTTTTAGGTTAGTCTATTTCTTTTGGTTTTTTCATCCAAATAAAAAAAAAGTTACCATAGATGTTTTTCATAAAAAAAACCAAGTATGGAACAAACAAATCGACCACCGATTGTTTTTGTCTATAATAATACATTACCTAACAGCGCACGTCCATTGATGACGTATAGTATTCCCACTGTGGCATCGCACTGTGTTCATCATTCGGACAATAATTATTACCAACACCGAATTACACTTTTGTTATAAAAATTATGTATGAAAATGCAAACAAAATTGAGGCTATGTTACTAGTATTTTACGAAACGATAAGGTCTCGTGTCGTGTGTCAACACCTGACAATAATGAAGATTGTCATAATCCCCACCGGTGGGGACAGCTTAGTGGGGATTATGACAATAAACCATATATTCCAGGCTATAGACAGCTGGGCTGAGGACGACAATGATATATCGATTATATAATAACTACCTAGCAGCCATCGAGAAATCAATTAGTTGAAGTGCCATGATTGGTTGTGCTGAGATTTCCTCGTAATGAGGAAGATGAGTTAGGCATTTTTTCCTGTTTTTATAGCTTAAATCAAAAGTCTAGAAGATTGTAAGGACAACTGTGAAAGAATTTTGGCGATAGCTCAAAAACTGAATTTTCTACGATTTTTTAAAGTTTGGATTTTCAAAATCTGTTTTTAGCCCGGCGATTTCGCGTGTGACGTCAGCCAGGTCCGATCGCTCACCCGCGGGTTTTAAGCGTTTTCTGCCTTTACGTTTCTATTTATATTTCTGATAAATAGGGAGAAAAGTACCAATATTTTTATGTAATATTGTGCCTCTAAGTCCTAAGGACACGTTTAACGCTTCAGATAAACTTTTTAACCACCGACTGAAGAAGAAAGGTGTTCTAAGTTTGAGGCTTTTTTGTGTCTATGTGTCTGTACCTTTCAAGGCTCGTAGCTCCAAAAAATCACTCGTAATTTTTATATAACTATTCTTGAAATGGAAAGCAGATAAATCTGGCATAGTTCTAAGCCAAGTTTGGTAGAAATCGGTGCAGCGGTTTCCAAGTTATGAGGATGTTTATCAGCCCTCGACACGCATTTTGAAGGGTTCTCAGGCATATATTGATTGTAGTTTGAAACATTTGGTTCTTATACCAGTATAACGTGAGCTACTATTTCTTAGTGTTTCATTGATTTTGTATATCAGGTAAGACTGGTAATGAGCAAGATTGTGTTATCGACGTGATTAGCAATGTTTTAACCCCCGACGCAAAAACGATGGGGTGGTAAAGTTTGACGTGTGTGTGTGTCAGTGCGTGTGCGTGTGTCTGTGCGTGTATGTGTGTCTGTCGAATGCGCGCGTTGGTACGCGTGCGGATGCGGATGGTAGTAGTCTAAGTCACATTGTCTACTAAGGACGTGCCTAGTGAGACATTGTACTGTCAAGTACAATGCCTCACTAGGCACGTCCTTAGTAGACAATGTGACTCGCTAAGAAGAAGAAGAAGAATGTGACTTACACTAGGACGTGCCTAGTGAAGCATTGTCTGCTGAGGACGTGCCTAGTGAGGCATTGTCTACTAAGGACGTGCCTAGTGAGGCATTGTCTACTAAGGACGTGCACGTGCGGATGCGGATGGTAGTAGTCTAAGTCACAGGACAATGACAATGTGACTCGCTAAGAAGAAGAAGAATGTGACTTACACTAGGACGTGCCTAGTGAGACATTGTACTGTACAAGTACAATGCCTCACTAGGCACGTCCTTAGTAGACAATGCTTACACATACATATAGTGCAATGCCTCACTAGGCACATCCTTAGTTACGAAGGACGTGCTTAGTGAGGCATTAGCAATGCATTGCTTAAGGACGTGCCTAGTGAGGCATTGTACCTACTGTACAATGTCCTTCGTAACTAAGGACGTGCCTAGTGAGGCATTGCACTATATGTATGTGTAGGCATTGTCTACTAAGGACGTGCCTAGTGAGACATTGTACTTGACAGTACAATGTCTCACTAGGCACATCCTAGTGTAAGTCACATTCTTCTTCTTCTTAGCGAGTCACATTGTCTACTAAGGACGTGCCTAGTGAGGCATTGTACTTGACAGTACAATGTCTCACTAGGCACGTCCTCAGAAACTAAGGACGTGCCTAGTGAAGCATTGTCTACTGAGGACGTGCCTTGTGAGGCATTGTCTACTAAGGACGTGCCTAGTGAGGCATTGTCTACTAAGGACGTGCACGTGCGGATGCGGATGGTAGTAGTCTAAGTCACATGACAATGACAATGTTACTCGCTAAGAAGAAGAAGAATGTGACTTACTGTGCCTAGTGAGACATTGTACTGTCAAGTACAATGTCTCACTAGGCACGTCCTCAGAAACTAAGGACGTGCCTAGTGAAGCATTGTCTACTGAGGACGTGCCTAGTGAGGCATTGTCTACTAAGGACGTGCACGTGCGGATGCGGATGGTAGTAGTCTAAGTCACAGGACAATGACAATGTGACTCGCTAAGAAGAAGAAGAATGTGACTTACACTAGGACGTGCCTAGTGAGACATTGTACTGTACAAGTACAACGCCTCACCAGGCACGTCCTTAGTAGACAATGCTTACACATACATATAGTGCAATGCCTCACTAGGCACGTCCTTAGTAGACAATGCTTACACATACATATAGTGCAATGCCTCACTAGGCACGTCCTTAGTTACGAAGGACGTGCTTAGTGAGGCATTAGCAATGCATTGCTTAAGGACGTGCCTAGTGAGGCATTGTACCTACTGTACAATGTCCTTCGTAACTAAGGACGTGCCTAGTGAGGCATTGCACTATATGTATGTGTAGGCATTGTCTACTAAGGACGTGCCTAGTGAGACATTGTACTTGACAGTACAATGTCTCACTAGGCACGTCCTAGTGTAAGTCACATTCTTCTTCTTCTTAGCGAGTCACATTGTCTACTAAGGACGTGCCTAGTGAGGCATTGTACTTGACAGTACAATGTCTCACTAGGCACGTCCTTAGTAGACAATGTGATTTAGACTACTACCATCCGCATCCGCACGCGCACCAACGCGCGCATTCGACAGACACACACACACGCACAGACACACGCACACGCACTGACACACACACACGTCAAACTTTACCACCCCATCGTTTTTGCGTCGGGGGTTAAAACATTGCTAATCACGTCGATAACACAATCTTGCTCATTACCAGTCTTACCTGATATACAAAATCAATGAAACACTAAGAAATAGTAGCTCACGTTATACTGGTATAAGAACCAAATGTTTCAAACTACAATCAATATATGCCTGACAACCCTTCAAAATGCGTGTCGAGGGCTGATAAACATCCTCATAACTTGAAAACCGCTGCACCGATTTCTACCAAACTTGGCTTAGAACTATGCCAGATTTATCTGCTTTCCATTTCAAGAATAGTTATAAAAAAATTACGAGTGATTTTTTGGAGCTACGAGCCTTGAAAGGTACAGACACATAGACACAAAAAAGCCTCAAACTTAGAACACCTTTCTTCTTCAGTCGGTGGTTAAAAAGTTTATCTGAAGCATTAAACGTGTCCTTAGGACTTAGAGGCACAATATTACATAAAAATATTGGTACTTTTCTCCCTATTTATCAGAAATATAAATAGAAACGTAAAGGCAGAAAACGCTTAAAACCCGCGGGTGAGCGATCGGACCTGGCTGACGTCACACGCGAAATCGCCGGGCTAAAAACAGATTTTGAAAATCCAAACTTTAAAAAATCGTAGAAAATTCAGTTTTTGAGCTATCGCCAAAATTCTTTCACTGTTGTGTTTTGGAGGTAAAAATCTATCGATCTACATTAAAAAAAAAATACGCTCATCTTCCTCATTGACGACATGTTGAAACACAATTCTGTAAGATTATTATTAAAAGTCTGAAAAGAGAATTTGTTTATAAGTATAGTTTATTAGGTACTTAACAACTAGTGGAATTTCGCGCGCCTTCCTTTGCTCTTTTCATACAAACTTCAACCCCCACTGCACCCCTTTAGGGTTTGGGTTTCCGGAATCCCTTTGTTAGTGCATCTTTACACCATACCAGCAATCTACTCTCCAAATTTCATACTCCTGGGACTATTGGTTTAGGCTGTGCGTTGATTGTCAGTCAGTCAGTTAGTAACTTAAGAGTTTTAGATACTAGCTCACTTAGGTGATGTAGGTACCTTTTACGTTTTGTTTAGAAATGCCTTTGACTACCCTCTTTTCAAGAATCGTATAAAAAAAAGAGATTTTAAAAACTACGGAATTACGAGGGCATATAAACACAAACAGAGAAACAGACACAATACCGTCAAACTTATAACACCCCTTCCGTTTTTCAGTCGAGGCACTGTCCTACACTTCATGTTCAGTCATGTTCCACGATTGTAGCAGACATTATAATCAAAGATCTAGTCATAGTCATAATTTTTTTATTCAATAAAATCACATGGATCATTTAGAATCGTTGTACATAACTAGGTGATTCTAGGTGCCAGTTCTATGCGACAGAGCCACGAACGGGCAAGAAACTAGGGCCAGCCCCCGTATGCCAATCTTTTGCCGTCAAGTTATATTTCACTGCCCAGTGTAATTTCTTCAAAAAGAATGATCACGTGGTACAAAATTGTACCACGTGATCATTCTTTTTAGACACTTGACAGCAAAATATGCGCGAAAACAAATTAAATGACGTCATAATGTCACTATTTAGTCACAGAATAACTATGAGTTAGTATGAACTGACCATGATTTAAAACTTTGCAGTTCAACTTTGCAGTTCAACTTTGATTGGCATACCCCTGGCTGGTTCCTAGCATTAAATAAATAAATAAATAAATATTCATGGAGACTTTACATACAACGCCCTCTAGTCCCAAACTAAGCAAAGCTTGTGATATCATTATTTTGTATGATCTAGAATCTAGATCGAATAACCTGTCTAGAACACAGACGTGTAAAGGATTGTCCGTGTCAGAGATCGGCTTCCATTTACATGATTGGATCGGGGTCAGTAGGTGGACGACCAACTGGTTCAGCTGTCTGTTCATGCGGACAACGAGGATAGTAAGAATATTGTTTTAGAAAATAGCTAGGTACTTATTCAAGTGAAATAATAACTTAGCTTATCGCAGTCTTTGATCAATCGTCGTAAAACTCATAGGCTTGTATTTTGATAAAGAGCACCTAGTATTTTGAACCTAAATAAAAAACATAGCTAAGAACACTCCCGACTAATTCACCTTTCATACGAAAAAAAAAACAAAATCTAAATTGGTTCATCCATTCAGGAGCTACGTTGCCTCAAAGAGACACACGCACACACACACACACACACACACACACACACACAAACACAGACACGTGAAAATTATAACACCCTGTTGTTTTTGCGTCGGGAGGCTAAAAACAAAACAAAACTACCTATGTTTGAGTCCGGATTAGTGCTTGTGCACGAATATGGATCATAGCCATAATCTAAAAATTCAAGTGCTATAAAACTTTGAGCTTTTAATGATCTAACAATTACTTACATAAATATCATCTCTACTTTAGATCGACTCTGCGTTATGAACCAACAACACCAGAAAATTAAAAAGAATAGTAAGCTCAGTTGCTTTTAAAATAATACCTATTATATTCTCAAACAAACTTACATTTGTACACAAAACAAAACTATACTATTTTAGACCTTTATACTTAGTTTTATGAAAGCGCCATCTAGCGACACGATAGGGATACATTTTACTGACTTAGTCAGCCCACCGCGTTTGCTTGAAACGTTTTCAGTCTTCAAACTTTCAGACAGCTAAGTTCCACTATCCTCCTAGAGATGGCGTTTTAACCATAAGTCGACTATTTTTAAGGGGTTCACAAAAGTTAATGAAAATCATAACTTATTTCTATTTTCAGGTAAGCATCAATAGAAGAGTCTGCTGCGATACATAACTTAGGTATGCTAAAATAAAATAAGATAAGATAAGTATGTTGTTAAATAAAATTACTTTGATGTTTAAAGAACGAGTAAATATCTCAAAGTTCTTTACACAATATTTCGAAAAAAAAAAAGATACGATAAGTACATATAAGTAATGCGTTATATTGTAACCAACCCTTTGTACAGTCAGCAACAAAAGTAACTGACGATTAGATAATGCTTCTAAAAAGTTATATAACTGAAAATTAGCAACTTTTTATTTTTTTATATCATAAGTAAAATGTAAGTATTATCTATATTGGACAGATATAACAATAGTACAGTAATATACAACTCAACGGTTCCAACTTTAGTTACGCGTCCGTTGGATCGGAATCGGACTGGACGCGGCCCTTGGTATTTTTTTTTTTAATTTTTGGAAAACTTACAGCTAGACGAAGTATAGGCAGATACAATGGTTACTTAAAAGCTAATTACAAGTTTCCACGTATAGTTATTATAATTTTAGTTAAAAACAAAACAGTACCTAATTTGGGATAGACGGAAAAGAGGAAAACATACGAGTATAAGTGAGAGAAAGAAACAATAAAGTGAAATTATCCTACATAAGTACTAACTCACACACCAAGCGCTTTAAACGCTTGGTTTAAAAAATTTACAATATAAGTGCAGATAATAAGCCAATCCAATGCACGCTGTATCATCAATACAAAGCAAAAAATCTTTACGCTCCGTACGCTCCGATTCTGACGCAGTGGACTTGTAACACAAAACTAAGGTAGAATAAAGTGTGTAACACAAAAATATTTAACCGGTCTATAAGGAAATGGCGGCTAGTTTTCCTTATTGCTTTTTCAGTGCTTTTCTCGAATAGGTCTAAAGGGACAATAGAATTTCTTTTTACTATTACTAAACAATAAAGCAATGAGATAAAATGTAGTCATTGCTGTCGATTCTGTAGTTGCATTATTCTAAACTAACCTAATTTGATAGCACTAAAAATTTTGCCGTCCCTTTCTCATAAACTGAAACGACAAAAACAGCTATAATTTTAGCGCTGTTAAATTAGGTTAGTTTAGAAAAATGTAGCAACAGAATCGATTCCATTGTTTCACAAAGTTTTTAAAATAATTCAAAATGGTTAGGTGTTTTTATAAAAAAAACATTGGCTGTCGCTGTATTACACACAAGTCACATCGCATTTTAAATCTCCTACCTACTAATATTTACAAAAAAAATTTAACACATAATCTCAAATTAATTTTTAATTTTTCAAAGAAAAACACATTTTGTAAATGAAGCTTGAAAATTGGATCGATATATAATAATTAAAGTATAATTAGCCATTTTACTCAAAATCGCTTGATATATTTATATTGGACAGGCGTCACAGCTCAGTTGATAATGGCTCTGCCTTCCGTGCTGTGGGTCGTGGGTTCGATCCCCACCGAGAACAAACATTTGTGCGTGGAAAACATAGATGTTTGTTCTATGTCTGGGTGTTACTATGCATAATAAGTATGTTTTTACAAAAAAAAAGTATATAAGTATTCTATCAGCCATCTAGTTCCCATATCACAAGCTTTGCTTAGTTTGGGACTAGAGGGCGTTGTGTGTAAAGTCCATGAATATTTATTATTATTATATTATAACAAGTTAGACATTAAATTAAAACAAAACCGAATATACAGGGTGGGGAAGTCCCCACTCCATTTAAAATCTTTATTCAAATCGCTCTTCGATTTAAAATATTTAAAATATCGGTATATTCCAGAAATCCCCACTCGCTACGTCGTAGCATGTTACGATATAGCAGTTCTTTACTGTTACACCGTAGCATGCTACGACGTAGCTATCGTCTATTTTTTTAATAGTCAAGGAAGGCTTTCATCCAAGCGATTATATGACCTAATAAACCTCAAAACTTACCTTCTGTTGAAGTGAAAGACCGCATCTAATATTTTACAGCGCCATCAAACTGCCACCTGGTATTAAGTACGACCAGCTTTATTGCAAAACAACACGTTGGCTAAACTTAGAGTTCATTATGTTGTTACATATTTTGAGACTACTATGGTTATGAACATAAAATAGTTTTTTTATTGGGTGAGATTATTTTTCGGTATTTGAGAAAAGTTGCAATCTCCATCAGAATGAGGGACCCATGATTATTAAAAAAAAAACGTATATGTATCTATCAGCAATCTTGCTTCTATAGACAAGAATCACTCGCCTCATCGGGGCCCATCTTGGACGAATAAGCACACGGGACACGTCATGCTCGAAAAAAGTATGAAATCACGGTCGACCAATTTTTGCGGGGCACGGGGCAGTGATCTATTGCTGCATTAGTTCTGCATATAGCGTTGTCACTGTCTAAAATTGTTGTAAATTGACACTAGTGATAGACGCATTCGATGAAATAGTATCAATAAAAATGAATGAATTTCGGAAAACGAACTTTTTGTGGTCTTATCTTATCATCTTTCATTTACATCGATATTTTACATCGATATTATTCATCGATAGTGTCAAGCCCTAAGGCAAAATGGCTGAATTCGTGGTGAGTGGGGGTAAAGTCGAGATCGGCCGAGCTACGTGTCCCGTGTGCTTATTCGTCGAAGATCGGGGCCCATGCTCGAACTATGCTAACCGATTAATTAAAGTCAATGCACCTAGCTGATCCTACCGCCAACCTTACACCTACGTAATAAAATCGACGCAGGTTCGGCTTCGCAGTTTTAAGAAGTTGCGCGCGCATTTCCAAGCGTGGAGGCTTACTTCGCCGGCAGTCCTCAGCCGGGCCGCGCGCTTCTTCTTCCCACGTAAACATTGCACACCCGAACAAAACACGACCGCCCTGGCTGATGCTCTAACCTCTCGCTGTTTTCAAAAAAAGAACTGTCATTTTTTTCCCGCTTTCGCGCCTTGTCCGTCAACGTCAACTGTCAAAGTGATCATTCAAAGCAATAGTTCGTGTTTTTAGACTGTAGATTAGTGTTTTAGGTGGTTCCTTGTTGGTTTAGCGGGATTCGTGAGTATGTAGATAAAGCGGTAGATAAGAAGCTTACGTAAGATTCGCGGGTTAGCCAACTGTTTAAGCTCCCGAGGGAGGTTGCATCGGGATTGTTTTATTTGAGTAGACACTTTTATAAGCCACGAAATCCTATTACTAAGTATGTATTTGTAGATAATCTTCAGCTGCGGTATTTATTTATAAACGTGGTCTAGTATTGTTTTCAGGATCACATTTTTATTTACAAAAATCTAAAATAGGTTAAGCATTACCTGCAATTACGTTAATGCATATTAAAAAAACATGACTATTTTATGTAAATTAAAGATCGCCATTTTAAATGTTATTTGTTTTTTTTTAGTTATTATAGATTTTGATAACATAGACATACAATTTGCAGGTTTTATTTTGAAATCAAATATCTAATCATAAGGTAATCTAAATGCTGTTAACCAGTGAAAAATCTATTCGATTCAGCCCATTATTTTTGAAGTGAATGCAAAAAAGGCAGTATAGTAACTATAGGTACCTATACGGGGTGTACCGAAAACTACGTACTCTGACTTCTTTCAACCTCCAAAAAACAAAAATACAATGCAAAAACAGGCTAAATTTTGGAACCAATGAACGAATGAATGAATGGATTACTCAGGGCGGCTTGCACCAGAATCGTTAAACGCGTTTAACTATTAAATAGTATTTAGCGAGTTGTCAAGTCATATAAATACGTCAGATTTAAATCTATTTAGCTGTTAAACACGTTTAGTGATTCTGGTGCAAGCCGCCCTCAGGGTTGCATGCAGTTTACAGATAAATATTTTTTATACCCTAACCTAAGTTGCAAGTGTTGCATCCCTAAAAATCATAAATAATTGCATTTAATAGTGCCTTCGGGGCATTGTCCCGAGGGAGCCATGCCTCGTAATTACCAACCGCGTGATTAAACCATTACACACAATGCTGAACATTATTTACTATGTAGCTTATTGACATTTGGGGCGTAATTTATGATGCCCTAGAGGAGTATGTCACTAAGGCAAGTGGAAGTCTTTGTCTTTGGGAAACAAGCGTGATTTTATGAATAAACGTGTGTCTTAAATTACTATTATTTTCACAATCTTATGTAGTTGCTTAGAACAATTGCATATGAGTTACCTCATACCCACTGAAAACGTGCCCTATGTGCAATCTAAAATGCCAATAAAATGTAATCTAATTATGTATTTTCCAATTATATTTATTATATTAATAACTATTATCTCATTCGCTTTCAAAAATGAAGAAAAAGGTAAAAAGCACCTTGTATACCATAAACGGTTGGTAATAACTAAAATACCACAAATCAATTTTTTATTTATTTTTCTGTGTAAAATACATATCAAGTGATCATTTATCTATAGTTATTTATTTTCCAAATATTATATCGATCAAATTATAATAAGCACTCAAAGCAATCAAATTACGTTGGACCAAGCCCGGATGAAGTCTTATAAAACATCCGAAATGGAAACCGAAAATTTAAGTAATTGGATGTGAAATATGAAAACTTTAACATGCTGAAAGATCCCAAAGGAAGAAATTAAAATCCACCTCGAAAATAAAAAAAATACAAATTCAGAGCCTTTAAGAAACTACGTGTTATTGCGAATTGCGTACGATACGAGGCCGTCAGGTTTTGGTTTTGGGTAATACGTAAACACAAGTAAAATTACTTCACAAATTGTATTTGCCTTTTTTAAGATATTAGGGAAACTTTTAGAACAATGGGAAGACTGTAATTGTAATAGAATGATTAACAGAATTTTTTCTAGTTAAAAACGCGGTTTTGCGTTTTTTGACGACTTTTTTATAAGTATTTCTTACTTTTTCCTAGTAGAACTGGTGAAAGTTTTCTGTATAAGTAGTGTTTTATTATTATTATTATTTTATTACATATTTTTACTAAACTAAAATATTTTTAAACTGAATACTGTTTTGCAGTGAATGTTAAAGTTTGTATTTTTACTAGAAAATAACATCTCGCATACTAAAAGCTAGTTAGGTGTCTGTGGTTGCAATAGTCGTTTATCTCACCCAGACGAGACGTGTAGAGTGATAACATCATACCACCCAGACTACTTGCTTGGTAGGGCACAGTCTACCTAAATAATAGTTAACTACTCTTACGAGACATATGAGACTATTATCATATTACTAGTAGTTACCCGCGACTTCGTCCACGAAAAAAACCCAAAAAAAAAACATAAAAATAGCGGGAAAAGTAGCCTATGTGTTAATCCAGGTTACGAACTATAATATATTCCAAGTTTTATCCAAATCGCACCAGTTACAGCGTGATTGAAACACAAACATCCAAACGTCTAAACTTTGACGTATAGAATGATTGTAAGAATTTTGTAATATTTTACAAGACATCGATTTCAAATGTCGTCACACGAAGAACAAGACGGCGTGCATTTAAAAAAGAAAGTATAACCAGTGAGACAGAGTTCTTATAGAATTATTTAGTCTATAATATGGTATTTCTTAGTTATATTTATAGTTTCTAATTTTAGTTATTTGTACTCCTTAGTTTTAGTTCATACTTTTCATTCACTGTGGTGGCTGAATAAAAACATTATCTATATTTTTATCTTATCTTAGTTTATCTTACTTACTAACGCGCAATCGTTGCCATTTCATTCGCGTCGGTTTGAACGTTGCTTAATTTTAGCTGAAATCACTTTCCCTACCCACTGACCCCACTCTCAATTTCAAGATACCTATTAATATACAGGAGAATGAATGGACCGCCACAATTTAGGGTCAACGGTATTAAATATCGTATAAAATACCTAGTTTTATTTCAATGTTGCGTGATTAGGTGGCCATTTAATTTTTATCTAAGTAATTAATCATTGCTTTTCATGAGCTGTTTCAAAATTAATTAAAAAAACGCCATATTTTATTTGAAATCACTGCTGTGTTTATTATATGTGGTTTTACTCAAAATGTAGTGCAAAATAAATGAACTTAATTTTAAATTAAAATAATAATAATAACTAATTTATAGATCAACTCATTTTTAATTAATATTTGCACAATAAAAAAAATGCTGAGAAAAGTTGTAGATATTTACGAATGCCGCAAACTATAGAAATGCAGTTATTTTTGTTTCGCTCCAAAACCTTTAACGCGTTCCACCTTTAACAAATGCAATCGAAGTTTAATAGTTATGTAGTAACATCAATTTTAATGTCAACTACCCTCAACTTTTTGCATAACTGATAACTGCACACGTTTTATCCATGTATTTCATAAACAAAATTACACTAACGTATCGACAAATAAAAAAAACATACTATGATAAGAAAACAAGATCTGTTCAGGTGGTGTACGAATTCAAATTCCAAAGTTTTACGCTATCGAAGCATTCAACCACCGAGTTGGCAACATTCGTAAATAATTCATTGTCCGACCGTACCCAATGCTTCTAGTCGATTCCGTACTTTGAAAGCTTTCGATTTGGAATACACGTAAGTACAATGTACCATGTAAATGTGGTACATATCGAATGGGTCCTACTATGTTGCAGTTTGAAATAGGTAGAACTACCATTGTTATAACTACCACACTTTATCATTTTGTGATAAGTATCTAGTAAACATAGAACTTTTGTTCGTATTTTTAACGAATGGTAAAATATTTTTTAACAAAATTCCAAGTTAAATAAACGTGAAATTTTGCGTGATATATTTTCTACTCGAGCGTAAAAACGATTTATAAGAGAAAGATAATGTTAGTTACCTACCCGAAACTTTCTAGAACATTATTTTTCATACGGGTATCAATATGCATTTTAAAATATTACTTTATCTTGCCCAAAATAAAAGATGTTTTTTTATGTAATGCGGTAAAAAACAAAATGGTGTTTACCCAAAATGCTTATAACTATGACTAAACTTGAAAGAAAGTTATATGTACCAAATCTAGCCGAAACTTGGAAGGGTATTTCTCTGATTTCTAAAACTGTTAGAAACTTCCCATTTTCATTCTACAAACTAACTTTCCGCGCCTAATTATATTCGTAGTGCGCTAAAGCCCTCCCGAGAGTTGGCGCCGCGCCAAATAACATTATTAAGCTTTGTGTTCTAAAGAATTAATTCCAAATATAACTGGAGTAATAAGCGGCCTTAAGAGGAAAAATAAGCTGTTGATGAGGTCTTAACGATTAGTTTGGACGTGCTATATCCTAAACCAACTATATTTGACAGCGATAGAGTTATATCCGTCCTTGTTCTTTTAGTTTATAAGAAAGAGACGTCAATATTAGGTAATTCCCAGTTTTCACAACTGGATTTTTTTAGAATGCATCGTATTTGTTACTACTGTGTGACGAATAGGAATGGTCTGTTCCCACTAGTTATATTGCTAGTTCTTTTGATGGAACTATTGGGAGTTTTTTGTCCCAGTAGTTAGGTACATTGATTTGAGATTTTCATAAAATTTACCGTTACCAGTCTTTAGTGGCAGGAATACTGAAAATGTGCGTCTCATAATTAGGTTATGCTAAAATGATGCTATGAATGATTCACACCATTATTCATAAAACGTAAGCAACTCTTAGAAAAAAACGCATCGCTTTATTTTTAACCCCCGACCCAAAAACAACGAGGTGTTATAAGCTTGACGTGTATGTGTGTGTGTGTTTGTGTGTGTGTGTGTGTGTATGTCTGTCTGTCTATCTGAGGCAACGCAGCTCCCGAACGGATGAACCGATTTTGATTTTGTTTTTTCGTTTTGTTTGAAAGGTGAATTAGTCGCGAGTGTTCTTAGCTATGTTTTATGAAAATCGGTCCAAGATTCGGAGGTTTTTATTTAATTACCTGTAATGTTACAAATTATGTCTATTATTTAGAATAATTTCAATAAAATTGCGACTCGTTTCAGCTAGCCTTCGTTTTATTGCTGAGAATAAATCTGAATATTTTATACACGATCGTTGAATGTCGATGAGAAGCCAAGGGATACACAATACCATGAATTTTAATGAGGTTGTAGAATGAGAATGTTGTATCGGAATACATTTAAAAAGAAATCACATTTTTAAATATATTTCAACCACCTTTGAATCAAAAAACTATTTCCATTAATTCAAAGCGAAGTAGTTTTAAAGTAAGTTTTCTACTTGTTTCTGCTGGAAGGTCACTCTTTGAGTTTGTCAATGTGACCTAGTTAGAAGTTTTGTAGAAATGACTTTACATTCCATAGAACAAATACTTAGGGCGGCTTGCACCAGAATCGCTAAACGCGTTTAATTCTTAAATAGTATTTAACGAGTTGTCAAGTCATATAAATACGTCAGATTTAAATCAATTTAGCTGTCAAACATGTTTAGTGATTCTGGTGCAAGCCGCCCTTAGTATTTACCTTTAAAACATATTACGTACAAATAGTCACAATCCATCCTTGTCTCCCGGAACATAGCTGCAGGTAGCTCCATAGCTATTATTATCTCCATTTTCTACATCACAAAATTTTTAACGCCCAACGCAAAAACGACGGTGTGTTATAAGTTTGACGTGTGTGTCTGTGGCATCGTAGCTCCCGAACGGATGAACCGATTTCGTTTTTTTTTGTTTGAAAGGTGAATTAATTCTATATCTTTTTTAGCTACCTACTTGATAAAGTATAGGATATTCTATTTTAAAAAGTAAACACTTTATGCTCTTACTTATAAACGCCTCTCAATTTGATTACAGTTTAAGCCTCCCAGTCAATATCTGTCACTAAGCAAAACGAGATAGCAATGCAACGGCTGTTATTTTTTTACAGAAGTTGAGAAGCGATTATAAGTAAGCCCATAAATATCCTATGCTTAGTTTAGAAAACAATCAATACAGAAACAATCCCTCGAAATCAGAATACTTACTGGGACTTTATAAAAAAGTTATGGAATCAGGTGGGCCATCAGGACCCTCAAGAGTTATTTTTATTAATAAACTGCTTCTTATTCTAGTCATTTCGTAATCACATTAAAATATTAAGGAAACAGAAGCTTATTAAATTAAATACTTTACTTTTAAGATGCTTCTGAGAACTTTACCTTGATTATTATAATTAGTTAATTGGCATTTTGATAATTTCAAATAGATTAAAACTTGAAATAATCATAGGTTTTTAAAATGATAAAAAAGAATTTGCTATCTAATTAGCTGTGAGTTAAAAATAACTGTGCTACGAGAATTTCGTAGAGCAGCTACGGCGTAGCAAGTATTCTGCGTAGCAAGACAAGTGTTCGGAGTTCTTTTCGAAGTTTTCTACCAACGCGTAAGTTACCAACTTACGCGTTGGTAGTAAATCCGATTCCGCACTAAGATATTCCACCTAAAGATAATATAAGATAATGTAATATTTTTACGAAAGTTCATATATCTTAGCATCGTAGCTGTAGGCTACTTTTTATCCCAAAAAATTAACGTGACGAATGGATCGCTGGTGGAAGCTAGTCAGTTATAAATCAAAATACATACTCCAATAAAACTATTGAATATTTCAAACGGATAAAATGTAAACCTCATAAACGACATCAAGTCAGCCCCCGTATGCCAATCTTTTGCTGTCAAGTTATATTTCACTGTCCAGTGTAATTTTTTCAGGTCACGTGGTACAATTTTGTACCACGTGATCATTCTTTTTAGACAGTTGACAGCAAAATATGCGTGAAAACACATCAAATGACGTCATAATGTCACTATTTAGTCACAGAATAACTATGAGTTAGTATGAACTGACCATGATTTAAAACTTTGCAGTTCAACTTTGCAGTTCAACTTTGATTGGCATACCCCTGCAGGTCACTTGTTTGACCGCCAAGTGCGCATGCAGCTTAATACCTAAACATTGTTGTTTCAGCGTTTTTCATTAAAAAGTTACGAAGTTATTCGTTCACGTTACGTCTACTTTTATTTCTTTTTAGATAAAGCAACCCAATTTCTCTATCGTGACGTGCCATTACGTGCCTCGAATTAGTTCTAGAGGTCAGCACTGGTTTGTCACGCTATCGAGTGATTGGCGAGTCGTAGCATATAGTAATAGGCTTGTTTATAAACGAGCTCGTCCGGGAAAGTACACCGTACCTATTTCTGCCGCCAAACAGTGATGCTCGCATTGCTGTGTTTCTGTTTGAAGGGTATGGGTGCCGGTGCAATTATAGGCACATAGTGATGGGCGCAGTACAATGCAGCATAAGACACGTTCTCAGTGGACATGCTCAGTGAGGCACATTGTTATAGACAGAGATAATGGCTTAACATCAGGTGGGCCATCGGCTTGCTTATCCCATTATTAAGGGCGGCTTGCACCAGAATCGCTAAACGCGTTAAACTCTTAAATAGTATTTAGCGAGTTGTCAAGTCATATAAATACGTCAGATTTAAATCTATTTAGCTGTTAAATACGTTTAGTGATTCTGGTGCAAGCCGCCCTAAATTGTATAAAAAAAAAGTCAATATTTACCCATCAATCGAATTCTATAAAATCGCAAACAAAGAGGTTACTTGTAATTAGAACTATGTGTAGGTACATATAACCTTTTTAAATAAATATTTCCAAGGGATGCCAAAACAATTCTTTACCGACATTCCCGTTTAAAAAGCATTCAACTAATCGCCTCCACATAAATTTGCTTCCGCCCTGAGTGTTATAAATGGGCCCTGTTCGGCGTGTGGAAAACAAAGATTTTTCCGATAAAATGTAGGTTAAGGATATTTTTTTGGGTAACGCGGAAAATATTTTTAGTACATATAGAAAATTATATAAAAAAAGATGCAAGATTTGTGTAACCTATCTCCACGTTTTTTGTGTAGAATAAAGTATGAGCTATTGGAACAAATGTGTATTACGTGATTTTCTTATCTGTTGGCATTCGTTTTCAAATTTCGAAGAAAAAGTCAACCATTTCGCCTTCAAAACAAATGACAGCCGACTTGACGAGTGATAAGAGTTAACTTGGCTAGATTTTATTTTATAATAAAAACGCTGTAGGTAGGTACTAATTTTAAATATGAAACTTATAAAAATTGTACATGGCCAACGGCGATATGACCTATCATTGACCTAAAACAATAGAACAAGTAAAATTGAAATTGAAAACTTTGATAGCGTGTTTCATGTAACACGCTGCAGTAATGTTAATAAATTAGGTAAGAAATGTTAGAATTAGGGCTTTATTTCAAGATATAGTAAATGAACATGAAAGAAAAAGGAGAAATCATGAAACAACCTTCGTATCAGAAAGTAAGATGAATAAAACTGAAAAGAGGTTTTACTCAGCTCTTTAAAACATGTTTTTACTGAAAATCAGTGTTGCTCTCAAACAATAAATAAATAAATATTCATGGACATTTCACACAACGCCCTCTAGTCCCAAACTAAGCATAGCTTGTAATATGGGAACTAGATGCTGATAGAATACTTATATACTTTTTTTTTTGTAAATACATACTTATAATACATAGTATATACAATTATTAGTAAATTATCACCTTTTTGTCTACTGTAACACACAGAACACCCATGACATGTAGGTAGCTAGGATTGTTTATTTTTAAAGTTTATTTTTAGTTCTTATTAGCTACTATGTACTTACTTTATTTTGTTGTAATTTTAATTTGTGTTGTGATAACTTACAACTTTGTCTATCTATCTATTTGCATGGTAATTGGTTGGGAATAAGTTGAGAATAATTTGTACTTAGAATGTAAATCCGTTTTTGGCTATCTGTTTTAAATTTAAGTTTTCGCCATTATTTTTAAGAGCTGCGGATTTTGTTACTTAATAAAATAAAATAGAAATTACCCATTTTTTTTCATTGGGTGGGTGGGAAAACTTGGCATTCGTGGCCCACGAAATGAAAGAAAAGAAAAGAAAAGAAAGAAGAAAGAGATGAAAGATCTGTCATTCAATTTGTCAGCCATCGTTGGTAAAGCCTTCAGCATTCAATACAAATAAGGGGGTTATACGCGAGGACTTTATGAAGCAGCTTCGGTCGGACTGCATGGGACCACATACTTGGTGGGGATTTCTGGAAAAAAACCAGAAATCCCTACTGCTACACTGTAGTATGCTACGACGTAGCTAGCGGGGATTTCTGAAATCCCCACTGGTGGGGATTTCTTAGTGGGGATTTCTGGAATACCCATCAGTCTGCGGCTGCATAGTGAACTACAATCTTGTATTCATGAACTACTTGAAGAGTTGCATAGCAGCTGCTTCGAACTGTCCGTGTAGGACCAACCCATATAAGGCTGTAATTTCTTTTGCTTATTTTTTTGTATGTCCATCTTATTTTTCTTATCTTATATTGACTTCTGTCCGTCATTTCGACAGACAAATTTTGCCAGTGATTAATTTCAGTGAACATAGAACACCAAGTCTAAAAAGTTTGTACAAAAAAGATTGATCGACAAAAAAAATCGCAAAAAGGTTACATTACTTTTCTCTACTTACAATGATTACCAAAGGTTTGCCGCAGTGCACAACACATTAATAGACCGTTAGCACGCAACGGATAACAAAATAATAATAACAACGTTTGGCTTACTAATTACGAGGTGTGAGCCTCGTATTAGGAATTCAATAGGGAGAGTGTGAAATGAAAATATCACGCTGAATAAGGGTTGAAAGAAACATTTTATACAATAGAATTTTTACTAACGTTCTCAAAAGGGAATTGTACAATTGTGCTCAGAAGAAGGCGTGAGCACATTACTGTTTGATCATCGAACAAGTTCAAGGACTATAATATAAAACTGTAATGTATGACAAACACACGCGTAAACCGTGACATTGCGAAGAGACAGCTCCAAAGAGGCTGCGTGTTGTGAAAAAAAAAATAAGTAAGAAGATCAAAAAGATTTTCTCTTTCACATCATCATCATCATTAACCTATACTCATCCACTGCTGGACGTAGGTCTCTCCCAAAACGCGCCATTGGGCTCGGTCTTCGGCTCTTCTCATCCAGTGTCTGCCAGCTACATTTCGCAGATCGTCGCCCCATCTCATCTCTTTCACATATAAGTAGGTATTTATTGCATGTTCCTCTCTACCTATAAATCAAAAGAATTGGATTTCCGTGTCTAGTTCTGTCACCCGTTTCGATAAATCACCAGGCACCTGTGTGGGCTCGGCAAAAACAACGGCGTGACGTCATCGCCATTTCATTAGTAGCATTGTGTTGTCGTTTTGTTTTTTTTAAAGGTGCCTTTGACTGCTCTATGCTCTGCAGACACGAAGCCATGTTCTAGAGGGTCTAATTTACCATGCAGTCTCATTAAAAATGTCAATACAAAAAGGTCTGTGGCAAAATTGTATCGAACGCAAGTCTCACCTTTATTGAAACTTACAGTGATTGAACTTTATTTGTTACAGTGCACTCAGTACAATTTTTATAACAGCAATAACTGAATTTAAAAGTAGCGGTAATCACGTATTTTATATTCAAAGAGTAGGTAAGTATTCATTCATCTCGCATTAACATTTGATTTAAATTTAAGCGCGTAGGATGCGTATCCTAATGCCATTTATTCAAGCATCGAAATAATGTATGAAAGGGTTCAATACCAATAAACCATTCTACAAAAAATAAACAAATCTCTATTTGGTATCAAACGCATTTAGAATAATTCCCATCGTATGATTTCTTCTACTTTTTTCTCGCAATTTTTTTTCCCGTTCAGATTCACCCACGGAAAATGGTTTCTAGCTCAAAAATATTTGTTATCTCATTTCGGAGGTTCTTCATAAATAATCACTCTGACCTTTGGCAGTCTTGAAGCTGTTCCATGATATTATCATAAGAAAACAATAACATTATACCGAACGGAATTTAGTAGATAGTGCGATAAAACAGCCGAATCGATTTAAAAAAATCAAGACTTGAAATGGTGTGAGTGAAGGTGAAAAATTGTAGGTGTGACGAGTCGTGTTTTACAGAATATAGATTTAGCTGTTCGAAGTTCAAAATGTGTTTGCAAAATAAGCCCTGCTGGAATGAACATTCTAAATTCAAAACTTTGGTTTTTATTTTTATGCTTTTTATTCCATTTTCAAAAACGGTTCACATTTTGGTTTTTTTTTTTCTATGTACTTAAGTACCGTCCTTCTAAAGACTTCAGAAAACTTGTAACAGCGTAGTGCAAAATCGTCTAATTTCGCCTGATTTCCTCAATATCTCTATCGGTTCACCATTCCTTGAATGAAATAAATTCGGTGAATTACGACACATTTATTTCCTGTTTCGGAAGTGGGAAGAGGCATGGCCTAGAGACAGTTCGAATTCGAACAGATATGTCATCCACCAATGTCGTTTGATACGATTACTCGACTTTCGATGATTTAACGGCTCTTAACAAAACATACGCATAATATATAGATGGTGGATTCTTCAAACAAAATAAAAAAAATATTTCCCGATATTTTTTAAAGTTTTGATTATGATTTTTGTTACAAATTATAGACAAATGTTTGACCGCAATGTCACAAGTGCGGTCGATGATGTAGCACATTTGCGAAGAAACCTATTGAAAACATCCAAGCTGTAAGAAGTTTGTAAGTAATTGTTGAATTTTCAAGAAAATCGCGCTCAAATCGCGAGCATCTGTTTGTGTTGCTACAAACAGCTGCACTCAGAGATGTACGTTAGAAGATAACTACTTAATTATTTAGATACTTATGTTTATGAGTTTCACAGCAAGACCGTGTATGAGATTCATACATGGTCTTACCGTGAAGCTCCTGCTTCTTTGTTTTAATAAAGCTTAAAAATAACGATATTGTTAAAAATAAAAACTGGGGAAGGACGCAGACTTTCTCAAACTTGAATTCTGATGCATTTGGAAGACATCCAAATTATGTAACATTGGTCTATCTAGCAGAGCTTAGAAACGCGACCTTAATGCAAGCAAATAAGGACGAGATGAGAATCAAGCAGGTCTTCCTTCGCTGGTTTGTTGAGATGGAGAAAACAGAATACAGTTGTCACTAAAACTTTTCGAACATTGTCTCTTATTTTGTTGTTGAAGTAAAAACTTTTTAACTAAAAAAACTTAAAATTCTTACGATTTAAAAAAAAAGTATTTAAGTATTCTATCAGCCATCTAGTTCCCATATTACAAGCTTTGCTTAGTTTGGGACTAGAGGGCGTTGTGTGTTAAGTCCATGAATATTTATTTATTTTTTTATTCACGTTATATACAAACTTCGTTAACTTTCGAGCATGTTTTAGTTTCGATTTGCTTATCTTTCCGATAATTTTAGTTTCTTGATTTTGTAATATTGTTTTCTATTGTGAATGTTCGATGAGGATCGAACCCACAACGCTGAAAGTAGAGCTTTACCAACTGAAAACACGCGCATTCATATAACAGAGGCTAAACGGTTCGCGAAACCGATTAAACATTGGTCTAGTAGGTCTAAATCCGTTTCCAAAGGTTTTTTTCCATCGTTTTTTTTATTGACCGAGCGAGCGAAGCGAGCGAAGCGTCGCAGTTTCCACATTGGCCAAAAATGCGTTTGTCCGGATGTCTGTTCTCCTCTACAGGTCGCATTTTTCAACCGATCTGGACGAAACTTGGTACACAGGTTATATGAATTATTAGATTTTTTTGTCGTCGGGGATTTTTGATCGGGGGGAAAATAGGGGACATTTCCAAAAAGGGGGAGTAGAAAGGGAAAAAAAGGGGATTTTTTTTTTATTTATATCCCGAAAATTGACTTCTACCAATATCAATAAGACTACACAGTCCTCTTCGCCTTTACGAGACAAATCCGTAGACACGAGATTCGACCTCCTAGGACCAAGGGAACGCGAGTAATCGCTAAAACTTGTTAATTTGTTCAAAAGTCTACATAGGTTTAAAAGTCTACATAGGCCTATTGGAAAATTCAAGCACCTGAAATTCGATTTAGCCAGGGTAAAAGGGAAAGTGTCGGTTATTGTATGGTTATAAAGGCTGGCGAGGTCTATGTTCTCACAGGACAACTAAGTAGTTTTATTTTTATTTATGAATGATATCTAAGCGTTTGGCTGCCAGTACACCTGATAGAAAGAAATTTTATGGGAAAAAATAATGAAATAAACAGCTGACCCAACTGATGTTAAATTGTTACCTCGTTTACAAATTCGAGGGTTACTCAGTTAGGATCGAACCTACAACCTATAGTGTTGAAGGCAGAGCTGCACCTGAATAAAGGGTATATTCCAGAAATCCCCACCAGTGGGGATTAAATCTAGTCCGGTGTTGTGAAACTAGGAAAGTGAATATTAGGAGTGAGTCTGAGTTGGCTCCAACCCGGAAGGCGTTGCCATCTGGCTTCATCAGGAGTACGTTTATTTTAACGACCGGATCATTACGAGGGTCGCTTGGGACTTTGCTAATAGAGATACTGATAGGTATTGGAACCTCATATTTTTTACCATGCCATTTTATTTTATACATATATTTTCATGTTTTTTATTTTTATCATTTTGTGAAATGTAGTCTTTGTTTTTTGCACCGTCACTATCATACATTTAAAATCCAGTCCATCCAACGGTTGCCTGGAGAGATCGCTCGTAGCGATAAGGCCGCCCACTGTACTTCGCTTTAATATAGAACTATGTCTTATATCTAATTTCCGGTGCAGTACAATAAAGAGTTTTCTATCTATCTATCATGCTAATCTAATATTGATCAATATATTTTTTTGTGGTAATCGCGAACCATGAAGGCTCCGCGGCGCACCCAAAAAGCGGTCAGAGGTCGGTTATAAAGTTTAAGATACAAAGAGGTGGGGCACCTGATGGTGTCTGACTTAGAATAATTATAATTGCTTATTTAAGTATACTAGGTACAAGCTTTCCTTAGTTTAAGAATAGATCGCACCGTCACTTAACATCAAGTGAGATTGCGGTCAAACGCTTGCTCATTTTATAAAAAAAAGATGGCGTGGTGTGAAATGTCCATGAATATTTATTTATTTATTTAAAACCAGCAGTTACCCGCGACTTCGTACGCGAGTACCGTTTCCGTGTACATTATATTATCTGTGCGTGTACCGAGCGGATACTTCTTTGAGAAACTTGACATTACACCTCATTACACCGAACTCGTACTGGAATGTCATACGCTAGTCGTTAGACCAAAGAGGTAGTACTACGCTCTGTCAAACTGTCGTGACATGACATGATAATGAAATCCTCTTGCTAATTGGCGCTGCTAATCCTTTTCGTTCATTTTATCCTGTAGATCCTGTTAATTATTCGGGATAAAAAGTAGCCTAAGTGTCAATCCAGGTTACGAACTATATATATGCCAAGATTCGTCCAAGTTGGTTCAGTAGTTTAGACGTGATTGAAACACAAACATCCAAACATCTAAACATCCAAACATCTAAACATCTAAACTTTCACATTTATAATATTAGTATTAAGTAGGATAGGATAGGATACGCATAATTTGGAAATAGTGAAAGTGAGATAATCTCGCTATTCTAGATTTACGAGTGCGTTGACGCCTAGAACCTCCCTTTGTGTGTCAAGGACTTGAAATAAATGTCTCCGGTTTCGTCTTTAGTGGTTTTACGGCTGAGAAAACACCACCGCCTTATTCACTAACGCTTGATAGTTACCAGAGGTTTATTAAGGTTTTCGTGTGCTGCGGCGAAACTGTGTTTGCTCAATTTAGTAGTGAGGAGAATTGATGTAAATATTTGTATTGAGGCTGGGTGTTGTGGTAGTGTTTTTGAATTGGTTATTGTCTGCTTGGGTGTCCTCTGCATATCGTAGCGCGGTTTTTTTTTTAAATTTATTTATCATAGAAATAACAACACGCAGACAAATATAATCTTTAGAGTTTTAAACCAAGCTTATAGCCAATAATAGGTTTTCACTTTGTAAGCAAGAGCAATAAAGTCTCAGAAAAACAAAATAGCCAAAATGAACACGAGGAAAAAATGCATAAAAGGTAAGTTTGCGTTCAAAAAACAAAAGAAGGTTAGTAGGGACGATTCTATATAAGGCGGCAAGTATTTACGTACATAGCTTTCAAAGTGGTTTAGTCTAGTTACGATTTAGATCGTATTTTCATTCAGATGTGACGTAAAACTTTTCCTGAAATATGTGGGTGAGCGCTACGACCTCTTTGCCTGTTTGGGAAGAAATGAGGTTTAATTTTATAAAAGTTTTACGATTAAATTTGGAGAGGAGTCGCTGTGAAAATGTAACTCACTGATTGGCAATTAAAACTCAGCGTCTAGTCATAACTTTATGTGACCAGGGCTGCATCCCTAAAAAACTTTTGAAGGTCTTCCTTGAACTGCGTAACAGCTTTTTAGGAAGAGTGAGGGAGATAAGGACATTTTCTGTCATAACAATCGTCAGAGAAAAGAAACATCAAAACAAATGGGATTAGTCACGTGACACACTATGGTGGTTTAAAAATGTAATTTCTATCAGTATTTTTTCTAAAGTTTCAGGAGTGGTCTCAATACATACTCTATATACTTGTATAAGTATGCATATAAAATTTGTTATCCCATAAAAGCTCGTATCTCTTCAATCCATTCATTATCTTGTTACTGGATATTCTATCGGAACATTGTAAACATGATGTTGAACGACTTAGGCCATTATTTTAAGTATCCGAAGCAATTTAGCTGTAATTCACCTTAAATGTCTGTCAGGCCACTTTTCGACACCGTTTTACAACAGTCTCGAGGGAACAAAAGCTAAGTTACTTTAAATAAAAAGTTTATAAATAAAACCTACTTTAGAGTATCTACCAAAAAATGCTTGTAAAACTGAACGGTTTTATATTTCAGCCGTATCCAGACGTTTCAGGTATTTAATTAGGCGTTTCTTTCGTAAAGTGACTTTGTACCTATCTTCTATAATTTTCGTTTTTAGGCTTATTCTTTATGTAATTTTAGTTAGTTTGCTGTAAGACCAGAATATTCAGAAATATAAACCAATATTCAGCATTTTATGGATGCTTTTAAACAAACTGCTACAAATTCTTTACAGATAACCAGTTATTTAGTCTTGGTTATCTGTCAGGACAAGCCTTTGTCACACATGGGAATATTATAATAGTCGTTTGCTAAGTTTATTTTTATTCTGAACAGCGCGATAACTTGTGCTATTAGTTCGTTTATTATGAGTTACTGAGCTGTATCTCTCTACGCTGTGGCATTCAAACAGCCCCCAGGTAGAGATAATCGTCTTTATAGAGTTCATTGCTTCCTCGAACGACACTTTTGTTGAATTTACATTACACGGCTCCTTTAAAATGTTGGTTAAAATGATTAAAGTTCTGTCGTTTTGTTTCGTAATCTTCGGCTGTCATACTGCCAATGCATGACACGATACTTACCTACGCGAATAGATCTGCCCCCGTATTCCAATATTTTGCTATCAAGTTATATTTCACTTCCCAGTGTAATTTTTTCAGGTCACGTGGTACAATTTTGTACCACGTAATCATTCTTTTTAGACACTTGACAGCAAAATATGCGCGAAAACAAATGAAATGACATCATAATGTCACTATTTAGTCACAGAATAACTATGATTTAGTATGAACTGACCATGATTTAAAACTTTGCAGTTCAACTTTGCAGTTCAACTGAGATTGGAATACCTCTGCTGATGATGGAGTCGGAAGGTGGCGATAGGAACTCTGATAAAACGACGCAACCCTATCGGGTTTGGACTCGTTTGATTTGTTTAGGACACCGGTCATAGATGACGTAAAAATTAAAGCTTGTTTTTAAAAATAACATTTTAAAATGGAAACTAATTTAATGCACTTTTAGGTCATATTTTATAGGACCCCAAAAATACTGGTCAATCTCTCAGAGTTTTTTCTTTTATATCTTTCTCACAACTTTTACTATATCTCAGTATCAACTTGTAAACATTAGCAACATACCTATTTCACCTTAGCTACGCACTATTCTCGTAATGCCGCATTTTGTTATATTTCCGCATGCAAATACTAATATTACTTAGCTCGAAAATTAGTTTTTGTCTTTAGATTTAGTAGGTACTTACTTTAATTTAGCTTCTATACCATAAAGACTGTTTGTGCCAAAATAAAAATAAATAAAATCAAGAACCCTGATTTAACAAAACCGTGAGATATAGAAACGTTAATCTAAAAACTAAAAATCCTTCTAAAAGCATAATTAAAAAACTCTCAACAAATGCCAATCCCATTATATCGCAGAATGAAAAAAAAACTGAAACGAAAGCGCAAACAATGGCAGACACAATGAACGGGTTGTTTTCCCTTTTCTATTCATCTCATTTGAATAGGTATCTACTTGAGGTACACTCAGTGTCAGTATGATGTTACCAATCAAAATTTACAAAGATATGTTACGGTAGGTACAAGATATAAAAATGTATCCATGAGAGCTTCAATGTATTTTCGGGTTGGTATTAGAACCCTTACAATTTAGATGTCATTGTGTTTTTTGTTTTGTGTCTTTGTGCTACATCGTCGACCGCATCGTCTCTTATGGTTTATTCCAGTCAAATATATAAAAAAAAACTAGTGAACTTTCTTTGAAAATTTTACGAAATATTTTTTGAAGCTCTCATTTTGGAGAACCGTGAGATATTTTTGATAATTTTTATTTGTAGATATTTTATTGACGCTGAATGTACCACAATTTATTCTTGATTACTCTACTCTTACTTGAAACTCGTTTGTCTTCCGGATGAAAATATCCCTTCGCTTGAAAGTTTACAAGGATCTTTGTCCCTCTGAATTATCTGCGCAGAACTGATTTTCGGGTCGAATTGGAGGTAAGCGAATTTTTCCGCACAACAGAGGGGTAATCACGAACAAATCTGACAGTCTCCGCGTTACGTAAACCTAACGTATTCGAATAGCCAGCTCGACTGCCCAACGTTGTAGCATCACCGCGCAGTGTATCTCGGATACGGTAGCGTTACTATACGTTTACGATTGTCACATTTATTCGTGATCAAGGCACAGTACATGCGCAATCGTTGTCGCACCTAACTTCAGAGGGATAAAGATCCGTTGTGCGTACTGTACCTTTCTTGGGGTTACTTCCATGAATGCGATGCGCTTACAAATGAAAAATATTTTGTTTCATATATAACTTCCAACCAAATGCGATGATATAATAGTATCTACCCATTTAAATGACTTTTAATCTCCAACGAATGCCACAAGTTTTAGCTAACTGGGTTCGTTTTTAGGGTTACTCCTGACCTGAAAAGGAATAATTACAAGTTATTCATCGCCTTGTTGTCACGTAGATGAGTAAAATCATAGACAAAAGCATGTTTAGTATAACCTCAACCTCAGCCCCAAAATATAAAAGTCAAACGAACCTCGAGAATGTTTAAATTACTAAGCATTTCTCTTCATGAAAATTTCTGCAATAAGATTATTATAATTCTCGAGTTATGCGACATCACGTTCAAATTCAAACGAAATAATGTTACGAGTAAGTAGGTACACGTAAGTACATATGTATATTATTTAGTTAGAACATGACATTATGAGATTAGTTCAACAGCGCTAATTGTTCTCGCTTAAGAGGTTTGGGGTCTACATTATATGCCCACATCACATTGTATTTTGTAGCTGTTAAACCCGAAGTGGTTCTAGCATGCACAAGTTACTTTTTTATTTCCATTAGATTTGATTTTTATAACGTTGAAGCTGGGAACAAAGTATATAGTAAGGTATAAACTCCGAATGAAGAGAGTTTCAGTCAAAACTAACGTGAAAATTTTCCTAAGTAAATGGGCTAACTAAAATATTTTTGGATTTTAAACGGTGATTACATACGGGTATATGGATTAATGCTTTAAGAGGCTCGGTATATCTAAGCCGACGTCGTGCGGGCTCTCAGTAATTGAATTAGGAGCTAAATACGGGGTGATAACCCCTATTCGAAAACTTTGCCAAACACATTTTTTAGCCTCAAGTTTGATAACCAACAATTCGGATGCCTATATAAAGTACCTAAGTGCTAACTAGTTTTATTTACGCACAAAAACCTACGCCAGAAAAACACAATAGCCTCAAACGAACAAAATATTATAGTCACAGTCAGCAACGTATTTACCCTCGAGTTTTTACATAATTTATTTTCACAATTTTTGAGCGCGACCGTACATTTGGGTTACATAAAAACGCGAGTATAAAAGTATTAATTCCTACTTTTAAGCTCCGTCAAAGCTCTTTTTTATTCCAACAATAAAACAGCCTAGATTTTAATTTTGCATTCCGTATTTTACTACCGTTGTAAAGTGCCAAAAAGGCTTGTCACAGATTATACTGAAAGGATAGATGTGGTAATCATTATTACGAAAAAAGTAATGAATATTAGTGTGACTGGGTATTATACGCAGGCGCAGGTAGAGGAAGGTCGAAGAAGAAGTGGTTGGATTGTGTGAAAGAGAAAATGAATGTGAGAGGAGTAAATTCTGAGTTGACGAATGATAGGAGTGAGTAGAAGAAGACATGTTGTGCCGACCCCACCTAGCATGGGTTAAGGACAGCGAAATGATGAATGATAGATGTCGTATCGTAAGTTGTCTAATTACCGAATTCAAAGAGAAAAACTCAGATGGCGAGTGTGAACTAACATATAACTTCTTTTTTTACTTTTAGGGCGGCTTGCACCAGAATAACTAAACGTGTTTAACAGCTAAATAAATTTAAATCTGACGTATTTATATGACTTGACAACTCGCTAAATATCATTTAATAGTTAAACGTGTTTAGGGATTCTGGTGCAAGCCGCCCTTACTGTTGGTTTTTAATGTGCTAATCTTAAGTCAGTAGCTGTTTAAAAATTATCAGAATCAATGGCATTATTAAAATGTCGTATATTTACATAGGCATTCTCAAAATGCTGATATATGAAGGTGTAAGCAATGGGTTTTTCTACTCTAAAAATGTATGTGCGCAAAGCCAATGCTCTCAAACGGTGAGGAAACCCATGGCTTAGTTAGCTCCGCACGTATTGACCTGGTCTTTCCTGTGGATAAGGCCGACTAGGCTATGATGATTGTATAGGTTCTTGGCAAGCCTTCTTCATCTTGATTCATGTCCCAGGCATTACACCTTCCCGTCCGTAGGGGATGGCTAAAAAGTGGCTACTGACGCTGTGTACATAATTTAGATTAGATGCAAATGCCTGAATTTTATCATTTCGTATTTTTATACCTAAGATACATCTAAGATAATATCACTGTCATCCAGATAAGCTGCAAGATAGTTATTTCTATTATGTAATATTTTCTATACAATAGTCTTCCGCTTCTTTTGTGCCTCGAACTTTTGAACGAAAGCCTTGATGCTGTCTAGACCCAGACGTAGTAACAATCACCTATTGTTTTATTGTATCTCATTTTTTCTTTGGTATAAAAATATATTCAGTTGTTACCCACAGCTTTTCAGGGATATTAGATAGATAGATAAATTTATTTATTTGATACTGAAAACACACATAAAAAAATTACAATAAAATGAAAGTAGGTAGGTACTATGTAACTAATAACTGAACTAAAACAAACTGAAAATAAGAAAATAACAAGACATATTATACAGTAGAATCTTTTTTTGTATACAACTACGAGTAAATAATGTAACAAGCCGATGGCCCACCTGATGTTAAGTGGTTAACTCTGCCTATAACAATGCATTGCCTCACCGAGCACGTCCGTTGAAGACGTGCCCTGTGTATTAGTGCGTGTGTATTTTGTATTTTATAAGTATATTTATTTTGTTTGCCGAACTAAGGAAACAAAAGACAATCGAAAGCTTATTATTTGAAACCATTGACATCATCATCAGCCTGAAGTTTACTGAAGATAGGCCTCTTCCGTAGCCTTCTAAAACAGACAAACTTAATTATTTAAACTTTAAAGCATTGCTTTATGAACACTATTCTTTACGGCATAAGGTTGACAATCGCTTCCACATTATTGCAACCTTCATATCGTAAGAAAACTTAAGGGCTTTCCTCTCATAAACGGGATTAAGTGGATATATTTTAAAGATGAGCAAATACTTAAGAATATCGGTCAGCTGCCAGCTTCCACACTCCACAAAAATGCTGAAATTTAATTATAGAAGTGCCTTTGCTTCGGCAACTTCAACATAGTGACGAGCGATCTTCCTCGAGTTAATAAGTTCATAGTCAGTGGCCAACTCTGCTGAGGGAGTTTTTAAGCCGCCTTAAGGCCTCCGTCGTGGCTTAACGACTGCTAAAGCCGAGACCGACAGTATAACGTGCCCTTGAAGCACTGAAGCGCTCAGAAAATGCCACTAACAGTCACTCATCCAAATAGTGACTGCATACCTCCAAATAGTTTTCAATAAAAAACGTATCACATCAAATGACTAGGGTTGACACACTGACCGCGTCCGCTTCCTCTTATAATATACCCGTAGGTTAATTTCTGAGGAGATTTGCTGCACGGCCGGACGCTCCGGGCGTCCTTAGGTGAGAACGATGACTTGGCATAAAACTCAAGAATATCACGCCCATGAAATACCGACCTACAGATTTTGAGCACATTTATAAATCACTAGCAGTTACCCGCGACTTCGTACGCGTGTACCGTTTCCGTGTACATTATATTATCTGTGCGTGTACCGAGCGGATACTTTGAGAAACTTGACATAACACCGAACCCGTACTCGAATGTCAAACGTTAGTCGTTAGACCTAAGAGGTAGTACTGCGCCCTGTCAAACTGACGTGACATGACATGACACCATCCTCTTGCCAAGTGGCGCTGCTAATCCCGTTTGTTCATTTTATCCTGTAGATCCTGTTAATTATTCGGGATAAAAAGTAGCCTATGTGTTAATCCAGGTTACGAACTACATATATTATATGCCAAGTTGGTTCAGTAGCTTAGACGTGATTGAAACACAAACATTCAATCATCTAAACATCTAAACTTTCACATTTATAATATAAAAAGTTATTTTGTTGTAGGTATGTAGCCACTCGTAGTTTTTTAAGAAACATGGTAGTATTTTTTTATGAAATAATCCTTGCGAAGAAATGCTAATTTTTGAAGGAGGAAAACAGCTATAAAACTCGCCCAAGAATTCCGTCTATTTTAATAAATCTTCAAGAAAAAGGGGCTATTTCAGGGGCCAAAGCTGTTCAAGACGAGATTTCCCTTACCAGTTTTTTTCTGTTTCGTACCAGTTTCATCATAACGGTGACTCAGTTTTACTATGAGGCCTTAAGGCAGCCTAAAACTCCGTCACCGAGTTGGCCACTAGCTTATACGAACAAAAAAACTGATTGTCTGCTAATTAGAATGCTCTTGTCTACTCATTTACTAAAATCTGTGTCATTTTACTTCTGAAAGGATTTTTTTTTTCATTCTACAAAGGATTTTCGTTCTACAAATGTTTACACGGTGTTTTATAAAAAGCAATGTTCTGTCGACATGTTGAACAGTTTTAATAACTCGTCAGTGACTGGCGGGTATCTTAACGATGATCGATGACTAGTAATAAACCGCTCCGATGATTGATCGCACACTTTTTAATGAAATTAAGTTTCCTTTGGAGGGATGCGTTCAGTAGATTTGGGTTTTATGAAGGGGTATCGCTATCCTACTCTCTTAGTCAATGTGATTTGGGTATAATTCTTTTATTCAGTAAAATCACAAGGATCATTTATGTCGTATATAACTAGGTGATTCTAGGTGCCAAGGCAAAGTTGCCACTTTTAGGTTTTTCAATGTATCTCAAAAACGGTGCGTAGGAAAAAAAATTCTCACATAAGTTTCTACAATTTTGATTCCATACACTTTTTCTGAATTTTCAACCGTTTTTGAGCTACACGTTCCAAAAAAGCAAGGATTTACAAAAAAGAGCTTTTTACCTTATATAGTCTAATCTAAAGAAAATAACTATAATTATATTAATTATATAATTTTTAGCAATGGAAAAAACTGAAAGACCGTCATGACAGACATCACTTTATTTAGTCAATTGTTTCTAGCACGCGCGCATAGAGTACAAATAAAGGAGTCTCGATATGCGAGCCAAGGTAAAAAGCTCTTTTTTGTAAATCCTTGCTTTTTTGGAACATTATCCATTATTTTGATTCAGCGAGCGAATCGAGCGAAGATCTTTGTTCTTAAATGGGAAAATCGGTGATATGTGCTTGTATGCATGTTTTTTAAGCATAACTTAACTAATCACGTAGTAGAGTTTTTATATAACCGCGTAGTGCGTACAGCGCCTATTTAACTTAACATAGCGTACTCTACATTATTGCATCTTGCAACAGTTGCAATTGCATTGCGGTTTGCATCGCTTATTAGTAATAGTTAATTGCTAATTTTACTGTAATCTGTGCAGAACTGTACCAAATGAGAATACAGTCACTGCAGTTTCTAGGTAGGTACTGTTAAAAACGATAGCGTAAAGTAAAATATATAAAGATACAAAATTAAAATTACAAAACATAAAAATACAAACGAGTTCACAATGCAATTTGCAGTCTGTAATAGTAATAGGTACAGTCATGTTGACACGGCATCAACATAAGCTTAAAATCAACCAGAAATGGTGAAAAATTCCACTGTTTTCCTGGATGAAAAATGCAGTCAAATCGAGTTATCAACCGCTCGCAGGCTTCCGAGTTCACGTCCAACTGAACATGATTTGTTCACTGTGTTTTTAGGGTTCCTCACAAAATAAAAAAAATCAAAGGGTTTATTTGCGATCATGTACACAAAAAAAGGAAAAATAATAAAAGTTACTATTCTAAATTAAAATTAACACTTAGAGATAGATAAACAGATAAATAAATAAATTGATATACATAAATAGTCTCAAAATGGCCCCAACTCAGCCTGTGCAGGTTGTAGTAACCTGCGTTAATAAAAATAAGTAACCAAGCGAGTTTTACCCTTTTCACAAATAAGTTAGAGTAACCACTAAAAGCAGATTCGGTGCTGCACTAAGCATATGTTGGTTGAATTGAAATGGTTTGGCAAACGGTTCAACTTTTGTTAAGAATACGGGAGTTAATATCTTTCGCTTTCGTGCCCAGTTTATTTCATCGCTGAGAAAAATGAGTAGCTGTAAAGATTTTAGTATCCTTCAGGCCAAGTTTTAGCAACATCAAGTAAAAGCAGACTTTACAAGAGAGTAGATAATATTTTTGTATGAATCTGACATGTAATAACAGTTTTTACTGTCAAGTTACTTGTACACAACGCTAAAATATGGGTATTATAAATACAATGATATTTTCTGATAGTTATACCATCATCATCATCATCATCCAAAGTAAACATCAACAAAAACATTAACCAGAAACGATTCTTAAAAAAATTTGATTCAAAAGAAAAAAAAACTGAAAAAGAAACTAAGTTTACTAAAAATCAATCAAGTAGGTACCTTACCTACTCAAGTATTTTTTTAATGAAAAAAAGAACCACTGTCAGTTTTTACGTTACCTGGCATTGTATACAGAACCTTGCTACGACAAACTCCACTCGTGCATAACCGCTTAAAGCGAATAAATGGCTTCACGTGTGTGAATGTATGGCTTCAAGCGCTGCATTGTAACACTCAGGTAATTGCTATTTGGAAACGCTACCGTGTTTGTTTGTCTCGAACTTTTAAATGGTTATTTTTTGGTTTGAAATTTTATTTAGGCGTGTTGTACTATCTGGAATTCTAGTTATTAACAGACGATTATGAACTTATATCTTCTTTTATGCCACGATTTTTGTCACTTCTTCTTCTTCTTCTTAAAGTTTTTTAACGATTTAATGACTTACGTATCAAATAGTGCTAAAGTACAAACAAAGTAAATTTTTATGCGACTTATCTACATAAAGTTATACTTACCTACAATAAAAACGACTTGGCTTAAATCATATATCAATAAATCTCCTGAGCATAACTCTATAAAAACGTTCAGAATATCAAAGTATACCTATCTAGATTGCTAGGATTACCCTCTCATTTTCTTATAACTTATTACGAACTTCATAAAATTCATAAAAAACTTATCTTCTGTAATTCTGAATCTAGATTAATAAATTCTGAATTTCTGAAACTTTAAATCGGTACTAAGAGACCACTTAACTTCACCGTAACTTTGCGATTAATTATAACTTGAACTTATGCTTCATTACTTGGCTGTTTTCACACAGACACGACATCTATACGATATCGGCGGTAACATTACAACAGTATAACAATGCAGTATGAAGGTTAGTCGGTCATAAAACCGTCTTCTAGGAGATAAAGTCGCAGGAAAACTTGTTTATAATTGTATTTGGATACTTTGGATAAATTTCACATTATTATAATAAGTACATTATGATACAGCATGTCTACCACGGATGGCCGCCTTTTCAATTCAGTATTTAATTGCTCATTCGTGTTCCAATGCGCAGTGGACAAAGGAAACCACTAGCACGTCCACAATGGCACCGGTAATGAGACTCTAGCCGTCACTCTCACGCTGAACCAATCTAGAAACAATGGCGCGGGAAATTATTGAATTCGTGCCTTGATCACGAATGAATAAATGTAACAATCGTAAACGTATCGTAACGCTAGCGTATCCGAGATACACTGCGCGGTGACGCTACAACGTTCGGCAGTCGAGCTGAGCGCTTCCGTGTTTTTCGGAGGGCACGTTAAAAACTGTCGGTCCCGGTTCTAGCAGTCGTTAAGCCACGATGGAGGCCTTATTGCGGCCTAGAAACTCCCTCAGCAGAGTCACTAACTCATACGAACGAATGAACGATAAAAAATCTTATTTTTTTTTAATCTATTTTTTAAGGAACTTCAGTCGGTTGCCGACTACGCCAGTTCCATCGTGCATTCTTAAAAAAAAACTTATGTTAAGAAAAATAAATAAGCCCATTTAATTCCATTCCAATAGTTTGCGAAATTGAAATTCTACCCACCCATTACTTGTTATTTGGAGAACTAAAAGGAACTTCTCCAGAAACTAGTTCAGCAGGGGTATGCCAATCGAAGTTGAACTGCAAAGTTTTAAATCATGGTCAGTTCATACTAACTCATAGTTATTCTGTGACTAAATAGTGACATTATGACGTCATTTGATGTGTTTTCGCGCATATTTTGCTGTCAAGTGTCTAAAAAGAATGATCACGTGGTACAAAATTGTACCACGTGACCTGAAGAAATTACACTGGGCAGTGAAATATAACTTGACAGCAAAAGATTGGCATACGGGGGCTGGTTATGGTCAGAAGTTATGAAGTTTTTCAGGTTAGCGAGATTTTTAAATATTTTCGTAAAAGAAATAGAATATACGGGTTTGGGAAGCCACATATCACTATACCACCACAAAATTCAAATAAACCTTTTTATAAATTCAGTAGCCATAAATTCAAACCAGCGGAAAATTAAATCGCAATTTAATTAGCATTTTAAAGCAGGTTCCCCGAGGTGTAAAAGTTTGTTTGCGGTAATTCTGTCACATTCCCTCTGCTGATGTAATTGAAAACTCTGTTTGCTCACGTGAGCGGACGATGTTGATGGGCATACAAAAAGCAAAAAAAATGTTTTTTTCGAAAATAAAAAATAAAGCACACTCTATAAGAGTCAAATTGCAATAATTTTGAACCATAATAATGACATGTTCACAACTCCAAAAATACCCCAGTCTTTACATAAGGCACAGGCATATGTCTTTTTTTTAAATTGTCATGGATATTTTACACAACGCCCTCTAGTCCCAGACTAAGCAAAGCTTGTGATATGGGAACTAGATGGCTGATAGATAACTTATATCTATTCTGTGGCACTGATTTCCACGAGAGCTTCATCATCATCATCATCCGCAGCCCGATCTCACCCACTGCTGGGTATAGGCCTCTCTTTCATTGTGCCATTCTCTGCGGTCCTGCGCCAGTCTCATCCAAGTCCGACCTGCGACGTTAGTGATGTCGTCAGCCCATCTCGCCGCTGGACGAGAACTTATTCCAATTTATTTCACTGTCAGTTATCGAAAATTAAAAAAACCACAATGCAAATCGAAACCACAATTCGTTCGAACGTCGAAACATTTATTTTCTTTTAAAGGTCATTTATTTGCAAGTTTATACGACGATTTTTTTTTCATAGCGTGATTAGTTATATCTAAGCACGGGAAGGGTAGGAGAATATGTTCACCTGGCAGAATAATACCCTTCTGGGATGAAGGGGTGGGGTGAAGTTTGGGCGCAGGGGACCTATCTGTCATAACGTGTTGTCCCTTGTAACGTAATGCGTGTTATGTTGTTACAAGTGTAATGTCTGTGTAAATTCGGTGTAAAACAATGCTTTGCACAAGTTTGTTACATTTAATTTTGAATACTACGCAGATTTGGTGTGAAACAAGCTGTGTTAATAAAATGTGCTGAATAGCAAATTTCTCAGATAGTTACCTCCTATTGTTATGCAAATCACAAAAATCTATTTCGAAATACGATACATTGATATCCATTTAGTGCCCTCGTCTTTACGGTTCAAATTTGAACCGAAAAAGTTACAGTAACGTGCAGTCGTGTGGAAATTCGATTAAATTTAATTTCGCAATTTGGAGCTAAATGACACTGTATGAAATATTTATTTAATACTAGCGATCCGCCGCGGCTTTGCACGTATGTGCAGTTAATTAAAAAAATTAACTAAGTAACATTTAGGTAGGTACTAACCATCAAACTAGTGTGAAAAAAATATTTCTTAAACTTCAGCACGCGTGGGTTACCTATTTTAAGGACCACATTTCATGTTTCTTAATGGACAATCTGAAGTAGTAAAATTGCTATACTTAGGTAGAGGTTTGGAACTCAACACTAGAAGAGGCCATCGGCTTATTCTGTTACACTAAATTTCAATTTAAGTAAAATCTCGGGAGTTTAAAATCTTTTTCTACATAACATAGTATCTAGGTATATTAACCGGCCAACTGCGGTTCAAATTACACTGTTTTATCGCATTTTTACTGCCTGATAGCTTGCGGGCTAAATGAGGTCATTTTACTTCAGCCCTGTCGTTTACCAAATGTTTTACCATTACGATTTTATTTATTTTCATTACTCTATCGAAGGTCCGTGTAGAAAAAAATAGGGAAAAAGAGGTTTTAGAATGATTACTGCCAGCTAAAAGCAATGGGGTGGAAATAAAGTGTATGATTACTAGATAAGGTTGCATACAGATATAAGCTATCGGCTAGCAACAGTAGCAACGCAATTGTATTATGAAAACTTTTTGAGATTCAATTTTTTATAAACTGATTAAAATACTTCTGGCCGAAGCCAATATTTAACCCTTAGAATGGACAAATAGCGACTTACGATTGTACAAAACAGATTACCATTTTGTTAAAAATGGTAATAAGTTCCATTCCTGGCCATAGTTTTTGAAGACGAGTCCTAAATAGATTAGATAGAAAATTCTTTATTTGCACAACTTAAAAAGTGTGTACGGGCGAACTTAATGCTAATTAGCATTATCTAATCTACCAGTTAATCTTTATAGATGAGTTTGATTCCCTTAGTAAAACTCTCTACGGTATAGAGATTGACTGTTTCAGGCGTAGTTTTAACTGTAAAGTTATACGGACTAAGCAACTACACGCGAGAGCAATGATTCCGGGTCACTTAAAGAATGTTAAAAATCTCGGAAACTAAAAATGATAGGTTAATGCAATAAATTGTATTTAATAGACAATGTAATACTCCTTAAATGAAGGTATTAAAACTTCTTAGTTATTGTAAAGTTATATCTAAAAAAAATCAAATTTGAAAAAGGGCCACTTTCGAAGATGGAACTACGAAATTACAGCATTTGGTTTTGCTTTTGTTTGTAATCTGTCATTTATGTGGGTATATAAACCATGTTGATAGTGCTCTATATTCATTATTCAAGCTGAAATTATGTCGCTTACGCCTGAAGAATGCACCAGAATACTTACAATGCTGGAAACCGGCCGGAGTCAGCGCGATACAGCCAGGACTGTCGGTGTGTCGCTGTCAACAGTACAAAGAGTTCTCCGACGTTACGAAGAAACTGGTTCTAACCTACGCAGACCAGGAACGGGCAGAACCAGGTGTACCACAGCACGAGAAGACCGATACTTGGTGAACACCATGCTTCGAAATCGCTTTCTCACAGGAACTGAACTCACAAATCAGTTTCGACGCCTCGGAGGAAGTAACCCAAGTGCATGGACAGTAAGACGTCGGCTTGCTGAATCTAACTTAAAACCCCTTAGACCTGCAAACGGCCCTAAACTGGAGCGTGGGCATCGTATTTCAAGACTAAGATATGCCCAGAGCCACGTAAATTGGAGTATTGAAGATTGGTCAAAAGTTATGTTCTCCGACGAATCAAAATTTATGCTCTACAAGCACGATGGAAGACACAGAGTGTATCGAAGACCAGGGGAAAGATTCAAGCAAGCATGCATCGAAGAAAAAGTAGCCTACGGTGGTGGGTCTGTACTTGTGTGGGCCGGAATTTCTTCTGAAAGTCGCACAGAGCTGGTGATCATAGAAAACGGCTCTTTAACTAGCGTAAGATATGTGGAAGAAATCCTCAATGATCATGTTGGTCCATTTATGGTCAATTTAGGTGAGGATGCTATATTTATGCATGACAATGCCCGACCTCATACAGGTAGGATTGTGAATGACTACCTTCAAGAGATGAACATTACTCGTATGGAGTGGCCAGCGCGCAGCCCGGATATCAACCCGATCGAGCATGCTTGGGACGAGCTAGGCAGATGCGTAAAACAACGAAACCCTCCCCCAATCACGCTTCGTGAGCTCAAAATTGCTCTCACAGAGGAATGGGAGAATATTCCCCAAAATCGTATAAGGAACTTGGTGTACAGCATGCCAAACCGCGTAAACGCAGTAATGGAAGCACGAGGAGGCAATACGAAGTATTAAAATTCAAGTCAAATCGTAATAAAGTTCAAAAATTTCATGTTTCCTATTTTTGTTTTAAGGAGAGATCAGCAGTTTTTTTCTTTATGTAATTTTGTGTTAATAAAATGTATGGTGACTCATATTTTTTTACTTTCATTTAAGGAGTATTACATTGTCTATTAAATACAATTTATTGCATTAACCTATCATTTTTAGTTTCCGAGATTTTTAACATTCTTTAAGTGACCCGGAATCATTGCTCTCGAGTGTAATTTCAGAATTCCAAATGAACTGAGTTCTGATGAACTCCACTGCTGCAGAATGTTATGCTGCAGTTGGTTTCTTGAAGTTAAAGCTGTGGTGAGTTTAGTAGTTCCTGGCTTAAAGTTACGCTATTGATTGCGGGTAAAGAATTATATTTCCGTTTTCGCAACTGGTTACGAAAATTAGTTGCGGAAACGGCCAGAAGAGAACTCTCATTTAAATCTTCAAAATTGGAGGTTGGTTTTAGTGTTTACAATCACAAAGAAATGCTAGGAAATTAATTAACCCACGTTATGGCTAATATAATTTTTTTTAGGTATTAACTAATCTGTACTAAATATAAAAGAAAATTACGATAAAGTATAGACAAAAACGGATCTTTATCACTCTGAAGTTAGGTGCAACAACGATGCTCATGTATGTCCGGAAAAATAACTTACCTCCAATTTGATACTAAATTCGGTTCTGCAGGGGTATGCCAATCAAAGTTGAACTGCAAATTTGAACTGCAAAGTTTTAAATCATGGTCGGTTCATACTAACTCATAGTTATTCTGTGACTAAATAGTGACATTATGACGTCATTTGATGTGTTTTCGCGCATATTTTGCTGTCATGTGTCTAAAAAGAATGATCATGTGGTACAAAATTGTACCACGTGACCTGAAGAAATTACACTGGGCAGTGAAATATAACTTGACAGCAAAAGATTGGCATACGGGGGCTGTGTAGATACTTCAGAGGAACAAACCGTTGTGACTACTATACATACACGCGAGAGCAATGATTCCGGGTCACTTAAAGAATGTTAAAAATCTCGGAAACTAAAAATGATAGGTTAATGCAATAAATTGTATTTAATAGACAATGTAATACTCCTTAAATGAAGGTATTAAAACTTCTTAGTTATTGTAAAGTTATATCTTAAAAAAATCAAATTTGAAAAAGGGCCACTTTCGAAGATGGAACTACGAAATTACAGCATTTGGTTTTGCTTTTGTTTGTAATCTGTCATTTATGTGGGTATATAAACCATGTTGATAGTGCTCTATATTCATTATTCAAGCTGAAATTATGTCGCTTACGCCTGAAGAATGCACCAGAATACTTACAATGCTGGAAACCGGCCGGAGTCAGCGCGATACAGCCAGGACTGTCGGTGTGTCGCTGTCAACAGTACAAAGAGTTCTCCGACGTTACGAAGAAACTGGTTCTAACCTACGCAGACCAGGAACGGGCAGAACCAGGTGTACCACAGCACGAGAAGACCGATACTTGGTGAACACCATGCTTCGAAATCGCTTTCTCACAGGAACTGAACTCACAAATCAGTTTCGACGCCTCGGAGGAAGTAACCCAAGTGCATGGACAGTAAGACGTCGGCTTGCTGAATCTAACTTAAAACCCCTTAGACCTGCAAACGGCCCTAAACTGGAGCGTGGGCATCGTATTTCAAGACTAAGATATGCCCAGAGCCACGTAAATTGGAGTATTGAAGATTGGTCAAAAGTTATGTTCTCCGACGAATCAAAATTTATGCTCTACAAGCACGATGGAAGACACAGAGTGTATCGAAGACCAGGGGAAAGATTCAAGCAAGCATGCATCGAAGAAAAAGTAGCCTACGGTGGTGGGTCTGTACTTGTGTGGGCCGGAATTTCTTCTGAAAGTCGCACAGAGCTGGTGATCATAGAAAACGGCTCTTTAACTAGCGTAAGATATGTGGAAGAAATCCTCAATGATCATGTTGGTCCATTTATGGTCAATTTAGGTGAGGATGCTATATTTATGCATGACAATGCCCGACCTCATACAGGTAGGATTGTGAATGACTACCTTCAAGAGATGAACATTACTCGTATGGAGTGGCCAGCGCGCAGCCCGGATATCAACCCGATCGAGCATGCTTGGGACGAGCTAGGCAGATGCGTAAAACAACGAAACCCTCCCCCAATCACGCTTCGTGAGCTCAAAATTGCTCTCACAGAGGAATGGGAGAATATTCCCCAAAATCGTATAAGGAACTTGGTGTACAGCATGCCAAACCGCGTAAACGCAGTAATGGAAGCACGAGGAGGCAATACGAAGTATTAAAATTCAAGTCAAATCGTAATAAAGTTCAAAAATTTCATGTTTCCTATTTTTGTTTTAAGGAGAGATCAGCAGTTTTTTTCTTTATGTAATTTTGTGTTAATAAAATGTATGGTGACTCATATTTTTTTACTTTCATTTAAGGAGTATTACATTGTCTATTAAATACAATTTATTGCATTAACCTATCATTTTTAGTTTCCGAGATTTTTAACATTCTTTAAGTGACCCGGAATCATTGCTCTCGAGTGTATTTACAATGATACACTTTATAGAGACATTGTATTTTAGTTTTAAGGTATTTATAATATTGGCCTTGTATTTTTTACCGTGTTGCCTGAATTAAATGTTTTTTTTTATTATGTTTAGATCAACGAAAAAACTGACTAAAAAATACTGAGAAAAACAGCTCGCAGAAGTCTTACAAGTGTTAGACGCACTAGGCTAGTCTAGAGGTCGTAATAAGTACGAAGTCTTATTTTGTCTAGATTTTCACGTTCTTACTAGGCAGGTCTCATTCATTTATGACCGGTTTTATTCAACTATCGGATGTCAATAGGTAGATTAGCCTAATATTACTATGTATCCGAAAGAGACATACATTTAAAAAAAAACATACAATTAAAACATAACACAGATTGCAGTCAAAAAGTTTGCTTATTTTATAAAAAAAAAATTGTTATGGTTGTCTACGTTGGAGGTACAGTAGTCACAACGGATCTTGCGGATCGGAAATATTTATAACTAGCATTTAGGTACCCGCGAATTCGTCCAAGACAAAAAAAATATATATATATAACCTATAAAAGCTGGAAAAGTAGCCTATGTGTTAATCCAGGCTATGAACGATTATATATTTTAAGTTTCATCCAAATCGAACCAGGAGTTACAGCGTGATTGAAACACAAACATCTAAACTGTGAATTTTAAATCAAATGTTTTTTGATTTTAATAAAATGTTACCTACCCAAATCATAAATCTAGGCTATGGCTAAATTGAATCCTAAGTTCAGAGCGATAAAGTTAATTCTACCTACGACGCAAGCTGATTTGATGTGACAGATGCCTGAACTACCCTCTTACGTAATTTCCTATCCAACTACCACGTTCTCAATCTGGGTGCCTACGCAAAACGATAAAAAAGGATTCGCTAGCATTTGCGCTACATTACGCGGCCAACATTACGGGACTTGAAAAGTGACTGCGTCGACGCGCAGTGTAACTCAAACTTTAGTAAATATCGTAGACTTTTAGAGTAACATTAAATTAGTTTTGTCATGTGTACTTTTCAATTAGAAAGACAAACGGAAAGTTAATTCGTTGAAAGTTACATAAGGCCGAAGTTTTTTGTAGGTCAAACTTTCAGGAAAGGCAAATAAATAAATTGGTTGTACGCTTGTGATTGTGTGGTTCCTAAAAATAGTTTTGCAATGTTAAAACACGATTAACCAGAGGTATTTTAAATGAGATAGACAAGTCAAAAGTTTAGGCATAGGCACAACATTACGTGTTACTATCCAGTGTGTTACATGTGTGTGTGTGTGTCTGTGTGTGTGTTGTGTTCATTTTTTCAGCTTCTTTCCTTTCCTAAGCATAAGGTGTGCAAGATTCTGTGCTAGATATTGTAGTATGCGAAAAAAAGGGATTTTATTACTTGAAATGGGATTAAAAAACAAAAAATCGGTGTAATTTCTAATATAGCAAACATAGCATGAGTTACCTATTTGACTAAAAATCGCCATTACGTTCCAAATAAACGCATTTACACGCGCATTTTCACGCACGAGATCTAACGTTTGTCGATACTTGACTATAACTTCACGTGGGAGCGATGACTATTTACGTTCCATACATCTTTTTGGCCTACTTCTACCTATAAACCACGAATGGTCCACACATCATCATTCAGGCCTATGCTTCCTGTAAATCCACCCACGTTTATCCTGCATAACATGCCCATACGACCTCAAAAAACGAAATACACAAAACCGTTTTACCTTCCATTCATCGTGACATAATTTTATTCATTTCCATAAATTCTCGCTACAGAAAGGTTTATGCTTACGTAAAGCGTGTGAGCCTGTGGGACGTACTTGTTCAACCCATTCGGGACTAGGGATGCTCAGTATCTGGCTAAACTGCTCGTGTTTTTTAGTTTTCCGATCCAGTTTTGATAAAACGGAACAAATTTTTAAATTGTTTTGCGAAAATAGCTGTTTTTACTATAGCCAAATATCTCACTCACTCAACTTAGTACACACATTTTAAGTATGTTGTTCGTTTACTTTTGTTGTACCTACCTTAATTACGATTTTAGTATGTATTTCACTGTATATTCTTTGCTACGAGTAGTCAGAACAATTACTCATTAGTTTAGGAGGTGGGCGTTGAGACAGCTACACAGTTTATAACGTTTGCAGTCTTATCGTTTTAGCTTGTAATTTGATTTATGTACCCTGCAGGAGTATTCCAATCTCAGTTAAACTGCAAAGTTTTAAATCATGGTCAGTTCATACTAACTCATAGATATTTTGTGACTAAATAGTGACATTATGATGTCATTTAATTTTTTTTCGCGCATATTTTGCTGTCAAGTGTCTAAAAAGAATGATCACGTGGTAAAAAATTGTACCACGTGACCTGAAGAAATTACACTGGGCAGTGAAATATAACTTGCCAGCAAAAGATTGGAATACGGGGGCTGGTCTGAATAAATTAGGTTTTTTTTTTATCTAATTCATTTGTCTCAAATATTTTTGTTACCAAGAATGAATGCATGACCAAATGGATGGTAATGATTGAATGGCATATTTTGTTTATGATTTCTATAAATCCGTATCCATGGCACCTACTTCCGTCTTTTTAAAAAAACATTATTTTTTAGAAACTAGTCCGTCTTTTTCCCGGCTTTGCCTAGCGTCTACTCAAGGCAAAGTTTGAGTGACGCCTTTCCCTCAGGAGTTAAACGTAGCGTCGGAATATGAAAATGTATTTTATTTTTATTCCAATTTCATGATATTTGAACGATCGTTTTATTATGTAGATATGTTTTATTTCTTTGTGTTTCGGCACAAAAGGTATGTGACAAAAAGTATCGAGGTTGGGTCCCTAAGGGTCCTATGCCACCTACTATTGCGAGTTTCTAAAGACGTTTTGTATAGGAAACTGCAAAAAGGGTATTCTAAGGATTTGAATAAAAGAGAACCATTTTTATCCCTTATCAATAAGTAATGATGACCCGAACCTTATACTTTTCAATTTAAAAGAACGGAAGGTTTAGCGATAGGTACTGAGTGTCTCCAATGGAAAATAAATAATTTACTTTAGTTAGAATCTGAATCGGGTCTCATTCAATATGGGCTTTTTTCTCAATATGGGTTAGACAGCAACAAACATCTGAATATTCGAAGCATATCGTAGTAGGTAGGCTTCTGACCGGTCAAACTTTTGTAGCGATATTTTCAAAAGCTCAGTCACAATTCTACTTTATCAATCGACGATTGGCAAGACAAGTGTCAGTGGCAGCCGCGATTCGATATACAGTATGAGATTGGAATCTAGTTTTTATCAGTGATATAATACTAATAGATAGGTTATGTGCCTGCATCGTTACACCAAAAAATATCGTACAAATAATGTTATCCACACGCCAACGCATACAACTATACAGTATCCTAAAGCTAGGAGATTACTAGATAAAGGCGTCATACGGCACCTTTTGCTAGATATAGATAGATATACGCTCGGACAGCTGCTTTGTGCGCGATTATGTTAAAGTCAGCTTTAAGTCAGGCAATTACCCTGCTTTTCGCGTGCTTTTTTTAGATCGCGGGCAACGCATCTACACTGAAAAACCTCATAGGTACGAACTTTTTGTAACGGTCCAGATAGCAGGATTGTATTGGGTACAGGAAAAAACTAGGCTAAAGTAGTAGAGTAAATACTTATATTTAGGTTATCTTATTTTATGTATTACAGTGGAAAACCTAAACCAATTTAAAATTTGGAGAAGAAATGTTGTTACATAATCACGTTGATTAAATACAATACAATACAATACAAAATATTTATTTGCAACAACAACACAAAAGACACATACAATAAAAACACAAACTATAAATAAAACACGTTTTTTTAAAATTAAGTAAACAATTAAACAAGTAGGTACAATGTTGCAAAAAGGTCCCAGATCAGCATGTGCAGGCGTTAAACCTGCGCTGGTCTTCCTCTGGGGCCTTTGAGGATCAAGCATGATAGGCATAAAACTTAGCGGACGCATTTACAATAGGCATATGAAACTCATTAGGATAAGTTACACTGTTATATTGAAACCCTGTAAAGAAACTTCACAACAGATGTAAAGTAATAAGGATTCAGACCTAGACTAACTAATAGTGCATGCAATATGAAGACATACCTGTGATCAAAAATAATTATAGGTAATCATGTAGTATATATAATTATAAATAGTATTAAAAGTAGATTTAAGAGAGAGGTCCCCTAATAATTATATAAAAGAAAAAACATTACAATCAAAGCACATTATACAAGATGTGTGCATTTACTGTTAGCTAAATACCACTGGAGTCCAGTCTGAGTAATTCCTGCTTCTTTTGCCAGTCTAACAAGTACATTTTCAACTTTAGCCGAAAACCTTGTAAACTCTGTAAGTTCCTTATTGGGGGCGGAATGTTGTTCCAACACTTTGACGCAGCATAGCGGAAGCTACCTCTAAAGGCTGCTGTTCTGTGTCGCTGTGTTGGAAGCTGCATCGAACATTGCCTTCGTTCGCAAGATCTCAGACTTGACCACTCGCTGATTTTACAGTACAAGTAGGTAGGTACTTTATGCTTCAGAATGCCAAAAAGAAGACACGCTAAATGAATTTTGCGACGGTGTCTCATCTTTAGCAAATAAAATAAACATCTGTTTGTATATGTACCTATAGTATCTATAAATAGGTGCGCCTTTTCATTTTGTCCGTATATTAAAGGTACACTAAATACACGAGTGAAACCGCGGGCAGGAGTGTGGTATAAAGTGACTTTTCATTTTGTCCGAGTATTACACAAGTAAACCGTAGCGTGGGCGTTTGCGAGTAGCTCGTCGTTTGAAGGTGGGCTCAAAAGATAATCCGGCAAAATTGCAACTTCACTTTTATATAACTTACCTACTAACATTTACCCGCGACTTTGTCCATGAGAAGTTCATTTTGATCGGTTTAGCATTTTAGCGTTGACCCACCAGTACCCGTATAGGACTAACCGTACTCTTAATAATATCCAGTAAAAGGTATCTCTTTCTAAATTATGCATCTCCATATCAAGTTTTATCGAGATCGATTTAGTCAATTTGGCAACACTACCGACAGTAAATTTTTTAGTTAGTTGAATTAGTTAAAAGATTATTTTTCAGAAACGCTATATCAACCCTCGAAGAAAAGTTATTATCGGTGGCGACACCGACACGATATCGTGTAAATGTTGCATGTCGTGTAGTATGAAAATAGCTTTCTGATGTGTATAAAATAAGCACCAAACTTGCTCGCAGAGTAAAAGCTATGCGTTGCGCCATCCTTCGTGTTTTGTTACTGAGTTATTTGTACGCAGCTAACTTTGACTACACATTTCACTACCACTACTATAGGTACGTCGGCTACACATCAACCTATCAACGGTTCGAACTTTGAACTATTATAATTTGAATGTTTCGAATCATGCGAGAGGGACGATATGTTTTTATGTGAGACTCGCTGCTTGCGCGCCACGCGCCTACACCTATTGCGATCCCTGATTCACAACATTCAAATTATAATAGTTCAAAGTTCAAACAGTGAATAGGTTGATGTGTCGCCGACTGTATCTATACCTACAAGTTTGTATTGTTGTGCGCGATTGTACCTTTTTATACGAGGTATTTCAACTTACCAAAAACACCATTCGCTTGGGTCCATCCAATGGGCAAAGGAAACAAAAATCCAATTTTTTTACACCTTAGGTGTTATAAGTAGAGATAGAGAGAGATAGAGAGATAGAGATATATTTATTTGACACACAATTACAACACAGGTACAGCACAGAACAAGTATAAAAAGAAGAAAGAAAACAATAATCACCTACACAATTACTAAGTAAGTACTAGGTAGGTAGGCTGGGCAGGTGTGTGTGCTGACCAGTGCGTTGATGTGAGTCAAAAAGGTCCTGCCTCAGCTTAATGCAGCTCTGCAGAAGCAGAGCGGCGCTGGTTTTCAGGCAGGACCTGAGAGTGAATGACATCACACTGCCTTGTTTAGGTTAATAAATAAAATAAAATTAAATTAGGTACACAACTACAAGGGCTGCACAATAGGGAACAGTTACATAGATAAAGAAGATAGGTAATAGAATTAATATATAATTACGAGCTTTCTAATAGTAGGTAATACTGAGGTATATTTAAGGAAAAATACAAATAGGTAACTAGGTAAGGCAAAGGAAGGAAAATAATAAATAGGTAGGGGTTTCAGAGCACAATCACAAGCCCATCTGCTGCTGAACAAGAAGCTGGTTTTTAAGAGTGGATCTGAAGGTACTGATTGTTTTTAGAGCACGCACAAGTACGTATCTATTTCATGCTGTAGGTATCAGTAACTACAAGTATCAAGGTAACATGGATTAATTGGTTGGTTTATAATTACCACTGGATTTTAGACACGAAAAAAATGTACATCGTGCAAACATTGTCCCGTCACTGGCATAGAATCTACACCTTCTGCGTCTGTTTTTTGACCCGCTGCGCAAACAGGTCGTGGCTAATAAATACTGGTGGACAAACTGTAACTTTTTTAACCCTTCATGAGCAAAGCAAAATTGGTGTAAATGGGTTACAGTATTTGTTTAGTAAAGTACAATACCCAAAATAGATTTTCACTATCTGTGCAGACCGTTCAGAGCTTATTACTCGGATGTACCGAATGACCGACCCGGGGTATTTCAATACCACTTATACCTTCTGAAAGGCAGTAAGATTTTATATTGGTGTTTGGGTAGACTGCGGTTATACCACAAAATATTAGTTCAAGTAGCTAACTCCGTGAAAATGTTCAATTATAGGTGCGTGTATAGTGAAAATTAGGAAAATTAGCACCCAAGGCGTGCGATTTTAAATTGCGGTCATAAGATTGTTGTACAGTATGGACTTATGGTATACAGCTCTGGGGCTGTACCAGAAAGAGCAATATCCAAATCATCCAGCGATTCCAGAATAAAGTGCTGAGGGGAATAGTGAACGCCCCGTGGTACATCAGAAATGACGATCTCCACCGGGATCTCAAAATCGAGTTCGTCGCTAGTGTTATTCAAAAATACGCAGAAGCACATGAACTAAGGCTTCATCATCATGTTAACGTCGAGGCGATCCAGCTCCTTGATAATACGGACCTAATAAGAAGGCTTAAAAGGAAAAAACCTTTTGAGTTAGTGTAATAAATTAGTGAAATTCAGTGAAAACAAACTAAAGAACACATGAACATAGTGTCTTCCCTTAAATCTTAAATAGAGACAATAAGAAACGTGTTAATGAACACGTTCTTAGATTAAGCAATTCTAGCAATTTAAGTTAATTTTAAATTACTTATTAGCCCACTTTGTGGCTAGATTGTAATCATATTAGGGTACATTCTTTACAAATAATGTGCACTAAATAAATAAATAAAAAAAAAAAAAAAAAAAAAAAAAAAAAAAGATTGTTCGAAATAAGGTTTAAAACACAAGGATTCTTCTCTTTTTAACGCGGCAAGGGCACGCCCCGAGCCGCGGACCTCTTCGATGTACTTGCATTACTTGCAGATTCATACCTGATACAAGATACATTTATTTGCCAAAACAAGTGTTACAATGTGCTGAAGTGCGGAGTGCGCCTGGCCAGGCCCCTAAAGTCAGGTATTGATTATTGGGTACCTTTTTACGTACTTCTGAACACCCTCTGATGATCTTTGAGGGCTTATCCATATTCGAAAAATAACCATAAAGATAATGATTTTGGTTATAAGGTTACAAAAAAGATTCGTGGATATTTTGGACCACAAAAACCTTTGTGACCCACGGACCTTCGTAATTTGGGTTATAAATGTTCTTTAAACATAAGTTACCTTTACCAAAAAGTAATATAAAAGAGTCATTTCTATCAATAGGGATTTCTGGAAAAAATACAGAAATTGTCTCTGCTACATCGTAGCATGCTACGTTACAGTCAGTAAGGAATTCTGGAAGAAAATATTTATATCCCCACCAGCAGAGAAGGGGTACTCTTATAATAAAAGTTATCAATCGTGTTATAAACTTATCTCAATCTAATAAGTTGAAGGTTTCTGCAAAACAATAGGAAAGTTCTCTTTTGCAATACACTGCTCAACAATACAGAAAAATGTCTCCCATCTGAGCACAACGCTCTAAGCAACCGCGCAGTGTAATTCATACGATAACAATGAATCTATGGTATGAGGAGTTAACCCCTTGGCTGTCTTCCAAAAGAACAGTGCCATTTTATCAACGGTAGACATTACGGCGTCAGTCAATGTTTATTGCAACCTAGCTAGTACAACGTTGTTTGCCATGGTTTCCCTTGAACTTGAAGTACGAATTTGGAGCTTCGATCAAGTGGCTTGTTGTTTTAGGGAACCTTGATTTACATTACAATCTTGCACCATAATATTGTTAGAAAAACGTGGAAGGTTTACAGTTCACAAAAGAAGAAATAATGACACCATTTTATTTGCTGAAGAATTTTCATCCGAGTTCCAAGAGTTCCGATTTTTCTTGACTGAAGAGATAAGCTGCAATGTTCTGTTACTTTTTACTTTGTCAGTGGTATTTACAACATCTCCGGTTTCATATTTAAATAGTTATATTTTGACTTAACGACTAAACCATGGTATTTTGTCTAACTTCAACAATCAGAGCCGACAACCACAAATTAACTCCGTAATAATTCATAACTTGTACTCCGTAATTTCATTGCTGTCAAGCAATAGTAATTTGAGTCTTCTGTCATGGGTTTCAAGGTTGTGATTTGCATTCACGTCTAACATGCCTGTGTCATTAGAATTTGAAGCTTGTAGTTGGTGTTATACGGTAGGTTTTGGTATGGGCTGGGTATATTTGGACATGACAGAGTACTCTCTGGTCGAGTATACTTGAGCGCTTGTGTAAATGTAAGTTTGAGAGCTCATGAGTGTTGTTCGTGACTATTCGGTTAAGGGGTGTGAAGTCACTTTTTGTTCCAGTACATGTTTTCCAGGACGTAGCATTCGGATTTTTTGAAAAATAACATTGTTATAGTAGCTATTCACTTTGTTTATTTTTTGAGAACGTCTAATATATAAGAATCTAAGTCCTGACTTTTTCTTATTTGTTTTTATTTTATTATTATTAATTACTACGGTTAACACCAATTACAATAATTAATTAAATTACACACAGGCACAAAAAGTCAATTAAATACTAGTGTGCGCTTATGTACCTACATAAGCGCACACTAAGCAAGGAATTTTTGAAAATCGCATCCTAAATAGTCCAAAATTGAGTTCAAAAGTTTTTTAAATATAAATTCTTTAAAATTGTGCCTGATAGGTGAGTGGAAATTGGCATGTAGATTGCTTAGACAAAATGTAAAAATACTTGTTTTAGGCTTTTTTGTAAAACCATCTGGTGCTACGTATTTTTGTTAACATCTGGTAAAGTCTAAGTGTTTTTTTTTAAAACGCAAGCCCTACAAAAACTTCTAATAATTCATAGTGAAACAAAATGAGATTGTGACAAATAAATTTATTCTTTTGATGGACAAAGGTCTTGTCTGATTTTGGCAATATTCGTTTCGATCGGATATGCGAAATGAAGCTTTCTAGACCCTAAGATACAGTTTACTTTCGTTTGTTATGATAGGAATCAATAGTTGTAGGGATAAGTAAGCACTGTGGAGTCAAGTCAGGGTAACACAGTATTTGATTTGTGGGAATTTGACAATCAAAATTCGATTGTATATTGGTAGGCCTGGGAGCGGAGGATTGTGACCTACATATTAAATAGGGATATTACCATATTTTTCCTTGTAAAGCTTAAAAAGTTTTCTTAGAATTATTTATTTTAATTGGTTACGCATAAAATTATTCATCGACTAGTATCGGGATTTCGTGGTTTATTATTATTTAGTATTTATAAAATACCTACTATAGTATTTGTCTAGAATTCAAGATAGTGTGCTCAACTAACATTGGAACCACTACATAATTTTTTTTCAGATTAGTGAAGTGATACAATTTCCGTTCAATTATTAAAAGTTAAAACAAAATTACTTGTTATATCGTTCAACGAAAAATGGCGATAAATTGTTAAGTTTCGTGACAATATTGTCAAATTATTATCGTAAGTGAAAAGTGAGAATAGAAATAATCAGTGTAGTTTAAAGTCAATTTAGTAGTGTTAAAAACTAAAGCAATTTTTAGTCAATTTTAAAAATTATCTGTGATTGAGTTTCAACCCCGTAGAAAAATAAAACGCGTTCTGTAAAACTGACAGCTGTCAAAGTGACAGTCACAATAGTGGTACACCGAGCGGAGAAGAAACTATTGGGCATCAAGATGGCGTTCGCGGCAGCTCGGATGATACTGAAGGATAAGAGGCGGAAGGCTTCGAAGGAAGACTTTAGAGACCCGAGGAACAGAAGCAAGGTATACCTATTCTTTAAACTGACTTAGAACTCTTTTGTTTTGAGGCTGTATTATCTATTAACGGCCGACAAGACAGCGGAAGTCCTGAAACGATTGATAACTGGTGGGTTAGTTAGCGACTAAAGAGTTTTAATTCAAAAAGGAGAGTTTTATTTGACTTCAGTTGGTATAAAAATGTGTTTATAATCGATAAAAACATTTTCGTGAAAGTAGTGACACTGACATTTGAGTTGCACACTGTGCGACACTCCAAAATCAAGTTGCATAATGTAACTTGTATTGGTCTCAAAATTTTCTTGATTTTAAAATTTCAAATTCCATTTAAGGGGGAATCTTAAAGGGAATTTTGATACCTACTAACCCAATGTCGTTACGTTTACCTACAAATGTGACTTGCTTTTATCTAGCTCTTGCCTCTATGATGCAAGGCAAGCCAACGACCAACGCCTAGCTATATTCCGATGGCAAATAATTCTGACGATTTGAGGCTGGTTTATCTACAGGCGCACACAACTAACTTTTCAATACTTACCTCTATAGATAAAAACTGTCATAATTATTTTTTTCAGAACTTGCGAGAAATTGATTTTAGAATAAGTACTTATCAAATATAAAAAAGTTACTGGTATTTGAGGTATTTTTTGAACTAACGGAGTTTTCACTAAGGGTGCAATTTTGTACCATTCTCCTTTGAATTGTGTGTACACAAAATAAATAAATAAAATAAATATTCATGGACATTTCACACGACGCCCTCTAGTCCCAAACTAAGCAAAGCTTGTAATATGGGAACTAGATGCTGATAGAATACTTATATACTTTTTTTTTGTAAATACATACTTGTAATACATAGTAACACCCAGACATAGAACAAACATCTATGTTTTCCACGCACAAATGTTTGTTCTCAGTGGGGATCGAACCCACGACCCACAGCACGGAAGGCAGAGCTATTACCGACTGAGCTGTGACGCCTGTCACTGACAAAATGACTGATTTATCAAGATTGTAGTTCAATATTGAGCCTTCACCTTGAATTGGTAAGTAAATTGATCAAATGCAATACGTCCAATATTGATTGTATAGACATGTTTCTTGAAACTTGTTGGATGAAGTGTATTTTCATAACCTTGACCTCCGATAAAGCAAATAAACCTAAGCATATTTGTGATAAAAGTGCTATATCCTTATCCTTAATCTTACTTCGCTTTTTTTGGCAACACGTCAACAATGCTGATGATTGGTGAAATAAATAAATATATTATTAATGTTAAAAAAATGCCTGGTGTTGCAAGTAGGCCGTAAGTCTGTTTGCCTAATCATGGCATAAAAAAGGGTACTTAATTTAAAAAGAATTGTCCTATGCCATGCTTGTGTCAAGTTTTGTACTCAGCTGTGGGTTACCTATAAATGATTTTGTTAATTATTTCATCATAATCATCAACCTATACTCGTCCACTGCTGGTCCTACTCTCCCATTGAGCTCGGTCTTCGGGTCATTATTTGAATAACCCATATTATTATTTTCAGTTCGAAAACAATTAAAATGAAAGTTGGCGCTTGAAATAACGTTTGAAGGTAGAATAGTTCGTTAGTTCGGTTCGTTCGGAAATTGCTCATTACCAACGTTCAACGTTTGCTAAGTAGGATGCATGTCACACTGTTATGTAGCTTTGTAATGTCACAATAAAAAAAATAAAAATATAAAAGCTTATTTATATTTTTTTGTAAAAAGAATCATACAAAAAAGTTAAGAACCAAGCCGTAGTTTCTTGCCCGTTCTTCTAGGCTCTGGTTGTGTGGAACTGAGCCCTAGAATCATCTAGTTATATTGTGATTTGGTCAAATATCGTTAAACCAACGATGTTTGACTTTGTTTTTGCTCAGTTTGGTATCAAATTACATGTTGTAACCGACGTTCAGAGTAAACAACATTTTATTAATCTATCAAATTTAAATATTATGTCGTTTGAAGTAACGAGTGTTCGGTGTAAATGCGTTCTTCGTGCACTCCCTTGTTCCCGATCGCGCCGACTGGGAAATCATTAAACTATAACGAGTTTCGCATTTAATGCCATTTCTTTGGAATTGGGGAAATTTTATTTCTTCCATGAGTTTTATAAAAACGTACGATTTATTATTGAAATTTCGCCTTCGTAGTCGTATATTTTAGGAAAAACAATTAGTTCTGAATTGGGTAAAAGTAATATTTTGAATTTAAATAAATTGTAATCATGTTAACTTTACAAAAACTATAAGAAATAACTCTGGTATATTGAGTGAAGTTGCGATCAAAAAATTGGTATTTATATTTTTTGTAAAAAGCTACAAGTAGGTAAGTAGAGAAATAAAACATAATTATCCAGACCAAAAAAAACTCATTATAAAAAATGTTTGTTATCGGTGGGAAATGAACCCACAAACCTCAATGCAGAAAGCAGAGCTACACCAACTGAGCTGTGAAGCTAGTATGTACTATGTTACGCTGTGGTAGAGCCAATTCCAGACTAGAAATTGCTGAAAAGCGCATGAATTCGCTTTAAATGTTCCCGAATCACAGCTGAAAATATTAAGTGAGCTAACATATTTTTAAAAGCAACCTAATTTTCATACAAGCCGTTTAACTTGGTTTAAAGACTATTAAGATTAAAAAAAGCATACATGAATTGATTTTAATTGTCCTAAAAGTACGTTATATTTTGGTAGGAAATCCACACAGCGCCATATAGCCCCAAACTAAGTCAATATATTTTTATAGAAACCATGCAATAAAAAAGTAGTAAGTACTCCTATTTTGGTACCAGCTTTTCAATTCTGCGCTGTATTCTCTCCCCAGGGAGGAAAGTCAACGGACTGCAAAAAGGATGTAATGTGGACCGTTATTACACGAAAGGTATTACTAAAGTTCACCTGCTAACTTCATGTTAAACAGAGTAAGATTGAAACGCGTCGGGGTCACCAGTGAAAATCAGGTCATGATAAAACCTATAGGTATATAGTAGGTACTTACCAAGTCGGCACGGTAGTCATTCCTTAATATCCCTTAGGAAGGTTTTAAGAGGGCTATCACAGTTTGGCCGCGATTCAAGGGCTGGCGCGCGTCTGAGTTCGTCTGAGAGTCTGAGATCGCATTTCATGCAGTTTTAAATTACGTTTATTCAATATAATAAAATGAATTATTTAAATAAATAGTATACAATTTTATTGATTATGAACTAACGTTTATTTTGGTATAATTTTTACTTAATAATATTAATGTAGTATGGAGAAATTAACGGCTAATTCTGAACGTTTTTAGCAATTTTATTGTTTTGAATTGATTTTTTTTTGTAGATATCCCATAGTTATTTATGAATTCCGAGGCCGTTACGGTCAATGGCAGTATATAAGAGATGTTTGTAGATATTTTTCATTTCGTTTGCTTTGCAGAGTAGTTCAATCCAGGAGCTTGAAAAAGTGTCTGCGCGAGTTTTATTAAAAACTTGTTTCGGAATTTTGGCTTTATTTAAATATATAAGGAAAAATTGCAAAAAACGAGGCCGCTACGGTCAATGCGAATAGCTATTCTACATCATACAATAAATCGAAATTATCTAAGAGTTTCAGTTTCAGAGATCCAGAACGTCAAAAATGGGCATTTTCACGGTTTGACCGTGATATCCGCCTTAAAATTATCCATCGCTTTAACCGCGAAGTTTTCAGGAGTGGATTTATTACAGCCTGTTCAATAGTATGTAATATAATACTGCCGTCCGCTAGCTAAAACGCCGTTAAGTAACATTGTTCAAATTTCACTTTTAAACGCAATGTTATAAAGCTCAAAATTCTCTATCGATCTGTCTTGGAACTGTGTTCCTATCGTTTATAGTTTCCGAATTAGAGATAGTAAGAAAGCGGCTAACAAAATTTTTTTTTCTAATTACAACTTTAAATAGTCGTTAAGTGAGTAAAGCTATTAGGTAGTACTCAATTAGGGCTTGAGGGCATCAATAATCTTCCAAAAAAAGTAAATCTACTATACGAAGTGGCATCCATTTTTAATTTTCTCCGCGTTTTTTAGCGATATCTCAAAAAGTTGTTTTGTCAGATAGCTACGTTTTAGTTAGCGGACGGCAGAATAAGCCTGTACTCAGTAGTGGGTGCTAACGGGCTGAGATGATGATGATGATGATAATAGGCCTATACTCAGTACAGTAGTGGGTGCAAACGGGCTGAGATGATGATGATGATGATAATAGGTCTATACTCAGTACAGTAGTGGGTGCAAAAAAGCCGTGTTGGCCGAGTGGGATTGTACCTCGACTTTCGATCCGAAGGTCGTGGGTTCAAATCCCGACCGTGCATCAATGCATTTTTCGTTCGGTAAATTTATATGCGCATTAACACGAGCTTTACGGTGAAGGAAAACATCGTGAGGAAACCCGCGGCTTAGTCAGCTCCGCACGTATTGACCTTGTCTTTCCTGTGGATACGGCTGACTAGGCTGAGAGGATGGTATAGGTGCTGGGCAAGCCTACTCCATCTAAACATTGTCCCAGGCACTACAGTGTCCCGTTAAGTGTAGGCATAGGTTGCCTCCTGACGCTGTATAAATCATCTTCAATAGATGTAAAGGCCTATTATTAGTGGGTGCAAACGGGCTGAGATGATGATGATGATGATAATAGTATGTGTAAAATGTAGGCGCGTTTGAGGGTAGTGCCGACACGTCCGGTCAATATCCGGCACGTGAGTAGCGTGACGCACTTCCGCACTGATAAGCGATGATAAGGCGTAGAGCCTCTACGCCGTAGAGCGTGCTATGCCGTAGAGCGTGCTACGGCGTAGCTTGTGCATCTATATGAAAATGTTGCGTCAAACTTGATTGTAGTAAACTTTTTGTGGGTGCTACATTTAGTGTTGTGAGGACGAATAAAAAAACAAGAAAAAAATTGTCTTTTTTCTTGTATACTTTTTTTATGGTGTAAAAATAAAGAATTTTGTTTCGTTCACTCAATATTAATATAGTTTTTTTTAACTTTTGAACGACGTCAAAGTTAACTTTAATTTAGGTTTTAATCGTTTATTATCACTAGTTTTTTAGTTCATAAAAAACGGGTAGTTAAATAAATAATAAATAAATATTTAATGGTATATTATAGGCATTAAGAATAAGAGTACGTATAGTAAAGGAATTTTAAAACACCTACTATTATTTATGATTGATTTTAGAGTAAATCTAAATCGCTAGCTGCAGAAACAGATGTGTAGATGTAGTGATTCTGGTGCAAGCCGCCCTTAGAATACGATTCTTAAAATACGATTAGATTGCAAACTTTCCTTAGATAGATAGATAAAAACTTTATTGCACACACAAAAAAAAAGAGAATACAGATAGAGCGAAACATAAAAATAGAGAGTAGTGGGCGGCCTTATTTATAAATAATAATAATAATATTTATTTTTTCTTTTTATTTGGCCTTAGCATACAAAAATCGGGATAATAATTTATGTTGTTGTCAGTCCCGATCCAAAAAGTTACTATCTAGTTGCTGACAGGCGACGTCTCGCGGGAGCTTGACGGATGAGAACTTTGAGAGTCTCTGCAGAAGAGATCTCGAAAATATCCCTGCTTAGCCAATCGCAGCATCCCTACTGATAAAAGTAAACAGGAGCCACAGCCAAGTTAACATTTTGCAACCGCTAGATACTAGAAAATTCTTCAAAATGTGTGGTAACTAATTTACAAGTTTAAAAAACTAGAAAATCCGACTTCAATTCAACTACCAGCTTCATCATGACGATGACAGTTTATTGGGAATGTTCTAGTAACTATAAACACTACTAAAAAGTCACAGGAAAGCAAAATACGCAATTTCATGCACGTGGTTGGCATATTTTTTTCAGTTATTACTATTTATAACCCAAACTACTGAACCGATTTTGATGAAAATAAAATGGGACACATCTGGAAGTATATCCTTTCAGATAAAAAAAGAACTTTTGAAATGGGTTCATAAATGACGGAGTTCTGAAGTAACAAACATTACAAAAATAAAATAAAAATAAAACCGAATTGAGGATCTCCTCCTTTTTTGAAGTCGGTTAAAAAAGCCCGTAAGTGTCTTGAGTTTTATTTAGTTTATTTTGGAATCGAGAAACTTGCTGTTTTTGTGTCGAGAAATCGATTGCAAATCTCCCGCTAAAGACGCTTCGGGTTTATACGAAATATCTCGCAGGTCGTTTTTTTTGTTTCGATCATCAAAACAAAACTCAGACTACGGGCTCTGATTAAGTTTCATCTGTCACCCGCTGCAAAAAGGGGGCCTGATTGGAATTTTTTGTTCCATCTGTCACCCTAGAGGGACAAATCAGGGGAACAATTTTTTGAATGAGATTTGAGTCACGTGGCAGTTCCGTTAATATTAGATTAATTTAATCTAATCAAAACATTTATGAGTATGTCAAACAATCAATTAAATTAAGTAAGTACTAACCTTAGCTTTACTTATTCAAATATCCGTGTATATTGGACCAATAACATAAATTACTAATTATAAATTGACAGGCGTTACAGCTCAGTCGGTAATGGCTCTGCCTTCCGTGCTGTAGGTCGTGGGTTCGATCCCCACTGAGAACAAACATTTGTGCATGGAAAACATAGATGTTTGTTCTATGTCTGGGTGTTACTATGTATTATAAGTATGTATTTACAAAAAAAAGTATATAAGTATTCTATCAGCCATCTAGTTCCCATATCACAAGCTTTGCTTAGTTTGGGACTAGAGGGCGTTGTGTGTATATGAATATTTATTTATAAAGGCAAATATTCAACACTCATTCTCAGATTGGAAAAACTAAACTGCTTTCAGAAAGAGTAACAATTCCGATAAAATATTTACTGACAGTTTGGACTCTGACTGACGCCTCAGGGCTGACGCGCAGCTGTCTCGGGGGCATTGTCACGATAGTGGATTTTCTACTATTTCAACCCTGGTTTTTGTAGAGTCTTATTTTATATATTATCGGAATAACAGTGTTCACAAACGGTAAAGAAAAACATCGTGAGGAAACCCGCGGCGTAGTCAGCTCCGCACGTATTGACCTTGTCTTTCCTGTGGATTGTGGGGACTAGGCTGAGAGGATGGTATAGGTGCTACAAGCCTACTCATTTACATCATGTCCTAGTCACTACAGCATCCCGTTCATAGGGGCATGGATAAAAAGTGACTCCTGACGCTGTATAAATCATCTAGGTTAGATGTAAAGGACTGATATTATCGTGGTTGTATTACAAACAATAAGTTTTAGTTTATCTATTACTAGCAGTTACCCGCGACTTCGTACGCGTCTACAGTTTCCGTGTAAATTATATTATCTTGCGTGTACTAAGCGGATACTTTACTTTGAGAAAATTGACATTAGACCTCATTACACCGAACTCGTACCTACTGGAATGTCAAACGCTAGTCGTTAGACCAAAGAGGTAGTACTACGCCCTGTCAAACTGACGTGACATGACATGACAATGAAATCCTCTTGCCAATTGGCGCTGCTAATCCTTTTCGTTCATTTTATCCTGTAGATCCCGTTAATTATTCGAAATAGAAAGTAGCCTATGTGTCAATCCAGGTTACGAACTATATATATGCCAAGATTCATCCAAGTTGGTTCAGTAGTTTAGACGTGATTGAAACACAAACATCCAAACATCTAAGCATCTAAACTTTCGCATTTATAATATTAGTAGGATGTGTATTTTTGTTTTCTATTTTTCCATAGGAGAGCTTACCTACTAGGCCGACTTTTTTCTAAGCTGGATGCGAGGGTTATCCTACAAAAATTTATACACATATGCCGACTACACGCAATTATAATACGGATAATTTAAAAAGCCCATAGGTCTGATATAAATAGTAAATAGGTAGTACATTTCCGAACGAACCGATGATACTATGAACTTCAATAGGTGACAATTGAAAGCGAAATAAATATATTTTCCTTATGTATAATATTTCTCCGTTTATGGAATTATTGTGACAGATACATAACATTTAAAGGTATGAACATATTCTATAAAAAGAGAAAGCAGTAGAATAAGATCGACATTATTATGAGAAAAATAGGAAATCGACGAACACCGTTTCATATATCTGAAATTCTTTGAAATTGGATATTCAAACATGAAGACCTACTTCGAATAACGATAAATGAAGCTTCACTACTGATATTCGAAATACACTGCGCGTAAAGGTCGGAAGATTAACGCGAACGCGCAAATCGAACAAGAAAATCACACAGTGTACCTTAAATATTCGTGGCGATTCTTCGTATAGGGTTTTACAGGGTAGATCCTTAGTTCACGCCGGATAACACTGGATTTACATGTTTTCGCGAGATGGATTTCATATCATGAACGTTTTTATCAAGAAAGCTATACCTACCTACATTATTTTGTGTATTTTTTTTTCAGGAAACTAAGAAGCTACTACTTTGCACACTACACAAAATATACTGTGCAAGCAATTTGTAAATGTAATGTATGTGTCTTAAATGTAAATAAAATGTTGCTGTCTGTGTGCAAGTGCTTTATATGTTACGTGCTCTTTACAACAATAAATGAAGCATCAAAATTCGTTTTGATTTATGAACTTTTACCACGGTAATGCTAAACTTTTTGTAAAGAGCCGCTTCGTGTTGATTGCAAACTATTAGCTTTCTCTGGCAATACTATGAATGGACAAACACCTTTCGAATTCTATTTACTACACGATAAGGTCGTTTTTGCTACATGCTGGTTTGTATACGCCCGCGGAATTTTGCAGGCATTTTACATGCGTGCTATTTTTCATATAAAATTCTGTGTGCCTAAACAAACCTTCATGATACTAAAAATACCTACAGTGCTTGCATTACTGGATTATTTGTTCTGTGTGTTTTGGAGCTTGATTCGAATTTCAAAATAATTCAATTTTTTTAAACAATTTTAAACTGCCACTTGCATTCTCAGTTTAAAATAATAAGTTCGAAGTTCGTACTAAGCTCCAAATTTAAATGTGCATACATTGACTGTTTTCTATGTGTATCCGACCAACAAGATTTTGATAATGTGCACGTCTGTCTATCTATTCTTCTAACTTGCTGTTGCACACTCGCACAAGCTGTCTAGATAGTGAAACTGTCAATTCCTTCCTTTTCTTCTTTCTTAGGTTTAGTTTTTATTTTTTTAGATGTAAATACATAGTTGTTTGATAATCTCTCGAATAAAACAATATTTTTTTTATTATTATAAGGTATAGTACTTCGGTTGTGTAATGCCGAATTTAATATTAATCCCTTCAAAGGAAGTAGCCACACGCTCAGAATAAATTTCTCTTTGCGGAGTTTTAATAGCTTTCTCAAAGAAATGCTAAAAGTTCGCACCAAATTCCATTTCCTCATGAAAAAGATAAATTTAAGTTTTTGCTGAAAACCTAAAGAAACTCAAACTAAAAACATATTTTAATTGCAAAATTTGTACTCATTAACACTAGATGTTTTTAGGATTGCCATAAACTTTTGAAAATGTTTAAAAATTTTATATATAAATAAAATTGTACATAAACTTCATATCAAGTATTATTGAATATGATAAAAAATAGTTTTTTTTTAAATTTGACGGTTTTGCGTTCTAGCAGCTAGCATGTCGATCTTCTTGGTTGGTATTGGCTGTGTGTGCTCGTGTATAGGAACGAATGTTTCTTCTTCCAGGCTCGGAGCGCTAGCACCAGTAGCTTTAGGAGTGTAAGCCAGGTAAAGAAGTAGCGCTTATCACGCCTGTCCATCTAGTATCTCGGTTGTTATCATCAGCAGTGATTTTCGTTACTAACTTTGATTTTTATAAGTCAATTCCTTAAAAAACCAATAACAATCAAAAATTTACTGTTTTTGGTTGATCAATGAAGTAAATTTATGAAATTTTTGACTGAAAACATCTTAAAATTTAAAAATTTGAAATAAATTTTAAAATATTTGTTTGAATATGGGTTTGACATAATTATTTATGTGTTCTTTTCAAATATATTTTAATACCTACTACTAGTTCATGAAACAATTGTTAAATAATCATTCGTTGTGATGTAGAGGAATGTGAATTTGTAACAAAAATCATTGCCAAATGATTATGTTCGTCATGTGCCATTCGCGTAATCTTTTGTAGTTTGTTTTAGCTGTAGCACATGATCATCATCAGCAGTAGACATTTGAACAAAGGTAAGTGACATGCATCACAGGACAACATTACATACATACATTCAACGTATTTTTGTAAAATTTTACAATACTTACAACCGTGAAGAAATTTTTTGCAATTTTTGAATTCTTTTACAGGTTTAAGAATCAATGTTTCGCATTGATCCATCATTTCATGACAATAGGAACAACACCAAAATTTTGCATTTTTGAAATGTCATGTTTTATGCAGTTTTTCAGTAGAAAGTTTTTCTACCCCTTCAAAGTGCTTATAATGAAGCAATGTATCCACGCACTGTCTGAGCACAATTTTACCTCTCCGTTTTCAGAAAACCAGTTTAAACCCCACACTATATTTAAGTATCTTTTTAAATCGGTGTACATTCGTAGAGGGACTAAACCGCGTTATGACTAGTCATATAGTACGCAGTAGACATTAAAATTAGATCTACTGAGGTCGTTGTTCGTATTGAATGAAATAAGCTCGTTTCGACTTTCTATCAAAATGTAACTTATTTCAAACGATTTGTGTTTATGAAACTTGCTTCATTAACTTCGAAGGAAAACGATAGCGTCTCATCGAGCCGATTAACATTTCCAAAGTTGTGCGACCTTGGCAGCCTGAAAACAACCTCCAATTGTTCAGCATTGGCTGTTTTCACACTGTCTCCGATACGACACTTGCACGGTATCGGAGGCCTAAAAACGAATAAATGTGACAATCGCATGCGTATCGCAACGCTAGCGTATCCGAGATTCACTTTGGTGACGCTACAACTTTCAGTAGTTGAGCTATGCCTTGATCACGTATAAATATGACAATAGTAAGTGTATCGCAAGTCGCAATTGTAACTTATCTGAAATTCACTGCGCGGTAACGCTACAACTTTCGGCTGTCAAGCTGTCGTTGACGCGCAATATGATTCGAATATGTTAAGTTTACGTAACGCGGCGACTGTCGTTTGTTCTTGCTCTTTTGCACCGTGTCAACATCGATATTCATATTCAAGCCATTGACATGTCGGTATCGTGTGTAGATGACGGTGTCAGCCAGTGTGTAAACACCGAAAGGGCCGGACTCGATTCTTGTATCAGATAACGCTGATAAACGTTAGTGAATTGAATGGTTCTTTAGGAAATGGGAGCGAAGAGGAATGTTTCAATAAATTCTTTGGTTAGCGGAAGAATATCAGAAATAAATTCGTAGTAAAATATTCATGGACATTTTACACAACGCCCTCTAGTCCCAAATTTAGCAAAGCTTGTACCTAATATGGGAAATAGGATGCTGATAGAATACTTATATACGTTTTTTATAAATACACACTTTTGACAGGCGTCACAGCTCAGTCGGTAATGGATCTGCCTTCCGTGCTGTGGGTCGTGGGTTCGATCCCCACTAAAAACAAACATTTGTGTGTGGCAAAACATAGATGTTTGTTCTATGTCTGGGTGTTACTATGTATTATAAAATGTATTTACAAAAAAAAAAGTATATAAGTATTCTATCAGCATCTAGTTCCCATATTACAAGCTTTGCTTAGTTTGGGACTAGAGGGCGTCGTGTGAAATGTCCATGAATATATATTTTTATTTACACTTATACATAGTAACACCCAAACAATTTCAGAAATTTCAAATTGCCATTAATCTTCAAATTGTAGTACTATACGATCTACGCAGGAACTGCCTTGGTTTTGTGAAAATCGGTAACCATGTGACGTCATAAAATTTTGACACTAAACGCCTTTACATTACTTTAAAATTGTTTTCCAGTAAGTTGACTTGATGTGTATTTATCTGAAAAAGACACATTATTCGCACACTTGCAAATCGCGGAAACATTATACATTAACTGTTGTATGTTACGTAATTGTCCTGCGACCTACAAACCTGGTTTCGTGGAGTCTTGTTGGAATGCGACTACAAAGTGCTACATGCCGAAAACTAGTGATTCTGAGACCAGATTTGTTTTTAATATTATTACAACAATTACAGGTACAGTCGGCTACACATCAACCTATCCAACCTATTAGTTTCAGATTTAGTTATTACTCACTTTTATTTTTAGTTTTAAGTTATGCTTTGTTTTTATGTATGTTCTTTGCCTCTTATTATTGTACTTATTGTGGTGGTTCGAATAAATATATATCTATCTATCTATCCACTGTTTGAACTGTTTTGTGTTTAATAGTTCAAAGTTCGAACCGTTGATAGGTTGATGTGTAGCCGACTGTATATGAGACTTAACATCTTTATGTCTCAGAGTGATGAGTGCAGTTCAGTGCATCACAGGGTACGTCTTCAGTGGACGTGCTCAATGAGGCAATGCATCGTAGGCAGTGGGCAGGTGGGCTATCGGCTCTTTCAATAAAAAAAAAGTTATTTGTCTAAAAAAAATTTGGAATTAATAAAATAGCGTGGTGTTCGTCTAGCTAGTTTATAGTTGTATGTTTCATACATTTTAATAAAAATAATAAAATAGTAATATATAATAATAGGTTAAAAATTTTAAAATTATTAATTTTTTATGACGAACGTTTTTTTAAAACCTATGCGACAAAGTGAAAGAAACGTAGTTCGGTTATAGACTAGATCATTTTTATCTCACATAAATGCTTATTATCAAAAGTATTGCAGGAGATTTCTTGAATTGCTTCGAAAAGTCGTTAAATATTTACCAAACAGACATAAATCTGCGACTAAAACCGATCATCTGCTTCTGCAGGGGTATGCCAATCAAAGTTGAACTGCAAAGTTTTAAATCATGGTCAGTTCATACTAACTCATAGTTATTCTGTGACTAAATAGTGACATTATGACGTCATTTGATGTGTTTTCGCGCATATTTTGCTGTAAAGTGTCTAAAAAGAATGATCACGTAGTACAAAATTGTACCACGTGACCTGAAGAAATTACACTGGGCAGTGAAATATAACTTGACAGCAAAAGATTGGCATACGGAGGCTGGAGAGTTTCAAATTCCATCCGAAGGAAGGGTAAAGTTGAACTATGAAAATTGCTTGGTGAATTTTGCGATCCCAAGAGTAGGTACTCATCTGTCGTCGAGTATTTAACTTGATTTGGGTCATAATTATGAACATTTTGGTTCATTTTGTGGATTAATTTAAATTGCTTCACCATGCGTTGAATTTGAATTCATTATGCATTGGCAAATTGGAACGGTTATGTTGATAAATGAATAGATTGACCATGTTTAATTACTACAAAATTATTACCTTTGATAGTCTGATAATAATTGAAGCAAGGATAACTAATGCATTTTGAACGTTAGGCTGCAGGCGCATTTGTGGTGACCAGCTCGGACTCCTACCAAAATATTATAGTAGCAATGAACAATTAGGCATGTGAAAAATAAAGACTTTATAAGTGAAAAACTGAGGGGTCCTCTGCAAACAAAGTTTTTTTTAATACCTTTACCTACCATTTCGCTTCCCGGTAAGGCAGCATTTCAATAGCTAAAATAAGAAAAACTAGTTTTGAGGTTAGTATCCACTAGGCTGAGAGGATGGTATAGGTTAAGGGCAAGCCTACACCATCTAAATCACATACCAGGCATTGCAAGATTGCAACGCAGCGTCCCGTTTATAGGGGCATACCGTATGGGTTAAAAGTGGACTTTATAAACCTTTATGATTCATCTAGATTCGATGAGACCACTAATACTTATTTGTTTCTCTAAATATGAACACTAATTTCACTTGGATAAATACTTTAAAATTGTTTGAATTTCTATAGCTATTATATTCCAGTGAAAAAGCAACATTCGTTAGTAAACAATTTAGTTAAACACCTCTTTACCATCTGTATGTAAATATACCTACAGTAATCTACGTTTCACTGATTCCCTCCGAGTCGGCAAGACTTGATTTGATAGGGGCACAGTATGTTTGTTTTTGTGTGTTTTGTCGCGAAATGTTTCCAGTTTGGAAACAATTTGTATTTTAGACTTTGTTTGTAGATCGAAGACCTCGAAAGCTCGGCATAGAATTCAGTTTTGTATAGTTTGTTTTATATTTTGATCTATAGCGGCACTTTAAAAATTATTCCAACAAATCGAAAAGAGCGTACACCGTTAGAATGAACAGTACAGTCAACTAGCATACTATTCTACTCTTTAAATGTAGGTATTACAAAATGTTGTCTGCATTAGTTTAGTTATAAGGGAAAAAAATTGCAGTATTTTTAATTCATTAAAGATTTTTGTCTGCTAGTTTACTAATACTTTTGTTAAACCACTGGTACCTACCAAGGCAGAAGGCTAGAATAAGAATGGCTAATTTGACCCAAAATTAGCCCAGTCTTCGGCTCTTCTCATCCAGTTTTTGCTAGTTATGACACCTAACTCTACAGTCAGGTTTTACTCTGACAATGCTAAAGCAATCGTAACCATTTTCAGCCAGTCTTTTTCACACTTTGTTAAGAATTTCAAACATGAATCCTATTGATTCTGTTGTAAAAATGTTTCGCAGCCCTAAAACCAAACCACGAGCTTTGCAAACAAACAGATGTAAAGTTCGTAAAGCTTTTCCCGTCATAATTAGAGCATCCTTCATCTTTGCAAGGTTTCCGTAAATGAATGTTTGAATTCGAAGTCTCTGTGGACACACTTCTTTGTGCACAAACAGACATAGGAAATAGAGCTTTGGTGCTTTGAAAGACGTCTGTTTTCCGCTTGCATTTTTCTGTTTCCTATTTTTATGCTATTTGCATGCCAGTGTGCAAAAACCCTATCTTTGAGACATATACATGTTTCTTGAATGGAAATTACCAACAGATGTATGGCAGTAAAACGATTTGACAAATTATGTAGGTACTTTCCACGTTTATCATGAGATGGTACCTTGTTTTTTCTGTTCTGTGTATGGTACGATGTCCCACCTTTTTAGGATAGTCCATTCTACCGCAGACTTATTGTGACTGGCCTTTACAGTGAAATATCATATTCCCCGTCCTATTTAGAATAAAACAACAAAATAGCTACAACAAAATGTTATTTATTAATATAAGCTTCTCTTCAGGCATCACTTTAATCGCCGGTCATCATTTCCATGAACTCTGAAATGAGAAATTAACATGAATAATTACAATCACATTTCAAAGTTAATTAAGTGTAAGGTACGGGGGTCTAATGGGCTGTTTTTAACCTTCTTTTGCTGTGGTGAAAAAGAACTGTCATAATGAGCTGAAAAATGGTGGTCGCACGAGCAACTTTTGCTTCCGCAACTTTTCTTTTTAACCCCTGACGTAAAAACGGCGGGGTGTTATAAGTTTGACGTGTCTGTGTGTGCCTGTCTGAGGCAACGTAGCTCCCGAACGGATGAACCGATTTTGATTTTGTTTTTTTTTTGAAAGGTGAATTAGGCGGGAGTGTTCTTAGCTATGTTTGATAAAGATCGGTCCAAGATTCGAGGTTATTTTTAATTTAATTACTGTCATTATCATAATTATCATCAAACCTTGAAACCCATTTAATTACTTGTTATCATCAAGATGAGAGAGACAAAATAGTTGCGGTGTGGTTTTGTATGAAAGTGCGCGCAAGTAGCGACGTGACAGCCAATATAAATTGACAGTGCTTATGAGAAACTTGTTATTAGATACCTCAGTATCTTTTACAGTCAACTTAAAAGAAAAAGATAGCGGATGTTAAAAAAAGTATTCATCAAACGTTGCTATTTCATGGCGTCATTTTTACAATGAAAAACACTGGCTTCAAAGAAAGGTAGCGGGATTAAAATGTAGATTCGTTCGAGTGTTGTGAAATATACGGGTTGGAAAACAATAAAATCTCGACTGTGTCAGATGCTTTGGTTTTTATTTTATTAAACGTGATGATTTATACGGGCAAAACGCCCGTACTTAGTACACTTTCGCCGCGAAATTGGAGTAGCGAAGCCACTGAATGAATTCCGCTGCGATCAAGTGTCAAGTTGGATTAGCGGAACCGTCGGAATGGTAGACATCCACAAACACGTGCGAAATCAACGCGGCACCGCAACGAAATGGCGGCCGGAACGCGGAAGTGTGGCTGGCGTCGGAGCAGATTGACGAATCCGCGCGGGGAAAGAATTATAAGTTATAAGAATTATAGTCAAGTTTATGCATTAGAACAGGCAGTTACGCTAGTGTTCGACTTCTCCTATATACGGACAAGACACGGCGAAATTACTGCGATTCCGTTGTATGATTTCGCTGCGGAGGTGTGCTACGGGCATTGGTTACACGGATTGATTTCTGATACAAGGCAAAACAATATTCTAACATTTTAGGTATTTGACATACTGATTTTTGATAATGACGCTTGACACCTCCAGTAATTATACAAGTAGAAGAAAGCTTGAAAAAATCCATTTCTTTTCATAGACCTTCTTGAATTATTCTAACCATTTCCATCTACCGACTTCGGAGGGTCGGGGTCGTCCCAACCTTTCTTTCTTTCAAAAATATTTAATTGTGAAGCTTAAATGACCTGCCTAACTGCTACTTTAACTTACTAGCTTTGAGAGCTGTGTGTATGACTTTGATGATGATGATACTCACCATCAAAATCAACAGTTCCCGAAGCGTCAGTGTCTATTTCAGCGATCATCTCGTTGAGTTGGTCGGGTGTTAGCTGATCGTCCAAAGCTGCTAGGATCTCCCGAAGGCTGGATGTTGGGATGTAGCCATTACCTGGAATGTAGCGTTTGTATCTATTACAAAGCACTGGTCAAAGGGAATGTGAAATACACGAGAACTTTGAATGAATGTTCGTACAAAACTCGATGAGAAATTTTATTACACTCAGATTATCAGTTTAAACGTTCTGAGGATGTACAGAATGATTAAATGAAAAATAAATGTACAAGGTAATTTTCATTTTTAGTCTATCGGTGTATAACTTTAATAGTTGTATAACTTGAAATATTAGTACAAAGAGTATTAGGTAGTTTCTGAAACCATTTCAACATAGAAGATTTTGTCAGGCCACTTGGCACAGCCTGGATAACTCTAATCCCCCGGCGCCGTCCGCCAATTCTGCCAACTGATAGAACCAATAAAATGAACGAAAACAACAAGATACATTGGAAATAACATGTGGTTGTAAATGATGCAAGAAGTCCTTGTGTATCCGCAATGGTATCCTTGAAAATTATTAGCAAAAAGAAAGTTGATGAATATAAAAAGTTGTGTCGTTTGTCGCGGATTTTCGCTGTTCGGAAATTATGTAACGGGATCAATATTTCTTGGCGTTTTTTATGGAAAGGCATAAAGAAAAAACATCGAATTTATAAACGACGTAGAGGCGCCTCTGAAGACGGATTCAGGCGATCGCTGCTTTAAACAGTTTGATATACTATTTGAGCCCTGTTATGAATTTGGGGGTAAAATAATCCACTGTTGGTCATTTTACGGAATTCATCAATCTTCTTAGGAGCTACCAGCAAGTATTATTATTTGTTAAAATTGTAAAGCTAAGGTATATGTTTCGTGTATGTTTCATAATATGTTTGGCCATGTTTCACCATCCTCATGTAACGCTACCGTCAAATAAAAATATTTCTGTCTTTGTTTTTGACTTAGCAATAATAGAGACAGATACATTTTTATCTGATGGATAACGTAATCATAAGATAGTGAAATAGTATTCAGACCATTAGAATAAGAAGAAAACAAATTACAACCAGCCTCCGTATTCCAATCTTTTGCTGTCAAGTTATATTTCACTGCCCAGTGTAATCTCTTCAGGTCACGTGGTACAATTTTGTACCACGTGGTCATTCTTTTTAGACACTTGACAGCAAAATATGCGCGAAAACAAATTAAATGACATAATAATGTCACTATTTAGTCACAGAATAACTATGAGTTAGTATGAACTGACCATGATTTAAAACTTTGCAGTTCAACTGAGATTGGAATACCCCTGCAGACCAAATAAGAAACAGACCAATATTAATTACAGTACGACGCCCTCAAACATTAAACAAATAATTATCATCCATAACACTGTATCCGCGTTCGCAAATACAACACAAACAGACATCCTAAACAAAACTCGAGAGAGGATTCTCTTAATAAATCGTTGTAATAATTGCTTTGTATAGGTGTCTACAAGTTAAGAAATAGCAGCCAACTTTGTAGATTTGCAACGATATTTTTATTCATTTTTAAGAGTATTACCCCTATTTTATGCGACACTAATTCAGTCACCGGTCAAATATTTTCATTTGTCCATACGACTGGTTTTCGATCGAAGGCTTGACAAGATTGGAACTTTTTGGTGACTGTTTTTAGTGTTCCGGTCTAGTTTTTGGAAAAATAGAACTGTTCTAGAAAGGTTCTCCAAGGTGTCCAAAATAAAGAAGATGGTTTAGTACAGAAAATCCTTCACTTTAATTTTCTTTACACAATTGTAATATATTTGAAAAATAGAACACGTCATGCGCTTGAGTAGTGGAAAGAAGAAGTGTTGCCCTCTTGCGGGCGCGCGGACTCCGTCGCTTCAGCGCAAAACGCCATGCCTGGCATGGCTCAAGTATTTGTTGCTTAAACAAGAACACTTATTTATTACGAGATTTAGGTATATTTCTGATAGAAGACAAATATAACTTAAAATACTAGTATAACTTAAATTGTTTAGTTTGACGGCGCGGCGGCATATGGTTGTCTTATTCGTTGTGCTCATGCCAAAATGCTATCGTTTTATATACACATTTGATGTTATTCAATAAAAACTTTGCAAAATTTATAAATATGAAAATACCAGCGTAGCTAAATAACAATAGGTAAGTAGTAATAGTTTTCAGCTATTTAATCAGGCCATAATCCCATCACGTAGCCAATATTTTCACTTGCCACCACAGCTGGCGTGGTTTTTGCATAAATTCCCTACAACGGGTTTTCGATCGAAACCTATTCGATATTTTAGTATGTACTTAGCAAAACAATAGAAGTTAAAACAATTTAGATACGAGCATTGGAAGGTAGAAGGAAAGACAGGAAGAGGAAGACCGCGTATTAGCTATATGAGCCAAGTGAAGGTGAAGATCGATGTCATGTTGTATAAGGACGTCAAGGAAGCTGCCCTGAAAAGAAGAACCTGGCGGGATATGCATTTGTTACGCCGACAAGAGCGTAGCTCTTAAATTAGACGAAGAAGTTATAAAAACGGCTGCAATTCCCAGACACGGTAAATAGTTTTGTTATTCTAACGAGCCCTTCTATAAATAAGTTTTTTTTAAGCCAGTTTATATTTCAACGAATTATTAGTTAAAGCTTCCTTGGCCTTGTTTTTATTTCAAAATTAATTTTTTAACATAAAAATTGGACGAGACGCAGTAACGGCTCATTTACATTCACTCACATTTTATAAAAACGCGGAAAAAGATAAGATATGTCTTCGCAATAGTTATTTTTGTATCACAACACTTTTACGATGCCTAAATTACTTTTATTACTTTGAAACTGACAAAAGAAACGTTATTAATAAAAATTCTGACCTCTACCCAGGTGACGAGTTCTAGGTTGGGGACATAATTTCTAAACTTTATGGTCACTCGCTTGTCACTCGCCCATTTGTTTTATTGTAATGACTGTGTAGCTTTCGTCTGGGCACCGATGGTAGGGGCGTTTTTTGGCACTTCTCCAATTAATCGATACCCAGCCTTTATTGCTTGCAATTACCGCGGATAACATGAAACACAATACTGATTTACTAATCAGTAAGGGTACCTACCAACGATTGCATATCGATAGGTAATTATAATTTTCTTACTGCATTAAATTCAGCCAAATTGTTCGTTATGAAAATAATGGTTTTTAGTTCTGCGGATCAAAACTAGTTTTTTGAGAGTAATGTTATTTATTTTTTCAAGTTTAGACTGAACAAAAGTTAATATTTGGTTATACTACCTAAGAATTTATTTTGTTTTCATTGCTTTGTTTGGAAGCGTTATATTTGGGGTTTGTAATCAATATATTAGGTAGAGTGAATAATAATAATTTGTTTTCTACCGAATAAACAAACAAACAAACAAAACAAAAACAAACATTTTGTTTTAAACAAAGCAAAATTACTGCACAGTTTCATAATCTAAGTTATATTGTTAGTGACCGCACTGTAACTATTGTGATTTTATTCGTAAATTGAAAACTGAATACCATTTTGTGGTGAACGGTTTTGGGAAATAATTTATTGATTCAATGAAATTTGTGCACTTAATATTTATTTTATTATATTATTTGATGATATTTATAGGTAAACAGCATACGGCAGCTTAATTTGGGTTGTTTTGTTCTATATGTATTACAAGTATTTGCAAAAAAATGCCTCACAGAACACGTCCACTGAAGTCGCACCGTGTACATTGCACTGCGTCCATCACTCTGAGACAAAGATGTTAAGTCTCATGTGCCTGTAATAGCACCGGCTCCTTCAAACCGGAACACAGCATTGCGAGCATCGCTGCTGGTGTCAGAAAGCGGTGGTACTTCTCCGGACGAACTCTTTCACAAGAAGCTCTACTACTTGGCTCTTGCAAATATATAAATTAATCGTTGAAAATGTTGCCGTATCGTAAACTAACCAAGAAAGAACTAGTTACCCCCTCCCAATAGAGTTGTAAGGGGTAGTTGCACTTCATGCGGTTTGACTGGCCCAGAGCCAGACAATTTTGTTTGTGACATGAATAAATATCGAGTATCAATACTTATTTATCCGAATTCGGTGTGCCAAAATCTCGAAATGGTGTTTGACGTGAATGGATAGTTACGTTTTTAATTTTATCGAGTTACAATGCAATCTAGAGTTCTAAAGAGAGATACAGCAGGGGTATGCCAATCAAAGTTGAACTGCAAAGTTTTAAATCATGGTCAGTTCATACTAACTCATAGTTATTCTGTGACTAAGTAGTGACATTATGACGTCATTTGATGTGTTTTCGCGCATATTTTGCTGTCAAGTGTCTAAAAAGAATGATCACGTGGTACAAAATTGTACCACGTGACCTGAAGAAATTACACTGGGCAGTGAAATATAACTTGACAGCAAAAGATCGGCATACGGGGGCTGAAGTTAGGTGCAACAAACGATTGCGCATGTACTCGTACTGTTGTGTAAAAAAATTAACTTACCTCCAATTACCCAAAAATGGATTCTGCACAGATAGTTCAGAGGGACAAAGACCCGTTGTGTCTACTATAGGTACCTACCTAGATCTTAGTGTGGGGGTTACCCTTGGGCGCATATATCCGATCTTTGAACTATCGCTTAACTTGACACTAGTAAAGTTCAAAAGCTTTACCTTAAAACCAATCGAACTAAAAACCCTTTTAAGTGTCCTTTATCAGCCATATAATAACCGACTCTACACCGTGACGATAAAGTGTATTATTGCGTGACCTAAAGGATCGATCACAAATGGTGTTTGAAAACTTAATTATGCATGCAAACTTGGATCTAATACCGTAATGGGTTCGAGACAGCGGAATGGTGATAGCTCTATTAATGAGGGTAACTAAACTGTTCGTAAACTAATATCTTTGGAACATGATATCGATAGGGTACTAAGTAATCGATATTAATATCGATACTGTAATAGGTTTTGTAATCATTCAAGTCGAAGCTTATCAAGCAATCGTAACTTGAAATGCTAAAGTTTTGTTTGAACTAAGAATGAATTTTTGTATCATCATCAACAACATTCTGTAGAAGGCCGTTACTGGATATAAGTTTCTTCATAGATTTCTAGTAAGAATGACTCTGAGCCTTCTTAACTGCTTCGTCAGTGCTTTGTTTTCGGGTTCATGTCTTCTTGTTATCAAACTAAATACTAATGTCATTTTTATCGCAATTTGACTAAAGTAACGTAAGAACTTAAATCGAGGTTCGAAACTTTTTTTTACAGATTTTTATTAGAAAACTGAAAAAGAGTTTATGACCACTCGGAATAGTACAAAGTCCACGTAGCTACCCTACTCTTTCAAATAAACACTTTGAAAAGGTTTTAAACAAGATGTCTAAGTAATTTAGTAGCACTACAAAGAAAGCCACATTACACGTCAAAATAATGATACCAAAGCCCATCCAACGGTCGTAAAGTGAGACAAGATTTTATTGTTTCTAGAATATCACAGGGTGCAAACGCACTTAGCGGCCAAGTCGCTTCGATCAGCTCGGTTTGGCCATGGTGGAGTCGCTCTATTGCGGTGGCTGAAAATCTATAGATTTTAGCCGCTGTTTCCAGGGCGCTGCTGCAGCGACAGATATTTTGAAAAAAGTATATACGTATTCTATCAGCAATCTTAGTTCCCATATCACAAGCTTTGCTTAGTTTGGGACTAGAGGGCGTTGTGTGAAATGTCTATGAATATTTATTATTTTATTATTATTCATTTGAAAGAAAAACAAAAGAACTCCAGGCGCCGCCGAAGTAGGCGTCCTCTTGGCCGCTGAGTGCGTTTGCAGACAAAATGTTTATCATCACCGTTTGAGCACATTATATTGCTAGTAAAATATTGAAGATGTAAATCATGTAAAACCCACTGATGTTCACACAAAATGTAACAAATTCGACCTTCATTTTATGACTTGAAACAAATTCCTGTACTTTTATTACGCGCCTAATAATTGATAGCTTCTTTCAGTGTGTCAACTAAACACTAGTTTTATGAAAAAAGAGTTTTAAAATTGTTCGTTTTAAAGAAAATCAGCTCAATTTTTCACTCAAGAACTCACACAATGAAAAAAGTGATAAATATAGCAATGCGTGTGTTTTCTAGTAAAACAAATCTTGAAAAACAGTAACTAATGCTAAGATATTAGTTTAGAGAGAATGCTAATGTACTGGAACTAAAAACAATGTTGTAGTTTAATCTTTTTTAAAATAAAACAAAATTGTGGAAAACGACCGTGTACACGTGTATCTAATTTAATTTGTATGTATTAATCCAAAGGGCTGGCGTTTACCTTGGACAGAGAATTAGTATTGCCATACAAAGAGGTAACGTTGCCAGCCTTTTGGGCTCCCTGCCTGCAGTCAGTGATTTGAACTCTGTTTTTTTATCTGTAGCATTTAGAATTCAGAGTTCATTTAAATAATTTTTTTTGTGAAAAATGCTAGTTTCTAAAATGATATAATAATAAAATTTTTGATTAACAAAAATGCTGTCACGTCTAATTTACTAACGGTCATTCTCATTATTAAATCTATCTTATTTATTTCCTGAATGTACCACACATTCAGGAAATAAATAATAATCAATATGTAATTCAGTAATTATAATCAACTTAAAAACAAATGAATGGGGAACTTAAAATGAAATTAATGTTTTAGACCAATGCTTTTTATCGACGCTCGACGACAATATCGTTGTCAACGACGAATCGATGTCAAAGCGTTTAGTACAAAACGTATGAGATTAGCTCCCTTATGTGTTGCGTCGATGATATCAGCGCAAAAATTGAGTGCTATAAAAATCGGTACATTACCTTCTTTGTCGTAAAGTCTAAAAGCTTCCTTCAGCTCCTTCTGTAGGGCTTCATCATCTTCTTCAAGGAAATGTGTAGCGACGCGCACGAACGAATCAAAGTTCAGTTTACCGCAGCCTGGAAAAATCAAATGTTATTTGTAGTGAAAAATATCGGTTTTGTAAAGTTTCCTTCAAAGAAATGGATTTAATCCACGAATTTTACATCAGCAAAACCATTGAACTATAACATAAAAGATCCATCATTTTATTACGACGAACGTCAAAATGTTGGCACTTCCAAAATGTCATGTTTTTACCCTTGTCAATAGTTTGTCGTACATTGCAGTTTGACACTCTAGCTTTTCTAGCAGTTTGATGACCAAGTCTAACTTGTATAACTAAGTCTTGTATAATTACTTAGTCTTGTATAACTAAGGACCTAGACTTGCATAACTAAGAACCCAGTCTTGTATAACTAAGAACCCAGTCTTGTATAACTGAGAACCTAGTCTTGTATAACTAAGATCCCAGTCTTGTATAACTAAGAACCTAGTCTTGTATAACTAAGAACCTAGTCTTGTATAACTAAGATCCCAGTCTTGTATAACTAAGAACCCAGTCTTGAATAACTAAGAACCTAGTCTTGTATAACTAAGAACTAGCCACAACGAAGCCCGCAAATCACCAGTTTTATCACTAAGTTTTTATGAAACATAACTAAACTGAAGTATAGTCAGTCGTATAGACAAAATCTCTTGCCCCTAAACTCCGTTTCTGACTGAATCCGTCGAAGTTTAGTAATAGCTTCTACTCCAAGTGGATTTGGTAAGCCTGTAAAGTTTACTGTGCACTTAACCAAGTTGCGGAACTAACAGGATTCGCTTTTAATGCGCTGATTTTGTATCACAGAGCGGAAACAACGTTGCAACTTGTAATTCAGCGTTTTTTGACGAAATCGCACGTATATTTTCGGAAAATAGTATTACTTAACGAATATTATGACTAATACAGTATTTAACACATGAAACCGATAAGCTATTTAATTTTTCTTACTAGTCTCGCACTCTGTAGTAAATAATACCCAACCCTGGATAATATAATGGTTATTTGTCTTATAGTAAGTTTTTACTCACGGTAAAATTAATTTACCCCATCAGATTAATAAAATCGCTACCAAACAGGTTTTGGTTCAGATTAATTTCATCTAAACCACAAAAAGGTTATCAGTAGTAGGTACAGCGCGCAAAACAGGTTGACAGAAATCCCTATTTTCACACAGTGAGTCCGCAAGAACCTTCATTTATCGCCAGTTATGTAAATTTTTCAGGTAACGCCAGCAAAAAGATCTCATTATAATTTCAATGCGAAGAGTCTCATTGTTGTTATTGTTGGAAATTGTATTCTCAATGCGATTGTTTGAAATTATAATTGGGTGATTCTCGTTTTGGTAAAGTGGTTTTGACTTGTATTATTTGTCTTGCTTAATATCTTTATTTGTATTTCGTTGGCAGTATTTTATGAAGAATCTATTAATAATCTTGTGTAATTTTGTAAGTCCTAATTATTACAGTCTACCTGAACTTGACATATTATCATAGCCGATAGCAATTGTATTACTTTGCAGAGCAAGTCCATTGAAGCTGTGCCTCATGTAGAACTGAACTACGTCCATTAATCTGACTTACAGCTGCACTTAAAAACGTATGTCAAAAAGTAATCAGAGAGTAGTCTGTTGACCAATGAGTAATGACGGATAGAGACACCGTTAATTTTAATTAATAGTTACGTACTTACGTTTATGTGATGTTTCTGAGTGTGGTAAACGGAATGACGTTATCATGGCCCCTTTTGTACAGAGCAAAAAGTAAAGTAAATCTAAAAGATCGATTATTTGTTTACTAGTTTAGATTAATTTGCTATCGGTACGGACAATAAAACATTGTGCCAGCGGAATCAGCGTTAAGGTGCAGTTTACCCTCAGTTAAGGGTCGGGTTCTATCTAACATCGTAAAATTGCCTAAGTGCCCACTTGTTAGGCTACATACGCTGCGGTATTGCCTTTCTACTTTTGTGACGGTAGTTGGACATTATTTCTTGGGGATAAAGGAGACGAGTTTTACTAGGACCATACCAATTTGGTCTGAATTGGAATTCTTTTATTTATTTCCTTCTTTGTGTTGGTTTCATCTACTGAAGAGTCTCTGCCTAACTAATAAAAAAGTATTAAAAACTTTTCAGTTTCCTTTTAACAGCAATTAGTCGCCGAGTAGTAGCTGGGACGAATAAAAAACCTAACTTTTTAAACCTAAGACCAATATCAGGTGTTTTTTTTTCAGTAAAAAAATCCGAGCCTATAGTCTGAATTTTGTTTTGTTGATAATATAATAACGAATATCTAGAAGTGATATGCGAGATATTTTGTATGAACACCGGATAAGCGCCGCTAGCTATTTTCAAACGATTTTCTCCATACAAAAACTACGCGTTTCTCGATTCTCGCAAGGGATCAATAAAATAAAACTCAGACTACGAAATGGGAAATTCACGAGACTCGATCCCACTGTACTAGAACTCGCTCTAACTGAGACCACACCGCAAAACCCATCTGTTCCTTGCTTAGGCCCAACGTAGTCCGCTGGCTTTTTGTTGGGATTATGCCTCTGCCCCAGGCCACGGGTTCGTTATGGAAGGCAGGATGGATTTTTTTTTATTAGGGACGAGGTCAGCTGGTGATCTAGTTTTTTATGAGATTTATGGGACAAAAAAATGTTCAAATCGGTTTATAAATGACGTAGATCTGAGGTAACAAACATAAAAACAATAAACCCGAATTCAGAAATCTTCTTTTTTAAAGTCGATTAAAACAGCTAGAGGTGAAGGTAACTTTAGGAAAGGTGATTTCAATTGTTTTTACACTACAAAAACAAATGAACATAAAATACAGACTTAAAGTTAGTTTGTCACCATTTTACTGGCGGCGACGGCACACAATTTATTAATACTTAACTTTGACATTGGATGGTGTCATTTATAAATATCGACTTACTAGACCGATCTACTTCTAGCATAACTACTTTATTACATTACTAGACGTGACAGCCCTCAATTTAAAACAACGTACATAAACTAGGTAGAAAAACCAAGTACCCACTAAATTTTCAAGGTTTTTAACCCAAGTTCTTCGAAAATTACCATACGTGACAATAGACTAATCTAAGATAAGTTTATAAGAATAAAATGTAAGTTTAAAAATAAAAATCCAACTGATAAATACCATCACTTACCATCAGGTGAGATTGCGGTCAAACGCTTGTCTATAATGTACAAAAAAACTCTCTAAAAAGAGTGAAACAAGAAAATATTCTTTTCTGAAATTGCTATGATCATACTTAGCGATGTTCATAGGATAGCCGTCGTCGTATACCACCTACCATACCGGTCAAAAGCATAACCCTTTTGCTTCGCCGTAGTTGGGTAAGAAATACTGCAAATCGACGAAAAACGTTTACAAAATCTCAGATTCACCGCTAGCAGCGAAAGTAGAGCCGGTCGCAATCACCAACCTTTCAAGAACGTCAATACGCTTGACGTAAATTATAAAGTTACGCCAATTTGGCATCATCCTTCAACATGACGGCTCAAGAACCACTGGGACTCAATTCTACCTATTTACAAAGGTTAACGTTCTATTCAGTTCCAACTGTGGTTCGGTCGATCTTCAGCTTAGCTAAAACGTTACTGGTACTATTCCACTATTTACAACGGTTGACGTTCTATTCAGTTCCAACTGTGGTTCGATCGATCTTCAGCTTAGCTAAAACGTTACTGGTACTATTCCACTATTTACAACGGTTGACGTTCTATTCAGTTCCAACAACAACGGATTTGCAGCTTAGCTGAAACGTCGCTGTTCAGCTGAATCAAAATGGCATAAAAACAGATGAAAAACTACGGTTCAGCTGTCAAAGTTTGATAGTGGAATACAAAATAACTTAAAACATATTTAAAACAATCGGTTCAACTGCGTTTCAGCCGACTATTTCGTTAGTAGAATTAGCTCCCAGGGTCGTTGTTCACTAGTAGAATACGAAATAGAAAAAAACAGATGCAAAGCTACGATTCAACTGCGTTTCAGTCGCCATATTTTATGTAGAATTGAGTCACTGTAATGCCCGTTTGCGGAAGTGAATTTGTGTACCGCCATCATGAAATGTCGTGTCTTAATGCATGTTCATTATGCCATTTTGACATTTTAGCCTGAGCTTACATCAATCCCTTCAAGTTAACACTGATTACTGTCATGGGAGCTAAAATTACGTTGTCTTTGGTAATAAAAGACATAGATTATAAAGTTCAGTAAACCTTTGCACAGTTTGCGTAAGAAATCCTTTGAAATATGTTCCGTTTTGAGCATTTGGTTCAACATCTACTTATTCTAATTTAGGAACATAAATATTATTCAAATATTCCGTTGGGAAGAAAGTCATCGAGTGGAACTAACCCGTTTTAATACCGCTCCAATGACAGTTGTTAAAATGAATAAGGATTTAGGGCGTCTTGCATGAGTTCTATCGATTGGCATTAAACAAAAATTACAATTTCATTTGACATCGACAAAAAACAATTTATTCTCTTTTGTTGATTTGCATACCCATCTTCAATTACATTTATCAGGCAAGGTTGCAGGTCGATGAACGTGGTTAAGGTGTCAAATGAGAGATGTATAGCTATATAATGGCCCTTTGGTAGTGGCTAAGTTGCACCAGAATCACTAAACGTATTTAACAGCTAAATCAATTTAAATCTGACGTATTTGTATGACTTGACAACTCGCTAAATACTATTTAAGAGTTAAACGCGTTTAGCGATTCTGGTGCAAGCCGTCCTAAGTATAATACATATAAATTATGTAACAAGCTGATGACCCACCTGATGTTAAGCGGTTATTTATTTATTTATTATAATTTCAAAAATTACACATGCTTAAAACTATATAGTGCCTTAAAGCCAAGGTATGGCTTGTCTAGGCACTAGGTTCTCGTAGGAATAATACTAATCGGTTACCTCGGCCTCTAACAATGCATTGCCTCTCTGAGCATGTCCACTGAGAGCATGCCTTGTGATGCATTGCACTGCGCCCTTCACTTTGAGATGTAAAGGTGTTAAGTTTCATGTGCCTGTAATTGCACCGGCACCCATACCCTTCAAACCGGAACATAGCAATGCGAGCATCACTGCTTAGCGGTAGAAATAGTACTGCCCCGGACGAGCTTTTTCACAAAGTCAAAGTCAAAATTTCTTTTATTCTATAAAATCACAAGGATCATTAGAAAAGAGCCTTACTACTACTAAATAAATCCTTTCACATCTTTTAATTCTCTTTGCAACATTATAATTTATATTACTGTATTTTACAGACATTAAACTATGTCTGTTTACAATCCAATTACTTACCAAGACAGATATCACGACTCCTGAGTAGTGACAGAAACACTTTGAGGTAAAACAGACTTAGGTATTTCGTCTGTATGCTCGTAAAATTTCAGTTTTAAAGGCGCTGAAACGTGTTGTGGACAGGCTATTTCTGTATCTTTGAAAGTGTAGTTTTGTTATACCGTTTTCATGACATTCAAAACTGTCACGGGTTATTCTCACTCACAGCTTATCTACAACAATCTGCTATTTACAATGCACGAACTAGACGGGATGAAACCGTCAGAGCTGACGGCGTAGAAGATGCACCTACGTAATGTTCTGCTACTTAGACTAGAGCAGGGTTCCTGCTGTCTAGTAGTTTCTGGAGATCCTCCGCGGTCTAAACAAAACGAAATAATGCGAACGTTTTTGAACCCATATCGGAATTGTCAACGTATGTCTACAAGTGTTGCCTTGGCTCCTATCATTCTATTGGGGTTACAAAGTTTACTTCTTCGTTACAGCTCAACAGTATCGAGCTCATCATTCCTCTGCCCTTATCCCACGCTAGGTGGGGTCGGCACAACATGTCTTCTTCTTCCACTCACTCCTATCATTCGTCAACTCTGAATCTACTCCTCTCACATTCACATCTTTCACACAATTCAACCACTTCTTTTTCGGTCTTCCTCTACTTGCATACCCAGTCACACTCATATTCATAACTTTTTTCGTAACATGATTTTCATCCCTCCTCATTACGTTCAGTATCGAGCTATTCATAATTATTTATTTAAAAACAGTTTGCTTACCGATAGCGTCTTCGCTGTCCAACATCCTATCTAGCTCCAGGTCGTCGTAGTTGTGCACCATCGTGTTGAGTATCGTCCTCACTTTTTCCTTTTCTATGCGTCCTTGCTTCTCTGAGTCGAACATGCTGAATGCCCTCCGCAGCACTGTGGGATAAACATTCACAGCTCTAGTCAAGAACGAATCACCTGAGGGATAATTCTCTTGTGCATATCTCACCATCTCATGATTACACTATCTGTCAGTTATAAATATTTCCGTCTCTACTTTGGACTTCTGAACGACAAAGATGGATATAATTTTATTACACGGATACCGTTACTCAGGAATGGTGAAATAGGCTCGTAGTAAAGTAAAAGTATAATTGGGATTTTGTTGAGTGTCATAAAAATTATGCTATTTTGTGACTGAATGATATTCCAAAAAAATCATTGATATTTTTTACAAGATTTTATCTATTAAGTATTAAGTACAGCTAAGAGTAAACAAAAAACTGGTAAAACATAAGGCGATGGTTAACGTCAAAAAAAGTTCTCAGTTACAAGAAGTTACTAAAAAGTTAAGTTAAGTTATAAAGTTTTTATCTATCTATCTTATTCCAGACCTGCGTGTTCCCCCTGCGACTGACGGCAGGGCATTTTTGGACAAAAAGTCTATAAATCCCCCGATGGGTGTCCGTTCCATATCTACACTCGGCACTCTATTGTTGCTATCTCTACTGATAAGTGCCACTTTCATTATATACCTACACACTTCTACAATTTGATATTACTATTGTAATGACCGACCCACAAAAACTATCTTAGTTCCACCTGGAGGTAAAAACGTAAACTAGCAAAACATAAAATAGATGTAAAACTATAAATGCAAAGCTTTCAAAGTTTTAAGTCTTGAAAACGAGTTGAAAATTCCAAAAAAAGCTGTTTTGTCGTTCCGTGCACTTCCGAAGTACGTTGTCGCGCGGTTTACCATATTGCCGACGAAAGTTCACTCAGCGCTTGTACATTCTACGTTTCTGAAGAGGAGTAGCCGTATTATGACAGCCGTAATAAATTTTTTTGAGCTCAGTACCAACACTGGCTAAAATAAGCCAGTGGCGATTACACAATGGATCTTTATCCCTCTGAAGTTACGTGCAACAAAACAACGTTTGCGCATGTAAGGTACTCTGTGGTACGGAAAAATTCGACTCAAAGATTGATACTGCGCAGATAAACTCAGAAGGACAATGATAAAGATCTTTGTCCTTCTGAATTATCTGCGTAGTCTGACATATCTACATTATCTAGTGACTGTGATGTGAATATAACTGAGTTTAAACTTCAGACGAATAATTGCTGTGGTATGTCCGTTGCCACTTTTAAGAAGACCAGCAGGGGTATGCCAATCAAAGTTGAACTGCAAAATTAAACTGCAAAGTTTTAAATCATGGTCAGTTCATACTAACTCATAGTTATTCTGTGACTAAATAGTGACATTATGACGTCATTTGATGTGTTTTCGCGCATATTTTGCTGTCAAGTGTCTAAAAAGAATGATCACGTGGTACAAAATTGTACCACGTGACCTGAAGAAATTACACTGGGCAGTGAAATATAACTTGACAGCAAAAGATTGGCATACGGGGGCAGCTCATCGCTAAGCCGAAGCAATTCGACAAAATTGTTTTTAGTAGGCACACTGAGGGCCAAAAAAATGTGCTTATAATTTAAACTTCTCATAAAGACTAAGTCCAGTAACTTAATGGTGTAGTGGTAAAAAAAATCCTATGAGATTTCAGTTCTTTCTAGTGTTAGATAATAAATAACAAAATTAAACCTTATTCAATAAAATATTCACCATGTCAGGGCTTGGTTTTAAAAAAGTGTATGATACGTCCTGTCAGTGGAACTTAAAAAAAATTGCCCGCTTAAATTGATAGATAACATGTGGAACATTTTCGTGACTTGCAGTGTACCTACAAATATTCAAATCGAGGCACATCCGAATATCGCGTTCAATTGCTTATAAATCTTGGAGAGTACCAAATCGCTGAAACAACTTTATTACTTTGATAATAACCAACATGAATAAATACAAAATACCCTCAATTATCTAAATAGCTACAACTTGAATGCAATAAATAAAAGTGATCTACGACTTCGTAAATCAAGTGTATTTATTTTAATAACAAAAGAGTCACTTTAGTAACAAAGTTATCAAAATACGGGTCTTCGCCTCGTAACTAAAGGACTTATAAAATTTAATTCAAATCATTTTAAAACGTATAAAAGGTAATATCAATTTTTATAATCAACTGATGTAGACGTATCAAGGTCACATGAAAAGGTCGTAAAATTTCCACAGTAACGATGATGATAGGTGTCATAACCAGAGATGGGCAAAATACCGGGTTTTTTCAAAATACCCGGTGTTTTGGGTTAATACCCGGTAAAAACCTTGAAACGGGTATTTTCAAGGGTTTTTTCAATTTTCAAGAGATATTTGTCATTGTTGACCTTCAATTGATTAAAATGTAAATACTATTGGTTATTTACACATATTTCAATTATATTAATTTGAAAATACAGTTATTTTCTAGTAAAAAAGTGAAAAATAAAAATCTAATACGTTTTTTGTATAGGAGTCTGACTTTTGGAGTTTGAGGAGTCAGGCAGGTTGACATGAATGTTTTTTTAACCAACTTCAAAAACGGAGGAGGTTCTCAATTCCGTTGATTTTTTTTTAAATGTTTGTTACCTCAGAACTCCGTCATTTATGAACAGATTTCAAAAATTCTTTTTTTATCTGAAAGGATATACTTCCAGATTGGTCCCATTTCATTTTCATCAAAATCGGTCCAGTAGTTTGGGTTATAAATAGAAATAACTGAAAAATATGCCAAGTTGCGGCGTAGCGCCTACCATTTTACTGCTAGCAACGATGCAATATGTCACGTATCGGCGTAGCGCCTACCATTTTACTGCTAGCAACGATGGCCCTTTGTGGTGCACACCTAAATTATAACCTTTTTCTAAATTTGTCAATAAACCCAGTTTGTACATTTAAACCGCATTTAATTGGAGAAAAGCAAAAACCCACCAGTTGTTCCTCTAAAGGATCAACACCAACCACGTGCACGAAATTGCGTATTTTGCTTTCCTGTGACTTTTATGTGGTGTTTATAGTCACTAGAACATTCCCAATGAACTGTCATCATCATCATCATCTGATGATGAAGCTGGTAGTCGAATTGAAGTCGGTTTTTCCAGTTTTTTAACTTATAAATTACTAGCAGTTACCCGCGACTTCGTACGCGTCTACAGTTTCCGTGTACATTATATTATCTGTGCGTGTACCGAGTGGGTACTTTGAAAAACTTGACATTACACCTCATTATACCGAACTCGTACTGGAATGTCAAACGCTAGTCGTTAGACCAAAGAGGTAGTACTACGCCTGTCAAACTGACGTGACATGACATGACAAGACAATGATATCCTCTTGCCAATTGGTGCTGCTAATTCTTTTCGTTCATTTTATCATGTAGATCCTGTTAATTATTCGGGATAAAAAGTAGCCTATGTGTCAATCCAGGTTACGAACTACATATATGCCAAGTTTCATCCATGTTGGTTCAGTAGTTTAGACGTGATTGAAACACAAACATCCAAACATCCAAACATCTAAACATCCAAACATCTAAACTTTCGCATTTATAATATTAGTAAGATAGTAAGATAAGATTATCTAAAAGGATATACTTCCAGATTGGTCCCATTTAATTTTCATTGAACTCGGTTTAGTACCTAGTTATTTTTTTTTTGACGTGCTTCTCGTGCCGTCTAATTATTTGAATTTTGGTGGGAGGACATTTGTTTTTTCTTTCTTTTGTTTTATTTGTTGCACCGGTCGCACCTTGGTGGAATTGAATATTTGAGATGTTGTTGATGTAAAGTTATTTTTTTAAATTATTTATGCTGGCTTAAAGTTCAGAATGTAGGTGCTCATATCTCCTGTCTCACTCAGGTTAGGAGTATGGTGCAAAGACAAATGTTGAAGCAGGCGACCATACCTTTCTGATGGTAGGGTACTCGTATCTTCTGTCTCACTCTAACACTGACTGATCGATTTGTTCTCCCACTTGCGCTGGTATATTGCAAAATTTTTTTCGGTGGATCTATTTCGGGGGTGGGGTAAACATGGGAAAAATACGAAACCCCCCCTAACTCCTCCCTTCTTTGACTTTTAGCTCGTAACTTTTAAACGGTAAGACTTAGGAGGGTTGGTTTTTGAAACAATTTTTTTCGGTGGATCTATCTCGGGGGTGGGGAAAAATACAAAATCCCCCTTATCCCCTCCTTTCTTTGAGTTTTAGCTTGTAACTTCTAAACGGTAAGACTTAGAGGGTTGGTTCTTGACACGATTTTTTTTCTGTGGATCAACTTCGAGAGGGACGGTGACCATGGGAAAAATACAAAACCCCCCTTATCGCCCCCCCTTTCTTTGAGTAGTAGCTTGTAACTTCTAAACGGTAAGACTTAGAGGGTTGGTTCTTGACACGATTTTTTTTCTGTGGATCAACTTCGAAAGGGACGGTGACCATGGGAAAAATACAAAACCCCCTTATCCCCTCCTTTCTTTGAGTTTTAGCTTGTAACTTCTAAACGGTAAGACTTAGAGGGTTAGTTCTTGACACGATTTTTTTTTCGGTGGATCAACTTCGAGAGGGACGGTGACCATGGGAAAAATACAAAACCCCCCTATCCCCCCTTTCTTTGAGTTTTAGCTTGTAACTCCTAAACGGTAAGACTTAGAGGGTTGGTTCTTGACACGATTTTTTTTCTGTGGATCAACTTCGAGAGGGACGGTGACCATGGGAAAAATACAAAACCCCCCTTATCCCCCCCCTTTGTTTGAGTTTTAGCTTGTAACTTCTAAACGGTAAGACTTAGAGGGTTGGTTCTTGACACGATTTTTTTCTGTGGATCAACTTCGAGAGGGACGGTGACCATGGGAAAAATACAAAACCCCCCTTATCCCCCCCCTTTGTTTGAGTTTTAGCTTGTAACTTCTAAACGGTAAGACTTAGAGGGTTGGTTCTTGACACGATTTTTTTTCTGTGGATCAACTTCGAGAGGGACGGTGACCATGGGAAAAATACAAAACCCCCCCTATCCCCCCCTTTCTTTGAGTATTAGCTTGTAACTTCTAAACGGTAAGACTTAGCGGGTTAGTTCTTGACACGATTTTTTTTCGGTGGATCAACTACGAGAGGGACGGTGACCATGGGAAAAATACGAACCCCCCCCCTCCTAATCACCCCCTTCAATGAGTGTTAGCTCGTAACTTTTAAACGGTAAGACTTAGAGGGTTGGCTCTTGAAACAAAAACAGGTAAGTACAAGGCGCTTCAGTAAATATTGCTAAAATCTAATAGATCTTTTTATAGGTAGGGTTGGCAGGTACAAGGTGCATCAGTACTAATGCCGAAATCCTAAAATGCTCGTATCTCATCTCCCACTGTAGGTAGGTACGAGTACAAGGTGCTTCAGTAAATATCGCTCAAATCGAATAGACCTTTCTAAAGGTAGGGTGGACCGGTACAAGGTGCATCAGTATTGTTGCCGAAATCCTATAAATGCTCCTATCTTATCTCCCAATGTAGGTAGGTACAAGGTGCTTTAGTAAATATTGCTTAAATCGAATAGATCTTTCTATAGATAGGTTTAACATGTACAAGATGCATCAGTACTATTAACAAAATTCAACTAGTGGTTTGATCTCCTATCTCACTCACTCATGGTAGGTATAGGTACAAGGTGCTTCAGCAAAAATGACCCAAAATATTTTTGGACCGCAAATTTTTTTTTTACTTAAATTTTTTTTAACCCTAGTTTTTTTTGACCCCAAAATTTTTTTTGACCCCAAATTTTTTTTGACCCAAAATTTTTTTATAGGATATTGGATTTCAGAGCGGGTCGATGTAGTGAGGATGTATTGGAAGTGTTTAATGTGCAGATCTAACAAAATATACGCCTAATACCACCAAGAGATACCTTACTGAATACGGTAGACAGACACTAGTAGGTAGGGTATCACTTGGCGGTAAAAAAATGTTTTTATTTTGCGTAAATTTTGTAAGACGCTGCACGGATACGGAGTTTCATTGTTTTTCTTATGTTTAATACATAAAACGTTAGTAAATTTATTTTTTTCTGGTTGCTTTTATTTATATAACCCAATAAAATTAGGTAAGCACTCTAGAACAGTAATACTTTCTTTGAAAATCGTTTTTACCCGCGAAAATACCCGATTTTGGGTATTTACCCGGTAAAAACCCGAATCGGGTATTTACCCGGTAAATACCTTTTGGGTAAATACCCAGCGCCCATCTCTACATAACATAACTGACATAAAACCAGTGAAGTATGGTCATAAATTGTCACCCTTAGGGCCAACGCACATCTATCGACAAAACTGTTTTGTCGCGTACTTAGTGACGTGAAAATAAATTTTCTGTTATAACGAAAACAGCATATGATGAATGCTTCCTCGTCATATGCTGTTTTCGTTGTAACGAAATTCACATCAATTGACACGACGCATGCATAAAATTATGTTTACCTATCTATTATAGCATTGTTTAGTACCTACCTATTAAACATTGCTTTATACGCATATACCTAGAGAATGAACTGTGCTTTTTTAATAAATAAGAATATAAAGTAATTATGTAGTGTACTTAATAATATTATTAAGTACTTAGGATGATTCTCATTAAATAAGCAAGTAACGAAAACAGCAAATAAAAAGAAGCATATCGTAACTAAAAAAGTTTTACTGAGAAGTTTCACATCACTAACTGTTCGACAAGACGTTTTGTCTTTGGTTTGCGTTCTCCCTTAGGAGTTTTCACACTGCCGTCGACACGACGATACCATTGGGTCTTAGATGCGTTCACGATTTTGTCGTCTCGATCTGTCAAAATGTAAGCATTTTGCATCATTCTGTGAACTAACATTATCTGTCGTAAATGTTGTCTACAAAACACGCCTTGTATAAGATCCTCTGCCAGCAGTCACAAGGCTTGTTATGAGGATTTCTAGACAAAAAGTCCACAAATCGCCTTCGCAGGGGCAACACGCAGAGGATTTCTGGAATAGGCCGTATTATCAACTCTCGACACTTCTGCGTTATTATTATCTCGTCGATTATTATTATTACCTTTGAGAACTAAATAATAGTCGATATTATTCGATATATCGACATACTTCGACAGAGAACAGAGACTATCGACAGAGAATGGTGTGCCTTATTAAATGGTCTTAAAATTTTAGGGTTACTTCATATATTTTTTTATACGAACGCAATAATTGGAAAATGCAGTGACAGAGAACGGAATGTTTACATCACACCTACGTACAAAACTTCGAGTCACAAGTCACGTGTGACATGTCACGGTGCGCATATCGGCGCGGCGGCGGTGAGAACTACCTATAATATAATATGCTTACACCGCACCGTGTCGTCGCAGACAGCAATATTTCTGTTCGAGCAACAACTGTAATATCGGTAGGTGCCGTTGTCGGCAAGTGTAGCAGGTATTTGGTAACGTATCAGAAAATATGTTGATAAAAAAAGACCATCGCGAACATATTTAGAAAATAAAAGAATGTCCCACTGAAATTATGGAAACAGGTGAAAGATTCATACCGGAATGGATTTCGAAAATGCTTTAAATCTAGAAGTTTTTATTATTTAGGTTTAGTTTCATTTAATGTACTGAAGTTGATAGATGTATTTTTTATAGTGTTCCAGCAGTAAAATACTTGCAAATATCGTAATATCGATTTGGTTTAGATATTTTAGATTCTGTTTTGTAAATTCTATTTAGTAATATTATCTCATTTGACAATAATATTTATTTACAATGTTGTAGCAACTACTACGTTGTAACTACTTGACGTATCACACGACTTGACTAAACTTATTTCAAATAATCCAATTGACACTGGCAAAATTGTCTGTCGAAATCACGGACAGAGGCCATACCTATTTAAGAGAAGAAGAAATAGAAGCACTTTTCTATTGTAATCTCTAATTAGTGCTAATTAGACAGTGGTTAAAATTATTATTGCAACCCATTTTGCATATAACCAGAGATTTGACATTAGATTACTTAATTTTATATTTGATCACCGTTTCTGAAACCGGGGGCCAGTTAACTATACCAGAAAAGTGGCTAAACTCGGAACATTAAATAAAGATGTTACTTGCAATTAGCATGCCACATGGCAATTAAATGCAGAATAGTGTGAACAAGGTGTAAACTATTGCTACGAACAGCGAATAACTCCGGTTAAACTGTGCTAATTCCGTTTAACATACTATAACTGTTCGGTATTTTGTACTAGACTGGACACGTGGGTATTTAGTACTAGCAGTTACCCGCGACTTCGTACGCGAGTACCGTTTCTGTGTACATTATATTATCTGTGCGTGTACCGAGCGGATACTTCTTTGAGAAACTTGACATTACACCGAACCCGTACTCGAATGTCAAACGCTAGTCGTTAGACCAAAGAGGTAGTACTACGTCCCGCAAACTGACGTGACATGACATGACATCATCCTCTTGCTAATAATTGACGCTGCTAATCCCGTTTTTTCATTTTATCCTGTAGATCCTGTTAATTATTCGAGATAAAAAGTAGCCTATTATGTCAATCCAATCCAGGTTACGAACTACATATGTGCCAAGTTTCATCCAAGTTGGTTCAGTAGTTTCGACATGATTAAAACACAAACATCCAAACATCGAAACTTTCGCATTTAGTAGGATAGGATAGGATGGATGGTGTATCAAGATCGTTCTATTTTCAAACGTTTTTGAAGTTTGAAACGCAACGGTTGATATCCAGTATTTGGATGGCGTGAAAAAATGCGTGGTTTAGCGTCACCGGATTGGTTGTTGTACTATCATGTGTCAAAAATGACAGCAGAATAGACGTTACCATGGAAACGTGCTTACAGTTTTGGCTAAGGTTTTATTTTGGCATTACCGTTCAATAATTACTCCGATTAACCCTCAGATCTGTAGAGCTTTAGCTAAAGCCAGCTTACTTGATCGGTAATTTATAACAGCTTAGCTAAAGACTATGTATTGTAGGTATAAAAAGAAGCGAGCGCTTAGTGTCTGGATTTAATCACCATAAGGCAGAAGAGGTTGAAAATGCTCAAGCCAAGACGTCCGAGAAATCAACACTGGCCTACGCGGAAGACCAGCGCTACTGTATGCAACATGCAAATAATAAAAACTAAAAAAATAACTAAAATGAAAACTATAAGGGCGGCTTGCACCAGAATCGTTAAACGCGTTTAACTCTTAAATAGTATTTAGCGAGTTGTCAAGTCATATAAATACGTCAGATTTAAATCGATTTAGCTGTTAAACACGTTTAGTGATTCTGGTGCAAGCCGCCCTAAGTAACAAAGTTTAAGTAACAAAGTGGCCTTTGCATCAAAGTTAGATGATTTATACATCGTTAGAGGCCATTTTTACCCATACCCCATCAACAAGACCTTGCAATGCCGGGACATGATTTAGATGGAGTAGGCAGCACCTATACCATCCTCTCAGCCTAATCGGGCTTATCTACTAGAATGAGGGCATAATATTATAGGCGGCTAAGAAGCGGTAAGAAGCTGCTATAAACGTTTCTATTTAATGTTTGCTGGAACGAGAATAATCCCGCCTTTTGTTGCGAACTGACACTATATATCAATGCAAAACGTCGCTTGCTGCTGGACGCTTTGCTCTATTTACGTGACGGTTATTATTATTTCAATCCTTTTGTGTCTACTGCCCCCGTATGCCAATCTTTTGCTGTCAAGTTATATTTCACTGCCCAGTGTAATTTCTTCAGGTCACGTGGTACAATTTTGTACCACGTGATCATTCTTTTTAGACACTTGACAGCAAAATATGCGCGAAAACACATCAAATGACGTCATAATGTCACTATTTAGTCACAGAATAACTATGTTAGTATGAACTGACCATGATTTAAAACTTTGCATTTCAACTTTGCAGTTCAACTTTGATTGGCATACCCCTGCTGGACTTATGGAAATGCATTTAGCGTTGTAATTTCTTTTTTGGGAACATCACCAGATCTTAGTTTTGGGGCGAGTTACTTATTTCAGATCTCGTTATTCACTGCAGCCGTTTTGTAGGTAATTTGTTATGTAAGTAGGTTACTGAACGTCGTATCTACCTATATGTTACCGTCAGCTTGCGATGCCGTGCTGCGAGCCATTTTTGTAATTTCTCTTTTGTTTAATAAAAATGCGACTATTTTCTCTTGGCGCACGTGCTCAAGATTGTTTCAAGTTAGGTACCTACGTAAAAAACTTAAGCACTTTTTTACGTTTTAAATTTAAGCACTTTTTTACGTTTAAAAACACAGGCACAATTTGAAGTACCTACTTAGGGCGGCTTGCACCAGAATCGCTAAACGCGTTTAACTATTAAATAGTATTTAGCGAGTTGTCAAGTCATATAAATACGTCAGATTTAAATCTATTTAACTGTTAAACACGTTTAGTGTTTATGGTGCAAGCCGCCCTTAGAGTGTTTTTTTTTTGCAAAACGCTGTGTTTTAGGGCCAACGCACATCTGACGACAAAACTGTTTTGTCGCGTACTTAGTGACGTGAAAATAAATTTTCTGTTATAACGAAAACAGCATATGATGAATGCTTCCTCGTCATATGCTGTTTTCGTTGTAACGAAATTCACATCAATTGACACGACGCATGCATAAAATTATGTTTACCTATCTATTATAGCATTGTTTAGTACATACTTATTAAACATTGCTTTATACGCACATACCTAGAGAATGAACTGTGCTTTTTTAATAAATAAGAATATAGTTTAATTATGTAGTGTACTTAATAATATTACTAAGTACTTAGCATGATTCTCATTAAATAAGCAAGTAACGAAAACAGCAAATAAGACGAAGCATATTGTGACGAAAAAAGTTATACTGACATGGATGTGACAAACCATGTCAGTATAACTTTTTTCGTCACAATATGCTTCGTCTTATTTGCTGTTTTCGTTACTTGCTTATTTAATGAGAATCATGCTAAGTACTTAGTAATATTATTAAGTACACTACATAATTAAACTATATTCTTATTTATTAAAAAAGCACAGTTCATTCTCTAGGTATGTGCGTATAAAGCAATGTTTAATAGGTAGGTACTAAACAATGCTATAATAGATAGGTAAACATAATTTTATGCATGCGTCGTGTCAATTGATGTGAATTTCGTTACAACGAAAACAGCATATGACGACGAAGCATTCATCATATGCTGTTTTCGTTATAACAGAAAATTTATTTTCACGTCACTAAGTACGCGACAAAACAGTTTTGTCGTCAGATGTGCGTTGGCCCTTAATTTTAAGTTCACGTAGTTTTTTGTAGTCAAATAACGGACAAGCGTGATTTTCTTAATTCAAAAAAAGAACGGCTCAAACTAAGTTAAAAATATTAAAAACTAACTCACTTATTGTTTGTTCGTCATCAGGTCTGTCTCGTCGGTTCTGGAAGCAACCAAAAATCACTTAATTTATGTACTTATTTAATTTTCAGCAAAAATATTATTTTAATTTGTAAAAATCACGCACCACCATTTTGAAGTTTGAAATTGGAACACGCTAGAGAAAAGTGAAAGCGCGGGAACCGCTGCCTGCGTGCGCAACGTGCCCGTGGACCGAACTGGCCTCATAGGACGTTCGAAATTCAAAAAGGGACTGCAAAGAGGCTGGTTGCCTTGCGTTATTTGTTTTGACTCATTTTCAATGTATTTCTGGAAGTAACCTTTTCGTGACGCATAAATTCTAGTCTCTCTATTATCTATAGCTCATTCAATTAAGTCTACTGCGAAAAAATACACGTAATTTCACAATAGTATGCAATAAATTAGCTCTTTACATCCATTGTTTATTATTATCGCGACCGGCCGCCTTGATTTGAACTGTCTTGGACATGATAGTTAGTTTAAACTTTATGAGATCTTACAATAGTTGAAGTCTCAAATTAATGAGGAATTCAATATTGTACGACATGTGCATATTGTGCGTATGTATCCACTAACAAAGTTATTATTATGAGTGACAAACTCGTGTAAAAACCTAATAATATATTTTTAAATATAAAAACATTGTTTAGAAAAGTTATAATTTAAAATTATATTCGAACTTTTTTCATGATTAGTTTGCCTTTCCGTTTTGAGTATTTACCTAAACATATTCTAAGAGTAAAAGCGTATTTTATAATCTATAATAAAAATTACTTAAATGAAGAAATTTTCGATCTAAAGTAAAAATTTTAGATCGACATCGACAAGTAAAAAGTGTGTAAATGTTAACTTTGTTTTACTAAAACCATGTTATATTTTTTAAACTGAGAACGAAAAACCAGAACAATTAAATTAAAAAAAAATACGTTTCTACAAAGTCACGGCATGCGGTATTTTCAGTGGCTTTATAGTTAGTTTCAATAGGTGAGTTTATGATACAAACAGATAACATAGACAACGACAATTTGTAACTCTGCAAAACGACGTTGCAAAATGTGCCCATAGAATAAAATATTCTGCAGTCTTTTGTTAAAAAAGTAAGAAGTAAAACAAAAAGTTTCAGCGTTTTATTTCCCAAAAAGTGTGCATAACCAATGTAGAGTATAATTTCTGCGGACACCATTAAGGTTATTAGCAAAGTCATCGGTTCTCAAAACTACGAAAGAAGCAGTTTAAGTTATTACAGGGAGGGATTGAGGACTGGATGGTTTTCTGGATTTGACACAAAAATGGCAACTTTTGCAGTTATGTATGAGACAGACTTTTAGTACTTACCTATAAGAATTCTACGAATCAGTTTTAAAATAATCCGCTGGAAGCGGGTACCTACACTAGTCATACACGGCTGATTTATCTATCTAAAGAGTTTTAACTTACTTTTAACCTTTGGTAAGGAACGCGAATCCGTGCGAGACAATATTTTTTATATATATTTATAGACAAACGATTGACCGCAGTCTTACCTGATGATAAGTGACGATGCGGCCGATGATGGAGCACATTATAGATAACTAGTTTCCGCCCTTGACTTTGTCCGCATCCTGTTTGATCATGTTGATTTTTCGGGTTAAAAAATAGCCTATGTGTTAATCCAGGCTACGAACTATATTTATTCTAAGTTTCATCCAAATCGGACCATTAGTTTTTGCGTGAAAGAGTAACAAACACTTAGAAACTTCCGCGTTTATAATATTAGTAGGATTGTCAAGCACACTAGAGGTTAAGTTTGGCCCTGTCAAAATAATATTCTGGGCCATTAGGTACAGTTCAAGCGAAAAGGATGAAAAATTACAGTTAGCGCCTTTTTCGTGGTTTCTTAACGAGCGCTTTAGTACTACTTGGCTATTATGGCTCGAAAGCTCGTTTACCTACTGCTCTGTATGAGCCAATAAGAAAGCTATTGGGGTTTTTGCTTTTATTTGGCTTATTTTATGCTACCTAGTTAACTGTTTTGGAAGAATAACGAGAGAAAAGTGAGAGAGAATTCTTAAAGTGACTTGATGGGCTTAATTCAAAATCTCTTGTCAGTTAGCGGTTCTATGTCAAATTATTTATTATTTGTCAGCGAAAATGTTAAGTCGTAGATAGTAGTACCATTGCAAGATGTAACAGGGCTGACATAGTCGCTAAGCGACTCAAAGTCCTTATAAAATTTTAAGAATAAAAAAAAAAGAGATGACAATAAAGAATATATCTATCTATTCTATCTATCTATCTACTTCAAAATTCCCTTAAGTGGTTAAATTTTAAGGGGATTCTGAGACCAACCCGATTTATCGGTCATTTTAGCTAGCCACATATATAAGATCAAAAAATACGCAGAAGAGTTAGGAGTGGCGTCATAACTTTGTAAGTAGGTAAATGAAACTAAAAGGTAAAATAACATAAGTAGGTACCTATCTAAGTAAATATGAACCTATTCCGTTGTTTCAAACAATTTCGAAATTCGAACAATTTATTCTCGACATACCCAACCCAAGACAATCTCAAGGAATTCAGCGCTGACAGCGGAACCGGCCGTTCGGCAGTACTGCCAACTTTGACGTATGAGTTTCCCGCGCAACTGTGCGGAAATAACTGACAGTTGAATGCCGCTATGTTGGCATAACTACTTGTACGATGACAGACGGTACTACGGACTACGGGGTAGTTTGTGCTGAGTGTAGACTGTAGACTAAATTATAACATAGTTTTACTATTATTTTACTTGCAGTGTAATTTTGTAACATTGACTGATTCGATAATTTCAACATAATTACATCATGTCTGGTTGCATGTAACTAAGTAACTTGGTAATGTAATAATTATTAATAATATTGGTAATAAATATTAATTTCGTTACTCTGTTATAATAATAAATTTTAGATCTACATGTATTTTAAATCTAAGCCATCGCTAGAAATAAATATTTTATGTTTTCATACCATGCTTTATCCAATGCCGAAATCATGCATAACTTAGAAACCAATTCGGAAAAGGTTTATTTATTTTAACAGACAAGTGTTTTTTTTCCGGTAAGGGACTTTTTCTTATGAAAACTCTTTTTTTCAGGCACGGAACAAACCAGCAGATGGCAGTGGGCATGTCAACCAGAAAAATGCAGCCGGATCCAAAACGTCAACGTCATGTCAAAAAGGTGATAGACTCACTTCATATTCTTTATTTTGCCTTAGCTTACACCTTTTCATCTTATACCAGACAATGACATACCTATCACTTTACCCACATATTGTACCTACACAGAGGGAAGAGATAAAATTTCAAAGTGTTCATCTTCATTGCACCTACTTGTCTAGCAATAGGTCTACGAGTTAATAAAATAAACCATGGACCCATTAATAATAATTGGTTCACCGAAGACAATGGTGTTTTTGCAAAGACTCACCTCATATTATTTTACGAGTGCATTTCGATTTTCTTTGATATCGCCTTCCGATCCTCTTCCCATTGCAATCATTTTTCCAGCGTAATCTTATACAAGTACCTCTGTTGTCTTTCTCTAAGGTACACCAACAAAAGGTGGGCCCAAGACACCTGTCAAACCGTCTGCCCAAAAAGGTTCTGTCAAAATGGCGCCACCAAAACAGGCGGCGGCGGCGGCTGCTGGAACTAAAACTCCTCAGGGGAAGAAGAAGAAAGGGCACAAGCATCCGCAGTACGACCTTATTGTCAATATTGATTTGGTGAGTTCACATCCTCCCGATTACTAGGTAAAAAAGGACTTCTTTTTAATTTTTAGAATTAGATTCCATGAGGTTCCATGTTAAAAAAAATCCTTCCAAGTTCGAAAAAAAATTCGCGTTATTTTCCGATTTTCTGAATTCAAATCAGGTAAACCGATTTTAGTCTACTTCTGATGTTTGATATTATTATTTTTTGTAAAATAAATCGGTATGTAGAGTCGAACGAGCTTATTATGATGTAAGTTCGTCGACAAAGCTTCTTAATCAATGAAAAAATATATATGATATGAATAGTTTTTATCGACTCGCGTTTTATTTTGGGTCTAGATACTCAGTTTTTCATATATTTCAAAACATTGAACCAAATGAGAGCCGATGACATTTTTATATCATCGTATCAAACCAATAAAAATACTTTTTAATCGTTTAAACACTGAATAATAAAATCGTAAAACGAACCGTTTCGGCTAATTTTATTGGATTAAAATTTGACAGCTTCTAAATTAAATTAAATACACTATACTGGACTGAAAAATATTTGTTCCATCTGGTTGTTAACGTCACTAAACAAGTGTTTTTGTATTATTTCATGGTTTTTTCATGCTGTCAGTTCGTGATAAAATAAGCCAGTGCCAATACTGCCAACTTATAGCTGAAAATAATTGCAGTGGTTATCAAAATTATTGATTGATTGACTTGGTTATTTATATCTAGATATTAGTTGGTAGATAGGTAGTGCCTAGGTCCTTCTGAGTAGAACGTTTTGTCACTTTTTGTTTTGTCCTCATTTGAAATCTGCTTAATAGATTTGTCATTTATTTGGCAGAGCTATAATTCTGCGGAAAGTATTTTTTAATAAGTGCTTTCCATGGATGGATAAGATTTTTTATAATTCCACTTAGTAGCGCCATCTCTAGTCTTAGAAACGAACCTTGATACCATTGAGAATGTAGAGTAGAATTAAATTCATACCAGAGCCACGAGGTGTCTCTGAAATAAAGAGCTCTACATTTTTAACTAAGCATTCTTCAATCCTAATTTCAATTACTAAATTGAATCTTAGTATAATTACATAGCGTCCAAAGTTGCACGTAGATAGGAAATTGTTTTTTGGCGTAATAATCAGTCTATAATACCTGCCAAAACTCGTCGTTCCATCGAACGTGCCAAATGACGGTTTTGTAAAAGTGTTCTACAGTGGTCGCAGATTTACTCAAATTGAGTGTAGATGAGTAATGACATGTAGAACCGAGTTAAACTGTGTCTAGTAGAATAACACTAGGTACAAGAATTAATAATTTTATGTATGTAAATAGTAAAAAAAATTGTATTTATTGGCAAAAATAAGGTAGAGCACAATGATCTTCAGATTCAATACCATTTGTTTGCTCTGCATTTGATAAACAATAACTAGACATGTTTACTATGCAAATTTATGATTCATAGTTCGCTTCCAATTTTACATCATTGTAGAACATTCCTCACAAGTCTAGTAATACCTAGATGCGCAAAAATAACATATTTTATAATTAGAACACCACTAAATAATAACTGACAATGTCGCGTCGTCGCTCGCGCGTGTAGCGATGTCCACTTTATTTCAGTCAATTTAAAAATAAACAAACTTCAATAACAAACAAGTTCCTTTTTAAAATTTTTAAAAAAGTTTGTCTCTTTCTTTTGTTTTTAAAATCGCATCGCTCTACGATAGCGTGGTGTCTGTCGAGTTCAATAATAATATGGCAAAATTAATACATTTTGAAAGAAATGCTTGGCATTACCTAACAAAGTAGAAAAATCGAATTTACGGTAATAACCAACTAAAGATTGTAAAATTGTGTTTATGTGAAAGTGCTTAAAAATGGCAAAGACAGCGAGCTCCGATGCCAAATACAACAAGGAATACAGAAGGCTGAGGAGGCTTACCAGTGATATGCTGACGCGGCAGGTTTCAGTAGGTGTCAAGCAAAAACCCACTTTCATCACAAGAGTTTAGGTCAGAAAATACATTGTTTTCTTGCTCTTAAAGACCTTATTAGACTGTCTATGAAATGGTATAGTCATAAGTTTCCTTACCTTATAAATTCTCTCCTGACATAAGCACGAAGTCTGTTTCTGCGTTAAATATTATTTATGGTACATTTCCATAAAATGTGTTTTTTGTTTCAGTCTGAGTATGGCCTAAACGAAGAACAAGTTGCAGGTAAATATTTACATATTGAATTAAGGGGTTAGTCTCAAAATCCCCCTTGAGTTTTCCCCCTTAAAGGGCCACGCATAATGGGCCAACTTTGAGCCTAAATGCGGAAACGGGAGTCCCATCAATCAATATCCCCCTTAAAGGGATCTATAACAAGACATTGCTTCACTGATCACGTCCATTGAAGATGCATTGAAATAGAAATAGAAATTATATATTTTACGCAACATACAATTAGGTATTTAGATATTTACTTAATAATAAAACAATAAAATGCGTAAAAACGAACCCACTCAGCAAATGCTAAAGTTGCACGGTGGCTCCTTTAGCGCTGGTTTTCAGGGGTTGATGCATTGAACTGCGCTCATCACTCTGAGACCTAAAAATGCTAAGTTTCATGGGTCTGTAATTACACCGGCATCCATACTCTTCAAATCGGATCACAGTAATACAGGCGTCACTGCTTGGCTGCAGAAATGAGTACTTCTTACAAAGATTTACCTAATGAATGGTAATATAATTATATTGACCGTCTCTTTTTCTGAATTTCAGAGTTCAAAGAAGCCTTTATGCTGTTCGACAAAGATGAAGATGGAACCATTGATCTGAGCGAGCTGGGGACCATGATGCGGTCACTAGGACAACGACCAAGCGGTATGCACCTATACCCTACGTAGCATATTTTTCAATGTAAATAAGTTAAACAATCAAAAGGCCCTATTGATTAGGGTCTATGGCATCTGATCCTGTTATCAGACTGAAGTAGAAACCGATCCCGAATCATTTCGTTTGGATTCTAGGATCCGTTTCCAAAATAAAACTGATCCCGAGATCAGATGCCAGTAGAAAAAATATTTATTTATTTTGATCACTGATCCGGTTATTGCTAGTCATAATTGGTGCAGATAAGACCCTTAGATACCCTTAGAGTACCTTCATTTTTAGTATAGGCAGACGTTACTTAACATCATTTGAGCTATCTGGTCTGCTTGTTTCATCACCTATTCTCAAACTTGCATTGCCTTACCGAGTACGTTCACTGAAGACGTATCCATTGAGACATTGCACTGCGTTCATCACTCTGAGACTGTAATATGCTTGTTAATGTAATGAGATTGCTGAAAAACTTATACTCGGGATTGTGAAAGTAGGCGGCAAATAATTTGAAATTAAAAATAAGCCGATTGTTTAGCTGGTTGTCACATTCAGGGAAGTATTGACCAGTTAATTTTCATATCTGAACGTAATCTTGGCTCACTTTCAAACAGAAAGCAATAATTTCCTATGTAGTGGTTGCCAAAACAATTTAAATTATCGTAGTAACTTTCAATTGTGTTGCAAATAATTGAAAAATCCAGAAAATTGCAAAAATAATTCAACTATCGAAGGCCCCGACGAGATTCGAACTCGTGATCTCCTGTTTACTAGACAGGCGCTTTAACCAACTAAGCCACGGCGCCGACGACTACAGCCACGAATATACCGTATAGAAAATACGAGATACGTTTGTTTGCCGAAATAAGTGTTACAATTTTGGTCTTATGCTAAAGTCGGAGGCACTTTAAAACTTATTCACCATTTTCGGGTATCGCAAACATTATATTACAACGTTATATTACAAATTATTCAGTTTTCTCGTTCACCTTGTGCATAAAGTTGTAAATTATACACGATTCGTTTCACTTTTATGCATTTATTTATTGTCTTCAATCATTCGCGACTTGATACAAGTCTGTGTATGCTCTCGGCAAGTAAATGAGATTTTTTATTGTAATTTATAACAATAAATACTCATACCTCACAACGCGACCCAATACGGTATTTCGGAAAATGTAAATTACAATTTATGGCAATCCAGCGAAATAAAACTCACTTTTCACAAACAAGCAGTAATTCGACGATAAATAACGAAAATACGGAATGTCGGCATAAAGTATGTTATGAGATCGTTCAAAATGGGCTTCAATTGGAAATAAATTGCTAGGTAGGTAAAACAAGTCATATAACGAAAAAAAAGCTAGCAAAAAAAGCTAGGCATGAAAAAGTACCTACACTTTTATAAAAAAAAATTTTTATTATTCATTAGATCACTTTGAGTCAAACCAAATCAATAGATAACGACTAGTCAAATATTATGCCTAAGTAAACTGCAAGTCTGAATCGATGTTCAAATTCAAATTCTTTATTACTAATAATAAAATAACATTACAGATACTTGAACAGATGTTATGGACCTATTACTTATTTGGAAAATTATGGAAAAAGTATACCTAACGAGACTTGTCTCAATTCAACTTCAACAAATTGTGATACGATTGGTCAACACAAACTCGAAATATTTACATCTTTGCCTAAATTTTCCAGAGAGCGAGCTGAAACAAATGCTGAAGGAAGTGGATCAGAACGGCAACGGCACTATAGAGTTCAACGAGTTCCTTCTCATGATGTCCAAGAAGATGAAGGTGGTGGATGAAGATCACGAGCTTAGGGAGGCTTTCAGGTAAATGTCCTCTCACCATTGTCAAATCTAGAACCATTTACTAATAAATAAATTTTCATGGACATTTCACACAACGCTCTCTAGTCCCAAACTAAACAAAGCTTAATATGGGAACTAAATTGCTGATATAATACTGGTATACCAAATGTTTGTTCTTGGCGGGGATCTAACCCACGATCCACAGCACGGAAGGCAGAGCTATCACTGGTTACTAATTATTCTCTGGTGTCTCCCGAAAACCAAAAAACATTAGAAACTAAATGCAATTTCAATTACCAGGGTATTCGACCGTAACCACGACGGCATGATATCGTCAGTGGAACTGCGGCATGTGATGACGAATCTGGGCGAGAAACTCAGTGAAGAAGAGGTGGATGACATGATCCGCGAAGCCGACCTTGATGGTGATGGCATGGTTAACTACCACGGTCAGTCCATAGTCAATAGTCATATAATTCCGTAAGCAATAGTCATAATATGTCATATTTGAGAGACCTGTGCCTAGGCTAAAATTTATAGATGAGATGGCTTACCTACTTGATTTGCGAAGCTCAGTCATAGTCATATTCTCAGTGATATTAATGTACAGGAGGTGAATTGTATGATTCGCAAGGAGGACCTTGACGGTGATGGCATAGTCAGCTACCACAGTCAGTCCGTAGTCAATTGTCGAGAAAGTGTGAAGGTCCACAATCTACATCACATTTCGTATTTCTATAATTATGTTTAAAAATATTTTGACTATATAGATATTTTTTTATTCCAGAGTTCGTAACAATACTGATGTCGAAAAACTAGTATGAGCAATCGGCAGCAGAGCAACCGAGAGCACCGCGAAGGTCCTCAGAGCAGTCCAGACCACTGCCCTCAGAACCCTCGGAAAGAGACCTTCCAAAAGACCTGGGCCTTACAGAATCGGGCCTTACAGACCCAGGCCTTACAGAACCCAGCCTTACAGAACTGGGCCTTATGAAACCGGATCTAATAAAGCCGGATCTTATGAAACAAGGAGGGAAGGAAACTCTGATATAGCGATCGGTGAAACTGTCTTTGTCGTTAAAAAGTGACTTTGTGCCGTTTTGTGTATACGTACGTCTTTTGTACCCAGTGACTGTTGATCTTAGGCTGGTGTTCACCAAGAAACAACGATCCTATAATGGCTGTTTAGCCTGTGAGATTAGAATGTCCAGCTGTCCATAATGGTTACAGATTTGGAGCTGGTAAACATTGGCCTAAATTTTTCGTGATAAAACTATATTATGCAGTGCATGGTAAAATTTGGATGCGATGACAAAATTTGGCTTTTGACAGTAAAATGCTCGGAAATTTTAACCTGGAAACGATATGTGAAATGAAATCTTTGAACAAATAAATATCTACATAAAATAGTAAGTATGTTTAAAGTGTGTTTTGACTACCGTGCACTGCATTATAAATATTTTATCATCTAAGTTCTAACTTCTAAGGAAAAAAAACTTTGTCTGTGTATGTCATTAGTCCACGCTTGAGATATCAATGTGAAATACAGCAGTGTTAGTTAACATGTAGGTATAGAATTCGACTGCGGTAGTCGTTGTCTTAACCAATAAACAACAACAAATTAGAAAATTGCATTAAATAAAAATAAAAACATACAAAAAATATAATAAGCGTATAGAGATTTGAACTCCCATCTCTTGCGTATCTTGTTTTCTTGGACATTGAATTGCACAAACACAGATGTTCTACAAAGAAAGATACAATGAGGAAGTATTAACACAACAAATTAAATTATCTTGCCTGACGGTTGCCATTCGTTTCACACCATTTTCAATGATGAGTGAAGAGGTCTTCTTTATGAACAGATAAGTGGGTGGTACCTCAAAGGCAAAACGTAATATTTTTTTCTCAATTTTCTTGTTACGGAAAGCAGGGTTGACTGCATTTTATTTTCCATCTCCATTGAATTTTAATTCAGAATGTAAGTAAAAGTAAGTTATATTACTTATAAACAAAAATTTTAAATAAACCTGTTATAAAATAGACGAAATAGGATAACTGTATCTAGATGATTTTTACAGTGTAATAAATTTTTACAAAATTATAAAATAACTGATAAATTATCTAGGTGAATAGAAATTCGGGTAAGTAATAAAAGTTACCGTTTAAAAAATAGCTGTAAACAAGGCTTACACGAACAAGTGCTCTGTAGTAGACCACCTTTCAGTTTTATCTAAGTATTCGGAAAGAAAGTCCCACTGTATAGTTTTTTCTGATTGAAAATTTTTTACTCATTTTGAGAACCGTTTCTTTATCTTCTTCTTCTTCTTCTAACTTAAGAGCTATGCTCTTGTCGGCGTAATGTTTCTTTATCAGTTGTACCAAAATCACCTTGCGAAAACATCTGATTTAGACATTACTTTTAAAAAAATCGAGTTAATGGCTCATTTAGGAGCTTTTTGGCGCAGTTTGGCACAAACCCAGTTGTAAACGAGTCGTGTAAGCCTTTCAAAAAAATTTGGTTGTGTCGTTCGTAAATCTATAATTCCGTACGTATACACGATGAATGTTTAGAATTAGATGTGTTGGAACGTTAGTCAAAGGTTTTCATTAGTCTTCCAAAGTGGAGGTCGACTGATGATAATGATGAGCCAAAACCAGAGTTCATTAGATAATGTTAAAAGAGAAAAAAATAAAAACCCCTGAAAATTACGAAATGGATATAAAATTTTACGTAAAAATTACAATCTCTGAAAACGAAAGCAAAGGAGATGATGACAAAAGTATTTCATCGAGCTTTGTCGGGGGTTTTTAGATTTGAAATTATGGTTAAGCAGTTTTATTTGATTTGATAATAAAATTTATATTTGAAGTCACACTAGAGGGTATTTTTTTATTCAAAATTGTTTCTACGGCTTGCTTAGCTAAAGACTATTTTTTTTTATGTAGTATTTATATATTTTTCGTAATTTGTGTAAAAATGAGTTGTCTGTTTTAAGTATTTAATGCTTAAGGCAATGTATGCGAAAGATTTTTTGTATCCATGAAATTGATACAAATAATTGAAATATATATTTAGGCTCTCCAATACCAAAAGTTAATGGAGATATGTATAGTTTTCTCAGCAAGAGCAGAATGAAAATCTAGAGTGAAAATAGGTGATAAGTCCCACGCGAGAATTTTGCCACCACAAAAAGACGTAGTAGCTAATAATAATACATTGTTAGCCAAGGGGCGTATATAACATCCGATTTGAGGGTGTAATTATAAGTAGCCTACAGTCTTGAAGATAACACATGCTTTTCATCATGAATGCGAGGAAACTAAAAATTTTCTTAAAGAAAAATTGCCGTTCTCAGTTTCTCGCCATTATTTTCTGGTCGAAACCAATCTGTGGCCATTTTTGAATTTTGAAATAAATAATTCTGACGGAAATAGAATTTCACTGTAACGTATTATAACTGTAATGAGCCTCATTCTAGGCCGTAAATCGCACTTTGGGCCCGTATTTTGAGCTACTTAGGGCCTATACTTTCTGAGCATGAATGATGAAAAAACAATGCTTTTAACCAGTATTACGAGGGATATAAAAACTATGCGGTGTAGTCAGTGGTTGTCCTTTCTAAGGGCTTGTTGAATAGTAGGTGGTAGTGATAAAAAGATATGTCTAATGTACAGCTGTTATAATTTGTATTGACAACCCTATAAAAATGTTTTATTTGAATAAAGTAATATTAATTATAAAAATTATTTATATAATATTTTTTAAACTAATTAAGTATTTTATTCGAGATGGCGTTTTTATATTTTATTAAAACTATTGGATTGTATAAAATTATATATTTATTGGGCTTCCGTCTACAGAACAAAATTAATTATTATGTCAGAAGTTTTAAATTATTTATGGGGAATTTTAAATAAATATTCATAAATCCATAGATATATATTTATTTAAGATTACAAAATTATTTCGAACTAATGAAATGACAATAACGCTATTTATTATATTTAAACTTTTATTCAAAGTCAATTGTGTATTTACAAAAATAGTAACTTTGACTTGGCATATCGAGAGCAATAAATTATTTACTCAAAAACTATTTACAGTTACTGTACCTAATAATGATTTGACATTTAGATAAAAGTAATTTATTTACGAGAATATTTTTATCACAAAAAGTGTGTTTAATTAAAATAACACAAGTCGTAAAAACATATAACCTAAAATATATTAAAAATACAAGTAGGATAATTTGTTTTATTTGTGTTAACTATTAAATACGGTCCTATAAAGAATAACATCAGTTCAGTTTATTAATTTGTAAAACTCAATGTTTTATGTTTAGCTTTGAATTATAGTAAGTTATTAATAATAAATCAAATATAATCAAATAAATTATAAATCACTTACGTTTTTATTACCCCACGTTTGCACTAAATCACATTTAAAAATTTACGTCCATGTTTAAACCTATATAGCACTAAATCAGTACTTTAAATAGTTATCAATTATTTAAAATCATTACAATCACATACATATAAATAATCAAATTGTTTTTATGTTGTATAATACAAAGCTTGTTCAAACAGTTATTAACTAAAACATTGGTTACGTATTGTTAGAAATCATTGTGTTAGTATTTTTTTTTAAGATACAAACTAGGGTTGTCTGTGAAATTTAAAGTTTAAAAAATAAATACATACCTAGATGAATATAAATGTAATTCAGTGTTATTTAATTTAATATGCCAATAATGCCTTTAGAGTGTCATTGACAGACACGATTGTTGCCTAAAATTAATTTGTTATTAAATTATATTTTATTTTTATTTACTTTAGAATATTTTACGTTGCCCACTATCGGATGCGTTCTGGATTGAACTGTAAAAATATAAATTTATATAAAATTAATATACTTAATATGTATGTATATGCAAATTAGATATTCGATGTAATTAGATGAATATACAAGCTTCGTATGAAACAAAAAGATTTTAATAAAATTGATATGTGAACAAGTATTTTATTACTGCAAAATCAGCTTTTATAAACAGAAATAATATTAAAAAGAAAATATATATTGCATGATTATTTTGCTTATTATCCTGTCATACTGTTATAAGATACTGGAGCTCAGATTATACAAATTATTATTAGTAGCATTTTTTTAAATACTTAATTATGAGGACTTCTATTACTTATGCACCCCACTTAATGCTAAGAAGATAATAAAAGATTTTTTGTGACTAATACATAGGTCAACACAACATAAAAAAATCCTTTTGATTGGTAGGTACTGTTGGTAGGTAACCTACTAATCTTCAATAGCTTTTACGTTATAGCTACCCAAATATACCAGTTGGTACATTGTGCACAGCCTCAAAAAACCTTCTAAGAAAAAAACACTCCGTTTACAAGGTTTTACGATTATAAATGTCATAGATGTTTGTGTTTCAATCACGCTGTAACTATTGGTCCGATTTGGATGAAACTTAGAATATAATAGTTCGTAACCTGGATTAACACATAGGTTACTTTTCCCGCTTTTTTTATATTTTTTTGTTGTTTTTTAGTGGATGTAGTCGCGGGTAACTGCTAGTAATAAATATGATACTAAATTACAAAACACACAAAATACCTAGTGCTTATCCTATCAGCACAAGGCACGCGCGTGGTACATGACGATCAGCGGTGTGGCGCCTTCTAGCCGTGGTATTGGCTGATGCAGCTGACGTCAGCTGATAGCTGAAATAATTGGTTATCATTTTGTAAATAATTGTAAACAGTTGGTAAGCTGGTATAAATAGTTTTATAACTTCGTAAAACTTGGATGTTTTCAAGAGACGAGTGAATAAGTATCTTCTAGGTAACCACGCTACATCGTCGACCGTCATCAGCTGAGATCGCGGTGAAACGATTGCTTATTCCACAAATCCACTAATATTATAAATGCGAAAGTTTAGATGTTTCAATCACTTCGAAACTACTGAACCAACTTGGATGAAACTTGGCAAATATATAGTTCGTAATGGATTGACACATAGGCTTTTTATCCCGAATAATTAACAGGATCTACAGGATAAAATGACCGAACGGGATTGGCAACGCCAATTAAAAAGAGGATGATGTCATGTCATGTCACGTCAGTTTGACAGGGCGTAGTACTACCTCTTTGGTATAACGACTAGCGTTTGACATTCGAGTATGGGTTCGATGTAATGATAATATAATAATATAATACACAGATAACATAATGTACACGGAAACGGTAGTCGCGTACGAATCCGCGGGTAAATTATAAAAAAAACTCCTAGAGAGAGTGCAGTAGAGTCAATGAAAATCAACCACGTCCGCATTTAGTTTCACTACCTTATTTTTCCTTGAGTCGATATACAGGCTGTAACATAATATCGGCTTCATGAAAATCATCTGCATGATCCCCCTGTAAAGAGGATCTCTGGACTTTTTGTTCAAAAATCCCCTTAACGTTTCTTGCGACTGCCGGCAGGGGATTTTTAGACAAGCCCAGAAATCTTGTGATGGGTTCATTTACCGATCTACACGTCATGGTGAACCACATGTTATCCAACGACTTTTACTTCAAAGTTAATTTTTGAAATTCGTCATAAACTTTTTTCAGAAATAGGATGTAAGTATGCATCGAAACTGACCTATGTACCACACATCCAACAATAGTTTTCTGAGATACTTAAGTAGCTCAGAATTGCTTGATCGGCGACAGTCGGCGACTCAATGACTCCGTGGTACTCATTCACTTATTTTCATTGAAGTCTCTATCATGATAATTTCATTGAAAATTCGTGATATAATTTGTTCAATCGTCCATATTTAGCCTTGGTACTTGACAATGGAACCGATAAGTAGGTACTCGCTACGGCCTACATTTTGTAAGTACCCACAACAAACTTTAATAGAGAATTATGATTATCGCTACTGAAGATATTTTATAGGTACGTTGGTAAGTATTTAAAGGGCTATTATAATGCACCTATCAAGATTAGAATGTAGATAATGTTACCTCAATACTCGGCCCAGTCTTATTTATTCTTTACAGTGCTGATATCACCAACTGCATTCAGCATTGTAAGTTTACAGTGCTGATATCACCAACTGCATTCAGCATTGTAAGTTTACAGTGCTGATATCACCAACTGCATTCAGCATTGTAAGTTTACAGTGCTGATATCACCAACTGCATTCAGCATTGTAAGTTTCACGTGTACGCTGATGATATCCAAATGTATCTATCTTTTAAGCCAGAGGACTTAAGAGCCGCAGAGATTAAAATCATGCAAGACTTAGACAGAGTTCAGGCGTGGGCTATGTCTAACTCCCTTCTGCTCAATGCTAAAAAGACTAAATACATGATGGTTGGAACTAAAACGCAGGTAATGAAGTTATCAAATATGAATCCTAAGTTGGCTATTGGCGGAGAAATTATCGAACGTGTTTTTGAAGCGAGGAACCTGGGTTTGATTTTGGACGAGCAGCTGCGGTTTGAGCGACATGTGTCTGAAATGGTCCGTAACAGCTTCTATCGCCTAAAGGTCCTGTACAAAATCAGAAACTTTTTGAGTACAGACTTACGTATTATGCTGGTTGATTCACTCGTGCTCTCTAAGTTCAACTACGTGGACTGTGTATATGGTCCTCGCCTTCTTGCCAAAACCTCTCGTCGTATACAGATGGTTCAAAACGCCTGCGCTAGATTCTGTTTTGAAGTTCCCCCCCGTAGCCACATCACACCTTTTCTTAATCAGCACAACATTTTGAAAATGGAAAGTAGGAGAGCCTTGCATCTCGCCACGTTGATGTTTGATGAGGTGAAGTCGCAGAAACCGCAATACCTCTTCTTGAAATTTGATTGGGCTCGAGACTACAACAGGTATACTGCCCGTACGTCTTCTCTCTTGTTGCGGACCCCGCGACACGGTTCCGCCGCATTTCGTGGTAGTTTTCGGTTCTGTGCCACGAAGTGCTGGAATTCTCTTCCTCCTCCATTGCGTGCACTTCGGTGTAAGTCTAACTTTAGGTTAAAATTTAAAAAAATCTTACTGGACTTGCAAAAGCCTGTTCAGTGAACACTCATACAATCTAAACTTTATTTTCATATACCGAGATCCTTCGCTGAACACGGCTATAATATTCTATTATCCGTTTTTTGATGTTTTTGTGTTTACCTTCTAACTTTGCACCGTGGTACAGGCCCACAGAAAATAATTAATTAGAAATCCTGACTTCTATAATATATCCTACATACCCACTCACACACACACCCCTTCATGCACAACCCAAACACGCTGGGCACTCCTGTGATACCCAGACTCTTACGAGACTGGTAGTAGCAGGAAAGCCCTCGAAATACACGCTTTCATGCACAGCATACACACAACACCCTCTTATACAGTATGCAGGCTTATTCATGGTTCTTTTATTTATTTTTTCTCTTTGTGTTTCTTTCATTCCTTTGTAGGTATACTTTTTTTTTATAGGTACTTGGGTACCGATCGGTCTGACCATCATTTTTATATATATTTACTATTACTATTTATACCTACCTGTCTATCTACCTATTGTTGTTAAAATATGTTTAGCTTTAGTTTATAATATTTATTTAGTTGAAGCCTTTTTAAGTTCGTGCGTCACCGCAGCCTTGTGCTGAAAATCAGCGCTGAGAATTAGTTCTCAGCGTATGCTGAGCACAGAGCTCTTTATATAGGCTGTACATGGCGGCGTTCGGCTCTCCGTGTTGCATGTTTGTTTAGTTTTATTTTATGTTTTTTAGTCCCCGTGTACAACCTTTATAAATAAACTTTTTGTTGTTGTTGTTGTTGTTGATAGGTAATCTAACAACTTATGACTTCAAGAGAATATAAAATGTATCTACATGTTGGTTAGTTCCTACCTACTTAGGTATTTCATCATTTTAACCATATCAGAATAAACAATAAGCCTCATATACATATTCTGTTTTAGGTTTTTTTTTATCATTTTTTTATTACAGATTTATAACAATCTACTTTGTAATTTTATTTTTATTTTATTTTATTGAGTAACAAAATACACAGCTATTAAAAATAATGGCGAAAAAACTTATATTTAAAACAGATAGCCAAAAACGGATTTACAAAGTACAATAACAATAACAAAAGTCGACGATAGTCACGGGATTCCAAAGATGATTAAGAATAAAAAATGTAATTTTCGTATCAGCCATCTAGTTCCCATATCACAAGCTTTGCTTAGTTTGGGACTAGAGGGCGTTGTGTGTAAAGTCCATGAATATTTATTTATTTATAACTAATACTGAGTGTATGTAGTGGTGTGTTGTTCTATTGCGTGTGTGTATGTGGTGTGTGTATAGTAGGTACTTAGCTTAAAACATTACATTCCATGATTTTATATACAGTTTTGTAACATCTTAAATAGTTGCAGCTGTCTAAGAATACAGTTAGGTATTCTTACCGATACAACAATCACACGGAGATCGTGCTCATCCTGTCGTGAATGCGCCTACGCAGATAGTTATGCACGATTCTTAGGTTTTTTCTTAACAAAGAGTTTAGGTATCTGGCCATCTCCTTTTTATCACAAAGAAATAAAAATTTGCTTGCATCAAACAATAAGTAAGTATTGTTTAAAATTATTTATGCGCTACGCCGCACTGCTTCCGTTGTTAGTGTCTCCTACAAACAAGAATAAAAAGAAAACCTATTAAAATGAATCGAACATCTCAAAAACTTTGAAAATGTCACGGCTTTTTTTTAACCTACTAATTAGTATTATTATATTATCTGTGGTATTACGTAGATAAACTTCATGTCGATACCCCCTCGATAGTAACGAAGGTAATCGTGCGACACCCACCCAGCAATTATCGGAAACGAGTTTATCATTTATACTTATGATACGAGTAAACATATTTTTCAGCACGAGACAAAATATTTGTACAAGATAATTAAAATTTTTGATAAGCGTGTCGACGTCGAGAGCGAGCCCACGGGACCCACTCGTGGGGTAACATAGGGTGTGGTGAAGATGAAAATACCATAGATAAAATAACCAAGGTATTTTGGTTTTCATTACTACCGGTTGAGTATCCACCGCTATTGTTTGGTAGTGCTGTAAGAGGCGAATCCTTTCAAGAAAAGTGTTCACACAGTATATAGATGGATATAATTTCTTCAGCTACGATGTGATTCTTTAGTTCTGGATAATTCAATTGACTAAAAAGTCCTCTGGTTTCAAGGTGGGTATAACTATAGATAAGTGTGTAAAACAATATTAAAACATCATTATGAGGTTTGAAAAGGTCGAAAAACTTTGTACCAGATTTTTCCACTATTTTACACTCTTCACTAGTTGGAAACGATTCGGTCTAGAAATTAGGACGAGGCAATAAAGCGAATTTATCACAAAGACCTCGGAATAAAGTCATGCGGAATTACTTGCGCGATGCGACGTGAATACGTTGATCTTCCCCGCACAGAGAAAATAGTGTTTAGTAAACAGTGTTTAACAATCATTTACTATGATTATTGCTGTGGTTTACAAAAATAGTGAAATATGTTCAAATTGCTTCAGATAAACCGTGAAAAGTGATAATAAATAATCTATTAATTTGACTCGACCTTATTCGAGGATTATTTTTACCTTATTTGAGATAGACACTACGTTTCCCGCCTTTTTAATTTAGATTTCCGTTTTAATTGATATCCGGTCTCGATGACTTCCGCTCATAACAATATTTTAATGTGATTTTTAGGGTTTCTTTGTAGTGATTTTTTTTTTAAATTTTGAGATTCAAACATAGATTTGAGTAGAGATTCTCATACTCATCATTGCTTGAGAATCTTGAGATCAGTATGCAAATATGGACATCACCGATCTGAATGGCATATTCTATGTTATTGTCATTAGTAGGTAATTTTAAGGTGTCTTTATAATTTAGCTTATGTTCTCCGAGAAGCATATTTTTTATCTTTGCTCCGTTCGTTCAACGGAGTTCTTTATCTCTCTTTCTTTTTAACTCGCGTTGATTATGCTAAATCAAATTCGAACACCCCGTATAAAGCTAATTTATCTTCGTATATAACAAGAGTGATGAGTACAGTTACGACCTCAGTTGAGACTCGAATAAGACACTGCGATGTGGCCGACTGTATTATGTCTTATTGGTGTGTCACTGGTCTTGTTCGCAAGATGTGCAGGTATGTACCACATTTTGTATACATAAACGTTATTGTATTGTATTTTTTAAAATCACAGAAACAAAAACACTATAAAAAAGGTAGGAATTGCGTGGATGTAGTAGGCCCGGGTGAAGTAATTACATAACTTTCTAAGTTTGCCTTCTTTATATAGCTTTGACTACGTGAAATAACCGTGAAACCTTTGACGTTTCTCATTATCAGCATAGGCTGTAGATAGGTCTTAATTAGGTACGTAGGTATTGATTAGGTCTTTGTAAAATGGGAAACTACGAGTAAGAATTTACAACATTTTGCAGTTTATAAATTTTTTCTTGCAATTTTTATTTTTGATTATCCGTTCATTGTTACTTACTACATGTACACAATCATTTTGTTGTTACACTTATCTTTGAGAAACTTGACATTACACCTCATTACACCGAACTCGTACCTACTGGAATGTCAAACGCTAGTCGTTAGACCAAATAGGTAGTACTACGCCCTATCAAACTGAAGTGACATGACATGACAATGAAATCCTCTTGCCAATTGGCGCTGCTAATCCTTTTCGTTCATTTTATCCTGTAGATCTTGTTAATTATTCGGGATAAAAAGTAGCCTATGTGTCAATCCAGGTTACGAACTACATATATGCCAAGTTTCATCCAAGTTGATTCAGTAGTTTTGACGTGATTGAAACACAAACATCCAAACATCTAAACATCCAAACATCTAAACTTTCGCATTTATAATATTAGTAGGAAGTAGGATAGGATAGGATATTAGTAGGAAGTAGGATAGGATAGGATAGTAGGATAGGATATATTTTCATGTTTAAATCCTTCGGCATCTAGCTAACAAATCATTAGTAGAATGAAGCTCTAGGTACGCCATAAGCGGTCGTAGTAAGTATTTCTATTCGTGTCGTAGCCCTAATTCTAAGTGCAATAACACCACGTCTTCACGACCTTGCCCACAATTGGCGCATTGTCGTTCAATTGTACCATTTGTACCACAATCCGATACAATAACAACTTATTCAGTGCAAAATACGTGCCACCTGATGCAGAGGAGATACTGAGTCACTGATCCCCTCAGCGTCCCCAGCGTGCCGGCATTTGCAGGGGACGTTGAGGGGATTTTTGTATAAAAGTCTTGAAATCCCCCTCGCAGGGGGGATTTCAGACGCAGGGAATTTCTGGAATAGGCACGTGCACCCCATCTTGCCCACACGGTTGTTGGTGGTTACCTGCCTCAGGTGCACGTAACCACCACTACCTTAGTTACTTAGTTAGTTAGTTTTGTAAGTTAGCTATTATATTGTTAGTGTGTCAGTGTATTGTTAGTGTGTTAGTTTATTGTTAGTGTATATTGTTGTGCTGTTGTGTGTGTGTTTCAGAATAAATGTTTTTTCTTTCTTTCTTTCTGTGCGTGCGCAGGGCCTAAGTTGCCCTATTCATTTTTAAATCCTATTTTTTAGGACTGTTACGTCCTAGAATTTTACCCTTCTTAGAAGTAATATTAATCACAAATGAGCGATTTTGCTAATTGGACATACCTACCTACTACTCATAGTACATTTATATTATACTCATTTTGTGAGTTATTCCTGTGTCTGACTGCCAGTGTTTCGTCCCACTGGGACGAAACACTAACTTTCAACTTTATTTATTTATTTATATTAATATTTCTGTCACGGTTTCGTCCCAAATTCTATTTTTTTCCTACTTAATACTTAGTTTTCTAAAAGATCAGTTTAGGACATTTTGATACGGAACTATTATTTGTATTCCGGTCTAGTTTTAGATAGCGGAACACTTATGGTCTCTTTCCGGTGTCCATCTGTCCGTCTGTCTGTCATCTCCACCTGACATGATGATGATTATAAAGTACCTATACTAGCGTCCGCCTGTGGCTTCATCCGCGTCATCCGATTCTGTTAATTTTCCGGGTTAAAAGGAAAAATGTCCAAAAAGTTGCAACGTGTTAGGTACGTGACTGAGAGACAAACAAACATTGACATTTACAATATTAGTAGCATAGGAGGATGTTTTTTGTACAGTACAAACAACGGATCTTTATCTCGCTGAAGTTAGGTGCAACAAACGATTGTGCATGTACTGTTGTACGTAAACATTCGCTTACCTCCGATACGACCCAAAAATAATAAATAAAAAAATAAATAAATATTCTTGGACTTTACACACAAAAATGGGTTCTGCGTAGATACATCAGAGGGACAAAGATCAGTTGTGACTACTATTATACATTACTAGTTATAATTACAAGTTTATTGATTTTATCGCATTATTACAAGTTTAATTTCAATTGCCACACTTGTAATCCCAATCTAACTGATAGCACGTTTTGACACGTGTCGACAATACTTAAGATAATCTAATTATATTAGCTTTGATAATGAAATAAGTATATATTATCAGCCCCCGTATGCCAATCTTTTGCTGTCAAGTTATATTTCACTGCCCAGTGTAATTTCTTCAGGTCACGTGGTACAGTTTTGTACCACGTGATCATTCTTTTTAGACACTTGACAGCAAAATATGCGCGAAAACACATCAAATGACATCATAATGTCACTATTTAGTCACAGAATAACTATGAGTTAGTATGAACTGACCATGATTTAAAGCTTTGCAGTTCAAATTTGCAGTTCAACTGAGATTGGAATACCAATGCAGGTCATAAAAATTATTTATCCTAAATTGCATTTCATGGGGGGTTAATGTTACCTTGCTTCTAATGAGGACAATAAATAAAATTCTGAGCGTATTCGAATGTTATGTAATAGAATCTAGTGAGTCAAAAGTCAAAAAGCGACTAGAATCATTTAGAATATTCTAGAACTTCGTATTAATGGCAAGAGAAATTCAAACAACTGACTTTCTTTTTTATTTTTATTCAGGAAACTTGTTTAGTTGTATCGCATTTAAACATAAAGGTGCTGTATCTATTACAGGAAGGTACTTCTCTATACTAATAATATAAAAAGGAAAGATTTGTTTGTTTGTTTATTTGCATTGAATAGCCTCCGAAACTACTGGACTGATTTGGAAAACGCTTTCACCTTTGGGAAGCTAAATTATCCCCGGGTGATATAGGCTATATTATATTTTCAGAAAAATTAGGGATCCTTACTAAAACTCCACCCGTGCGAAGCCGGGACGGTCCGCTAGTTTTGAATAAAGTCAATCGACACTTTTGTCGCTGACAGTACTCCATACATGCACCATAGTTTATATTATCTATTCTTCATGTTTGTTTTGAAATAAATGGGACCAAACCAGTAATTAATAGTAATAATCATAAAATATAAAGGTAGTGTTTCCTTTCCATTGGACGGGATACCGTTATGGTCCGAAACTAGAAAAACTCCTAATAATGTTATAGTTTATCTGTAGATATAAGTAGACAGCAGGGGTATGCCTATCACAGTTGAACTGCAAAGTTTTAAATCATGGTCAGTTCATACTAACTCATAGTTATTCTGTGACTAAATAGTGACATTATGACGTCATTTGATGTGTTTTCGCGCATATTTTGCTGTCAAGTGTCTAATAAGAATGATCACGTGGTACAAAATTGTACCACGTGACCTGAAGAAATTACACTGGGCAGTGAAATATAACTTGACAGCAAAAGATTGGAATAGGGGGGCTGGCTTATGTAAGATATGATTGTTAGTGTTCTGATCGAGTTTTGGAAGAACGAAAAACTTACGGTCTCACTCTGGTGGTCCGTCTGTCCGTCTGTCTATCTGTGACACCTTTTATTTTACCAAAATCTAAAGCTAATATTTAATTTACGGTTCTAGTAAATACAAGAATGACACATTGTTTTGATAAAACCATCTAAAAAGCCGTACCTCGCAGATAGTAGATATTTAGTAAGTAAATACCTAGGTAGGTAAATACTGATAAGATGGTTCAGGCTTTTTAATTCAATGAAATCACGAGGTCCTTCACCTAGTAGATATGATAATTGATAGCTCCTTTAGGTTTCCTTTCCACTTTCGCTATGAAAAAAATAAATTCGATGAGAACTATTTAAAATGAGAATAACATCTTCTTCTTTCTTTTTCTTCCTGCCACTCCCACAAGGTGTTCTTTTCTTCCATTTTCTCTCCTGCGATACAAGCTACAGTCCGTGGATCATAATTTTAATTCTTCTTTTCTGGTAAAATAAATAAATTGATTTTTGTATTTTGTTTGAAATTCTGACATTTCTTGATTTTTTACGTTTTCTTTTTTCTAGAATTTGTATAATGTCTACTTTGCTAGAGGAAGTTAAATAACAGCTTAGCATTAGGTGGGCCATTTGTTTGTCCTATCACTAGTCTCATAAAAAATACAATCCCACTGCTACACCGTAGCATGCTACGACGTAGCTAGTGGGGATTTCTGGAATATACCAAGACGATGACTAAAATAATGGTAAAATTGTATATTTTATTTTATTTAGTAGGCAACGCCAACAGCTGGGTTATATTATTGCTTTTTGCAAAATGGTACAAAATATCGATGAGTAAGACTTTTAGCTTGACATAATGTTATTTGCACAAGTGGTAGGAAAAACAATGCTTTCAATACAATCGTTGACTTAGATATTACAAGTGGTTCTTTGAGAACAGTAGACCTCGCCAATCCTTATAACTCCTTTCCTTTGGCTAAATTGAGTTTCAGGTGTTCGAATTTTCGTATCTAGACTTTTGAGCAAAATAGGGGTCTAAGTTTTATCGATTACTCGCGTTTCCTTAAGTCCTAGAAGGTCGAATCTGGTGACTATGGGTTCGTCTTGTGAAGGCGGAGAGAACTGCGTAGCCTGATTGATATAATTAGGTATAAATTTTCCGAAAAATTTACAAAAATTGAAATCCGTCCATATATCACGCTACAGCAAATATCCTCCTTTCTCCCCTCCACTCCTCCTTTTTGTTTTTTTTTTTTAAAACATCTTGTGTAGAATAAAGTCTTAAATAGTTTAAGTTCTTAAATTTGATTGAAATCAGTCCACAAATAACGCTACAGCAAATTTCCCCCCTTTACCCCCATTTTCCCCCTAACAAAAATCGCGATCGTGAAAAAAATCAAATCAAGGAACTTGTGTGCCAATTTTCATCAAAATCGGTTGATAGCGACCTGTAGGCGAGAACTGACAGACAGACAGACAGATGGACAAAAGCATTTTTTGGCCAATCTCGAAACTGAGACGCTTCGCTCGCTCAGTCAACAAGGTCATTGTTTTTAAGGGGCCAATTACGGGTTTCAATGTTTTTTAGGGAGTACTTTTAGACACCAGAAATAATAAATGTAGAGATATTATTGTAAAAAATTAAAGATAATATATTCATCTTTAAAGATAAGGGAAAAATCTGGGTGATTCTACATAACATTTTTACACAAAAACATGCAGGAAAATGGTGAGTTGAGTAGTAGTATTCACAACTGATCTTTGTTCCTCTGAAATATCTGCGCAGAAGCCATTTTATAAGAGTAAATTCCAGAATAGCAGTCTTAAAAGTTTAAAAAATTTACTAAGTAACCGTTACATTGTAATACATAGGTAGTAAAATATTCTTATTTCAGCTGATAAAAACAGTTGTAAGGTATTAGTTACGCATATTAGATGTTTTTGAAACGTTATAATGACGTGACTAGCGATTATTTTAAAGTAGTCATTATCGTCAGCCTGGCGAAGTTTATGATGGACATAAAGATCTTTAGGGTCCTCATATTGAGTCTTCGCTGATCCATCATTGACAGAATTAAAAAAAAGACAAAGTCAATAATTTTATTATTGACTAGCTACCCACGAGTTACCCACACTTCGGCTACAGAAAATAAATATTATATTAATAATAAATATTCATGGACATTTCATACGACGCCTTCTAGTCCCAAACTAAGCAAAGCTTGTAATATGGGAACTAGATGCTGATAAAATTCTTATATACATTTTTTTTGTAAATACATACCTAAATTACATAGTAACACCCACACAATAGAACAAACATCTATGCTTGCTCGAACCCACGACCCACAGCACGGAAGGCAGAGCTATTACCGACTGAGCTGTGACGCCTTTTCTTCGTTTGCGAGATCTAGACAAAAGACGATCGTTGATTTGACAAGCGATAAATTATGCACGATTCGCTCCATCACCGATACGATTTCAGTCAATCGAGAGAGCGCGCGGTGACAAGTCATGACGACTGTTTTGTTTTTTCTGTGCGCGCTTTCCGCATCGGTAGTGGCTCTATCAGGTACGTAAGTTTTATCATTTTGAAAGATATTTTAAAGATATTTTTTAACCGACTTCAAAAAAGAAGGAGGTTCTCAATTCGGTTGTATATTTTTTTTTATGTGTGTTACCTCAGAACTCTGTCATTTATGAACCGATTTCAAAATTTGTTTTTATCTGAAAGGACGTACTTTTAGGTTGGTCCCATTCAATTTTCATCAAAATCGGTTCAGTACATTGGCTTATAAATAAAAATAGCTGAAAAAAATATGCCATCCACGTGCACGAAATTGCGTATTTTGCTTTCCTGTGAGTTTTAGTGATGTTTATGGTCACTAGAACATTTCCAATGAACTGCCATCATCATCATCATCTGATGATGAAGCTTCTAGTCGAATTGAAGTTGGTTTTTCTAGTTTTTAAACTTATAAATTGTTTTGGAAAAAATTAAGCGACACGATCCATGGACCCCCTCAGCTTCAGTCAGTACATCGATAACAGAAACTGACGAATTCGCTTTTAAAATTTCCTTCGAAAGTTTCCGAAGTCGATCCGAAGCGGTTTTCCGAATGAATCCGAAAGGATCTTACAAAATTAAACCTTTTGTAATACAAAAAAAATCAGAGATATTTGAAATAATAGGTACTGATAAAAGGACCGGCCATTTGTTTTTGTAAGTAATGTACCTATTAAATTAGTTTTTATAATCAATTTAGTTTGTTGTGTCAACTATTTAAAAAGATGAAATTAAGAGTTTTTGTAAAATGTTTTTCATGAGTTTGTGCTAGATTAAGGATCAAAAAATATAAGACATTAGGACATAAATGTGTGTGTGTGTGTGTGTGTGTATGCCGATTTGTCACCACCGTTACCCACAACGTGAATGCCCTAGTTTATTTCTGACGATCTCTAAAAAAAATCCTTGATTTTTTTAAATTAATTATTAATCAAAAGTACTTAATTACCAGTCATACATTTTAAATTTATTTCTTGTGATAATAGCTAAAATAAGTATAAAATCGTGCACCACTTGATGTATATAAACACGACGGCACATTCTATAGCAATGGTTAATCAATTCTGCAAGTTCATAATTTTAAAAATATAAGATAAAAATAGCAAAATTATGAGTTGGGGGCTGTTTTTAAACTGACTTCAAAAAAGGAGGAGGTTTCAATTCGGTTTCGGTTTTTTTTATTATTCTTGTTTTTTTTATGTTTGTTACCTCAAAACTCCGACATCATTTATGAACCGATTTCAAAAATTCTTTTTTTATCTAAAAGGATATACTACTAGATTGGTCCCGTTTAATTTTTATCAAAATCGGTTCGATAGTTTTGGTTACAAATAGAAATTGCTGAAAAAATATGCCAAGTTTCGGCGCAGCGCCTACCATTTTACTGCTAGCAACGATGCTCGCGTGTTCAATTGCCTAATGCATTACTTTCGGACCCTTTGTGCTGAGCACACCTAAATTTTTACATTTTTCTAAATTTGTCAATAAACCCAGTTTGTATATTCAAACCGCATTTAATTGGAGAAAAGCAAAAACCCACCAGTTGTTCCTCTAAAGAATCAACACGAACCACGTGCACGAAATTGCGTATTTTCAAGTGACTTTAATTTTAAGTGGTGTTTATAGTGACTAGAACATTCCCAATGAACTGTCATCATCATCATCATCTGATAATGAAGCTGGTAGTCGAATTGAAGTCGGTTTTTTCAGTTTTTTAACTTATAAATTTTTTTTAAAGAAAAACTGAGGTGAGGTTTACAAGCAGATGTCTCATTGATATTAAATGATTAACTCTGCTTATAACGTAGAGCTTCTTGTGAAAGAGCTCATCCGAAGAAGTACCACCACCGTACCTATTTCAGCCGCCAAGCAGTGATGCTCGCATTGCTGTGTTCCGGTTTGAAGGGTATGTGTGCGGGTACTGATATTGATATTGATTAGGACTCCCGTTTCCGCATTTAGGTTCAAAGTTGGCCCAATAAGCGTGGGGGGTGTTCTGGCTGGAGTGTAGCCAGCCTAACTCCTCCCAAAAGCACAGAAGCTTCCTGGGGGCTTCGCAGGCTTGGAGGAGTGACCTAGGGTTATTTAGGATTTCTCTTCGTTGTGTGGTTACGCCACACAACGAACGTGTGGTTACTATACTAAGGGTGTGCGGGTACTATTACAGGCACATGGGACATACCATTATGTCTCAGAGTGATGGGTGCAGTGCAACACATTACAGGGCACCTCTTTAGTGAACGTGCTCAGTGAGGCAATGCATTGTTATACGCAGTTCTCACCTAACATCAGGTGGGCCATCGGCTTGTTCTATCATTTAGTATCTACCATATCACTATTACTAAATATATTTTATGACTAAAGTAGATAATGATCAAAACGTGATAAATCTAGGTGATGAAATAATACAGATAACATTTCACAATACGGCGATAAAATAAAGCATAATAAAAGTTGGTAATTATTTTAGATAAACGGCTTAGATAAAAATCTTTAATATCTGCAGCAGAGGGTAATTCTCTTAATAAAGTTTAGTAAAAATATCATTCTGATTTTATTGGACATTTTATGATACAAAATCAGAATGATATTTTTACAAAATTTTACTAAGAGAAGTAAATTAATAAAAAATAAAAATAAATGTATATAACTCAATCTCGCAAAAAATGTTGCTTGAGTCAAGTCGCCTTTTAACCGTCGATAAAATAATAAATAATAAAAAAAGCCATTACTAATGCAATCAAAATTGATAATCTAGGATATTCGTATTATTAAAAAAATGAGCTTTTTAATGGTAATAAATCTCAGGGTCAAATAAAAAACTTTGAATGTCAAAGTCTTTAATTATGTCTGGATGTTTAGGTGCGTTTGGATGTTTGTGTTTCAATCACGCTGTAACTACTAGTCCGATTTGGATGAAACTTGGAATATTTAACCTGTTCGTAGCCTGAATTGACACATAGGCTACCTTTATCCCTGAAAATTAACAGGATCAAACGGGACGCGGACGAATCCGTGGGTGGTAGCTAGTATTCTATAAAATGATTATGGACACGTCGACGTCAAAAATGCACTACTGCCAGCGTAAATTGGCTCCTCACGTGAAACCTCCTTTCAGAGAATGACGGCTCCACACCAAAGCCTAAGAAGATCCTGGAGACGGTGATGAACCCGCTCTTCATCCCGCCTGAGGAGAAACAAGGCGCATTCTGGCGGAAAGCCGCGCAGTACACTTTGCAAGACAAGCTACGAGAGACGCCGAACTTGAACAAAGCCAAGAATGGAATACTTTTTATAGGTATGTATAAAGATTTTGGGGAAAGGGTACAGTCGGCTACACATCAACCTATACACTGTTTGAACTTTGAACTACATAATTTGAATGTTGCGAATTAGGGATCGCAATAGGTGTAGGCGCGTGGCGCGCAAGCAGCGAGTCTCACATAAAAACATATCGTCCCTCTCGCATGGTTCGATACATTCAAATTATAATAGTTCAAAGTTCGAACCTTTGACACGTTGATGTGTAGCCGACTGTACAGTCAGCGTAATAAACAAAAACCAATTCAAAAACTTCGATGTTTTTTGAAATTTTTTATTCTTGTCCAAATTCATAATAATCCACAAAAATCTTATTCCAAATTATTTGAATTCAAAATGGACGATAAATAATTTATTTGCTGTACAAACCTTATTAAAAAAGCGAGTAATAAATGGCACGATATGAGCTCGCATTTTTTTAAATATCTAATAATTTTTCAGGTGACGGGATGTCCCAGGCAACTATCATGGCTGCTAGAACGTTCCACGGGCAGATGGAGCGAGGGTTGGGAGAGGAGTCAATCCTGGACTTCGAAAGGTTCCCTGTCAGTGGACTGGCCAGGGTAAGTAACAAATAACATTCAGCAACTACAAACATAGTCCTAGTATTAGGTTAAAAGCTACTAGCTGTATTATACCTAGGTACCTACTTAGGTATAGTGCAGTATTATGCTGAGACGTACGGTGAAGGAAAACATCGTGAGGAAACCCGCGGCTTAGTCAGCTCCGCACGTATTGACCTTGTCTTTCCTGTGGGTAAGGCCGACTAGGCTGAGAGGATGGTATAGGTGCTGGGCAAGCCTACTCCATCTAAACATTGTCCCAGGCACTACAGCGTCCCGTTAAGTGTAGGCATAGGTTGCCTCCTGACGCTGTATAAATCATCTTCAATAGATGTAAAGGCCTATGCTGAGACGGGGACCATTTTGCCCTCATGCAACTTGACGAGCAGTACCTACCTGTACCTACTATAACTAGTTGTCCTGTGAGAACATAGACCTCGCGAGCCTTTATAACCGTGCAATAACCCTTTTACCCTGGCTAAGTAAATCTAATTTCAGGTGCTTGAATTTTCCAATAGGCCCTTATGTAGACTTTTGAGCAAAATAAGGGTATAAGTTTTAGTTTTAGCGAAATAAAGATTTATCTTATCTTAGCTCAAAAGTTGAGAGACGTATAAACAAATGATCAGGAAAATTCTCACCCATAAACCCGTCTCAACGTTGAGAAGCTACATAAAGATTAAAAAAGTCGACATTAGTATCGATTCTGTTGTTGCGTTTTTCTAAGCTAACCTAATTTAACAGCGCTAAAATTATAGCTGTCTTTGTCGTTTCAGTTTATTTATGAGAAAGGGACGGCAACATTTTTAGTGCTGTCAAATTAGGTTGGTTTAGAAAAATGCAACAACGGTATCGACAGCAGTATGCAAAAGTCGTCGATAAATGATTAATTTTATTGCATAGAAACTTCCTAAAATGGGCACTCTGCTATTATCTGTATTGAATACTGCAAAAGTCGACAATGTGCGAAAGTCGGCACTCAGCTCCGAAATCGTCAAAACTATACACAGCAAAAAAGTTAAATGTCGTATAGTTTGAGACTGATTCAGTTGAGAAGTGGTCAACAACGGTTTTTTCATAAGACCATTGGTTGAAAACGATGTCTACACATTTCAGTAAAAAATTTAATGAAACTAAGGAAGGTAACCCAGGTACACTTAGTTACGCAAGCTTTGTGCCGAAATTCTAAATCCAAACAAAAAAATCATAAACAATGCTGCACGATGTAGTACAGCCAGTGACAAAACTGCCAAAAGTCAGTTATTATTGCCTCATGACGTCATGACTGTTTGATTTACGAGTAAAAGTTTGTTTCATTCATGTTTCAGACTAGGTACCACTGAATCAATAACTAAATTGATTTTAAAATTGTGTATGTCATAATAAATAACTAAATATTTAAGAATACCTACACAACATTTTCATATCTGACAAAACAACCAACTATAAAATAAAATGCAATGTAAATATATTCAGTCAGTTTTCTACCTACGTGTACGTATGAAATTGTTACGCAAAACGTTTTTTATCAAACTTTTTTGACGCTTCATTGATCCATTCAGAATTTACTACTCATTTTGGTCCAAACAGTTAGATAATCGAACTACTGGTATGGTATGACTGGATGGAATAAATGCTCTGCTTCTCCTACTCTGACATAAGTAGTATGATAATAGTAGTTAAATTAAAAGTGATGACAACGTATTTTCATCTCATTATTTTCGCTTTAGAAACAGCGACTTGCGTAAATGATTCTGAAAAACATCACGCAAATACTTAAATGTTTTTGAAAATGAATAAAAAAGGAATTGTTTTTGCTGAATTCGGACATAAAATCGGACAAAAAGGTTACTTGACCAGCTCACTTATCATACTAGTCTATGCATAATCTACAGTGAAATTAAAAGTAAGATCAATAATTTATGGAAAAAAATACATAAATTAAGATTGATTTTTTGAAGTTTGATCCATTTTATTACCAAATAATAAAGCAATTGTAAGGGGATATAACATAAACAACAATATAATAAGTTATGAAATAACAGTGATAATACAATTTAAAAATGACGTTCGATCGTGTGTATGTCACGTTCAAGGAAACTTGCGAGGTCGCACGTTCGATGACGCCTGACGTCACTCTCATCTGTCATTTTTGAAGGTTTACATTGTGAACCATACTTTCTATCTCGATATTGTGTACGGAACTATACCTTCTTGGAACCGTACTGTTATTAAAATTACCTGTTTGTTTCTTGTACTTGTATCTGTGTCTAAACTTTGTATGATTCTAGGTCGATACCCGAATCGATCTTGCGATACCCGAAAAAGTGCCTCCGACTTTAGGATAAGACCAAATTGTAACACTTATTTTGGCAAATAAACGTATCTTGTAGACATTTTTGCCACAATAGATATATCTCCCGAAACTGACAAAAACTATGGCGTTTGACAGTTCTTGGACAGACTGGGCTAAATTGCACCAGCAAAAGGTTTTAAACCAATAAGTACAATAAATATCGGAGCACTTTTTCAAAAAGACTTAGACCAGCATTTTTCGTATAAACAGACGTCATCAAAATCGGAGCCGACAGTTTTGAGAATGTAACACTTTTATATTAAAAAGTAGTGTTTCGTGTATCTGGCCATGTTTTATGATATATTATAGGAAATATTAAGCCCTGACTTTGGAAACTTTCACTATACGTAGTCCAACTCACACTTGCCCAGTTTTTTTTCTTATTTTAGTTTTAGTTCTGTGATTCTTTTTTTTATCAGAACCTATTAATCAGGAATCAAAAATGGATGGATAAATATAAAATACAAAAGTGTATTTTACTCAAAACTCCCGGGTCAAATTTTGATGCTCCTATCACAAAGATGCAGTTGAGGTATCCCAATATAAATACCACGTTAGTATTGCAATTGGTTCCTAAGGTCATTTCCTGTAACCCAATCTCCCCAAAACCGGTACTAAAAGTGTCGCATCGTTTCCATTTTCCTGTTTTACACAAACCCACTCGCCTTAACCTTGTCATGCATACAGCTTGATAACAACTAATTGCCGGAGAAGATTGTGCTCTTTCCTTCCTCTTATTGTGTTTTATTGCCAATTCATGCTCAGTGTCATTGAGGTAAATAACAGAACTAATGGTTTTCAAAATTACACACCTTAGACTCAATGCCATAGACGCTTAATACCTTTACCTACGTCTTAGAATGATGGGCGTAGAGTCACATGGGACCCGTCGTCGCCCTCGCGGTAAATAGATATGGCGATGTGAGATAAATAGTAATGTGAGACTAATTGTAATTGTGCCCTACCACCTGCACAAGGGATGATATTATAGATGCCACAGACGAAGGAGTAAAAGTGGCGAAGTTCTATTCAAATTTCGTCTAGTGTTGGTTGTCACCATTTGACACGTAAGAAGAAGAAGATTGTAATTGGGTTAATACGCTCCATCGTCAAAATGTACAATAGTTAAAAAGATCAATAATGAGTAATTAATGTTTTGTAATGTTTAAAATTAAACTTTAAGTTTCTTTCATTCTTGCTAAAAATTAACTTTGTGTTTTTACAGACGTATTGCATAGATGCGCAAGTAGCTGACTCCGCCTGCACCGCTACAGCCTACCTCACGGGTGTGAAGACGAAGTACGGGGTCATTGGCCTTGACGGCAACGTCACCAGGGGCTCCTGTTCTTCGCAGCTTCATGAGCCGAACTGGTCCCATTCTATTGGACAGTGGGCAGTGGACCATGGACTGGATGTTGGTAAGTAATAACTAGAACAAAAGGATTTTTTTCTATAGAAGAAGCCGAGACTTCCCGTTCGTCTAGCCCAGAGGTCTCCACACTACGGCCCGCGGGCCAAATCCGGCCCGTCAATACCATCAATCCGGCCCGCGACAGCCGCGATTGCCAATGTCATATTGTTGTTACTATTGCTGTGATAAGTTGAAGAAGAAAACACAGAATGATAATTACTCGATTTTATTTACTTGCAAAGTAACGATAGAAATGAGGACTTAGAAAACTTTGCTAAGTGCAGAAAAATTAAAACTGTTTTGGCCCTTGAAACATACTGAAGTAATCATTATTGCTTCAAAGTTTGGAGATTCCTGGTCTAGCCAGTGTCTAACCAGACAACTACTTGTACACAATGGGAAGTAGCAATCCTGTTTGTTTCACTCGTAAAAATGATTCTTAGGGAAAGTTTTGCCATTCGAACCCAGGTCACCAACACAGCTCTTAAAATTAATAAGTTGAAGTGGCTATGGACGCTAAGCTCACACAAAACTGGGATCATAGGTTCTCGAATGGCGGCCACGAATCGGAGGGCGTAGCGTACTCATTTCTGGAGAAAACGCTAGAGAGAAAACGTTAAAAATGTCGAGGAATAATCACGTGGCTTTTCAAGAAAATGTCATTGAGCACAACGACAGAGATGTCATTTCTATACATTAGAGGCCCTGCCCCCGTATTCCAATCTTTTGTTGTCAAGTTATATTTCACTACCCAGTGTAATTTCTTCAGGTCACGTGGTACTATTTTGTACCACGTGATCATTCTTTTTAGACACTTGACAGCATAATATGCGCGAAAGCAAATTAAATGACATCATAATGTCACTATTTAGTCACAGAATAACTATGAGTTAGTATGAACTGATTATGATTTAAAACTTTGCCGTTCAAATTTGCAGTTCAACTGAGATTGGAATACCCCTGCTGAGGATACCTACCTGAAAGGTGACCTAGCAAAGGGCTTTCTAAATTAGCTGTGAACTTGGAAAGTCTTACTTTCCTTCAGGTGTAGGTACTTTACCTACCTACTAACCTAGAAGACAACCTTGCGGTGGTATCTATAACTTTTCCTACTTCCTAAGGATAATGTCACTTTTATGAGTCAAGTTAAGTCTTGACGTCACCAATATTGTTTGTGGTCAATCAAAATTCTAAAGTTGTCTAAATGTGTTCTTGGCCATGTCTAGAACATTTTGATTGGTTTATTGTATTCTTAAATAGTATCGTAGTAGGTAGCTATTACAAATACTTATGTAATAAAATGCCAATCAAATTATTAAATATAAAAGATAAAAGATTTGCTAAAATCAAGGCAAAATGATAGCAATAAAACTGAATTATAACTATTTTATGCTCGGTATGACCGTGGTATGGCCATCAAATTTTAACCTTTCACTACATTAAATTTTATTGATTTTAATTTATTATTTTTATTGAAAGTTTAGATGTTTGGATGTTTGTTTTTCAATCACGTCGAAACCACACAACCAACATGGATGAAACTTGGAATTATATAGTTCGTAACCTGGATTGACACATAGACCACTTTTTATCCCGAATAATTAACAAGATCTACAGGATAAAATGAACGAACGGGATTAGCAGTGTGTGAAACGAGTTTTCGGCCGAGATATGACGTCATAATAGAGTAAAATCTGTCCTGAACTGAGCATGAGGCCCCACAATACATCAAATATGTACGGGAGTGGTCACGTGACTTTTAGTTTAAATAAGACTTCCGTACTTACCTACATATGTTTTTGATTATTTTTCTACATAATTATGGTAGTCTTTTTTTTTAGTAATTCGTAGTATATTTATTATAACTATATACAAATACTTGAGAAAATTGCATTTTTAACAAAAAAAAATTATTAAAATGAACTCTGAATTTTAAATGCTAGAGATAGAAAACAGAGTTAAAATCACCGACTGCAGGCAGGGTGCTCAAAAGGCTGGCAACGATACCTCTTTGTATGGCAATACTAATTCTATTGATATATTAATATTATATTAATACTAATTATGGTTGTCTATTGTTTAGTTTTTAGAATGTCGACTTGGTTATGGGCCCTGCTAATTAGTGAATCATTCAAAACTCAACTATTTTGATCTAGAAATAGATGATAAAATTAAATCGGATGTTCCTTCCAGGTGTGGTGACCACTACCAGAGTAACTCATGCGTCTCCAGCCGGCATGTACGCACACACGTCAGAACGACTGTGGGAGTCTGACGCGGATGTACCTGAGGAGTGCTTGTTCCTGGGCTGCAAGGACATCGCCTACCAGCTCGTGATGGAAAACCCTGGGAAGCAGTACAAGGTAAACATTTTCAACCAATTATATCATTGACAGATTGTAACGCAGTCAGGTTTTGATGCATCTTTGCACAAAGCGATACCAGGATCGCAACACAAGTACCACCGTGGTACTTATGGCAATAATTATCTCATAGTGCATGTTCCATACAAATTATATTCTAATACTCGTCACATATATACATGACGTTCTTCATTCGTTCGTTTGTTCGATGATGTTGTAAACCCATCATTGCAGGGGCTCACTCACTTCGGCAGAGATTTCACTCTAATAGGGATGACGTCAAAATGACGTTGAAAACTCCTGTCACTAGTGGGTGAAACCAGTTTTCGACCGAGATTTGACGTCATCCCTATTAGAGTAAAATCTCTGCCATACCCAGAATCACCCCGCAGATGCACATAATCATACACTCTACTCGTTTCCACGTCATACCAATGGTGATGTTTTTCTTCACTGTTCAAGAGCGCAGTACTAGAGATTTTTCAGTATCAGTGTTATTTTTAAAGAAACCTTTTATAGGTATTTTTAGTCCAACCTCCTTCCTCCCAATAATTTCAATGAGAGTTAGAATAAGTTTATTTCACGTCCAGGTGATCATGGGCGGAGGTAGAAGAGAGTTCCTACCTAACACCACGCTAACTTCTGCTTCAACTGGCAAGCGGCTGGACGGCTTGGACCTGATAGAGACCTGGCACGCACACAAGGAGGACATGAACGCATCTCATCTTTATGTCACTGATAAACTTGAGCTTACGAAGGTACTCGCCAAAAACACCATGCAGATTGAACACAGCAACTCCTAACTATGTCAGATGAGCAAAATTTAAATGCATGACAAGTAACTCTTTAGTCTAAAGTAGACGTAGATAGATATAGTAAAAAACATTGTTTACAAAGAAGTTTTATAATGGGTCACCGCGACCCAATATAAAACTTATTTTCATCACATCTATTCGAAAAGAGCGACTTGGTTCGCCTTTATGTACACCCAAAGGTGGTGTTTTCTATGAGAAACAATAAGTGCTTGCATATTGTAATGAACTATCACGGTTCATGAGATACAGACTGGGTAATGTACGCCTATATAATATAGGCTACTTTTTAAAAAGAAACAATAACAGGAACGGGGTAAAAAGCCACAACGCGGGCGAAGCCGCGGGACGCCGCTAGTATATAATAATCAAATAGATAGATACTTACATAAAGAAATAAAATAAAACACTAAAACTATTTAAACAATAAACATACCTACATAAATACCCATAATAACACCCCATAACGTACTTATAAACTTTTAATAAAAAAATACACCTGTCAGTGATGGACGCAGAGGCATAATACGCCTAAAAAAGCACATCTTCGGTGGATATGCGCTTTGGTAATCCAACTATGATGTAACATAGAGCCATTAACTGCTTCTCCCATAATTTTTCTAGATTTCTTTACCTCCACTGCTTGATCATTGCTATTCCACCTGTCCAGGTATTCAACTCCGGAGATCTGCCCGATTATCTGCTAGGCCTGTTTAATAACGACCACATGGACTACCACTTGAAGGCGCAGAACCAGCCGACTTTGGAAGAAATGGTGGAGGTGGCTATCAAGATGCTGAGCAAAAGTTCTAAAGGATATTTCTTGTTTGTCGAAGGTTAGCATAAATTGTTAAATAGTTACCAGCAGGCATATTCAGCATGGCTATGGATGGTAGTCTTAAGTCGTGCTGTTTTGATTCGATAGGTGCTTTATATTATCTATCTTCGTTACCTTTTGGCGGACTAAAGCGACATGCGTACTTGACGGGCAAATAAGCAGTCGGCGACAAAGAGGGGTTAACCTGAACGCTCCATCGCGGGCATGGCAAATGCGCCTGAATCTTAAAACATGTATCATTAGAGTTTGCTACTAGTTGTTTAAAAAACCCCTAATAAGTACTTTGTCTGCTGTTGTACTTTTCACTGATGACGGGGTCAGGCGGTACTGCTAAATCAGACACCTAAGTTAGACTAATACAAGCCGTTGGATTTCCAGGAGGCAGAATAGACCACGCCCACCACGACAGTCAAGCCCATCTGGCCCTCGACGAGACAGTCGAATACTCCAAAGCCATCAAGAAAGCTAAAGAACTAACCAACGAAGAAGATACCCTAATCGTGGTCAGTGCAGACCACGCCCACACAATGACAGTAGCTGGGTATCCCTCCAGGGGTAATGATATCTTGGGCACGGTGGACACTGCTCAGGGTATGGATGGACTGCCGTATACGACGATTAGCTACGCGAATGGATTAGCCAGCTCGATAGCTGCAGGTGGTAGGGTGGATGTTACCAAGGATGAGCTCTTCTTGTCAAGTGAGTGTTATCTTTAACTTTTTGAGAATTTTCAATAGATATCTAAATTGAAAGGTGCTGAGCAAAATGCCATTGCAATTAATGCAATTGCAATTAATTAATGACAGGCGTCACAGCTCAGACGGTAATAGTTCTGCCTGCCGTGCTGTGGGTCGTGGGTTCGATCCCCATCAAGAACAAACATTTGTGTGTGACTGTCATAGATCTTTGTTCTATGTCTGGGTGTTACTATGTATTATAAGTATGTATTTACAAAAAAAAAAGTATATAAGTATTCTATCAGCCATCTAGTTCCCATATTAGAAGCTTTGCTTAGTTTGGGACTAGAGGGCGTTGTGTAAAATAAATCTGTACCTATCAGGAGAGATGTGTGATCCGTGATTTCTACCTACCCTTTGAGAACAGGCATGATTTTTTTTGATGTAGTTGCCTAAACATATTTAAGCTACTTTTAAAGTGTAATTCAATTTTCTTTCAGAGGATCTCGATTACCCCTACCCGAGTTTAGTGCCACTAGACTCTGAGACACACGGGGGGGAGGACGTCTCCGTCTACGCTATAGGACCTTACCAGCATCTCTTCACAGCAAGCTATGAGCAAAATGTGATACCACATCTTATGGCTTACGCTATGTGCCTAGGAGAGGACAAACATAAAAACTGTGATTCTAATAACTACAGACTTTGGGCGTCCAGTGCAAGTACTAGTAGTATAAAGCATTTAGTATTATTTTTAACGGCGTTTGTTAGTTTAGGTAGAATATTAGATCAATTTTAAGTACAATTAGCAGATTCAATTGATTGCCTATTTGCAAAAAGTCAATTGATGGACATATATGCATATATGGACATTATATATGTTAAAAAATCGACAAACACGAATAGATTAATTTTGTTTGAGATTTTTAACTTCATATATGACCCCTGGTCGCCTTAGTTTTAATTGTATGTACCTAGGGAGGTAACCAATAAATGCAGCTAGGTACAGTATACACAACAGATCTTTATCCCTTTGAAGTTAGGTGCAACAAACGATTGCGCATGTACTGTTGTGCGGGTTCTGCGCAGATACTTCAGAGTGATAGAGATCGGTTATAACTACTCTACTATAAAATAGTAACCAAATAAAGTACTATCAGCAAAAGTTCTGCCTTACCACCTTAAGAGTACATTTCCTGTAAACCGACTAGCCGTTAATTTTTGAATACCAATAGAAGCCAATTATTTTGGGTGTAAAAGTTATGAAAACAATGAGCCGTTATAAAAATAAATAGATGTTTAGGTCTCTGGTTGGTCAAAATAAGAAGACAAAAGAAAAAGGCGGGGTCAGGTAGCTAACTGCTTGCAAGCGAAACAGTTTCAAAAGTGGTAAGGCGGAAATTTTGCTGATGGTACAATGTAAATATTTAGATCTCTTTAGTAACTTCTAAGAACCTTGGCAGGTTAGTAGGATTATCAATATAGTACCTAAACCTACTTAGCACTATTACCTACTTATTGGTTGTGAACTTAATGTTACAGTATTTATTTAAAAAATAAGACGTGTATGGCTGTTTATATACACTGCATCTGGTTAAACTATCTAACCATATCACTAATATAATACAATTAAAAGGTACTAGACGCTTTTACACCGTGTCTGTACCGACCCAGTTATACAGGGTGTTACATTATGACCCTATAAGCCCAAAAGGGGGGTATTCTACACGTCACGCGTCATGGCGAACTAAGTTTGTTCTACGAAACTAAATGTTTCGAAATTTTTCATTCATAAAATGCGTTTTAAACTTTCCTTAAAAATAGCATTCCACACGCGATAAAGTGTCTGCTTGGATGCGACGTGATAGGAAGGTGTCTGTGCATGTGTACTAACAGGCTGTATAACTAAGCAAAGTAAACCAACACTTAGGGTTGTTGCTGTCTAAGTTAAAAAGAAAAAAGATTAAAAAAAATAGCAAATACGTTTTATTCAACTTTTGCTCATGCCAATCTATTCACGTGTTTGGTCTGAATAAACCCCTTTTCGGCTTATAGGGACATTATGTAACACGTTGTATTTAACCACAATTATAAGCACTGTGAAAGAGGATATGAATATGAGAGGAGTAGATTCAGAGTTGACGAATGATAGGAGTGAGAGGAAGAAGACATGTTGTGCCGACTCCACCTAGCGTGGGATGAGGGCAGGGGAATGATGAATACCACTGAAATATTGGTATCGGGCAGTGTGCAAACACCCTATATTTATAACAAGAGTCTTCTGCAAGTTTTGAGCAACCTGTATTACATCAGGCGCATTCTACGGCCCGTATGCTCTTTAAAAGCTCAAGCACTGATCCGGACTCAGATTAGTTGAGTACAGATTTAGACATAAATCGAGACTCTAGTCACGTTCTTATTTCGAAAATGAAATTTTGATGAAATCTAATGCTAAAGTACAGATTTCAATGCTTGAGTGTCGTTTCAAACTTGGCTGAACTCTACGTTTCGGAATCAAAGCTTGACTCATTGATCTAGACTGAGCATACGGCCTTAATAGTCAAAGATTTTTTGATCAAATAATAATTTCTAGATTGGTTAAATGTTCACCAATGATCAATTTTTGGCTTGACATTCTGTAGGTACGCAAAAGGTGCTTATTTTGTACAAATAACTTTATGTCTATCAAGACTTTGTTTCAAAATATTGTGAATAAATAAAATTAATAATTTAAAGACTTGTTTAACTAATCATCATCCACTGCTGGGGTTATTTGTTCATTCATTTCATTCATTTCATTCATTTATTCAATTAAATTAATTAACACGGTGTTAAAACCAATTACAAATTTATAAATTTATAAGCAAGCGTTTGACCGTAATCTCACCTGATGTTAAGTGACGATGCGGTCGACGGATGTAGCACGCTGACTTACAAGATACCTAATAATAGACCTCCCGTTGGCGCCATCCATACGATACTATGTTATCTCGTCCATTTTTGCCACAGGACTTTGACTTTAAGTAATTGGATTTTAATAAGAGAGCGCGTTTATGTCTTTTCTATAGAAACCATTATGTAGGCACTTAGCTATCTCAATAAATTGCCTACTTAGCTTTTTATCAAACAAGTGATAACTACTTACCAAATGTGAACAAAATATACGCATTAAACTGAAAGGATCTTAGAAATGGTATATTCCTGAAATCCCGACTGCAGTGGTATGCCAATCAAAGTTGAACTGCAAAGTTGAACTGCAAAGTTTTAAATCATGGTCAGTTCATACTAACTCATAGTTATTCTGTGACTAAATAATGACATTATGACGTCATTTGATGTGTTTTCGCGCATATTTTGCTGTCAAGTGTCTAAAAAGAATGATCACGTGGTACAAAATTGTACCACGTGACCTGAAGAAATTACACTGGGCAGTGAAATATAACTTGACAGCAAAAGATTGGCATACGGGGGCTGATAAATAAATACCATGACATATACTTCAGTTTTTCTTCCGAAGCTACGGAGTATATAGTTGGGATTTCTAGTTTTTTTTTTCAGAAATCCACGGTGTAAATGAACCCAGAAAAAAAACCCAGAAAAAAAGAAACCCAAAAAGTCCAGAAATCTCCTTCGCAAAGGTAACACGCAGAGGGTTTCTGGAATAGACCTGTAAATCATATCTAATAATAGATGTGAATCACCCATATTGGTATAACACTATAGTTCAACTACGTACCTATAGCAGTCACAATAGATCTTTGTCCCTTTGAAGTATCTGCGCAGAACCCTATTTTTGGGTAATTGGAGGTAAGCATATTTTTCTGTAAAACAGTACCTACCTACATGCGAAATCGTTTGTTGCACCACTTGCACCTAATTTCAGAGGGATAAAGACCCGTTGTGCGTACTGTACCTACTTGATATTAATGTAATGATATTTATTTTTTGTCAATGATTGTTTGAATGAATTAATTATCTTTATACTTTTTTATAATCAAAATGCCTATTATGTAGAATATAATGCATTTTTTTAAAGTTTCTTCTATGACCATAACTGCAACATAGGTATATGTATGCTGGCAAATAGAAAACAGCGTCTTTACCGCAAAAACGATTTGATCCGTGACAAATAAAAAAAAAGAATTTCCCCATTTGCAGACTTAACGTGGTCAGACTCTATCAACCTTGATCATAAAATATTTGATATAGCATATAGCTGATTCATCTTTTCTTAGAGCCAATCAAGAGCGTGAATGTTCGAAGGGTGTCATAGTTGTTACGTAACTCTCTCTGATATGAATTCTACTTACCTATCCTCAAATAAAAAGGTCATTGACCAGCATACCTAAACCAGTGAGGTTAAAAGACAGACAAGTGTCACAGCTCAGTCGGTAAAAGCTCTGCCTTCCGTGCTGTGTGTCGTGGGTTCGATCCCAACTGATAACAAACATTTATGTGTGGGAAACACAGATGTTTGCTACGAGTATGTAGCTACAATTTGAATTTTAACCTGCGTCTCGGTAAATAAATTAGTTATTTAGATTAGCTCAACATTTAAATCAGCTGTCAATTATTTTTTCTACGTTTTTAAGGACACTGTCATATGATTCATAACACTTTACTATACTGCTATGTCGTTGACCAACCACTGACTCATCAATAAACAAATCTACCTATGTTTGCGTAATAGATCGAATCTTTAATTTTCGAGAGAAGAGTTTCACTTGCGTCACTGCTCAGTCGGTAATAGCTCTGCCTTCAGTGCTGTGGGTCGTGGGTTCGATCCCCACTATGAACAAACATTTGTGTGGAAAACATAGATGTTTGTTCTATGTCTGGGTGTTATCTACTATGTATTATTAGTATGTATTTACAAATAAAAAAGTATATACGTGTTCTATCAGTTATCTAGTTCCCATACAAGCTTTGCTTAGTTTGGGATTAGAGGGCGTTGAGTTAAATGCCCATGAATATTTATAGTTTTATTTTGCCTCACTAAAATCTTGAGTGGTACTACACTATTCCTAGCAATGTCATCCTAGTTACCTACCTCAAACGATTTTACCACTAACTACTGTAACACAAGGACGCAAAGCTCAGTTCGGAAGAGCACCGACGCCCGTCCGTCGCACAGTGTAAACTAGTACGGAGGGTAGTCACTTGACTGAACATATGGCTTGCTTACAAACTTACCAACGTTTACATTGTAAAACTCATTCATTGCTTTATTTATTAATACCTACCTAGATGTAAGTTTGTAAAATTTAAGGAAATAAATAAAATGAAATGAAAATGAAATTAGTTAACTTAAAATACGAGTGAAATCTTTAGATACGAGTGTGTGGGTACATACCCGCGTCAATGTTAAGTTTTCTTTAGTTTCGTAAGGTTTGTTTGTGTTTGGAAGGCATTGATATCGCACGTATCGCGCGGAAATTTACAAAGACGCAAAATCAATTTTACATACTACGGAAAATCATGGCGCATATTTTAATCAGCGTGTTTCTACTAGCCATTTTATCACTAGTATTTTGTGAGGAAATTAACAGTGAATTGTTGAGAAGAGTGAGAAGATACGTCATAACTGGAGGAAGCTGTCCACTCAAATATAAGTGGTTTATCATGAGATGTTTTCCGTGTGACCAGTAAGTAGTTTTTTTTTAATTATTACTTGAGTGAAAGAAAGAACTCGTCCGGGGGGGTGCTACGCATTGCTGTGTTCTGGTTCCAAGGGTGCGTGTGCTGATGAAATTACAGGCACATGAGATTGTACGTCTTAGAATGATGGACGCAGTGCGTTGTCTCACAGAGCACGTTTTCAGTGGACGTGCTCGGTGGGTCGATGCAATGAACACTAATTAGGTGGATTATTTGCTTGATCCTTCGCTTTTCCACATAAAAAAATGTAGAGTTTGTAGTTGTACTATCAGCAAAAGTTCTGCCTTACCACCTTAAGGGTGCATTTCCTGTAAACCGACTAGCAGTTAATTTTTGAATACCAATAAAAGCAAATTATTTCGGGTGTAAAAGTTATGAAAACAATGGGCCGTCATAAAGATAAATAGATGTTCAGGATCTCTGGTTGGTCAAAATAAGAAGACAAAAGAAAAAGGCGGAGGTCAGGTAGCTAACTGCTTGCAAGCGAAACAGTTTCAAAAGTGGTAAGGCGGAAATTTTGCTGATGGTACAGTCAACATCACAAGTAATAATCTAAAAAAAAAGCAAAAAAAAATATTTAAAACATTTTACTTTCTTTTTTGAACTGTTCTATTTTTAACCACCGACGCAAAACCGACCGGGTGTTATAAGTTTGACGTGTCTGTGTGTGTATGTGTTTGTCTGAGGCAACGTAGCTCCTGAACGGATGAACCGATTTTGATTTTGTTTTTTTGTTTGAAAGGTGAATAAGTCGGGAGTGTTCTTAGCTATGTTTGATGAAAATCGGTCCAAGATGGCCGCCGCAAAATGGCGGATAAGGTACATTTTTTTTCGCAACTCATCGCAACATCACAATTGATCCAAAAAAAATGTTGGCAACTGTTCTTTAAACCAATATTATGATTAATGTACAAATAAACCAATTTTGAAATTCTGAAAATGTGCTTAACTTTTGTAGCTAACTGTACATTGCTTTTTTAATTAGATGACAGAGGTAATGGATGTTGGGGTTATGCAAGTGTGGTCCTTATGTATGCATCTCCAACTCCCGTTAGAGAGGTGAAAGTAGCCTCTGAGGTCAATGAGATCCGTTCAGAGAAGTCCTTGCTGGCTCAAACATAATAATTTGCATACTCGTCTTCATTAAATTACAATTCCATTGAATATTACTTACACTATTAACTTAGAATATTCACAAATTTATTTATTTTCTTAATTTTTTTTACAGTAATATAAATAAACATATCTATAAAAACTAAAGTGCCGCCACGTTTAGGCAAGCGTAGTGTAGGACGCCCTCCGGCGAGATGGGGCGACAATCTGCGAAATGTAGCTGGCAGACACTGGACGAGAACAGCCGAAGAAAGAGCTCAATGGCGCGTCTTGGGAGAGACCTACGTCCAGCAGTGGACCAATATAGGTTGATGATGATGATGATGATGATGATAATGTGAAAGGTAAAAATCGGAATGATTTTTGAGCACACATTCGGTGACTAAGGCGAGTTTGCACACTGAGTCACTGCACATTGACTAAGGCTCAGCAAAGAATGTTTATCGACATCCTTTAATATCAATAACATGATTTTTATCAAATAGATATATTATAATGAGCCATGAAATGAGTTTGTATACCTAAAGTGAGTGAGTTTGAATACCTACCTTCTTCTTCTTCTAATTCATATGTTACGCTCTTGTCGGCGTAACATATGCATTTCCCGCCAGGTTCTTCTCTTCAGGGCAGCTTCCTTGACGTCCTTATACGACATGACATCTATCTTCGCCTTCAGTTAGCTAATATAGCTAACACGCGGTCTTTCTCTTACTTTCTTTTCTTCTACTTATCCTTCAATGATATTTCCGATTTACCCATAAAAATTATATTTGAGTTTGTAAAAAGGGGAAGTTTGCTGTAGCGTTATTCGTCGACGGATTTCAATCAAATTTGAGAAACACACTACCTATGGACCTCATTCTACACAAGATGGTGCAAAAAAAATTCCAAAAAGGGGAAGTGAAAGGTAGAAAAGAGGGGAAATCAATTTTTGTTTTTGTTCTGAAAATTTATGCCTACCTATATCAATCAGACTACGGAGTCCGCTCTGCTTTTACAAGACAAACCCTTTCCTGCAGGGGTATGCCAATCAAAGTTGAACTGAAAAGTTTTAAATCATGGTCAGTTCATACTAACTAATAGTTATTCTGTGACTAAATAATGACATTATGACGTCATTTGAATTGTTTTCGCGCATATTTTGCTGTCAAGTGTCTAAAAAGAATGATCACGTGGTACAAAATTGTACCACGTGACCTGAAGAAATTATACTGGGCAGTGAAATATAACTTGACAGTAAAAGATTGGCATACGGGGGCAGACCATTTCTACGACTCAGTGTTATGAAAACTTTTTTATATGATTAATTTCGTAATTTGGTCGATAAACATGAAATTGAACCAAATCGATGAAATTATCAAATTGACTATATAAAAAGCTGATCGTGCGCCGTGGTTTTTCCTATTCGGAAAATTATGAGCAGTGTCATCCCAAACAATGAAGGAAAAAATCGCGAAACCCACGTCTTATTGAGCACACACGTATTGACCTAGTCTGTCCTGTGGTTAGGGTTAGGGCTGACGAAGCTGAGAGGTTGTTAAGTATGACTGACTCCACGTGGCAGCCAGCTTTTAACGACCTTGTTTTACGCTTTTCGTACTTAAATTGAAGTTTGTCACTCAGATTGTCATTGATGCGGTATGCAAATTTGGACCTTGGCATAAACATGATAAGACCTATACTTTTACGTTATTTTAGTTAGTTTGCTAACAAAAGAATTGCCACTGATATAAAAACATTTTTAAAAATTAGGAAAAACAAAAATTGCAAATCATATAATAGGGATGATTCAGATACCTCTCGAGGTCCTCCACCTTCAGATTTCAGCTTGAAACTATTTCTTACGACACCCTGTATATAGGTACGTACCTACATTGTAATGACGCTGCGTTGTAATGGTGCAATTACAGGCACATGAGACTTAACACCTTTATGTCTCGCAGTGATGGGCACAGTGCATCACAGGGTATGTCTTCAGTAGACGTGCTAAGTAAGGCAATGCATCGTTATAGGCAGTGGTTACTACTTAACATCAGGTGGGCCATGGGCTGTTTCCCTCATTTAGTTGTATAACAAGTAATTACATTAAAAATTAAAAAAACCCCCGAATCTTGGACCGATTTTTACCAAACATAGAAAGAACACTCCCGACTTCAAACAAAAAAAAACAAAATCAAAATCGGTTCATCCGTTCAGGAGCTACGTTGCCTCAGACACACACACACAACACACACACACCACACACACACAGACACGCTAAACTTATAACACCCCGTCGTTTTTGCGTCGGGGGTTAAAAAAAGTCATTTAGCAATGATTTTACAGTAGAGATCATTGATTGTGACTAAGGTGGTGATATATTTTGGTGTCGTCATGAAGCGAGCGTGAGTAACGTGTGGTAACATGTGCTTGTAATTTCCCTGAATTGTATATTTGCTTTGTAAATTCAAGAAGTCCGAGCTGTGGTTATACGAGTCAAATGAATTGAGTTGCAACACAAAGTGATGACGCCAGTAGCTGGTTTGATTCTCACACCGTGACATGACCATTGTATGATTTTTTTAATTTGTGTTCTGACAATCCTAAGGGCCAACGCACATCTATCGACAAAACTGTTTTGTCGCGTACTTAGTGACGTGAAAATAAATTTTCTGTTATAACGAAAACAGCATATGATGAATGCTTCCTCGTCATATGCTGTTTTCGTTGTAACGAAATTCACATCAATTGACACGACGCATGCATAAAATTATGTTTACCTATCTATTATAGCATTGTTTAGTACCTACCTATTAAACATTGCTTTATACGCACATACCTAGAGAATGAAATGTGTTTTTTAATAAATAAGAATATAGAGTAATTATGTAGTGTACTTAATAATATTATTAAGTACTTAGGATGATTCTCATTAAATAAGCAAGTAACGAAAACAGCAAATAAAAAGAAGCATATCGTAACTAAAAAAAGTTTTACTGAGAAGTTTCACATCACTAACTGTTCGACAAGACGTTTTGTCTTTGGTTTGCGTTCTCCCTATCTGATATTAGGCGGTAACCTCTGTCTATGACAAGTAATTAGATTAAAAATTAAAAAACCCCCGTATCTTGGACCGATTTTCATCAAACATAACTAAGACACTCCCGACTAATTCACCTTTCAAACAAAATAAAAACAAAACCAAAATCGGTTCATCCGTTCGGGAGCTACGTTGCTTCAGACAGACACACACACAAACACGTTAAACTTATAACAACCCGTCGTTTTTGCGTCAGGGGTTAAAAACGCATAGGCATAAAAAAGCACGTCCTCGGACGTGCCTTTTGTGAAGCATTGCACTGCTTTCATCACTTTGAGACGGCTGAAAGTATTAAGTGTATATACCTGTGATGCACCAGCATCAAAATTCTTCAAACCACTACAGCAATGAGAACATCACTGGTTGGCGGTAATTCACTAAAAATTCTTGATATTTTCCATTCTGCCGGACTTGAAATCCTAAAATCTCTCTATTGAAACGCTCAGCAACCAATGCCCTCGATTCCTTTTTTTTTTACCTAAACTTAATTTCACAGCACTTAAATTGATGTCATTCCTCGTCCAAGTTCCTTTCTCATGAATTCATACGACGAAGACATATTTTACTTAGTACTGTCAGATTAGTTTACAAAAAATGCACCAACAGAGTCAGGCACTATATAAAAATGTTTATAAATCAAACCCTGCAGGGGTATTCCAATCTCAGTTGAACTGCAAAGTTAAACTGCAAAGTTTTAAATCATGGTCAGTTCATACTAACTCATAGTTATTCTGTCACTAAACAGTGACATTATGACGTCATTTGATGTGTTTTCGCGCATATTTTGCTGTCAAGTGTCTAAAAAGAATGATCACGTGGTACAAAATTGTACCACGTGTCCTGAAGAAATTACACTGGGCAGTGAAATATAACTTGACAGCAAAAGATTGGCATACGGGGGCTGGCCCACGCTGGATGCTTGTTTAGCCTCCTATGCATGTGGTAACTGGTAAGTTAGTATTATGAGTGATTCCTTGTTGTGCGGGCTCTATCAATTAGCCAAATAACTCAGCGTGTGCCGGTTGCTGAACGATGTGTCACTGCATAGTCACACATCATCAATTATCTCAGCGGTCCGCTATACGATGATCAATTCGATGATTTCAAGCCACGTTCGTGACCTTGTTTACACCGCAAAGGCCACGGTTAAAGCCGTGAAATGACAGGATATTTAAAACAACTTTTATTGACATAGTCTAGTTCCGTGTTACAAATATTTTACGTTGCATGTTTGGCGACAACTGTTTTTTATTTGTTATTAAATTAAATTGTATATTTTCAAAATTAAGGTTATTTCTGCCAAGCAGTGATGCCCGTATTGCTGTGTTCCAGTTTGAAGGGGTGACGGTGCAATTACAGGCATATGACAATATAATAAAATAATTATAATTTCGAATCCAGTTTGACTAATAACTTTTAGGATATTATAAAATGCTATAATTAACCACATATGTTTTGAATTAAAATTCCAAGCATTGGTTGCTTGAATTGAAGCGTTTATTTTTGTAACAATGCTTGTTTTCGTGATAATTTTAAGCATTCGTTTCAGAAAACTATTTTATAGTATGTTTTTTAATTTTACCGTAAATGTAGCTCTACTCTTGTAACTAAACAAACTCTTGCAATCTGTGCAAACATGCTTCAGCATCACAAAACCTCGTTATGAGTATCATGTGTAGGTATTGCAAATACGTAGGTAGCTTGAACTATAATTCTTAAAATAACAATAGAACCGATAAACTTAGGTAAGTAATACATAGTATAGAATGCTGTGGGTCGTGGCAAACATAGATAATTTAATAAGAGCAGAGAAGATAGAAACTATTTTGTAATTAGTTTTAATTTAATCTCTTTTTGGACAATTTTTAAAATTCAACCAACTCCGAATAACGGTATTCTTTAGATTACAATATAATCCATCCTTGTTTTTGACAAGTATAAAGTAGAGACAAATAGTATTTTATCTGACAAATTCGAAATTGGTCGTATCCAGCCTAAGTAGTTACTCTGCTATACGCGAATTGATTTTCAGATAAACTGAAAAACAATGTTAAAAATCGTTTTCTATTTTGTTGCAGGTATGAAGAAATAACTGGAATTCCATGCTGATAATTTAGCTTCTATTAGAACAACTATTTCAATCCTTGCAAGACTGAAACGCTTCAATGGAACCTTTATCGTAGACGTCATCTGGTAATGATGCTAGAAGTCCATTGAAATTGTAGACCTTATTTATATTAATATACGTCTTAAAATGGTAGATATATATATGTGATGTAGATTTAGACGTTTATTGTACCTAATGGTAGACGTCTTTCGTAATGGAAGATGTTTATTGTAATATATATCAATATGTAATGTTAGAATATTTATTGTAAAGGTTAATAATAATTAGATATGGTAAACTTTCATTGTAATTGTAGACGTTCCACTATAACCGTAGACGTCTATTGTAATTTTACACGATGGACGTCCGTTGTAATGGTAGGTACCCGTCCATTGTAGTGGTAGGCGTTCACCATGGTGGAAGTTCTTCATAATTGTAGACGTCCATCCTAATGGTAGACGTCCATCCTAATGGTAGACGTCCATCATAATGGTAGACGTCCATTGCAGGTAATAGTCGACGTCCTCTAAAAGCCAGAGGTAATTTCACTGTTTTTTTTTATCGTTTAGTATTCATGTGTAATTTTTTTTAGAAAATACCTTATACTTTTTGATTCAACCCTAAATGTGCTGAAAAACTTTGTAAATGTTTACCAGATAGGTTAATTTCTTGCACTTATTAAAAAACTACAATTTATTTAAGACTCACAAGAAAATTGTTAGCTTTGTGTGAAATGTCTATGAATACCTATTTATTTATTTATTTATTTCTGACGGTTTTGTTTTCATAATCCCCTGTTATTTAAGGAAATAAATATTTATTCAGACATGTTATGAAATAGTAGGTAGGAAAATACGTTTTCATAGGTCATAGGCAGGCTTGACAGGGTGTCATAAGACCACTGCCGAAAACAGGCTGGGAACAGTTGAGTTTTAGAAAAAGTTAGTTATATTGATGGGTAATTAAACCCCTCGAAGTTTTATTACACCCTGTACGTATATTAAGACTTTTATTTATAATCTACTGAGTCAATAGAATAGTTTTAATATTTAAATAAAATATAACTAGGTAATTAACTAAATAATATGATAATAAATAACTTAAATATTGTAATAGCATATACGAGACATACCTACTACCACTTTTATTTTTTCAACTCCCATTGCATGCCCTACACCCCTATATAGTCGAAATAGTCGACTCGACTCTTAATTTTTTTGTCTGGAAATCAATGATTTCACCGCCATTCTTTTAAATCACTTTTAAGATTCAAGTGACCAAACCGGTTATTTATCGTTATTTATCGATATGGCACCTAAATAAAACTTCTTGAAACATGTTGTTGATACTTTTTTTTTACCGCATAAAGGTTATATGCTGCACTGCTCTCTTTGCAATATAACAGGGTAGGGACAGTAACCTTATATGTTGATCACATTTCAGAATTACAAAATTTTAATGCCATGATATAACTAAAAATTCTCTTCACCAACGATGTCAAATGTACTAATCTCGGAAACTAAAAGTGTAGGTAGGTAGTTAATTATTTTTATTTTGGGTAAAAATTACATCGAAAATATCAGAGCACCATCCTATTTATAGGTATAGTATATTTATAGGTAGATTGATAAGTAGAGATAAACCAAAGAGCTCCAGGTGTAAATAGTTGATCGAAGGGTGTAAATGAACCCATCAGGGGATTTCAGGAATAAGCCAAACTGAGGCAAACTGTGCCTGTAGACTGAGTTTTATTTTGGCTATTTGTGAAAAGTGGCTCGCAAATTTTGTATGGACAAAAGTAGTTTTCGTTTCACCAAATATTTTTTCTCAAAAAATTGCCAATTACTTTACGCAAATCAACAAAAAACTACCGGTTCCAAAGTATATTTACTTAGTGATCCACTGCGTTTTCTTCACGTTGCCACACAGTTGAATCTTGCAAATTGATCCTTATAAGAACAAGCATAACATTTCACTTTGAATGACCTAGAAAAGTCTAGTGTTTATTTTTAGATTAGGTTATACAGTCTCTACATAAATGGCTACTAAGAGAACCGGTCGCCTCGGACTTCCCACAAGTCGAAACCGCGCTCATTGACATGCAAAATCAATCTAGGGTTTTTTGCCGATTTGAAATGAAAAGTGACTTATGTATCCTCAATTTGCCTATCCATGAATTCCAAAATTATAGTCTATCAAAGTGAAAAACGGTAATAAAAACAGCATGGCAGTTACCTCAATTTTTTTATCTGTGGACTCGATAAACATAACCTATCAGATACCAATCAAAGTGTAAAAATAGCAATAAAAACAGCATTGCAGTATCACAGGTTTTTATTTACAATGAGTCAGTCTTTTAAGCATCCGCAGCCTTTCCTTGTACGAAATCGGAACACCTGTTTTATGAGCATAAAAATTAGTTCTTGGAGCCCTAACAAAGTTCACATTCTACATAATTTATAGGTTTAAAAAACTAGAAAAATCGCTTTACACGTCAAAAATATAGGCGAAAGTGGTTACAATTTTGTAAAGCCGCTCAAAAATGACAGAAGAGTGTCAATCGGAGTGTACGAAGCGATAGGATTTGTTGCTTCGTATTGGTTTCTATGGTACAGCGTATGCTGGATCGGCATATTTGCTCATATAAGTTGTAAATCCCGACGACTAGTACGCTACTCCGATTCTGACCCAGTGAACGCGTAGCTTTATAGTTCAGTTCCATACATTTTGTTGTTTTCTCTTTTCTATTCTTCAGCAATTGTAGAATGCTGCAACTTAGCTAAGGAGACTTGAGTTAGTCGCAGTCAGTAGTCTAGGTAGCAAGCTTCTGAAGATGCGTGCGAACTGAAAAAAAAAATTAGGCTAAGTTTTTGCTTTGAAACAATAGCTTGAGATTTTCATGTAGTGTTTCTCAATAAGTCTTTTTCCTCTCCTATATAGATTTGTAAGTCGAATAATAAAATTTAAATAAAAAAATCGGTGAGCGCCCTTTGGCTAACAGCCAAGTAGTCGCTTGAGAAGATAGAGAAAACTAGATTGATATTTGTTCATAAAAATATATTATAAATTATAGTGTAGTCCTCAAATAAAATAAAATACTTATAGTTTTCTATTTTCTAGCGCTTGTAATAAATTGTTGGATTGTGAATCCTGAGAGGTAGGCTGGATTTGTGTATCAAAACTAATCTATAATGTCCCCATTTTGTATGTTTACCTATGGAAGTAGATGCCTAAAACCTACACAAATATTTTCCGGTTTATTTTTGAATGCTTCTTCTTTCAACCTAAGATTTTTCATTCCAATAGGTATTTATCCTTTTTCAACCCTAAACATATAATACTCTTTTCAACCCGATCCATAAATGTGAGTCAGAGTTCAAAAAGCCTGAACCACTCACTGGTAGCTTTAAACCAATAATAATTTTCTAAACTAAAGATTCGATTTTTGATTTATGAAAAAAGATTTTTATAAAATTCTTAGTAATTTCCCCATTTTACAAGGATTATTATGGATGGAACAATAGAATTTTTTGACAGTTAAAAAAAATATACTAATAATCTATGCTTATACTTAGTCCGCCTATATTTTTTGATTCTAACTTGCATACGAGGCTTTCGAAATATGATTATAACCTACCATTTTTTTATTTATTTATTTATTATTAAGGGAAGAACTTCCCTATCAGTAGGGATAGATCAACAAGGATATGTGGAACTGTTGAATAAGACGTGTTATCTGTCGGAAGCTACAAGTAGCGATACGGACACCATGATAACAACTCTCAAACCGGAACTTTACAGATAAATGCTAATAACTATCAACGCCAATGATAATTATCATTATTGATAAACAACTTTTAAAAATATTAAAACTACTCACTCGTCACAAGGAATACATCTTCCTAATGGTCCATTAGATGTTACAATAACAACTTTAATCCAATTCCGTGGGCATCCCTTACTCTCCCAAACAGTTCTCTTAACTCGAACGGATTCACTTTTGTGTGTCACATTAGAATCTAGAGGTAAAGCTTCTGAACTTAGTAGAGTTATAACAATTGTGAGTGCGATGTATTTCGTCACCATGTTGAGAAATAATACTAACGGGTGCTGTTCACTACGGTGATTTAAAGACTAAAGCAGGTTTTTTAATGTAAAGCCGCGATGTTGCCTTTTGCTCGCAAAATACAATACCTACTGGTTGCTAGCTTCTTAGTTAAGGAAATACCTGTGGCTGGTGTTGGCCACTAATTAGTTAAGGCAAAATACGACAGATCAGAAATCAGAATTTTTTATTGTATAATTGTTGTACATAATTTTATAAGTTTTTTTGATGTATTCTATTTTTTTAGCAAGTATAAATGTCAAGTTGGCTACAGTCGCAGCTGATTGCATTTACAAAATTGTGCCGGATTTCGGCTAAAAACTAACCTCTATAACTTTGTGATAGTTTATTAATAGTTTACTAAATAACAAGTTTGAAAAATATCTGACCATTATCTTTAGCAGCTTTTGCCTAAACTATCTTTCAAATTTTTTTGGTAATATCAAAATAGCGGTGTTTTATCACAGCCGTAGAAAATTTGTGATGATGGTAAAATCTTAAATGATGTAATCATCTCGACCATTACAAGTGAAATGTAATTTACTAACTAGTGCTGTAGCACTAGTTTATACTTAAACTACATCTTTAATGTATCTTTAATATCTTTAATGTATTAAAGAACACATGAACAATCTTCCCCTTAAAATAAAGACTGTAAGAATCGTTCTACTAGCACGTTCTTAGTTCACTACTAAACTATGCAATTAAGTTAGAATTAAATTACTCATTAGCCTGTATTTCGGCTAGATCGTAAAAGTACCTAAGTATTATGGTTACATTCTATCAATAGTAAATAAAAAAAATCTCTATCATTACGCATTCTGTCTCTTGCTCTCTAAGCGAATTGCTAGCAGTTTCTGTCCTAGTTGCAGAAATTTTCTTATATATTTTCAGGATGCGGTCTCTCCGTCTGCGTTTTTTCGCCCCTAAGCTCTTGAATTCATCGTCGATAACATCTTATATTAGTTAAAACTAATTTTGTCCATATTTCTGTAAGTCACTAGATCACTAGAGTTGAGCAGCAATATTGAGCACTTGATAAAATTTTGATGTATCTTGTCCATGTTTTGGAAGCCTCGAAGAGGTCGTCAGTCGTAGTCAACGATTTCACAAACGTCTTTTATCATTCTGAAATTAAAAAGTTTGATATAATTACGGTAGGTATCATTTTTGACTACTTTATTTAATGCTCTTTCTTATAAAAATCAAATCGTTTATTTGCGACTAAGTATACATAATAAAAAGGTTACAAAATTACGTAAAACACATGACTCAATAAACGTTACCTAGTTTTTCCTGTATCAGGATAAACTAATACTTAGAAAAGTTTATTACATAAACTATGGGTAAATAAACCCATGAAATTATGATTAGTTTTACTTTATGTATGTTTGATCAAGTCACACTCACACACCAACATAATATTTAAACGTTTGAAAACATAACTTTTGTTTTTGTCTCAAAAACATTGACAAAAACAGTAACTGAGATAAAGAACTGCAGGCGTACGAAGTCACGGGTAACAGCTAGTTCTTTATATTATACCAGTTATCATTGAGGAAATCTGCAGAGTATAATTAAAGTTTGAACAATGATGGGTTTCCCCGCCGAGTATTAACTATTATTAAGCATTATTTTTGTAAACTACTAGCAGATCAAGGGGGCTCAAACCTCCCCAGCCACCCCCTTACATCTAGGAAACCCTAGTAACCAGCTCCAACACAACTAACTAAATATATCAAAATATATAACAACTTACCCACAGATTTAAAAGAACTGAATGGAAATTTATTTAAACTTAGACTAAAAAGATGGCTAATTAATAAAGTACATTATAATCTAGAGGAATATTATGATACTTAATTGCTAGGTATTTGAGTTATTAGTTATGGTACCTAACTGTAATTACCTCACTACAATACCTAGGTACCTATTGATAATAGGTATAATAAAATATTGTACGCCCTAAAAGGGTAGGCTGTTGAAACTTTTTCTACCATAAGATCTCTTCTACACAGTTTTACAATAAATGATTCTTATTCTTATTCTAATCCAAGTTCCTCGCAAACCAAAACCGGCAATGTAAACAATGCACAATGCGTTTGCACTATGCGTTCACGACTTTCACATCCCACTACTATTATAAACTAGCTTCTGTCCGCGACTTCATCCAGTTCCGTTTTACCCTGTTGATTTTCCGGAATAAAAAGTAGCCTATGCGTTAATCCAGGCTACGCACCATCTGTATTCCAAGTTTCATCCAAATCGGAATAGTACTTACAGCGTGATTGAAACACAAACATCTAAACTTTGACATTTAGGGCGTCTTGCACCAGAATCACTAAACGTATTTAACAGCTAAATCGATTTAAATATGACGTATTTGTATGACTTGACAACTCGCTAAATACTATTTAAGAGTTAAACGCGTTTAGCGATTCTGGTGCAAGCCGCCCTTATAATATTAGCAAGATGTAGATCATGATGTTTATCTGTCAATTACAATAAAATTTCTGGTACGGTACAAGTCCGACTTGGACCTGGAATTCTTGAAAAATCAGTTCAGATGAGATGCAGACGAATACGCGGGCGAAAGCTAAAACTGAGCAAGTACATACGTGCAAGGCACACATCTTGCCAGGCGCTTCGTTATCCTGATCAGAGTTTTTCCTCTCGAGCACTTGTTCAATCCCTTTATAACCTGCCGCTTCACTCGGCTTCGTTCACTCTTCACTGCACTGAGGGCATTTGAAGACAAATCTTTTAGAGGAATCATATCCACACTGATCACAGAAGACAGTACAATGATCGCCACAATCGAGAGAATAAAATTCTTTAAAAGCATGATGAGTAGAACTTGATTGTAGTGAACACGTGTGATCTCGCTCACAGTTGCGTGTTAATTGACGGTCAGTGAGCTAGTCTATGGGTTATATACGTTATATATCAAACGATGTGAGGCAAGGTGACGTAAGCCGGGTTTTCGAAACTTTTGGGATTTTTCGTCCGATTTTGGCTTTTAACATCCTTAATCTTTTGGCGTAGAAACGTTAAGACCGTGGGGTCCAGAGGCGTGGCTTCTATTCAAAGAGTTATCCAAAAGGTTGGTGGACGTGACAAATGACCAAAGAGCTGGCGCTTACCTTGGACAGAGAATTAGTATTTAGAATTCAGAGTTCATTTTTTTTAATGCTATTTTCTTATAGGTACATCCTTAATGTAAGTACCTGTAGAAACTTAACATTAAGAAAATCAAAATCCCTTTTAATCAATAATCACAAGATTATTTAGAATAGTTATAAATAACTGTCCATGTTGTGTGTTTTGTGAAGTGTTGGAGGTCTCTGGGGGAGACCTTTGCCCAGCAGTGGGACGAAACAGGTTTTTTTTTTTTTTTCTTAACCTATACTGTCCCACTGCTGGGCAAAGGTCTCCCCCATTTCCTTCCAGGACTTCCGCTGGCTTGCCAGGTCCCACCAATGTCCTTCGAAACAGGTTAATTAAAAAAAAATAACTAGGTGATTCTAGGTGATACCACGCGACCAGAGCCTAGAAGAACCGGAAATAAACTACGACCTTTTTACAAAGAAAGTTCCAGTGTGGTGAGTGGTGACATTTCAACTTTATGATAGCTTACGCCCGCATACTATAAAGCGCCACTGAGCCACGTATCATGCCTTACACTGTAGACTTTATATACGTACCTATATGTAGAGCATGCAACTAGACTTGTGAATTACGAGAGGTTTCATAAAATAACAGTTTTAACACTTAGGGCGAGGGCAAAATGGTGGATTTTCCCTTCAAAACTTGGAAACTAATTACATCAAATAATAAAATCACATAATGCACATATCAATGGTTCGCACTTTATTCTACGACCTCAAGTGTGCGGCTAAAATTCTGATTGCGTGGTCTGGTTGCAATTTGTGCGTCACTTTTTTGAAGTTTCATCTTTAAGGTTGCATTTAGTGCGTAACGAAAATCCACTTATCCTTTAGTTAGTTCAACGTTACCGTACCACCAACGTTATGAGCATTTTGTGACGATTTCGTATCGCCTCCAGTCAATAGTCTTTTTAATTTGAGTTACTTGAGTTCGAAAAATCCCTCGCCATTCTGTCAGAAAGTTATGGCGAATTGCCATAATTTCAACATAATCGAGTTGGGGTTTTTCGAATATTCTATGCGATTGCTCAAACGTTTTCGTGTATTGCCATGAATAGAAGATTGTACTTCACTATGCAGTTGCAGCTTGAAGCAGGCACGTGTATTCCCACTCTCAGGTATTAGCTCTGATAAGGCAACTCGTTTGTTACTTATATGAGTTTAACGTGCCCTCAAAAGTACGGAAGCGGATCCCACTAGCGATCACCCATCCAAATAGTGACAACACAGAACTTAGATAATCGGTGAAGATTAACTAAGCTATACGCCATGAGCGCTTAAAAACTATCATAGACAATCGTACATTTAAAATCCAGTCCATCCAAAGGTTGCCTGGAAGAGATCGCTCGTAGCGATAAGGCCGCCCATTGTACTTCGCTTTAATATAGAACTATGTCTAATATCTAATTTCCGGTGCAGTACAATAAAGAGTTTTCTATCTATCTATCTATAGACAATTTATAGGCATACAAGAAAAAGTTTATTTCCACATGTGAACAGTTGCTTTCAATTCTTGAATGGCAATCATATCATGATTATTGCTATTAAATTATTTCCATTATTCTTCAAGGCACTTATTAAATAAAATAAAGTATTTTAATTTTGATCTTTTTGTAGTTACGTTGACGAAATACAGAAAGGGCTCTTTTTTATCTAAGTTAATAAGAATACTATTATGATTACAGTGGTCGATTTAGTGCAAACTGTAATGGCATTGTAAAAAGGAAATTAATAAAATCTTCATTAATAAACTTCACTCTATCAACCGCTATAGATTCAAACGAAAAAAAAAGTGAACAGTCAAATAAAGCAAAAAAAAAACAGGGATACTAAACATTTATTAAATAATCAAATACGCTAGGTGAAAATACAATTTTATTTTTTAAATGCGTGTTGTGTGTCTCCTGTTGCCATGAGTGTAACTTATACATAATATTCGAGTTGTTGCTTAGCACTAGACGTATTTCGTTCAATTCAATCACGGCAATACAAAACAAGGTACAGTCAACAAAACAAGTAGCTAATTCTAAACTAATATTATATAATAAAATTACATTAAATAATTTATAAGTTTAAAAACCAGAAAAACCGACTTCAATTCAACTACCAGCTTCATCATCAGATGATGATGATGATGATGATGACAGTTCATTGGGAATGCTTTAGTCACTATAAACACCACTTAAAAGTCACAGGAAAGCAAAATACGCAATTTCGTGCACGTGGTTGGTGTTTATTCTTTAGAGGAACAACTGGTGGGTTTTTGCTTTTCTCCAATTACAATGTACAAATACTGGGTTTATTGACAAATTTAGAAAAACGTAAAAAAGGTGTGCACGCACAAAAGGCCCGAAAGTAATGCATTAGCATAATGAACAATAATACGCGAGCATCGTTGCTAGCAGTAAAATGGTAGGCGCTGCGCCGCGCCGGGCATATTTTTTTCAGTTATTTCTATTTATAACCCAAACTACTGAACCGATTTTGATGAAAATAAAATGGGACCAATCTGGAAGTATATCCTTTCAGATATAAAAAGAATTTTTGAATACGGTTCATAAATGACGGAGTTCTGAGGTAACAAACATTAAAAAAAAATAAAAAAAAAAAAAATAAAAAAAAAACATACAACCGAATTGAGAACCTCCTCCTTTTTGGAAGTCGGTTAAAAATATTTATAAAAACAAGCTTTTATTGTGCTTTAAAAAGAAGAAAAATATCATTTAGAACCATAGTCCTTCTCAAGGCCAATCAAACGAGCTCAAACTCGATGGGGTTGTGTCATTTAATAAGTTCCAATGGCCACCTTCTGGTTGCATCATCAGATCAGTTCGCTGTCATATTACTGCATTATCATCGAAGATCGTATTTCAGCTAAATCGAACATCGGGAAGCAGGTCAGATAAAGCTTGCAAGATCTTGACCAAATAATCAATCTTATTTTTTATTTTATATATTTGTATATATTTTATGTATATAATAATAAATTATACTAATTTTATCATTATAATAAAAAAAAATCCATAAAAATTAAATTTTTATTTAATTGAAATTATTTATAATGAATTAAATTTTATTGATAATTTAATTGATAAAATTTTCAACAAAAACAAACAAACTGAAAGTTAAATAAAAGCATGTTATAAAAATTACATTAGTCGGTAATTAATAAATAATAACTTAACCTACAATTAATAAGTAGGTTTTTATAGATAATACTAAATGATGTAAGTAAGTGGCGCCGGTTGTTGAAAAGGTGAGGAGTGCTAGATTAGCATGGTACGGACACGTTATGAGGAGAGGACATTTTACGAAAAAAGTTATGAATATCAGTGTGACTAGGTAAGCAAGTTGAGGAAGACCGAAGAAGAAGTGGTTGGATTGTGTAAAAGATATGAAATGTGAGAGGAGTAGATTCTGAGTTGACGAATGATAGGAGTGAGTAGAAGAAGACAATATGTTGTGCCGACCCCACCTAGCGTGGGATAAGGGCAGGGGAATGATGATGACTAAATGACGTAAGTAAATGTAGATTTAGGTACAGTCAACAAAATAAGCCGATTAACATATTGAGTTTTTTTATTAATCCTAATAAATGCAGCTCTATCATTGAAAAAATATTAAATCTACCTAAACTCTTGAAAATGTTACAAATCTAAAAGTCAAAAGCTCCTAAAACATAGTAGAACAGACTTAAATTGTTCTATAACTTATTTCGCTGACTGTACATAATACATAGTGTACATTAGGTACCCGTAACATCCTAAACATCGCAGGAAGCCGGTAAACGAAGAAGCCCTAAAATGTTCTAAGCTCTCTTTACAAATTTAAGCATAGTCGAGATCTATGTCCAGCATTGGACTTGTATAGGCTTATTATAATAATCAAATACTAATTAATTGTACACGTCAGAAATTATTGTGGTCAGACATAATATCACACTTATCTTTTTTAGTGTTCCGATCCAGTTTTGGAAAAACGAAACACTGGTCTTACTCGTGTCGTCTGTCCGTCATATTTTAATAAAAATCTAAATATGACGTTGTTTTAGTTGAGTTCTACACTTTCATTAGATACTCGATGGGGTAAGAAAATATTTTTATTTTTATATCCTATTTAATCCCCTGTAATTGTCCCTATTTTTCAGAATATTTTTCCACATACCTTTCATATTTAGTTGTATTATTAATTAGCTTTTTGCGGCTATGATATCACTGCGGCCTTCTGGCCTATTGTGATCGCCACTTGTGTAAGTACCACCCCTATTTGGGGCGTTCATAGTTCACCACTAAATCCTGCAGCTGCTAAGAACTGAAGGATTTTCTTAGGGGTGAGGTTTTTTAGCTCATCTGGGCTTAAAATATGCTTTCCCAGATGTATGCTGCGTTTTTGCATCAGCATCATATTTAGTTGTAACAAACTATAACTATTCCTTTGAACTCTCTAGCTTTCACGGTTTAGCTTTGGTGGAGGTGACAGATAGACAGACGGACAGACGGACCACCAGAGTGAGACCGTAAGTTTTTCGTTCTTCCAAAACTCGATCAGAACACTAACAATCATATCTTACATAAGCCAGCCCCCCTATTCCAATCTTTTGCTGTCAAGTTATATTTCACTGCCCAGTGTAATTTCCTCAGGTCTTTTTCAGGTTCTTTTTAGACACTTGACAGCAAAATATGCGCGAAAACACATCAAATGACGTCATAATGTCACTATTTAGTCACAGAATGAGTTAGTATGAACTGACCATGATTTAAAACTTTGCAGTTCAACTTTGATTGGCATACCCCTGCTGGCATGGGAACATAGATATATTTATCATAAAGTTACAGATTATCATTTCAATGTGAAAAACAAAACAAGTAAATATATGTATATGGAATATCTTATCTTGAGCAATTAATTAAGTCCCGTAAGATACCTTGCAAGTCTTGAATTGGTCTAATTAATTGTCGTAGATAATTTTGCATTCCCCATTTACCATCCTGAAACAAAATAAGTACCGACTTATTATAAGTTTTATTGAAAAATAGCTCAACTGATCCAAATCCGTACCAATCTATAAATCGTTTGCAACGATGTGTAGATAGCTCAACTGCTTCATGTGTATTTTGTATATATCATGAATATTGTAAATACAGTATTAGTCATCATTTTCTTTACGAATAAACTTTGTGAAAAATAGCTTCCGCCTACGACTTCGTCCGCGTTTCATTTGATTCTGTTGATTTTGCGGGATAAAAAGTAGCCTACGTGCTACAGGCTGATGATGATGATGATGATGGTGGCTCATCAACACCTATAGGATCAATTTCTAAAGGAGCAATTTAAAGTATAGCCATTTGAACGATTTTTTTAAATCGTTTTATAAATGACGGAGTTCTGAAGTAACAAACAAAAAAAATGCAACCGAATTGAGAATCTCCTCGTTTTTTGAAGTTGGTTAAAAATACATAAGTAGTATTATATCTACTTACTTGCAAGGCTTACATTTCAGCAGAAAAACTTTTTGTCCTTTAGGACAGCCGCTATTACTTTTAATGGCTTCTCTCTTCACTCTTTCACTTTTTACTGAATCGATTACATCATCTGTTACAAAAGCAGTGTCATCTAATGGAGCCGTGTCTACTCTGATCACAGTACACAGTAAAACAAACATCGCAATCGGAACAACACAATTTCGCGAAAGCATGATAAAGAAAACTTTACAGTGACGGACGTGTGGTCGCAAGCGAATTGATGACTTGATTGACTTGCCGGCCGACCAAGTTGGCCTTATCTTATTATGCCGCCTATACATGTTGGCCCAACGTCGACGAGTGAAGGCCAACGCCAACGTGTGGACGGCATGTTTGCCTTGCCTTGCCATGGCTCGGTGTCGCTCGCCTTAGTTGGCCGAGTGCTTACAAGCGCCAACGTGTAGAGAGTACATTTGCAGTGACTTGTCATCGCTTGCGGTCGCTCGCGGTGGCTCGCCGCCACTCGCCTCACTTCGGAGCCGTGTCGGTTTTTATGCACAAATCAAAGGCGCTTGCCTGCGCTCGGCCAACCGTGTCAACATGTTGGCCCGCTCGTCTACGTTGGCCGCTTGTAATAGTTTGCGTAGGCTTGCCAAACATGTGGATGGTAGCACTCATTTGCTTACGCTTGCTTACGCTCGCGTTGGCTCGCGTTGGCGTTCGCTCGGCCAACATGTATTGGGGCTTTTAGGTATATAATAGCTGGTTAGGCCAAAAACACAGATTACCCGTCCTTTTTTGTTTTAATGCAAAAGCCCTATTCCCATCTCTGTCCTACCCTTAAACTCACGAAGAATTCGCGAGCTTGCGCGATCGCCGCCATTCAGCTAGTATGCAAATGGACGTTAATTGGATGTGCGTGCGCAATTCGAAAATAATAGAAAATTGGTGATTTTGGTGAATTTTGATGCTTTCTTTCTGTGGAGTGTTGAGAGCTTTGCCCCTCTTGGATTCGGCAAATACGAGAAGACAGCTGCAGCTGGAGCTTACACCTGATCTATCGGAGACGCCGGTGAGTTCCTACATTTTTCCTGCATCCTATCCGTGTCTGTGTTTTTTGGCAAAATTAAGGGTTCTTTCTCGAGTTTCAATAAAATCAGAATCAGCGCGTAAACAATAGCTATACCTACTATACATTTGAAATATGGAAGTAGGTACTTATATTCGGAAGTACCTACTGATTACTCATGAGGCCTAGTGACGCAAAACAATAGTGAAAAAGATATTTTGGGACTAGATCCAATTCCACTAATATTAAAAATGCGAAAGTTTAGATGTTTGTGTTTCAATCACGTCGAAACCACAAAACCAACTTGGATGAAACTTGGAATATATATAGTTCGTAACCTGGATTAACACAAAGGCTACTTTTTATACCGAATAGTTAACAGAACCTACAAGATAACATGAACGAACGGGATTAGCAGCACCCCTTGACAAGAGGACACACAGTGACACACACACACACACACAGACACAGAGGGCACGTCAGTTTCCTATCTCCCCAGGGTGACAGATCTGGGTGACAGAAGGGAATAATTCGTAATGTCAAGTTTGTCAAAGAACCCGTTCGATACACGGAGACAGTACACGCGCACAAAGTCGCGGGTAACTGCTAGTATACCATAAGTTTTATGGGTCAGGCCACGGTCAAACAGTCAAATTTTAAGTTTCATGAAATGGTTTGATTCCAGGTCAAAGTGGAACAGAACTGCATAGCCTGATGATGATGCCTGGAATAAGGATAAAGAGTTTTTTAAATAAAAATAAAAAGTAGCCTAAGATGTGTTAATCCAGGCTATATAGTAAATAGTTATAAATATTCCAAGTTTCATCCAAATCGGACCAGTAGTAACAGCGTGATTGAAACACGATTTCTAGCATTGTGTAATCACTCAAAAGTTGAACGCCTTAATTAATTTAAATATCTTTACTGATAATACCGTGTGAGTCAGGTTTTATCAAATATTTCTGTTATTGTTTATGTATTCAGGTAGTTTGGCACGGTAAGAAAAGTTGATTAACAATTGAGATTGTTCTTGAAACTTTATTGTTATCTTATTCTTATGATTAGGTAAATCTTTAATCCTAGTCCCGTCCTATCCCACTAATATTATAAACTAGCAGTTACCCGCGACTTCGTACGCGTCTACAGTTTCCGTGTACATTATATTATCTGTGCGTGTACCGAGCGGATACTTCTTTGAGACACTTGACATTACACCTCATTACACCGAACTCGTACTTACTGGAATGTCAAACGCTAGTCGTTAGACCAAAGAGGTAGTACTACGCCCTGTCAAACTGACGTTTATTTGTTTATTTGTTTATTTATTTGAGTCGCCAACATTGTATACACTAAAACACAGAATAGAAAAAAAAAATTACAAGGAAGGAATCATGCCAAGTGCTACAATAGTTACAGGAGACAGACAACATGACAACATGACAGACAACGTGACATGACATGACAATGAAATCCTCTTGCCAATTGGCGCTGCTAATCCTTTTCGTTCATTTTATCCTGTAGATCCTGTTAATTATTCGGGGTAAAAAGTAGCCTATATGTCAATCCAGGTTACGGTATATATATATATATATATATATGCCAAGTTTCATCCAAGTTGGTTCATTAGTTTTGACGTGATTGAAACACAAACATCCAAACATCGAAACATCCAAACATCTAAACTTTCGCATTTATAATATTAGTAGGATACGAAAGTTTAGATGTTTGGATGTTTAGATATTTACTTAGATGCTTGTGTTTCAATCACGCTGCAATTACGGTTCCAATTAGAATGAAACTTGGATATTACACCTCGATTCACACATAGGTTCGTGGATTACCTTAATAAAACAATAAACAATCATTTAGTTAGGGTTAAGTGGAATATAGTGGCTATCCTATGAATATCACTATGTAAATAATAATTTCAGAAAAGATTATTTTCGTGTTCCATCCTTTATAGAGTTATTTTTAGTAGATAGATACACACCACATAAAATTTTACCAAAAATGAGAGAAATATTATAAATAAATATTATTAGTAGTCGGATTTTAGTTTTTAAACTTACTTTTCATTAGTTTAACTTTAATTAGTACCTTGAAACCACATAATTTGATATGGGTACTATTTAAGATTTTCCATATTATATGTTTTGAAAGCCTTTGACGTAGGTTTTGAGTAAGGGAGGTGTAAAACAAGTGAGACAAGATGTTACTTAAAAATTTTATTAGAACTATGTACTATAAAATATTAGGTAGGTATAATAGTTACATTACTAGTTTTCGATTAAAACACTGAATTTGCATATTTTCTAAATTCAACTTAGATAAATATGGGTTTAATAGTTCCATTTGTCCTGGTACCGCGGTGAAGTGCGCCCTTGCTGCGAGTGAATCCGGGCGAGGAAGCTAGGCGTGCAATCGAGAGGAGTGGTGGGGGGTCGGACGGGAGATGGACCAGTTCGTCCCTCTAACCAGTATGTAGTCATCTCGCCTTTACCCTGAAAGTTTAATTTACCAAAAAATTAAAATTAACAATCTTTATTCACAAAAAAAATCCTACTAATCCTATCCTATCCTACTAATATCATAAATGCGAAAGTTTAGATGTTTGTGTTTCAATCACGTCGAAACTACAGAACCAACTTGGATGAAACTTGGCATATATATAATTCGTAACCTGGATTGACATATAGGCTACTTTTTATCCCGAATAATTAACAGGATCTACAGGATAAAATGAAAAAAAAACGGGTTCGGTGTAATGTCAAGTTTCTCAAAATATCCGCGCGGTGCACGCACAGATAATATAATGTACACGGAAACGGTACTCGCGTACGAAGTCGCGGGCAACTGCTAGTATTATAAAAGCGAAAGTTTGTATGGATGTTTGTTACTGTTTCACGCAAAAACTACTTGTCCGATTTAGATGAAACTTGGAATACATACAGTTCGTAGGCTGGAACACATAGGCTGCTTTTTATTCCGGAATATCAACAGGATATTTCGGGATGCGGACGAAGTCGCGGGCAAAAACTAGTTACGACTGTAAGCTTCTCTAAGTTTTTCTGTTCTTTGATTCGTATAGACAAGCGTACTAACTGGATATCAATGTATAGGACATCAAAATTATTTTTTGTAATTTGCTTATCAATAGCAGGTATGATGGCCGTAACCCCATGACCTGGGTCCGAGTTATCAGTGGATCAGTGTTATTTGTTATTTTTAACCGACTTCTAAAAAATAGAAGGTTCTCAATTCGGTTGTATGTTTTTTTTTAATGCTTGTTACCTCCAAACTCCGTCATTTATGAACCGATTTGAATCATTATTTTTTATCTGAAAGGATGTACTTCTAGGTTGGTTCCATTTCATTTTCATCAAAATCGATTTATTAGTTTGGCTTATAAATAAAAACAACTGAAAAAAATATGCCATCCACGTGCACGAAATTGTGTATTTTGCTTTTCTGTGACTTTTTAGTGATGTTTACGGTCACTAGAACATTCCCAATGAACTGCCATCATCATCATCTGATGATGAATGATGGGGAGTCCTAAGCTACACGGGAAGTCGGTTGTCGCAGGGGGCCGATCTAAACCCCTGTCAATTCTGATAATGTCGTCTAGATGTTATTATGGATATTATAAAACAAATGAAAATGAAACAAATGAAATGAAGCCGGTAGTCGAATTGAAGTCGGTTTTTCTAGTTATTTAAACTTATAAATTATTTTATACCTACATCTTCGTGAGGTCACTAATCTCATTGCTCACATAGTATTCGGTGTTTTTAAATCTGGTTCACATTTGATAAGATGAGGACGGTTGACTGCACAATATATGGCAGGAGTATTAATTAGTATGACTCACAGCTTTTCCTCTAGACTTGTTTTCCTCTGGTTTTATCTCATAACTTTTTCTTTCTATAGTACAATTATTATTTGTTGAAACGGAAAGTTAGATAGATAATTATTTATTGTACACAAGGAATACTTACAAAATCTTAAAGACCAACTTATCAAAGTACAATAGGCGGCCTTATCGCTGATAGCGATTTCTTCCAGGCAACCGTAGCATGGAAAGTAGCGCACGGAACGGTCATGAAAGGCGGTGCACATAATGAAACGTTTAAAAGAATAACAGGCATCACAGCTCAGTCGGTATAGCTCTGCCTTCCGTGCTGTGGGTCGTGGGTTCGATCCCCACCAAGAACAAACATTTGTGTGTGGCAAAAATAGATGTTTGTTCTATGTCTGGGTGTTACTATGTATTATAGGTATGTATTTACAAAAAAAAAAGTATATAAGTATTCTATCAGCATCTAGTTCCCATATTACAAGCTTTGCTTAGTTTGGGACTAGAGGGCGTCGTGTGAAATGTCCATGAATATTTATTTATTTAATACATACAAAATTTAAAAACCAACTTATTAAAGTACACTGGGCGGCCTTATCGCTGAAAGCGATTCCTTCCAGGCAACCGTAGCATGGAAAGTAGCGCACGGAACGGTCATGAAAGGCGGTGCACATATAATGAAACGTTTAAAAGAATAATATTTATACCTATATAATTTATAGGTATTAATTAGGAAGAGTCAAAATGTACCTTTACGTCGACGACTCCTCGCGGACTCGTCACGAAAAGTCCTGTCTTGTCCAAGGCTCTCTTCACGTCGTCAGAAATCTGTATTTTCATTGCTGAAAAATAAATATAACCAATATCCAATTAAGATTTGTACATATGACGCGGTTTTGTCAGCTAAATGACAGTCGCGTATTAAATATAATAACAAACGACTTGACGTATGACTCGACTTGACTAAACTTATTTCAAATAATCCACTTGACACTGGCAAAATTGTCTGTCGAAATGACGGACAGAGGCCATATCTGACCTGATATGGCAAAAGGCGGTTAAGTGCAGGAAGTTTATTATCGTATAGCCACCTTCTTCCATATCACGGAAGATATATAAGAGAAGAAATAGACTGAGCTGTGACACTTGACAAAGAATATTGTCATAATCTAATGCAGATTATTTAATCATTCAGAATACATCATTGAAAATAAATAAATAAATAAATATTCATGGACTTTACACACAACGCCCTCTAGTCCCAAACTAAGCAAAGCTTGTAATATGGGAACTAGATGCTGATAGAATACTTAAATACTTTTTTTTTTGTAAATACATACTTATAATATATAGTAACACCCAGACATAGAACAAACATCTATGTTTTCCACGCACAAATGTTTGTTCTTAGTGGGGATCGAACCCACGACCCACAGCACGGAAAGCAGAGCCGTTACCGACTGAGCTGTGACGCCTGTCCTGCCTGAAAAATTGTTTAAAAGTAGGTTAATACTCACATTCTCCAGTGCTCTCCATCCGGCTGGCAGTATTGATGGTGTCTCCGAACAGGCAGTACCGCGGCATCTTGCTGCCTACGATCCCAGCCACGCATGGACCCATGTGAATACCACTTCTCATGCACAACGTCTGAAAGATTATCGTCAACACTCAGTTGGTGTTTTATCAATTAAGTTATTATAAGTTGAACTGCAAAGTTTTAAATCATGGTCAGTTCATACTAACTCATAGTTATTCTGTGACTAAATAGTGACATTATGATGTCATTTGATGTGTTTTCGCGCATATTTTGCTGTCAAGTGTCTAAAAAGAATGATCACGTGGTACAAAATTGTACCACGTGACCTGAAAAAATTACACTGGGCAGCGAAATATAACATGACAGCAAATGATTGGAATACGGGGGCAGGGCCTCGTAGAGAAAAAATATTTTGTGTGATGAACATTATTAGGTACATTATTGGCCAAGGGGCGTAGACTACTCATTACACCCGAGATATTTAAATAATTCGAGGGTGTAATGATGAGAAGCCTACACCCAAGGTTAACAGATGACTTTCAACATGAATGCGAGAAAATTAAAAGATTTATTCAATGAAAATTTTCGTTCTTACCGAAAACCTTTTTGGTTTGGTTACCTTTTTGTTTCCTTTTCGAAGATAATAAATAGGGAGACAAATAAAAAATTTTCACTGGGTCTTATTCTATTTTCAACTTTCGGCTCTTGGGCCGTAAATTGAACTTTCTGCCCGTATTTTGAGCTAGGCTATAAGTATAAATGATGAAAAAATGTTTAACTTGAAGCTGATACATACAAAAGAAAAATGCATTAGCAACTTTGATAAGTTTGCATGGAACTCTGTTCTTCAAGACAGCTATACTTTTTACAAGCAAGTTTTAAATCACCGGACTACATTAAATAATCTTCAGTTGTTCTAGAAAGCGAAGCAGGCATGCAAGCATAGACACTGACAGAATATTACCTAAGTACCTGATCTGGGCGATGCGGCAAACGACACATTGAAGTTGCCTCGAGAAGTTCTAGAGCCATACTTGCTATCTCTGTCGCGTGCTTGTTTCCTGAAAACATAAATTAATGACTTTATTCACAAAGAAAATTATGACTAATACAGTATTTACAATATTTATAATATGTACAAAATACACATGAAGCAGTTGAGCTATCTACACACCGTTGCAAACGATTTATAGATAGCTCAACTGATCCAAATTAGTACCAATCGGAAGCGTGCCCAAGACACTGGCTGCATTGCCGCGCTGAATAGCAATGATGATACGCTGGCCCAGATAATCACCAGCCCTCGGGTCTCGCGTCGCTGCGACTAGACGCCCTGCAATAATTTTGAAGACCCGGAGGGCCTCGGTACCCCACGGACCCAGAGTCTCGACCCCAAGAGGTACAAATGTGTAAATTAATTATAATAGTACTGTTGAAGTGAGCCGCATACTGTGATAATAAAGATAAAGGTCTTTGCACACTGGCCGCTACCGACACCTACACGATTCCAACATATCTGTCGCTTATTTTGGATTACGTGTTTTAAAAACATTATTGGTGAAAATTTTCTCGATAATATATTTTTTCGAAATTACATGTTTTCCTCACATTTTGCTATTTATCTTAGGAACTACACACTATTTTTGTTGGATTTTTGTTTTATCAAAAAACCTTAGAAGTATTTCTTCAGATACGTCTTCTAATGCGATTAGGTTGCTTAATTAACTTGTAGTTAGGTGAAAACAGTTTTGGCGGAAAAAACGTTGCATTATGTACTCCTCACTCACGAGAAAATCCATATCGCGTCATCCCACTCTACGCTCTGCCGCTGACGTATTGCAAGTGTCGTATCGGTGAGATTAACCAATGGTAACAATGTATTTATGTAATAGCACATTACTTACCATTTCTAACAGGCAACCCCGAGGCCACCATATACGAGTCTCCGATAGTTTCGATCTTATACACGTCGTAGCACTCCAATCGCTCGTCGAACAACTTGTACACGGAGTTCAGGAAACTAATCACCTGAAACATCAAAATGTGGATGGAAAACCATTAGAAAACGTCTTATTATAAAAATGTTTGTTATTCAAAATAATTGTTCAAATTCAAATTCTTTATTGCGCTTTTATGTTGCATAAACAGGTGTTATAAAAATATGTAGAGTATCAAACATAAGCCCTGTTAGGGCACAGTAATTAGGTAGGCAGATAAATACTTAAATATTAAATATTAGGTGGCACATTTTTGCAGGTATCTAATGTATTTAATAGGTATTTTAGTCTTCCAGAAACTCGTGCAACGAATAGAAGCAGTTTTTTGTGAGGTAATTTTTTAAAATATTTTTGAATTTTAAAGCTTGTTTTAATTTTAATTATTCTTGTGTTCCGTAAAAACACAAGAATAATTTAAAATTCAATTACGTCAGGGGAGCGATCGTAGTCTCAAACTTGAACTGCAAAGTTTTAAATCATGGTCAGCTAAATCATAGTTAGTCTGTGACTAAATATCTCGGGTGTAGTTGGCTACGCCCCTTGGCCAACAATGTAGGTACTAACTTTACCTGGTAAGGGGTAGACACTGCAGCAATGGCGGTGAAACCCACGATATCGCTGAAGTATACCGTCACACAGGCAAAAAACTCCGCTGGCACCTAAAACAATGATAAATAAAATAAATAAATAAATATTCATGGCCATTTCACACAACGCCCTCTAGTCCCAAACTAAGCAATGCTTGTAATATGGGGACTAGACTGCTGATAGGATACTTATATACTTTTTTTGTAAATACATACTTATACTACATAGTACCCAACACCCAGATATACAACAAACATATCTATGTTTTCCACGCACAAATGTTTGTTCTTGGTGGAGATCAAACCCACGGTCTACAGCACGGAAGGCTGAGCTGAGACCGACTGAGCTGTGACGGGTTAGTCTCAAAATCCCCTTTATTTCAAAATTTTTGAATCAAGGGGATCTTGAGACTAAAAGTCTCAAAATCCCCTTTGGCAAATTTACACCGTCATAGCATGGAGTTCCGGAACCTATAAGATTGTACCTACCTAAACTAGCATTCATAAAAATGAAGATTTGGCTTGATTTGAAGGAAATTTTAATAAAAGTACTAGGGTAGTAGAATAAAGTAAGAGGTGGTTCTAATTATTAAAACTAACATTTTGCGATCTATCTTTTCATTATTATTAGTGGCTACTAATAAAGCTATCAAATGTAATAAATAATAAACCAAGAAAGCAAAATACTATCCAACTGGATGGGCTCATCCTGTTGGATAGTATTTTGCTTTCTTGGTTTTGTACTTATTAGCTACTAGCAGTTGCCCGCGACTTCGTACGCGAGTACCGTTTCCGTGTACATCATATTATCTGTGCGTGTATCGAGCGGATACATTGAGAAACTTGACATTACACCGAACCCGTACTCGAATGTCAAACGCTAGTCATTAGACCAAAGAGATAGTACTAACTTACCATGTTACCATGTACAAACAGATAGTACTAATGCCAAGTAACCAACTTGGATGAAACTTGGCATATATATAGTTCGTAACCTGGATTGACACATAGACTACTTTTTATCTCGAATAATTAACAGGATCTACAGGATAAAATGAACGAAAAGGATTAGCAGCGCCAATTAGCAAGAGGATTTCATTGTCATGTCATGTCGCGTCAGTTTGACATGGCGTAGTACTACCTCTTTGGTCTAACAACTAGCGTTTGACATTCCAGTAGGTACGAGTTCGGTGTAATGAGGTGTAATGTCAAGTTTCTCAAAGTATCGGCTCGGTACACGCACAGATAATATAATGTACACGGAAACTGAAGACGCGTACGAAGTCGCGGGTAACTACTAGTTTATAATATTAGTAGGATTAGTCTACCTCTTGACTGGTTCTGCTCTCCTGGTACTTTTCACAAAACCATCTCAATTGATCCGAGAAGAGTTATCTTATATTTGTGTTTTGACTATATTAGTTTTTATTTCTTAACTGGTTGTGGTCTTGATGTAAAAGTGAATTTTGGTACAAATAAATGTGCTATAAAAATAAAAATATATTTAGGGTCCAAATATCACGAAACGTGTGTGTGATTTTATTATTTCTAACACAAAAAATAACTACACCGACAATGTGCTATGCTTTACGTTTAGGCATAAACACTGAAAAATAGGTAGGTACATAATTTTTAATGGAGAAGTAAAAATATGTATTTTTAGTGTTCAGCTCTGCGCTTTTGTCGCACCTACATCAAAACAAATGCTTCTTTTTTATTTTAATATCGAATGTATGTTTTTATCGGTTACAAAAATACCGACAAAAAAAGTGTTACACATCTGGGACGTTTTTCACTCTATATAAAAAGCTATTCAGCGCGGCAATGCAGCCAAAGTCTTGGGCACGGTTCCGATTGATACTAGTTTGGATCAGTTGAGCTATCTATAAATCGTTTGTAACTGTTTCATGTGTATTTTGTAAATATTATAAATATTGTAAATACTGTATTAGTCGTAATTATAAGCTGACTTTATGTTAGAAATAGTAAAATCTCGCACACGTTCCGTAACATTTGGACCCTAAATAGATATTTATCTTGTTTTCAGTTACAGTTTCAGCTATAAATAATGCATACCTGTATTAGTATTGTGAAGTTGCATCAGTTAAATATTTAATACGAAATGAATCTCCTTTCCGGAGTCAGAATAAAAATCTCATATAAAAAACCTCATTTTGAATGTGACCCGTATAGCACATTTTAGTGGTACTGAAATGTATTGTCACACTAAGACCACAACTAACCCACCAGTCAAGAAATAAATAATTCAGTTGATTTCGTGAAAAGTACCAGGAGAGCAGAACTAGTCAAGAGGTAAACCAAAAGTTGGGTAGGTACTTAAGTATAAGAAAGCGAAATACTATCCAACAGGAAGGACTACTAATAATAATGAAAAGATAGATTGCAACAGGTGAGTTTTAATTAGAACCACATCTTACTTTATTCTACTACCCTAGTACTTTTATTAAAATTTCCTCCAAATCAATACAAAACTTAATTTTTATGAATGCTAGTTAAGTAGGTAGTACATTTTGTTCCGGAACTCCATGCTAACTAGGTTGATAATTTATAAGACAAGTAGTACCTATGCTGGAGGGTGAGGTTAAGGTTCCATTTTTATGTAGGTACTGCTACAAAAAATATTTTGATCATTGAAATGGATAGTTCAGTAGCAGTGGACTAGGTATTTAATTCAAAAAGTAGGTAGGTAAAGTAAAATTAAAATACGACTATTTCGGTGTAACTTTACCCAAAGGGGATTTTGAGACTTTTAGTCTCAAGATCCCCTTGATTCAAAAATTTTGAAATAAAGGGGATTTTGAGACTAAAAGTCTCAAAATCCCCTTAAAGGGAAAAACTCAAAGGGGATTTTGAGACTAACCCGCTGTGACGACAGGCGACACGACAGCCTCTCTACTAAACGTCCTCTTTTGTGATAATTATAATATTCGTCATTTATGTGCCAGTCAAAAAAAAAAGAAACCTGATGGTGGCCAGAATTAAAAAAAGTTTCTTCATTATTAAAGTAAAATTAGACTCAAAACTTTTTTCATTACGTACCTAAGTACTTATAAGAAATTTAACGTTCGAACCTTGAGAAATCTGTCTAATGCCCCATGGTTCCTCAAGAACTCGGAGCTGCATAACGAACTAAATGTCAACACAGTCGACGAGGAAAAAATATTCAGGGACATTTCACACAACGCCCTCTAGTCCCAAACTAAGTACAAAAACAAAGAACGCTTACACGCACATCCTAACCACTTGGCTGCACAGCTCACTACCATTAGCTACCCTAAGAGGCTACGCAGACAACACATCATAGAACTAGATAGAACATGATCGCCAAGAAAAGGAGAAGTGCTCGCTGGAGTCCCCATCCTACAAGCCCGAGTGCTCACACCAACAGGGGTATGCCAATCAAAGTTGAACTGCAAAGTTGAACTGCAAAGTTTTAAATCATGGTCAGTTCATACTAACTCATAGTTATTCTGTGACTAAATAGTGACATTATGACGTCATTTGATGTGTTTTCGCGCATATTTTGCTGTCAAGTGTCTAAAGAGAATGATTGTAATGTAATTTCTTCAGGTCACGTGGTACAATTTTGTACCACGTGACCTGAAGAAATTACACTGGGCAGTGATATATAACTTGACAGCAAAAGATTGACATACGGGGGCAAACCTGCTCATAATCTGAAGACTGATCGCAGATGAAAACAGAACAAAACAAAAAAAAACGTTCGAAACTTTCTTGGCCTAGAAAACGAATCCGTCTAAAGTAAACCTTTGCAAAAAATAATTTAAAATAACAGAAAACTCAATTAATAATCGTAGGACTCTGTAAACAAAAGGTGGTAACGAGACCCTATTATTTCCTCCGTCGCCTGTCACATGCAGAATTGTATATTTTTATTTCTCCATTAAAATAAAAATATATATTATATATTTATATATAATATACGGAACTTTAATGAGGAAGATGAGCGTATTTTTTTTTTAATGTAGATCGATAGATTTTTACGTCCAAAACACAACAGTGAAAGAATTTTGGCGATAGCTCAAAAACTGAATTTTCTACGATTTTTTAAAGTTTGGATTTTCAAAATGTGTTTTGAGCCCGGCGATTTCGCGTGTGACGTCAGCCGGTCCGACCGCTCACCCGCGCTTTCTAAGCGTTTTCTGCCTTTACGTTTCTATTTATATTTCTGAAAAATTGGGAGAAAAGTACCAATATTTTTATGTAATATTGTGCCTTTAAGTCCTAAGGACACGTTTAACGCTTCAGATAAACTTTTTAACCACCGACTGAAGAAGAAAGGTGTTCTAAGTTTGAGGCTTTTTTGTGTCTATGTGTCTGTACCTTTCAAGGCTCGTAGCTCCAAAAAATCACTCGTAATTTTTTTATAACTATTCTTGAAATGGAAAGCAGATAAATCTGGCATAGTTCTAAGCCAAGTTTGGTAGAAATCGGTGCAGCGGTTTCCAAGTTATGAGGATGTTTATCAGCCCTCGACACGCATTTTGAAGGGTTCTCAGGCATATATTGATTGTAGTTTGAAACATTTGGTTCTTATACCAGTATAACGTGAGCTACTATTTCTTAGTGTTTCATTGATTTTGTATATCAGGTAAGACTGGTAATGAGCAAGATTGTGTTATCGACGTGATTAGCAATGTTTTTAACCCCCGACGCAAAAACGATGGGGTGGTAAAGTTTGACGTGTGTGTGTGTCAGAGCGTGTGCGTGTGTCTGTGCGTGTATGTGTGTGTGTGTCTGTCGAATGCGCGCGTTGGTGCGGATGCGGATGGTAGTAGTCTAAGTCACATTGTCTACTAAGGACGTGCCTAGTGAGACATTGTACTGTCAAGTACAATGCCTCACTAGGCACGTCCTTAGTAGACAATGCCTAAACATACATATAGTGCAATGCCTCACTAGGCACGTCCTTAGTTACGAAGGACATTTTACAGTAGGTACAATGCCTCACTAGGCACGTCCTTAAGCAATGCATTGCTAATGGCTCACTAAGCACGTCCTTCGTAACTAAGGACGTGCCTAGTGAGGCATTGCACTATATGTATGTGTAGGCATTGTCTACTAAGGACGTGCCTAGTGAGGCATTGTACTTGTACAGTACAATGTCTCACTAGGCACGTCCTAGTGTAAGTCACATTCTTCTTCTTCTTAGCGAGTCACATTGTCATTGTCATGTGACTTAGACTACTACCATCCGCATCAGCACGTGCACGTCCTTAGTAGACAATGCCTCACTAGGCACGTCCTTAGTAGACAATGCCTCACTAGGCACGTCCTCAGTAGACAATGCTTCACTAGGCGCGTCCTTAGTTTCTGAGGACGTGCCTAGTGAGACATTGTACTTGACAGTACAATGTCTCACTAGGCACGTCCTAGTGTAAGTCACATTCTTCTTCTTCTTAGCGAGTCACATTGTCTACTAAGGACGTGCCTAGTGAGGCATTGTACTTGACAGTACAATGTCTCACTAGGCACGTCCTTAGTAGACAATGTGACTTAGACTACTACCATCCGCATCCGCACGCGCACCAACGCGCGCATTCGACAGACACACACACACATACACACACAGACACACACACACGTCAAACTTTACCACCCCATCGTTTTTGCGTCGGGGGTAAAAACATTGCTAATCACGTCGATAACACAATCTTGCTCATTACCAGTCTTACCTGATATACAAAATCAATGAAACACTAAGAAATAGTAGCTCACGTTATACTGGTATAAGAACCAAATGTTTCAAACTACAATCAATATATGCCTGAGAACCCTTCAAAATGCGTGTCGAGGGCTGATAAACATCCTCATAACTTGGAAACCGCTGCACCGATTTCTACCAAACTTGGCTTAAAACTATGCCAGATTTATCTGCTTTCCATTTCAAGAATAGTTATAAAAAAATTACGAGTGATTTTTTGGAGCTACGAGCCTTGAAAGGTACAGACACATAGACACAAAAAAGCCTCAAACTTAGAACACCTTTCTTCTTCAGTCGGTGGTTAAAAAGTTTATCTGAAGCGTTAAACGTGTCCTTAGGACTTAAAGGCACAATATTACATAAAAATATTGGTACTTTTCTCCCAATTTTTCAGAAATATAAATAGAAACGTAAAGGCAGAAAACGCTTAGAAAGCGCGGGTGAGCGGTCGGACCGGCTGACGTCACACGCGAAATCGCCGGGCTCAAAACACATTTTGAAAATCCAAACTTTAAAAAATCGTAGAAAATTCAGTTTTTGAGCTATCGCCAAAATTCTTTCACTGTTGTCCTTACAATCTTTTAGACTTTTGATTTAAGCTATAAAAACAGGAAAAAATGCCTAACTCATCTTCCTCATTGCACGAGTAAGACTTGCACTTGGTGAATTGACTGGCTTTTAACATTTGGTATACCGAAACGCGGACTATGCAAGACACTTTTTGAGACTAGATAATTTGTTTATTGTGTCCAGAATCCACGTATTAATTAACTTAGACTCATATTCGCATGTAGGTACTGTATAGCTCAAGCACAAATATATACGTCACTACCTCTAAATAAAATATGTTTCTTAGGTTTTATAGCTCTTTGTAATATTGCGATGTATAATAATATGAAAGTCACGCAGGGTTGATGAACCAACTCTCGCAATAATCTTAAATCTAAACTCAATACATTACATTTTACCTGCGAACAAACAAACGAAATGAAGATATATTCTTGAGTCAACAAAAGTATACAAGTTAAAACCTAGGCCCCATGAGGCGTTACGACGGTGGCGCGGCACTACAAATAAATAAATAAATTAAATAAATAAATATTTATTGATATTTCACACGACGCTCTTTAGTCCCAAAGTAAAGCAAAGTAAGTCCCACTAAGTAAAGCTTGTAATATGGGAACTAGATGCTAGATGATTGGAAATATTCCAATTAAAACCTAATAATTTTTCGACTTATGAAACAGTGCCTATTTCACCATCTCATGATTACACTATCCGTCAGTTAAAGTTATAAATATCTCCGTCTCTACTTTAGGCTTGTCAAAGACAAGGATGGGTATAATATTTATTTGAAGGATAGCGTTACTGAGAGCTGGTGAAACAAGCCCTTAGAATTAATATTCATGATTTATTAATATTCATCACAAATGTAACGAGTAATTAACTATCTGGGAACGACCCGTTTGCGGTTTGTTCGAGTATACAGAAAATGCCACCACACCGCATTAGCCAGTTCATACTTTTCCAGTCCAGTAATCCAGCGATCCAGTAGTTAGTAAAATTCGTTGCGTTGCGGTGCTGTAATGCAACGCACTGTGTAGCCTAGCTCTTAGATATACCTCAAGGACATCTTTTTGGCAACATACCAACGCTATGAAATTGAAAACCAGCGTAGCACAATCTCGTAGTAGTTCATTCGCGTCAACTGTTGAAACAACCGTAGCTTAAGGCTGCGGGTATAGTGAAAATAGCTTTTAAAATATAAAAATTATAAATAAAAAAAGCAAGTTGCTTTTCGCTGGTAATCCGTTTAGATAGGTAATAAACCAAAAGTAAAAATAGTTAAAGAAACATTATATTTACGACCTTTGCTCTATCCCAAAACATGATAGAAACATATTCTCTCGATAGAAAAAATCCCAAAGCTACCTCTAATTTTTTAAGATTGTGTCTGGATTTCGAAACAGCATTAATTATTGGGTTGAATATTAAATTAATAAGGTAACGGCACCTGTTTCCGTGGTATTTTCACTAAAACTCGAAAGGATATCAAACATTAAGCATTTACTGTACCTTTCTGAAGGTTCGGTTTCTGTTATCAGAAGCTCTAGTGTTTTTACTTTCGGAAACTACTTAAGTTTTGACGGTCCGACCTATATTTCTATTTGAAATTAAATAAAATGTAAATCAAGTCGAAATCGCCCAATTTCGTTGCAAAAATCCTTATTCCGTGGTATTTGGTACCTAATTGCGTGATATGAAAAATGTATACGAAACAACAGTAACAAACTGATAAAATAATGTTAGAAAGATTAACTTGATTGTTCTCTAGGAATACAAGTCACTTTTGGTGGCAGTACTATTATTATTTAATAAAACTTTAAATGTGGTTAGGTATAAGTGCCATAATGCTATTAATATTATCAATGTAAAAGTTTTAAAATACCTCTTTGGATGTTTGTAACTCAACCTCTCACACGTCAGCGGCGTCAACTTTGCTATTATCTTCATCCTGTGATTGCGAACCCGGATAAAAACACAAAGTGCTGATAACGGGAAAATCTCCCCGTGTGATATATTAAAAAAATATTTTTGCTGTTTCCTAAGCACACACACACATACACATTACTCATTAACACATTAACAAACTATTAACATTATTATAGTATTCCACATTATAAATACGACATTTCGCGAAGAATTAAAACCAAGCGTGCAAATGGTACAAATATCACCGCAAGACTGAAGCGTAGTCGACCCGTGTAAGGCAAATGAGTGTCGGTGCCGACAAAGGAAACGCCGACAAAGGAAACACCGCCAAAGACGCCAGCGGCGCGTCAAAGACACCGCCGCCGTGCGTCGCTTCGAGGCGGTCTCTTTGACACTTTCGTCACTCGTGCCGCCGCCGCCACCGCAGTGCAATTCGAAGGGCGACTTTGCTTTGACGGCATTTATATAGAGTGCCGCACAACCCACAGCTGTGGGAGCTTAGCTGAGACTAAAAACTCATGTTTCCTAATTTCCATTACCTACTAAAAGCCAAAATGTTTTATATACCTATCATTCTTAATGTTAGTTGATGCTAAATTGTTAAAACTTTTGTTAAAGATTAACTTCTTAATAAAACATGCAGCCAAATGTGTGGAAACTAAATATTTTCGTAACATAATTTTCTATACAACCAATAAACAAAATACATAAGTAGGGTACTTTTGATGTGTTATAACTCGTAAAGATTATTAAAAAGTATACGTCGAAATAAGGTTTTAGTCTCAATCGACTATTTGATTTATCAAATCTATCGTTAAAATCACAAAAACCTAATCCCAGTTTGTGAAATTCAAAAATAAAAATAGGTCTTTCAAATTGCTATTCCGAGGTAAATTTTTCACATACCTCGGAATTTGATACTAGGTGAAATATTTGACCCCTAATGCCGTGGTTTTTTCAATATGTAATTTTACCTCATTATAATTAAAAAACCACTTAAACATGTATGACATACTGTAAAGAATATACTTCTTTCGAAAATTTAACACTAAAAATCATAATCTAGAACAGAAAAAATCATAATAACCCTTATTTAAAATAGCTTGCTACTGTCGTGCACAGAGGCAAAAATGTATGGAGAGTGCACTTGGACCAGCCACCGCTGCGAATTTAGCCAATTATTTTGGAATGTAAGCCCGTTCTAAGTCTCGTTTTTAGATTTATATATAAAAAAATATATTTTCTAATGACTAATAACTTTTGCAACAAAAAATAACCTAAGAATCAGAAGTAAATGCTGTTTTTCTAAATACCACGGAGAAAGGTGCCACTTTTGGAATACCACGGATTTGGGTGCCTTTACCTTACATTTACCAACAGTTTCTTGAGCGATTATGCTTATCTGTTTTTCTTAATTATTTTTGATTTACAAGATCAAAAAACTGCTAATTCATGTATTTTTTTATGTCGCGGTGATCGTAACCGCCACGACGAAGCGCATGCGGTTTCGAACCATATTCCGACGATCTTATGACCGCAGTTTGAGAAAAAATCTTGATGAAAAAATCTACCCCATAACACAGACTAATGTAACCCGAGTTAACTGGTAGTAGGTACATATCCTCAAATATCCGTCAAATACATATCCTCATTAACGTTGTAGAGGCGCCTCTAAAGGTATGGTAGACTGTTCCACCTCTGCTTATGAATTCGATTCACCAGTTGGGATAGTGTTACGAAAATTACCTGTTGGGTTTGCTTCAACTGCTTGGCAACGCTGGCTGGCAGCATTTGGTAGAGCAAGGAATCGCTTAGTTCTTTCTCGTACTCCAATTCTCGTGCTTTCTCCGATAAGTTTCTGGCGTAAACCTAAAAAATATCTTTCGGTACACTAGAAGAACATTTCAAACACACTTTAAACTATAGCTGCAAGGCAAAGTGTGCTTCTATTAAAAAAACATACGCTCGTGGTGTAGCTTGTTTAATCAAACTGGTATATTCCCACCTGTGGGGATTTCAGTTTTTCACCGATTATAATTATCTGAGTTAAGCGACGTTCTGCGCGGTCACTATTGGGATGGGTGACCGCTAGTGGCATTTGCATCTATGCGTCGGAGAACGCATTAAACGGTCGATCCCGGCTCTAGCAGTCGTTCAGCCACGACGGAGGCGAGGGCTTAAAAATTCCGTCACCAGAGTTGGCCACTAACTGATACGAATGAACGAATAAATATGTAAACTCTATCTTGAATTCTGTGCGTTGACAAACACCCACCTGTATGGTATTGACAGCGTTTCTGACGAGTGCAATAATGATGGGTGACACCACGCAGACCAGAACTAGGATCCCGGCACAAATGAGCTCACTCCGACGCGCTTCTATCAGATTCTCGTTCACACGGTCCCTGAAATATATTACCTGTTATTGACTTTGTATGCTTGTGGCGATTATTTTCAGACATTTCACACCGGCTTTATACACCAAAACTTATACTAGAGTATTTCTTAAATTATACTCGTAATACTATATTTTGTTTGATAAAATGTATAAAGTCAAAGTCAAGATTTCTTTATTCAATAAAATCACAAGGACCATTTAGAATCGTCTTATATAACTAGGTGATTCTAGGTGCCAGTTCCACGCGACCAGAGCCTAGAAGAACGGGCAAGAAACTACGGCCTGGTTCCTAGCGTTTTTTTTGTATGATCCCTTTTACAGAGAAATATACAGCCATGACGGTACATGGTGTTCGTTATACAGCGTGTAGCTACAATGGCGACATTAAATGAACACAGGGGTAGAACTACTTATAAGTATTCATAAAAAAAATAAAAAAATAATTAAAGTCCAAAATAGAAATTTCGAATTTTTCAAACAAACTTAATAATAAAATACGCAACAAAAATTAATCACCCTATGAGTGTGTTCTGCATTGAACGGCAACGTCGCAAACCGCGCCGCGCCCGCGCCCGCGCCTGCCCGGGCGGCTCGGTGGCGGTGGCGGCGGCGGGGTGCGGCGGAGCGCGGGGCGGGGAAATCAAGCGACACCAAGGAATTCAAAGAAATCAAATAATTTCACTTCACCTTGTTCACTTTACTATTAATTTTATTGTGACTTATGCACCTAGCGCCTTACACTCATTAAATCTTCAAGTTCTCAATGTAGCCGCCGCGCCGCCGCCACCACGTCGTCGGACACAAAGATGTAACCGGCGCTGAATATTCGCCCTCACTTTTTGCATTTTTGCATGAACGTCGTCTTTCACAAAGCCCCATAAAAAAATCGAGAGGCGTGAGGTCAGGTGACATTGGGCCACCTTAGAGCTCCGTGTCGTGTCGTCCTATCCAGTATCCACTGAGCACCAAACATTTCATTTAGCCGCTCCGTAGTCGCAAAGGTAGACAGATAAACAAATAATAAATCAAAGCGTCTTTATCGCTGTACCTACGTAGACCTGATTGGGTACTTAGAATAGAAAAGCTAAACTAACAAAACCAAGCGTCTTTTTCGCGAAACATTCAGAATAGGTAGATAATTAGCAAAATTATTAAAATAAAGTGTGTCAAGGACACCGGCCCGCGTATCACTGGCTAGGCAGGACGAGTTGGTCGAGCGGGCGGCGCGCGCGGCGGCGCTCCTCAATCAAAGGGCGAGCAGAGTTAGCTATCCCTTTCATGCACAACGTCGCAATTTCGGGTGTCCTATTCTAACAATACTTTCTTGCTCTTCATACGCGGTTATGACCCGTGAACCCGACAGATGACCTCTGCTCTTACGTACAGGTTGCTCCGAGGCGTTATTTAAGAAAATTGATTTATTTCGATAAATATTATGTTTAATGAAATTAAAAATATGTCTATATTCTGAAAACGCGAAACCGGATACGCTGGTTAATTTAATGTCGCCATTGTAGCTACACGCTGTATAAAAACCATTATATCTTACTTATAAACCAAAGTTGTGTACCTAAGCATTGTAAACAAATAGCTACAAACATTTTGATTCGACTGAATATCTTCATCTATAAAATCGATTTTCAATTAATTTGCTCGTATCTACTGTCGATTTAGAAAGTGAACTTACCTAATATCTTCTCGTAACTGCTTCTGAACTGCCCGAAGCTTGTCCAAGAATCTAGCTGTTTGGTCGAAGTATTCTATAGCATCTGTCACACTTCCATCTTGATGCTTATTGTCTACTATCAGCTGGTTCCTGTGAAACCAGAGAACTTTCGAAGCTTAAATTGGGAATTTACTGAAGTACAACTTTTAGGCCTAAGAGGGTAGTCTATTGACTACCCTCGTATCACTACGTAGCCTCAGTAAGTACTAGTTTAAGAATAAAATATTCCAGATGTCGATCGTGCCTTAGGGTTAGTCTCAAAATCCCCTTTAAGGGGGAAAACTTAAAGGGGATTTAGAGACTTTTTGTCTCAAAATTGATTAGGCCTATTCCATGTTTATAAAACCATTTCTTATTAAAAGTTTTATCACATACTTTTTCTCCAAAACCTGGTATTCAGAACTGTCTTCCTTGATGTCTTTATGCAGCGGGATGAGGGATGGCACCAAGTTTAAAGTGTTGTCGAGAAGATCTCTTCCGAGGACCATATGGGCGATAAAACTGAAATATTTGAGTTAATTTTTGAATCTATCATAGTAAGAACATAATTTTCACCTTGAAAATAAAGGTTTAAAAGCCAATAAGTAGCACTAATATAGAAGATTGCGTTCAATGCACCTTACCGCTCATAGGCTTTGGTCTGCAGAAACCCTCGAGCGAAGTAGTTTATCCCGAGCACCGAGGCAATGCCCTTGCACTCGATGCTGCGTAGGAGGTTCTTGAAACCTACCAAGTATCTGGAGAAAACTGTTCTAATTAACCAAATTCATCTTATTTCTTTATTTTGGTCAGATTAGGAGTATAAAAAAATTTTTGCTAATTGTGGTTGTTTTTCTGGAATGATATTTGGATTTGATCATAGCCGCACAAAGAAATCAAAATAAATAAAGAAAGAAAACGAAAGGCAGGACACTACCCTATCTACAAAATTATTAGATATGTCAAATTGCCCTGCTTTACGTTGATTATGTAAACCTGTAGGCCTGTAACCTTACCCTGTAATACGCTCTGTATGCTATCTGCTAAAACAAAACAATAAATGAGCAATATGTGCAATGAGCAAAGTTAATTCTAGCTATATAAGAATTATGGACGCCTCGTGGAGCGTATGAGGGGAAGTATGCAAACAATTAATGTAAGTGTCGGGTCGCCTGAATATGGCGTTTGCACAATGCACATTATGTAGCCGATATCGAGTTCTACACGATACCTACTTCAGTTGCTCGTGTAGTAGTCACAATCACAACGAATCTTTGTCCCTCGGAAGTTTTACTGTACAAAAATATCGGTGTCACCGACACGTTGGAGGTGTGAAAGATAAGGGTTAGTCTCAAAATTCCCTTTGAGTTTTCATCCTTAATTTTGAAAATTTCAAGTCAAGGGGATATTGAGACAAAAAGTCTCAAAATCCCAAAATATTTATTGTTTGCTAGGTTCCGCCCGCAACTTCGTCCACGTCCCGTTTGATGCAGTTGATTTTCCGGGATAATAAGTAGCCTTTGAGTTAATCCAGGTTACGATATATATAGATTCCAAGTTTCAGTCAAATTGGACCAATAGTTGAAACAAAATCATCCAAAAATCTAAATTTTTACATTTATAATATTAGTAGGATGTACGAGTATTCTGTTGATTTGGTGTTAGTTGTAGATGTCAATCTCTCTAGTACTAGTATCTAGTAAAGTGTCTAGTACTAGATATATGAGATAAGCTTTTATCCGATATTGTGTAGATGTCGTGTCGTGTCGTGGCAGTGTGAAAACACGGTCGCAGATCAAGCTTGTGTTCAGTTTAATAAGCAGTTATTGCAACCAACCCAGTTTCTTAGTGACGTCACTTATAGGATAGACAATCATTGTAGAAACTTACCTCTACAAACAAAAATTCATTCCAGTTTCCAAGTTGGTTATTCTATAGCGATATCAGAATGACAACTAGACTGGGTCTCAGTTTTATTACAAAACAATATTCATTTTAGTTTGTTCAATCTCGTTTCCAAGATGGCGCCTACAATAAAACCTAACGAATTTTATTTATCCACAGTGGTGTCGATTCAGTTGCATTTTTTTAAACTTAATTTGACAGCCCTAAAAATGTTGCCGTCCCTTTCTTATAAACTGAAACGACAAAGACAGGACTTCAAACCGACGACAAACCGCATTGAAATCGGAGCCCTAATTTCGACAGACAGACACACAAAGCCGTCAATCTTATAACAGTCGTTCCGATTTTCAGAAAGAGCATGGTGTGTCCCAACAGGTAAAGAGCAGAAGGACCACTGACCTCCATATGGTACTGCTATCGGTATCCTTGATTTCTTTAGTTAGATGGTTGAGAAGAGCTGCATTCGCGTTTGTGTACCACTCAACAGCCTCAGTCATCGAGGTACCGTCGTTGATGCTGGCTCTGCGAACAAAACACTGCTGCTCATACTTCTTCTTTTTCTTCTCTTATATATGGCCTCTGTCCGTCAATTCGACAGACAATTTTGCCAGTGTCAAGTGGATTATTTGAAATAAGTCTAGTCAAGTCGAGTCTTTCTTATGTCAAATCATTTGTTTTGAAGACAAAATGGTGGATTTTCCGAAAACGAATTCCATCAAATAATAAAAACACGCAATACCGATTTATTCCAATGGCTCACACGGACTGTATGCAAGTATTATTGGTTAAAATTTCACCAAAATTAAAGAACAATACTCACTATATCACCAAGAAATACAATTAAAATTAAATTAAATGTGCTATGTTGCTTTTACAAATGATAGAACTCGAATCATTCATTCATTTATTCATTCAAGAGGTAAAAAAACATAACCTTCTCGTTGACACGTCTTTCTCATCGATATTGACAGTGAATTATGCATAGCGTTCCGTCCGCTTATAGGATCTATGAATATTCATATTTACAATGTTCGAAGCATAAAAGTAAATAAAAAGAAAACACCAAAGATTTTTTATTAGAACATTGTAAGACACAAGTCACGGTTATCTTTCCCGAAATGGTTCTTAATATTGGTAAATATTTGGTACCGAATTGATTATTTTAAAGAAGAAATTAATAATTGTATAATTGACGGTCTAATCATCCTTGATTACTTGATTTCGTTAGGAAAGGTTTTACATCACGTCATGGTAAAATTGTGCCGGTTTTCGGTTTATAACTAATCAAAGTGAAAGTCAAATTTTTTGTATTCAATAAAATCACAAGGATCGTTTAGAATTATATCATCTTATATAACTATGTGATTCTAGGTGCCAGTTCCACGCGACCAGAGCCTAGAAGAACGGGCAAAAAACCACGGCCTGGTTCTTAGAGTTTTTTTGTATGATCCTTTTTACAAAGAAATATAATCTTAATAAAAAAATTCTGAAAGAGCCATTAGGTATCATTAGTTACTAGCCCTCTACTGAAACTGTCCTTATTTTTTTGGTAGTTACAAATTAGCACGTATTTACTCTAATTTACACCTAAGTACAGTACGCACAACGGATCTTTATCCCTCTGAAGTTAGGTGCAACAAACGATTGCGCATGTACTATTGTGCGGAAAAATTTGCTACCTCCAATTTGACCAAAAATGAGTTCTGCGCAAATACTTCAGAGGCACAAAGATCCGTGACTACAATGGCATGTGAAAATTAAGATTCATATCCATCTATCTAAAAATAGTAAATCCAGTATACTATCTACAATGAGTAGTACCAATAATATTGTCAGCGGAAAATCCTGACTCATCTGCTCAACCCGTTTATTTGTATGGCTCAAAATTAGCTTCGGAACAATGTTGCCTCAGTCACAGATCAGTAAACAGTTCCACAGAGCACATACTATGGTACTTTATAGCGACGCCGGCCAACTAATGGGCTTATTACACTGTTCAATCTCAAGTCAGACTTACTGATAGAGATGTAACGTGATGAGTTGATTTTTTTCGAACTCAAGTTATTTGAATTGACTCGCATCGAGGACTTGCATGCATATAAAGTCATACAAGTGAAAATTTAGCACCAATTTCTCTAACCACTTACGTTGCATACGGACCTAGTTGAGTCAACCCAATTGGCGGCTTGAGTCAAGGTTCAGTTTAACTAAAATAATTCGAGTTCGAAAAAATTCAACTCATCACGTTACATCTCTATCAGTAAGTCTGACTTGAGATTGCACAATCTAATAAGCCCTTTAAAACTAGATCTTTCATTCAATATATTTTGCGCCATTCGAATAATATAGCCTACTTGTTAGCCATCGTTGGTGCCTATTCATTTTAGATTTTTCCCTCGCAACGACCTTTTATTTCTTTAATTTTTGATGACGTTCGGCCAAACGTAGTATTTAACCTTCGTTAAATATGAATTATATGAAATTATCTAATGCAAATTTTTTCAGCATAGGTATCAACTGAAGTTCCAATTCGGCTATTTTTCCAATGTCATTGCCGGTAGCTTTAGGTACATGGAAAACCTATTAGGGCCGCCCAAATTAAAACATTCCATTTGTTTGCGATTTTTTGTAGCTTTTTTTACGATACGTCAATAAATTGATAATAAAAGTTTAACGAGAATTTTATGAGTAGGTGGCTCGTGTTCTTGATCAATCTTCAGTGACACCTTGTTGAATGAAAATAAATATAAAAGCTCCCACATAGAATGCACCATACTTTACTATAATATATCAGAGAATTTCATATAAAAACCATACTAGCGACTACTAGCGACAGGCGTCACAGCTCAGTCGGTATAGCTCTGCCTTCCGTGCTGTGGGTCGTGGGTTCGATCCCCACCAAGAACAAACATTTGTGTGTGGCAAACATAAATGTTTTTTCTATGTCTGGGTGTTACTATGTATTATATGTATGTATTTACAAAAAAAAAAGTATATAAGTAGGTATTCTATCAGCATCTAGTTCCCATATTACAAGCTTTGTTTATTTTGGGACTAGAGGGCGTCGTGTGAAATGTCCATGAATATTTATTTATTATTTTTATTTATTTATACTTTATTAATATTCAAAAGTACATTAAACCACCCACAAGCCCACAACACAGCTTTTTATCAAATGTGGGAGGTACCTAAATTAAATTAGCTATAAACATCTATTGCATACAAAAATACTTACATGTACAATCCATTACGAAAGAGTTTTCCAACTTGCGTCTAACGAGAAAGGGTGTGGCCCATTAGAAACCTTTTACGATATTCATAGAAAATATCATTATGCGACGCAACACTTTATATGATTATTCGATGGCTGCAATATGAAACAAGGTCTCTTCATTAGAATAATGCACTAGGTGTAGCACGCGGCTCCACGTGATATTGAAATTCTAACGAAATCTGTTTATACATAATTTTTTTCATTTATCTAGTTTACATAATTTAATCTCCAAAGTATGTACCCTAATATAATTACAATCTAGCTACAATGTGGGCTAATGAGTAATTTAAAATTAACTTAAATTGCTAACATAGATAGATAGATGTATTCTTTATTGTACTCTCCACTTAAACTAATACAACAATAATACAGTCTCTTTAGGAGGTAAGTACAATGGGCGGCCTTATTGCTAAAAGCAATCTCTTCCAGGCAACCTTTGAATGGACAGGATCTAATACACAATAACATGGTTATTATAAGAATGTGTTCATTGACACGTTTCTTAATGGCGACTACACTTTGTTCTTGTGTTTAATAGTTTTTTGTTTACACTTATACATAAATGGCTCGTAATTTTATATTTGACTTGCTCCTGAAAAAAATCCTGAACGGTTTGTCTGATTTTGATTGGGTTTACAATGTTGTTTAGATAATTTATTCCGCTGGGATCTCGTCATTGTAAGAAAATAATCATCATCGTTTGTAAGAAATAAGTTTTTGTATAGCCCTACTAATATTATGAATGTCAAGGTATAGATGTTTGGATGTTTGTGTTTCAACCACTGAAATTGGATAAATATATAAGTGTAGTTCGTAACCTGGGTTAACACATAGGTATTTACAGGATCAAACGGGACGCGGACAAAGTCGCGGGTAGAAGCTAGATTAGGTGTAAAAAAAAAAACAACTGTTCAAAGTGCCAGCCAGTATCAAAGTTAACTAGAAAAGTTTAAAAACTTTCTAAGTAGGTATATTAGTTGAAGCTGTCTTGCAATCGATCAAAGAAAGCTGGTTGCAAGTCTCAGTTTAATCTAAGTTTTTTCCACTTGTAATAAGTACTTTATACTTTGTATTTAATGGAACAAATTAATCTGACAGATTGGGGGTAAACCATTGAACAATGACGGGTCGACCGCTGGATAATTTTCTAGAGCACTTTGAAAATAGAAAACTATTTTTGAATTAATTATTAGTAAGAAGTTTTAACTGAAAAAATAAATAATAAGCCATTTACATTTTTCATCAATGTCGAAAATCTTTTATTCAGTAAAATCACAAGGATCATTTAGAATCCTTTTTTACACTTGGCGATTCTAGGTGCCAGTTCCTCGCGATCAGAGCCTAGAAGAACGGAGGATAAACTACGGCCTGGTTCCTACCTGAACCTGGAATTCCAGTGTCACTTGTTCTCTTATACCGCCTTAATCTTCATGCAACAGTTTTTTACACAATTTACAATTAAAGGCATATATTTTACTTACGATAAACAAGTCGCTCACAAATCGAAATTCTGGATCTGCCACTGATACTACTAGGATTTTGTCATCGCAAATGTAGTGTAGATGCTTCATTAGTCACTAGCAATCTGCGACTTTTTTTATAGATTATAGACAAACGTTTGACCGCAATCTCACCTGATGGTAAGTGACTTCTAACTCGTGTACCGATTCCGTTCCGTGTAACGAGCGGATTCTTTGAGAAGCATTGACATGACACTGAACCCGTACTCGCATGACATTCTATAATATAGTATGTCATGCGAGTACGGGTTCAGTGTGCTCAAAAAAGTGCTCCGATTTGAGTGAAACCAGGATCATACGACGCAGAAAAAATAGAAGAATCCAAATATGTATATAACTCAATATCGCCAAAAATGTCGCTTGAGTCAAGTCGCCTTTTAACCGTCGATATATATTATGTTATATATTATGTACGAACTATATTATGTTCCCAGTTTCATTCAAGTTGGTTCTGTAGTTTCGACGTGGTTGAAACACAAACATCAACATCCAAACATCTAAACATTTGCATTTATAATATTAGTGGGATAGAATTTCAAAGTCAAAGCCTAATTCTGTATCTTCTTTTCAGAGGTGTATATCTCGTAAAGTTTATGAGCGAGCCTACAAATTGAGTTGTATAGCACAATAAAACACAATACAACCTCTTGATTACACCGATTCGTCTCCCGTCGACAGGTGAGGGATCTTTTAAAATAAAGATTAATTGTTCGTTGCCTGCATTTGTTAAAGTAACCTGAATTAATTTCTTTTTTAGACACCACGACGACAAAGTACCTATTTATTTGTTTTGGTCTCAAACTTCACTCAATACAATCTAATTCTATTTATTTAAAACACGTTGTTTTAGCCATTTTCACCATCTAAGTCCGTCTCTAAAGCTTTGAATTTAATGGGGAGGAATGTTTTCTGATATTTTCTCGAAAATCTAACTTCGACAATGTAATACCGGGCAATTTGCTCTCTCTAATACTTGCACCTCCCTCTGCACTTGCTATTATTCCGTACCGCTGGCTGTTAGTCTAAATCGGCCACAAGTATTAATGCCTTCGCAATAAAACAGATTTCAAGATTGATAGCTTACCTGAGCTCACTTAGCTCTTTGAGGAAGACCTGTCCTGGAACCGGCGTCGGCCTGGTTTTGAAGACCAGGAGTGGGAGATCGCCCATCTGATGGATTGCGCTATCGGTACCCGTGAACCGCTGTGTTAGGTTTGACCTGGTTCAAAAAAACATGATTTTTGGTAGAGAAAATCATCATAGAATTTATGAGGAACACAGTAGTGTTTTGTTTATACATATAAAAATTGATAAAATGTTATTTTTATATTGCTGTATTTTCTGTAGTGCTCAGATTATGTGTTTTCTATATTCTAAGCTGTAGTGGTAAATTTAAAAGCAAATTTTAGGTACGGTAGGTAACTCAACATTGTGGTCAGTTTTTGTTATTGGTCGGTACTGACAGCATCATTAAAAGAATTCATGATTAGCCCAAACTAGAAATTGAAAATTATAATTTACTTAGGGCGGCTTGCACCAGAATTGCTAAACGCGTTTAACTCTTAAATAGTATTTAGCGAGTTGTCAAGTCATACAAATACGTCAGATTTAAATCGATTTAGCTGTTAAATACGTTTAGTGATTCTGGTGCAAGACGCCCTTAGTGCCTTGATATTGATTAATTTAGTTTTCAGTGTTTTTGTATTGTAAAATTCGCCGCCAGTTGCTGCTGAAACACAAGTCAAATTAATGTTATTATTGTGACCACATCATGATGACAGAACCACATCATTCTTTTTTTGAACGCTTCCATGCTAGGAAAATACCAACAAAAGAGTTTACAAAACCAAAAGGAGTAACATGTATAAGAGTTTTTTATACAATCTTTTTATGAATGCTGGGTGTGAATTGTGTTTTTTTATTTTAGCTAATTTTGTGTTTTCGTACTCATACTCAACAAGAAAAAATAAAGGCGTGCAAAAACTATCCGGTAATATAATATTCGTAGCACCTTGGTTATCACTATCTCTATATTTAATACAGCTATACTGTTTGTTTGTAAACATTTCAGACGGAAATGTACCAAATTCATTTGCATATTATGTAGCTATTCATAATTTTCGTGAGTGTGGGAGGCGATAAACAAATACATATGCAAGTGCTTGGAAAATGAAATACTTATCTAAAACCTTATTTAAGAGTCCAGTAGAGAAAGTAGAGTTATGAGAAACATTTATAAAGTTGGAAAATAGAACTCTTATTAATGTAGCTACCTACTTAAAAGTAGCTATTTTAGATAATAAGTATACAGTGCAATATTTTTAGTTCCTACACAAGAGGTCCAGTATTCTCACTTCGGCAGAGATTTTTCTCTAATAGAGATGACGTCAAAATGACGTTGAAAACTCCTGTCACTAGTGGGTGAAACCAGTTTTCAACCGAGATTTGACGTCATCCCTATTAGAGTAAAATCTCTGCCATACCCAGAATCATCCCCCTGGTCCATTTTATAGTTTTTTCTTCAGAGCATCAGAGCGCGCCTTCAATCTCCATTCCAGTATTTTAGTTTAATGCCGGAGGTAAGGTTTCTAACCATACTGTAAAAATCAGTATTATACTTTATACTAAAATGCTGTTTACTGTTAAATTGAAATAAAAAATGCAAAATACTGTTTTTTTGGTCATCCGCACATCAAATCCAAAGTATAAGTAGAATTGGTACCGAAAGTCCTGGGGCCATGTCGTGAAGTACTGTGTAATCAGTTATCACTCCATTTCAGAGAAACCCCGGAGGTCATCACAAAATGGTAGCCGCATACCTCAGAGTACTTCCATTGGTGAATATGAAGAAAGCGACCTCAGATCGCTCCTGCTGTAGCCTGGTCACCAGTTTACCCAGCTCCGTCGCTCTGCTGACCTGTCAGTAATGTGGAAATCTTTAGCTTTTTGGATGGTTTTTGGTAATCTGAAAATTGGATTAGTAGTTTGCAAATAGGTACAGTCAGCGTCAGAAGTACATCACATTTTCAGGATTTCAAAATTATTGGTTCTTATCATTATTTTTCATCTTAGAACTACTTTTAAAATAGATATACCTCTCAATCATTTTTAGAAAAGGTAAATGAAATGTAGCTTCAGTCATTTCTTTTTAATTTGGATCGTCGTCATTCACTAATACTGTTGACTGTATTACTTAGGTACCTATAGGTACGGATACGGTAAACAGGTTTAATATTTACCTTTGATCAAAAAATCATGCAAACTTGTAAAAAAAATCTGCTAATCCGAATGAGACTAAACTGCATGACCTTCTCCCGATAGTTTTTTGTGAATAGGCAAGTACTCCATTTTATTAGCAGTAGATGAAACCTACAAGGTGAACGCATCGAGAATGCCTCTGGAGTGTGTTGTTCATAGATAGACAGAGATAGATACAGTTGCCTGTCTGGCATAAAAAAAGTATGAATTTTCTTAGAATGTTTGCACACATTTTTCTTTTTTTTCTGCCAAAACCGTTTGTAAATCTAACCTAACCAACATCAACATAACTAGGTCACGGACGGACTGTTATTTAGTCGTACAGTCGAAGACACGTCCTTCTAGACTGTTTGTACTTTGAACTATTAGAAGCTTCGATCAACTATACCTCATTAGAAGTTGAACATTGCGAATTGTGCGAGAGGGATGACAGTGTGTGGTTGTATTGGGTGTATAACTTGACCTGTGGCCGTGTGTACGTATGGTTACGGTCACGAATACTTATCGATTAAACGACTATGTATTATCAAATAAAATAAACATCTTTAGCGGGCTTTCTTGTAGCGCCTGTGATTTTTGTAACAGACAGACGCTATATTTCACATAATAAATAATAATAAATATTCTTGGACTTTACACACAACACCCTCTAGCCCCAAACTAAGCATAGCTTGTGATATGGGAACTAGATGGCTGATAGAATACTTATATACTTTTTTTTTTTGTAAATACATACTTATAATACATAGTAACACCCAGACATAGAACCATATTTCAGCTATATTTCACAAGTAGTTATGTCTCAATATTTATTTTTGTAACCGATTGTTTGTCATGTTTCACACCTACTGGAAAGAATCGGACAACACTAGCGATGCATCCCGTCCCTAGAACATCGTTCACTCCATCGCAGCTCCAACTTCACTCATTCATTCAAGATTCACTCCTTATTTATTAGCCGACGTCTGCGACTACATCTAATTTTTATATTTTATAAATTTAATCACCCCTGTTTCTCTACTCCAATCAATGGTAGGTACTTAGGTACGCATTATACTTACGCATAAAAGTAAAAGGCATCTTTTATTCCACCATCACGGAGGCAGGCAGGAGCCCTAACACCTACTCTACATCGTATCAAAAGGGGTTGGATATTGCAAAATACCTAAGAATTTTTTAAACCAACTGAATTCTTATGGTATGCTCCACAATTTCTCATTTGCAAAATGTAATTTGTCACACGTCAGCTTCCATAGGAGTCGACGAGGTGACTGGTGACCAGCCATCACTGCGATGAGCTTATGGAAATTACGAAAAAATATTACTCCTTTCGCCAAAACATTTATAAGTGAGTTTAATAAAAATGAGATCAAAAGCTTAGGACAATCATTTGAGCAAAAGCACCATGAACTTTTGAAATCTTGCTGAATAGACATCACTAAGTAGTTATTTTATCGCATAGTGCCATCTAGCGCCAAACTAAGCAAAACTATTGAATAGCTATCATAATAGCAGGGTATTTCTTGTGAGCTCCACATAAAATAGACTCGACCTGCTTACACAACTCACAATGTTCCCTTAAGCACTCGTCGCAGAACATCGTCCGATAATATGAAATGGAAGCAAAGCTTTGAAATTATAGATGGCAAATTGGAATGAGGCGAGGAAAGCCTTTCGCTACAGCGGAAAAATAAAATGGGCCGGTGGCTAAAGATGAGTGTCCCCATCCCATCACCCATCCGTAGCATTTGCAATATGGGGTCTTATAATCCCACTTATAAATGTCAAAGTTTGGATGTTTGTGTTTCAATCACGCTGTAACTACTGGTCCGATTTGGATGAAACTTGGAATATTATTATAGTTCGTAACCTGGTTTAACACATAGGCTAGTTTTTACCCTTTTTTTTCGTGGACGAAGTCGCGAGTGACTGCTAGTATTTTATAAAAATAATGCCATCATATTTTTCACAGGGTCCTAACCCAATTAAAAATCTCAAATTCAGGGTCACTATGACCATTTTAGGACAAAAAGGGTCTCGTGATAAACGAGAGTCTACGCTGGCATAAAATTTTATGTTACCTTCAAAGCTACCTACGGTCAGGGAGTTTACATAAACCTTTTTAACATAAATGAATGTAATGGTTTGTATGTTAATCGACATAGAGCAATAATGGTATTGTTTAGGTTGGGAACTCGTTATTGGAACAAGTTGAGTTGATCCTTTACGTGAAACTAGAATTCCCAAAACGATCGTAACGACGTCGGCGAGTGAGCTGAAGAAATATACATCCTATCCTACTAATATTATAAATGCGAAAGTTTAGATGTTTGGATGTTTAGATGTTTGGATGTTTGGATGTTTGTGTTTCAATCACGTCAAAACTAATGAACCAACTTGGATGAAACTTGGCATATATATAGTTCGTAACCTGGATTGACATATAGGCTACTTTTTATCCCGAATAATTAACAGGATCTACAGGATAAAATGAACGAAAAGGATTAGCAGCGCCAATTGGCAAGAGGATTTCATTGTCATGTCATGTCACGTCAGTTTGACAGGGCGTAGTACTACCTCTTTGGTCTAACGACTAGCGTTTGACATTCCAGTAGGTACGAGTTCGGTGTAATGAGGTGTAGATGGACACTGTAGACGCGTACGAAGTCGCGGGTAACTGCTAGTACCTAATATGCGTACCTGACAAGGGCCTAAAAATATAAACTTTACTTTACTTTTGGCTTTGACGTGTCCAATAATCACTTCTTTACATGTTTTAACATAAAACATTGTCAGCTAATGGTCCTGCGACTTCGATTTTGTGTTTTAGGGAATAAGTATGTATTTTAAAACAAAATATGTCTAGAAACATGGAAAAATACTAATCTAAATAATATCGTAGAAATATACTCGAATCAAAAGTGATATTGGTATTATGTTTGTTTGTCCATATTACATGGCAGTCAAAATCTTTAACAACCTACCAAATGATATTCAAAATGAAACAGAAATAACTAAATTTATAAGAGGATTAAAATCATATCTAGTCAAAAAATGTCTCTACTCAACTGAAGAATATTTTGAAAAAGAATAATACTATTATATCCTAATTAAGATAAGTTTAAGCGCTCAAATATAACATTTTTGCGATACCTGAATAGGGTGAATAAGTTTTAAAGTGCCTCTGACTTTAGCATAAGACCAAATTGTAACACTTATTTTGGCAAATAAATGTATCTTGTATCTTGTCTTCCACGGGGCTTTTGAATGGCCGAAAGTGTAGGTACTGTAAATTTAATAACGTTACGAGTAAAGCACACCAATTTAATTTATATGGAGTATACGACACGTTTTACGACACGTATCGAAGCTGTTATTGGAAACAGCTTTGTGTGTCTTAGGCACACTGTAGGTTATAATATCATTGAAAGTATCAAACTGGTTTTCTACCGGTTTCTATTTTCGTACCCATCCCTTTTTGTAAATCTGTAACTATGATTGTCTACTATCTACTCGTACCGCATAGATAGATAAACTCTTTATTGATTATTACATTACATAATAAACAGAGGTTTCTACCATAAGCTACCATAGGACACATCATTTTACATCGATCTCTATACATAACCCTTAACTGTATGTTACCTAATTTTTTTGAAAAAATAAATAAATATATTGATTTATTGATTGATATACTCAAACGGTTTCGCCTTTCGCTCGAGTGGCCATTGACAATTTTTTTCAATAAGTGGTAGGCTATGTAGGTAGAGTTACAGTTCTTCTATATCACGAAGGCGGTTTGGCTATGTTGGAGTTGTGTGTGCACGTAGTTACTTACATCAATCACTCGCTCCCTCTCTTTCTATCTCGGTATGCCGGAGTAGTTTGGAGCTTACGCACACAAACTTAGCCAAACCGCCATCGTGAAATAGAAAAACTATACAATATGCGCGGTTAACCTGCATGACAGTTGTTAGACGAGTCATCTTTGCCGCGTAGTGTAACTCTGTGTTCTACTTCCGAGTCGGTATAAAAATTGTTTCTCAATACCCTTACCTGCTCTTCAACATCAGCGACCTCCCGTCCATTAGTGATGCTGTTCTCCAGCGACAGCGTGGTCTGCACGATCAGCGCAAGGATCGGGATGAAGGGCAGCAGCAGCAGCCGCCACAACTGGCAGTTGCGGCTGCGGCACCAGCGGCCGAGGCTGGTTGATCTGTCTTCTGGCTTCGAGGGAGCTGGGCATGGATTACCGATCTTATTTGCAACATGCTTGTTAGCAACACATTTTTAATCGGCTGTACCTACTGTTGCTGATGATAAGTATGCTGCTGATAAAATTAGCAGGTAGGTAATCTATTCACCCCCCTACAAATAACACCAATGACAATAACACAAAAATGTGAATACCTACTTTATCGAGATTTAGGCAATTACCTAATCTTGTCGGATTCTACTGAAACTGTTTATCTGCTATCGCTTACAAAGCATTTCTATTGATTGCTAATCGCTGAACCTTCAAAGGGCTTAGAATCTTCTCTTAACTTCTGTCAAAATTAAATCACTATTTAAAATTCTGTTATCTCTTTTTGTTATGATAATGATAAGAGTGACAGGGAGAATCCTAAACCGTGCCTTACAACCGCACAGTGGAAATTGTCAATATGTTTACGTAGGATTGGTTTAAATCTTTTATAAGTTCTTAATAAGTTTATTTATGGTACATATATTAGTAATTTATGATTGTTGACATTTTATTGAATTTATATTATTTTTATGTGTTAGTTATATAGTAAGTTCAAATACGATTAATTAATTGTTACTGAATAAATTGAATGGAATTAAATCTGTTACTAGGTACAGGCCAAAAAGTGGCAATAGGAATCAAATTCGAACCCGCGACTGTTCGTAGTCGACCAACAGTAAGTATTTTTGCGTTTTAAAATTAGAGAAATTATAAAATAAGAATAAAAAATATTTTATTTTTGTTTGAAGTTCTCTTCACTTAATTAATTTCTCGTAATAACAAAAAACCACTTGAAAACTAAATAACACTATTATTTCCAGCCTGAAAAATATGGTGAGATATAATTACCTACGCCAATTCCAATAATATTTAATTCATAAATAAAGAACACTTACCCATTGGAGAACCTAATCACAGTGTAAATAAGTATTCGAGTTCTATTCCGGGATAGAGAGCGACCACCCCCGGCGAGGGTTGCAGGCTTACTGAATAGGGGTAGCTTTATACAGTTTGCTGAGTAGATGACTCCTAAAGCTCTATACACACTACAGCGGAGCGAACAGTCAAATCTACAGGAATTACAAAACTTAAAGCTCTATACACATCATAGCAGAGCGAACAGATAAATCTATAGGAACTCACACCATAGTGGAGTGAACAGTCAAATTGTAGCTTTGGAATTACAAAACTGAGATCCACATGACAACTAATTCAAATTGCGACTCCAAGAATTTTACCACAATACCTACACAGACTACACACATCATGGATTTGTCTGTAAATCACGATAGTTGTTTCATTGGTATAACGAGATTCATTATTTTTATTATAAGCACTATCAAAAAACGATAACTATGGGTTACTAGCTATTTGAAATCTATTCCTTTTTGGTCAATCTACAATTTCAGGCTACGCTCTCAGCCATGTTGATGTTATGAATATCATATTTCACAACTATTTTGAGCTATTTTGAATCGTGTTTTGTAAACAAATCGATGAAAATAATCGAGATCAAACTACTGATGAGCTTACTATTTCTTACTATTTTTGCTGTTAGTCAAAACAATATTCATAGGATGATTTGTGTATCGTGTTAAGTGCACGTTCTGCTCTAGTGTGAATAGACCTTTATAATGTGGAGCTGTAGGAAACATTTATTATACCAAGGTAAGTACTACGTAGTGGGTATTGGGTACTATAATACATTTTAATGAACTTTCGTCGGTGTACCACGTCTTCATCAATCACGTTCCATTATGCATGAATTTTCTGAAACCCTGAAACTAAGCTTCAACGCAAAAGCAATGAGATTGGGCGATTGCACAGACAGTGACTCCTACACAATAGTAACATGTCATGTAATTTATTGAACAACACAAAATCCCTTAAATAAATAGAAGATTTTTTTTTTAATTTTACAAAAATTAAAAAAACTCTTGACCATGAAAATAAATCAAATAAATAATAACTAATATAATGTCTGAGCTTTTTCAAAACTGGTTTACAGAGATGATTCATATACACATAACTTGAAAACGGCTCCGTCAATCTTTAACAAGCATGTCTAAGAACTTATTCTAATTTAAGAGCTACGCTCTTGTCGGCGTAACATATGCATTTCCCGCCAGATTCTTCTTTTCAGGGCAGCTTCCTTGACGTCCTTATACGACATGACATCGATCTTCGCCTTCACTTAGCTCATATAGCTAATACGCGGTCTTCCTCTTTCTCTCTTTCCTTCTACCTTCCCTTCAATAATATTTCCGATGTAGTATAAGGTGTCTAATCATTTTTCCTCTCCTGTTCTCAACAACTTTTATAAATGCTCTCTCCTCGCTTACTCTTGTCTAAGAACTATCCCTGATAAAATACCTTTCTTGCAAAAAAACCGCATTTAGATCAGAGCCCAACTTTGAGAGCTACGAGCACACAATCGTCGTCATATTATCTTATAACACCCCTTCAGTTTTTCAGTCAGGGTATAAAAATATCGTTGTCTTTGACGACATGGTGTGATAATTATCGTCTAGTACGAAATCTATAAATACGAGAAAGTAACTAAAATAGAAGTACTAAGTAGAGTAAGCGAGGAGAGAGCCCTTATAAAAGTTGTTGAGAACAGGAGAGGAAAGATGATTGGACACCTTATACGACATGACAGTTTAATCAGAAATATCATTGAAGGGAAGGTAGAAGGAAAGAGAGGAAGAGGAAGACCGCGTATTAGCTACATGAGCCAAGTGAAGGCGAAGATAGACGTCATGTCGTATAAAGACGTCAAGGAAGCTGCCCTGAAAAGAAGAACCTGGCGGGAAATGCATACATTACGCCGACAAGAGCATAGAGACGAAATCTATGAGATTAGCTTCCCACGATATCGTGTAGGTGTCGTAACGGTGGCAGTATGAGAACGCCCATTATTGATGGATCGTCTTGAAAATATATTGGTCGTCTTTATTAGAATAAGAAAATATAAGATAAATCAGTTTGGAATTGCCTGTCCCCGTACTTACCTGGCCTAGGTGTAGATTACCAAACAGTTATTACGTTGCTAGTGGACGGTAGGTATAATAGCAGACAAAAGTGTTAGGGGTTTTTAATAATTAATCTGTTGTATAAAAACACGTTCACGATTAAATACGCCGAGACGTTAATGCTATTTATTTCATTAATCAATATAAAATGCAGTATAAAACTTGAATACAAAATTAGCTACTTATCTTAGTTAAAAACTTGATACAAATTAAATCAATATATAGTCAAAACTTAGATTATCACAAAATACCTAAGTACCAACATATTATTTATTATACAATACAACGAATAATATATAGCCTAATGCATTATTACACTAGAACACTAATTAAATCTTGGCAAAATATACATTAAAAAAACCTAGGTAGGCGCTATAGCTAGGATTCTTTTGTAGGTAATGTTGAATGCACTAAAGATCATACGACAAAATGCTTCATAAATGATACCCAATGACAAAATAAAATCTTTGGCCAGGTATCAAAATGAGCACAAAGCCTGAGTCAATAAATTCACTAATAAAAAACTCAGCAAGACGCGACCAAAGTCGCAGGCACTCCACTAATAGAATAAAAGCCACGGCTATGTTTGGGTTCAATACGTAATCTTAACAATAGGCAACCAACCAGTCCCCTAATGATACAATTTTAGATTTTAGCTACCTACCGCTTTAACTTTGGTCAGACAAAGAACAAAGATGTCACTTCACTATTGTACTTTTGTAATGGCTTACAGTAGATAGGTCTATTTAGCAAGGCCGGCATATCTTTTACTGAGGGGCGAGTACGAGTTTACAGTGTGCAATACGTCTGACGTCCAGCACACCAGTGTGCGCTGCTTGGTATGGAAACACTGAGCGGAAGCTTGACGAGACCAAGCTTCTTAAAAAATCCGCTCAGTGTTTCCATACCAATCAGCGCACACCGGTGTGCTGGACGTCAGACGTATTGCACACTGTAAATTCGTACTCGCCCCTCTGATTAAGTAGTCACTACTGGCAAGTAGATGCCTACTTGTGAAATAGTGTGTGCCTATGACGTGTTGATTATAAGTTTTGTTTGAATTGCCATTGTTGCCTAATACTGAAAAAAGTGTAGTGACTACTGGCAAGTAGTCAAGCCTGGCCCGATACACGCTGCATAGCCTATTGCGTGGGGAATGTAGTTTTGCTCGTAGTTGCCTGAGAAGAGGTGCGCCCAGGGTCCTGTCGCGAATACCGCCACATCTTCGCCACCATGCGTCTCTCGTGCGATTGGGACTAGTGACGGGTACGTGTAGTTCAGGGAATCTGGAAAAACAAATGCGGTTATTCATTTGATCTCTTGTCACCTTTACTTTCATGTCAACGAAAAGAGATGGCAACAGACAAGTGGTCATTTAGCTTGTAGAACTCTCAGCACTCAATACAAATAAGACTGCCCCCGTATTCCAATCTTTTACTGTCAAGTTATATTTCACTGCCCAGTGTAATTTCTTCAGGTCACGTGGTACAATTTTGTACCACGTGATCATTCTCTTTAAACACTTGACAGCAAAATATGCGCGAAAACAAGAAGAAGAAATCAAATGACATCATAATGTCACTATTTAGTCACAGAATAATTATGAGTTAGTATGAACTGACCATGATTTAAAACTTTGCAGTTCAACTTTGAGATTGTGATCAGGCCCCGGCGCTGACAACGATTTGTTCGATCAGCTGACATGTCAGTATCAGCCAGTGTTGTAGCCACTAATAAGAAGCAAGATAAATAATACTCACTAATATCATCCATTCGTAGATTATGCCTTCCGTTCACCACGTGGCTTGGCTTGTACCCAGGACCATTGGCGTAGCTAAGTGTTGTGAACGGCAGGTGATCCGATGCATTTAGCTACAAAATAAATAAAATAATAAAAATACATTTGTAAAACGACTGCGATTGTACCATCAGCAAAAGTTCTGCCATACCACCTTAAGGGTGCATTTTCTGTGAACTGACTAGCCGTTAATTTTTGAATACCAATAGAAGCAAATTATTTCGGGTGTAAAAGTTATGAAAACAATGGGCCGTCATAAAAATAAATAGATATTTATGTCTCTGGTTGGTCAAAATAAGAAGACAAAAGAAAAAGGCGGGGTCAGGTAGCTAACTGCTTGCAAGCGAAACAGTTTCAAAACTGGTAAAGCGGAAATTTTGCCGATAGTACCTTGAAAACATATATTTAGTGAGAACATAAAACAAAAAAATAAAAGACATGCTAAACTGTAAATTAAACCTTAAGCATTTGTGATAACGCTGATTTTCCAATACCAGTGAGCATTGGTTACGTACCGCCCATAACCGCGAACCTCCTACAAACTAAATGCTGAGTCATTGGCTTGAAATAGTTGCGCTAGCGCATGCTTTCGGCTGCGACGAGCTGACGAATAGATCTAAACCAGTCCCACTTTTAAACGGGAGTGAGGGAAACAGAATTACTTTGTAAACTTGGTTAGGACTTTGTTATGTGCCGAGGTGTCCTAAATCTAATTAATGGTTTTATTTTTTTATAAAGAGTTTTGTATTTGGATGAAGGACATTCCAACGCTTCATTGTAACGCAAAGTACGATGCATAGTTATTTCGCATAAATCAGTAGTTCAGAAGTTGTTTTTTTATTAAAAAATAATTTAGCGTTATAATCGCGTTTAAATGAAGTGTGTCGTCCATCCAAAAAAAATGTTTAATCACTGTAACATGCACCATGATTCAAATATGTCATGATGTCATCTCTGCTGTTTCTTACAGATTCTCTTCACTTCACGTACCTTGTTGGTAAACCCAAGAATGTCTGAGCCTCGTTTGCTGTACCCGCTATAAGTCATGGTGTGGCTGTGGTCTGACGTCACCACCACCAGGGTGTCTTCTAGGTCTACATTCCTCATCGCTGCTTGCACCGCCTTTGCCAGCTCGGCTGTCTCATCGAGGGCTTTTCGTGCTTTGCTTTCGTGGTGTGCCGTGTCTATTCTCCCACCTACAAAAAAATAGGTAGGTACAGTTCGTACAACGGATCTTTATTCCTCTGAAGTTAAATGCAACAACGATTGCGCATGCATTGTTTTGCGAAAAAGCTGGATTATCCAAAAATGGGTTCTGCGTAGTTACTTCAGAGGGACAAAGATCCGTTGTTATAGATACACTAGCAGTTACTCGCGACTTCGTACGCGTCTACAGTTTCCGTGTACATTATATTATCTGTGCGTGTACCGAGCGGATATTTTGAGAAACTTGACATTACACCTCATAACACCGAACTCGTACCTACTGGAATATCAAACGCTAGTTGTTAGACCAAAGAGGTAGTAATACGCCCTGTCAATCTGACGTGACATGACATGACAATGAAATCCTCTTGCCAATTGGCGCTGCTAATCCTTTTCGTTCATTTTATCTTGTAGATCCTGTTAATTATTCGAGATAAAAAGTAGCCTATGTGTCAATCCAGGTTACGAACTATATATATGCCAAGTTTCATCCAAGTTGGTTCAGTAGTTTAGACGTGATTGAAACACAAACATCCAAACATCTAAACATCTAAAATTTCGCATTTATTATATTAGTAGGAGGATAGGATGGTAATTGAAATGAGAATCCCAATTTGCCAATGTTGGTGTGACTAGGTAGGTATATGTATAATCTTAGTCCACTTTTAAAAACCACAACAAGTATTGCATAACGTGCGGTTATCAACCACGCGTGTTGTTCCCAAATCCTAAATAATTTTTGCATGAGCTTCTTGCATGCAAAGCCCAACGACAAAACAAGCTATGTGTAGTAAATAATTAGCTAGATTGTAAACAAGGTGAATAAAGATAGCCTTTGTTATTTTTCTGTTATGCTATGTTATGTGCAATAACAAGAAAAAAAATAAAGGTTATCTTTCTAAGATCATTCATATTTTTGGAATTCAATTCATTTCAGGCCACGATATAATAATATCGTTCATTTTAGGTCAAAGATTGTTAGAGATGATTATTATCATTGGTGATTGCTACTAGTAAATAGCGTCAGATACTTTTCAACACTTTTATAATTTTGTAGATGCCTAAGTAAGTATAGTTAGATAGAGTTGGCCACTCGTTGCCCCAATGAAAAACTAAATAAATTAAACAGTGGCTAATTGAAACCATGTCGGTTGCCAACACGATCTAAAACCGGGGGCACTGGGTGGTACACACACAACAGAGAAGTATTTCTCTGTTCTGTGGTGGTACACACGAAGACACGTCGACCTAGATTGTTTGGACTTTTGAACTATAGAAGTTAAACGTTGCGAATCGTGCGAGAGGCACGGGTAGTGGTTTTGTGTGGATCGCGCTGCGCTCCCTTTCCAACGATTTTCTGCATTGTATTAGACAGCGTGGTTATGGTTATATTGGGTGTTTAACTTGACCTGTGGCCGTGTGTACAAACCCGTGTCGAACACTTCTTAGGAATTTAATTTACGAATATAATGCTTAGTACACTTTTTGATTCTCAGTTAGTTTGAAGTTTGGTTTGAAGTTAGCAAAGGTAGGTAAGTACCTTCAACAAACAAGAAGAACCCGTTTCTCCCTTTCGAGAGAATCTGGATAGCTTTCACCGTCATCTCAGCTAGTGTGGGGTCCTCTTCACCTGCTTCCAGGTGGTACGGCATATGGTCTGAAGAGAACAAGCCCAAAACGCTGGAGTACTTGTTTACATCTAGGTTTAGAAGACCCTGGAGGACGAAGTAAAAAAAACTGGATTTTATTGTCAGACAGGGATAATAATAAAATACTTATACTTATACTTAATCTATCTATTGTCATTATATTGAAACTTCACCACAACGTCGACCGCATCGTCACTTAACTTACCATCAGGTGAGATTGCGGTCAAACGTTTGTCTATAATGTATAAAAAAAAAAAAAAAACTTGCAAAAGTCACACTTGCGGGCTTATAACTTAGAACTCTCTTTATTGCACAAAACAAATGTGTCCAATTAGTTGGACTTAATGCTATAAGCATTTTCTGCCAGTCAACCTTACAGGAAACAATACAGATAATAATCTATCTATTATAAAGAGGAAAGATTTGTGTCATCATCATCATCATCAACCTATACTCCTCCTAGTAAGCTGCTAGTAAGGGTTATATTATGAGCATACCTACATGAGCAACTACAATATTTGATGCACTATATCACACCATGACATCATTTGTACATTATTTTGATTCGAGTCTAATTTCTACATTATTAAGGTACTAGTACATTATTTTGCATAAACAAAACCAAAAATAATTTATGACTAACACTTATTTACCTACTACTGTCGTAAACAATGGATATCGCTGATAGTGAGTTTAGAGTTCATCTAGTAGGCGCTAACCTTGCGATTGTAAATATACCGATGAGATTCTCCAAAGGCCGCCTTCCTCTGCATCCACTTTCGGATTAGATTGGTGCCGTCACTCCGGTGCCCAGGAAACCCTTGTTCGTCATTATCTGACTTTGGAATGAAGTTGCGACGACCCCCGCCAAACACAATCTGGGAATTAGAAATAGGTAAAGCTAGCTACTCAGCTTCATTACCCTGCCCTTATCCCACGCTAGGTGGGGTCGGCACAACATGTATTCTTCTTCCACTGACTCCTATCATTCATCGACTCTGAATCTACTCCTCTCACACTCATATCCTATTTTACACAATCCAACCACTTCTTCGGTCTTCCTCTACTTGTGTACCTTGTGTACTTATATCTTTTTTTTTTTTTTTTATAAATTTATAAGCAAGCGTTTGACCGCAATCTCACCTGTTGTTAAGTGAAGATGCGGTCGACGATGTAGCACGCTTACCTAGAAGATACCTATTCACTCGTCTCTTGAAAACATCCAATCTATATGAAGGTGGAAACACAGACGCCGGCAACGAGTTCCAATCCTTGGCTGTCCGCATTATTATTATATCTAAGTCATATGTATATTTTTTTACTTGTCCACGCCTTCTCTGTGCTATCTCAACGTCCCCCTAATTTTCTCTAGGTCTTCTACTGCCCCCCTGAAAGTCTCTAATGCCCACGAGGCGACGTTATCGCCCACGTTGAAAACCTAAGACTTAGATCATGATTAAAAGCTTAATTGCATGGCATTGCATGATTAGTATGGTGAGGCTGTCACTCGCGTCACTAGCCCTGTAACCATACTCATCATCATCCTATATTGGTCCAATGCTGGATGTAGGTCATAATTCATAATATCTTTATTCAATAAATTTTAGGTGTCAAAGGCTCTTAAAAAATAGCATATGTTTCACTAAAACCTGCCTTTACAGGCGTATGAATAATTAAAATAAGTACTTAATAAATCATTCTCGTTATAAATTAGTCCTACCTATATTTTACATACATGTGTTATATCTATTTTCCTTTTGCTATTTCTTTGTTTGTGTGTTTTTTTATGTACCTACCCAATGTTTTTCGTTACAAATAAATATATTTTATTCTTATTCTTATTCTTATTTTATAGTCAATTAATTCATTTATGCTAAAAAGCATTTTTCAGCAAGCCATTGAGTCAAATTGGATTTAAATCTATGAAATGTCATAATTTTCAAATTGTCTGGAATTTTATTATAAATTTTTATTGCCATTATAAAACTATTATTAGAAGATAATGTCAATCTAGTCTCCGCCAAGACCTGCCATTGAGCTCTTTCTTCGGGTCTTCTCGTCCAATGTCTGCCAGCTACATTTCGCAGATCGTCGCTCCATCTCACCGGAAGGCGTCCTACACTACGCTTGCCTAAACATGGTCGCCACTCGAGTATTAGTTTGTTCCCATACCACTAGACTTACATCGATGTTACTACCGACGCGTCCGTTAATTAGCTGTGAAGCGATGTCTTCACAGCCAAGCCCGGCTGTACGCAGGTCGCTATCAGCCTCCCACCGCCTGTCCGCTGAGTGTGCATACGAGGCCGCTGGAGTTGCGTGTGTCACCCTAGTTGTGGTTACTATCCCTGCGTTTAAAATCATTATGTTTTTAAAATGTTTACACCAGCCAGGGTTGTTGAGAACTCTGCAATAAAGTTTGATGAGAGTTGAAAATGTCACTCGCTTTTCGAAGCAGGTTCGCGACTATGGTGGCTAAAGACGTACTATACGCCTTATAACGTCATAAAGAATGACTCTGAATGACTTCATAACCAAACCCTAACTGCTAACCGCTACTTTGCTGCCTGTAGACTCTGTTTTCTCCCATAAATTACAAAAAAACAGACAATAATCTAATTGCAAAACAGCTCTGGCATCAATCTTTTCACATTTTCCAGATGGCAGTAAAAATGTTTTATTTTTAAACTAATTAAGGTAACTAGTGATAATAATAAGTGTAAGCGAATAGGCCGCCAGGTAAACGAACAAATTGGGTAAAAAATGGACTAAGTATCTTACTGATTGTGACCATAGACATAAGGCAGACTGTAGGTATCTAGTGAACTATTTCCATTCGGATATAAGTTTAGGTACCTAACTTATTTTCGAAAGGAAATAACTTTTTTACCAGTGGTCTTCCCGCTCCGTTGTGCCCAGTCGACGAGACCCGTGACGGAGTGCCTCCCCTCCCGCTGTGCCTGGCAGTCCCCGCGGCGCACCCCGGCGCCCACGCCCACGGTCCCACTGTTGGCCTTCACGCCGCTGAGGTAGGCGGTACCACTACATGCACTGTCGGCTACGTTACTGTCTACACAGTACGTCTGGACAAAAAAATTAATTTACGTTTGATCTCAGGGTTCTGAGGTATTCACATTTATTGCTGAAGCTCTGATCCTTTTTAAAAAGTCTCGTATGAGAATCACAATCTATGCTGAGGGTCTAGTACAAGATTTGATAGTTTTAGAAAACTATATTTCGTTTCCTTCCATACCTTGCAGCGCCCCTAGCGGAAACTTTCAGGAACTACAAAAATGTATGGGAGGAAACGAAATGAAACCAAGTTTTTAAAACTATCAAATCTTGTACTAGACCGTACAGAGGTTTGCGAGGTTTTAAGGAAAACCTCGCAAGAGGGGGGCTCCTGCGCGGGGTGGGGTACACACATATTGAACTGTTCATGATAAGACAAGTAATTCTTACTTTAGCCAGTCCAGTGTAAGGAAACACCTCGAAGCTGAGCTTCAGCTCCTCGCCCAGGTGTCCATGCAGCTGGCCGAGGTACGCCCTGGTGGCAGCCAAGGTGGTCACACTCATCCCGTCTCCGAGGAAGAGGATCACGTTCCTGGCGACTTTCCTGTTCAATGGAGCGTTCACCTGGAAAGTTAAGTGTATCTAGGTTTAGATATCGAGATCTTAGACGCCTTATGCACCATAGCCAAGAAGCGGCCAAAGACGAGTGGACGAATAACAAGCTTACATTTACTATATTACCGACATTCAATGACTTTAATATCGTTGTGATAGAGTCTATATTTCGGTTTATGGTCAGCAAACCTGGAATATTGTGAGACATCAGTCAGTACTCTAGCAACGGTGATGATCTTGCAGCTGGTCATCCACATATTTAGGAATGTAATGAAATGTGAAAATGTGAAATGTAATGTTTTTATTTTCTATAAATCACCTTGTTACGTAACGTCCATTGAGCTTGTAAATTCCAATGGTCCGTATTGTTTTCATCGAACGATTTACTTTTATGAGTATCTGCAATAAAAAAACGAAATATAATACATATTCTTCGTCTTTCAATTTCATTTTTCAAACAAATTTTTCAAACAATTTCAAACAAATTCAAAGCTTTCGATGGGAGATGGTGGGAGGAGGCTCAGGATAGGGAGTATTGGAAGTCTCTGGGGGAGACCTTTGCCCAGCAGTGGGGACGAGACAGGTTAATTTAAAAAAAAACAAATGAACAAAGTGTTGGTATTATTTATACACTACATTATTTATACAGTGAAGAGGTCATCTATAAAACATCAAGGCAATCAAGGTAAGAAGATGAATGAACTCTCATTCATCTTTACCTATGTTTCTACATCTAGGTTTTATGCAATAGTTGTATGTAATTTTTAATTCGTAAAACATGTTTAGCCAAGAAATTCATTGCGTAGTGTTAATAAATATTCATTAAAATATGAGATAAGAACGACTTTATTCACTAAGAAAATTATGACTAATACAATATTTACAATATTTATAATATGTACAAAATACACATCAAGCAGTTGAGCTATCTAAACACCGTTGCAAACGATTTATAGATAGCTCAACTGATCCAAATCAGTACCAATCGGAAGCGTAAATATGAGATAAGTGTAAAAGATCAGCCATCAAAACATTTAAGGCTGTAGTCCAATTAGGCAGATAATTTGCACCTGGCGGTTTACCTCTCAATAAATTTTAGATGGAGCGGTCATGTATCGCGTTCTGTATGCAGTTCTTGCAGTTTTTACTCTAGTAGGGATAAAGTCAAAGTGACGTAGAAAAGTCATTTACCGGCGAACGGCGAAATTCTCTGGCGAACTGAGATAAGGCCCCAATATGCAGTGTTTTTTGCAGCCGATTTGCAGCGTGCAAAATGATTTAGACGGTGCGATGACGACAAACGCGCGTTATACTGATTCAGTACAGTGAGACGCAATGTAACCTAAGCTAGCTAAATTTGGTTTACAGCTCAGAATAAGCTAAGCCGATAAAACCAACCGCAAACTAATCGGACGCACTGGACTGGAGTTGCCATGCATTCCGCATGACAAACGAGACTTCAAGGTCATCTCCATAGTTCATTCATGTTTTGGACAACGATTAGTTTCTAATCGTAATAATATAACTGTGTTACGTGAGCAGTAACAATACTGAAAGTGTAGCGTGACCTTCACCTGATTTACAAGTCATTGACATTGGAACTGACTGAATTCTCTATGTGGTAATGCATTGTTATAAGAAGTAACTGCTTAACATCTGGTGGGTCATCGACTTGGTCCATCACTTCTGCTCATGGAAAATAAAATAAATATTAAGTGGTATTGTCTCAAATTTTGATTGACCTATAATCACCCACTTTTTCTTTCAACTTGGTACATCTAAAAGAAAACAGAGTTTCTCAAACTTATACCTACCTAGTAGAAAATACGTTTTTTTTTTACTTTCATAAAAGCTTACAAATACGCAGTGTCTTTGAGAAATATGTTATGGATGGACTTGTTATCGCAAATTGAGTAGACTGTAAATGTATTTTGGAAAAAAAAATTCAGGTATCGAGCCGCCATTACGTAGGTAGGTACCTAAAATCTTGTCGCGAACCCCCTACCGTCAAATAGCGAATCCAAGGGTTCGCGTACTCCACTTTGAGTAACCCCATTCTAAAACAACGACCAGTGTGAAAGAGCACACAGAATAATTTAAAAGTTTCTTGGAACATTTCATGGTTTTAATTTAAACAATGTTTTTGCTTGGATTCCAACTTAAATGTTCGAGGAATCGTAACTGATGTCATCGGATTGTCCACATCTTTGAGAAAAAGTATAAACCTATGATTCAACATTGCAAATAATAATATAGCCTTTATTCACTCTTTGAATAATATTATAAACATCGAGTTTTTAACATAACAGAATTTTATAGCTATTAATTGTTTTTTTTTCATGAATCCTCCCCAGACTCAATCTTAAACGAAAAATTAAAGGTATGATTAAAGATCTACATTTTCGATGACAGCTGTCAAACTTCAAACGGTTAGATTAAATAAGTAGGTTGTATACTTATCACCTCTTGTTAGATTTTCTGTATTAAAATATTAATTGTAATTGTTGATGGTACTGTCTAATGGTAGCACGACAAACAAAGGAATTGAAAAACCACATTGCAACATCTTGTAGAGGCCTATACTTGGACACAGAGGTCCTTGAATACTCCAAGCTATTTGCTCAACATAGCAGATGCATCTATGCAAATCAGCCATCCGGGGATGGCCCATGAAAGGCTTCCAGTGTAATTTCTTCAGGTCACGTGGTACAATTTTGTACCACGTGATCATTCTTTTTAGACACTTGACAGCAAAATATGCGCGAAAACACATAAAATGACGTCATAATGTCACTATTTAGTCACAGAATAACTATGAGTTAGTATGAACTGACCATGATTTAAAACTTTGGAGTTCAACTTTGCAGTTCACACTGCCGACGACACAACACCTACACTATGTCTTCTTCTTCTTCTTCTCTTCTATATGGCCTCTGTCCGTCATTTCGACAGACAATTTTGCCAATGTCAAGTGGATTATTTGAAATAAGTTTAGTCAAGTCGTTTATTTTGAAGACAAAATGGTGGATTATGTCATTGGAGAACTAATGAAGCTATCATTACTACCATCAAAATGACATAATGTCACTAATTGATACAACACTGGGAACGCTATACTATCCATTGTATATACTATATACATTGTATATACTATTTATTTTATGTTATTTTTATGTTTGCTAAACTTGTGTTTAGTATGTAAATAATCAATAAAGAGTTTTCTATCTAAAGTGCCCATCCTCCTTTACTTTATGACATAAAAAGCATATCCTGCATAGCGAATCAAATCACACAATTCGAAGTACGATAAAGATGTTGTCAGACTCATTTCCGGTGATAAAAGGTCATTGTAATCATCAATGCAACTAAACATCTTGTATCTCAAAATAAATGATATGATACAATACATTCAATACCTATAATTTGTACAGCGTATCTTCATTTCCTTCAGCAATTAGTCAGTATCAACCTGGTGATCGATAGGCGTTTGCACAATGGCTGATAACGACACAGGCACAATACCGACATAAGTCATTGCTCGTACAAAAATATCAGTGGTGTGGAAATGTCAAGGTGTTTTATGATCTAACAGTTACCCGCGACTTCGTACGCGAATACCGAGGTGTACTGTACAAAAAGTTATTGCAAGTTATTGTTTTTAAATTATGTACCTAGGTACCTATTATGTAAAGAAAGATAATGCTATATACAAATATAGCAATAGCCTTTGTACAGTAGGTACAAAGTTATTATGCTATGTACAATTTAGAATTTTCTATCCACCTAGTATATAGTAGCCACAACGGATCTTTGTCCCTCTGAAGTATCTGCGCAAAACCCATTTTTGGGGTTGAAATGGAGGGTAGCAAATTTTTCCGCACAACTGCCCCCGTATGCCAATCTTTTGCTGTCAAGTTATATTTCACTGCCCAGTGTAATTTCTTCAGGTCTAAAAAGTGTCTAAAAGTGTCTAAAAAGAATGATCACGTGGTACAAAATTGTACCACGTGATCATTCTTTTTAGACACTTGACAGCAAAATATGCGCAAAAACACATCAAATGACGTCATAGTGTCACTATTTAGTCACAGAATAACTATGAGTTAGTATGAACTGACCATGATTTAAAACTTTGCAGTTCAACTTTGATTGGCATACCAATCCTGCATGCGCAATCGTTTGTTGCACCTAACTTCAGAGGGATATAGATCCGTTGTGCGCACTGTACCAAATATATGACATTAGGTCTTCGACGATATCGTTTATGTGTCGTGTCAGAAGCAGTGTGTAAACAGCCTGTCGGGTTAATCAAAAGATCAGTGTACTGTGAGGAATCCAAGATTGCTAATTTCAGAGGGTTTTTTATCACGTGTACCGTCATTAACCACAGGAAAGATAGGTCAATGTACGGAGCTGACTAATCCGCGGGTTTTTTTCACAGTTTTCCTTCACCGCTGCACCGTTTTTATAAGTAGGTAAGCTTTTCACTGGGAATCTATAAACATGAAGGGGCTCCGCAGAAAAAAATATGTACCTAAGTTTAGTCAAGTCGTTGTCATAACAAGCTTTCCAGCTTTCTTCTTCTTGTTTATGAAGAAGTTTAGAAGTGAGAAGTGACAGAAGCTAGTGGTGGCATAGATAATAAGTTTTATAGTTCAGATGCGGCATATTTTGGAAAGTAGGATTACTTACCTACAAGTAGCAGACGTTTCATAAAATTAGTTTTTTAATATATTTCCTGTGCGAAAATCAAGTCAAAATGGCACAAAGGGAATAAACAAATAAGTATAGGTTATAGTAGTCACAACGGATTTTCGCCCCTCTTAAGTACTTGCGCAGAACCCATTTTAGGTCGAATTGGAGGGTAGGCGAACTTTTCCGCACAACAGTACATGCGCAATAGTTTGTTGCACCTAACTCCAGAGAGATAAAGATCTATCAGTGTTTGTGTCAAAGAAATCAGAGAAGCCCCTAGGCATGCTTGTTAGGTTTGGTTAGGACTATAATATTCAGCCCTTGTTCATAAATTCGACTAGTGTTTACCCCAACGACAAAAATTGGTAGAACACGTATATACCTATTTCAAAAACATAAAATAATGCAACTCGTAGAAAACTATTTGTCAGTACAAAAGACATGAACGCGTTCATATTGCTACGAAATTACTACGAATTTAATGTTTGGAGTTTGGAGGTTAATTTTTGTATTCGTTTCAGTGCGTCAACCCGTACCAATTTTGTATCTATTGATGAATTTAATTAAATAGAATGAATAGAATGCGGCGACTGTAAGTCGACGTACTTAACATCAAGTACTCGAAAACAGGTCAAAGGTACGAAATGTACCTTACGAAATGTAGTCTTTTTTATTGCACCGTCACTATCGTTCATTTAAAATCGAGTCCATCCAAAGGTTGCCTGGAAGAGATTGCTCATAGCTATAAGGCAGCCTATTGTACTTCACTCAAGAATAAGAACTCTTTGTTTAATTTGCAATTTCCTTGTGCTGTACAATAAAGAGTTTTCTGTCTATCTTATAAAAATTCTTTCCATAAAATGACTTGGGAATTTTTACACTGCACACGTAACGACGTCAATTCTTAGATGCAGAGATTCGGGAATTACAAATTCAGTTCCTTATTTGTAAGTATCTACGTTCGGTAATGTGCACAGCCAGAATACATATCGGTGATCGTTATCCGTAGCCTAACGTAAAAACGTACCTTTATATTTCTTTAAACTTCTTGTATGTGCACTGTGTAAGATAAACACAAAAATTGTAGTAAAGCAACAAAATATCGATAGAAATTCCATTTTGTTTATTTTAAGTATCACTTCACACCATAAGTATACCCGATTGATTACTTCTTATCACAATACTTTTCACAGCTCCAATATATTTATTTTAAAAACACTTTGTTACACTTCGGCACAGACAATCATACTGTGTTGAGTATAATCATTTGCAACATTTAAAAGTGCATTTTGGAACAGAAGTGCCGTGGAGCGCGTTCGGTAAATATTCCCTTGAACTCAACCTTGGAGGTACGTGCTTCAGTTTCAATGATCGAAAACTACTGCCCTACCTGGGTTTCTATCTGCATTATAACACGAGTCTTGCAACATTGTCGATTAGCGTTATTGAATAATAATTAATCGGTCGGATATGACGCAAAAACGCACTGTACCTATGGTAGAACAAGGAGCAAGGGTATGCCAATCAAAGTTGAACTGCAAAGTTTTAAATCATGGTCAGTTCATACTAACTCATAGTTATTCTGTGACTAAATAGTGACATTATGACATCATTTGATGTGTTTTCGCGCATATTTTGCTTCTTCTTCTTCTTCTTCGAGTCGATTGGCGTCAAGTGTCTAAAAAGAATGATCACGTGGTACAAAATTGTAACACGTGACCTGAAGAAATTAAACCGGGCAGTGAAATATAACTTGACAGCAAAAGATTGGCATATGGAGGCTGACCCCAAAAGAAATAGAACATAAGGCTTGGATAAAGAAGTAGAATCTATCGGATATCAATTCAGTTACTCAAATCTCAAATATCATGTTATTTACATAAGTAGGCCAGTATATGTGTGAGTAATGTGGGTTTATAATTAATCAAACAGAAATGATCCAGAAAAAAAACAGTAAAAGTATGGTTCTGTTGCTGTTTGCAGGCAGCAGTAGCCAGCGACGTGACGCGCGACGTGTCGCCGCGACATGTCGCCGCTCAGCCTTATTCGACGTGTCGCTAACTACGAAAGGTTGTTCATAGAACTCGTTCGTTCGTGGCCAACTCTATTGCCGGAGTTTTTAGGCCACTTTAAGGCCTCCGTCGTGGCTTAACGACATTGCTATTATCTATATTTAGAACTCTAATCACTAATACTTCAGCCCGCAGAATGACACAAAGTAACCAGTGACCTCATCACCCATCATTCACAATTCACTCAAATCTTGGTGAAATCTATCTATATCTATCTATAAGTTTGATGCCATGTCGAGCACGACTTGTTCCATGGTGCTCGGCGCAGTTCGCACCTTATGTCCATGGTTGGCTCGTGTTGTCAGTTGTAAAAAGTTTCACTTCTTTTAATCTGTGACACAACAAATTAATTTATTTCAAAGAATCTCTTTGGTTTTTTATGTGCACGCATTTTCTCATGCGTGTTTTACAGTCTGACAATACAAGTTTCAACGTGATACAACGTTGTGTCGAGATTGGGTGGCTTGGTTACAGTCACCGGTATTCCCGCTGACATGTCAGACTTTACCTACAGTAGTAAAGATCTCGAATGGGATATTTAATTACACCTTGAGATAATAATTTTTTGAAGTTCAGAAAGTACAGTCATCGTGTAAAAGATGTCATAAATATATATCCAGGTAAGAATTCTAATGTAGTCAACTGGTCAATTTTATGAGAATTGAAGTTTTTGTTTTTGTGAAGCTCTCGTATGGAAAACGTGAGGTATTTTTGAAAATCTTGATTATGTAGACATCTCATTGACGCTGACTGTACTATTAGCTTGACTGGTAAGTTCCTATTTATAAATAGTTGAGGACAGAGCAAAGCTCGGCTAGGAGTAACGCAAGGCTCTCTCCTGGGTCCTTTTCTATTTCTTACAGTTTCAAAGGTTTTGTAGTAGGTAAGTAAACAGCGATCTTAGGTTCGTTTAGAAAAATGCAAAAATAGAATTGACACTAGGTAACTGACATGTTTACTAAAGTAAAAACCACTATTATTATTATTGTTTGCTGAATCGAAAATCACAATCAAAATGTAGGTATAGTACGCACAACGGATCTTTATCCTTCTAAAGTAAGGTGCAACAAACGATTGCGCAGGTAGTGTTGTGCAGAAAATTGGCTTACCTCCAATTATCAAAAAATGGGTTCTGCGCGAATACTTCTGAGGGACAAAGATCCGTTATTATGACTATACCTAGCGACGTAGAGTTCAACGACTCGTACCTACTAAGAACCACATAATAAATAACAAAGTATTACCAATACTCACTAGAAAACACGAGGTAAGGTATGCTCTGACGATGTACGGTGTGATGACGACATTGTAAAATTGACGGCGGTCCCACTTATCATAAATTCTGGAGTAACCATATTATTAATATGCATTTCGAATTACCTACAATGACTAACAACGTACCTAGCAAATAAACATCAATGAAACAATAATACATCTTTCTAAATGGGAACTGAAATGTTTTATTTACATAAAGTAAGGAAACATCAAATGTTTTATCGTATAAGTATTTCTAGTAGATTTTGGTCGTAATCGTGCAGTCGCAGATGCTGTGGACTCTCGGGCTGGATGCCTCCAATCTTGCCGAGCAGCCAAAATGTCTCCATCTGACCTTTCCCCTGAAACAAGAGAACTCATTGTTAATGTGGCGTTAGACGTGAGTTAGTAGAACTTCTTGTGATAAAGCTCGTCCGAGGAATTTCAATTTCAATTTATTTATTTGTAAACACAGGTAAGTAAAATGGTGACATAATAGATATTGTTGTGCACTGTGATTTTCCCTAAGACGTACAAATTTGTTCTTAACTAGGTTTAAGTAAATTAATGAATTAAATATGAATTAAACCTTAATATAAAAAATTTGATTAAGCGTGGAATGAAAATAATGTCAGGTTAATATATTAAAAGTCAATGCAAGGTATTTATTACGTAGTAAGTTATTAAAATAAATCAGTATTGTCAAAAAATTCTTGAATAGAGTAAAATGTCTTTTGTATTAAATAGTTATATAGTTTTGTCTTAAATGTCACAAAGTCACTGCATTTGTTAATGTCAGACGGTAGTTTATTGTAGACTTTTGTGCAGCCATTACAAAAACACTATTGCTATAAAGCGCTGTTGTGACATTGGTCGCAACTTGCAAATTGTCACAGCGTCGTCTGCTTACCACCTTTGGAAATAGATGTGGGTGTCGCCTAATGAATAGGGCTAGCTCATAAATATATATAGACGAGAGTGTTAGCAACTTGAGTTTATTAAAGTAAGGTTTGCAGCTTTCTCTTCTTTTTAGCCCACATATAGCTCTAACACAGCTCTTTTGAGCAATATAAATTTTGAGGAATGAAGGAGCAGTGATGCTCGCATTGCTGTGTTCGATGCCGGTGTCATTACAGGCACATGAGACTTAATACCCATATGTCTCAGAGTGATGAACGCAGTGCAATGCATCACAGGGCACGTATTATGTTGACGTGTTTAGTGAGGCAATGTATGGTTATAGGTAGTGGTTACCGCTTAATATCAGGTGGGCCATCGGCTTGTTCCATCATTTAGTTTAAAAAATATGGACATGCAAAGCTATGAGAACTAGATTGCTGATAGAGTGCTTATAGGTACAGCTATGTTTTTGTATATTACAAAAAAATACATATTAACACCCAGACATAGAACCACATCAATGTTTGCCACGCACAAATGTTTGTTCTTAGTGGGAATCAAACCCGCGACCCACAGAACTTGTCGTCCTAACGTAACTTTTACTTGATATTATGAGAAGTGAGTATTACTCACCGCAATGTCGACCACGCCTCTGGACTCAGTCTCATAGTTGCCGATCTCATCCAGAGCCAGCTTCGTTGTATACGAAATGTGAATTTTCATTGCTGAAACAACACATACACATTTGTATTAAAACAGCACATTTTAGACGCACCATTGGAAACATAACTGGTCAGTGGATTTGGCAGATCAAGAACACAGATAAAAAACATTGATAGGTAACTAGCAGTTACCCGCGACTTCGTACGCGTCTACAGTTTCCGTGTACATTATATTATCTGTGCGTGTACCGAGCGGATATTTCTTTGAGAAACTTGACATTACACCTCATTACACCGAACTCGTACCTACTGGAATGTCAAACGCTAGTCGTTAGACCAAAGAGGTAGTACTACGCCCTGTCAAACTGACGTGACATGACATGACAATGAAATCTTCTTGCCAATTGGCGCTGCTAATCCTTTTCGTCCATTTTATCCTGTAGATCCTGTTAATTATTCGGGATAAAAAGTAGCCTATATGTCAATCCAGGTTACGAACTATATATATGCCAAGTTTCATCCAAGTTGGTTCAGTGGTTTTGACGTGATTGAAACACAAACATCCAAACATCCAAAAATCTAAACATCCAAACATCTAAACTTTCGCATTTATAATATTAGTAGGATAGGATAGTATAGTTCGTAACCTGGATTAACATATAGGCTACTTTTTATCCCGAATAATTAACAGGATCTACAGGATAAAATGAACGAAAAGGATTAGCAGCGCCAATTGGCAAGAAGATTTCATTGTCATGTCATGTCACGTCAGTTTGACAGGGCGTAGTACTACCTCTTTGGTCTAACGACTAGCGTTTGACATTCCAGTAGGTACGAGTTCGGTGTAATGAGGTGTAATGTCAAGTTTCTCAAAGAAGTATCCGCTCGGTACACGCACAGATAATATAATGTACACGGAAACTGTAGACGCGTACGAAGTCGCGGGTAACTGCTAGTGATACATAAAGCGTCTAGTGTATAAGCTCACGTTCTCCAGTGCTCTCCATCCGGCTAGCAGTATTGATGGTGTCTCCGAAGAGGCAGTACCGCGGCATGGTGGTGCCGACGACGCCGGCGACGCAGGGCCCGGTGTTCACGCCGGCACGGATGCGGAGCGGCTCCGCAGGCTGGTGCGGCACGGTGGCGCCCTCCAGACTCTGCATCAGCGATATCGACATGTCTGCTATCTCGGACGCGTGCCGGTTGCCTGAGTATAATTAATAAATAATAAATAAATCAGCCGGATGTCTCCCGATAGGTGGGCGCCCATCTGCACACCTTGGCTCCCTGACGGTCGGCGACTTCGGGGTCGGCCAAGAAAACGTTGGCGGGACGATCTGGACGCCTTCGAAGGGAGATGGTGGGAGGAGGCTCAGGATAGGAAGTATTGGAAGTCTCTGAGGGAGACCTTTGCCCAGCAGTGGGACGAAACAGGTTAATTAAAAAAAATATATATATATATATATATATTCATGGACATTTCACACATCGCCCTCTAGTCCCAAACTAAGCAAAGCTTGTAATATGGGAACTAGGTGCTGATAGAATACTTATATACTTTTTTTTGTAAATACATACTTATAATACATAGTAACACCCAGACATAGAACAAACATCTATGTTTTCCACGCACAAATGTTTGTTCTCAGTGGGGATCAAACCCACGACCCACAGCACGGAAGGCAGAGCTATTGCCGACTGAGCTGTGACGCCTGTCAATTGGTCTGTCAACTTGTCAATAATTGTATTAAATATTATAATAAACATTCATGGGTATTTCCATTTCACATTTTCTTTCTAGTCCCAAACTAAGCAAAGCTTGTAATATAAAACGAGGAAAGAATCAAAAAGTTGTATGTACTTAGGGCGTCTTGCACCAGAATCACTAAACGTGTTTAACAGCTAAATCGATTTAAATCTGACGTATTTGTATGACTTGACAACTCGCTAAATACTATTTAAGAGTTAAACGCGTTTAGCGATTCTGGTGCAAGCCACCCTTAGTGTTTATAATTTTTTTTATACAAATATGCAATGGAACGACCTAATGGCCGACTGCCTATAATGATAATAATTATAAATACTTATGGACATTTCACACCGACCAAGAACAAACATGTATGTTTGCCACACACAAATGTTTGTTCTCAGTGGAGATTAAACCCACCACTCACAGCATGGAAGCCAAAGCTATTACCGACTTAGCTGTGACGCCTGTCGAACGATTCATTGCCTCACTGAACATGTCAACTGATGACGTGCCCTGTGATCATTGCACTGCGCTCATCACTCTGAGACATAAAAGTGTTAAGTCTCATGTGCCTGTAATTGCACCAGCACTTTCAAGTCGGAAACAATGCGAGCATCACTGCTTGACCTCAGAAATAAGTATTTTTTCCTCATATCCAATATTTTGCTTCATAATCATAGTTGCTAAAGTTGGTTTCAATCTCAAACTCCAAAGCAATCTCTTGCAGAAGACATAATTTCCAAGCCTACTCGTAGGTACGTAGGAACACTAGGAACTAGGAACATGCTATTAGTATAGGTGCTCTAAAAAGCACGAGAGTACGTTTGACAAGTTCCGAATAGAATCGGGCAGTGCATGGCGTCACCATAATAATGTAGATATATTTACACAATAGGTATTAATTACACAAATAAATAATTTTAATTTAGCTTCAACTTGGTTTCTTTGCGGTTTAGGTAAGTAATGACAGTTACTTAGAATTCTATAGTACCTACTTACCTACCACAACACTGTAAAATCTGTGGGAAGTTGGGAACCTACACGCGAGAGCAATGATTCCGGGTCACTTAAAGAATGTTAAAAATCTCGGAAACTAAAAATGATAGGTTAATGCAATAAATTGTATTTAATAGACAATGTAATACTCCTTAAATGAAGGTATTAAAACTTCTTAGTTATTGTAAAGTTATATCTTAAAAAAATCAAATTTGAAAAAGGGCCACTTTCGAAGATGGAACTACGAAATTACAGCATTTGGTTTTGCTTTTGTTTGTAATCTGTCATTTATGTGGGTATATAAACCATGTTGATAGTGCTCTATATTCATTATTCAAGCTGAAATTATGTCGCTTACGCCTGAAGAATGCACCAGAATACTTACAATGCTGGAAACCGGCCGGAGTCAGCGCGATACAGCCAGGACTGTCGGTGTGTCGCTGTCAACAGTACAAAGAGTTCTCCGACGTTACGAAGAAACTGGTTCTAACCTACGCAGACCAGGAACGGGCAGAACCAGGTGTACCACAGCACGAGAAGACCGATACTTGGTGAACACCATGCTTCGAAATCGCTTTCTCACAGGAACTGAACTCACAAATCAGTTTCGACGCCTCGGAGGAAGTAACCCAAGTGCATGGACAGTAAGACGTCGGCTTGCTGAATCTAACTTAAAACCCCTTAGACCTGCAAACGGCCCTAAACTGGAGCGTGGGCATCGTATTTCAAGACTAAGATATGCCCAGAGCCACGTAAATTGGAGTATTGAAGATTGGTCAAAAGTTATGTTCTCCGACGAATCAAAATTTATGCTCTACAAGCACGATGGAAGACACAGAGTGTATCGAAGACCAGGGGAAAGATTCAAGCAAGCATGCATCGAAGAAAAAGTAGCCTACGGTGGTGGGTCTGTACTTGTGTGGGCCGGAATTTCTTCTGAAAGTCGCACAGAGCTGGTGATCATAGAAAACGGCTCTTTAACTAGCGTAAGATATGTGGAAGAAATCCTCAATGATCATGTTGGTCCATTTATGGTCAATTTAGGTGAGGATGCTATATTTATGCATGACAATGCCCGACCTCATACAGGTAGGATTGTGAATGACTACCTTCAAGAGATGAACATTACTCGTATGGAGTGGCCAGCGCGCAGCCCGGATATCAACCCGATCGAGCATGCTTGGGACGAGCTAGGCAGATGCGTAAAACAACGAAACCCTCCCCCAATCACGCTTCGTGAGCTCAAAATTGCTCTCACAGAGGAATGGGAGAATATTCCCCAAAATCGTATAAGGAACTTGGTGTACAGCATGCCAAACCGCGTAAACGCAGTAATGGAAGCACGAGGAGGCAATACGAAGTATTAAAATTCAAGTCAAATCGTAATAAAGTTCAAAAATTTCATGTTTCCTATTTTTGTTTTAAGGAGAGATCAGCAGTTTTTTTCTTTATGTAATTTTGTGTTAATAAAATGTATGGTGACTCATATTTTTTTACTTTCATTTAAGGAGTATTACATTGTCTATTAAATACAATTTATTGCATTAACCTATCATTTTTAGTTTCCGAGATTTTTAACATTCTTTAAGTGACCCGGAATCATTGCTCTCGAGTGTATTTGTGATTATCATGCAAAGTTTATATCCTGTTGCCCGTTTATTCATTAAAATAAACAAAATATTGGTGGACGGACATTTCAGATTTGGTAAATAAGGAAAACATCGTGAGGGCGCCGCCGCCAGTGGCTTGGTCAGCTCGGCACGTATTGACCTTGGCTTTATTATCTGTGCTGTGGATAAGACCGACTAAGCTGAGAGGATGGTATAGGAGCCACATGCCTACTCCATCTAAATCATGTCCCAGGCACTGCAGCGTCCTATTCATGGAGGCATGGGTAAAAAGGCAAAGGCCTGACTTGGTAAATGGGAAATCACTGAAGGTAAATGAAACTTTTCTCTCTAGCCATTTGACATTTTGCAAACGCTACTAAAAAAAGATAACCTCAAAAGGAAGGTAAATTATTTATGATATTTAGACTCACCGTTCCTCTGCGGTAAGCCGGACACGACCATGTAAGCGTCTCCAATAGTTTCTACTTTGTATACGTTGTACTGCATTATCTTCTCGTCGAACAACCTGTTCGAATTCGAAATCAATCGTTGATTATCTTCATTGCTTTAACTACTTTAAATAAGATGAAAAATATGGCTCCTATTCTGATAAAGAACTCAAAGAAGGCATACAAAAAAACGCTAGGAACTGCTCGGCCTTCTAGGCTCTCTTCGCGTGGAACTGGTACCTAGAATCACCTAGATATTTAAGACGATTTTAAAATCCTTGTGGTTTTATGGAATAAAAGAGCCTATGGCTTTGAATATAGATTTGAGCAAAGATTCTTATACCAAACAGTAAAAAAATCTGACCCTTCTTAAACTAAAATCCTGGATCTCACACAATTAAGGCACTTGCCATTTTCAAAGGTTCACTAGATCGATAACCATCTAAGCATAGTATAAGTACTAACCCTAGGTATACTTTAAAATACACGGAAGCGTTTAAATGGAAATGCCACTCATTAAGATGATTAATTTTGCTGTAAGACGAGTACTATCTTATTAGATTTCTTAAGAATAATGGGTGAGTTTTGGAATTTCCTGTACAGCGACGAGTATTAGTAAGTAGGTGACTACTGTCCAAAGATGCGGTTTTATTGTTATGGTTAAGGCATGTATTGTGTCAAGAGTGGGAACGCAGTTGGATATAATTATGTACAAAATTGTAAATGTTTTGCTGTAGTGTTTTTTTTTATATGATATAGAATGTCCTTTGGCCACAATCTCACCTGATGGTAAGTGACGATGAGGCCGACGATGGAGCAGGACAGTCTAGAAGACACCTATTCACTCTTTCCTTGAAAAGACCCAGATTATATTTCTCAGGAAATACAGAAGATGGCAACGCAATTGAATGTTTCGGCAGTGAAAACCTACAGATAACTATTTGTTTAGCCATCTACCTAAGTACCGGTTTAACTCTTTAGTTGGATAGTAACGTGAGATAAACACACCTTTTGATGTAAAAATAATAGCGCATGCGTTCCACATATCATTGTAAGAAATTAAAAATGCATTGCACTGCATCATTATGAAGTAGATACCTACTTATGTATGTACTTATGTACACTACTTACACTCTGTGTATACGTGCAGTGCCCACTGCTGCCGGTGTAGGTAAAACCGGCACATCTTCAAACCGGAACAGAGCGATAAGAGTATTTGTACTTGGAAGGTAAAAGTATAGGTACAATGGTAGAATGTACTTCCCCGTACCACCTCTTAGAAAGAGTACGTGTATAAATTATTATAGGATTTAAAATGCATTTACAACGATAAATTGTCGTCGGATGCGCCTTCATGCATCATGCCTTCATGAATTATGCATAAATTGCAAATTCTGTTAATGTGAAGAAAAACGTTATTGAGGAATCTCGCGACTTGGTCAACTTCACGCGTACTTTCCTGAGGATGAGATCTTCTAGGCTGAGAGGATAGTATGGATGCTGGGTAAGTCTTTTTACTCACTCTAAGTACAACTTTTTTTTTGTTTATTGATGACTTTTTTCACAAAGAAAATTATGACTAATACAATATTTATATACTCTACAACTTGTTCCAAGCACTACACCACAAGAAAAGAAATAAGATTACATAAAAATCCCAAAGACTCAAAAGTTCAAACTCAAGGTTTGCCAAAGAGTGTTAGGGGTAAAAAGAACCGACAGGATCCGAAATACCGTACTTCGTGCGAAGACCCACGTCACTGACATCGGCGAAAAGTCTGCTGAACTAAAATGGGATTGGACGGGGCATATTAGCCGAAGGCATGAAGACGGTGGGCAACAATCGTCACACAATGGGTACCTGCAGAAGTGCAGATGGGCGACGTAGCCGGGGCAGGCCGAGAAAACGTTGGCGTCACGATCTCGACACATTTCGCGAAGCCTGGTGGAAAGCAGCGGGTGGTCGAGAGAATTGGAAAGCGATGGGGGAGAGCTTTGCCCAGCAGTGGGAAAATACAGGTTAAATAAAAAAATGTCTGTTTTATGTTAAAACAGGTAAGTTTCCAAGTCAAATATTTATAGAAAATCATTGGTAGAATTCACCTGTAGAGCATGTTGAGCATATTAATGACTTCCATGGGCGTGCTGGTTGCCGAGATGTTGGTGAAGCCGACGATATCGCTGAAGAAGATAGTAACAGCGTCGAACGACTCGGCGGGGACGGCTCGCTGCGCTCGCAGCCGACGGAGCACCGGTAGCGGCAGCATGCGGGAGAGAAGCAAGTCGCTCTTTTGCTTCTCTGCTACAAGCCGCTGCGTACTCATCTCTATTGAGTATGTGAATGTCTGCAATTAAAAGTATTTAGGATAATTTAGAAGCTACTTTTAATAGGGGCCTAATCTTTTTTATACTATTAAATGATAGAACAAGCCGATGGCCCACCTGATGTTAAGTGGTATCTTTGCAACTATACTGAACACATTAACGACACGTATGATGATGAAAATATGATGAATCAAGATTAATCTTGATGCAGCATACTTACATCATCAGTTTTAGCTTACTTGTAAATTCTAACGTCAGTTGCGATGGGTATTTTGATGAGTAATTCACATAGAACGAAGCGAAACTTCTCGTCCATGCGGTATTAATACGAGTATGTACAGTTACTACTAATACAGTTGTTACTAATACAGTAACAACAGTAACAGTAATATAACTTGACAGCAAAAGATTGGCATACGGGTATGCCAATCTTTTGCTGTCAAGTTATATTTCACTGCCCAGTGTAATTTCTTCAGGTCACGTGGTACAATTTTGTACCACGTGATCATTCTTTTTAGACACTTGACAGCAAAATATGCGCGAAAACACATCAAATGACGTCATAATGTCACTATTTAGTCACAGAATAACTATGAGTTAGTATGAACTGACCATGATTTAAAACTTTGCAGTTCAACTGTGATTGGAATACCTACCCAGTCTAGTTTTGGAAAAACGGAAGAAAATGGGTAATTTTTTTCAGAAAACCTGTATCATAATAGTCTCATGAAAGGAAAACTATAGGCAACTTCCAAAAATGAACTGAATGCGAAAAATTAAATAAAAGCCACAATTATTACACGTCCACGTTAACCTGAACCGTATCGTCATTAAAAATTCTACAAATAAGAGTTTCTGTTACATTGGCTTCCTTTAAAAGTAAAGAGCTGGTTATAAAGCAAATCTTTCACTCGGAACACTGCCATGCGCAAATAAAACTTGCGCTTTGCCCAGTTTTCTTGTTTATGTTTATTCAAACTCGCATAAATAACGTCCGATTGTTAAACCAGATGCCAGTGATCGGAGGGCCACGAAACTTGCAACATGAAAGCGTGTCTCTTCTGTGTGCTTTTAACCGTTGTGGTTGTCGCGAGTGTCGCACTGCCGACCGGTGCTGGCGAACTTGTCACAGTACAGAGATCGAGGAGAGCAATTCATAGTGAGGGATGTCCAAAGTTCTACCATAAAATCATAGTGTGCATCCCAGACTGTTATACGTAAGTGACATTTTTATCTTGAATTTTGTTTCAACGTGGATTTTGCAACGATCGTGTTTTGTTTTATTAAAATGGCAATTATTTTTGAATGGTTTGTAAATTGTTTACAAACCATTCAAAAATAATTGCCAATAATGCGATTATTTTACAGACAAGCAGTGATGCTCGCATTGCTATGTTCCGGTTTGAAGGGTGTGGGTGCCGGTGCAATTACAGGCACACGAGACTTAACACCTTTATATCTCAGAGTGATGGGCGCAGTGCAGTGCAGGGCACGTCCTCAGTGGACGTGCTCGGTGAGGCAATGCATTGTTATAGGCAGAGGTAACCGCTTAACATCAGGTGTAAAAAGGTATAAAAAGTCTAGCATGGGGCATCCGTAAATCGCATATACGACCCTGTTTTTAACCCCCGACGCAAAAACGACGGGGTGTTATTATAAGTTTGACATGTCTGTGTGTGTGTGTGTCTGAGGCAACGTAGCTCCCGAAGGGATGAACCAATTTTTATTTTCGTTTGAATTAGTCGGGAGTGTGCTATGTTTGATGAAAATCGGCCTAAGATTCGGGGGGTTTTTAAATTTTTAATTTAATTAGGTACTTGTTGAAATTTTTATTGCCTATCAGAAAAAAGTTATCTTATCCTTAGAGTATACATTACCTATAATAATATGTCCTGTGCGCTTGACAATATGTATTTTTTGTTTCAGGTATCCTGATTTTGAAAAATGTAGGGATATCAATTCTGACGATTATTATTAGAAATATAAACGATTGTTTGAAAAATTAAATAATATATTTTTATCTGTAAGAGGTGAAATGACTTTCGCTAATTATGTTTAGCATTATAATGTTGAAATGTCATGTGTCATTAGATATTAAAATCTGACGTGTTTATATGACTTGACAACTCGCTAAATACTATTTAAGAGTTAAACGCGTTTAGCGATTCTGGTGCAAGCCGCCCAATAGGTAATTTTAAATAGAGATTTCTAATTTCAATATTTGTTATTGTTGTGCTATTTTGCTAATTTTTAGTGTTCCGGTCCAGTTTTGGAAAAACGAAACACATGACCACAGGAAGGTAGTCAGATTGAAGTCTGTTTTCTAGTTTCCAAGAATTCCTAGTTTTATCTCTCTGACGCCACTCCAATACCGCACTCAATTTAGGTAAACAACATTGACTCTTAGGAAATTCCAACTTATTTTTACACAAAGATTAAAATTAATTATTTGGGAAATCCTTTTGTAAAAAGGCTGTGCTATTTATGCGTATTTAAGTACTCAGTTAAGAGGTTGCTACGAGAGGTAACTTAGATAATCACATGCTATTTTTTATCCAGAATAATAAACAGGACTTACAGGATAAAATGAAAGCATTATTAAACTTGTTGAAAGAGAACTATTAAGGTTTCATGAGAATAAATTTATTTAATAATATGGTCTTATTTTTTTTTTTTTTGGTCTCTATTACTAAAATGTTTGATGAAGATCCGTTGTGCGTAGATACTGTGTACTTGTGTGTGATTTTCATCGCCCTACTAGTCGCGTGCGTATACGCACTGCCAGCGTCGCGGGTAACTATCTTATCAAAGTAGAAAGAACAATTCATGGATGTGGAACAGTGAACATATAACACATTGAACAGTGGAAGAGTGAACATATACGTTATGCAGTGTAGGATGTCCAGCCTTCGTATGCCAATCTTTTGCTGTCAAGTTATATTTCACTGCCCAGTGTAATTTCTTCAAGTCACGTGGTACAATTTTGTACCACGTGGTAATTCTTTTTAGACACTTGACAGCAAAATATGCGCGAAAACACATCAAATGACGTCATAATGTCACTATTTAGTCACAGAATAAGTATGAGTTAGTATGAACTGACCATGATTTAAAACTTTGCAGTTCAACTTTGATTGGCATACCCCTGCAGAACATCAGCGTAAAATTTTTAATTACTGTGAGAGCTAAAAATAACCATTAAATGATATTAATTTGATAATATATTTTTTTAATTCCATTAACATTCTCGAATAAAAAATACAGTAGCTCAGCGCTAAGAACTTTGAATTAGGGATTATATTCTTTTTTTAAACCGATTTCAAAAAAGGAGGAGGTTCTCAATTTGGTTGTTTTTTTTTTGTTGTATTGATATAACTTACTCGTAGTATAATATTTTTATTATACAATTAAATCATGGAACAAGCCGATGCCCTGCACCTGATGTTAAACGGTTACCTCTGCATATAACAATAAAAACAAAACATTTATCTCAAATGAAGCAGTTGAGCTATCTAAGAAGTATTGGAATTCGATTTATAGATTGGCTAATCGCTCGCGGTGCGAAACGACTAAAGACCCTTTTTTTTGTTCCCTAGTTATACAATAGTATCGATTCTGTTGTTGCGTTTTTCTAACCTAACCTAATTTGACAGCGCTAAAATTTTAGCTGTCTTTGTCGTTTCAGTTTATGAGAAAGGGACGGCAACATTTTACTGCTGTCAAATTAGGTTAGTTTAGAAAAATGCAACAACAGAATCGACAGCATTACCTACTCAGATAAACTGCTTATCTGAGTTACAGAAATTAGCAATTCAAAAGAATATTAAGATTGGTTTATCAATACTGGGGTTCACACACGTAATTTTTAACGAAGTCTCTAAATTGCATAGTTTTCGAAAATTGTTAAAAAGATTTGGCTCGAAAGCTTCAGTGGGCGAGTCCATTCGCATTTGCACTTGACCTGTCTTATTTTCCTCATCTTATCTGAGTTCTAGATAATAATGTAAATTCAAAGGAATCAACCGTGATTAAATGTCACGATAAAATGTAATGAATGACTATTTTACCAGGAACAAATAATTAAATTATAAAAACCCCCGGATCCTGGACCGATTTTTATGAAACATAGCTAAGAACACTCCCGACTAATTCACCTTTCAAACAAAAAAAAAACAAAATCAAAATCGGTTCATCCGTTCGGGAGCTACGTTGCCTCAGACACACACACACACACACACACACACACACACACACACACACACAATAAAACAATAAACGTGCTATTTTATCCTGGATTTGCCACTGATACTATTCTTCTCCGTCGGCTTGGGGGAGGCTTGACCCAAGATTTCCAGTTTGGGGGGCTAGATCTAGAATTTAGGGTTTTCCAGCATCACTGTGCGGCGGCAGCAATAGGTACGGTGGTAATACTTCCCCGGGCGAGCTCTTTCACAAGAAGCTCTACTACTACTAAACTCTTCACCAATTTTGTGAGACTGACCTGTATAGTGTGGACTGTATGCCTCAATAGCAGCACCAGCACGGGTGAAGCCAAGACCACGAGCACTAGTATTCCGACGCCAACCGCAAGTGTGCGTCGCGCCTGCCATACTTCAGAACGCACCGATTCCCTGGAAATTGATGCGATAAAAAGTATCGATAGATTTCAATCCTTGTAGACTTGTATTATAAAAGGTTCCCTTCAAAACGAGACCACCAGACAAACGGAGATGAGACATCCATTCATGATTGACATACCACTTATCCGCACTAAGCGTTTCGCTTCAACTTTTATGATATGGACCAGCCAAAGATTGGAACTTCTTGCCGGCGTCTGTGTTTCCACCTTCATATAGTTTGAATGTTTTCAAGAGACGAGTGAATGGTGAGAATGCGGTCAAACGCTTGCTTATAAATTGTAAAAAAAAGCAAAACCTACTTCCTTCCTTAGCTAAGCTTACATTCTACGTAGAATGTAAGCTTGAAAACGTAGTTGAGAAATCTCACCTCACAAAAATCCACAAGCCGAATTGAATATTCCTAAGCTTCCGCAGGCAAACTCGTGAATTACTAATGTAGTCCTGGTTGCCGTCAGACGCGCCGTCCTTCCCTGGCTCGTATGGGAAGAGATCGTAACTGGAATCAAGTATGAGAAAAATAAAGCATAACACCATGATACCGACATTTCTTAGTCGAACAATAATATCGGTCTAGGTCGACACGGTGAGAAAATGTCCTTGGTTCAAATAATATGTCAACTTTATGTCATACTGTATTAGTACTGCAAACCTAACTAGATGGCGCCACAGGAAAAATTAGAACGCGCTATCGATACGTTTTGAGTTATGGTGCAGCCCAGCGCAGTTGCATTGAATAAATAAGTACTTTCTGAACAACTACGCGTTTTTACTACCTAATAGTTATACAGTCCTATTAGAGTGAAATCTCTGCTGAAGTGAGAATTAGGCTCCTTAGACCAGTAAATCTATCTCGTCCGTTGTGATGGTCTACCAGCAATAAATAACATTGAACCTCAGCTTGTTTTGGTGCTTGTAATCCTTTTCAATCAAAGTTAGTGAGCAACTGGTTTGGCATTTAGCCAACACATTAGTTGTGATGACATATTGGGTAAACATGGTTCAAGGTATTCACGGAAATCCTAATGTTTACATTTGCAAATAAAATATTAGTATGCATTTGCATCTGATCAAGATGATTTATACCAGCAGTAAGGCCGGGATTCCACCAAAGCAGAGAAGAGAGGAGACGAGAGATGTGCTGCAAAACTAGCAGGTTATTCCCTCCAAAGCGGAGAGGAGATGTGAGAGATCGAAAAACCAGTCAAGTTCTGTCTACGAAAAGAAGATGCCGCCGCGCCGCCTGGCCACCCGACTAAACACTTGTCTTCTCCGCTCTGCCGAGCCGCTTGCTCGCTCGCCACACAAAATTCTATAGAAAAATGATCATCTCCTCTCCTCTCCACTTGATCCATTTCCACCGAAGCTAAGCGGAGAAGAGATATGGAAATAACAAAATCGGATTGGTTTATTCAAACACATCTCATCTCGTCTCCTCTCTTCTCTGCTTTGGTGGAAACCGGGCCTAACTGGATATGATTATTTATATTATTTATATGATTATTTAGATGGAGTAGGCTTGCCTTTACTATCTTCTTGGTTAAGTCAGCCTGATTTACAGAAGAAAAATTGTCGATACCGTAAGATGGCGAAAAAAGAAGATCTTCTGCGCCGAGCGACCATTGGCTCGGGATCCGAGTCTCCATGGATGGTATTCGGTATTACTTATGATCAAGCTCCATGATAACTTCATTTGCGCGATCTAGGATAGTTCTCCTGTAGGGTGTTCTATGGCGCTACAGCCGCATTCACCTATTCAAGCTTTATGGTTTAATTACTATACGCTAACGTCGATCGCGGACGTCGGTTGCACGGACCTCTGTTTTTTTTATACAACTAATTGATGGAACCAGTCTTTGTTCGAAAAAAGTTCCACATCGAAGTGCAGTAGGTACCTCATGTAACATAGTGTTTATTGGTAAGCTCGAGCGACAGTCAGCAAGCGACTTCAGCGTAAAACGAATTCAAACCATAGGGTTAATTTCGAACCATTATTCAAAACGTCTGTAACTCACAACTTACTGTACAAAGACCTCCTTCATGGCCGTGACTTCTCCCCACAATCTCTCCACCTCCAGGTATTGGACGGAAGACGTGAGATGTTCCAACGATGATTTGTGAAGTCGCACTACGTCTGTGAGTAGTGGCTCTTGGGTGATGCTGAATAAAAGCGATGTAAGTGACATGGACATGTCTTCTAATGCATTCAGCAGCTCGTAGCATGCTGATAGCTGTCTGAAATTATAACATAAATGCTTTTGTCTTGCGTCTAAATATCCCGTAAATATTATGTTCTTTATTACAGAGAAGAATAACAATCGAGATTTGAGAAATAAACGTTGTTCTAAAACCACCCAGCCCCCGTATGCCAATCTTTTGCTGTCAAGTTATATTTCACTGCCCAGTGTAATTTCTTCAGGTCACGTGGTACAATTTTGTACCACGTGATCATTCTTTTTAGACACTTGACAGCAAAATATGCGCGAAAACACATCAAATGACGTCATAATGTCACTATTTAGTCACAGAATAACTATGAGTTAGTATGAACTGACCATGATTTAAAACTATGCAGTTCAACTTTGCAGTTCAACTTTGATTGGCATACCCCTGCTGGATAGACTAAGTACTTTACTGGTAAACAACGTCCTCTTAATCACTGCTTTGTCTTGTGCAAAAGTTTGAAATAAATGAATGAATAAAGCTGCAGAAGACGTGTCGAGACACGCTAAATATAATTCTTTATACACAAAGTTTTCATCAATGACACGTTTAGCAAGTACCTAAATCATAGCGGCGTAAACACCTATTCACACAATCGCCAAATCTCAGATCCAGTATTAGATAGAGTCCTTGCTACCCATGCGCTATTTTTACCCATTTTAAAGTAGGTCATTGTAATTAATAGTGGTAAGTGGGCCCAAACACTACGACTCTTTTATTATACTTCAGATCAACCCGTTGGAATTATGGAATAAATTAATTGCCTACAACAAAGACCTGAAGCTCCGCATCAGAGCTATGAAGACTCATTACAAGAGCTGTACTACCGTAAAATTACCAAAACAACATGGCGTAAAATTGCTTTACAATATCATAGGGATCCACTGTACTAAATTAGAAAGACACGTATTGGGATTAACAAGCACAGTGGGCGTTTGCACACCGGTACGATTCGTAGGTACTCCGATATTTGACAAAAATCGTAATGATATTTGTGTTACACTACGCGGCCACCTTGCACGTTGACGCAGGCTCTTGCGAAGTGATAGCGTCACTCCGCAATGTTACCCAAATGCATACGACGAACCTTCAAATATAAATTTTTGTAGTAGCTACTCTACACTGTAGTCATGTTAGTTGCTCGGGCAAAAATATCGTTGCCATCGACGAAACGTTAAAACGTCTAGTACTCAATGTTTAGTACTAAATGATTAGCTCCCCACGATATCGTGTACTTAGGAGTGTGTGCAAACGCCCATCAAGATTTTGATTTAGTACAGACGGACGACACACTAATGGGATAGTTTATTAAATAGTCAGCGAATGTAATTAACATATTTTTATTATTGTGCACAATAAAGAATTTTCTAATCTAATCTAACTATCAGCTTCTGTAATTACAACTCGTATCACGAGTCGTTCGAAATGGAGCCTGAGAGAGACCTACGTGTGGCCTTCTCTAATTGATCACGTCCTTGGGATCACGAGGCGTTATAAGGTACAATGATAGGATCCTGTAGGATTGTGTCCTGTAAGTATGTATATTTTGATCGAGCGAAGTTAGTGTTTTTTGTTTGTGTGTAAATTTTTTAAAGCATAACTTTCGAAGCGCTTATTCAATCTACATAGAATAATAGTAGATTTAGTGGTAATGAGTAAATTTTGAGGTAAATTGAGTAAATTAAAAAACTACACACCTATCTACTATGATTTACTGGTAATGTTTGAGGTAAATTGAGTAAGTAGATTAAAATGTTTTGAATTGAGAGTTTTTAAGAAACGGTCTATTTTTAAACTCAAAAACGAATAAAAACGTGAATTTGTGAAGAACTTACCGCCACAATGTCGATGTAGTAGCTTTCACGTGTCGTATTAAGTATTGAAGTAGAAATGCGTTAGCTTCTGCATAAACCAGTATTCGTCTATCGCTTTTGTGGAATTCTCTGAAATAAAAACAAATCGACTTAATTAGCATCGGGGTTTCCCATCAGATGCACACTAAAACACTAAAACATGTACTAAATAGTAGTTCAAAAATCAAAATTAAAAAAGTTTAGTCATAATTATATTCATACTAATATTATAAAGAGGAAAGATTTGTTTGTTTGCATTGAATAGGCTCTGAAACTACTGGACCGATTTGAAAAATTATTTCACCGTTAGAACGCTACACTATTTCTAGGTGAAGTAGGCAATATATTTTCAAAAAAATTAGGGATCCTTGCTAAAACTCCACCCGTGCGAAGCCGGGACGGTCCGTTAGTATTCAATAAAATTATAAGGATCATTTATAATCGTTCGTAGGCGATTCTAGGTGCCAGTCCTACGCGACCAGAGCCTAGAGAACGGGCAAGAAACTACGGCCTGGTTCCTAGCTTTTTTTTATGTTCCGTTTTACAAAGAGTTATAAAATCTGTGGTTCTACCTAACTAGTCTCCAAAATAGGTACTAGAAACTTAACTTTACTTGCGGCACAATAACAAAGCCGTAAAGTAAGTTACTTGAGTTGCACAAGTGTACTTGAGTTGTTTGAAGTTAAGATTTCTGTGAACTTGGTATATTTCCGGCGAGTTCAAACCAGTTTGAAAAGGCAACCTCGTGATTTATAAGAAAACCTACAGTGTATTTTTAATTGAATTTCTGGAGATCCAATTAGCTATGAGCTGCCATTCTGCTCACGAATTGCCGTCAAACTGGCAACGTGCCCTAGTTTATTGGTTTTCAAACCTATTTTATCTTAAATAGTGTAATTCAAATATTTATACACAATAATTACGACTAGTACAGTATTTACAATATTTATAATATATACAAAATACACATGAAGCAGTTGATCTATCTACAAACCGTTGCAAACGATATATAGATAGCTCAACTGATCCAAATCAGTACCAATCGGAAGCGAAAATTATTTGTGTTTGTAGCTGCCAAACACAAAATATTAACAAAACGAACACGCATCGCTTTCTTCATAAGTAAATAAGTACCTACAGAAAATGTACTGGGTCTGTTTGTTGGCTAAAAATAACGCTGAATTCTTTCATCTTGTATTTCATAAATTTCGCCGAGACGGCATACGTTATACGATGTAAAATATACAACGCAGTTTTGCATGCTTTTATGGATTACACATAAATACACTTCTACGTTCCAAGTCCCTATTGTTAAATTTAATAAAAATAGCAAGTTATTTTGGTGGAAAAATATGTTTGAGAGAAGCTAAGATTTATTCGTTTGTAATTTAAAAATATTCAAACTGGTTTGACACGAAAAATTTGTACCAAAATAGAAACTTTTGTTTTTATTACTCGTTTAACATCTCATTTTACAAATACCTTCGTAAATATAGATTGATTCAAAGTGAGGTTCAATAATCGCAATAAAATAAATTAGTCTATTATACTTACGTTAAATTAATAATTTCCTCTCTAAACCGGCTGCATGCAACAAAAGCTTTATGGGTCATTTTAAACCAATACATCACGGACGCCAGCATTTGCAATCATTTGGAATATTGTTATAGGGCACTAAGAATTTATGGTAACAATGTTGTTACTTAAAACATTAATTTTACATTGATATCGACTATGTTCCCTACATAATAAACATGAACTGAGGGATAATTCTCTTAATAAAATTGGGTTACTCCTACGAACGCGATATAAATATCAATGGGGTTTTGGTGGGATGTCATCAAATCACAAACCTGAGTGACTTTTGAGTAATCTTTGGATGAGTGCAAACGGGACAGCTACCATAGTCACCAGCGCCCTGCAACAAGTCAGTTCACAAGCTTTTTACGCATTTTGTAAAGACTCGCCACATACATGTCTTGGCGTACACTCACTACATCAGCTAATACGAGTAGAATGTGAACTGCTTGTCGCAGGCCACTGGTGGTTGTGGTCGGTAGTCCGTTTGCGTTCAGTCTTACGGCATCCCAAGAGAAGATAGTTAGCCTGTGATAGTAAGCTTATTTTGATAAAAGCTGCGAAAAAAAAACAACAAAAAGTTGTGCAGTGTGGAAATCAAAATTGAAAAGATTTGTGTAAAAGTTGTAGCAGTTATACCAGTTTTTGAGTTATATCTTTTCACTGTAAGTTACCCGCGACTTTGTCCACGAAAAAAAAAATATAACCTTAAAAAAGCGGGAAAAGTAGCATATGTGTTAATCCAGATTACGAACTATAATATATTTCAAATTTCATCCAAATCGGACCAGTAGTTACAGCGTTATTGAAACACAAACATCCAAACTTCTAAACTTTGACATATACACTCGAGAGCAATGATTCCGGGTCACTTAAAGAATGTTAAAAATCTCGGAAACTAAAAATGATAGGTTAATGCAATAAATTGTATTTAATAGACAATGTAATACTCCTTAAATGAAAGTAAAAAAATATGAGTCACCATACATTTTATTAACACAAAATTACATAAAGAAAAAAACTGCTGATCTCTCCTTAAAACAAAAATAGGAAACATGAAATTTTTGAACTTTATTACGATTTGACTTGAATTTTAATACTTCGTATTGCCTCCTCGTGCTTCCATTACTGCGTTTACGCGGTTTGGCATGCTGTACACCAAGTTCCTTATACGATTTTGGGGAATATTCTCCCATTCCTCTGTGAGAGCAATTTTGAGCTCACGAAGCGTGATTGGGGGAGGGTTTCGTTGTTTTACGCATCTGCCTAGCTCGTCCCAAGCATGCTCGATCGGGTTGATATCCGGGCTGCGCGCTGGCCACTCCATACGAGTAATGTTCATCTCTTGAAGGTAGTCATTCACAATCCTACCTGTATGAGGTCGGGCATTGTCATGCATAAATATAGCATCCTCACCTAAATTGACCATAAATGGACCAACATGATCATTGAGGATTTCTTCCACATATCTTACGCTAGTTAAAGAGCCGTTTTCTATGATCACCAGCTCTGTGCGACTTTCAGAAGAAATTCCGGCCCACACAAGTACAGACCCACCACCGTAGGCTAATTTTTCTTCGATGCATGCTTGCTTGAATCTTTCCCCTGGTCTTCGATACACTCTGTGTCTTCCATCGTGCTTGTAGAGCATAAATTTTGATTCGTCGGAGAACATAACTTTTGACCAATCTTCAATACTCCAATTTACGTGGCTCTGGGCATATCTTAGTCTTGAAATACGATGCCCACGCTCCAGTTTAGGGCCGTTTGCAGGTCTAAGGGGTTTTAAGTTAGATTCAGCAAGCCGACGTCTTACTATCCATGCACTTGGGTTACTTCCTCCGAGGCGTCGAAACTGATTTGTGAGTTCAGTTCCTGTGAGAAAGCGATTTCGAAGCATGGTGTTCACCAAGTATCGGTCTTCTCGTGCTGTGGTACACCTGGTTCTGCCCGTTCCTGGTCTGCGTAGGTTAGAACCAGTTTCTTCGTAACGTCGGAGAACTCTTTGTACTGTTGACAGCGACACACCGACAGTCCTGGCTGTATCGCGCTGACTCCGGCCGGTTTCCAGCATTGTAAGTATTCTGGTGCATTCTTCAGGCGTAAGCGACATAATTTCAGCTTGAATAATGAATATAGAGCACTATCAACATGGTTTATATACCCACATAAATGACAGATTACAAACAAAAGCAAAACCAAATGCTGTAATTTCGTAGTTCCATCTTCGAAAGTGGCCCTTTTTCAAATTTGATTTTTTTAAGATATAACTTTACAATAACTAAGAAGTTTTAATACCTTCATTTAAGGAGTATTACATTGTCTATTAAATACAATTTATTGCATTAACCTATCATTTTTAGTTTCCGAGATTTTTAACATTCTTTAAGTGACCCGGAATCATTGCTCTCGCGGTAGTGGGATAGTCCATTTCTTTAAGCCATTTAGCAGCTGAAGGTCACAACTTAGCACTGAGCGGCTAGGTCTGCTTCCAGAAGTCTGCTGCGGCGACCTATTATTTAGTTATAATCTCTGTTGAGCTGGCCGCCATGGCTTGGCCGCCATAGTGCGTTTGTCGTCAAGATGTTTGACATTTGAGCTGTACCACTTTGATCTTTGACATTTACCTGGAAACTCCTGTTGCTTATAAAGTCTAATGACCTTTTTTTTACCGTTCTCTGAGACAGGATTTTACGACAGCTTAGTAGCTTTTATAAAAGTGGAACACATTTTACGAGTGCCACCCAAGTGTTTTTTTACACGAGACTGCCGTGAACATGGTACTTTTCACTTATTCCCAATAATCAATCAATTTCTTCCTCTAGTATTTTTTAAGCTTTTTTACTAACGACCATTTCCAAAGTCTCTTGTTTTGCCCTAGTTTGCCACACTAAGAATAACAACCGTTCTTAATATTCAATTTATTTCTCTATTCTCTTATTATGTCTCATCATCATCATCATCAACCTATACTCGTCCACTGCTGGACGTAGGTCTCTCCCAAGACGCGCCATTGAGCTCGGTCTTCGGCTCTTCTCATCCAGTGTCTGCCAGCTACATTTCGCAGATCGTCGCCCCATCTTGCCGGAGAGCGTCCTACACTATGCCTACCAACTATGTAATTTGTTTTACTAAAATATATTTTTTCTAGTTTTACCTTTTATTATACAAATTGTTTTAGTCGATGTTGAAATGAATCAATTAATCAATCAATATATTTATTTATTTTCTCTACGCAAAATAGGTAAATAACAGTTAAGGCTTATGTATAGAGATCGATGAGAAGTTTACCTATTTCGCTAGAGACTGGTGCCTGAAATAGGTTTAGAACACCTGTAATACAGGTCACCATGAAATGTGCGAGGGACACGTTGTTTGACATTATCCTTCGTCAAATACACACTTTCTGACACGTAAAAGCATTGCTATGGTAACCTTTCCACTGATATCCGATAGTTGAATATAGAAATATGTGACAATCGTAAACGTATCGAAATGAAAACGTATTCGATTTACACTGCGTCGCGGTTTGGCTGTCATTGCTACGCAGTGGAACTTGAATACGCTACCATTACTACGATACAATTACGATTTGTCACATATTTTCCGAGCTTAGTACTCTAGCTGTAAAATAAGACACCGCACAATTTCAGGGGTAATAGTTCAACAGAATATGATATCGATATCCTGTTTTTGTTTGTAGGATTCTGTAACGATCCATCATCTTTCTAAGAACATAATACTCGCACACACGTGATCTTTCCTAGTCGTATTCGAGACCTATTTATCCGACTAAAATATACGTACTAAGTTTTTGTTGTTATTTCTATAAATAAATAAAATAAATAAATAAATATTCATGGACTTTACACACAACGCCCTCTAGTCCCAAACTAAGCAAAGCTTGTGATATGGGAACTAGTTGGCTGATAGAATACTTATATACTTTTTTTTTTGTAAATACATACTTATAATACATAGTAACACCCAGACATAGAACAAACATCTATGTTTTCCACGCACAAATGTTTCTTCTCGGTGGGGATCGAACCCACGACCCACAGCACGGAAGGCAGAGCCATTACCGACTGAGCTGTGACGCCCGTCACAGCTAAAAATAAGCTTTTATTTGGCGTGATCTAGGACCGGAGTCCAATCAAACGAGCCCAAACTCGATGGGATTGCGTCGTTTCTTTACAGAGTTCCTATGCCCACCTTCCGGCTCCATCATCAGATCAGCTCGCTATCACCATATTATTGCATTGTCACCTACCATAAGTGAGAAACTGCTGTCGATTCTGTTGTTGCATTTTTCTAAACTAACCTAATTTGACAGCGCTAGAATTATAACTGTCCTTGTCGTTTCAGTTTATGAGAAAGGGACGGCAACATTTTTAGTGCTGTCAAATTAGGTTAGTTTAGAAAAATGCGACAACAGAATCGACAGCACTGCCTACTGAAATGTTAACTAGGTAGTGCAAGCTAAGATTAATTTAATTGCCTAAATCTAAAACTTTTGCGATAACCAAAAAGGGTGAATAAGTTTTGAAGTGCCTACTTTAACATAAGACCAAACTGTAACCCTTATTTTGGCAAATAAACGTATCTTGTATTAACTAATTAGTTATGCCAAAATCGGACATCGGGAAGTGGGTCAAAGGCTTGCAAGATTTAACCTGAACAAACCCAAAAACATACATTGGAAGTCAAATAAAAGTTTGTAAAAATACAGTAGGTTATCATACTAAAGTGTGCTCGCCGACTCGCTCATAGAAAAGGTAACGTAAGAAGTGAAGATATTGTGGGTATGAGTACTATTGATTTGTTTTTCATAAATCAGTGTCGAAGAAATCTGGGTCGTCCGAAAGCGCGATGGGTCGACGACATCGTAAAGGTCGCAGGAAACACCTGGTTGAGAGGCGCACAAGACAGAGGAGGCTGGCATTGCATGAAGGAGGCCTATACCCAGCAGTGGGTGATACCGGGCTAAAATGATGAAATCAGTGTCGATGGGGATCGTACTTGAATAATTCGTATACGCGAATGTAAATTCAGTCCTATTGTAGCAGATTTATTCAGATTTCAGTTCAAATTATTACCTCAGGCTGTATGGTCGGATATGCTCGCATGTCATGATTTTACAACGTAGCCGACCCCAATTATCTGATAACACAAACCCATCCGTGTTATTACTAGCTACCCTAGAGTATTGGTGTTTTGTTGCAAACTACAAAATCAATGTTGGATCTGCTGTAATGTAAAATCTTACTTGGTGATAGTAGTTCTCGTATACAGAACAAAAGATTTTACTTTCTAATTAGCAAAACCGTTCATTGGGTCAGAAGCATTTTAGCATTTTATCAGCAGTACTCAGTATTTTCAGCTTGGAGTGTAATTTTTCGGTGCAAAATAAAGTAGGTACCTAAATAAATATGCTTGCATTACTGCTCTGAATACGTACTGCAGTATCCTATACTTCCAACTTGGACGAATAAACATACATTTCCAATATCCTATCCTATCCTTCCTACTTTTAATATTATAAATGCGAAAGTTTAGATGTTTGGATGTTTGTGTTTCAATCACGTCAAAACAACTGAACCAACTTGGATGAAACTTGGCATATATGTAGTTCGTAACCTGGATATAGGCTGCTTTTTATCCCGAATAATTAACAGGATCTACAGAATAAAATGAAAAAACGGGCTTAGCAGCGCCAATTATTAGCAAGAGAATGATGTCATGTCATGTCACGTAACTTTGACAGGACGTAGTACTAACTCTTTGGTCTAACGACTAACGTTTGACATTCGAGTACGGGTTCGGTGTAATGTCAAGTTTCTCAAAGAAGTATCCGCTCGGTACACGCACAGATAATATAATGTACACGGAAACGGTACTCGCGTACGAAGTCGCGGGTAACTGCTAGCCCACGATATATCTGAAAATCTAGTTTGCGAGTGTTCTACAGACAACAAGTTTCAGTAAAACACAACTCTTTTGAGAGAACTCGCTTTTAAAATTCACTATGTAAAAGTATTCGGTTTCTTATTGCATTACATCAGTTGTATTCAGAATGTGAAAACAAAGTTAGGTCTTCATTCGCTTTGCATAGACTTCATTTTCCCATCAGCCTCCGTATGCCAATCTTTTGCTGTCAAGTTATATTTCACTGCCCAGTGTAATTTCTTCAGGTCACGTGGTACAATTTTGTACCACGTGATCATTCTTTTTAGACACTTGACAGCAAAATATGCGCGAAAACACATCAAATGACGTCATAATGTCACTATTTAGTCACAGAATAACTATGAGTTAGTATGAACTGACCATGATTTAAATGCAGTTCAACTTTGCCGTTCAACTTTGATTGGCATACCCCTGCAGGACGCAAACACAGCATACTTTTGTAAAAGAGTAAATAAAAAAAAACTAAAAAAAATATAGCCTAAACTCTTTAGATTGAGGAGGAATTATTATTTCGCTTTAGCTTATATTTTTTTTATGAATACCTATAAGAAGAAATTAAGTACACTGGGCAGTGAAATATAACTTGACAGCAAAAGATTGGCATACGGGGGCTGAGGTAAATAGTAAGTAGAAGATTATAATAAAAAGTAGGTACATTCAAAGGATTAAATAAAGACGCTTACTAAATTCGTATTCTGTAGTCTCTCACCGAAGTCTGCGGCAAGTGCTGGAACCACAAGTCGCTGGCCGCAAAAGCATTGTGCAGACTTCCCCTGGAATAAGAATAAAACCTTAATGCCACACAGAGTACGTCCTCGGTATACAGGAACACTATGGTAATGCGGTTGTTTTAAGCAAATGGCCACTTTTTCTCACAAAAAACAAAAAAGCGAATCAGCATTGCTATATTCAGCGCGGCAATGCAGCCAGTGTCTTGGGCACGCTTCCGATTGGTACTGATTTGGATCAGTTGAGCTATAAATCGTTTGCAACGGTGTGTAGATAGCTTAACTGCTTCATGTGTATTTTGTACATATTATAAATATTGTAAATACTTTATTAGTCATAATTTTCTTTGTGAATAAAACTTTATTTGTATTTTATGAATAAAATATTTCGATAAATACTTCTCTGAAAAAGCGTTATACCAAACTGAAAATTGGACGGATTTTGGTTTACTCGTTTGCGTTGTTTTATACCTTTAAACTAGTAGTTAATTGTGATCTAAGGATAATATTATATTTTTACTAGTCACTTATAGCCAGATTTATAATTAATAATATAATAATAATATTCATGGACTTTACACACAACGCCTTCTAGGTCCAAACTAAGCAAAGCTTGTGATATGGAAACTAGATGGCTGATAGAATATTTAAATACTTTTTTTTTGTAAATACATACTTATAATACATAGTAACACCCAGACATAGAACAAACATCTATGTTTTCCACGCACAAATGTTTGTTCTTAGTGGGGATCGAATCCACGACCCACAGCACATCAATTAATTAATTAATCTACATAAGTTTGAAAACGAATATCGATATCCGATTAAATCCGATCGATATCCTTTTCAATTCGATGGATATCCGATTCAATTCAATGTATTTAGATGACAGAAAGAAGCTCACCACTGCCAACTCATCAGCAAAACTAGTTTTTATTGTCGTTGTATTATGATGAAAGGCAGAAAGTTTCACTCAGCCCCCGTATGCCAATCTTTTGCTGTCAAGTTATATTTCACTGCCCAGTGTAATTTCTTCATCATTCTTTTTAGACACTTGACAGCAAAATATGCGCGAAAACACCTCAAATGACGTCATAATGTCACTATTTAGTCACAGAATAACTATGAGTTAGTATGAACTGAACATGATTTAAAACTTTGCAGTTCAACTTTGATTGGCATACCCTCTGCAGAGCTAAAGTTATTTTATCTCGGATGATTGAATATCTCGCAAGATTATAAATTGGAACTCAAATTGAATTCGTATTAACGTTGACACGCCTGGTTACCTTGAATAAAATTATTTCTTCCGTTTTGTAAGGAAACAGACTACATACCCGTTGTATGGAACAAGTAATTAAATGAAAAATTTAAAAAACCCCCGAATCTTGGACCGATTTTCATCTAACTTAGCTAAGAAAACTCCCGACTAATTCACCTTTCAAAAAAAAATCAAAATCGGTTCATCCGTTTGGGAGCTACGTTGCCACACACACATACACAGACACGTTAAACTTATAACATCCCATCGTGTTTGCGTCGGGGGTTAAAAAAAAACAGATTTAAAGCAGCAATTTTTTTTTTAATATTACAAATGAACTAAATATTCAGAGACTTGGGATATTGTAAAGCAGTATTTACTTTATGCTATACTCGTATTTCAAACATGCTATTCCCTGTAACACAGATGGCTAAGGCTTAACCGCATACTGGTGCACCTTTCAGCAATGTGAATCTTCATTCAATAATAACATTATATTAAAGCACAACAGAACTCTACCCTCTCCGTTGTAGTTTTTAAGTTCAACTACCGATATTATGAGATTAGCATTAGTAATATTCATTACCAACAGCCCGAGGGAGAATAATATTAGCCTTTCAATCCACCCGCCTCCAGACCTTCATAATCTTCATAAATGTCTTTTCATTGAGTGGAGACTGCCTTGACCATCTTACGGTAACCGGGATTTGAGAACCTATTTTACCATATTATTATCCTATCCTATCCTATCCTATCCTACTAATATTATAAATGCGAAAGTTTAGATGTTTGGATGTTTAGATGTTTGGATGTTTGTGTTTCAATCACGTCAAAACCACTGAACCAACTTGGATGAAACTTGGCATATATATAGTTCGTAATCTGGATTGACATATAGGCTATTTTTTATCCCGAATAATTAACAGGATCTACAGGATAAAATGAACGAAAAGGATTAGCAGCGCCAATTGGCAAGAGGATTTCATTGTCATGTCATGTCACGTCAGTTTGACAGGGCGTAGTACTACCTCTTTGGTCTAACAACTAGCGTTTGACATTCCAGTAGGTACGAATTCGGTGTAATGAGGTGTAATGTCAAGTTTCTCAAAGAAGTATCCGCTCGGTACACGCACAGATAATATAATGTACACGGAAACTGTAGACGCGTACGAAGTCGCGGGTAACTGCTAGTATTTTTATATATTTAGGCTGACCATTATATTCTACAAACAATATAATTGCTAACCGATAACGTAACGTCAAAACATATCAATCAGACATTAGCAATTCTGTTGTTTCGTTTTCCTAACCTAAATTGACAGCACAAAAACATTCTTGTCCCTTTCACATGAACTAAAACGACAAAGACAGCTATAATTTATTTATTTAATTTTAGTGATGTCAAATTAGTTTAGTTTAGAAAAATGCCACATAAGGATCATTATCACTTCTAATCGTAGCGTGGACAAAATACGGGCTCTTAAACTGGGACGATGCTGTAACGATGTTAAATGTAGCTTGACCCTTATTGGAAAAGGGTCTGGTGTTGAATGATTAACAATGTAGCGACAGGGTGCTTCTTGCAGTCAAGCACTTGTTTATACTCGTATTTTCTCCAACAAAATTATTTACGCCGCTGCAAATAACTGTCTAAGTATGAGGTATCTTTGATCTGAAAACGGCTTTTTCCAGAAATCCCCTGCGAGTTGCCCCTGCGAAGGGGATTTCATATTTTATACAAAATGATGGAACAATCCAATGGCCCACCTGATGTTGAGCGGTTACCTCTGCCTCTAAAAATGCATTGCCTCACTGAGCATATCCACTGGGCCTGCCTTGTGTATTGCGCTGCGCCCATCACGTTTTAGACACAAAATGTGTCTCATGTGCCTGTACCCTTCAAACCGGAACACAGCAATGCGAGGATCACTGCTTGGCGGCAGAAATAAGTATGGTGTAATTCTCCGAACGAGCTTTTTCAAAAAAAGCCCCACTAGGTACTACTAACGATGACAATCGCGCCATTTAAGCTCTTCTATCTCTTCTACCTCAAAGTCAATACTAATTTATTGAGTAAAATCACAAGGATCTTTTGTATTCCTTCGTTTGTTTGTGGGTGTTGGTTAGGGTTGTCATGAATATTTGAGGCTCTTATAAGTTGGTGATCAGAGACACGTCCAAACATTATATTTAGCACAAGCCTATAGTTTCAGCTAAGCGCGTAAATTCTCATTAGTATTCAAGGCAGTTAGTTATAAATGTAGCATCGCTTGGTCATCTTTAATTTACGCGAAAGCCGTTCATATTGCAAAATCCTCGGGATTTTCATAATTTATCTCCATAAAGATCTAAAATCCCGGTTTTATAAGAAAAGATAAGAGTAATTGGTTTTGTAAGGGCAGATTGCGACATTTATCTGTTTGCAGTAGAGATTTTTTATAAGCATTTTATAATTAACATGGCTCTGCGGTTGCCATCTTTTTTTATCAAAAAATATGTTTTGACAAAAATATCCAAGCTTTCACTTATTGACGTAGTACCAATTAATTAATATTCCCTCTGAATATTGGTTTGAATGATCCGTGCTTTGATGTGCCACAGAATTGATATAGCTAATTTGAGGTTATAATAATATAATGATTGTCACGGTGTCAGTTTATCGGTCACTGATTCGCTAAACTATAGTTATTTTGATTACAACTAACTGGCTGTTACCCGCGACTTCGTACGCGTAGTTTTTGAGTCTGTTTTTGAACGGATTCTTTGAGAAGCTTGTCATTACATCGAGCACGTACACACAATATGTCAGACGTTTTACATCGGCTTTATACAACAAAACACGTACTAGCCCCTCTGAAGCAACTGAAATGACGTCGTCCTAGTGTGCTACTAATCCCGTTCATTTTATCCCTTAATTAGGTCTAATAAATAAATATTCATGGACATTTCATACGGCCTCTAGTCCCAAACTAAACTATTTCTATATATACCACATACAACCGTTTATTCTCAGTGGGGATCAAACCCATGACCCACAGCATGGAGGGCAGAGCTATACTGACTGAACTGTGACATCTGTCAGAACTCAGATACAATTCAATGAAAGTTATTCACACGCACGTTTTAGGGTTAAATTGATTGGGTTATCCTCGAAAGGCTTAATGAGGCCTGAAGTGACGTTAGTCACGCTCTATTCACAAATGTCCTTGGTCCTGCTGAACGTATGCAATCAAGTACCATTCACATTACTACGGGACGTGTCGGCGCCAAGTTTTCAGTCGTGAAATGCATATTTATAAGAGGAAAGCATGATAGATTTAGATGGGTCTAGAAGTAAGTAGGTAAACCAAAAAAGTATGCTCTGTAAAATATATATATATGTAAGAAAAAAGCAAACAATATTGATGACATTACAAGGTTGAACCAAAACGTTTGTCGATCCTACGCCTCCAAAATTTTATTTAAGCACCCATATCCTTTTGAAAATTATAAGTCACGCACAAAATGCGAAAGATCGTAGTATAATTCAGTTTTTGGTAAGTACCATTACTTAATATTAAATAGTGTTAGGAGCTACTTTTTCACCATAACCTATAAACGGGACACTGCAGTGCCTGGGAGATGATTTAGGTGGAGTAGGCTTGCCCAGCCACACCAACCTCTCAGCCTTGTCGGCCTTATCCACAGGACAGACATGGTCAATAAGTGTGGAGCACGGAGCAAGTGTCTGATAAATACTTACTGCGCAGGTATTACACGCTAGATATATTTATGTGACAAACACCTCTAGTGGGTGCTCGACGGAAAAGCTGACTTAGTTTCCGATTGAAAGATGGTGGCTTTGATCGCAGATAGCGGACTAATGTATTTTCCTCTTGAGCGTGTGATTCAAACGAATTCGCAGATTTATTACCGACAAGAAAATGTTCGTACTGGGTCTCATTTACAATACGAGTTCGAAGCTTGCCACGCAGTTATGTTCGACAAATCTAGTTGAGTTGGTTGAACTGAAGATGACGTCACGTCTCGGGTGAAAAAAGTAAAAGTCAATTCTCTTGTTACTTGTCAGTGGATCTGTCAAATGTTTCAGAATAAGACACCAGCAAGCAACACACAATCTCCTATTCACTCATAATTGCCAACGACCTCCGGACATCGCTAGATTATGACTAAATAAATATTAAGGAACATTTCACACAACGCCCTCTAGTCCCAAACTAAGCAAAGCTTGTAATATGGGAATTAGATGGCTGATAGAATACTTATACACCTTTTTTTGTAAATACGTACTTATAATATTATATAGTAAAACCCAGACAGAGAACAAACATCTATGTTTTCCACGCACAAAATGTTTGTTCTTGGTGGGGATCGAACCCACGACCCACAGCACGGAAGGCAGAGCTATTACCGACTGAGCTGTGAAGCCTGTCATGTGTGTCAGTGCATCACGTACTACTTACATTCCAATACCTTGCGTGGGCGGAATAGTGAGCATCCAATATCCAACACCGCACAATTTGGGCGGGGATATTTTGGCAATCGATCTTCGGCCTGGCAACCATGATTTCCGAGGCATCAGCCTGTACATTGTGAGGTAGGTCAGTGAATAACCCTACTTTTGGTTTTGTTTATGGTTTATCTCTCTTGTTTTTTTTCTACTTATGTAAGGACAAGTTAATAGTGGGTTTATTCTCGTAGCAAATTCGTAGCACGTGTAACGTGTATCTATTATATGTAAATTATCATAAAAACTATTAATTTCTAACAGCTGAAGGAATGTGTCTAACATCGGCATTTATACTGAAAACTAAAAAAATAAAAAAATCTTCCAAAATACTACGTTCAAAATGAGAAAAATACTAATTAAAAGAAAAAAAGTTTCGTAGTCGCCTAATGCAGTTTCAATAAATCTCTCGGAAAATTTTCAGTGACTATTTTATCAGACATTTGTCTAAAAAAACTATTTTAAAAGAGAAGGGATTCTATATATAGAAAAGTCTAGACATAGATAAATGAGGACCTACTACCCAGGGACCACGGATAGGTTTTATAAAGTTATTTATATTTTTAGATCTCGGAGAATCAATAATGGACCAATAAGATAGATTATTCCGACGGTATGTAAAACCGTAGAGTAGAGTGTACCTATTTTAGAAGTTTAGTAAGTGCCGGAAGTAGGCAGTAATGACGGTCCACGGTACGGAAGCCTCGAGGCATGAATAACGACATAGTTGTTTGCGAATACCACACTAATAAATGAAGCACTTGTAAATGTCAGTAGCGATCCAATTTGTCCAGTGTCCGGTATTAAACAAAGCTTGTGCGTTGAGCGTAAACTAAATGCTGCTGATTGTGTCTGATATTAATTGTACTGTAAAGTCTGTGAGTATGTAATGGTATACCTACACTATAATAACTTGTGCGTGACTCGAACAAAAATTTGACACGAAACGGTGTGAAAGCGTAAGTGAATGTATGAGATTCCGTGTCCATCGATATCGTGTAGGTCTTCAGTCTGTGGCAGCGTTCAACAGCTCATGCAGTCAAGAACTTGTACGAGAAGCATAGAAAAGCATAGCAAGCATAGATCTGTCAAAGTATAACTTCCAATAGCTAAGCGAAGTAGAATTAAGTAACTTTAAAAGTATTTAGCAAACTTGCATAACTTGTCCCTAATTTTTTTTGAAATGTGAGGAGCAATAGTGATGCCTCTGCCACAGCCACTTATAAATATGTTTGACATATAGTGGTCAAATAAACATTCTAGAACATTCCCAATGAACTACCATCGTCATCATCATCTGATGATATATGTTGAATTGAAGTCGGGTTTTCTAGTAAAAACTTCTCTACAATTTCAGACCAAATTATGAAACGTTTAGTACGGTATTTATCTTCGCATTATTCAGTGATAAGTGAAATGGTGCTGAACCCATTCCGTTCCCAACCTTCGAATTCTTCGAGCATTGTCCTTGTCTCACCCCTTGCTAAAGGCGGGATTTGTACATCTTTATAGGATGGTGGTTTAGATCACCCAGGATAATGGCGATTTATTTTATTTATCCACTAACTAGTTTTTGAGCATCGTATTTTCTCGCTACTTGCTTGATTAACTTTCGGGCAAAAGTTTTTAGCTGTCGACATAGTATAAACTGTCATTACATTGTAAAAAGACAAATAAGTAATATAATAAGGTACGTACTTAACTCGTAACCTTGTTAAGTAACCCTTCAGTTTACGTCATAGTGTTATCTAAGGCGTGATTCTACGCCGATAGACATTTTTTGTCGAGATAGATATTATCTTCGAAAAACTGTCGAAACTTGATAGATTTTGTCATTATTTAGGAAATAGCATGATAATAATTCTTTGCCTTGGATACTCAGATTACCAAAACTATCTTGGTTAATGAGTATTCTGGCAGTAATTAGACGTAATATTTTTGTTGGAGCATCATAATAGAAGATTGTTTGCCAAGGGGCATAGACGACTCATAATTACACCCGAAATATTTTGCGAGAGAGCGCATCCGAGCGAGGACACTATATACAAGTTTGAAAAGCCTTTGGTTGACTGTTCGTAATGTATTTTTTTATACATTAAAAGTAGGCAAACGTTTGACCGCAGTCATACCTGATATTAAGTGACGATGCGGTCGACAATTTAGCACATTTGCCTAGAAGATACCTATTCACTCTCCTCTTTAAAACATCTAAATTGTAAGTGATCGGAAACACAGACGCCGGCAAAGAGTACTCTTTGGCGGTCCTCATCCTCATGATAAATGTCGAGAGTATAGAAGATAGATAGAAGATAGAAAATACTTTATTGCACACCTTAACCTAGGGACTACTATAACATACAAAACAAAACTTAACTAATTGTACAATGGGCGGTCTTATCGCTAATGAGCGATCTCTTCCAGACAACCATGGACGGAAAGGACTACGGGGTAATAAATTAGGGGTGCTATCTAAAGATAATAAATATTTCAAAAAATATGGCAAACAATACTTATAACATACAAAATATACCTAATACATACAAAGCAAAGAATAATAATATACATATACCTACATACATACATACACAAGATTTAAAATAAATACCTACTTAATAAAACCTAAAGAAAGAATCAAGCAAGTCCAGTCAGTGACAGCTTCGCAAATAATGCTCCTTGACCATTGATTTAAATATCGGGAGCGATTTGAGTATGAGTAATGCTTACCAATTAGTGGAGTTTGTTCGCAACGTCTCGAAGAGATACTCTATGATTTGATGACGCTCGTCCTGGAGAGACACCATCAGCTCACCCATGGCCAAAATTGTGTCAGCCTGTATTAAAAAAAAAGTTTAGTAACGAATATTTCCGATGTCTATGGACCAGCCCCGTATGCCAATCTTTTGCTGTCAAGTTATATTTCACTGCCCAGTGTAATTTTTTCAGGTCACGTGGTACAATTTTGTACCACGTGATCATTCTTTTTAAACACTTGACAGCAAAATATGCGCGAAAACACATCAAATTACGTCATAATGTCACTATTTAGTCACAGAATAACTATGAGTTGTATGTTTGACCGTGATTTAAAACTTTGCAGTTCAAATTTGCAGTTCAACTGAGATTGGAATACCAATGAAAGAAAGTCATTCCGTTGCTTCTATGACGTATTTTCTTTATTTGAAACAGCGACACCTGTGTGTAGGTACTAGGTACCTACTTACACAGAATAGATAATATCTCAGGGCAACATTTCATAAAATTGGCAGCAAGTCCACTATGTAGTTACTGGTTCTCACCTGGATACATTTTTATGAAATCTTGTACCGTAACATAACAATGTCTTTGAAAGTTTTGATTTGTAAACACCTTATTGAAGCTAATTGTACAAGCTAATTAATATGAGTAGAGTACTTTATTATGCAGCTGGGTCCTGTTCAGCAAACTTCGAATGTTCAAAGGAAACGCTTTGCATTTAATTAAATATACAACGCTTACGTGAACGGTATTCTAAGGCTTCAACCAGACATGCCCGCACGAAATTACGTCGCGTTGTGTTAGAACAACCTATAGGCGTCGTCGGTTGTCCTAATACAACGCGAACACGCGATCATCGCGCGAACATCGCACGGTCTCTTGAAAGAATGCATTTGCGCGACTTAGGGCACAATATGTTTGATCGCGCGTTCGTCCGAGTATAATTCGCGGGAACTTGCGATGCGACCATCATCGCACGGTCTCTTGAAAGAATGCATTGGCGCGACTTAGGGCACAATATGTTTGATCGCGCGTTCGTCCGAGTATAATTCGCGGGAACTTGCGATGCGACTATCATCGCACGGTCTCTTGAAAGAATGCATTTGCGCGACTTAGGGCACAATATGTTTGATCGCGCGTTCGTCCGAGTATAATTCGCGGGAACTTGCGATGCGACTATCATCGCACGGTCTCTTGAAAGAATGCATTTGCGCGACTTAGGGCACAATATGTTTGATCGCGCGTTCGTCCGAGTATAATTTGCGGGAACTTGCGATGCGACCATCATCGCACGGTCTCTTGAAAGAATGCATTGGCGCGACTTAGGGCACAATATGTTTGATCGCGCGTTCGTCCGAGTATAACTCGCGGGAACTTGCGATGCGACTATCATCGCACGGTCTCTTGAAAGAATGCATTTGCGCGACTTAGGGCACAATATGTTTGATCGCGCGTTCGTCCGAGTATAACTCGCGGGAACTTGCGATGATCACGTGATCGCGTTACATTAGGACAACGTGACAGTATGACATCATACAAACAGAAAAGGAGGATGGTTGTTGTATAGTAAGGACCGCTTAAACTTGATATAAATTAGACTTGGTTAGTTCTCGCAATAATTAGTTCAAGAAATAGAAGACAGTTTTGGGCCCGCGCCACCAGTTTTGAAGTTTATTTTGTAGTTGCTATAATTATTTTATGAACAATAAGTTTTTATGAACGGTTTATTTTTTTACTTTAAAAGTTTTCTTTCGGCTTCAAAGCTAAGAACCAGACCATTTTCTTGCCCGTTCTTCTAGGCTCCGGTCGCGTGGAGTTGAATCCTTTTGATTTTATTGAATAAAGGAATAAATATGACTTTAACTACGAGTATAATTTCGGGAACAAAATTGTGCTAGCCCCGCCATCACAGCAGAATTATCCATAATTTTTTCCCTTAAAAATATATCACTCAACTGTCGATTGAATTGTTCAAATATCAGTTTACAAAGTGTCATCTTTTTCAGTTTAATCAGCATTTTGCCTCAGTATTACTTGCCCACCGAACTTCCCTGTTACTCGTTATTGATAAAACATTAGTTTGATAATCTGTTTGATAAATTTTTATAATTTGGCGGTTCCGTTTGTTGTCTATTTCAACTTTGTTTGTAACCGTTGTAACAGAAAGTTTGACAAATAATTTATCAAATTGTTTGATAGTTTCCCGGCATTGTTAACAACATCGATTACTGTACAACAATCAGGCATAGGGCCTGTTTCACCATCTATAAGTAACGCTGTCCGTAAAGTAATAATACTCCCATCTTTGGAAATGTTTTTATCTGCTGGATAGTTTAATCATAAGATGGTGAAAGAGGCCCATAGACTAAAAAAACATTCACCCCAAAATGTAGAAAAAAAACAAAGCCCTGAAAATAAAGTACTAATGATACATTTGTTAATTTGAATGTCATCATTTAGTAGCTAAAATGTGGTTGTTAATTAAATAAGGCTCTTCGTAAAACCTTACTTTGACAAAACCTTGTTAATGAGTACGTTTTTAGCTTTAATTTGCAAGACAAAAAAGAAATTATTTTATTTTACGAAAGTAATACCAACTAAATGACAATAATAACACTGTAAGAAACAAGAGCCTTTTTGCCGCACCCAATTTTGACAATGACATTCAAACTAAGAAACGTATCATTAGTACTTTACCTTGTCTTTCTTTTTTTTTCTACATATTGGGTGAATGTTTTTTTAGTCTATTCAAATTCAAATTCAAATTTTTATTTCAGCTTATCACACATTAGGTAGGTACATAATAATATGACAGCCATATTATCTATGTGCCTCTCCTAAAAATAAGCCGAATCAAGTACCCGCCCGCGCTGTTGAAAACCTCTTGTGGTATTTTCTCAGAATTTACCTCTTCATTATTGTTTTATCAGTAAGTATAATGTATACCTAAGTAGTTACAGTACGCAATATCTCAAGCAATCTCAGAGCTTCGACTCGACAATTTCAATAGGGTTTCAATAATAAGGAATTCTTTAAAATCCAGTTCACATTTCCGCGTCGTTCGAACCTGTTTTACATAGAGTAGGTATAGGTGTATCCAGTACGCTCCAACGTTTCCGACTCGTGTCAACCCTATATATTGGAGCTACATGGATTCCGGGTGCCTACATAACTAGCTATATAACTATTTCATTGTAAAATGAGATTTATTGCAAGTTATTAAGATTGCGACAAATAAAAAATATCTATATACAGTGAAGAATGCATGCTTATATGCATTATTGTATGCATGCTCAGTGAGTCAATGCATTGTTATAGGCAGAGGTAACCGCTTAACATCAGGCGGGTCATCGGCTTCTTCCATCATTTAAGTTTATAAAAAATGTCAAAAAGGCTTATTTTATAATGTTATTTTAGGTTTAGGGGCCACTTTACTAAAATACTAATATAGTTATTAATAATAAAGAGGTAGGTACTATTGAATTTTAACTTGAAACAAATCACTAAAATAAATGTTAGCGTAGCTTTGGCAGTGAACTTGACCTACTATTTTAGACAGACACTTTCAGAGAGATTGTAACATCCGGAATCAATTTTCTGTGCTTTCGCTTCAAAGCTTTTGTCAGATGCCCATCTTGTATAAGATATCTTGTTCCTGTCGCGTATTTTCCTTACTTTTTTTTATAGAATATTATTGTGTATTATATAAAGCCCGAGATACCCGAAACCTCACGAAAAGCTCTTGCCCCGCACTCACTTCAACCTACGCAAGTTGTAAGAATCTAGCTATATTTGTATGGTAAAAACGTTTGGCAATCCTATAGATAGCATCAAGTCAACGAAAGTCTGAATAGCCAACTTTAAATTGGAATTTACATAAAACCCGTTTCAGAAGAATTCATTTAAAATTAGAAAACGCATTATCGGCAGTCGAGTAATATCTGAAACTTTCAGCTGCCTTTCAGCGCCCGCATGCAACTTCAAGATGAGATACATTACGTAGCTAATTTAAGTTCCACCACAGATAATACTTCCATCAGGGATACCAACGCTGAAGAAAATCAAAGGAGCGAAAGTCCTCTGTAAAATATATAGACGTGATTTATTTCCCAACAGACATTTTGCTCGTAAACGTTGCTTTATGGGTACCTTGTATTAGAAGTAAATATTTTACATTGTTTGACATTATATAGATAAGTGTACTAGGTAGAACCGACTGGGATACCGCCAGGGGGAGGATTCTGGACCGATAGACTTTTTTATCTGTCTTTTTTTGACTTTTATATATTTGTAAAAATTCCATAGTTTTTGACAGTTTTTGGGAGATACATCTATCGTGTTAAAAAAGACTATCGGTCTAGAATCACCCTCCAAGGCTGACATTAACGGTACATAAAGTGGATAACTAATACGCGCGGTAGCATGTGCCCGACTCTACTGTGACAACCTTGAAAATTGACCGTGCTAACCATTTCCGAAACAATGGAACTGTGAGTTTATAGTGATTTTCATTACTTAATACCTACTTATGTCATAAAATCGCATCATCTCAACTTAGACGGCAGCAATCATCGTCAAAATGTCGTTGCAGCTGAGTAATTAGTCTTTTGGTACGAAATTCTAATTATTATATCGTTATTAATAATGACGATCGTAATATAGCGACAGTGTCAAAGATGTGATTACTATTCTGGCCTACTTAGGACCGAAAGTGGCATTTAACTTGAGTTTCTAGTACTTGTTTTTTCTGTTTAAGCTATATTCATATCACATGACTGTGCTATAATAAGTTTCTCAATAAATAAAATTTAAATTTATCTACAGTCGCTAAGATGGCGTTAAATTAACTTTCTTGCGTTGACGTAAGATCGAATGTTTATATTTTCTAGAAGCAGTTGTGTAACTAATTAAAGTTAGCCACTCAATCGGGTAACTTTCCGCGTAATAAAGTGGAAAGTTTTCTTTGAAAGCTGAGCTTTAGCCTGTTATGTAAGACGCAGGCCAATTAAGCGGATGCAAGCGAGGTCTTACGAGCTAGAGCTTGCTTATTTTACATAATAGATTCAATATTCAAGTATACACCATGCCGAACTGGACGGTGAAGCTTAGGACTAACGTCCCTCCACCCCACCCGTCCAAAGAAGAATCAGCTGCCCATGTAATCCTGGAATGTGAGGGCATAGCCACACAACGAACAGAAATCCTAAACAACCCTAGGTCACTCCTCCAAGCCTGCGAAGCCCCCAGGAAGCTTATGTGCTTTTGGGAGGAGTTAGGCTGGCTACACTCCTAGCCAGAACACCCCCCACGCATAATGGGCCAACTTTTGAGCCTAAATGCGGAAACGGGAGTCCTATCAATATCAATATCCCTCCACCCGTAAGACTGACGACATGATGGAAAACCGCTGGATGGAGAAGACTCAAAAACGTCATTTCTGGAAATATATAATGGCCTATGCCCAGCAGTGGACTTCTACAGGCTTATAATGATAAAGATACACCATTGCGCTATAGGTTATTCGGAGGCATACGTACAAGAAATCTGTAAAAGCAATTATTTCACTCACCTCGGTGCTGAGATACAGAGCTGAATCCAAGGTCTGCGATAGTTGCGCCATGATTGTGCAATTTTGGACAATAAGCGCCGCATGCGGCACGAAGCAGAGCACCAACATCTGAATCAGGAACATCCGACGGCCGCGCCTGTCAAAAATCATACACAGTAATAAAAGTCATAGATAATTTGTATTGTTATTTATTCATAAAATGGATCATGATAATTTTCCTGATCTCGTCTCGCAACTTTTGAGAGACGTTTAAGAGGCAGTTCTAGGTGAAACCGCTAATTTTGAACCTACTGCTAATGTTAAAACAAAAGCACAATCAAAAACGCTACGGCACACGTTCTGTAGGAACGTTTTTATTTTGTAAATTTTTACCCCAAAAAAAGTTCATCTACCTAACGTCAAACCATGCCATTTAGCCTATTTGAAAAAAGAGTGATTGCCTCACATGTTGGCTCTTGGACGAATAAGCACACAGGACACGACACGTCATGCTCGAAAAAGGTATAAAATCACGGTCGACCAATTTTTGCGGGGCACGGGAGGAGTGATCTATTGCTGCATTAGTTCTACTTATAGCGTTGTCGCTGTCTAAAATTGTTTTAAATTGACACTAGTGATTGACGCATTCGATGAAATAGTATCAATAAAAATGAATGAATGACGGAAAACGAACCTTTTGTCGTCTTATCTTATCTTCTTTCATTTACATCGATATTATTCATCGATAGTGTTAAGCTTTTACTTAGGCAAAAAGGCTGAATTCGTGGCGAGAGGGGGTGTAGGCGAGATTGGCCGAGCTACGTGTACCGTGTGCTTATTGGTCCAAGTGTTGGCCACAATGAATTCCGGACAACACAGGAATAGATGTGTCCCTCAAGCTTGACGAGATTTTTGGGTTCGAATTTCTCGGCGAAGACGCAAAAGCTTAAAATATTTTTTTGCGGAATTTTCACGTATACTTATTTCAATGTGATGTGAAATGTGACAGAAAACCTTTGAATGCGGGCATTGCAAGCTACCGTTACCGTGTAAACAACATCCACATTATGTTTATGTTTTCTTTGTGTGTGTGTAGTGTGTGTGCAATAAAGTTTTTATCTATCTATCTATGTTTACATTTTGTGGTATTAGACAGAGCGTACTTATCATCCTTTTGGTACGCAAATATTAATCAAACCTCTCCTTATTAAACTGCGTATCCAATCAGTTCGACTAAACTGGTTCGAGTACTCAGACGTCTTGCAAATATTTTATTATTTGTTCGTACTGTATCAATTGACAAGAAAAATAAATAAACAAATTTCAAAAGATTTCAAAGATTAATATATTCGGGGTAACTGTGCAAACGTAACTAGATTTATTTGGAATAGTTCAGGGGATTTGTAAATAAGAAATAGCTGCGATTGGATCGTCGTACATAGCTACTTGGCTTTTATTGAATTTCATTGCTGACCACGCTACGGAGAGCAAGAACGCAAAGATGTACAAAAAGGAAGCCAGTTTGCGTTCCAATTTTATAACGCTAAAATGAACTTACAAAGAATTCCGGTACAGAAAAGGTACCGAATTCTTATCTACTTTTATGTTTATATGTTAATTTCGTATTGGAATAAAATTTTATGTGAAACACCTACTGAGTTGGCTTAAAACTCTCTCGAGGTTCCGAAGTGTTCATAAAAAATCGCCACCCCGTTAGGTGTAAAGTAATTCCGTTGTCTGTCGATTAATTGAAAAGTAACAAGCTATCAAATAAAAGAAGAACGCTTCAAAACAAATAACAGCCGACTTGACGAATGACTCGACTTAACTAAATACTATTTCTAATAATTCACCTGATACTGGCAAAATTGTTTGCCGAAATGACAAACAAAGGCCATAAATAAGAAGAAGAAAAACCTCCATTATAACCTCTTTCTTTATACTGAGCCACAGAATAAATATAGAACTTCATTACTGCGTCACAGATTCTCGTTTTGTGCAAGAAACATGCCATATCGTTACCACCCAGCCGCGTTTAAAAATTTTATCGAAACTTTTAAGTTCGTTCGTGGAACTGCTTCTACAAAGTTCGAAGATAACTCTCCAGGGACGTCATTTATGTGCTTAGCGCTTCTTTCATCATTATCCTTGCTCGCGGAATTTATAAATGGTCAAAGCTTTATAGCTTAGTCAAACTTTGTTAAACTTATACTTTCATGAGCACAAGGTAAAATTATTACGATTGTGAAATAGCTATGTCATGGTTTATAAATAAATGGCTCGTCCAATCCTAATAACTTTGACTATTAATTACGTATTGAACTATTACAGAATATGACGTAGGTACTAGCCTCTTATTTAGAAAATGCCTTACTAATGAGCGGGTTTCCGCTCCTATTAATGAGACTGCTCGAATCTCCTGGGATGGTATTATTAGGAATACGTACATCTTTAGGCTCGTTCGTTCATTAAGCATCCGTATCCTTCGTGGCAGTGTCAGGACAGACAATTTAACGTATCATCCGAAGCACGGAAGCGCTCAAATGTAAATGTCACTAGCGGTCACCCATCCAATTTGTGACCGCGCCGAACGTGGCTGATAATCGGTGAAGAGTGACTGCAAGCTACGCGACGAGTGCTTCTGTCTTTAAGCTGCAAACACACTACGCCGGACCGATGGCCAAAAATAGTTTTTTTTTTTCAAAACGGTTAGAGCAGTCTGGTCGTTGAGTAGTCTGCCGCGACTTGGCCGCAAGTGTGTTACAGCTTTAGTCCATATGTTTTAGGGATGCGATATAAAATAAAAGAAAGTAAGTAATCTTATTAATTGCCTTGATTAGGAGTGATGGCGAATAAACGGTTGCCCGTTCGCTCAATTAAGATTGTGCGTCAATTAAGAAGAGTATTTTGCACTCGGAAAAATCACGTGCGAAAACTTTGTGCGAAAAATTGTTATTACGTAGGTTCCTAGCAATTGGTCTTCAATGAAAACTACCGTCATAGTATGACTGGAGTGGATATGTTATTGTTTGAAGCACACCAGCGTTCAGATGAATATGCCAAGCCAGCCCCCGTATGCCAATCTTTTGCTGTCAAGTTATATTTCACTGCCCAGTGTAATTTCTTCAGGTCACACGATCATTCTTTTTAGACACTTGACAGCAAAATATGCGTGAAAACATATCAAATGACGTCATAATGTCACTATTTAGTCACAGAATAACTTTGCAGTTCAACTTTGCAGTTCAACTTTGATTGGCATACCCCTGCTGTAAGTAGTTCTTGATTGCCAACCTAGGGCCTCTAGAATGCTCTAAATAAACTTGTAAAATGTGATAAGAGGCAGTCGCTTAACATTTATGTGGCCATCTACTAGATCTATTGCTTTTTCTTATAAAAAAAATATAAGTACTCACACAGTGGATGGGTTGACGTGCAAGCATCCCACTTTGACAGTCGCGAGGTTTGGGTCCGGCCGTTCTGATGGTGTGGTGCAGTGCGAGGAACAATCCGCCTTCAGTGATGACATCCTGTCGAAAACACGCTATTGTCATAGACAAGTATAAATATCAATTCAAAATAACTAGCTCGAAATTAAAAATACATTTGAAACAAATGACAGCCGACTTGACGAATGACTCGACTTGACTAAACTTATTTCCAATAATTCACTTGCAAAATTCTCAGTTGAAATGACGGACAGAGGCCATATTATAAGAAAAAAAGAAGACGAAGAAAATAAATTTTAATTCTTAATTCTTTATTGCACACAATACAGGACATAAACAAAATACCGAAATAGATGACACGTACAAAGGCGAGCTTAACCCTAACAAGAGTTTTTTTCCAGCAAACCTTTGAGGCTTTATTCAGTTTTTTTAAATAATGTGAAGGCTGTTATTAAAGATGTCGATGTGTTTTACTTGAAACTTATCACTGATTCAATAAACATATTGTTTTACTTGAAACTTATCACTGATTCAATAAACATATTGTTTTACTTGAAACTTATCACTGATTCAATAAACATATTGTTTTACTTGAAACTTATCACTGATTCAATAAACATATTGTTTTACTTGAAACTTATCACTGATTCAATAAACATATTGTTTTACTTGAAACTTATCACTGATTCAATAAACATATTGTTTTACTTGAAACTTATCACTGATTCAATAAACATATTGTTTTACTTGAAACTTATCACTGATTCAATAAACATATTGTTTTACTTGAAACTTATCACTGATTCAATAAACATATTGTTTATCGACTTCTTCGACAACTTCTTGAGACTCACACAAGAGAATATAATTCATGGAAATATCCCGCAAAATATGAAAGGTATCAAATAGATTGAAAAAAACAAGCGTTTTCCTATTTCTGATAACGAATTGATTCCAAGTTATATCAAGGTCCTATCCTGGCATAACATAGCGGCACAACTGAATCACCAGTTTCCAAAAAAACGAAGCTTTCGCTTTTATAAGAAAAAGCTTTTTTTTTCTTATTCTTTTTTTCTTTTTTCGTTTTTTTTTCTACATGTTCTACCGGGTTCGTTCGTTCGTATGAGTTAGTTGTCAACTCTGGTGACGGAGTTTTTCAGTCTCCGTCATGGCTTAACGAATGCTAGAACTGAAATCGACAGTTTAACGTGCCCTCAGAAGCACTGAAACGCTCAGATGTAAATGCCACTAGCGATCACCCATGCAAATAACGACCGCGCACAACATCACATCTGTGAAGATTGACTAAGCAAGCTATGAGCGCTTCGTTCTACCGGGAGTAATAAAAGCACATCGCCGTTCATCACTATGAACAACTTTTTCTCTGTGAGTGCGAAAATAAATCAGCCTGTTTCTTACATTTTTGTCAAGTAGATATTGCATTTTGTATGAAACAGCTGTTTTTGTTTTCGCATTCAATATTGGTTCTATAGAAAAAAAAGTTCATATTCATCATCATCAACCTATACTCGTCCACTGCTGGACGTAGGTCTCTCCCAAGACGCGTCATTGAGCTCGGTCTTCGGCTGTTCTCATCCAGTGTCAGCGCTACATTTCGCAGATCGTCGCCCCATCTCGCCAGAGGGCGTCCTACACTACGCTTGCCTAAACTTGGTCTCCACTCCAGTATTAGTTTGCTCAAACGATTGTCGGTTCTACGGCAAACATGGTCAGCCCACTGCCCACATACTTAAGTTTGGGTACTTTAACTTCCGAAATTTTCAGGTCGTAATAATCTTCTTATAATAATTGCCTATTTCATCACCTTATGATTACACTATCCATCAAACATAAACATGTCAGTCTCTATCTTCGACTTGTCAAAAACAAAGACAGAAATATTTTTATGTGCCGGATAGCGTTACTCGAGGATTGTGAAACCAGCCCTTAATCTCTGCTTTTAGAGTGTTATTGATAAAACTTACCCATGCCCTGATTGTGGGACGCTCAACTTGTGCGTCCCTTCGTAGTTGTTCATCATCTGTAAGAAAGATAAAATGAATTGATATGATGAAAATAGTTTCTGTCGATCGGGCTCGAACAGAAAATTATCATGGTGTCGGTCGGCACTGAAATGATATGTGTAGGTAGGTATGACATTAAATTAGCTCTCTGCCGACATCCGGTCGGTACCCTGTGACAGTGTGAATACAGCCTTAGGCGTCATAGTAAAACTATTTACCTAAGTACATAATATTAGGAAAGCGTACTTTTCAGCCCTGCATTAATGAATAATATGAAATTGAACAGTTTATGAAAATAAATAGCAGGAATATTTTATTCAAATAAATAATATCATTACTTACATAATTTAAACTAAAATAACATTTTCATTCAACTACACGTGTTTTTTAAAATTAGCACGTTGGTTATTACAAGCTTTTTTAACTTTACACAAATCGCGGTAAGTTCTTAAAAAAATCCCGCTCGCTCTAAATTTTACAAAGCTTTCAAATTAAAACAAAAGAACATCGAGAGTGTTCTATATTTGAACAAAAGATACTTTTTTATCACAAGTATTTTTAAAAAAGGTTCTACTATTTTTAAAGTTTATTGTCTATATTTTTAGCGTAATCTCCTTGGTTGGATTTTTAGACCTTTGCTAACATTGACATAGACATCACCACCACTCCTGTACCTACGAAAAAAAGGTTTATTTCGTGGCCATCCGTGGTAATTTCTATAGGTAGGTACGTGTCGCTTAGATGAAAATGCTACTAGGTAATATAGGTTATGTAGATCGTAGCCTGCCGGCTAAAAAATCACGATAATTACAGTACTTTCGAGAAATCTGATTATTTATTAATACTTACTAAGTATTTTAATAAAGACGTTGGCCAAATCATGTCTTGAAAAGTAAAGTTATACATACAGACACTCCTTCCTTTATACCCACATAAGCAAAAACATTTTATTAAATACTGAAAATGACAAGGGCGTGAGCACATGTATTAGACATATTATTTTACATAGCTAATGTATGTGTGTGCTTGATCATAGAACTCTTTGAACAGTTTAAGTGCCGAACTGCAATGTACGACAAAATACTACTGGCAAGCGAAAAAACGTGAGATTTTTTAAGTGCCATTATAAAGTCAACATTAGATAGATAGATAGATAGTACTTTAATGTAAGTACACAAAGAATTCTGGTGACATACAAAAACTTAAAACATTCTACAGAGTAAAAAGTTTGTGGTACTACTAGTACTAGTCAAAGGGTTCTACAATCGGATTTCTCAACGAATAAATGATTCTTTAACCCCGTCTATCGGTTAAAGCACACGGCAAAATAGCAACTCCGCGCGTTGATCGCAACAGCTCGAGCCAGATAAATAACTTCTGTTTTATTTTCATTTACTCTTTTTGCTCTGAAATTGAATTTTGCAGCCTCCTATTAATTTGACCCGTAGGTACGACTGTCTAAGAAGTGTTTGTCTGTTGGCTTTTTAATTATAAAGTTTATCTAAGTACTATTTTATAAGTATTCTTCGTATGTTTCAGGTTGTAAAAGTTATGACACTTTGACAATGACTGGCGGGGTTTTACAAATTGTACAAAAATACAGAACTCTGAATAATTAAGATGAATTTAATTAAAATAACATGGTGGTTCCGAATAAGGGATTGCTGTAACAGTGTCTGCGTGAATTATGACTGAATCGTTTACGAAATTGCTGCTAAAATGCTTCACGCATCCCTAAAATATAACAAAACTTTGTAAACAGCTTATTGCTTGTTAAGGAACTTATTTGTCTATGTGCCTAATGTTTTCCATTGTGCCATTTTTGGTTATTTTTTCAAAATCCCTCAAATACAAACTACTAGGTATACTTAGTCAGTCATCATTTGAATTTACCAGTTTTTCAAAAAATAACTGCTTTTAGGCAGTTCATAAAAAACACGTTGAATTTTTTATTATTAATGAATTTTTCTAAAATGTAACAACCTCTTTAAAAGACCTCTACTTCATCTATATGGCATACATAGATAGATAGATTCAATAGCTACAGGTTAGGCACTTTATCGTTTCAGAAAACTGCCTACATTCATAAAGCTCTCATTATTTACAAGATTAGAACGGAATAGTTGTGGAGTTGGTGGCAGCACCGAACAAAACATGAAAAACTTCTCCAGAGACACCTTGTCGCCATTAATAGATTACGGATGTACAGTCAGCTACAATAACTGGGGGTCAATAGTTTTTGAATGCTTATAGTTCAGGAAGACTGGCAGATAATGCTCTTAGCATTAAGTCCTCCTAGAACTACTTATTTGTGTGAAATTTTAAAATAAATAAAAAAAGCTTTGATTTAGGTTCCCAACGAAACGTGTTTGTCTATGGTTTTGTTCAGTCTAACCACGCTAAATCCATAGAAGTTTGGAAGCACCATTTGTACCGGAGTTTTCCTATCGAGCCCACTCATTTGCATAGTGGGCTATTGCGAAAACGATTTGACAACCCATGACATAGAACACAAAAATAAATATTACATTCTGTGTCATTGTAAGTATATTCCGTTTACAATATTATGTGCTCTTGAGAAATAAATATTCATAGACATTTCACACGACACCCACTACTCTCAAACCAAGCAAAGCTTGTAGATATCTCCCAAGAACTGTCAAAATTCCATAGTTTTTGACAGTTTTTGGGAGATATATCTATCGTGATAAAAAGTCTATCGGTCTAGAATCACCCCCCTGGTTACCCCATGCAAGCAAGGAAATTAATAATTATCAAATGTTTGTGTAAGGGCTAATAATTTGTTGGTACCTGCTAACTTTCGCTTGAGTAGGTGGAGTGGAGATACGTTATGTTATGTTCTAAGTGTCGCCCCACATCGATCCAGTTATGACTTGATTGGGTCACAAACACCTAAACATATGCGTTTGTAAAGATTTATTTATCAGACAGTCTGATGGTAGTAACGTTAAATAAGATGATTCGAGTTCTGTCATTTGTAAAAGCAACATAGCACATTTATTTTAATTGCTTTTCTTTGTGTTCTAGTGAATATTGTTTTAGTAATTTTGGTGGAATTTTAACCAATAATACTTGCAGTCATAGCATAAAGTGTAAACCATTGGAATAAATGTGTATTAGGTATGTGTTTTTATTATTTGATGGAATTCGTTTTAAAGTTTTGAAGGGAAAATCCACCATTTTGTCTTCAAAACAAATGACTTGTCTTGACGTATGACTCGACTTGACTAAACTTAATTCAAATAATTTACTTGACACTGGCAAATTATCTGGACAGACAGAAGCCATATAAAAAAAACGCTAAATAATCCTTGTGATAAGTGAAAATGTTGATGTTTATATAAATAAATCAGTTTATTAAGGTAAGCAGGTGCTTCAAACGACACTTCACCAATAAATCGGTTAGTTAATGTGAGACAATTCACTAACTAAACGACTGTGTGTAAACTGAGCCACTAATAGCAGTACCTGCAGGGGTATGCCAATCAAAGTTGAACTGCAAAGGTGAACTGCAAAGTTTTAAATCATGGTCAGTTCATACTAACTCATGGTTATTCTGTGACTAAATAGTGACATTATGACGTCATTTGATGTGTTTTCGCGCATATTTTGCTGTCAAGCGTCTAAAAAGAATGATCACGTGGTACCACGTGACAAAATTGTACCACGTGACCTGAAGAAATTACACTGGGCAGTGAAATATAACTTGACAGCAAAAGATTGGCATACGGAGGCTGGTAAATACATACTCGTTCGACTTAGCAAATGGGACACATTATTGACAAGCGTCCCAGCTCAGTTGGTAATAGCTCTGCCTTCCGTGCTGTGGGTCGTGGGTTCGATCCTCATCAAGAGCAAACATTTGTGTGTGGCGAACATAGATGTTTGTTCTATGTCTGGGTGTTACTATGTATTATAAGTATATATTTTAAAAAGGTGTATAAATAGTCTATCAGCTATCTAGTTGCCATATTACAAGCTTTGCTTAGTTTGGGACTAGAAAGCGTTGTGTGAAACGTTCATGTATATTTATTTATTTATGTGTGTCCTTAATTATAAAAGGCCGTATTGTTTTACGTAGCTACCTTAGCACCAACAACTAGGTACATAAAAAAAGTTAGTAATGTGGATAAAAATAAGTTTATTACTAACTGTTGCTCGCGACTTCGTCTGCGTGGACTTTGATATATATTGTATTACTGAGATATTTTTGAGATGAAAAATATGTTTTGACAATTTTCAGAATGCAGTTCATTTTAACCACGATTGGCTGTACACTGCCGCAGTTAAGACAACGACACGATATCGTTGACGCTTTCACACGGTGTCGGCGCTTACAACGATATTTTTGTTCGAGCCACTGAAATCATTGGTAACGTGTGTAGGTGTCGATGCTCGACTGTGTGCTAACACTTTATCATAATAGGTTTTAAATTAATGTTATCACTAGGCCCAGACTGCAAGAAAAAAATCAAAAGAGCAATTTAGCATTATTATACAACAACACAAAATTTGTTTGTTTTGCATAATACAAAATAGCTACTTATGATAGTATTTTTCCTAAACCCGACCATTTACATGAAAACTGTGATAAAATAAAACGATGAATAAAAAGATTACAAGGGTCTACGGTTCGGCGTAGCACTGCTACGAATGTCTACGAACAGACTACGAAAGTGTCGCATAGTGACCAAAATAGTATTATGAATAATCTTATTTTCTGTGTGAACAGATTGCAGAAATAATAGTGTAGTGTTTTTTAGGAGATCCCAGATAAAGGTGAGAAGCTAACATTGGATGTTATTGACCCTTGTGTGTCAAGTCCATGAATATTTATTTATTTATTATTTTGTTCTATAATATTAAAACGGTAGTTTTTTCAAGTGGATATTGAAAATTCGTAATTGGATTCATCGGCCCATTAGCTCAGTTGGTTAGAGCGTCGTGCTAATAACGCGAAGGTCGCGGGTTCGATCCCCTCATGGGCCACACTTTTATTTTGCACTAAAAAGTTTTTGCATAAGGTTTCTATAGAATTTTATTTAGATTCGACACGTAAAAATTAAAAGGAAGACATTTAGTAAGTAAAGGTACTACATTATGTTTATCTATTTTCAGTGGATGGTGTAGTATCATTTGCAATGTTAAGACAAACAGTCGTTTGCTGTAAATTGTTTGTATGAATAGGTGGTACCTGTTACTCGAAGAATAAAATGAATGGACTTACCATAATTCCTTCGTGTGCCGAAGCTTGCCGATTGCACAAACAAAAATATACTCATGTATTTATTTCGATTACTTAGTGAAGGAATGAGCAAACGATTAGGGTAATATTAACCGGATTACCCTGAATAAAACAATGACCAATTAGATTAAATGACCCTTTTTATAGCGATACTCCTTTCAGTGTCAGCAGATTACACCACACAGGTTCGATTGTGATAATCAATTTAAAAAAGAAAAACTTAAATTTGGAATTTAGAAAATATTTTTTTATAATTCCAAACAGCTCATCTGCTGTAGGTCCGTCACGTTTTTCAATTGTTATGTATGAGATATAACTTCGCTAATGTATTTTTTCTAATAGTTAATTTGAAAGTTTGTCGAAGTGATATAGAAATACAATTAAAACGGCGAATTGGATATTGGAACAGCGCACGGGAGATTTGAGACAAGCGCCTGACGCGGTCTCCAGGGCAATACTGGCTGGGTGAGGCTGGGATGAACCCGTCTCTTTCCGCCGCTGAGAATAATAGCTACGCATAGCCCTTCATTGAACAAAGGTACGTAAACAGACCTTTAAATCGTAAGGAAGCCCAGTTAGCATTCTAGCGGCGATGGCTTCACAATTCTAGGAGCGATAGGCTTACAACCCGGAATGTGTGGGTGGAATATTAAATTACACAGAAAAATGTGAACACATGTTCACATTATTATAACATTTTTTGACCACCACTGCCTAAAAAATGTCAAGTATTTTCGAGACGAAATAGGTATATGTTTTGTTGGACAAGAGTAGATATAGACAGATAATTATTTATTTGGCACACAACATACGGTACAGCCCCCGTACTGTCAAGTTATATTTCACTGCCCAATGTAATTTCTTCAGGTCACGTGGTAAAATTTTGTATCACGTGATCATTCTTTTTAGACACTTGACAGCAAAAATTGCACGAAAACAAATTAAATGACATCATAATGTCACTATTTAGTCACAGAATAACTATGAGTTAGTATGAACTGACCATGATTTAAAACTTTGCAGTTCAACTGAGATTGGAATACCCCTGCAGCACAGGCAATAAGTAATTCAGGCACGCTTCCGATTGGTACTGATTTGGATCAGTTGAGCTATCTATAAATCATTTGCAACGGTGAGATAGCTCAACTGCTTTATGTGTATTTTGTATATAAGTAAGTGATGACCCAAAAAGACCATAGCTCAGCCTAATGCAGCTTTGCAGAAGCAAAGTGGCGCTGGTTTTCAGAACCAGAGAGCGGAATAAATCTTACAACCTTTTTGTTTATTTAATAGGTGACTTTCCTACACATTACTTTTACAACACAACATAAAAATGTTACATAATTTACAGAACTTTATATTTTTATGTTTATTTACAGATTACCTAACGTTTTTTCCGCGACAGAGTAACCTTCACACTGCTCTTTTACACTAGCGTGAAGATTTTTTTTTTTATATTTGGATATGTTTATTTAACCTTTTACCAGTATAACTTACTAGTCAGGAAATAGAGATAATTACCGTGTTTTGTTTTTTGTATTGATTCAGTCATCATCATCATCAGGGTTCATAACCTGTAGGATAGTGAATAATAACCGCAGTTTTGGACACTATTTAACTGTTTAATTACAAAATAAAAGGTTAACAACAAATCAGAACATGGCGATCGACGCCGGTACAAGCTTGCGACTGACTTTAGGTACTTAGCTATATTTACATCTAAGTGTAGGCACTGCTCACATACTTCGCTAGTTTTAACAATTTCCCTGCCCTTATCCCGCGCTAGGCGGGGTCGGCACAACATGTCTTCTTCTTCCACTCGCTTCTATCATTCGTCAACTCAGAATCTACTCCTCTCACATGCATATCCTCTTTCACACAATCCAACTACTTCTTCTTCGGCCTTCCGCTACCTGCGTACCCAGTCACCCTCATGTACTCATTTTACCCTCATTTTTGTATTGATTCAGCCAAAAGCGATGAAACACGCCAGGGTATAACTATTCCAAGCTTACGCGGATCTTTGTCCCGCTAAACTTTAGTCTAAAGTAACTGCGCAGAACTCATTTTTGGTCAAATTGGAGGTAAGCGAATTTTTCCGCACAACAGTACATGCACACTCGTTTTTTGCACCTAACTTCAGAGGGATAAAGATCCGCCGTGCGTAGTGGTAGCTGGTTACGAATCTTGGTGACGTTGACGTTGACGCACTAAACGACAACGTCGTACTTAAGTAGTAAGGGCTAGGTATATTGAGCTACAAACACAAAGAAGCAATCATTCCATTAACAACGTACGGAAAGCGCCTAAATTTTATTTGATATAATTTTTATATGACAGTTATTCGACCATTGCCAGGCCGTCGGTAGCTTTTACGAGTTTGTTTGTAAGATGCTCGAATGATTGAACAACACGTTTCAAACTCAGCATTTTATTGGGTTGATATTTGATTCAGTTATTCATTTATGTAAATTGACTGGAACTCCCAGAATCGGAACAAAATACGGTTGTAAATAATCTTTTTAACCGCGAACTCGCCCGCTTTGTTTACCAACCTTTTAGGCATTTAGGAATAGATCTTGTTATTTTCCTTCTCAATGCACTCTTTTTTTATGCTTTTGGTCCATGCTAGCAACGAATGTACTACGCTGCTACGTAACTACGTGGCACTAACCACGTAACTACTACCATGCTGCCGTCCGCTAACTAAAACGTAGCTATCTGACAAAACAACTTTTTGAGATGTCGCTAAAAAACGCGGAGAAAATTAAAAACGAATGCCACTTTGTAACCCTTTGACGTATAGTAGATTTACTTTTTTTGGAAGATTACTGATGCCCTCAAGCCCTAATTGAGTACTACCTAATAGCTTTACTGAATTAACGAATATTTAAAGATGTAATTAGAAAAAAAAATGTTGTTAGCCGCTTTACTATCTCTAATTCGGAAACTTTAAACGATAGGAACACAGTTCCAAGACAGATCGATAGAGAATTTTAAGCTTTATAACATGGCATTTCAAAGTGAAATTTGACCAATTGTTACTAAACGGTGTTTTAGCTAGCGGACAGTAGCATGTATCTACGCTGCCATATAACTATTTTAAAAAGTAAAACAAAGTACTACTTAAGTATACCTAACTATTTGGACAGAAATGCATGCTCGGTAAATCCGGCATTATCTGGCAGTGGGACATATTATTTTATCAATGAATTTCATCATTACCATCACAAATGTGATTATAACCCTTAGACCCTTATTATAACGCTTATTTTATTATTATAACCCTTATTATAACGCTGAGAGACAAATTACTGACCAACTCAACTACCAACTTCACCAAACTTAAGTTACTAAGTCAGCAAGAACGGGCCCACCCTGTGATAGCAGGCCTGCAAGTTCCTACCAAGTGAAACTTCGTATTGTTACGTATTCTATGGGGAAGGAATCTTATCTTTTGTGTGTAATGAACCCAAAGGGCACTATAAAAAAGGATTTGTAATTTTGAAGTTGAAGTTATGCGCATTTGCGCAGCGAAAATCTGCAGACGAGTCGCAGCGCAGCGCACCTCGGTCGCAAAGTAACTTTTAATCTTTTAAAAGTTACTTTGTATAAAAAACTCGAGAAAGAAAAAAAATATGCTCACATCAATTCGAGGAGCTAAATATAACATCTTCTCAACATATGGTGCTCAAATATTTCAGGATATTTTATGCCTATTGTCTATTAGTATCGTATAATTTCATTGGATCATCGTCTAATCCACAACATTTGTACAAACATTTGTTCAACCAAAATAGAGAATTATTTCAGATCTCAGAATTAACCCCGATTCTTCTCTAGTAAAAAGTGTCAAAAAAAGATCACGAATCTTGCATTGATGTCGTTTCAATCTCTCACATTCTCCCTTCCATTTACACAGCTCGTAAATCATAAGATCATTAGAATCATTAGACAACAGTTTATCGTGTACGGTCTACGACTGCGAGAGGTCTACGAGATTGCTACGACAGCTCTACGTCACAATAATTCATTACGAATTTTCTAGGTAACAATATTTGGTCAAAGTGTGTGTGTAAGTATATTTTTAACTTCTAAACATTTTAACACGGTAGAATCATAAACACGCCAAACCATCTTTTTGCACGCCCAAGACGACTAATTAGTGTGACATTTTAAAATAAAATAAACTAAAATAACCTTTTTATGTTTTCTCAAGCAATATAATCCCTTACACCGTAGGGGATACGTTTTCTAAACTATTATTTGCATAAGCTTATAATACAATCCATACAAGATAAACAAACCTACATTTCACTGTGTAGAACAAAATACGTAATACCAACGCCTGCGGCTTCGATCGCGTTCCTTCAAACATCAACCTCTTCCTAAACACCCGTTAAGGCGAGGGGTAATGTCAAACAACCTTCTCGCTCGCACATTTCATCATTTTTGAGGATAAAAACTCACTGAATGCAATTATGCAAAATCGCAAAGCTTCACGGTCTACAGAATAACAATGTAAAGGTTCAGCAAAAAATATCATTTTAATCTGAACAAGTTTTCCGAACAAAAAATGTGTACCAAAATTGATCACATTCGTACAGTCGGCTACACATCAACCTATCAACCCTATCAACGGTTCGAAGTTTGAACTATTAAAATTTGAATGCTGCGAATCATGCGAGAACTTGGACGAATACACGGGACACGTAACTCGGACGATCTCGCCTTTACCCCCGCTCGCCACGTCCCAGCCTTTTTGCCTAACAAGCAAAATTGTTGCGTCAGTGTTGACACGTACTACGTTGATTCTCAAGACAAGATAATGGAAAAAAATGACAAAATGCGCCGTATTATTTTGTAAAAACTACAGTGATCGCGTAACTAATATTTCTTTTCACCTGTGAGTACAATTTTATGCCGATAAAGTGGCTAATTTTTCATAAAACTAATAAAATTGAATAAAATTTTTGCTTATATGATGCCATATTAACGAGTACTCAATTTTTTCTGCAATGTAACTATATTTATGACTTACTGAAAAGAGTCGGGTTTTACCGTTCTTTTTTCATTCGTTCAGTGTTCGTTCATTACAATTCTTTCAAATAGGGTTTGAAACTATCGATGAAAAATATCGATGTAAATGAACGAACGAATTTATTCTCACTCTTAGGTTTCCAACTAATCCATTAAAAAAAAGAGAATGGGTGAAAGCAGTACGCAGAGAACAGGCATGGATTCCAAAAAAACATAGCAGTATATGTAGTATACATTTTGAACCAGAGTGCTACAACAAAAATTAAAAAAAAAGTAAAAGACTCTGGAAAGATGCTGTTCCTACATTACACTTGCCTGAATTTGTAAGTAGAGCTTGAAATGCCGTTATGCAATTTTCATATTCATCATCATCAACAGATTGTCAGGACAAGGTTTGTATGTATAAAAGAAAGTTTTAAAAAGTGAAATCGAAACTTTTTTTAAATCTCACAATATGGCGGTATGAAGTTCGCCGGGTCAGCTAGTTACTTATTGACCGAGCGAGCGAAGCGTCTCAGTTGCGAGATTGGCCAAAAATGCTTTTGTCCGGCTGTCTGTCTGTCTGTCAGTAATCGCCTACAGTTCTCATTTATCAACCGATTTGGACCAAAATCGGCACACAAGTTTCTTGATTTATTAAATTTTTTTTTGTGGACCGCGATTTTTGATTGGGGGGGAAATATGGGAGAAAAAGGGGAAAGTTTGCTGTAGCGTTGTTTATCGTCGGATTTCAATCAAGTTTGAGAAGTACACGAAAGAAATTATCAAGTAAAATGTTTAATGCCTAAGTTTATTTCCTTGTGATTTTCCATTATTATTATATCATCAACCCAGGCATCATCTTACCTTACTACAATTTCAAATTTAATAAAGTAGGTACCTACCTAATTCAACTCCTTCGTTTCCCGTCATTCATTCATTTTTATCGATACTATTTCATCGAATGCGTCAATCACTAGTGTCAATTTACAATAATTGTTAGACAGTGACAACGCTATATGCAGAACTAATGCAGCAATAGATTACTCCTCCCGAGCCCCGCAAAAAGTGGTCGACGGTGTTTTCATACTTTTTTCGAGCATGACGTGTCCCGTGTATTCGTCCAAGTGCGAGAAGGACGATTATGTTTTTATGTGAGACTCGCTGCTTGCGCGACGCGTCTACACCTATTGCGATCCCTGATAAAGTTCAAACAGTGGATAGGTTGATGTATAGCCGACTGTACATTAGGGGTTAAAACCGGAAATTTCTTGTATTATAATGCACTTTTGATGATAACCCGAATTCATAAAATTATGTAGCGGCTCCTCTAGAGGTGGATTTAGGTGCTACAATGCTAGTTAAAACGGTTTGGCGGATTGTTCAGCCTCTGCCTATGAATTCAGGGGTTAGATTACAAAAGGATCGCATTTTTAGGGCCTGTTTCACCAACTCTGAGTTACCCTACCCTGCGAATGGAAACAAAACACGGTGTAACTAGTCCAAGCTTACATAGAGTTTATTAATAAAAGGGCAACCCTGTTATTAATAAATGGTTAACAATGGAGTGTAAAAGTTAAGAACTTTGATATTCAATTAATCATAGCTACGTAACCTTTACAATTTTCTAGTTCTGATTAAAAAAAAACATTTGAGTTTAAGGCTGGGGATCTGCCAAATTGCCAAAACTAGCGAAGTTCAAAGTGTGTTTAAAAGAAAAGTAAGATAGTAACTTCATTTATTTTGGTTGTAAATCAATATTCAGGATATGTGTAACAATTACATATTTAATTTAGCTTCATTTAGCTGGTTTATAATAGATAAATCTGGGATCAAACACAGCTCTCTCGCGCCCAAACCGTTTCGAGTCAAGTTTGTGCACTCGGATTAAGGAAATTAAAACAAAATCGCAAAAAGTACTCAGCGCGTCTTGATGTACATATCCTTGTCTCCAAAACGCCCTGAATACATTTTGCGATTTTGTTTTCATTTCCTTAATCCAGGTGGCAGAAGATCTTCGAAATTTTGGATTTTAAATGGTCTATTCCACAATATTCCCTTGTTTTATCTACAAAACAACTAAACTTACGTATAGGCCAAATATTTAAGTATAAAAAAAGTGTAAAATCTTTACTTAAATAGTCTTATTTTTTTTAATATTTAATAATTGCTGAGACTAGTTTTTAACCAAATATCGCAAGAAAATTCTTCAGTGGCCTCTAGGCGGCCGAAACGTTCGGACGTCAGGCCCACGCCAAATTTCTCAGGATTTTTAAATGAAGAACACGCAAACGTCTACTCGACAAAAGTCTACAAATCATGGTTCTATTGTATCATTTGAGTACACTACGTAGCAACATGGCAGTTTTTCTCGCGGCTGCGCGTAACGCGTAAGCAGACCGCGTAATAAGCTCATTTGACATTTACGAACAGTCACAATAAAATTTTATCGAGTAGAACTCCTGGTTTGCCAATTAATACGCATTGAAAGTGGCTTTACTTTTTTCTCTTGTATACATGACAATATCCAACAATAACCATACCAATGTAAACTTAGTTTTTATTTCTTTTAAGTCAACTCCGCCAATCAGTCAGTAGCTGTTATTTGTTTACACGGAAAATAGATTTTTCTATCCTAATTCCAATTAAATTAGGATAAGTAAGTACCTAATTATTATCTTGCTACTGCTCATACTTGTATTGCATTTAATTCAACCTATTTTATTGCTTTTGTAAAAACCTTTTTGTGAACAACCTTATTTATTCTAAAGAAGGATCTAACATGGACCGGAGAGGAACATTTGATGAAAGTAGAATACATAGAGAGAGACATTGCCTTCTGGCAAGACAAAATCTACCATTTTATCTTGCCAGAACGCAAAGAACCACATCCTATCCTATCCTACTAATATTATAAATGCGAAAGTTTAGATGTTTAGGTGTTTCAATCACGTCTAAACTACTGAACCAACTTGGATGAAATTTGGCATATATGCCAAGTTTCCTAAAACTCAATCCAATCCAGTAGGCACATAGGCTACTTTTTATCCCGAATAATTATCAGGATCTACAGGATAAAATGAACGAACAAGATTAGCAGCGCCAATTGGCAAGAGGATTTCATTGTCATGTCATGTCACGTCAGTTTGACCGGGCGTAATACTACCTCTTTGGTCTAACGACTAGCGTTTGACATTCAAGTACGGGTTCGGTGTAATGTCAAGTTTCACAAAGTATCCGCGCGGTACACGCACATATAATAATACAACACAGATAATACAATGTACATGGAAACTGTACCCGCTTACGGAGTCGCGGGTAACTGCCAGTTAACAATATTTATGCAAAAAAACTAAAATAAATACTGCTGGTTTTTATTGCACGTATATTTTGGAATACTTATTTCTTCTGAAATTACCTACTTACATCCAATTCTGTATCAATGATCTGTATCTGTCTCTCACAATTTGTGTTAAACTCTCCGCAATATGTTAATGTTAAAGATGAGTTTGGAGCAGTACCCTCCCTATCCTTTTTCATATTATTTAGAGAGTTATTTTTCAGTAGTACCTAAGGTTTTAGTTTTTAAGCTTATCTACTATTTATCGATTTGAGAGTTTCCGTAGAATTTACTATGACCTAAATATTAACAAACATACCCACTTAATGTACTTATGTCTACGCCCAGCTACTTTGGATTCACAAGACGGGATATAATTTGAAGATACAATTTGATAAATAAATTTAAATTTGATACAATTTGGAGATAAATGGAGTGTCAGAAAACGAGACCGAAAATCTACTGAACACAATTAAACAACTAGACACAGTCATATAACTCCCTATTGATAATGCGGACATACTTTCATGCTCCAGAGTCAGAAAGATGGATGAGTCTAACAACCATCATCATCATCATCATCAACCTATACTCGTCCACTGCTGGACGTAGGTCTCTCCCAAGACGCGCCATTGAGCTCGGTCTTCGGCTCTTCTCATCCAGTGTCTGCCAGCTACATTTCGCAGATCGTCGCCCCATCTCGCCGGAGGGCGTCCTACACTACGCTTGCCTAAACGTGGTCTCCACTCGAGTATTAGTTTGCTCCAACGATTGTCGGTTCTACGGCAAACATGGCCGGCCCACTGCCACTTCAGCCTGCTAATCCTCTGAGCTATGTCGAAAATTATGATCAATGATCGTATAACCCCAGAGCCAATCACTGTCGCCGGAATGCCTCTGGAAGTTGTGCAGGAGTATGTCTACCTCGGGCCGACCCTGCGTTTGGGTAGACACAACTTTGAGAAAGAGCTAAACCGGAGAATCCAGCTGGGCTGGGCTGCGTTTGGGAAACTCCGTCAAGTCTTCTCGTCGCAAAAATATGTGTGGACTAGGAATGGTCGCATATTCATCCGCAGAGATGACCAATCTCCTGCAAAGCAAGTCAAAAACTATGAGGCACTGGCTGATATGAACTCCATACTGATATGAAACCAGGCTCTGCGAAGTAAAAATGAAGAAGTATAGATCTCACTAAAACTCAATAATACTCTGCCAAGAATATTTAGATATGTGCAGTATACAAACAAACCCCAGTGACTATACAGACTTTGTTTCTCGTCATGGATAATATCAGTAGATAAAGTGACACAGTCAAGTGATATAAGTAGAGACTATAATTTGTTGCAGATTTTAATTTTGACCGATCTACCTCTAGTGAAGGACACAAAAATTCAAACCCTTATAATAGTAAATATTATGTAGTTTATAAAATACTGTTCAAAGAACTGTAGATTTAGTGATAAGCAATTTTAGTGGTGTAACGGAGTGTGAAAATAAACTACCCCTCAGTAAGTTAGATCCTCATCACCCTGCATTAGATATTATAATTAATGTATGATATAAATGTAATGATACAAAAAATGTTAAAAGGGTAAAAATATGCCACACATATTTTCAAAAAAGTTGATTATTCAAAAGTAACAAAAAACCAATAAATACTTTCATTCCTGTATGATTTAAAACCAATCTTGGCAGATTTTATCCAATTAACTGACTATTTGACACAAACAATAGCGTTCCTTTAATTTTGTTATCATGAATGTTATCATGAGCACTTATTACTCGTATATTGGAATCCAATCACACACTTAGTTATAAGTTGTTGCTTTTTTTTTCCTTAAAAAATAAGTACTAAATTTTTTAAGACATATTTTACCTACATCAAATCTGTTTATGCCTGTAATGGTATATCACACTGTAGAATGTTATAAGTAATATTTTTCTCCTAAATAACAATTGTGAATATGCCATTGGTGTAACTAACTAAATAAATAAATATAAAGATCGCAGTAAAGCATTTTTCAGTTTAGTTTAGTATTCGATAAAATTTACGAATTGCTTTCCGCGCATGTCATGACAACTCGATTCTTCTGTTTTGCACAGATAGACTATCCCCTTAATGTAAAATAAGTTTTCAAATATTTCATTCACGACCTTTCGCAAGTTTAATTATATGCGGAGTAGGTTGGTTTACTTTTGCTTTATACACATCTACCTTTGCTGAAATCCTTAGATTACGTACCAATATCGGTACCTACTACCTACCTATGTTAGGTACCTACTTAAAAAAATAGTTATATGAACCAAATGTTTATGTTTTCAAGAGACGAGTAAATAGGTATCTTCTAGGTAAGCGTGCTACATCGTCGACCGTATCGTCACTTAACATCAGGTGAGATTGCGGTCAAATGCTTGCCTATAAATTATAAAAAAATAAATTAAAAAATTTACGTTGTGGGGCTTTCTAGAAAAAATATCCAGAATTCTCCTCTGCAACATCGTAGCATGCTACGAAGTAGGCAGTGGGGATGTCTGTAAAAAAAATTGAAATCCTCACTGATGGGGATTTTTACTGGGGTTTTCTGGAATATATATACCTTTTGTTATACAGGGTGTTACCAGACCACTTCCGAAAATGAAAAGAGGGGGTACAGCACACCAAAACCCAACCAAAAAAAATCAGTTATCCTGAAAAATAATTATAGCCAGAGAAAACAATGTTTAAAGATTTGTATTTATTCCGCCAGTCCGCAATGTACGCATTCACGTAGGTAAGGTCGAGGCGTAGTACTATTATTTATTCTGTGTCGTAAGTGCCTACTAACGTAGGTTTACTACCTACTATGTTTATTTATACCTAATTAGTATAAAGACCGCGCGACCGCGCGATAAAGACGGGCGTCTCTTGTATCGCTCGCACGTCGCGTACTCGAATGACCCGCGATGAACTCTCAGCTGTTCATGCTGTAGTAGGCGTAATCTGCGTGTTGCGTGTACACTGTACATTGCTGCTTTATTTATTTTATTTGTTTTTTTGCGTTTTTAAATGAGATAATTAGGTAGATATTATGTTGCACTGTGTGCATGTAACTAGAAAAAATGAAAAGGAGATAGTCAAGGCAATTTTTTTTTTGCGATTTTTTTCGCTAAATGTTTTCAGTATCATGGTCTGATTGGAACCTCCAAGTTTTCGGAAATGGTCTGGTAACACCCTGTATTAGTTTTCTGGAATATTCCTTTTGTTATATAAGTATTCTATCAGTAGGTATCAAGTTCCCATATTACAAGCTTTGCTTACTTTGGGACTAGAGGGTGTCGTGTGAAATGTCCATGAATATTCATTTATATTTGAATCAGAACAAAACATAGTTCTTCAGGCATATCCTAACATGGAACTCTCTCCGCGTTGGTAATTAGCAATCCATACGTGGCTCGCAAGCTTATTTAATGGTAATTTGACGGTTTCTACAGGGTGTAAAAAGACTACGCCCGGCAACTGTAGATGAACCAAAAATTCGAAAAAAAAATTAATAGCTCAGAAGTTCTTTTGAGAGAACTTCACAATGATCTCGATTTCCTGTCGCAGTAACAATAAAAGAAAATATCTGGGGACATGACAGTGTTTCCGCCAAGACGCATGTATTTTCCCGACGCATTTCAAGTGACTTTTATAGACCCTATATTTTTGTAACTGTTTAAAATACCTCGGTCACAACTAAAAACTACAGACAGTCATATCGATACTGTTGTTGCATTTTTCTAAACTAACCTAATTTGACAGCGCTAAAATTATAGCTGTCTTGGTCGTTTCAGTTTATGAGAAAGGAACGGCAACATTTTTAGTGCTGTCAAATTAGGTTAGTTTAGAAAAATGCAACAACAGTATCGACAGCAATGTCAAGACGGTTTTTTTAAAACAGTCGTTATAAACCAGTAGAAGGAGGCTGCAAAGGGATTTTGCAAAGCTGCCTTCTAATCTCACATCAATTTTTTTTTTTCAATTTTATATATTTATTTATCTTTTTTACAATCTTACAACTAGATAGGTATTACTGAAAAGTAGCCTAATTATTAATAGGTTGTATAAGGTCTATCTAAAGCTGTCTTTACATTGGTAGGTTTTGGTAGATTCTAAATGAATAAAACATGACATTAACTTTAAGGTATATACCACTATTTTCTACTTAAACAGGCAAAACTTTAATTTACTAAAATCATAGACAATATTATTGTTATACAAAATTATTCTATACTCGTTGGCCCGAGGCTTGATAATTATAATAACGGGTCTATTATCAGAAAATAGTCCGGTTTGTTATCGTATTAAAACCAATTAACCGGAAGGCTCGTATCATGCAAGTATGCTCAAGTCTTGTTTAAAAAAGTCATGTTGGAACATATTTGGATCTAAATTCTGTTTGCATTTTACACAACTAAATGATAGAACAAGCCCATGTTATGTCGTAACCTCTGCCTATAACGATGCAATGCCCCACTGAGCAAGTCTACTGAAGACGTACCCTGTGATGTATTGCACTGCACCCATCACTCCAAGATATAAAGGTGTTAAGTGTCATGTGCCTGTAATTGCTCCGGCACCCATACCCTTCAAACCGGAACACAGGAATACAAGCATCACTGCTTGGCGGCAGAAACAGGTCCTGGAGGGCGATTCCAATCTCAGCTGAACTGCAAAGTTTTAAATCATGGTCAGTTCATACTAACTCATAGTTATTCTTTGACTAAATAGTGATATTATGATGTCATTTAATTTGTTTTCGCGCATATTTTGCTGTCATGTGTCTAAAAAGAATGATCACGTGATACAAAATTGTACCACGTGACCTGAAGAAATTACACTGAGCAGTGAAATGTAACTTGACAGCAAAAGATTGGAATACGAGGGCAGGTAGGTACTTTACAGTACTTTACTACCACGCCTTTCATGGGATAGATAGGTAACTCTTCATTGATTACGTATACACCAAACACAGGATTTACAAACTTAAAAATAACATAAAAAAGGGGTAGGCGTGAAACACCCTGTAAAGGGTTCTATTTAGTACCTACTTAAAATATAATTGTATAATAAAATTATTAACAGGGAAACTAGAACCGTATATGTACCATCCCTCTATCTAGAATAACAAGATTATGCTTAGAAAGAGGAAAGAGGGGGAAGAGGGAAGAGGGTGAGGCCTTTGCCCAGCAGTGGGACAGAATAAGCTAATAAAAAAAAAGCTTAGAAAAGCATATCTTGTTATTCTAGGTAGAAGAACAATTAAAGCAACAATTTTAGGTTTTGCTGTCAGCTTCATTAAAATAAAAACTGTGTTTTGCTGTGAATTAAATCACAATTTGCATGTTGTCCTATTTTAGATCGAAAAACCTTTATTTGTATTAGGTTTCGAACACGATACTTCTAAAGCTTTTGAGATCGAAGCCATATTGCTGAACGCTGACAGGCAAACAGTTTTTTTTTGTATCTTACCAGTCTAGTGGTGCCTTTATGGTTTATTAGTAATTAGTAAATACAAATACGTATCTTCTACGGTACCTCTACGAGATTACGACTATTCTTGGCATGGCATTAATTGCGAGTAAGTTGAATAGTTAGGACTTACTCCTAGGGTAGGCTGGCTTGTTTTTGTTTTATACCTTCTACCTTAATTTATTGTTATTATGTATCTACCTGTACCTACCTACTGTATATGTACCTATCTGTACGTACCTACCTGTTGGGGGCGATTAAAGATCTATCTACAACATAGATGTTTGTTCTATGTCTGGGTGTTACTATGTATTATAGATATGTACCTATTTACAAAAAAAATATATACCTAAGTAATAAGTATTCTATCAGCATCTAGTTCCCATATCACAAGCTTTGCTTAGTTTGGGACTAGAAGGCGTCATGAAATGTCCATGAATTTTTTTTTATTTATTTATTTGTCGTCACATTGTGAGAAAAACCCTTTGGCAATTCGTAGGAGTAATAAGTATATTGGATCTCTATCCCTCTGAAGTTAGATGCAACAAACGATTGCGCATGTAAGTAGGTAAGTACAGCAGAACAATTAGCTTGCCTCCAATTAGAATGGGTACCTACTGCGCAGGTAAGTAGGTACTTCAGAGGGACAAAGATCCGTTGTGGCTGGTTTTGGTTTGTGACTACTATAAGTACCTACTTAGTAGTTTGGAAACAGGTTTCATTTGTTAATCTTCTCTTCGAGTAAATGCTTTATCGCATTGTTTACGCTTTTATGTGTGTCGGTAAGACAAGGGTGCATTTACAATATCGATTTATCGATTCCACAGGCATTACCAACTAAGAAATAGCAAGAAATAGATTTCATTAGCTTTTTTTATGATAGTTAGGTAAGTAGGTACTTACCTACCTACTAAGTGTTTGGTTGCCAGTTCACCTGATGATAAGTGTAGCTGCAGCCTAGGCACGCTTAGCTATAGTCCACCTGTTTACTCTTGTTATAAATAAATCTTATAAAAATCTGATGGAAATCCAGCCCGCGCTTTTTAGGTTAAGTTAGTTAGTTAGGTACGTAAGAACGTGTTACCTACCTTTACCTACCCACAATGACCCACATTTGACTGCCACCGGTGTCTGGCTGAACACTGGCGCCACGTGTTTACAACCAGTGTGAAAGCGCCCCAGTTTACGCTCAAATTAAGAATATCAAATCTATAAACAGCTCAGTGCAGCTGTGACAACCGGCAAGCGTGCACAACAAAATGGCGGCGCTAAAACTATGTTTGTTTATATTATCCGTGGTCGCAGTATCCGGCCAGGGGCCAGACCCGATAGTGAAGGTCCCTCAAGGCATCCTGCAAGGGAGTTGGAAGGTGTCAACGAAGGGACGGAGCTACGCTAGCTTTCAGGGGGTCCCGTACGCGAGACCCCCCATGGGAAAGTACCGTTTTAAGGTAAGATAATTACGTTAGGTTATAGGTAGGTACCTAATTGTTACTTTTTTACACAAATTATCAGTGAGTTAGATTCCATAGGATTATTTTAGAGTTTCTAGATTTTAGTTTATTATTTTTTTAAATTAAGTATATTTATTTTTGAACTAACTTACCCACGTTGTATGACGAAACACGAATTGAGAATATTAGGTACCTACTACCTACCTACTTATTTGTTTTTATGTACTTAGGCAACATACTAAAATAAGTGCCTACCTACCTACATGGTACCTAAATGCTTAGGTACTAGAACCGCGTTCGATAGGTTATTTTCATAAATCATGTTATCTTGAAAACATTAATTTAATACAAATAATATAGTTATTAATTTATTTTATAATTTATTACTTATGTAAGTATGTGTTTATAACTTTTGAATCAGAACTTCTGGTACTTTTTCAAGCATTTCAAAATACCTACTTACATAAACAGGCATCACAGCTCAGTCGGTATTAGCTCTGCCTTCCGTGCTGTGGGTCGTGGGTTCGATCCCCACTGAGAACAAACATTTGTGTGTAACAAACATACATGTTTGTTCTATGGCTGGGTGTTACTATGTATCATAAGTATGTATTTACAAAAAAAAGTATATAAGTATTGTATCGAATCCAGTTCCCATATTACAAGCTATGCTTAGTTTGGGACTAGAGGGCGTCGTGAGAAATGTCCATGAATATTTATTTGTTTATTTATTTATAAGTAAACCATTTACAAATTTATAATCTGGACCTCTGAGTAATTTAAGTTTCAAAGTAAGCCGTTTCTCGAATTAATATTCATAGAGAAGCCTACCGAACATGAATTTATTCAACAAAACCATTGTAAAGCCGTGGCTTGGAACCTTTGGTCATGCACTTTTTTTTTCAGTTTTTTTAGTAAGTAAGTATAATAGTTTATTTTTAAACCGATTTTTAGACAAACAGTAGGTTCACTTAAAATCATAAAATTTAGGCTTTGCGTCTTCAGTAAAAATTCAAAACTTCAAAATTCTATAATATCCCCTAGATCTGATAATTCTAGTTCCTCTCGCAATTAATTACCGTGTCCCACATTGCCCCTTTGGCCTGTCCTTATTGTATTGGAAATCTCTTTCATGGGAAAATATTAAATTCAGTAGGTAGGTACAGTACGCACGCACGCACGACGGATCTTTATTTATCCCTCATAAATTAGGTGCAACACTTTTCTGTTCTGTAGGTGCAACAAACGATTGCAAATGTACTGTTGTGTGGAAAAATTCGCTTAGGTACCACCAATTACCTAAAAATGTGTTCTGCGCAGATACTTCAGGGACAAAGATCCGGTTGTGACCACTACATCTAGCTAGCAAGTAGCTATTAGGAACCTACAATAAAAACATTTGTATCGGGTCATTTAATTGCTAGCTATTTGGAAATTAATTACTTGACACTGACATAACGCAGCAAAAATTATTTATTTTAATTTAAAAATGTGTAATTTTAATTTGATCGATCGTTAACCATCAGATAGCAACGAAATGAACCAGAAAGTCAAAGCGAGTAGGTACCAATTTGCGGTCAGGCAATTTTCAACGCCGACAGGCTGTATTCGAAACTCAATTTTATTTTATACTAGCAGTTACCCGCGACTTCGTACGCGAGTACCGTTTCCGTGTACATTATATTATCTGTGCGTGTACCGAGCGGATACTTCTTTGAGAAACTTGTCATTACACCTCATTACACCGAACTCGTACCTACTGGAATGTCAAACGTTAGTCGTTAGGCCAAAGAGGTAGTACTACGCCCTGTCAAACTGACGTGACATGACATGACAATGACATACTCTTGCCAATTGGCGCTGCTAATCCTTTTCGTTCATTTTATCCTGTAGATCCTGTTAATTATTCGGGATAAAAAGTAGCCTATGCGTCAATCCAGGTTACGAACTATATATTATTATATGCCAAGTTTCATCCAAGTTGGTTCAGTAGTTTAGACTTGATTGAAACACAAACATCCAAACATCTAAACATCCAAACATCTAAACTTTCGCATTTATAATATTAGTAGGATAGAATAGAATACTATGCTATACAGAATGATCTACATCGAAATTGGTTTAGCCATGGAGAACATAATTTTGTTCGAATGAGTTAGTGGCCAACTGCAATCTAGTTCCCATAGTACAAGCTTTGCTTAGTTTGGGTTTCGGACTATAAGGCGTTGTGTGAAATGTCCATGAATATTTATAAAAAAAAATTAACTAACAGACTCTGATGACGCCTCCGTCGCTCAACTGTTAGAGCCGGGGCCCTCCGAAGCACGGAAGCGCTCAGATATTGACAGGCGTCACAACTCCGTCGGTAATGGATCTGCCTTCCGTGCTGTGGGTCGTGGGTTCGATCCCCACCAAGAACAAACATTCAAGAACAAACATTTGTGTGTGGCAAAACATAGATGTTTGTTCTATGTCTGGGTGTTACTATGTATTATAAATATGTATTTACAAAAAAAAGTATGTAAGTATTCTATCAGCATCTAGTTCCCATATTACAAGCTTTGCTTCGTGTGTGAAATGTCCATGAATATGTTTATATTTATATATATATATATATATTTATTTATTTATTTATATCGCTACTAGCGAGCATTCATCCAAATAGCGACCGTGTACTTTAGAACGTAATAAAATAACCAGACAATCGCATCAAACGAAACGTTTAAAGAAGCTAGCTACCAACTCCTTGTTAGTAGGTTCCTGTCAAAGGAAAAGAATGAGAGTGATACATTCAAAGGAAGTCGGAAACCACATTCCCGAAGAGGTTGCATCGCGAGATTTCACATGTCCCGAAGAGCTCTCCTAATGAACACGACGACGCACAGTGATGTGTAATTGCATTACACATCCTCATCCAGTTTGTTCCTCATCGCATGCTGTGACGCCCTATAAGTATGGGAGCACTATTATTATGACCCTCGACTAGCTAACTTGATACTAAAGTGTAAACCCGTGTTGGGAGTCCTATTTAAATAAAATAAAATAAAAATTACCTACAACAAGATTGCAACACTCTAGGACAAAGAGAAATGTCACCCAACAAACATGACAATATAGGTTAGGGTCCGTCACGTGAAGGAGAGGAGGGGGGCAGAGGGTTTGGATTAATCACGAATTATCACAAGGGCGCGGGGGTTGCAGGGAGTTATCACGTGTATTTATTTTTTCGTTTAACGTGCTTGGGTAGGGTGAAGGGGGCTTAGTCTAAAACCTCACCACGTATTACCAGCAGAAGAGGTTAGGGGAAGAGGAAGAGGAAGGAGGAAGGGGTTTAAAAGTTATTAAAAGAGATCACGTGATTCATTGACGACCATAAATCACGGAGGTAAGTAGTATCTGCAACATTGTTAGACACCGTCTGTGTCTATTTACTCGCTAATGTATGCAACTATATACTGATGACCGATAACAGATGTGACAGGGTCATTGCTAGTCCTCTGATAACGTTATCAAATAGCAAGAAGTAAACAAACAAACCAAGAAAACTGTTGTTGGTAGAGTTAGTCACAATCGGGGACATTTATCCTAGGACCATGAGGTCCATTGGACAGCAGGCTATGAGGGGTTCGGGGGCCGACAGGCTTTTAGTTTTGGGCGAAATTATTATACCTATAGGTACCTATCTACCTACTCTTGATTTTTGTTAGGTTGTAGATAAATTACACAGAGCAGCGTGCTACTTTCTATCCGCTTCTAAAACCACCTTTACCAACCCAGATAGCAGTTTCGGAGTTTCTGACCTCAGAATACAATTGATAATCGGAGAGCCTGATTAAATAATTCTATTACAGGAACCCCAGCAGCTGAAGCCATGGACTGGGACGTGGGACGCCTCGAGGCCCCTACCTGGGTGTTTGCAATACGACCCTTTTGTCGACAAGATCACTGGTAAACTCCCTCTAACTACAACTCCCATCCTGTTCAGTTTCAGAGAGTTTGAATTCTCTGCAATGGACTAATCAGAGACTATGTAAAATAACTAAATTTATAAGAAGATTAAAATCATATCTAGTACAATACTATTATATGTAGGTACCTACATAAAATACCTAAGTTTAAGCGCCCAAATATAATATAACACCTTTGCGATACCTGAAAAGGGTGAATAAGTTTTAAAGTGCCTCCGACTTTAGCATAAGACCAAATTGCAACACTTATTTCGGCAAATAAATGTATCTGGTTTGTATCTTGTATGTTTGTTATTCCAGGAAGTGAAAATTGCCTTTTCGTGAACGTGTACACTCCAGAGCTGCCGCCAGCATCAGTAGGCCTGCCTGTCATCGTGTTCATCCACGGAGGAGCTTTTATGTACGGCGAGGGAGGCATATACGACCCCTCGAATCTGATGGATAAGGATGTGGTGGTTGTTACGCTTAACTATAGATTGGGACCTCTGGGTACGTCAATGAAAGGGTTTATTAGAAATGGCACCCTTTCCATATCCATTCAAATATTTAGATTTATTGTTGTGTGGTTTCCATAGCTACAAAGACTCCGGTAACTTCCCTTTTCCTCTTTTGGAGAATAAAGGATTCATTCCCCAATACTTAAATGTGTATCCACATTTATTGGGGAATGAATACTTTTTCGTATTGATATCTTTTATTCAAGGTCTACTCACAGATTATAGTGTTTTCTATATTCTAAGGGTCTACTTAATATAAAGCTGTTTGTCGAATTCCACTAGATGCGCAAAGACCATAAAATCTATTAGAAAAAAAACGAATGAAATAAAAATGAATTATTCATCACGCCGAATCTAATAGATTTTTTATTCTAGGTAGGAAAGTAAAACTTTCCATATTTCCTACATTCAAAAGAATGAACGAAATGGAAAAACAATAGTTAAAATGAAGATTTACACATAAGAGGCCTTGGCAGACCAACATCAATGGATGGGTGGATGACATTGTTTGGCGTGCAAGGAAGGACCCTGTATTGGAAATGCCCAAAACCGACACGAATGACGAATGATGCTTACCCCTAGCAGTGGGTCAATACAAGTGATGACTGATGAGGATGATGATAGTGACAATGAAAATAATACTTTAGACACCTACGAATAAGCAGCATATTTGCAGGTTTCCTCAGCACCGGTGATGATGTGATCCCTGGTAACAACGGCCTGAAGGACCAGTCGTTCGCACTGCACTGGGTGCGACACAACATCATGCTGTTTGGTGGAAACCCTCACAGTATCACGCTAACAGGCTGTTCTGCTGGAGGGGCCAGTGTACATTACCACTATCTCTCACCGCTCTCAAAAGGTATAATAACTCTATGATGTCATTTCTAGATGGAAAGCTGGCTAATCAGGCCTTGGCATTTAATCTAGCTAGATGGTTTATGCAGCAGCGTCAGGGCCCCTGATGGACGGGACGCTGCAGTGCCTGGAACATGATTTAGATGGAGTAGGCTTACCCATCCTCTCAGACTAGTCGGCCTTATCCACAGGAAGAAGAAGGTCAATACGTACGAAGCTGACTAACCCGCGGATTTCCTTACTATGTTTTTCTTTACTGTTTGCTTACCATTTAGGTACCAAACCAAGCTTTTGTTTTGGTGATTTTTGGTCAAAGATACAGGAACCACCCCTATTTCTGTGGCATCCTCTAATTGTTGTTATCGTGTCCCCTTTGTTGGATGTCCTCACAGATTATAGAAAAGTACAGATGTAATGTATAGCCATTTTTGTGTCACAGTTAGAAGTGTACCATAATGGAGTATTTTGTGTCATTCAGTCTCTGGCCATTGACACCTCCAATGCCAAACATATTTTTATACAATTATGCCGGCGTGTGTGGTTCCCACTTGCAAAAATTGGCCTGGGTCTAAAAACCAAGTAGATGGGATAACATACATCACATTTGGGTCTCTATTTGATAAAGAATCGTCTTGGAATCATCAATTTAAAGAAAAATTACCATCAATTCAATAATGTTGCAAACAACACCAACATTTTTTTCCCAACAAAATTTATATTAATCTTTATGACTACACATCATTAGGCATAGGTATTTCAATAGGTATTTTTAATCATAGAGCGCTAAATTTGTTATTTTTAAAAAATATTTGTGTAATTTTAGGTTTCTTGTTGACATACTCAGACGAGAACAATGGACAAAAATCATTCAAAAGACACGTCCTGAGTCTTTCCTTAATTCTATTAAAATTTATAAATAACTATTTCAGTACCTCCTACTTAGGTACCTAAGCAGCATTTACAAAAAAAAATACCCTAAAAAATTGGGAAATAGTTTTGTAGGTGCAACATTGGGCTGCGCGAACATCATGCGCACGGGAACATTTTTATAGCATTTTGGTGACAAAATCCTTCATACAAATTATGTCAAATGCGGCTTCTAGTGTTTTCTATATTCTAAGGATGTCCTATGAATAAAAATAAATAAATAAAAATAAAAAGGTAGGTATTTCTATTCACAATCAAGTTGTGGAAATTACCTACAGAGATAATAAATCAACATTATTCCTTCTGTTAGTTTGTTTGAAGATAATTACAAATAGAGATTGCTTTTACTACGAACCTACAAGTAGGTAGATAGGTAATTCTGTATTGTTCAAGGTTTTGAATTTGATTATTTACATCTCTAGAATAATCAAAGCGTTCGTTAGGTATTTCTCGGCATAATTTCTTAAAATACAATGTGATCAACCATCCAAACTGCTTTGGTCTGGTAAAGTTTGATTTCCTTCAGTTTTGCCTTTAGCATAACTAATAATAAATTTCTACCTAGGTATATGTGTACCGCCTGTAATCGGCTCGTTTCATCAAATCCCTTAGGAACGTTCAACCGTGGCATTGCATTCAGCGGCTCCGCCTTCGCGTCCTGGCCCCACACCGTGAATCCAGCGCAGAAAGCCAAGGCTCTCTCGGCTATCGTGGGCTGTCCTACAACAACCAGTCGGGAGATCCTCGACTGCCTCAAATACAGACCCGCTGAAGTGCTCGTCCACGCGCAGGTTGAGATGCTTGTAAGTATCCACAGCTCTATAGCGGAGCTCCTTCAAAGAAAGAGTGAATTGTGTTCTAACTATTGCTCGTGTACTTCTCTATGGGGGAATTTACCACTGTCGTCTGTCACTGAGCATAGTGAGCATATAATCACTTGACCATTGTCGTACATCGTCTAATAAATTGACTAAAAGCCAAAGATCCTAAAACTCAACTCTGATCGAAAAAAAATGGCTGACATTTTCGGCCACTTGAAAACTTTGAAGTTATTGCCAAAACCGACTAAGCCCAATTAAGTTATTAAGATATTAATTGACAGGCGTCACAGCTCAGTCGGTGACGGCCCTATGCCTTCCGTGCTGTGGGTCGTGGGTTCGATCCCCACTGAGAACAAACATTTGTGCGTGAAAAACATAGATGTTTATTCTATGTCTGGGTGTTACTATTTATTATAAGTAGGTATGTATTTACAAAAAAAAGTATTTAAGTATTCTATCAGCCATCTAGTTCCCATATTACAAGCTTTGCTTAGTTTGGGACTACTTAGAGGGCGTTGCGTGTAAAGTCCATGAATATTTATTTATTTATATTTATTGAAGTAACTCAAAACCTACGACTGGTTTCAGGATTGGAAAGTTCGCATGTTCACGCCCTTCACTCCGACCACTGAAACATCAAGCGTCAGAGACCCGTTCCTCACGCAGTACCCGTTCCACGCAGCCAGAATGGGAGCCATGCAGAACCTGCCACTCATCACATCCGTCACGTCGGAGGAAGGACTTTATCCAGCTGCTGGTTAATATTCTCAACAATTGGCTTACAACTTCACACTGGCAACGTTTCCTGTTAGGAACCTTATTTTACGACACCTTTCACTTATAGAATCTCGAATAAGTAGAGGAAGTCAATGAATGGAGATGGCCCAAAATTATTGTTTCTTAGACTTCAGTAGGCTGAGGATGACAAAGGAATTTCCTACTAACCAATCTTTAAAACCACAAAATTTATCACTGCCACGTGGCCAGTTTAAAAGAAACATTTTATCGCAATGAATGTTTAATTTTCCAGCTTACCAAACCGAGCCAGGCTTGCTTTCTGAGCTGGAAACCCACTGGCAGCAGCTAGCCAGCAACATCTTCGAATACAACGACACGCTTCCCTTAGACCAGCGCGCGGCGGTAGCGGCTAAGATCAAGGAGCGGTATTTAGGAAACCGCCCTGTCAGCCAGGAAACATTCCCACAACTGGTTCAGGTAGAATAGCAGTTCAGCCTCGATGTAATAAGTGATCTGCTTGTCTAACATAACATGGGTTTAAAGAAGAAAGAATGCATAGATTTCGAACCTCATAGACGTACCTGTACCTACTTACCTACCTATTTGAATTTGATGTTGAAACAAAATCAGCACTTGCTTCGCTCCCTCCTACCACTTTGTTCGAAATCTGATCTTACTTCAAAGATGAATAGTATAAAAAACTTCATGGCCGTTGGGATTCTTTCTAAAAGTATTTAACTGTTTCTGCAGGCGCTTGGAGACAGACTGTTCGTAGCTGACGTTGGACGACTCGCGAGCCTCCACGCGTTGAAGTCCAACCAGCCCGTCTACGTGTACCGGTACTCCTACCGAGGGTCCATGAGTTTATCCAATCTGATGGCCCGCAACGAGGCTAACTATGGTAGGTATTGATAAGATACCTACTCTTTATTATGGGATGATTCTAGACCGATATAGGTAGGTACTTTTTGTCACTATATGTATATCCCAAAACTTTAGTTAAGTAGGTAGGTACCTAGTTAGTTCAAACTTTTAAGTACATGAGTAAAGGTAGGTACTACCTATTACGTCTTCATCTTCAGATCCCTTATTATAGAGTTAAATTCCTTCCTCATCAACTGATAGACCGATTGCAATGGTGTAGGTATCCTATATGGATAGCAGGAAATATGAGGTGTTAGGATGAAGGATGCTTTTGTTTGTAATATTTGAAAACCAGGTGTCAGCCACGCAGACGACGTGATGCGCATCTTCAAGTTCCCGGGACTGCAGCTGAAGACTCCAGAGGACCTCGCCATGGCCGATGGACTCGTCAATATGCTTTACAGCTACGCATCTACTGGGTAAGACATAAATTATAATATTTAATTATTTTTTTAATTTTAACCCTTTCCGTATTTAGATTAGGTAGGTAGGTACCTACTTAAGTAGGTATACCAGGTACCTACCTACTTAATATTTCAAAAGTTCTTCTACCAGCCTTTGAAAGCCAGCTGTCTACAATGGCTGATATCATGCATCTCTGTAGGTAGGTACCTAAGTATCTACCTATTCATCACTGGACTGAAACGGTTTTTCAAATCAATGTTGAGTAGGTATCATAAATCCTCTTTGTGATTTTTCTATTACTTAGGTACCTACTGCCTAATGTAGGTAGGTAAATGCCTAAATGAACTCGAACTGACCTCCAAACTCCTATCTCCAAACTCTAGACTAGAGTCTAGTCTAAGAGTGATAGGAGTCTAGACTACACAGCTTACAGTATTTTGCCTCTTAAAGGTATCTAAGTACCTAACTGACAAGATCTGTGCTGACAAGACGCTTGTTTCCAGAGTTCCCAGATTTAGCGCCTCCGCTCCCGAATGGACTCCTGTAAAGCCTGGCGCTAAAGAGCTCGACTACTTGGAGATCGCCTCTCCGACCAAGCTTGAGATGAAGAGCAGTGCCGACTTTGGACAGAGATCCTTCTGGGACAGTCTGGGTTTCATCGAAAATGAGAACTATCACCTTAATGTTAAAGATGAACTTTGAAAAATAAATTGTTTTTCTTGTAATTATAGTTCCTAAGTTTTGAGTGCCGCAAGGTTGTATTCTAGGGCCATTTTTGTATCATTTTTAATAAACTGATCTAAAATATTTTTATTGCACAAGGTTTTCTTTGGTTCATTATTCGTTTATAATGCCTACTACATAGGTTTGGTGGTACTGAACGTGTAGGTAGGTGTTTTCGAAATAAATACCTATAGATCTTACCAAACGCTTACTATTTGAACACAGCATGATTCACAATGTGTCATCAAGTGTAAAGGCAGGGTGATGCAAGATGCTGTAATATAAGGTGAGACGGTACCTTACCGATCAAAGGTGGAAGGAACAAGAATCAATCTGGAACATCCACGTCACAACCCAATGTATGGACATTGACCTATAAGTACCCTCGGTAGGTACGACTCGTAGGTAGGCACCTACCTACTTACAAAGCTAGGCCGAGCATCAGTCCTGTCCTGATAGATAGGTTGTTTAAATAATGAGGAAGATGAGTTAGGCATTTTTTCCTGTTTTTATAGCTTAAATCAAAAGTCTAGAAGATTGTAAGGACAACTGTGAAAGAATTTTGGCGATAGCTCAAAAACTGAATTTTCTACGATTTTTTAAAGTTTGGATTTTCAAAATCTGTTTTTGGCCCGGCGATTTCGCGTGTGACGTCAGCCAGGTCCGATCGCTCACCCGCGCGTTTTAAGCGTTTTCTGCCTTTACGTTTCTATTTATATTTCTGATAAATAGGGAGAAAAGTACCAATATTTTTATGTAATATTGTGCCTCTAAGTCCTAAGGACACGTTTAACGCTTCAGATAAACTTTTTAACCACCGACTGAAGAAGAAAGGTGTTCTAAGTTTGAGGCTTTTTTGTGTCTATATGTCTGTACCTTTCAAGGCTCGTAGCTCCAAAAAATCACTCGTAATTTTTTTATAACTATTCTTGAAATGGAAAGCAGATAAATCTGGCATAGTTCTAAGCCAAGTTTGGTAGAAATCGGTGCAGCGGTTTCCAAGTTATGAGGATGTTTATCAGCCCTCGACACGCATTTTGAAGGGTTCTCAGGCATATATTGATTGTAGTTTGAAACATTTGGTTCTTATACCAGTATAACGTGAGCTACTATTTCTTAGTGTTTCATTGATTTTGTATATCAGGTAAGACTGGTAATGAGCAAGATTGTGTTATCGACGTGATTAGCAATGTTTTTAACCCCCGACGCAAAAACGATGGGGTGGTAAAGTTTGACGTGTGTGTGTGTCAGTGCGTGTGCGTGTGTCTGTGCGTGTATGTGTGTGTGTGTCTGTCGAATGCGCGCGTTGGTGCGCGTGCGGATGCGGATGGTAGTAGTCTAAGTCACATTGTCTACTAAGGACGTGCCTAGTGAGACATTGTACTGTACAAGTACAATGCCTGACTAGGCACGTCCTTAGTAGACAATGCCTACACATACATATAGTGCAATGCCTCACTAGGCACGTCCTTAGTAGACAATGCCTACACATAAATATAGTGCAATGCCTCACTAGGCACGTCCTTAGTTACGAAGGACGTGCTTAGTGAGGCATTAGCAATGCATTGCTTAAGGACGTGCCTAGTGAGGCATTGTACCTACTGTACAATGTCCTTCGTAACTAAGGACGTGCCTAGTGAGGCATTGCACAATATGTATGTGTAGGCATTGTCTACTAAGGACGTGCCTAGTGAGACATTGTACTTGACAGTACAATGTCTCACTAGGCACGTCCTAGTGTAAGTCACATTCTTCTTCTTCTTAGCGAGTCATATTGTCTACTAAGGACGTGCCTAGTGAGACATTGTACTTGACAGTACAATGTCTCACTAGGCACGTCCTCAGAAACTAAGGACGTGCCTAGTGAGGCATTGTCTACTGAGGACGTGCCTAGTGAGGCATTGTCTACTAAGGACGTGCACGTGCGGATGCGGATGGTAGTAGTCTAAGTCACATGACAATGACAATGTGACTCGCTAAGAAGAAGAAGAATGTGACTTACACTAGGACGTGCCTAGTGAGACATTGTACTGTACAAGTACAATGCCTCACTAGGCACGTCCTTAGTAGACAATGCCTACACATACATATAGTGCAATGCCTCACTAGGCACGTCCTTAGTTACGAAGGACATTGTACAGTAGGTACAATGTCTCACTAGGCACGTCCTTAGTAGACAATGCCTACACATAAATATAGTGCAATGCCTCACTAGGCTTGTCCTTAGTAGACAATGCCTACACATACATATAGTGCAATGCCTCACTAGGCACGTCCTTAGTTACGAAGGACATTGTACAGTAGGTACAATGTCTCACTAGGCACGTCCTTAGTAGACAATGCCTACACATACATATAGTGCAATGCCTCACTAGGCACGTCCTTAGTTACGAAGGACATTGTACAGTAGGTACAATGTCTCACTAGGCACGTCCTTAGTAGACAATGCCTACACATAAATATAGTGCAATGCCTCACTAGGCACGTCCTTAGTTACGAAGGACGTGCTTAGTGAGGCATTAGCAATGCATTGCTTAAGGACGTGCCTAGTGAGACATTGTACATACTGTACAATGTCCTTCGTAACTAAGGACGTGCCTAGTGAGGCATTGCACTATATGTATGTGTAGGCATTGTCTACTAAGGACGTGCCTAGTGAGACATTGTACTTGTACAGTACAATGTCTCACAGTACAATGTCTCACTAGGCACGTCCTTAGTAGACAATGTGACTTAGACTACTACCATCCGCATCCGCACGCGCACCAACGCGCGCATTCGACAGACACACACACACATACACGCACAGACACACGCACACGCACTGACACACACACACGTCAAACTTTACCACCCCATCGTTTTTGCGTCGGGGGTTAAAAACATTGCTAATCACGTCGATAACACAATCTTGCTCATTACCAGTCTTACCTGATATACAAAATCAATGAAACACTAAGAAATAGTAGCTCACGTTATACTGGTATAAGAACCAAATGTTTCAAACTACAATCAATATATGCCTGAGAACCCTTCAAAATGCGTGTCGAGGGCTGATAAACATCCTCATAACTTGGAAACCGCTGCACCGATTTCTACCAAACTTGGCTTAGAACTATGCCAGATTTATCTGCTTTCCATTTCAAGAATAGTTATAAAAAAATTACGAGTGATTTTTTGGAGCTACGAGCCTTGAAAGGTACAGACACATAGACACAAAAAAGCCTCAAACTTAGAACACCTTTCTTCTTCAGTCGGTGGTTAAAAAGTTTATCTGAAGCGTTAAACGTGTCCTTAGGACTTAAAGGCACAATATTACATAAAAATATTGGTACTTTTCTCCCAATTTTTCAGAAATATAAATAGAAACGTAAAGGCAGAAAACGCTTAGAAAGCGCGGGTGAGCGGTCGGACCGGCTGACGTCACACGCGAAATCGCCGGGCTCAAAACACATTTTGAAAATCCAAACTTTAAAAAATCGTAGAAAATTCAGTTTTTGAGCTATCGCCAAAATTCTTTCACTGTTGTGTTTTGGACGTAAAAATCTATCGATCTACATTAAAAAAAAAATACGCTCATCTTCCTCATTCCACTATGGTATGGTCCCTCCAGCGAAACGCTCATAAATGTTCCGAGGTTAAAATTTAGGTTATAGGTTACCTACTCTACAAAACACAATGGTACACAGTTCTGTCAAATTAGGCTAGTTTAGAAAAATGCAACAACAGAATCGACGAGGAAGGCAATAAGTTTTTAACAGACATGACAGAAATCATGAGGTCATTTCCATTTTTCATTTCCATAATTTCCTGGGATCTGAAACAAGGCGAAGCCCATTCCCACAAATTCAATTTAATGGCTCGAAGACGCTGATTTAAATTGAAGGTAATTGCATTCACTTGATAAGGATTTTTTCTCAAAACAAGTTACATTCAATGGAACCTGGGATATATTCTTTGTTATTAGATTACATGTTTACAAGGTAAATAATTACTATGCAGATAGAATCCAAAGGTACAAAGGTAAAAAGATAAAAAGGTGATTAGATGACTCAACTTCTCAAGGCCTTGCACATTTGTGAGTAAATACAGACTAGAAATTTTAATTTCATCTACACCAATACAAAATAAAGTTGTAATGATTAAAATGTGTAAAATATGTGTATAGTTGTTCATAGAAAATAAAAAGCATCCGTTTTTCTATACATTTATTTAGAAAACATTTCATCCCGTTTTAAGCATGGACACAAAACCCAAACATATGAAAAACTAAACCCAAATAAATAATATTCAGACTTATATAAAAATACCTATTTATTAGATTGCCACAGAGTGCCCAAAATTCTCTACAAACTCTTCTAGATTACAAACAGAAAACCCAAAACAATGTACATTAATTATCCCTACAATAACAAGGCCATTTGTTCATTAGTAACATTAAGAATGCCTGCTATAGAGGTATTTTTACACAAATTACAAGTTTTAGTAAGTACAAAATACATAATATAAAGTGCATGTACTTTCATCTTATTAGCTTCAACTCATAGGACTTGTCTCATAATATTTGATGACACTTTGTTGTAGCCTTACAAGTCTCTTTCATCGATTAAGTGATAATTGCGAGAGTTAGAATAAAACTTTGATAACAAAGCTATTATTATAGTATCTCAAAAAATGCTTTTTACAATCAGATATTAAGGATGGCTTACTCATCCTTTTTAGAATCTCCGCCGCTGGCAATAGTAATCTTTTTCTGCAGCTTGCTGTGCTCTTCAGCCAGCCTGTCATACTCTTTGTTGAGGCTCTCAGCTTGAGATTTGATGGCCTCCTTATCTTTCTTCTCTTTGGTTAATTCTTTTTCCAGCAATGTAATCTTACTCTGTAGCTCATCAACCTCCTTCTTGTTCTTGTCATCTCCGGCACCTGCCTTGTCGAGCAGGGTCTTGGCGGTCACAGTCGCACTCTGAGCTTGACGGAAGTTCGCCTCGCACTGCGCCGTCATTGTAGCCAGTTCCGAGATCATCTGCACCAGCCGACGGATCACGACAAGCAAAAACAGCGCGAAACCGGAAATGTAGAAGTTCCTCTGAGCCCGGAAGAGACGCATGTTACCCTGCATCTCCGCATCCAAATGCTGGTGATCCGTAGACTCCATGCTCGAATATTTCTGCATCTCGCGAATAGCATCCAGAAGACATAACACCAACACGCCGATCAGGATGAAAAAGTAAATAGAAGCTTGGCCGCTTATGTAAGCGAGGAATTTAGATTTGAAGAATTTAGACCATTTACTCGGGCTTGCAATCGGCAAGGTGAGAAGAAGCACGGCAGCGATTTCTGCGTACAGAAACGTTGCGATGATGGTCCACTGGAGACTCATTGTGAGGTTTGTTTTTCACTTTGTTTCTTATGTGACGTGAGCCGGCACCGACAACTAATTTGTATTAAAGGAAAAACAAGAATTATATAGTTATGGTCGAAAATATCGGTGACTCAAGCCAATAGAAAATGCTGCAAGAAAAAAAACGAATGATGACGTCAAATTTATGACAATAATTTGACATTTCAGAAAGGGTGACGTGTTGCTAATTTCTGAACGACTTTTTGTAGCAGTCAAAAGAGTTGGAGTTTTTTTTTTTCATAAAAAAATGGCAAGGGCAAGGCGATGACCCACCCAATGTCGCGTGGTGGCCACTGCCTCTAAAAGTCCCAATACATGTTGGCCGAGCGAACGCCAACGCGAGCCAACGCGAGCGTAAGCAAATTGAGTGCTACCATCCACATGTTTGGCAAGCCTACGCAAACTAATGCAAGCGGCCAACGTAGACGAGCGGGCCAACATGTTGACACGGTTGGCCGAGCGCAGGCAAGCGCCTTTGATTTGTGCAATAAAACCGACACGGCTCCGAAGTGAGGTGAGTGGCGGCGAGCGACCGCGAGCGACCGCAAGCGATTTTATTTATTTTATGGCAATCGTCCGTAGTTGGACATATCTGCCAGCGTCACGTCGTTAACCGCAAGCGATGACAAGTCACTGCAAATGTACTCTCCACACGTTGGCGCTTGTAAGCACTCGGCCAACTAAGACGAGCGACACCGAGCCATGGCAAGGCAAGGCAAACATGCCGTCTACACGTTGGCGTTGGCCTTCACTCGTCGACGTTGGGCCAACATGTTTAAGCGGCATAACAATACATGTTATTATGCTGCCTATGCTGGTAGTTTTTATGTACCCACCTTGAGCAAGATGTATGCCAAACGCGAAACATGAATGACCGACCATGAATCATTCATAGGTATGGTATGGTATAGGTATGTACTGTTTTCAACTTCTTGCCTCTTGGTTTATGGCTTTTTTCTTCTTTTATTATATAATTATGGCTTATGTCTGCCATTTCAACAGACAATGTTGCCAGTGTCAAGTGAAATATTTGAAATAAGTATAGTCAAGTCGAGTCAAACGTCAGTAAAGTCGTTTGCTTTGAAGACAAAATGGTGGATTTTCCCTTTAAAACTTGGAAACGAATTCCATCAAATAATAAAAACACATAATACAAATTTATTCCAATGGCTCACATTTTATGCTACGACAGCTAGTATTATTGGTTAAATTTCCACCAAAATTAAAGAACAATACTCACTACGAAAACACCGAGAAAAACAATTAAAACAAATGGTTTATGGCTTTTGTGTACTGTTTTTGAACGAACCATCATAATTTCAAGTCAAATTGGTTGTCAATGTCAGTCAAGCACTCAAGGGACGTCAATGTCAGTCAATGACGTCATTTCGTTTTGTCGAGTAGAAATAAAATATTTTTTATTTTCTATTCTATTCTATTTGTACTTTGTTCAAATTCATGAACAATATACTTGCAAAAAACAACGAAAAACCTATCTGAATTCTCAGAAAAATACAAACATCACCATGGCCGACCCAAAATACGAAAATCTCCCAGGAATTGTAAGTACTTATTCCTGAATAGTTCCACAGCGTTATTGAGTTTTTATTCCTAAACTCTAGGGTTTATTTGTTAAAATTGTTTACAAAACATTCACAAACTCCGTCTAAGTTTCTGATTTATTGACCCACAAAACTAACACCGTCCAATCAGAGTAAAACCTTCAAACTAATAACTACTTTGAATGAAACTAGGCCTACGACCAACCGGATGTCTACGAAACCGGAGATTTGCCCGAGGCTGATCAGATTGAGCCCTATGAGGAAGAAGAAACTGAGTGTATTGAAAACCTCCACCTCTCTGTAAAGGACTCATTCAACAAATTCAAAGGGAAGTTTCTAACTGGGTCTGTAGACTTCTCAGACAGGCTTAGCAGAAAATCAAGGATTGGATACAGGTAAATAAAACTTATAAAAGTATAATTTAAAAATAAAATAAATGTTTTTGTTAGGTGGGTAGGTACTTATTATTTTAATAAATGCCGCTTATAGCATTTCAAATGCATTTAAAAAACTAATGCTTATATGGTATCTTATTGACCTGTAAAGTTAAAACAGAAGTTCAAATGCTCGAGTCCAAACCAACTAGTTGCTTTTATAGCCTTTCTATTTCTAATATCTTAGCATATCTAGCAGAATTTGTTTATAGATGCCGTGGCTGTATCTCTAAATATAAAAATTCAGAGATTGCACAATTTTAAGGCCAATTTCATTCCAAGTTTGTTTCTGTGATGCAGGGCAGGAGAATGGGAGTTAGCAGCTGAAGGCACTCCAGAAACTATATTGGAACGTTACAATCGACTCCGATGTGAGTTCTCCGAGTTGCTTGAACAAGTGACTGAGCAGCAGAATGCCTCTACAGAGAGTGAAAAGGTAATGTAGAGATTTAAGTAGTAGCTAGACCAAAATTACATAAAAAGTCATACAACAAACTCTTCTAAAATCAGTAACATTGAATGGTTCCATCTTGTATTAAACAGTGTACACACACCAATAAACAGATTTGCATTCTTACACATAGATCGTGTAATTTTTGTCCTCAAAACATGATATTTAAATGCATAATGTCACAGTTTTAGCTAAATTATAAAAGCTTCATTCACTGAGAAACAGTATAGTGCAAAAATCCTCAAAACTTGCTTAGCTTATTGTTGCTATTTTCAGGAAGATTATTCAAAACTGGCAGCTCAAATTAACTCTACAAAGAAACTTCTAGAGGAATTGGGGTTGGAAGAAGGGGAACAAATCGATCCTAAAGCTGAGAAATTGAAGTAAGCTTTTTTTAGGTATTTTACTATTTAAAAGCTCTGCACCTGTATTTAATTATTGTCGGGATGTGTTGTCAATTAAATCCCCTGCCGCCAGTCATCACTAATAAGGGGACAGTAGCGGACTAAAGGGACTAGACACTAAGGGGATTTTTGGACAAAAAGTCCAGAAATTCCCTTTACAGGGGGAACTCGCAGGAGATTGATTAAATAACCCTTATTGAACAGTGACAATTTACATTAACTGAAATAGTCTTTTTCTATCTTCAGGGAGATTCTATCGACAAACAGAAAGAAGCAAGGTGAGCTGGTGACAGCACATTTGAAGCTCAAACCAGAAGTGAGCCTCGCGCAGACCACACGGGTAGCTCAGCTAGAACACCGGTGAGCTTATCTATTACTTTTTGTATTTACCTACACCTCTACTATTATGATTACTAGCATCTAATCTGACATAGACATAGATTCCTCTTAAGATGGTTTTAGGAACTACTAGTATGTACCTGAAAATTGTTTCTCATAAAAAGATAATACTTTTCAGGCTACATAAGCTCGAGCAGGCAGCTGGTGTGAGAGATGAAGAAGCATTCCGAAGGTTACAAGCGTCTACTGGACAGGTTAGTTCATTGAACCTAATAAAGCCTGGAATATTTACACGGAAGTAGTACAGCTCTTTGTGAAAGTGCTCAACATCAAATGGGCCATCAGCTAGTCCTATTAGTTTCCCTCATAAAAAAACATATCAAGCACTACAGAATGTAACCATACCTTATTGTTCTGCTGCTAACTGCTAACTTGTTTCTTAATTACCAGGCGACATTATGCGGTGCTGCTGCAACATTAGCAGCGCAGACCTCTTTAATCCGCGGCGGTGAACTGACGGCCGCTGAGGCGCGAGTGACGGCCCTACTCGCCAACGTCGACGCGATCAAACAGGCAGTCAGACCCGTCGACCCGGAGTTAGACGCAAAGGTAACATGTTATGACCAACTGGTTACGTTAGTTCTAAAATGACGGCCACTGAGGCGCGAGTGACGGTTCTACACGCCAACGTCGACGCGATCAAACAGGCCGTCAGACCCGTCGTCGACCCGGAATCAGAAGGTATCCAATAAAAAAGGTATTCAATAATCACACGATGCTATGCGGTGAACTGACGGTTTGTAGAATTCAGAAAAAATTAGTTTTACGAAACTAATAGTTGAGTGTACCAAACCCGCTGGTTGGTTTCAGGTGAACGAGCTACATAAACTGTTGAAGCAAATAGACGGCATATCACATTCTGAGATATTGGAGCGTATGGAGGCATTGGAAGCTCTGCACAATCAAGGTAATAGTACTTCGAAGTAACTAAATTATCAATGGTTTATAACAAAGAATCTTAGGTGCGGGGATCCCTTGACCTTTGATGTAAGCTTATTTAGTTGTGATGTAACTAGCACATGACCCACCTGATGTTAAGCGGTAACCTCTGCCTATAACAATACATTACCTTAGTGAGCACTCCGCAGTGCTCACTAAGTAGGTAATGCACGCACACACACACACACGCGCGCACACAGTGAGTCTCAGGACGGGCTCTGTGAGACATTGCACTGCGTCCATCACGAGACATTGTTACTGCAATGTGACTGGAAAACTATATTTTATTCGGTGTACCGCCGGTTTCATAAATAGGTATCATACTTGTATCTAAGTTATATAATACATTTCAATTTTTCCACAGCAAGTAACTTCGGCAAATCTCTAACCGAGCTGGAGACTCTTCAGAACACAATCGCAAGCGGCGTGCAGAACAACAAGCAGTTACTCCAAGGCGTCCAAGAAGTATTCGCAATGAACGTTGACAGCGTACAGAAAGAAATCAAGAAACTGGACGAGAGGATCGCCAAGCTTGCGTGATCAGAACCTTATACAAGCAGTGTAGGGTAGAAATAAATCGAACAGAAAATAACAGTAGGATTTAATATGACAGGTACTTGTTCGAAGACCTTGTATTAGGTTGTACACACGGCCACAGGTCAGGTTATACACCCATAACTACGCTACATACGATGCAGAGAATCGTTGGAAAGGGAGCGCAATAGGCGTAGGCGCGCGTAGCGCTCGCAGCCCGTCTTATACAAACACACTGTCGACCCTCTCGCACGATTCGCAACCTTCAACATCTAATAGTCCAAACAGATTTGTCTCTATCCTTACTGCAAGGCGCGTGAGGTGAGGTCCCCGATAAACGTAGATAGCATGCAAAGATATGAATCAAATAACTTGAGATTGATAGCTATTGGCATTTTTAGTTACCTACCAGTCTTAATCACTAGTCAGCATGCAGACAACTTAAACTTGATTTTGGTTTGTTGAGTTCAGTTGCTTTATTATGAGCCTACTTGTTTTCTGTAGCCGCCAAGTCCCTGGCAATTGTGTCCCATTCATAGAGCATGGATATAAAGTTGCCCATGACAAACTAAAAAGAGTATTAGGTTCTTTACACCTGGGGTAATCTAACTAGCTCTCTTTGCTTTACTGAACTACAGGCCATTATTCTTGTAGGCTTACAGTCCAGTGTGACAAATATCAATAAGTAATTGTTAAGATCTAATGTGATTATTATTTTTTGCATAGCTTACATATTCTCATTTATAGCAATGTTATTTATTTTGATGGTTGTACTTACTATTTTCTTTTGGTTTTTGTAAGCCTATGCACAGTAGGTAGGTACGCTAAGCAGTCAGCTGTCTTATTTGACTAAATTATTATTTTCTGTTACTACATTATTGAGAATCTTCTATTTTATTAATTAGCTATATATAGACTGCTTATAAAATAATTTTTAATTAAAATAAACTGATTATTTATTATAGCTAAAGAGTATTTTCATTGTGAATCCCAAGGTTTTCTAAGAAATGGCATGCAAGAAATGTCTACAGAATGCAAAAAATGCAAATTGCAACACTATTCCTGCATCTTCTCTTCAATTTATGGGCAGTTATTATTTCATTGATATAGAACGCAGATCCCAGCAAAAACAATAAAACAAGCTTTACATTAAAATTAATGTTTATTTTTTTTAAATTATCTTAGAACCTAAGTTTTTGGAAGAACCACTTGTTCTTTCCACTCTTGTATCTCTCCTCAAAGCGTACCCTTGTGTTGAAACGCAGCTTCTTGCGCTTAGCGGGGTCTTTCAGGTCCTTAGCGGCGAACTTTTCGAAGCTGAAGTCAACGGAGTAACGGGTAGGCATCAAGTGGTTGTAGTTTACAACCTGAAAAGATAAGAAAGTTATGTCAGTATTCAAACTTTATTTTGGAAGTGAGTGCATGACGTTAGTGGAATGAAGATTACAATCATTCACCCTAGAAGACATTTCAAGCTAATAACAATGATAACCACCTAGTTTTTACAAGTTCATAGTATAGTTCATAACACTTCCAGCATCCAGGAGACTGAGGTAGTAAAGACCATAATTTCATGGGAAGTTTAGGATCACACTAGCTTTACATTTTGTTCTTCAATATTGTATATCTATGAGCTTATATAAGACAAACCATAAATTAGGCAGAATAAGTAAGTAGGCTTAGCAACAAAACGTAGAAAATAGTTTTTATTCCCTGAACACATGTCTAGGCACATCTTAGGCAAAACCAAAACAAACTTCCGAGGTTATGATTATCTACTCAACAAATACAAGCAACATACCTTTACGAATGGCTTGACTTTGGAGCGCTTGTGGATTTTGTTTTTGCCCATCCTCTTGTGCACTTTGCGGGGATACCTGTCGATGCCGGCTACGAAAGCATGTCCGTAGGGTTTGTCTGATGTGCCCTCGTCGTAGTTTTTAACAACGATGGCTTTGCGACCCGCGTACCGGCCACTGAGGACCAGCACGACCTTCCCAGGCTTCATAATCTTACCCATCTTGGATGGATCTGGTGAACAAAAAGTAACCTTCAATATCGTATGTTTATCAACTTACAATGAACTTCGTAACAGAACTGGAATGTATAGTAGTGACATAGCACTGCACTTATACTTCATGGACAAGGATATCCATGTAAATTACAATACAATCACTGTAAACTTCAGCAAAAACACGAAACTATGGTGTCTGTTTTTGACATTCAATTCACAGCACAGGTGAAAAATATATGTACGGGACGCTGCTCCGTCTCACAAGGTAATAATCTCAGCACATAATCATCGTGGATTTTTGTTACATTCACAGATTTTTAGAGATATTCCTAAAAATGCTTCGGAAACTCACATTCCCTTTACCAGTCGACAAGAAAAGAAACTGTATTGCTAGAACCAAAATAAATATTTTGACACTTTTGACAGTGGCATCCAAGTGACATCTGACAGAAATTAGAAACATACTTTACTGGTAATACTGTAAGGATTGCTTAATTTTTTTCGGAAATTACCGGTTTTTGAATAAACTTTTTGCCACAAAACTTCTTACATAGATAACATTTCATAAAGATGGAGTAGGCTTGAAAGGTATTTATATTCTCTTTGGGCTTGCATAACATCTCTACTACCCTCTCAGTCTAGTCCCAAATATGTAATTCGTAATGTTATTCCAAAGCTTAAACTTCCTCTTGAATGATGCTTTTTGTTTCTCATAAAAATTACCTCTAGATTTTAGTAACTGTAGGTAGGGAACCTATCTAATCAAAATTATAATAATTTTCATGTGAAGTATCTATTCCTAATTATATCTGCAAAAATAAAACAACAAACATCTTGATTAATTGAGTTTAATATCAATAAAATAAGAAAACTATTTACACAAATTTTATCAAAATACAAAAATAAAACACTGTCACATACATCACGTAAACAACGACTGTGGAGGTCTAACTATACAGCACTCTTAAAACAATTGCAGCACAGCTGTATCTTTCAACTATTTTCTCTTGTAACGGATAGAAACCCTCAAAATCTATTTTGTACATTGTTTATGTTCACAGTTTGTCCTATTGAACACACCACACCCACAATTTCCATTAAAAATGGAACAAGGTGTATCAATAACATGGTAGTTGTAATACTCTAATAAGTCTGTTTTCAGTTTTTCACTGTATTTTGGTGTTCCCACACCTAAGTTATAAATAGGTAGGTAAGTAATTAGAAAAAAAACATAAGTTGACTCGACAGTAAACTACAGTGTGGGAACATCAAATTAAATTATTAAAGCCTGCGCCAGACTCATGCCATCAGTCACCATGTGCCGAAGTAACATTCATTATTTTAGCAAGTTAACTGCTATATTGTTTTTATTTTACTTCCTTTGGCATTCTTGGAACCCCAGCGCATGCATTGTCATAACAAATAAGCGATTGAAAAAACATTAAGTTGGTAGATACCTAGTATTGTCTCAACCTGTACACTATAATTTGGTTTGATTGCTTGGACAACTTTATAAGGCGTGTTATAAACTTGTTAAAATAAGGTACATATAAATTTTACAAAGTTTTTTTTTACCTTAAATTACCTAAATCAATTCAACACGTTTGAAATACTTTGGTTCACTGATATTCGGTCATTTATAATGTATCACTTATTTTGATACCTACTCATAAAACAGATCCAGGGGAATATAAATTTTGAAAAGTGATAATTAAACAATTTGCGTGGAAACAACGAGAAAACACAGTAGCAAACTTACAGAAAGTTCTAAATCATTTACAATATTATTTATTTAAATAATTAAATGTTAGTATTTAATTGGTAACAATAGACAGCAGAAGTAATTCAACAATTAAATCGACTTTTCAGCAACATTCAGGATGTGTATTACCGTTAACCCTAAGCAAAAACTAAGGGCGTCTTGCACCAGAATCACTAAACGTGTTTAACAGCTAAATCGATTTAAATCTGACGTATTTGTATGACTTGACAACTCGCTAAATACTATTTAAGAGTTAAACGCGTTTAGCGATTCTGGTGAAAGCCACCATAAGTGTGTTTCGAAATAATTTGTCACTTAATCTTTACAATAATAATCAACACATCCACTATATAAATTATCATTAACTTCTTAGTGTCGTTTAATTTGGTTTAAAAATGATATTTCAACATTTAAATATACCCTAAGGTTAAGTACGCAACAACCAACACTTACTTGGCAAAATTATCTTACAAGTTAAATTATTATGTAAATAAATTGGAAAACGGAATGTGATAAAAACTTGGGAAAATCTACTCGGAAGGAAAAAGATTAGACCTGATTCATGAAAAACTAACAATACCTAAACACATATCCCAACTCCCGCCAAGATCCTCATGATAAAAATGCGAAGACCTAATTTTTGTGTGTTTGAATAAAGAACCAGAATTGGTCGCTTTTTCGAAGTTCTGGGCACGAGTCTGGATAAGACTTTAGGTATCTAATAGTAACTTACTTTTCAAATCATGAACTTGAAATAATTACCTAGTTTTGTTTTTACATTGCATACCCTTATTTACACTAAGACTTAGGAAAAATACAAAGATTTTATCATATCCCACGAGTTGCAGCCGACTTTTGGGTTATTATGAAGTCTTCGTAATAACTAACAGCTCTTTGCATTTTATTTAAATATCAACTATTTACCTTGACCATCTGCCACATTTTAGTTTAAATAGTTTTGAATCCGTCTTTTAAAGACTTCATAAATAATTTGTAAATAGATATTATTAATTTCAACAAATAGGCCGTTGAATCTACGGTACAGTACTCGGCAATTTATATGGCACAATTACCCGATTGTTGCAGAAACGTCTGTATTTGTCGTTTTAAACCACATTTGAACGTCATCATCTACAGCCGAACACACTGCTGGGTTTAAATATCAATATACCTCACTTTTCGCATGCCTTGGCTGCGGTTAATACATGATTTTCCTGTACCAAAATAAATAGAAATTATTTCGATATAAAAAACAAAATTCTGAGATCTTATTTACTGCTATATTTTGGTCAAAGTACCTATGCCATGTAAATTGCCGTGCGTTAGAATTATGTCAAAAATGAACTGTCATTAAATAAACCTATTGTGCTCGCTCATGTACATATTTATAGCTAAAACTGATATTTTTACAAATTCTATACAAAATTATACTTAGATATTCTTATTCTTTTATTTACATACTCGCAGCTTAATGAAGACAGTGTTTTTTATACAAATAGACTCAATAAACGCAATAGTTATCAAGTAAGGATTATTATTCAAATTAAACAAACAGATACACAACGCCGTCAAACTTATAACACCCCTTCCTTTTTCGGTCGGGGTTAAAAGGGAGTGAATGTAGAAGGCTCGTTATAATTATTTTTTTATTTACATATGTAAATTAATATTTAACCAAGTGGGTTATAGTCAACTGACTCCCAGATTCGCTAAAAAATCTAACCGGATTTATGATTTTAAATGAAGCAAAGTAAAAAGTACAGTTTTATTTCCGTTTAAACTGATTATCCTTACTTGATATGATTAAGTTGTTATTTTACATACTATTTACAAACATAATCTCAACAAAATTGTCACTTCTCTGTGCAAATATTATGTACAAATTAATATATATTTTAACTTATCAACACAATGAATATAAAAATAAGTACATGAATGAAAAACCAAATTCGAAATCGAGATCTGTGATTATTGCCAATCGATTAAGTTAACCATTCATAACTTCACAACCCAGGAAAAATAAAGATAAGCTTGTTTCTTGCATGTCAACATATATATATTGACAGGCGTCACAGCTTAGTCGGTAATGGATCTGCCTTCCGTGCTGTGGGTCGTGGGTTCGATCCCCACCAAGAACAAACATTTGTGTGTGGCAAAACATAGATGTTTGTTCTATGTCTGGGTGTTACTATGTATTATAAGTATGTATTTACAAATAAAAGTATATAAGTATCAGCATCTAGTTCCCATATTACAAGCTTTGCTTAGTTTGGGACTAGAGGGCATCGTGTGAAATGTCCATGAATATTTATTTATGTAATAAATAATTCATGTTTTATAGTTATCTCTAAAATCAATGAAGCCAGACAGTGCTAGCGATTCTGTTGTTTCCTTTTCTCAAACTCATCTAATTTGACAGCCAGCACTAAAGTTGTTGCCATCCCTTTCTCATAAACTGAAACGACAAAGATAGCTATAATTTTAGTGCTGTCCAATTAGTTTGGTTTAGAAAACGCACTAACAGAATCGGGGGCATCCAAATTCAGGATTTCGCTTTGGGAGGGGCATGACCGAGGATTTCCATTTAGGGGGGGGGCTTGGCCCCCTAGCCCCTCCACCTGGATCTATTAGTGAAATTCAAATATGTGAATATTGTATGATTTTTTATGGAAATACTAAAAAAAGGTAATAAAGCTCTTGCATGATGGTTGGGATATTTTATATAGATTTGTTGAACATACCTACTTGCTATAAGATAATAGCAACATTAAGGTTTTTTAGGAATAGCTGTGAAGTGTGCTAAGCTAACTGTGACTACAGAATATTTGGCACATTTTCATTTCGCCAGTCTCTTTCTAACATAGACATTAGAAAGAGACGGTAAAATCGTTCTTTAAGCTTTACTGCACCCGCAGCAGAGTCAGCTGAAAATCGAGGCAGATCAACGAACCAGTCAATTCGTTAGCCTCCGTCAATACCTAGCTACCAGCCCACAATATAACAACAAAATAAATAATACCAAAGGTCCATTGAGATTCGATTGAAACAAATCGAACTTCATCCCCTTTTGTACCAAATGCCTTTCAGCGGAATCGCAACATCTGCATTAGGGTAGGACCTCCGAAGTAAACACCATATCGAATGCCGGTTCAACACACATCGTCACTGAATCACAACACGGGGGGGGGACTATGTACAAAGTCAAACGATTACAAATATACATAAATATAAAACTCCCGCACAATCACTCCGGGTACCAAATGCTAGTTCACTAGATTGTGCGCAGTTTGCGGGATCAGACGGAGATCTCGTAGTTGCAGTCGTAGACGGACGCTCGGTCGGGGGGCTCGGGGGGGGGCGCTCGAGCTTCCAGTTGGTCTTGTACTTCGAGCGCGCGGACGAACGAGAGCGGCCGCGGGGGGTGATGCGGCGGGGTGGGGCGCTGCGGCGCGGGGGGCGGCCGCCGCCGCGGGAGGGGCGACGGCTGCGGGGGGAACACCGGCACGCCACCGCGCGGGGGATGCGCATGCCGGTCCGCCCATAGATAGTTCCCGCGCTGCGGCGACGCGGCCAGTTCGCGGATGTCGTCCGCCGTGGGACGGTGCGGCGCCGGCGGCTCGCAGCGCAGCAGCTCCCCCTCCGACAGAAACCGCCGCTGCGGACTCTGCCGGCCGTTCGCAACACCGATGAAGTCCGGCCGACGCGGCTGAGTCGGCGTGCCGGGGTTGGACCTGCGCGGCGTCAGGGGTATAATCGCGCGAGCTCGTCGGAGCCCGAGCTATCGTTATCGTACGCCCTACGGACAGAGGAAAAGGGAGCTGCGGGGCGAAGCGTTCGCGTGCCGTATGTACGCTACGCACGCCGCCGCCGGGTACTCCCATTCAGAACTTTCCACTATTCACGAGTTTCAGCATTTTTATAGGGCCTTTCTTTCAGGTACTGTTTGTCTTTTTCCACCACCAGACTTCCGTTAAACACAAGATAAAATTATAGATTTCAGCTATAAATCAAAGATTATCGTAGTTAGTGTCAGTGAAATTATAATTGACATACTTTCTGAATTACACAGAAAATTGAATCTCTCAACAGTAGCCGGAAACTTTTATTGAAATAAAGTTTTGTGCTATTATTGAGAGATGAGAGAAATGTGTTTGAACAGTCGATGGTAGACAATAAACCCAGTGAAATGCATATCCATCAGTTTAGCTGACAGTTTCGGATAAGCCATCCACCGTTTATCAGTACCTGACGAAAAAGGTCCTCAATATTTGTATTTACAACAACTACCGACCCTTACCGCTGACCCGTCTACTTCACCCCTTACATTTCTTATAATCTAATACGATTTCAAATAGCGCCATCTTTGGACAGGAAACCATAAACTTGGCCGCCATTTTGAATCTGCTATCAAAGATTAGTTTACAAGAAACGTCGGGTGTCAACACTAATCTACATAGCGTTATGAGCAGCCCCTTAGACGAATTGCATTCACTTTTAGTTCAATATTTTAAACGCGCAAATATTTCACTATCAAAGCCATACGATTTTTTTTTCTTTTCTACACATAATCATTATACTTAGTTTATTTTACAATTTGACATTTCAGTGGCGATTAATAAAAATGTAGCAATAAAATTCACTCAATGAGATTGCCAATTTCAAAATATAGTAATTTCTGAATCACATTGAGCTAAATGACAAGAAAAACACGAATATTGATGAGTCGATGAATTGTATATTTATTTTTAACCATGTAAAGTGAATGCACGTCCAACGATAGGTATGCGGGATCGTATAGTATATGTAATGGGTTCTGAATAGCGCCCGGCGTCGGCGGCAGAAATGCGAGCATGCCAACGCACCATGCCACAACTGTACAATGTCATTACACATTAGCTACACATGCTAGTCCTGGATGAAACTTAAACACATAAAAATAGAGATCAAAATTGCGCACGATTATTGTGGTAACATATCATTGAGATGAAATATTCAAGTTTGGATATCAAATTATGTCAGTGTTTGAATGTAATAAATGGAGAAGTATTTTGACAGCTTCGTTTGAATCTGTCACATCAATGCTTGAGTCTAGATTCGGGTTGTGAGAAAATTGACCTTAGTTTATAGGCTATTAAAGTCTCTTTTACATGCACGAGTTATCTGTTCCTTCTAGTTTAGTGTCGGTGGGTAAAAATATAGTGAATGTAGTAGAAGACAATAAAAATATCGAAGACAATTAATATAAATTTCATCAGGACAACATGCAAAAACCCATAAAAAAATAGCGCGACATATACAATGGCTGAGATGAAAATAATTTAAATACAATAAAAAATATACAAAATGCTATATACGAGCTACAAAAAAGCTGTACAATGAGCCGTTTTCGTAGTAGTTCCGTAGTTTTTCATGCACATGATAGATGTCGTACCAGGTGTGCAAGTACCGTTCTTGTCAATCGCTTAATTTGACATTTAGAATCGTCAAAATTCGATAAAAATGGTTTTATCAATAGTTGCAAGTACGAAGTATCGAATTTTGACGATTCTAAATGTCAAATTAAGCGATCGACAAGAACGGTACTTGCACACCAGAATCATAAATAGTCGATCTGTCATTTAAACTATTCATGAGAGCAGGAATTTTGACAAATGTGGGTAGTCATTTGATTATACCCATTCCTTTGATAAGTATTTTTACAAGTTTACAGCGCCATCTAGTAACAGAATTGGAACAGTTTAAAAACGGCTCATTAAAAAAGTGCCTAAATAAAAACTGGCCTAAGCAAAGAGGTATAATTTACCATTATGATTGAATATGGTCTACAATTCGACCATAGACAATCGTTGATAAGCCCCAGCCATTGTATAGTGTCTCGATCTACGCTTTCGCTCCTTTTTGGCACAACAGCTTGCAAAATAAAAAAGTAAAAATGATTATAATAATCCTATATGAAATTAAAACTTTTATAAGGATAGTTTACACTTGGACTAAGATATGACCAGTCTATTTTGCTGGGGCGACTTTTTGGGATTAAACTACATTGCACACCTCAATGTGGCTGCCAGTGTCACATATACTTCAGCAATTTTCTAATCTACAAGGTGTAAATAAGACCACTGCCGAAACTTTTAGAGGGTTTGGGGGGGGGGGGGGGGGGGGATTAAAGTACCTTTCAATAGGTTCCATAGGAATAGTGATATTGACAAGTACTTTAATAGGATAACATCCTGTATCTATGCTGTAAATGCGTCTGATTACTCCTATATCAATTTTTATGAATTTTCTGATGATCTGATCCATCTACATGAGGATTACAGGGTCGAAGTCGCGGGTGACAGCTAGTTTGTACTAAATGTTAATAAATTATGTAAACACTATCGTTAATTATATTTGAAAGACAAAGCTATTGCTACAGACTGTTGACCGGGTATAATGCAAAAAAGCATCTGGATTATCTTTACAATTTGGTACCAGTAAAAAGCATCAAGACTAATAATAGTGCTAAAACATGCTCACATAACCTACTTTACATTCACAAGACATTAGAATGGTGCAATTTCATGTATTATTTATTTTTTCTAAACTTAATATAATCTTGATTATATTCTTGATTGATTCTATATATAATCTCTATAATCTTGGGTGAATGAGTACCTATATATTTGTTTTATATTTATTTGGTTTGATTTAACTTATCAAAGTAATATAATAGGTATTTTTTTAGATTTAAGATGAAATAGTTTGACTCAGTGTATTTAAGTGTAAATATACCAACAGTGCACAAAATAAACGTAAGTACAGGCAATTTAATTTACAATTTAGAAATGAGTATTAGTGGACCGTTGCATAAAACTTCGCATGAGGGTAGATAACATTTTAAGGATATCAACCGAAAAGTTATTAGGGCTAAGAACTAGATGGCGTTGTATGTTCTATTTTCAAATTTTGCCATCAAGTGACATTGGCAAGTTCATAGCGTTATTAAATTTTTATCGCATTTTAGAGTATCAGTCCACTAATATACATTATCCTTTAGTACAACCACACGCACACACACAAACCATAACATAGTCATTTACCGTATGTCGCTGTACGCGTTACGTCCACCTGTACGTAAGCGGGTAAACGGTAAACTCATCTTTTGTTACCAAATTTTAAGGTTCGAATTTGAGTGTCATGGGTTTGCTTATGATTTTCAAAAGATTTTAGAAGTCAGACGAACATTTACTATATTTAGATTAAGATTTTAGATTTGACCTGAAACTGTAAGATCCTTTTATGTTTTAAAAACAACTTAACAGCGAATCAAAGTTTGATAAAAAGGATAGCAAAAATGAAAAGCACTGCAGAAGTGACAAAAATCATAACTAGAAACAAGACAAAATATTTTTTTTTCAATCAACATCCTCGTAGAACTTGGACGCGCATTATTTCCTAGTATAACATACCACTACAATTTTGAGGGGTTTTGGGGGACCAAACTAAGGATTTTACGGGCATTTAAGCAAACCACATGACAACAAAGCACAATTTACACAATATACAATCATACAGTGTTCCCAAGATTCCACCACTAAAGGCCTGGTCAAACAAGAAAGCGTTCCTTAGCACACTTCAAAAAGTATCGTCGCGTATTTTCGCGATTCTAGTATGCAAAGTTACGCTTTGACGTGCGTTAAGCACGCTTTCCTATCAGGCCTTAAAACTGTGATAATGCAAACCATTTTACATGCAAATAAACACGTAACAAACTAAAAGTTTTAAGCGATGCATTGGGGGGGTAGGGACTATATTTGTGATACATTAATATAGACATTTCACAATAAGATATTTAGTTACGCGATTAAATCAGTCACAAAAATCAGCAACTTAGCATAGCGTACATCAACATTCGTATTCGTTCCGTATCATTGATATATACTCAAAATTAATTCAAATTCAGTCGTATGAAAAAAACTGAGGCTAATTGGGAATTATCAATGTACACACTTAGACTTAGCTAAGTCTTTTTATTTAAAACTTGAGTTCATTGATACTCGTGTACAACCTTGTTTCTCAATGAGACCTGGCTAGAAATCTATACTCAATATTTCTTTTTCTCGAGCATGATTCTGCCAAATAGTAGTTTTTCTATGTACAAGTTGCAGATATATTAAAGATTTAATCGCGCAACATACACAAGAGTGTATATTAGTCAAATGAAAGGAACAGGCAATGACACATGTGAAATCATAAATACCTATTACAACACATTTAGGGAACTCTTCGTTTCTATCGCCAATTGTTCCCAAGTGTAAATTTTGATCTGAACATTCTAAGCATAGTAAAGTGTAGTAAAGCGACTCCAGTTTTAGAATAGGCTGAATTTCTCTAAGTTGTTTAGCAAAGACTGAAATATGATCCTTGTAATGTTACTAAAACAAACATAATTGACTTACTATAGACAGGATTAGACGAGACCTAATTAAAAATCTGTAAGCATCTATTTTATTCATTTGAGAAGTTTTCTGACAACATAAAGTCTTTGCTGACTATGTAGTCTAGAAACAAGTGTTTTGACAGCTTGTAGCTTTTGCTGACAACGTAATCTGTGTTTACACCGCTGTCTTTGCTGAAACATGGCTAACTAATAAAAAGCGAAATCGTTCTAATAATGTATTTGACAAAGTAGTAACTTTTGCTGACATCATAAAGTGATGATTGTTGTCTGCATAATCTTTCAGTTCGTATAACATACTTCCAAAAAGAGCCACTGACAGGAGAATTTATCCGCCGGCTCTTTTTTGCTGACAACATAATCTTGCTGACTACGTAATCTTTCAGAGCCCGCAACACAAGTATATACCTTGTAACAGGCCTGCTGACAGCGTAATTTTTTGTTGACAACATAAAGTATAATTTGCTGACATAATCATTCAATCCCCGATACAACGCGTACCTACAAGTCTGCTAACAGCTGAGAACTTATTTGACAACGTAAAGTAATCCTTGCTGACAACATAATCCTATGCTGACAACATAATCTTTCAGTTCCCGCTACGCAAGTACATACCTTCTAACAGGGCTGGTGACAGCGAGCGGTGTTGGCACGCCCAACGCTTTGATTCTCTGCTGCATTGTGGGCGAGGGCCGGGCGCCGTTCTCACATCGGAGAGGCTCCATCACCACTCGATAGCCTGTTGTCGTTGTACCGCTGTGACTGAAATTGTTCAATACAATGTATATGTAGCTATAAACCATAATAGAAAAAGAAAGCAGAGTGTAGGACGGCACGCGGAAAATACCCATTATTATGCGTCCTATTCAACTGACTGTCTTGTGTTTTGTTTTAGATGTGGTCAAAAAGGCGTCCATTTCACGCACATAAGAAACATATAAAAAAAAAGTATATAAGTATTCTATCAGCATCTAGTTCCCATATTACAAGCTTTGCTTAGTTTGGGACTAGAGGGCGTCGTGTGAAATGTCCATGAATATTTATTTATGTATTATTTATTTATATGTTTACGAGGGATTACCAGAAAGACTAGTAAGGGATAACCAGTAATCTAGGATACCTACCCATAACCAGTAATGAAGTTTTGGGGATATTGTCTACTAACCTTGTATTTCTAGAGAGCGGACTGAGTCTTGGATAATGATGCGGTCTAGGCGGTAAATGATGATGGGGCTCCCCTGGCGGTGGGAACAGGTTAGCATTGGAGCCTCGTCGCTGAAGCGGCGGCGGTGTGGGCTCACAGTCAGCGCTTTGCGAAGCCCCCGGCCCTTCCATTTCACCTTCGTGTTCTTCCCGACCGGGAGATAGCTGGGGAGGCAACTTGTAAGTACACATCTAGCGTTCTGATCTTATCTATGGCCGCCTATGCCTTCAAAGTCTAAGGGCATGTGGTGGAAATTAAAAAATTTGCAGAACTCCACGCGACATTGTATGCCGTCCTGGTCAGTAAAAATGTTCCAAAAGCACATTAGTCCGGGCGAAAAAATCGTATTTTTTACTTGATAGAGCTAAAAGTAGTTTTTTAAGAAGATTTTTTGCCAGATTCGTCCCTAGTCTAGACAGGTTGTATGATCTAATTAACCCATAATTTATAATATTTTGTATGCCCTCAAAAATTATGTTATTATTTTAAAGTATTGTTACATTGAAATGTCTAACTTCATTAATCTTTGTACATGAAAACTACTAGTTTAACTATAATAACACTAAAAATCTACTAATATACTTACTCATGTTTAAATTCTAAAAATCAATAAGACAAGACAATCGGTGGTGGACAGTATTGCCAACCGGAAACAAGAGACTTATTTACAAAACAAGAGACAGAAGATTAGAAGAGAGAGCCAGACTATCATGTCTTCAATTCACGTTAGTGCAAGTGCAAAATTGAACCGTATTACAGTGAATTGAAGGTATGTATTTGCTCTACAAGCATGATAACTAAATGATAATATCTACAGTAAATTTATGGCATCAAGCTGTTTTCATCTATACGAAGCATGACTGAGAATTTATAGTTTTAAAAATGTTAAAGACTAGAGACTAGTTTGAAAAATTCAACACAAAATAATAACAAGGAATTATTTTAATAAGAATTTTAGATATACTTAAGTACCTAAATGTAAAATGATGTAAATTAATGAGAATGATTTGATAATTAGATGAGAATATTTCCCTGTTTAAAATACAAACGTTACCTATACTTACCTTAATACCCGGCAAATAAGAGGACCTCTAGTCACATAGCCGTTTCTGCAGCAAATGGGGATATTGCCGTTGGGTAGATTTAAATCTAGATATTAGACGACCGCTTTCGAAATATACAATGAAATTGTTGAGATACTGACTAACAATCAACGAGAAGCCTAATTGTGACCTAACCAAAGCATACATTATTAGAAGTGAGAATAAATTCAGTTTTCATACATTGCTGGACTGTGTCCGAGTAAAATGCCAACAAAAAAATTACAACTTCGTTAGTTGGGAATTGTGCTAAAACAGGGGCCTAATTCTCACTACTGCAGAGATTTTACTCTAATAAACGCTTGCTTATAAATTCATAAAAAAAAAATAGGGATGACGTCATATCTCGTCAATTTCAGTGTCAATTTGACATCATACCTATTAGAGTAAAATCTCTGCCGAACAGAGCATAAGGGCCCAGATTGAATTATCCGACCCGCTTAGAAAATTATTGCGTTTTAAAAACCAAATTATTCTTAAACTGTAGCTTTATATCCTGTTGATTTTATATATAGAGCACCGACGCCCGTCCGTCGCACAGTGTAAACTAGTACGGAGGGTAGTCACTTGACTAAACATATGGCTTGTTTACAAACTTACCACATTGTAAAACTTATTCATTGTTTTATTACCTACCTAGATGTAAGTTTGTTAAATTTAAGGAAAATAAATAAATAAATAAATAAATAAATAAATACATTTTAATAAACCCACTAAATTTAACTCCCCAAAGTCCCAATACACGTCTATCGAATTTATAACAAAATACCTATAGTATACCCATCACAAAAATCGGCGGTCTTATAAATAAGTGAACTAGCCGCAAGCGTCTGGCTCTCACCTTGTTGTAGTGTGCGTGAGGTCCCTGTGGCCGGTGCGCGTTTCCATTGTCGGCCGTGTACGTCTTTACCTGATGCGTGTCCGTCGCTATCGTTGATATCGCGGACGCGGAATGCGGCGGTAACTCGCGCCGTTTCTTGCCGCTCTTGTACATATACTTTGACGGACGGGCTAGGCTGGAATGTGGAAACAAACTTTGTGAGTGCACGCGCGATACGACCCTATAAACCAGTACAAATCACTTTGGAATTGTAAAATTTTGGTAGTCCGCTTGGATCAGAGGGGTAATCACGAAAAAATCTGACAGTTGCCGCGTTACGTAAACCTAACGTATTCGAGTGATATTGCGCGTCAACGTCAGCCCGACTGCCGAACGTTGTAGAGTCACCGCGCAGTGTATCTCGGATACGCTAGCGTTACGATACGTTCACGATTGTCACATTTATTCGTGATCAAGGCACTGTTTACGGTTTATAAACTCGGTGCATTTAAATCTACCCAAAACGATACTCACATTCACTCACTTGTTAAAATTTATTAATTACGAAGATAACGAATGTGTTAGGAGACACATTCTTGGAAACAATTTTATATTTACAAATAACATTGATATTTCTAGACCTACGGCGCGTGAGATTGAACGCATCTAAAGAATACTACAGATTTTGAATTGACAAATCTAAAATTGCTAACCTTAGCAGTCAATTTCACTATCAGCTTGATATTTTGAAGGGTTTCAAGTTGACAACCTGAGAAAAGGAAGCTATGTGAAATAAGTGAATACTTATCATGTGTAGATATTAAATATAAACTAAACTACATATAATAAGTGAAATTGACTGCCTTAATTTAGTTAGGCACCTAATTATCTCCTATCAAAGCATGACTCTGCGGGACAAGCCCTTTCTATTTAACTACTCTGCAGAGTCTGCAGTCTGCAAGTTTGCATTTTGTAGTTTAAATATTGCAGAGTATCAAAATGTGTAGCGTAAACTTGCATAGTATCAAATAGGCCACAGGTAGTTCGCCTCTATGTAGTAAAATTGTTTGGAAAACTAATGAAAGACCTCTGTCATGACTTCGCGAATATCTAGAATCCGCAGCTAAACATACCTTCTGCCAGCGCTCAGTTTAAAACCATGATTATCGTGCAAGTTGCATAGAACAGATTTATCTTCTTAAGGGTACGGATCATACATTAATAACACTTTTAATGAACAGAACAGTCACGAGCTTCATTCTCCAACTTACCAATTCCATTAGTTTCTGAATGAGGGTAGTCTAACAGAAATTCTTTGTAACTTTCCCAATGTTTCAACTATTAAAGTCCAAATCAGACTATAAATACCAAACGTACCTAGGATACTGAGGGCCGCATTGTGTATAACAGCAGTTGTCCCAGCAGCCCCTTGAATAAGGGTTGTAACCCCCGGCGAACCTCCCCATCACCTGTTCGTTGGTGGTAGACCCCCGGCAGACGAGCACCATGTGGAAACCGCTCAAACCGAATATCGGAATCGCTAGGAGCGTGATTATACCCATTATAACCATACTGATATCACGTTAAGGAATTCGTTGTTCTCATCTGGTCCTTCATATAAATAAGGTAACAACAGCATTGAAATGATAAACGCAGATTTGATGTCAGTATGAGTTGGGGTAAATATGAAAGTTCAGAATACGAATAAGGCTGGTCACCAACCCAATAACCATTCACATAAATCAAGATTAACATAACAGATGATCCAAATATCGATACATCGGAAAGTTGGATAACGTGTTGGTGAATATAAGACAGTTGAATAGAACCGTGTAGAAACAAACCCTATGCCGAATGGACTTAAGTCTACTCTTCAATGACGGTGAATGTGTATCAATGTGATTTCTGGAACATGAATCTGAGACCCGCCTGTAATATTTTTTTACCACGCTATTATCGAACCATATAAGGGGGAAAATACAGACGTGCTGAAAACAACCTTAACAAAACATGGAAGGTCAAACATTTGGAGGCAAACTGGAAACTGGACCAGACATATTAGAATGGTTTGGAAGTAATCCAGAAAGTTAGGAACACTGGACAAAAACTGGACTGGATATTCAGGATGTAAACCAGAACGTTAAAAACACTGGACAAATATAACTGATTCGAAATTACTGGACATGTGGGATCTACTTGATAGTATACGCCGCTTACCTAGGGTACTGTGGCCCAAACTGCGTGTAACAACAGTTGTACCAGCATCCTCTTGAAAACGGGTTGAAGCCACCAGTGAACTTCCCCGTCACCTGTTCGTTCGTAGTCCGCCCTCGGGACACCAGCACCATGTGGAAACCGGTCAGACCGAATATGGGTATCGCTAAGATTGCTATAATACCCATTATAACCATTCTGACGTCTGTATTCAGAAAATTACTATTTTTTTATCAGAGTTCCGCGAAATATCTGCCGTTTGGGATGAAACGGTCAAGTTGTTGTTCACAGTTACCTCAGAAAAGGAATAAAATAAATCGAAAAGGAGACCCTGTAAGGCAAAGACATTTTCGTGCACCTACGAGTATTGTTGAATTTGGGATGAAAAATTTTGGACTGTTCAGTTTGTGAACAACAACTAAACCATGCAAAAATATAACAGAAAAAAAATAAACTAAAAACAGTACCTATGTGGATTTATGTATATGTTGACCGATTTTTTTGTAACTGAACCATTGATTGTACAGTGCGAAAAAATATGTTCGGTATTTGATCGGAAGAAAATTTTGAGGAAAGTTAGAAACCACAGTCGTCCATTCTTCAGGGTCCCAAATTATCTGTGAATGGATGAGACAGAGTACCGCTCACCGTGATATTTTATGAACCGCATATGTGGACTACCAACTGATGAAATGATAATGACTTTATCTCGAATGAAAACATCAAATAGTAATAAATAGCGAATAAAGGTCTAACTTTTGGACTTTTCGTATAGATCAAGCCCCAAGGAAAAATACAATTTAACATGTTTTAAGGAAGAATGAAATATTCATTTCACTTAGTGATCAGTTGTTATATTTTGACTTCACGATTTTCGATGGTACCAATCTCTAGATAAGTAATTAAATTAAAAATTTTAAAAACCCCCGAATCTTGGACCGATTTTTATCAAACATAGCTAAGAACACTCCCGACTAATTCACCTTTCAAACAAAAAAACAAAATCAAAATCGGTTCATCCGTTCAGGAGCTACGTTACGTTCAGACACACACACACACACATGTCAAACTTATAACACCCCGTCGTTTTTGCGTCGGAGGTTAAAAACAGATGAATCGGTACTATACATATGTATAGTACTTATAGAGGGTTTGTTTATTCGTTAAAAAGGATACGACACTATAGGTTTGACTTCAGTAAGCGTTTTCCCGCCATAGTTCATGACGAAGTATAGACTTAGACCGAATATACTGAGCATGTGTATGGACAGTGATATGAGGAAAAAGAAGAAGAATCTGTAGTTGCGCCGCCCTATGCAGTTATTCACCCACGGGCAATGGTGGTCGAACGTCTGGAAAGGAATAGAGTTGTTAATACCACCCGGAATTTTTATAGAAATAGAAATTATTTATTTTACGCAACATACAATTATGTGGTACATATTTACTTAATAATAAATCAATAGAATGCGTAAAAAAGGAACCCACTCAGCAAATGCTAAAGGTGCACGGTGGCTCCTTTAGCGCTGGTTTTCAGGGGTGCCGAGAGTGGAGTGGCGCATGGCGCAGTGGAGTTTTATTATGAACTGCCCTAACAAACAGTGAGCACAATGTTTTTATTTGATGGCATGGGCAGGGTGGCGTTCCCATTCATTCAAATAGCTTGTCCGATTTCAATGGGGTTTTTAAATTTTTTCAGAATGATCCCATGGAGAAAATTCATTATGGGAGATGGATTGTGGGTAAAAAGTAACGCTTACATTATCAGCGAATTTATTGTCACACCAGCAGTTACCCGCGACTTCGTACGCGTTTACAGTTTCCGTGTACATTATATTATCTGTGCGTGTACCGAGCGGATATTTTGAGAAACTACACCTCATTAGAACGAACTCGTACTGGAATGTCAAACGCTAGTCGTTAGACCAAAGAAGTAGTACTACGCCCTGTCAAACTGACGTGACATGACATGACAATGAAATCCTCTAGCCAATTGGCGCTGCTAATCCTTTTCGTTCATTTTATCCTGTAGAACCTGTTAATTATTCGGGATAAAAAGTAGCCTATGTGTCAATCCAGGTTACGAACTATATATATGTCAACTTTCATCCAAGTTGGTTCAGCAGTTTAGACGTGATTGAAACACAAACATCCAAACATCTGAACATCTAAACTTTCGCATTTATAATATTAGTAGGATTCGTCACCCTCAACATAGTATTATACTCGTAGGAGTATCTTCGTGTCTCATCCCTTACTCCAAATTAAATATACATAAAACTTGTGCGAACAGATCGGTAGTGCTAAGCAATTAAGTCTGTTAGCCTGTACGGAGTGGGATATGGGTAAGAAATGAGTGAGCCACTGATATTACAGATGATATGCCTAAACCAGAGATAAGAGCAGGAGGATAATAAGCAAGTAAAAGCCTAATTACTTACTACTTACCTCTATGCAATGGTTGCAGACGGAGCAGTGCGAGCAACGCGGCGGTCGATAGAACTTGCATGTGACACACCATTTCATCCGCACCGTGATGCCGTTTACCTCCACACTTTTGTACAGTGGCGCTCTAAAGTCATCCTCTCGATCCTCGTCAGGTGGGGCTGCAAACGATTATAACCTTTATCACCATCATCCATCAATGTAATAATTTAGAATAACTTTATTTATTGTACCTATATTAGTAATTTATGATGTTGACATTTTATTGAATTTATATTGTTTTTATGTGTTAGTTATATAGAAATTTCAAATACGATTAATCAAATTGTTTCTGAATAAATTGAATTGAATCCACAGCCCTTCATCAACTCTATGAACGGTCTTCGAGCCTAGCAGCCACGCACATTTCAAAGCAAAAACTGATGCTTGCATAAGTTTACATGACACGCACTTTGCGCAAATAAATCGATAGGTGTGTAGCTGCTATTAGTGCGTGCAATCCATTATGATTCGCGACATTATAATAGGTAGACTAGACGATAATCATTTAACATAATCGTCTAGTCCACCCATCTCGCTGATAATTCTCGGCCACCATTCGGCGGGGTTGAAGTTTACGTTATATATATATACGTTATATATATATATATATATACGTTGCTACAAACAAGTGACGGTAAGGACGAATGGAAGTTTCAAAGCGACAAGTAATTAAATTAAAAACTTAAAAAACCCCCGAATCTTGGACCGATTTTCATCAAACATAGCTAAGAACACTCCTGATTAATTCATCTTTCAAACAAAAAAAACTAAATCAAAATCGGTTCATCCGTTCCGGAGTTACGTTGCCTCAGACAGACACACACAGACACGTCAAACTTATAACACCCCGTCGTTTTTGCGTCGGGGGTTAAAAACAGAGATAGCAACAATAAATTGTTTAATTTTTTGAATCAATTTTGAAGTCAGCTTTACAGTAAAGCTTTAGCTCGATAGAATAAGATAAGATGTCTTTATTTGTCCCCAATAGGTATGTGCAGGTATAAATACAGTAGGATTGATTAGAATCGATTCCTATCAAACCTGCCGTCTTATTTATTCAACTACTTACCACGCTATACCGCTAAAGTAAATCTAAGAAATATCAATACACACGTAGTTAATTTATAGATGAACTGTAAACCCACATAGAACATAATTAAAAAATTAATTTAAAAAAAAAAGTATATAAGTATTCTATCAGCATCTGGTTCCCATATTACAAGCTTTGCTTAGTTTGGGACTAGAGGGCGTCGTGTGAAATGTCCATGAATATTTATTTATTTAACATACCTCGTACCTAGTCGGCCAAGGTCATTGTAGGTGTTTTAGATTAAAATAGTTATGCTCATGATCCACTAATTAATCATAAATTAATACAGCTACAGGATCTGGTAGTGTTGTGGTACAAATTATGCCTTCTGATGCAATAGTGAAAAAATGAACTTAGTACAAAGAGTGTAATGCAAAAACTAAGTATATGCCATATAAAGTTAGGTAGACAGTTATCAATTTATCAAGTTTTGAGCATCAAAAGATCTGTAGAAAGTTTACGTATGTCTACTAAGCATGGGAAGAAGTCTATCTCGTAGGGGAAGATGTCTACCTAGATTTACATGTATTTTCAGAAAGAAACTAATTTAAAACCATAAAGTGTTTTTAGAAAACTGTTGCACATGAAACAATGAATGTATTTTTAGCTTGTGAATTTAGCTAATGTGACAATCTTATTATCATGAGATAGTGATAGGTAATAATGGACTGTATTCATTTTAATCTATAAGATAACAACACACGGATTTTACAAACACAGAATAACGCTTTTCGTTAACCTAAATATTTCCGTCTTTGTTTTAAGTTTAAAGAGACGAATATTGTTATTCTGAATTGGTAAAATCCACCTAAAAAACGTGTGGCGTTGGATGGATGTGAGGCAGGCCCATTTCGTGTTGTGCGCTGTAAGATTGTGGATCTTTCCACTTAGATAGAACCAACATTGTGTGATGGATACTGATGTTTGGCTGGGTATAAAAGTGTTGGTTATGTAATTCCCTATAGTACATATTTGCTTAAAACTTATGGCTAACTAGCGGTGTTACGTGATATCAATATTTATTTATCTCAAAAGCTAGCCCTAGCAGTGACAACTGTTAAATATATTAAATATAACCTAAGATTACTATTATTAAGATTAGATGTCTGGGTGTTACTATGTATTATAAGTATGTATTAACAACAAAAAAAGTATATAAGTATTCTATCAGCATCTAGTTACCATATTACAAGCTTTGCTTAGTTTGGGACTAGAGGCGTCGTGTGAAATGTCCATGAATATTACTTTTTTACCTTTGGTGAAATATCTCTATTATTTTATTTCGTATTGCATCCATTCGCAGGGTAGAGGCCTTTATACTCACTAACTCACACCAAAATAAACAATGGTTTAAACATTTGATTCTCTGAATAAGGTGGAGTTACTTGCCTTTCAGAGTGATATGACTAATAGAATGTCATTGTTAAATGTATACTTGGAATTGTGTGGTTTAACGATCCAGTCACATGTGCTTAGAACTTTATTCAACCTTGCTTTATTCAGAATTTATACAAAAATAAATTACAGTTTACTAAAAGTTCTATCTATTCCATGGGTATGTGGAGTGAGCAACAGAAGTAGAGCCCTTTTTCAGAATTTCAGATTGTGTGGTTTTGGGGCTAATATTTTTTTACCTAAATATTACTTTTAGGACAGAGTTTTTAGTTCTTGATCATAGATGGATAAATAAAAAGGAAGGTTTTAGTTTTCAATCATAACTTTTTCTTTAAACTTTGGCTCTTTATCATTTTCTAGATGTGGACTAGGCCATGTTTGGATATACCTCTGACTACTCTCCTATAGCCATTCTTAATATTCAACCAATCTCTAGCTTTACCTTTGCCTTACTAAAAATGTTATTACTGTTTTATGTATGTACAAAAAAAAATGTATGTATGTATTCTATCAGCATTCAGCAATCTAGTTTCCATATCACAAGTATTGCTTACTTTGAGCCTAGCGGGTGCTGTGTGAAATGTTCATGAATATTAAAAAAAAGGTATTATCCAAGCAACATAGCTTAACTTAACTTGTCAAACCATAGTAGGTAGGAATAAGTGTATTAAATTTTATAAAAGTAGGTATTGGATGATTCATATCTTGTATGTCAATAACAGAGCTCAAGGTAACATTGAAATTCAAGTTTATGCTTGAATACTAGATAATCAATACTAGAGTTGCCCGTAACAGTTAATTCCATTATAGATTTTGCACTATAAGTAGCTTAAATAATTTTAATCCCTATTATAACAGGATATTAAGTTAGATGGGTTAGCTATGCATCCAACAATTTAGTAGTAAGGTAATAGTTATTTACCTTTTGGTATAACTCCCGGGTCCATGAAAGTGGCCAGTGTAAAATTGGCCAAAACAAAAAACGTTATGACACCTTGATATGCTGGTACCCATTGATGACTTAGGAGGTAGTACTGACACCTGAAAATCAAATCACATTGTAGTTGCACCAATAAAATGAATTCAGAATTAACAAAAGCATTTTAATAGAAGAGCATTTTAAAGATTCATTATGACGGATTTATTCATGGATTAGTAGAGGCATAAAATACCTAAAAATTAAAACTTAGCATTGGCAATTTTGTTAAGAGGGCTATCGCAGTTTGGCCGCGATACGAGCGCTGACGCGCGTCTGAGTTCGTCTGAGATTGCATTTTATGCAGTTGTAAATTACGTTTATTCAATATAATAAAATAAATTATTTAAATAAAAAGTATACAATTTTATTGATTATGAACTAACGTTTATTTTGGTATAATTTTTACCTAATAACATTAATGTAGTATGGAGAAATTAACGGCTAATTCTGAATGTTTTTAGCAATTTTATGGTTTTGAATTGATTTTTTTGTAGATATCCCATACTTATTTCTGAATTCCGGGGCCGCTACGGTCAATAGCAGTATATAAGTGATATTTGTAGACATTTTTCATTTCGTTTGCTTTGCACAGTAGTTCAATCCAGTAGCTTGAAAAAGTGTCTGCGCGATTTTAATTAAAAACTTGTTTCGGAATTTTGGCTTTATTTAAATATACATAAGGAAAAATTGCAATAAGCGAGGCCGCTTCGGTCAATGCGAATAACTATTCTACACCATACAATAAATCGAAATTATCTAGGAGTTTCAGTTTCAGATATCTAGAATGTCAAAAATGGGCATTTTCACGGGTTCACCGTGATATGAGCCTTAAGACTCAAATAGTATTTATCTACATTCATGCAGAATTAAAAGGATTTTAATTAAATGTCATGCTAATTTAGATAAACACAGTTTCTTGATGTGTCTTTGAGGGACTAACTACTAGTGAAAGGTCATCATGTCTATCAAACAAAGGCCGTGCACTGTGAGGCTAGAACACTGGCTCACAGAGCAAGAGCTTTGAGCCCAAGATAATAATAGGAACACAACAATTACATGTGAAAGTTGTCAATCCAAAAATGAGAATTTGTACTACATGTAATCGACATTGTGTACTTACGGGTAATAGAAAAATAGGGACGTTGTGCCCAGTAATAACGTCCAAGCGAACGTTGCAGGGATGTATCTCGTTTTGATAATGTCGCATTTGGGCATATTGTGTCAATTTTATTTCCATAAAAGCAAATAACTCAATTTTATTCACTACAGATCAACATGGCCGCACCTAAAAATTTGACAATAAGCCTACTGAAGTGAAGTTCGTAGCTGTCTGTCTGTCTGCCTGTTTTTTGGTCCGTCGTCGGCGTCATTGTGGTAGCATTGATTTAGTGCTGCCCAACAGACCATTTTAGTACTTTACCGGTTTTTAGATTGATTGGCACCTTCAAAAGAAAAAGTTTTTTCTGCGCAGCAGATCCCAAATAAGCGTAGGTATGCGTAGGTGCCTTCATACCACAAAATACTAATTTAGATCGCTTGCATTAGTTTTTAGATAGCTCAAACTGTTACAACTAATACAGTATTTATTTACAAAGAAAATTATGACTAATAAAGTATATACAATATTTATAATATATACAAAATACACATGAAGCAGTTGGGCTATCTACACACCGTTGCAAACGATTTATAGATAGCTCAACTGATCCAAATCAGTACCAATCGGAAGCGTGCCCAAGACACTGGCTGCATTGCCGCGCTGACTGAATATCAATACTGATACGCTGGCCCAGATAATCACCAGCCCTCGAGTCCCGCGTCGCTGCGGCTAGACGCCCTGCAATAATTTTGAAGACCCGGAGGGCCTCGGTACCCCACGGACCCAGTCTCGACCCCAAGAGGTACAAATGTAAACCCGCATACTTGCGCCTCTTGAGATCCTCGGCAAAATCTGCTGCCGCACCGGCCCTAGCGGATGTCCTAGACAGATATGAAGGAGCAAGGGTATTGACGCAGTAGCGTCCCACACCAAAGGCCTTCCCAACTCCAAGTGTTACATGTATTTTATGATAATATTTTTTTAGTGCAGCAGTGCAATAGTTTGCTTGGTTTGATGGTCTAAAAGGCACTTCTTTTAGAGAAAATAATGTTTTTAAATAATGGTAACATTAATCACAGCCAATCATAACTCATAAGCCGAATTGCAAGCCATCATTGTGTCTAATCATTTTTGATTTGTAGAAAATTTATAAGTTTGATTTGATTGGTCTAAAATATTTACGTCATAATTGTGATAATTTTTATTGGTTTCATTTTCTTTTTTCGTTCAATCAATCAGTCTCGCGGAGAAAAATGGCCGTACCGTAGTGTTGTTCCCGTGTTGTGCATACGGTGTGACTTTTTCTCGTAAAACTTTTATAAATTCTCATCTTTAGACGTTTCTGAAGTTATTCTAACACAAAAGTGTTGAATTTGCAGAACATTTTAAAACTATAATGTCTGATAGTACAAGTCCTAGTGTGTTGAGTTATTTGAGGCAATATAGGTTCCAGAGAAAACCTGGTCCTGGGCCTAGCGGTCCCGTAACAGTCACTGCTTCTTCATCGAATTCCCGTAAGTAGCATTGTATTTCTTCTGATATAGGTTGGTTAGGATCACTGCACGTGTTTCCCATAAATTCATGGTTTGCGTGTAGTCAAGTTGACCGTTGTTTCAAGGTTTCGTTTTTTATCATCACGCTTTTTAAGGTTGCTTCCAACACCATGGTAATGGTATTTCTCGTAATGGATAAAAATTTGTACGATTGAAATTTTTGATATTTACAATAACATTGCATCAGCTGATCGGGCTAGATCACAGTTCAACCACAGCCTTATAATTTTATAACCAAACTTTGTCTTGTAACATTACCGTTTTTAGGCAGCCAACTTCCGAATCAACGCACGATTACTACTTTTATTGATAGTTATACTAAAACCGGATTATATTGATAGTATTCGGACACTCCTTTACGTTTTTTATGTAGGTTGATCTAAGTTGCATGAACATTAGGCTCTGTCTAGATTGTTATCAAGTACCTACATAAGTACAAATTGAAAATGTTTCCTACTTATGCAAGGCAATAAATAATACTTTACTTTATATTGAGCTTATGTATGATTACCTACACTACTAATTTTGTCTGTCAGCGATAACAAAAACTGTTAAATTGAGACATTGATCTCGGCTTGAATAATAATTGTCCCAGGCTGGTTTTTTATGTCCTTATGCTAGCTCACTCTCGTTATTACATAGATGTACAGAAATCATATAGGCTCAAAAAGTTCCCAGGTAAAGGCATCACTACACTCTCATTGTACTTACCTAGTGCTTGATAGATCCTCTGCTACTATAAAATAAAATATCCTATAAAATAATCTTGAACAGAACCTCAAATAAGAATGCTCGCCCCGAACCAAATGGTTGTTCGCGCACCCAACCAAGTGGTAATCCGTAATGGAGGGCCAGTGGTCTACAAGCGGATCCGAATGCTTGACTCTGACTCTGATGATGCGTCTCCGGCCAAGAAGGCTGCACCGGCCCCACCACCAGCACCTGCTTCCCTGGCCATGCAGCTAACTACTAGTGTCAAGGAACGTCGATTTAGAAACATGGTGGAAATGTTCCCTGATATATCACCTATTGTAAGTATTTTTCTCTTTTAAGCACTCGTAGCTAGGCTTGCTTAGTCAATCTTCACCAATTATCTAAGTTAAGCGACGTTTTGCGCGGTCACTATTTGGATGGGTGATCGCTAGTGACATTTACATACTGTCATAACTGTCGGTCTCGGCTCTAGCCACGACGAATGCCTAAAAACTCCGTCACCAGAGTTGCCCACTAACTCTACGAACGAACGAGTATTTGTAGGTACATTGGTGACATTCACAAGTATTTTGGTATATTTACAGTTTGTAAAAAACACCCTAGTGAAACACAACTGGAGCGAAGAACGCGCTCGCGACGAGCTCCTGAAACACGACCCTGAGAGTAATGAGAGGCGAGCACCACCAACTACTACTTACTTCGGCGTTCGCCCTGGCAACTCTTCTGGCCAGATACGGGTACATATCTTTCTGACCATAAGACTAACGGGGTATTATACTAGTCGGTCACATCTCCGTTTTCATTATTTTGTGTCACTTTATCTTGGGTTGTTGGTTCCATTAATTAAATTTACGTGAGGTTTCTTTTGATGCTGTTAACTGGATACTTAATTTGCCTGTGGGTTAATAAAAACTTGTAATTTCAAAAATGTCCATCGAAGACCGAATTTAGGGGATCTTTAGAAATCATTTACTAACTGAATATTCCATCCATGGAATTTTATCCATTTACAGATGCAGGCACAAGCGCAAAGGCCTAGTATGAACATGGCTAGAGAGAGTGCCCCAAGGCAGAACATAGTGGTAGTTCGTAAGACGTTAGAAGGGAAAGGTGGTAAAGCTCGACGGGGGAGCAGTGGCAGCGAGGATGATGATTATGGAGTCCGGAAAGGGAAAGACGATAGGGTTTATGATAGGTGAGTCTCTCCTTATACATGTTACTCTGTTCATTGTTACTGTGTTTAGTTTTATTGGGGTTTATAGCATTTTCTATCCTTTTTCTATTCCACAAATGTTTGTTCTCGGTGAGGATTTAATGCACAACATACAGTACAGAAAGAAAAGCCACCAATTGAGCTGTAAGACCTATTAAAAAACTTAATACAATCCTTATCTCTTGCCCCTTCTAGTGATGATTCTGACAATGAGGTAACGGACGACCTCATTGGAGACAAAAGGAAGGTGTTTGACTTCCTCAATAAAAGCAACTTGGGTGAACTGTCGTTGCTCAGTGGCTGCTCGCAGAAGAAAGCAGAGGCTATCATCTCGTTGAGACCTTTCAAAGGATGGCTGGATATGGTAAGACAATAAAATTTTCTCACAAAATGGTGCAATTTTGAAGTCACTTTACTAAAATGTTTTTTTTTTGGTTGTCGTTTTTTTTTTCACTCTGTCCAGCCGTTCAATAGGTAGGTTCAGATAAATGTTCCAGCAGTAATAATTTGTTAAAAAGTATGCTATAACCAATTTATTTTCACACTGCAACCGATACCGGCGGCTATATTATCAATGATGATAATAGCAAACAATGGTCCCGATAAACGGGACGCTGCTGTAGTGCCTGGGACATGAATCTACATGCAGTAGGCTGGCCCAGCGGCCAGCACCAATACCATCCTCAGCCTATTTGACCTGATCCGCAGGAAAGACAAGATCAATACGTGACTAAGCCGCAAATTTCCTCACGATGTTTTCCTTCACCGTTTGAGAGCACTGGCATAGCACGCATCAATTTTACGAATAGAGAAATCCATTGCACTACCGGATATGAATTCACGACCTTACGATCATAAGATGGTGTTGCTACCACTAGACCACCACTCTAATTAGTAAACAGCACTATTACTCTACCACCAGGTTGAAAAGTTCAACACCATCAAAGGTCTAAGCACCGATCTTCTCAACTCCACTCAAGAGTTGTTGGCCACAAGAGGTAACATACAGCGGCTGATGAAGAAATGCGTTGGACTCGCTCAGCAGTTAGAGGCGGCTGTAGCGGCCGGCGCTGGCAGGTTGAAACAACCGGCTATACTAGATTCTAGGTACTACTTCTATATATCTATCACTAGCAGTTACCCGCGACTTCGTACGCATCTACAGTTTCCGTGTACATTATATTATCTGTGCGTGTACCGAGCGGATACTTCTTCGGAAACTTGACATTACACCTCATTACACCGAACTCGTACCTACACTACCTACTGGAATGTCAAACGCTAGTTGTTAGACCAAAGAGGTAGTACTACGCCCTGTCAAACTGACGTGACATGACATGACAATGAAATCCTCTTGCCAATGAGGAAGATGAGTTAGGCATTTTTTCCTGTTTTTATAGCTTAAATCAAAAGTCTAGAAGATTGTAAGGACAACTGTGAAAGAATTTTGGCGATAGCTCAAAAACTGAATTTTCTACGATTTTTTAAAGTTTGGATTTTCAAAATCTGTTTTTAGCCCGGCGATTTCGCGTGTGACGTCAGCCAGGTCCGATCGCTCACCCGCGCGTTTTAAGCGTTTTCTGCCTTTACGTTTCTATTTATATTTCTGATAAATAGGGAGAAAAGTACCAATATTTTTATGTAATATTGTGCCTCTAAGTCCTAAGGACACGTTTAACGCTTCAGATAAACTTTTTAACCACCGTCTGAAGAAGAAAGGTGTTCTAAGTTTGAGGCTTTTTTGTGTCTATGTGTCTGTACCTTTCAAGGCTCGTAGCTCTAAAAAATCACTCGTAATTTTTTTATAACTATTCTTGAAATGGAAAGCAGATAAATCTGGCATAGTTCTAAGCCAAGTTTGGTAGAAATCGGTGCAGCGGTTTCCAAGTTATGAGGATGTTTATCAGCCCTCGACACGCATTTTGAAGGGTTCTCAGTTATATATTGATTGTAGTTTGAAACATTTGGTTCTTATACCAGTATAACGTGAGCTACTATTTCTTAGTGTTTCATTGATTTTGTATATCAGGTAAGACTAGTAATGAGCAAGATTGTGTTATCGACGTGATTAGCAATGTTTTTACCCCCGACGCAAAAACGATGGGGTGGTAAAGTTTGACGTGTGTGTGTGTGTCAGTGCGTGTGCGTGTGTCTGTGCGTGTATGTGTGTGTGTGTGTCTGTCGAATGCGCGCGTTGGTGCGCGTGCGGATGCGGATGGTAGTAGTCTAAGTCACATTGTCTACTAAGGACGTGCCTAGTGAGACATTGTACTGTCAAGTACAATGCCTCACTAGGCACGTCCTTAGTAGACAATGTGACTCGCTAAGAAGAAGAAGAATGTGACTTACACTAGGACGTGCCTAGTGAGACATTGTACTGTCAAGTACAATGTCTCACTAGGCACGTCCTCAGAAACTAAGGACGCGCCTAGTGAAGCATTGTCTACTGAGGACGTGCCTAGTGAGGCATTGTCTACTAAGGACGTGCCTAGTGAGGCATTGTCTACTAAGGACGTGCACGTGCGGATGCGGATGGTAGTAGTCTAAGTCACATGACAATGACAATGTGACTCGCTAAGAAGAAGAAGAATGTGACTTACACTAGGACGTGCCTAGTGAGACATTGTACTGTAAAAGTACAATGCCTCACTAGGCACGTCCTTAGTAGACAATGCCTACACATACATATAGTGCAATGCCTCACTAGGCACGTCCTTAGTAACGAAGGACGTGCTTAGTGAGGCATTAGCAATGCATTGCTTAAGGACGTGCCTAGTGAGGCATTGTACCTACTGTACAATGTCCTTCGTAACTAAGGACGTGCCTAGTGAGGCATTGCACTATATGTATGTGTAGGCATTGTCTACTATGGACGTGCCTAGTGTAAGTCACATTCTTCTTCTTCTTCTTAGCGAGTCACATTGTCTACTAAGGACGTGCCTAGTGAGGCATTGTACTTGACAGTACAATGTCTCACTAGGCACGTCCTTAGTAGACAATGTGACTTAGACTACTACCATCCGCATCCGCACGCGCACCAACGCGCGCATTCGACAGACACACACACACATACACGCACAGACACACGCACACGCACAGACACACGCACACGCACTGACACACACACACGTCAAACTTTACCACCCCATCGTTTTTGCGTCGGGGGTTAAAAACATTGCTAATCACGTCGATAACACAATCTTGCTCATTACCAGTCTTACCTGATATACAAAATCAATGAAACACTAAGAAATAGTAGCTCACGTTATACTGGTATAACAACCAAATGTTTCAAACTACAATCAATATATGCCTGAGAACCCTTCAAAATGCGTGTCGAGAGCTGATAAACATCGTCATAACTTGGAAACCGCTGCACCGATTTCTACCAAACTTGGCTTAGAACTATGCCAGATTTATCTGCTTTCCATTTCAAGAATAGTTATAAAAAAATTACGAGTGATTTTTTGGAGCTACGAGCCTTGAAAGGTACAGACACATAGACACAAAAAAGCCTCAAACTTAGAACACCTTTCTTCTTCAGTCGGTGGTTAAAAAGTTTATCTGAAGCGTTAAACGTGTCCTTAGGACTTAAAGGCACAATTTTACATAAAAATATTGGTACTTTTCTCCCAATTTTTCAGAAATATAAATAGAAACGTAAAGGCAGAAAACGCTTAGAAAGCGCGGGTGAGCGGTCGGACCGGCTGACGTCACACGCGAAATCGCCGGGCTCAAAACACATTTTGAAAATCCAAACTTTAAAAAATCGTAGAAAATTCAGTTTTTGAGCTATCGCCAAAATTCTTTCACTGTTGTGTTTTGGACGTAAAAATCTATCGATCTACATTAAAAAAAAAATACGCTCATCTTCCTCATTGGCGCTGCTAGTCCTTTCGTTCATTTTATCCTGTAGATCCTGTTAATTATTCGGAATAAAAAGTAGCCTATATGTCAATCCAGGCTACGAACTATATATATGCCAAGTTTCATCCAAGTTGGTTCAGTGGTTTTGACGTGATTGAAACACAAACATCCAAACATCTAAACTTTCGCATTTATAATATTAGTAGGATAGTAGGATAGGATATTAGTAGGATAGGATGATATCTATGTATAGGAGTTCGCCATACATTTTCAGAAACAATGGTTTTGGATCTTCTTTGACTTTTTTTGACTCCTCAAAATCTTAGTTGATTGGGGACCGTTCGGTTTATAGTCTCTATTTGAGAACCTTTGTTCCTCAAGCTGTATTATGGCTTATTACCATGTCAAAACTTAAAGAAATGGATTATTTTCTACTTATTGTGAATTATTTATGTATTCTATTAGCAATCTAGTTCCCATATTACAAGCTTTGCTTAGTTTGGGACTAGAAAGCGTTCTGTGAAATGTCCATGAATATTACAGGCGTCACAGCTCAGTCGGTAATAGCTCTGCCTGCTGTGCTGTGGGTCGTGGGTTCGATCCTCACTAAGAACAAACATTTGTGTGTAACATACATAGATGTTTGTTCTATGTCTGGGTGTTACTATGTATTATAAGTATGTATTTACAAAAAAAAAGTTTATAAGTATTCTATCAGCATCTAGTTACCATATTACAAGCTTTGCTTAGTTTGGGACTAGAGGCGTCGTGTGAAATGTCCATGAATATTTATTTATTTATTCCAGCCTCAAACTAGCCCCATACCAGCTAGTGGGGCTGAACTGGCTGGCCGTGCTCCACAAGCAGGCGGTGTCGGGTATCCTGGCGGATGAGATGGGTCTCGGCAAGACGGTGCAGGTCATAGCATTCCTCGCGCACCTCAAGGAAACCGCGCAGGCCAAGGGATGCCATCTCATCGTTGTCCCAGCCTCCACACTCGGTGAGAACTGATCAGATATTGTTCCTATCAAAAAAAGGGGTAGGGGGATTTCAAATGGAGGGGGGTGGTCTTAAGACATTTAGAATACACTTTAGGCCTTAGGGGTTACAATACTTGGAAGGTTAAGATTAAGACACGTGAGCTTAAAATACGTAGGGTTTTTTTTATTTGACTTATTGCAATTTATTTTGCAACAACCTTTTAACTGTCTGAGAAATCACAGAAAATACCTAAGCGACGTTCTGCGTGGTTACTTTTTGGACGGGTGACCGCTAGTGACATTTACATAATGAGCGCTTCCGTGTTTCGGAGGGCACGTTAAACTGATCACAGAGTTTTCTGACCTGTGGATATAAATTCCCGATTCACAATAGATTAGTAAAACTTTATGTTGATTAATGAGATGTATTGTACAAACAAACATTTGTGCATGGAAAACATAGATGTTTGTTCTATGTCTGGGTGTTACTATGTATTATAAGTATGTATTTACAAAAAAAAAAAGTATATAAGTATTATATCAGCCATCTAGTTCCCATATCACAAGCTTTGCTTAGTTTGGGACTAGAGGGCGTTGTGTGCAAAGTCTATGAATATTTATTTATTTATTTATTTATTGTTGCAGATAATTGGAGCACAGAACTGGAACGATGGTGTCCGTCGCTGCGCGTGAGCAAGTACTACGGCGCGCCGGAGGAGAGGCGGCAACTGCGGATCGAATACGCGCGTGGCTTAGACAAATACGACGTTGTACTCACTACGTAAGTATTGTTTTACAACAACCACCAGAGGGGTGAGTACGAATTATTTACAGTGTGCAATACCTCTGACGTCTAGCACACCGGTGTGCGCTGATTGGTATGGAAACACTGAGCTGATTTTTTGAGAAGCTTGGTCTCGTCAAGCTTCCAAGCTAACTCGTACTCGCCCCTCAGTACCAGGGATTTGTTGCCAGAGGAAAGGTGGCAGTTTCAATATTTCCAATTTGCCAAAATACGGAATGACAAAATAATAAGTCACAATAAGATCGATTTAAATCTGAAGTATTAGAATGACTTGACAACTCGCTAAATACTATTTAAGAGTTAAACGCGTTTAGCGATTCTGGTGCAAGCCGCCCTTAATGTACTATTCATGTTGTTGTTTTTTTTTCTCGTCCCTCTAAGAATTTTAGAGTTGTTTTTATTCGTGTTTTTCATTTTATTTTCAAGGTTTTTATCTTACATTTACTTATGGGTTTAAATGGGTTTTCTTACAATTTTCTTATTATACTACTTCTTTATTTTATAACATTCTTAAATAACACATCTGGTTTTATTTTATTTTATAGATTGCTGGTTTCATATATAGTACTATTGATGTTAGGTATACGATGGTGAGCAGTTGTCCCGAAGAGCGCAAGATGTTCCGCATAACGCCGATGCATTACGTTATCTACGACGAGGCGCACATGCTCAAAAACATGTCCACGCAGAGATATGACAATTTACTCAAAATCAAGGTAACTTTATTTTCGCAATACTCAATACTTTATTGCGTTCATGTTGTACAAAAGGCTCATAAATATATTTATGCTACCAACATGAGCCCAGTTAGGGCACGACAATTTTTAACCCCTGACGCAAAAACGACGGGGTGTTATAAGTCGTGCCTGTGTGTACGTGTATGTATGTGTGTGTGTCTGAGGCAACGTAGCTCCTGAACGGATGAACCGATTTTGATTTTGTTTTTTTTTGTTTGAAAGGTGAATTAGCCGGGAGTGTTCTTAGCTATGTTTGATGAAAATCTGTCCAAGAGTCAGGGGTTTCTTAAATTTTTAATTTAATTATTTATACAACTAAATGATGGAACTAGCCGATGGCCCACCTGATGTTAAGTTGTTACTTCTGCCTATAACAATGCATTGCCTCACCGAGCACGTCCACTGAGGACGTGCCCTGTGATGCATTGCACTGCGCTCATCACTCTGAGACAAAGGTGTTAAGTCTCATGTGCCTGTAATTGCACCGGTACCCACACCCTTCAAACCGGAACACAGCAATGCCCCCAAGTTTATCTAGGGGCTGAATTATGCGCTGGATCATAGACAAATGGTATGAAAACTTATCCTCCAGTAATAGTTTATTTTTTATTCCCCTTAAATAGAGACGTGCTACTGACCACGTTCTTAGAATAATCTATACTATAAACTTAAGTTAGAAATAAATTACTCATTAGCCTGTATATCGGCTAGATCGTAATCTTCTTCTTCTTCTTACGTGTCAATGGTGACAACAAACACTAGACGAAGTTCGAATAGAACTTCGCCACTTTTACCCCTTCGTCTGTCGCGTCCAAAATATCATCCCTTGTGCAGGTGGTAGGGCACAAGGGGCAAATGAGTAAATGGGACATCGTTTGGATGGGGACCCCGCAGTCACATTGGCTGAGAGCAGGGTCGCGATAGCCCCATCTACACATGCTCTCCCTAGAGCGACCAACCTGGGTTCGGAGTCCTAATAGTATTAGGGTAGATTCTATCAGTAGCAATGTTCCCTAACAAAAAAAAAAGAAATTTTTATTAATTTTCAGTCGAAACACCGTCTACTCCTGACTGGCACACCTCTTCAAAACAACCTGCTAGAGCTGATGTCGTTGCTCGCGTTCGTAATGCCGCACATGTTCTCCGGGAAGACAGATGATTTGAAAAGTTTATTCCAGAAAAACGTAGTAAGTATCGCAAATCCTTTTATATAGAATCTATTATTATATAATATTTTATAGAATCACCTAGTTATATAAGACGATTCTAAATGATCCTTGTGATTTTATTGAATAAAGAAATTTTGACTTTGACTATAGGTCAACGATTGGCTCCAAGTAATAATTGATATTTTGCCTAGTGTGTAATGTACGTTTTGATTAAACTACAGAGTTCACGTAAACTGTATTTTGTACTAACTTTCGCCCGCGACTTCGTCCCCGTCCCGTTCTTCCTGTCAATTTTTCGAGATAAAAAGTAGCCTAGGTAGTAGTTACAGCGTGATTGAAACACAAACATCTAAACATCCAAACATCTAAACATCCAAAAATCTAATCATCCAAACATCTAAACTTTGACATTTTATAATGTAAATGTGTACTTTATTGTGTGTTGCGTAAAATAAATAATTTCTATTAAATTCTATACATTTATAATATTAGTGGGATAGTCATAGAACGAATTTCTTAATTTCCTGTTGTTGAAAAGATGAAGAGTGCTAGATTAGCATGGTTTGGACACGTAATGAGGAGGGATGAAAGTCATATCACGAAAAAAGTTATGAACATGAGTGTGACTGGGTACGCAGGTAGAGGAAGGCCGAAGAAGAAGTGGTTGGATTGTGTGAAAGAGGATATGAATGTGAGAGGAGTAGATTCTGAGTTGACGAATGATAGGAGCGAGTGGAAGAAAAAGACATGTTGTGCCGACCCCACCTAGCGCGGGATAAGGGCAGGGAAATGATGATGAGTCATAGAACGAATTTCATAAACAAATCATGGTTTTTTTTATAGAAGTCAAAAACAACAAAAAAAGCGGAAGGCTCAGCTGAGGACGAGCCGGCCTTCGAGCAGGGTCAGATAGTGCAAGCCAAGCGCATCATGAAGCCGTTCGTGCTGCGCCGCCTCAAGCGGGACGTGCTGCAGGACTTGCCGCAGAAGACCAACCACACGGAGCTGGTCGCCATGACGGACAACCAGAAGAACCAGTACGATGACCTTATAGCCGGCTTCAAAGCTAAAGATGGCCTGGTGAGCACATATACGAAGCACTGGTTACTGTCATTCACAGATATCTGCTCGTTTCGCATTGAACTCGAAAAAAAATCCATATCTTTAGTTGTGGTTTTTTTACAGTTTTACAATAGTATAGACTTGGTATACTAATCATAATACCTTGCATAAACAGGGCACAAAATAACAAGCTAATGCCATTTTTAACCGATTTCAAAAAAAAGAGGTTTTTTTTATGTTACCTCAGAACTCCGTCATTTTATGAACCGATTTGAAAAATTCTTCTTTTTTTATGAAAATCGGTTCAAGATGGCCGCCACCACAAAATGGCGAATTACATTATTTTTTCACAACTCCCTCAATATGCGGATCAAAGTCGGTGGTTTTTTAAAATTTTTAATTTAATTTACTTGTTCATGCAGATTCGCGCAACTCAAGACCAGAGCGGCATGTCGATGATGATGGACATGCGCAAGCTAGCCAACCACCCGCTACTCCTCCGTTACCATTACCAATCGCACCAGCTCAAGAAGATAGCGTCGCGTCTCGCCAAAGATCCCACTTACAAGGAAAAGAATGATCATTACGCGTTTCAAGATCTACTCTGCATGTCTGACTTTCAGATACACCAGTTGACGCTGTCGCATAATGTGAGTTTATTAACCCCCGGTGCAAAAACGACGGGGTGTTATAAGTTTGACGTGTCTGTGTGTCTGTCTGAGGCAACGTAGCTCCCGAACGGATGAACCGATTTTGATGTTGTTTTTATTTGAAAGGTGAATTAGTCGGGAGCTTTCTTAGTTATATTTGATGATAATCGGTACAAGATGGCCGCCGCCACAAAATGGCGGATTACATATAATGATAAACGATGATTCGGTAGTAACGGTTTTGCACAGACCGTCTAGTCACAAACTCACAACGTCACAACCGTTGTGTGAAATGTCCATGAATATTTATTTATTATACGGAATAAAAACCAGGACCGAGTTGTGGTTCCTACTACCCTGAAACAGGAACTACCCCTTAACAATGTCGTCCAGTCTATCGGGGGCCTTCCGCCTTCCAAACTTCCAGATGCGTCACCAGTGTTGTTCTGTTCCCAGTGCATCAGCCAGTACTCGGTTCCCGAAGACCTGATCCTGGAATCTGGCAAGTTCCATCACTTAGACGCGATGCTCCCTCGCCTGCAGAGGGAAGGGCATCGCGTGTTGCTCTTCAGCCAATTCACGATGATGCTGGATATCCTGGAGCCTTACCTCAACATCCGAGGGTACCGGTACTTGCGGCTCGATGGCAGCACTGCTGTTATTGACAGGTAAACATGATAAATCGTTTATTGGACAGATTTTAGTTAAAACACACTCAATTGACTGAGACGGAGTCACTGCGTACTCCTTGCCGTCCAAAGTCCACGGCATCAAGAATCAAGAAGAAGAAGGAATCGGTATTACTTGCGACGCGATTTGTGAGGTTATTAAAAAAAAATTGGAGTCCTACACTACGCTTGCATAAACGCGGTCTCCACTCGAGTATTAGTTTGCGCCGACGATTGTCGGTTTTACGGCAAGATTCGTAAGTCGTCCCAAAAGTTATTGGCATTGATACCTGATCCTTTTCAATAAATAATAATTGACAGGCGTCACAGCTCAGTCGGTAACGGCTCTGCCTTTCGTGCTGTGGGTCGTGGGTTCGATCCCCACTGAGAACAAACATTTGTGCGTGGAAAACATAGATGTTTGTTCTATGTCTGGGTGTTACTATGTATTATAAGTATGTATTTACAAAAAAAAAAGTATTTAAGTATTCTATCAGCCATCTACTTCCCATATTACAAGCTTTGCTTAGTTTGGGACTAGAGGGCGTTGTGTGTAAAGTCCATGAATATTTATTTATTTATTAATAAGTTTAGTTTATCAATTCTTTCGATTCGCAGACAGGGACTTATAAACCAGTACAACCAAGAAGATATCTTCGTGTTCCTATTGTCTACGAAGGCGGGTGGTCTGGGCATTAATCTGACAGCCGCTGATACCGTCATCATCCACGATATAGACTTCAATCCGTACAACGATAAGCAGGCTGAAGACAGGTCAGTAGCATTTTCAGTATCACTGGATTATGTAAGACGACATGTAAAAAAAAAGAAAAAATGTAAGTGAATTGTCATATCAACTTGTAGAAGTCCACATAGACCTCTCATAGATTTTCTCAAAGAGTGATTTTGTGCGTTCACCATTCACCAGCGACATTTCATACAATGGACTATGCATTGGCGCTTTGAAAATGGAACGATACGATTGTGCTCAGACGAGCGCGTGAGCACATTTCTTAGTTATACATTAACGGCTTGATTAGCGAACACTTAGAAGGGCTTGAGTGCCAATCTGCAATGTGCAACATACTACTGACAAGCGCCAAAACATGACATTTCCAAAGTGCCAGAATTCTGGCATTTTTCATTATGAAATGCTGATTCTTTAGTGTTGTAGTCTGTAGTTCAATGCCATTCACCGGTTTCACTAAACTGTAGCAATCTCGGTGCACATTGGTAATTGGTATGTACACAGAAGCTAATATTTGTTTGTGTGTTTGACAGATGTCATAGAATGGGTCAAGTCCGGCCCGTGACAATATACAGGCTGCTCAGCGCTGGGACCATTGAAGAAGGGATCTACCAAGTGGCGCAGGAAAAGCTGAATCTCGAGAAACATGTTACTGGCGCTGATGGTAACTTAATCCCACTACTATTATAGTTCGTAACCTGGATTAACACATAGGCTACTTTTTACTACTTCTCGCTTTTTACTACTTTTCTCGCTTTTTTTAGGTTATATTTTTTTTTCGTGGACAAAGTCGCGGGTAACTGGTAGTATAATAATAAGTTAAGAAACAATGTAAGATTGTCATCTATGTTTTGGAAGCTTTTGACTACTATTTTTGCAACTTTTGCAAAAGTTAAGTTCCCACTGACTGCACACTGGTTGTATAAATTCAATTCTTCCTTGAATGACCTCTGCAATGTTGCCGCAATTTTGCCAATTTCCCATTTTGTTAGACCTTAGCACGAAGGAGAATGATTGGTGGTGAAAAGTAATGTTTGATTTGATACCATTGGAGTTTGACAAATTACAATCAAAATGTCAGTTTACCTGTCGCTGATTCTCTGAACTATCATTTTGACATATTTTTTTTTTCAGAAAACGAGAGTACTGACCAAAAAAGCGTGGTCCGTCTACTTTCAGCCGCGCTTGGTCTACAAACCAACACATGATTGTAACTCAACAACTTGTAAACAAATTTAACCACAAAGTGAACAAAGTTAACTACGAAGTGAACAAAGTTAACTACAAAGTGAACATAGTTAACTACAAAGTGAACATAGTTAACAACAAAAGCGTCAAAAGTGCGTGTGATGTAGAATGATAACGAAATACCAAGTGAAAGTTATTTAGGTATTTATTTGCAGTGTATGAGGTGTTATAAATAAATCTAGCTCTAATTATGCTTAATAGGGCTACACAATGTCTATTGTGCTAAGGATATTAAAATTGTAAAAAAAATGAGGAAGCAATAAAACAGACTACGCCGAGTAATCTGTCTCGCTCTAACATTGTAGCTAAATAAGCTACAAATGAAGGACAGATATATAACCATTCATCTTCTGAAGCTGGCTTCAGAAAGTTTAACAAAGTTGACCTGTATTTCTATACAAAAAAAATGTAGTTTGTTTGGGTTCAGTTAGAGTTTAATTAAGTCATACAAGACAGAAGTAAAAAATACTAAAAACAAGATTCTGATAAAAAAATGTATAAACTAGTTCTAAAAATGTTATAAACAAAAAAAATAAGCTTTCTTAGTTTGAGTTTCAAAGATTCTCAGGTTTTTTGGTATTTCTCGACGCAAGGCAAATGCTTTGTATTTAAAATATTGACAATCGTTTTATATTGACTGACTCGACTGAAATATCCGTATAATGATCTGTGTAATGAGGTATTAATATATAATGTAAATTGTAAATGAAATGTAGAACTTGCTTAATTCGCTTTCCTCTGTAAATCGAATTAAATTAATGTTAAATAAATTTAAGACACGAAATAGTGAGTTTATCTTTCCAGGGTTATTTCACTTGATGAAAATGTCGTGTGCGATATATATAATATTAATTTTTATTCGAACACGCGATAATATCCTTCTGTGGTTTATAACTAGAGAAGTTAATCAGAAATTGCAAATGTGTGACACTCTTCTTATTCATTGAAATAAATACTAGAGGGATAATTAATAAAATTAGCATGTAAATATTGCAGTATTGAACTAGACTAACATACTCATAAAAACTGGCATTATTTAATTCACCTAAAGAGCCCACGCACGAGCAACTTTTGTCTCCCCAACTAGAACCTACGCACAAGCAACTTGTCTGAGCAACTAATTTGTCTCTCACATCAAGTCTATATACGGTTTGTATGGAAAAGCGCGTACGTAACGACGGACGCGACGGCCGATACAAATCGAAACAGACAAAAAAGTTTCTGGGCAACTATGCGCTCGTGCGGGGACCTCTTAAATACCTACTTTACACTTTGTTTTTAGGTGTACTTAGCATATTTGGAAACAGCCTAGCGGCGGTATACACCTAAACCCTTATTTAATATAAACATCCTCAGATGTGTTGGTACCTACCTACTCATAGATTCTATAAGTTACGTAAGGGGGTACCTACATCTTGCGGTAATTAGTATTTACTTAAATACAATTGCTACGAATAAACCACCGACTTTTAAAGACAGTTTATCAAAAATACTATAGCCAGAAAGCAAGTTATTGTATCAACTTATGTCACAACTGCTTGTGCTGAACATAGCCACTATTGTCATCAGCAGAATGAGTTACAATGCGATGCAATTTCATGGCGACAAACATTCGACTGTTTAAAATGCGACGGCAAACAACATTTTTCAAGATATAAAATTATTGAATGTAAAAAAATAACATAATTTTGATCCAAGCAAGATTTCTGATCTGAAAATGTTCTTTTATTCGATAGTTTGCGTTATTGATATTTTCGCTAAACCTTTGCATTGTTATTCTATAGTGTAAAGCTTTGGGATTTTGCATATTGCAATCAGTGATTTTATATCTTCAAGAATGTTGAAAAGGGCGAGAAGTTGATTGAAGTTTAAGGGCCTGACTAAACAATAGGCCGACAGAAACTCTGCAGTCTGCGATGGCTCCAAGAAGGTTCGATGTCTAATTAAGAAACATACCTTTTTGTATGTTATTACTTGCATGGATCGTGGTTTTTCAAATGATGCATAGTGTAATAAGCGTTCTCTTGGAGAGATGCAAAATAATTTGAATTTATTTCATTGGAAAAACTAAAACCAAACTTGAATTCTTATTATTTTTTTGGTTATTAATGGCTGTTGGATAAACTGTTGTCGTTAAATTCTTGTAGTAAAATGTTATGATTATTGTTTAGATAGTATTAGTTAGCTGTAGGTTTTTTAGTTTAAAACATTCCTCAATATTTTTCTTAGGTTTTATAGTTTAGTATTTATAAAATTGTTTTTTGATTTTGATAATATCCAAAGTTTTTGATATATGACGTCACGTTTATCACGAATCCCTATTCAGAATCAAAATGAACTGATTGTCACGAAATAGCTTAGTTCAGTTTTGATGGGATTTCAATTCAGTTCGAATACGCATGTGTGTATACGAGGAACGCCATTTTTTATTCTCTTAAATCCAACTCATGCACACTAACAAACACAAGCGAAATCTAAATAAGTAGGTATTGTAATGGCATTTTGTACTATTTTCAAATATCTTGTTGTTTCCTTGTATTTATGCTTCCAATCCGAAGCTTACCAATTTCATACAAGAGTATTGTAACATTTTTAGCTCCTTTAAATGAACGTTGTCAAGCAAAAATTTAAATGTAACTTGTTAAAACCAATATACTTACAAAATTACAGAATATGGTAGTTTTTTAGTGTTGTGTTAGTTTTCAGAAGTTTTACGCATGCTTTTACATAGAAAAAGAAGATAAAAGTTACTAAAACATGATAAGTAACACTACGTTAAAAAGCAATTGTTATTGTGAATAAGGTTAAACTATAAAATAAAATTGTATCAATAGACAACAAAAGGTTCTAGAAATCTGTATAATATAGCGTGATTGAATCCTATTATGCACTTATTGGTGACGATTCTGTTGCATTTTTCTAAACTAACCTAATTTGACAGCGCTAAAATTATTGCCCTCTTTATTCTCTCAGTTTAGAAGAAAGGGACGGCAAGATTTTTAGTTTAGTCCTGTCAAATTAGATTAAAAAAATGCAACACCATTGTAAATGTTTCGTATTGTGTTAAATTAGTTGTAAGGTGCGATTGCTTATTGCATTGACATACATAAATTACAGACTATGACTTGTATGCTCAAAAAACTGTCATACTCAAGCGTGACTTATAAATACCATATTTCACATTTTCTAATGGAAATATTTCGATAAATCTACGCTTGATTCACGACTCAGACTTGAATTATTTCAGAATACGAGCCATAAACTTGTAAATTGAAAAAGACTGTTCGGAAAATGACGAAACTCAAATTATTTTATCGTTATCTTCAGCCTATTTCAGCTAATGTCTATTATGTGCTTATTATGTCTTGCCATTTTGTCGCGGTGTGTAAACGCAGTGTTACCCGAATTCGGGTAAATTCATATGGATACCTGAACTAAGTCTAACTGCGTCTTTATTATGTAAATACCATGTGAATATTATGTGAATATATCACAGAATACCTAAATACTATTGTACAGTACAAATCAATATAAATAATTCATACAATGCAATAAGCAATGGCGGTTTTGTAATAAATATAACTGTTTAGTTTGAATAAGACATGCCACAGGTATATTTTGATAAACACGACAAGATTGTGAGTTTGTCTTTTATTTTAGTTATAGCAAAGTGTTTTCACGTTACACTAGTAGTACCAACGGATCTACGTCCCTCTGAAGTATCTGCGCAGAGCCCCATTTTAAAGATAAGTTGTGCGTACTGTATGTACCTATTTCTTGGACCTGGTTATGAAACGTAACGTAACATTCATAACTTAATGTAAATTCTTTTATATATTTATACTGGTGAAGATACTATTAGGTAAGGAGATTCATTATTTTATGTAAAGTGAAATATTTGTTACTTTTCTCATTCGATGTACTTGACTGATTTGTTTTATTTCTTTCTAGGTGACAAAATGAAACGAAAAATCGGCTGAACCAGTAAACTTAAGACCAAAGAACAAGGTTAGTCAATATTTGCTACTCTTTACTAACTTATTCATAATTTTGTGACATCACGATATGTATAGATTGAATCACTGATTTGACGGAACGCCCGGGGACTGGGCTTCTAAGGTGGCATAGAGTAGGTGTCGCATAGACAATGTGTTACAAATAATTCCTTGAACGCGTGTAGATTAACCTCTGCGTTGGGTAGATGTTTACTTTGATGCATTTCGCGTTTATCTGTATCAAAGGTAGACTGGCGGACAATGCTCTTAGCATTAAGTTCTCCTAGCACTACCTATTTGTGTGAAATTTTAAAATAAATAAATAATGGTGGTTTATTCAATTTGAAGTGCCTATGGTTCCCGCTTGCTTCGGCATTTTACTTAGCTTGTGACAAAACCGTCGGGTTATGAGAACGGAGCCTTATAGATTGCGACTTATCTAAATCACGAAATATGTAAAACATTCGCATAATATTCGTAAAATCTGTTGGGTGCTCGCTTTGGCAGATAACTGGCTTAATCGAGGGGAAAATCATAATTATCAACATATCAAACGTGGCTGGTAATTCGCTATGATTAGTCGGACCTTTCACCAGCAATGAGCCAAACACAGTATTTCTATCTAAATTGTCATGCAAATCTCGACCCAATTACCATGTACGTACGGTTGGTAGATCCTTCTATTCAACCGTTGCGGGGCGCCAGTAATTTCGTTTGGTAGAGTGAAGTCGAGGCAAACTTTTTCTTACCAGTGAACGGAAAATAAACACTGGAGAGTATAAACCACATTTTATTAATTTTCTGTCTCAAAGGCAGTGTAAATGGAGGGGGGGGGGGGTCTTCTCAGTCCTGTGGTGCAAAACGTGCAAGGTTATAATGGAGACGTAGGTAGGTACTTATGAGATCTATGATCTTTACCTATCATAAGTTACTCGGGAGTTGACTATTAACTCTAAAGAAACAATAAAATAAGGATGTGTATGTGTACGCAGTATCCATACGTGAAAAGCCCATCAGATCTCGTAAGTACACAATTACCCTTGAGAAGATCTGAGGGGGTAGTCAGCCTCTTCGTTTCACTCATATGACGGACCGTTTAGTCCAGTGGCTTTTATCCGTTTGCAGATTTTGTGCATAATGCTACAAACAGCTGCAGCGAAAAGTGAATGCCCTACCAGTGTTGGCTCAGGCATTTGTTTTTGGTGATATCTTCGAAAGCTCAACTTGCATTGCGCCTACAACCGCGACTGCATGGTAGGCGTATCCAGAAAGTCCACACTCCATATCAATGATTAGTGTAGCTGTAATGCGCTGTAAGCGAAACTCGTCCGCGCGCGTCAGTAGGCTATCCGCCCGGGCGGGCGCCACACGACCGGAATCTGCGCACGCGACGGCAAAAATAGTTTCAGTGAAATAAACACGCTTAGCCGAACGAGCTGCCAGCGAGCGCCAGATTCTGGTAAGTACTCTACAATATCCAGCTCCAAATTCGAAGATTTCCTTCTTGTTTTTTTTTTGTCTATAAATAGGCACGGTTTTCGGCATCGCGTTTGGATAATATCGTGTGGACAGTCACTCGCTACCAATGCGTCACTATACAGACTATTTTAAACTGAATAATATGAAAGTGCATCGCACTAACGGCACTAGAGACTGTTGAGACTAATTGCTTAAACTACACACGAAGAGGATAGATTTTCTTGCTCCGAATAGAGCGGTCAGGTGCCCTAAATACCGAGCAGTTCACCAGTGCCACTAGAAAATGTCAACTAATTTAATCAATGGACTACCTACGTTTCATTGTCATGACTTAGGTAGTTAGGTAGGTTAGTCCTTATGTACCTAGATAGGCACTCTACTTGCATGATTACCTCATTTTATTTAAGACAGAATATAGAAGAATCGTTTATGACTTTTAAAAAATGCAATAGGAAAAAGACCGCGAAACACGAAAAAATTAATTAATTTTGTCTAGTATTTAGTAAAGCTAAATACCAAGCAAGTTTACCACAAAAATTAATAGCCATTCTAACAAACGCAAGACTAAGAATAAGACAAGACTAATATCATAATATTAGTCTACAATCTTCCTAGGTAATGTAGTGTAGAGAAAAAGTCCAACAAAACGCGTAAGTACTCATTAAACGAACATTTACAAACAAATATACATGCTTTCACATTTATTATAGTTAGATTGCCTATGATTAGTCACATAAACGTGTAAGCAGTCTCGTCTCAATAATTTTATTGTGACATATACGAGTGTGCGAGGGCTTTACCTAGAGCTGTGTTTTGCGGGCTTTGCTTAGTTTAAAAAAAAAATGTAGAGATATTTCGTTATAAAAAGTTAGAGCTTGTCTCTATCGTGTAATCTAATAAGTAATATCTAGAGGAAGTTTTTTACAATAATCATGTAAAATATATGTTATAGGTATATAAACTGCAACACATCTATTCATACGCTGACACATAACACCAATTAGCTCTAACTAGGACACCTGTATCTCACCTTCGCTGAGCTAATATAGACTATACCTAGGTATCAATGAGGTAGTTGAACTATTACTATGAATAATACGGAAAGTGTAATGACTGCCCCTGAAAACCGGAACAAAAGACCATTAAAATTATCCTGATAGATTACTACCGAAAATATTGGGTATTTTTCTCCTCTTGTATAAATTAAACTTTTCATACACAGCTCTTCCAACTAACATGCTGGATTGCTGGCCGATGGGTCACAAGGTGCCTTCCTCTACAAACTCGCTGGTCGAGCTCTATGGCTGATGGCCGCCCCTCATAATCTTAAACATACAATTATGACGTGTGTACTCTTCAAGCACACAAACGTGCACATGGTTTTGCCATTAGCTGTAATAATGAAGACTGGTTATGATAATTTCGTCAATAATCAACGGATTCCTTGACTAAACTATACCTGCCTTACCCCCACCTCAGTTTTGTTATGTTGGGTGACTGCTAGTTGTATTGAGCAAGTAAAGAGAGAAATGTTCTTTCTTTAAAAAAAATATGTATACTACCTAATAGAGATGTTGAGGATATTGAAGAAAATGAAATGGCTCGCCCTAATCCTGAAAGTAGACAAGACAGCATCTCTAATTCCTTTGGCTCTTTGTGAAACAGTCCGAGAAAGTACTACCACCGTTCCTGTTTCTGCCACCTAGCAGTGATGCTCGTATTGCTGTGTTCTGTGTTTCATTTTTAATGGTACGGGAATTACAGGCAAATGAGACTTTACCTCTCAGAGATGGACTATACAATACATGGACTAATACTACAATACATTCACATCACAGAACAAGATTTTTTTATATTTCTGTGCTTCACATATGACATCTTACCATGTCTTCTGTTGATTGATATGCTCTGTGAATTAAACTGTCTAACACCAAGTGGGCTATCAGTTCCATCATTCATTCTCATAAAAAAGAAATCTTCAAGAAACTCAGTTTTTAAGGAAGGAGTCACGATTTCTAAAGTAATTAGGTACTTATACACAAACTTCTTACATCCATAGCAATAAAATGTTGAACACTGGCTCAGTTACACAGGTGAATGACCGGAGCGATCGCCTGTGTCCATCCGTTTCTTTTTATTACCTAATATAAAAGATGCACTGAAAAGGGCGAAAAACCGTTCAATTTAACTGAAACTCGAGTTTGGACTCTACCTTCTGCGTTGGTCGGTTTGCCCGTTAGGCGTGGTAGGTAAATTCTGTATTTATACAAATGGTATCTGAATTCGTTTCTTACAGCTGTTAAAATTAAAACATACATTTTCACATTTTAATGTACCTACTATACGATAGAGTAATCACAAGGTATCTTATTGGCTCTGCAACCCCATAGAATCGTTCTGTCTTTCCTAGGTTCTATCTATTTTCACAACTACATTCACACAACAGGTATGGAGATTTAGAGTGACAAGATCCATCGTCTAATAAAACAGAACAGAATGAAGGAGAGAATTTCCGAAAGCATGCTCACAGCATGCCAAATACAAGACCTATTTTTCCACTTAGGCATTCAGTCTGCTAAAACATTATTCTAGCTTTTACGTCTGTATTTATTGCATTTCAGACGTAGGTATTGCAATAAATTAGCAAGTTTATCTGTTAATTTTCGGCTCGTCACGCTTTGCTGGGTGTTAGGTATTTCGGCGGCCATCTTGCATTTTGGTGCAGTAGGCAGTTATTGCTTTTCTTTGCAGGTTTTTCTTTTTATTAGAACAGTAAGTGACTTTACAAGAGTTATGAAAAACTACCTAAGTAAGTACTTCTAGCACAGGTTCTCATACGATGTAGTGTTCCAAACTGATAAGATTTTTATTGAAAACAGATTCATGATGCTTAAAAACCAGTGTTTCAGAAGACGCACCTTTTACGAAGCTTTCACGGCACCACTCTGCAAGAGCCGTCTATGTTCGCTGCTAAATGATTCGATAATTGAACTGTTCGTTTTATAAAATAAAGATCAGTGTTACAAGTTACAAAGCAAGCGTGGGCCATTGTGTAGGATGCAAAGTAGACGCGTAGTCAAGTCGGCCATGATGGCTTGAGGCACACAATGTTCTCACTAGTCACCGCAGCCTTAGTCTCCTAAGAAACGGTGACCGGTACCGCACTTCATCTAGCGTTGACGCGGTAAACCCTAATCACATTCTTCACTAGACGTGGCCAGACAGTGGCCTACTGCCTGTGCTACTACTTACTATCAGATTAGTGTAGATCAAATAACGGAACTTGGTCTTAGCTGTTATACACTGCGCCTTTTTGCGGTGCTTTTACAGCCATGCATCCGTGAATTGTGATGCAATAGCGATTCTGTCGCTAACCGTCTACCCAAAAAAGATATGACAATTGCGTTCTGTGAAGCAAGACTTCAAGTTTATCAATAAACCGTTCTACAAATCTGCTCTAGCAGGTCGAAATACAACAGTTGTTCGAGAGTTGGAGTCTGTCTTTAGAGTATAGTGGACGGGCTGCGTCTACCTTTACATCATCATCATCATCCTCAGCCTGATCTCACTCACTGCTGGGCATAGGCCTCCCTTTTATTGTGCCGTTCTCTGCGGTCCTGCGCCACTCTCATCCAAGTCCGACCTGCGACGCTAGTAATGTCTACCTTTACACACACATGCAATTACAGCAATACAATCTCAGTGTCTGACCGCTCTAAAGCATCATTGTAAAATGACGGTATCAGCTTTTTAGTAAATTATGTCTAGGCTGCTGTGTGGTCCTAACATTTACATAACTAAGCAAACAAAACGCGCAGGACTATGCATTTCAAGGCCGCTTTCGCAAACTATTTGCTTTTACTTACTTAGTTTTACTTCACCTTTCTTCTACACATTGCTGAACATACAAAAAGTTCTCATGAGCTAAATAATCCCAAGTTACTAAAACTGTTCTTCTAAGGATATTAGTGAATAATCAATGTGGAGCTAGCTTTTCTTTCATGGTTGGGATTGTCAGGACCGATAGCTGAACTTGCCTTATCATTACCAAATTACTGTCTTCCATTCAAATGTTACTCCAGTTAGTGTGAGCCACTCCACCACGAGTCAACAAAAACGTGTCGGTATCATTCAGGTTGTAAGGTCAGTCTAACCAATAGATAGGCTAGACTGAAATAGTAAGTTGTTTTGTCTATTTGGTCTAGTTTAGTCTATTTGTATCTGCAAAGATGACATAATTTTCCTTGCTTGCATCTTGTAAACGAGAAAAAATATAGGTCTGAATATAGATCCTTGTGAGACACCCCATATGCATACCTATTTTTCATCAGAATCGACAACCGAGATGAGACAATATTTCGTTTCTCGCGGCTATTGTTACCGATTTTTCGCGTAAGACCTATAGGTCAATGAGAACAATGAGATTATTGGTTAAATGAAGCGTAGTACCATTCCATCTTCATGTTCATCGGTGACACTTCTTCATTTGAAGAAATATTTGGCCTTTGTGATAGGTACTTTATGAAGAGACTGAAAATAATCTACTTACAATTTTGTTTACGACCAAACCGCATCGAAAGAAAAACCATAAAAAAACAGTAGGCAACGTTTTTATGCCCATGAGTCACCAGACCTTCGACCAGCGCTGGGTTGGGTCTATTGCGCAGAATCTGAACAAAGTTATTTATAGTGTAGATTAGGTGAAAACGTTCATACGTACCTTTTTTAAAATTGATATTGATGGAACTAAAATTAAGGGTCAGTGGATCACATTTTGATACATATAAAAATGGAACACGAAGAACTGGTAGGCATAGAAAAGAAAAAATAGAGCGATCTGTTCCAAATCTAAAGTATAAAAAGGGCAGTATAAAAATTACCCAAAATATTCTTGGCTGTAGAAACGGCTCGGCTGATTTGATACTGTGTTCAACAGCCCATGATCCACACAATAGAATACTCATCACAACAAACCATACCCATTGACCTAGAACCTTTGCAGACTAGTAATACCAGTCATACTCGAGAAGCCATACCATCTACATTTGAAATTGCACCTTCAGCTGCAGATAATAAGACCTTTTGTCTCCAGATCAACCCAGAAATGAATATAAACCTTAGGTATAAGAAACAGGGTACTTTATGTCTTGATCAGGATAGATCTTGTTACACAAAGGATGAGGCATCAGAAGCAAATAGAATGATGTCATCCTGCATTCTGACAAGCTCGTGAGTTTTCAAAATTGTTTGAATTATCATCATCAGTCCCGCGTTTTATAGAATATGTGTAGTTTTGTGACAATTCTTCAACAAAGCCTTAAATATGTATCGAATAGTATCGAATTTCCGTTATATGTACCTTTTATGTACACCGACCTGCCTCTATAGTCACCTCTCTCTAGCCTCCAAGGTTTGCTGGAAGAAAACTCTTGTTAGGGTTAAGCTCGCCTCTGTACATGTCATCTATTTCTGTCTTTTGTTTTTGTCCTGTGTTGTGTGCAATAAAGAATTAAGAATATGTATATGAGTAAGGCAAGTTGTGATGTAGAATTGTAGTTTGTTTGGTGACATCAGCTTATTATGCCGCATACCGCAATTAAGACAAGTAACAACTTGAAAACCACTATATTGGATGGATATGTATAGGCATCTTCTAGCAAGATGATCGTTCTTGACCATACCGTAAAAAATGACCTCCAAATCTATTCTAGAGGATGACCTAATGCTACTGTTTACGTACGAATCGCTGCACCTACTGTGACATGTTTTTGGGATGGAGTAAGCATGTTTAACTTTTTGACAACAAAATCCTCAGCTTTTTATAAAATACTAGTTGACCCGCCGGCAACTTCGTTTGCGGGGATGGAATACTATTTTTATTTCCTATTTCCATGTCAGTCTCGGAATGAGGTAAATTAAAAAATGAAATCAAATTGAAATAAATGCATTATTTGTTGCAGTGAAAACATACGAGTAAAGAGAACGAGTCTCGAGTGCAGACGAAACGACCGCAGCACACAACGAGAGAGCGGTGAGTTTACAAATCTCTCAGAAGAAGTTGGTTTACAAAAGCTTTCTCAATTTTATTAATAAACATATCATGACAATATTGAACAAAATGCTTAGGAATTTTCTTGAAAGTCCTTTGAAGTCTTATGGGTATTATAAGAAAGGCATTGTACGTTTAAACTTGTAGTGTAACTAAAACAAAGTATAATGATGGAACTGTACATAGCTCGAGAGATAAAAAGTGTTTCGTATCTGTAGCGTAACGTCAGTTCATTGCTCTACGAAAATGGTTTATTTTTACCTGTAACACTATCGACTCGTGCGCAGCGTGTTTAATCCAACCGGCGGCGTGCACTACAAGATAATAATCTTACAAGAAACTTAATAGAATATTATAATCTGTTAAGATCTCTACTAGCTGAACGGTTATAATTAAAGAATAATTTATTAATTAAAAATGTGAATAAACTATGCGAAAGTGTTAAAGAATACGAAATATTTATTTTCCGTTGTAGGTAGGTAGGTTGTATTTAATAAACGCAGAGTAGGTAAGTAGGTACTCTATTTTACCTCTTAAAAGTGAAACTGTTAATAAATGCATATCACTTATTCCAAATATATTCTGGATCTTAGTTGACGTGAGAATGAAATCTTTAATACCAAACCGAACAAAAACAGATCTCAACCAAACATCTATTTAAGAAATGAGGACAACACGCTCGATACGCACTCGCTTCGTCTGAACCGGGAATTCGTTCTTATAATCTTTGAAATATCTTTTAAATTTATATTATTTTGTTCTATATCTTTAGACGAGCACTAAGCAGTAGTTTTTGATTCTTCGTACTATTCTTCATCTATGTGTGCTGTCTTTAGTCTCATAATATTTTTGTTTATCGCTTAAATATTAGGCCTGGACTACTGTCTATGAAACAGACGCATTGATTTAGTGCTTTAATACCGATGCGTAGAGACTATAATTCATTCTTGAGATGTGTGTTAGCTAATTATGATTGTAGAAATTGTTTCATCACGGAAAACTAGGTTGTTGTAGAAGCCAACGCTAATAAGGCTTCGGTTTGGCTGTCACCGTCATTTCTGTCTTTTCTGTAGTCTGTTCAAGCGCGCCTTGATGTCTCAGGGCTCCAAATGCTATTTTTGGCACACAGCTGCCGGCATACGACAGACAGGAGAACATCAAGATTATAATCAAAATAAACAAATGAATTTGCGATTTTAACCTACTAGTCAAATACACCGAAAGCATCATTAGATCTTTTTCAACTTAAATTCTAAAGGAAAGCTTCTTAGTTTTCCATAGGCACCTTAGCTTATCGACTAGGAACTCTACTAGATGACGTGTCTAAACGGATATTAAGTACACTGTGGCGTGTAGATATTGTTAGAGTAATGCCGATGTAATTGGGTATTTTTGTTTTTATACACTAGCGGCTAGTGACTAGCCTAACGCAATGTTCTCTAGAACCGGTTTTCGGGGTTAAAATACTTTAGTAGTACCAATTGGTTGCCAAGCGTTATGATTTGGATGTAAGTAGTGTTTCACAGGGCAAGATGCCGGGACCACTTTTGTATCCATTACATGCATACTACAGATGCAATCTGTGTTATTATGTTCTTGAGTTTCACAGGGCAGAGCGTTAGCACCATTGTTGTTCGTCTCCCATGAGTTAATTCTGATAGTTATAATCGTACAGGGCTCAAAACAGAAGGCAACTATTAGGTATTCATGCCTAAAAAAAGCATGTTGTTTCACTATTGTTAATGCTATGTTTCTTTGTTTCAGATTAGGGGTCATTGAACCCATTCAACGAAACGATTCGAGATTGGCGCTGTAGCATTCTCTCAGCCCCTCGAAAAATTGTAAATCGCTCGGTGACTGTCAAGCACAAACCTGCACTGCTCTATTTAGTCGTATCAAACGAAAAAACTCGAAACACCCTCTATCTGTGGCCACGACAGAAGGGTTATATACAATAAATATATGCATATATGAATCTGAGAAAAGTGATCTCTAACGTGACGTCACAATATACAAATTGTGATTATTATAACTTATTATTAAAATAATCTGCTTTGCTTATAAAAGAGCGCATTAGCATATTGCCCGTAGTTAGGACTTGATTATCTGTAAATACAGTGTTATAATTATAGGTGTGCGTAAAGTAACTATAATACTAGTCATTTATCTAGTGTATTTATTTGGTTGTTATTGAATTTTACTTTAAACTCCGCTATTTATTCTTCCTATAAACACTAAATACCCGAGTGCGTAACCAAAGAGGAAAAAAACATAAACGCGGGTAGACGCGAAAGGGTCACAATCGTTAAAAAGTCAAGATGCAAGCGCAAATTGGAGTGGGGAACGAGCTGCAAAGAAGCTACAGGATGCAGAACTTCGCATCACCAGCCGTCATCATGAGGGAACGAAGCTTCATACGCCCTCAGTCGCATCACAACATGCATCATAATCAGGTAGAGTATACTCTACTAGTAGGTACCTAAAGTCACAGTAAGCGCACTTGGCGTGCACTATGTCAACTAGGTTAATTACCATTACCATATATTTAAAGCTATGCTATGTATGGACGGTCAACGAACACTCTTGTAAACTGTGAGACTTATTTAGAACTCATTGCTTCCATACTTTGTGTTCCGAGTTCCGGCTAGAACCAGTCGTCATGCAAGTCTGGAGACGGTTATATTGACGTGGTAAACAAAATAAATGCGCACACCTTAAGGACAAGGAATATGAGTGCGCATTTGATAAAATATATTACAAAACAAGAATAAATTAATTTGTCATATTGTGGGCGAACTAGCACGATCGCAATAGGCTTTACTCCCACATCCTGTCTGCACACTACATCAAGGCAATACCACGTTACCAATATCTACCTTGAAATACCTTTCAAGTCCACTGTGCATCGATCGGTAGATAAAAACCTTACTCAATTAAGTCAACGAATCCTCTTCTAAAACTTCCACGAACGAACCTTTTTCAAATATTAAACTCTTTGATTAAACTCATCTTCCTCAGCTTAGGGATTGCAAGTTGCATTGCAATAGATTTTTAGCATCGATTGTTTTAGGCATTACGATTATTAAAAATTACCTATTGTGAATAATACTGAAAAAGGTACATATGTGAAGTTATGTGTAACGCTGAATCGCAACTCTAGAAAAGATTTTTTTTTCGTAAAACATTTTAAAACAATTTTTTTCAGTTTCCAAATAATGGGAAACGGCGAAGTATGATTCTCACCAACGCTAAAGGGAAGCCTACTCTTGAAATCTACAGACCACCAGGTTAGTGCTAATGAAATCAACACTATTCACAATTCCTTTAAGATTTCCCATAACAATACCAACCTGCCTCATCTCTCTATTCTAATTTCAATGGCTTCATTATCTACATCATTCTACATTCAAACACTAATTATTGCGATTTACCTAAATGCACAAAGGTGGTGGAAAATGCGATTATATCAAAATAATCGACTAAAATAATGTTAATCTCGATTAATTTTGATCAGGGAATGTTTGTCTGGCGGGCATCACTACGCGTAAATGGCGCCAAAATTTAAAAATAAACAAACTTCATATTTGGAACAGCAGGTCGACAGTCTGATGTTTGTAGCGGCTGGCTCTGTTTGTTTGTGTAGTGATCGTGAATGTGATTTCCGTGAAGTTGTTTTGTGAAAATGTCTCGTTGTATCGTGAAGCAGTCTTTGTCTCAACCGGTGGGCCCGGTGGCGGTGGCGGCGCCGCCGGTCTCGGTGGTTACGCTACCTTCGGTTGCAACGGTGACGGCTCAAGTGTCGCCGGTGTCGGTTTCAGCCACGGCCGTGACACCCGTCTCCGTGGCCGTCACGCCTGCTGCCGTGGTGGCTAGTGTGGCTGTGACTGCTCCACCAGTTTCCGAAGCCGCAACTAGTGCAGGTCGGTCTACTACCATACCGTGTGGGTGGAGTACCTAAGTCCTAGCAGTTGCTTATTCTTTTGCGTGCTCACATTTGATAAACCAGTGATCCGCCATCTCGGGCTGCACAAATTCAACGAAAATTTTTCTGGACACACGTTCTAAAAAGAATTTAAACAGTCGAATACCAAGGTCTGGTGCATATCAACGCCTTTTTTCAGCGACCTTACTTATTTTAAAAATAAATGAAAAGTTGTAAAAAAAAATTTGATAGTCTCCAGATGCTTCCAAACTGTGAAGCCAAACATTCGTCACACCACTCACACCTCGAGCACGAGCAGCCGTCATCTTTATTTTTGCAGTTGACGCGAAACTTTCTTTTATCTGTTGCTCTTAGCGAATCATCCAATTATTGATAATGTTCGTCAAGTAAATCTTGCATGAAAGCCTGCCAAGCTGAGCGAGACGCACGTACTTCACGCATCGCAATCTCGGTTACCCGATTACAAGAGTACCTACCAACTTCGTTTTTGTTCATCATCCATGGAATCGATTTTATGAACAACCACTACCAAGCCTCATGATGATGGCTCTACGTGCTCTACATTTTTTATCAGTACTAGCCGTTGTATGTATAATAAATGTTACCAGCCTAGCTATACCTACTTCCAATTCCAACCAAGATTGGCATTCTAGAGTATCGAAATCTGTCAAGGTCTTTGTCGAATCGATCTCTTATTTTGCGTGTTATTTTATTAAGCTTGTAACATTCCCAGTTTATTAGTGAAACTTAGTTTGCTTTGTTTATTTATATGCAACCTTCAATGTACCTTCAATCTTCTTATACCTACCAATTTCTTGATCTTTCTAATAGATTTTGTCCCTATCAAGAAATGTAACTACCATTTCAAGACCTTCTAAAATCCAAATGTTTGTAGTTTACGATTTCATGATAAAGGCGTGGGTATTTCAGTTACATCATAATGTTATTCGCCTTATGATTTCCACATGCTACAACTTTTTAAAACACTATTTCAAGATACATACCGAAAGAAAACAGACCCGTCCTTACAACGCGCGACGAGGGCTCTGCCCTGTGCAGTTAAAGATTCTCAGTTTTAAGTCCAAAGAATTGCTGTTGTATGTTGAAATCCTATAGTGAATATTATGATGATCTCCTCACAATGCTTCTCCAGTTGAATGAAAGTTTGCGTTATTTTCGGCGCGTCACGTCAGCTCTGTTTGGCCATGTTCCATTATTATTCATTGAACGGTATGCACGCATTATTTCCGGCGGCACCTTCCGGGGTACCAGGACCGAGGGAACTATTCATTATTTAGTCGAAGTCAATACTCATTTATTGATTAAAATCACGAGGAGCATTTAAAATCTAGTGCTAGTTCCTCCAGACCAGAATCTAGAAAAATGGGCTGGAAACTCTTAGTGATAGCTTCATTTTTGTCTCAATAGACTAGAAAAATGATAAGCGCTCATAATTTTTTATGCATAATAAGAATCAAAGTTGAAAGCTTAGAGGAAAGCTTTCAACTTTGATTTTAAGTTGGTAAACGTAGAAATAAACAGTGTCACGTGAAACGAAAGAGTTACACGAGCCCTGCCAGAATTTGTCATCGGCACATTTACCTACCATTTTACGCCCACACAACCCCTTGTGTGAACCCCTAAATAATATAAACCTTACAACTAAACAGCAGGTGTTACTACCTTCAACACCTCAATCACATAGCCTAATAAACTAATCTATGCAACTAAACAAACCACTTTACATTTAATCATCGAAACAATAGTTATTTGGTCTTTCTCAGTACTTTTAGCTTGTATCAATATTTAGTTCTGCATAGTTCATGCCATGTTCTCAGCACATTTCTGTTCTTTCCTATCACCCTCTTCTCTTGACGAGCGATGTTGACCGCCAGGTGTCCGCACAGACGGCGTTGCCGGCGCTGCTACCGCGGCTGCCAAGCTGAATGTGCACGCTAAGGAGTTCACCATGGCCAAGCCTAACGACCTGCAGAATAGGTGAGTTTATAACATTCCAAGTTGCATACTTAACTGTAACCTTTATATTTAAAACAACAGGTTTTAGTAATTATTTCGATTATTATTGCATAATAGGGTAAACGTTTAGCTTGGGTCATGCTCGGAAACGTTCAACAAATCTCAATAGGTTAGAAGATGATGATACATAACGATGATGATATATCATCAGTGACGCTGGATTCCCTTTTAAGTATTTGACGCCATCATCACTTGTCGTCGTCCCAAATTCAGTGAGATTTATCAAACTTTGCTGAGTATAAAACATCTGGCAATTAAAGAATAGAGAAATCTTCAAAATGTGCTAGTAAAATATAGAATTTTTTATAGCTTTTGACCAAAATCAACAAACCGAGTTGAAGGAATTCGCCTGTGTACTTGGATATTTTTAGATACCCAAAAATTGGGTGGCTAATGGTTGATAATACGATTGAAAATTGGAAAGCATCGGTCTTCACGCTCGGTGGCTTTTTAGATTGGCACCAATCTCTGAATCTGGACATAGAATCTGATTCAACATGGTTCAGCAGAAGGTATTTTATTACTAGGAAAGCTTAAAGCTCTTCTAGCTAAAATGGCTGCTAAATCGGTTGTCATCTCTTTTCGTCATCATTCAAGTGACAATGACGGAACAGTTTTTGGAGCAGCTCTAAAATGATAGGAGATTATGAATAGTGAATCAGTAATCAAGACAATGCACCTACCTATTGCTGAATATTCTCAAGCCCCAAAGCAAAGATTGCAAACACAATAACTACAACTAGGTATCAGCTTTTTGCAAATTTGTGGAAAATTTGGATGATTTCATTATGACCTTGTGTGTTTTACGTAATAAGTTAAGTTGCACTTTGGCCTTACAGCATTTACCATCTGCTGGGATTCTGAATTTAGTGATTTTGCTGTTAGCAATTTTGATAGAGTTGTCGATGCAATTTACGCCCACAAACTGTGGTGCAACGTAAGCGGCTGTCATGTAATTTGTCACTATTGGCCAGAAGTTGAATGTTCCACAGCTGGCAACCAACAAACAGGATGCACGAGACCTTGACTTTGCAGCATGACGAACGATGAACCATCATGATTTTCAATGCAGTAAATTCAGAAACAAAGTTCACATAGTTTGCCTCTTGGGAACCTTTGTAATATGTAAATGATCGGTCCGCCTGAATGAACGCTTCTATACATCCATCTACACCACACCGTTCGGAAAGATTTCGACCTTGCGCCTGTGCTAGTTTGTTTCGCATCAACGGGAGTAACGTAACCGGCAGTGCTGACGTTGGCCCACATCCAATTGAGGCAAAACAAAAATCGTCGAGATATCTACGTATCCGTGATGTCTCACGCGTAGGTGTGATGTTGCCGTAGTATCAATTGTGGAGTTTTTGTTATCACTTTGTTCTCGAGTGCGGTGACGCTAGCACGCCCGCGCTCCGAAACGGACCGAACGAGACGCCCCGCGCAGTGTGCGCACGCGCCGGGACACGCACGGAGTTCCCGACATTCGCGCGACTAAACAACACCGAATTAAGCGAACGCCTTACGAACGAACCTCAACCGAACACTCCGAATTTATAAGTACAAATCCGATAGTGCCGTAGAGTTTACTAGTCGTATGATCAATAGCTGATGCAGAGTGTATGCTAAAGCTCTGGGATAAGTGCGGCGGAAACGAGCTTCTATTAATAAAGGGACGACGCTAAATGGGAAATGAAACGTAATTCGTCCGCAACATTGCCAAGTTTGCGCGGAGATTTGCCTCGAGCTTCAAGATTGTGATAAGTTTTATTGTTGCTCATGTAAATATTGGAATTTATTTGTCTAGTGTGTGATGTGAGATTGCAACGTTTTAGACTGAAGTGAATTGTAATAAGTTGTGAAAATGGTTCGTGGGAGATACTCTACTTCCGATATGTAAGTTCATCAGCAGTTAATTCAGTTACGTTACCACCCGCGTTTTCAGCTAAACTTTCACCGGAAGTTAAAAATAGAGTATATAACTACTCAACGTTTTACGACAAGTAGGTAAGAATTCAATGAATTACTTATACATCGAAAAACATGACTTCAAACAAAATCAGAGATAATTCAAGCATAAATTCGTACAACACCTAAAGAATTTGTAGCAATTGGCAATTTGGCCGCACTCGCTGCCAACAATTTATTACAAGTACTACTTCTACCTAAGCTTGTTATTTTCTTTTTAGTGTAGGGTAGGACTCATCAATACCAAGTCTCGGCCGCACTCTGTTGATTGCCTCCACGATATTTTCATTTTGTAGTCATAACACAACAATATTTTGAGACACGCTATATTTTGATTCTCAATGTAGGTACTCTCTAAATACGACGGCTACTAAGAGTTCTAAGCAACACCTGGCTCGCTGCGCTGCGTACTACATCGCTTAGTTTGGTATTGTTTTCAAAATAAACAGTAATTGTTCTTTACGCAGTAAGTAAGTAAGTACTTATTATTTTATGAGCAAAGCTTTGACGGGTCTAATATTCATCAACTTTTGAAGAACTCTACACTCTTCCCCCGTGCCGTAATTTCAATTTCTTTTTGGTCTATTTCAATTTATACATTGTGAAGGTTCATTTAGTCTGATTTCCGGTTTTCCATAATCTTATTTGTAGATTCTTTATTCATGGTCTTCCTTACAACAGCTCATTATCAACAAAAGTACCTAATTCAAGGTAGAATTACCTAAAGTACCTACCTATTCTGATTTTCTATTTGTCACTACAATAAAATATACGTTCTTGAAATTCACATCAGAATTATTATAATCTAATCAGACTAGATGAGGATCCGTTGGTTTGTTAACCCCCTCATAATCGTTTCTCATTTAGTTCTCTGCTAACCCAGCCGTGCGTCATAATAACCATCCATGTTTAGAGATCATTGAGCTCTGCTGTCGTGTTTTCATTGCTGTTCCAAGGTCATTGGTACATTGGTTCTCTTAAAAGTATGATCTCATTTACCATATTTGTTAATTGACCAGAAAAAATGATATATTATCTGGTTACCACGCTAGTGTATTTAGCTTTGTTGTCATCAAGTTTTTCCTTATCTTCTCAATTGTCACTTTTGGCTTCGGTAATCATTGTCAATTTTTAAACAATTTTATAAAACGTTCTATTGCTTCTTCGTTTGTGTAGAGTGTTTTGAAAATAAACTAAGTAACTACCTATTACACCTACATTTAGATTAAGACATAAGACTTATTATTATCTTAGCTTGGCACTTCTGTATGTCTACTAACTTTTGGTATCTTGAATTTGAGATGAATATTGAAAATTATGATACGAGCATGAAACATGTCATGGTCTCGTAGACTGCCAGTAATACAATCTTCGCATACAGCGCTTGTGTTTCATTCGTACTGTCTGGTGTATCTAATTGCCTTTTGCTATAAACTCCAAGAACACGTATTAATAAAACATCTATTAATCTACAATCTGGTATATCTATGTACCTACCTACTACGCGCATTACTACATTATCTATCGTAATGATTTTGGTTCTTTACATAATGTGATGTAACATGTAATCTTCTGCTCTACCTACTAGCTCTATTACCTATAGGTAAAACATTTTTGGGATAGATCTTTGATGGTTGACTTTTAGATTACTCTTATTTATGACTAAAGAAACTATGCACTATAAAGAACTGTACATTAGTTGAGAGTCAGTCAGCGAGTACAGTTTCATGTAGTTATTTTCCTGCAAAAGAGCATTTGAATGAGGGTCGGCTAAGTGGTGCAGACTGGCAGGACACGCCACTTGCCCCAATTTCGATCTCGTCAGCTCGTCGCTACTTGGTAGTCATTGCATTCATTGTACTACACAGACCCTACCTTTCAAGCACTTGGGGGTGAATCAGTTTTATTCCAAACGAAAATGATTTATATTGATATCTTGCTTTAGCTACACTTGGTGCTTGTTAGTGTGGGCGATACAAAGCCGGTTCACGGTAGTCAACCTTTTAAAGAACCATTCTGAGTATGTCAAAGATTTTACAAAATATGCAATAAGTTTTGTGTAGGTAGGTATATATGACTTTATGATCTAGGCCTTTGTGTTTTTTGTTTTTCGATTCAAGCTCGAATTACTCTCTGTTTTCTAATAATTGAGCTCTAGCCTTAGGTATCCTAATTACCCTCTTAAATACTATTGAATTTCTAGTCACGATTTTGCGGTGCCTACTGCCTTATTCAATTAGCTCATGAGAATATACCCTTCTCAGTCTGTAGTGCATGGCATGCATGCGTGATTTATGCTCGAGTTTTCTAACCACAGTTCAAATTGTTTTTCACGAGTTTTTTGTAAATCATCATCATCCAGAGACCTTTGCTAGACGAGATGTTAGCAACATCCGTCGTAACTGTTAAAAAGATCTTATCTTACTGTCAATACCAGCCCAATGGACGCTGTAGAGCGCCATAGCAGGTCACCAATGTGTACAGGATTGGACTGGAACAATGACAAAATAAAATTAACATTCAGAGCATGTTGTGTGACACGCGCCGCTGGAAGCCATTGTGGAAATGAATAGTCATTGCGATTGTGATCACTAGTATACTGACTGATGGATTGGCGTGAGTTGTTTTTTTTTAAATATGAACGACTTTACAGAAACGTGCAAAACTTAAGTTTATAGGTGCCCACTTACTATACTAAGTTTTAAGCCAGAACTATAATTTGCTCATCTAAAGATAACACCGGAGTTTGCAGTGAAGACAACGAGAAAGCTTTGTCTAACTAGCAACACGTAGGTAACTACTTACATCTTCATCAATTTAGACGATCGCGTGATTCACCTAGCAGGTCGTTCACATCCCCAAGAAAGTCTGAGACACCAATATGATGCACTATTTTCACAAATACCTACTGAATATCTAGAAACTGTGCCATAGTTGTCAGATAAGACAAATGCAAATAAACTAGATAATTAAACCAGGTATTTGAAGATGTTGTTTGTATTGTCATTGCTTTTAATACAACAATTTGAATTGCACGTTTTTTTGGGCCAAAATGGAGCGGCTATTGTTCTACTGTTTTGAATTCACCTATCTGTATGGTCTGCGGCAGCAATGGCGTCTATTCTACATTTGGCATCTTTATGAACTCAACGTGGAATGCATTGCCAATTAGAAATCTCCTACTCCTAGACAAATAATTAAGACTGAACATTTTTTTTTGTTTTTTTTTTAATTTTTCTTTTTTGTTTGACTGAACTTTTGAACTATTGCGAGACTAGCTCAAGAATATTTCGAAACCGTGAATTTGTTGCTATATCGGGATGTAGTCCTACATTTGCATGGTCCGTGAGCATTCGTTCGTGTTATCCTTCCCTGCAACCACAATTTGTAATCTACCCAATTAGTTCTAGAAAGTAGCGTCCATTATTAGCATTGCACTAGTACGCAGGTAGTTTATAAGTATTTAATGCTAATTGTCGCGAATAAGGTAGATAATACTTATGTTCTCCTCCTTGCGTCGATATTCTCACAGCTAACAGTCGTGATCTTTATTTAGGACCTTTGTCTGCACGATGTTCCTCGGGATGAATGTCCTCTGCGTAGCGGATGGCGTCACTGTTGGAGGAAAAGGACTGACCACAGATACTTAACTCGGGGTAGCATCTAGCGAAACGACAAGAGCTGGAGTAATCCCCGCGGTGGAACAAATATTGTAGGATCTTCAATAGTTCAGGGGCTTCTTATAGCGTGGTAATCTTGTAGTAGTAGTTCCAGAAGCTTATAGTCATGGCTTTTTGGGGTGTAAAAAGTGATATTCACATTACAGGTCGGCATTGGGCATCGGATATGCCAGCGTGGGGCTTCAGCACTCGCGCTCAGCCGTGCTGCACGCGCAGGTACCTCCACACTACAGGCCTGTTATGCCGCATGGCTTGCTCAACACTACCTCCAGCGGCAATGTACCTCAGACACAGGTAAATTCACCAGCTGACTTTATTCTAATTTGCTTATTCCGCAGGTGATTAGCTGGTGGGTAACTAGGTATACCTACCAAAGGTGACGTATAATTCCATTCTCTGCCTTCTAGGCACTTAAGTAATACATTTTGTAGTCTTCCAAAATATTCAAGTCAGACTTTAAGAGTAGGATTCCAGGATTTGAGATACAGTATTTTTATTGCCCCTGGCTCCGTAAGGGAGCTGGTTGTTTTTTACAGATAATATATGATTTTATTTGAAACCAAGCTACATGTCTTTCTGACTGGTCACACATTTTCTTATTTTCCAGTCGGGAGGACCTCGAGTCCACTTCAAACTCCAGCCCCAACAGGTGATCATTCCCGAAAAGAAGAAGTCACCTCCAGCGTCGCTCATCAACGGAAACGGCAAGAGCATCCGTCCGCAATCATTCACTCCCGGATTGAAGAGGTCCAAGTCGTTGACCTCTGCTGATGCTCTGGCCAGTGGAATGGCTGCGTTAGGGCTGGCTGCGGATGCGGGCGATCTGGGCAACTTTCCCGCGGAGATTCAGGAGTGCATCGACAAGGCTTTGGAAGGTAAGGACCAATAACTATCGTGCTTTATCTCTTCAGGTACTTATAGCATTTGGAAACATTTCCTTCGCAAGAATATTTCTACTTCTACTGATGCTCTGTGATCAGCAACAAACGCGTTGCTTCGGCTTTGGCTGCTACCTGTATCTCCGTCTTGCCAGTTACCATACTTTCATGGCTTCCTTATACATTTCAGATCCAAACGAGGTGTGCGCTCGCACACTAATGGATGCCGTGAATCACCTCGTGGGACGCGCAGTAGAATCTCCTCGTTACGCCTTACCGGCTGCTCGACGCTGCATTGCCGTGGTCGAGCGGGAACAGACTGAAACATTCTTGGAGTCCCTGCTCAATACTTGCCAGCAGTGGTACCATGATAGGGAGAAGGTATGTTTCTATTAACATGGTAGATAAGAACAGACATTACTGAGCAAACAAAATGTCTGTTCATATCTACCATCTGGGAAATTCTCTAAACATTATATCAACTTCATCTATTTATTTTTTCCTTCCATTTCCAGCTTCTCGGCACTATAGTAGGCGGGGGACGACCACGTCTCATGGCTTTTCTCTCGTTTCTACTGGAGATGTATTGTCAACTGCGACGACGTGCGATCCAACGCCGCGGCGGTACCAATACCAGCGCTCAGCCGGGGCAGGTGTTACTTACCCTCATCTGCAAATGCTGCGAGGATTGCATCCGTCAACCTGTGCCTTCACCCAGCGACGTGAGTATCCCTATAAAGTGCCACTTACCCTCATTTACAAATGCTGTAAGGATTGTATCCCCGTCAACCCGGTGCCTTCATCCGACGATGTGAATGCCATAGCTTACTAGCTTAAGTTTTCAGCTACCTACTACTCATCGTTCATTCGCTTTCGTGTTGGAGGCGGATTAAAAACATGATAGTCAGTATGTTTCTGTAAAGAACATAGGTAGGATAGGATAGAATACTGCTCACCTTCATCTTAGACTACCCTCATCGAAGCCAGTTCATTCTCCTTGTCTCTGATTAAAAACTTTAAGAACAAATAAATCCAGAATTTGAGTATTGAGTATTGAGTTTATGTACAAGTGCACGTTTCCACAGTTGCAAGAAGTTAACAGAAATTGTACTGTACCCTTCCAGACGGAGAATCTCTTCTTCGTGCTAACATACATCGGACGCGACCTCGAGTCGCAACTGCCCGGCGACCTCGAAAGACTTCTGAGTGCCGTCCGTGACGCCTTCCTAAACACAGCAGCGGCGCCATCTATCCGTCGCACGTTACTACAACTGATAGAGTTGCACGCGTCACGTTGGCAACTACCCGGCTGTGCGGTACTTTACTACTATCCCTCTTCAAAGTAGGTTTTGGTTTTACCATCCGCTGAACCCAACTTGACAGCACAAAACATCATCCATGTGGAAATCGATGCTTGAATATAAAATTTTTGGGTTTGACTAAACACAATCCATGTAGTGATTGATTTAACTCGAATATATTGATTAGTGTGACCCCAGAAAATATGAATTATGTTATTTAGGTAGTGTCTATGGGGATGTTAATCATTCGATAGGATACCATAACTACATTGAACATCTTGAAGCTATGGATGTTTGGCATAGACATTTAAAACCGTTTATCAGGTTTTAATCGATTTCTAAGTTTAATGAGTTCCGGAAAATTTCCGATGTATCATATTTGGATGATATGGATAGTCATATTTGGATGATATGGATAGTCATATTTGGATGATATGGATAGTGTTCGTAAGTATGGGAACAGTGATTATGGTCGATGAATATGATGGCAATCGCTATTGAGGAAGGGATAGTAGTTATTGTGTAGATAAACATGCAATGGCTACAAGCATTTCTGATAGTGTACGGTTTTCACTATCAAAGCTATATTTCTACAGATTTATGTACGAAATCGTGAAAATTGACCCTCTAGGCATACAGCTGCCATAAGCTCACTACCTATATTGTGCCTTTAATTTTATTCAGTACCTAGATTTTAAAGTATTTTCAAGTTAGACAAAATGAAAAAAATAAAATTAAAAATAGTAACTTGGAAGTACGAATAAGAATGTTGTATAAAATAAGGTGTTAAAATTTTAGCATAAGGTGGATTACTAGACTAGTGGTACATTATTATGCCTTGAAAGTATTAAAGAGTAAGTAAGTAGGTACGTGTAATATAGTAGTTGGGCAAACTGGCGATGTACATTACTGTACGTTATTCGCATAGTACTTCGTGCATTGTATCCTTTGTCAGGTTTTTATTGTGCTGTAGACGGCCATCTTGTTAGAATTAGCTTTTTTATTTTGCTTGTGTCATTTGTTTTGCATAGTTAAGCGATTTTGCTTTTTAGCGTTCCTTTGCACTGTAAGATTTTTTTTAGTTACTGCACTCCGGTATTTAGGTTGAACACACAGTGGTGTTTTTAGATTAACGACAATGCCCACAAAGTAGGCTTGTTGGTGGTATAATTTGCTTTCATTATGCAGATGTAATCTTTACTTAATAAACGTGAAGTGTGACTGAGCGAAAGCGAGCTGAATGACTGGGTTCTATGAGAAAATGAAGTATTTCGATGTTTATGCTTGTGATATTATTTTAAATTTAAGGTTTATAACGTCGTATATACCTACATATTCTGTCCTAACCAAAGACTGTAATGGTGTGGAGATTTTTAACGAAGTGTTGTTGAAGCTGGACCAAATTTTATCTATGACAGTGTTTCAAGTTGGTGAAACAGAAGTAGCCTTACGCTGAGCTAGGTAATGGTAAAATTCAGAAAATAATACATAGTAATACATTACCTTAGTAATTTGTATCCCATTTGTTAACAATGTTAGTTACTCTCAATTATAGAGTTAAAAGACCTAAATTTTATTGCATTCATAGCCATCTAAGGTAAAGATAGTATGTTTGTAAAAAAAATAAAAAAATAAACAAAAAAAATGGTGCTAACAAGTATTGGTAAAAGAAATATAATAAAAGTTATTAATTTAAATATTAGGATACGGGCAATATCGTTGTTCTCGTTACCGCAGTTATAATTTTTTACCTATAAAAGAATTGTAATTTTCTATAGCCAATAAAATTATAATAATAATGCAAGATGGTTTTTATCCTACCTAGCGTAGGTTCCTATTAGCCTGTGCTACTTAGGTAGGTACTTACTGACTGAAATCTTGAGAGCGGCACAGACAAATTATAACCAAATAGGTTCTATACCTATAATAAAGGTAAGTCTGTAGTACGTGGGTACAAAAGCTCGGCCCCAGAATCGGTGGTGGATACAAACTCTACCCTTTGTGAGGTAAGCTTGAGCTTGCAGATAGGTCGATTGGTTTTCAGTCATATTAATTTCGGTTGCGTGTGTTAATTCTAGTTTTATTAGTTACGGTTTCAAATTCAAATTCTTTATAATAATTTTCTAATAAAATAACATTACAGTTTCGATTTCGTGCGATACCCTTTTGCTAGTTTCATAATTGTGTAGTGTTGTGGTGTGTGATTTTGAACCAGTGGTACGATTGTGTAGTCCGGCCAACATACAATACAAATATCAAAAACAAACGCTAGGGTATCTACTTAACCATATTTGAAATCATCTTCTGATGTGCGGGTAACAACTGAACTAGCTAGATCGCACGTTGACTTGACACTGACAGTTTCCGCTTCTTTTTGTCACTGACATAATAAATGTAATGAGTTGACATAAATCAAATAGTTTCAGTTGTCACTGTCATTTCATTGAAATGGTTAGTTTGCTGCTATGCTAACTTCAGTTTCTAAATTCGGCCTTCGCCCTTCGCTCGTTGCGTGCGTGCGTTTACTGCTTTGCTTGCTTTGTTGTTTGTTGTCCGCTTCGAGCCGCGCCACCGCTTCCTCGCTCAAGCGTTCCGAGATTCGTGTTTGTGACCTGTTGATAAAATTATTCGTGCGCGTTATTCTGTGATAAATATGTCGTGAGTTTTGAAAATGTGATCAGTGCTGGTGTTTTGTGTAAAATGGGTTTGATTACTTCGAGGGATCAGACAATGTTGGACGGGCCGGCCGCGTCGGTGAAGAGTCACCATGTCCGCCAGCCTTCGACTAGGAACCGGACGAAGCCTCCGATGCCGGACCGGGACGAGCTGGAGAACCGTTTCGTCAAAGTTCTGGTAGGTAATCTTCAAATTCGCCGGTGTGTGTTTACAAACATGGGCATTGTTTATCGTGTGAATGGCTGTTACCGTCGTTACGTATTGCAATGCAACGAAATGCAGCGGAAGCGCCAATATTCGAGAGGTTCGTAATGACAAAGCACTGCAAACTGTACATTACTATGATTGATTGAACCTCCAATAAATAAAATCAATGTCCCGCCATGAAATACTTGAAATCTTTATTGAAACATGTTTTTCAAAATCATGCCTATTATCTAAAATCCTTCTAGGCTAGACACATTCTAAACACCTGAATAATAATTGTTACAACTAAGAACACAATGGCATATAGGAATTAATCTCTTTGTTGTCAGATTTGATGCTAGGCCCTAACCCTTTGTCTTCATGCTATGGGTATTTTATATTATTATTACCATTCGAATAAGCCTGTGATGGGTGTGTCCCTCTCCAGTGTAGTATCAGATCTCCACTGGTTTCGAAGGACCGGTCCAGGCCCTATTTTTAACTTCTAGCAGACAAGACTTAATATATTCTCTATTATGTCCAGAATCTCAAGTCTAATCTAAAGGTTAACTTGTCATAATTTTTAGTTGTTTATAGTTGCAACACTTATGTAAAGAGCTATGGAGCCTTCATACAATGTACCTATTCACTATCTTCCCTATTTCAACATCATCCTGTTCCGCTGTCAAATCATCTGGTACTCATAAATGCAATAATTATGATAATAACAATGTGAAATTGTCATTTCCTGTCCTTATCTATTTGTTATTGATATCATAGTTGAGTGTTATTTGTAGTTCCGACCGATAGATATTGTAGGGGAAATGGTAGAAGGCACTTTAATTCTCAGGCATGGTATATTATCTAGAGACTTCTAGTACAATGAGCATCATCTATATATTTTTTTAAATAGATACCTCCCCAGCTAGTTTTATTTTGTAAAACTGTAACTGATTGAACAAAAAAAATACCAGGAAAATATACAAATACTTACTTCACTACAGTTTTAATAATAACATTGTGAACTTTTAATTAGGATTTCAGTTAAAAAACCAGTAGGTAAGTATTATTATGTACCAACCTATGTGATACTACCTAAGTACCTACCCACAGTGTTTGATTAAAATAATGTGCATTGGTTTAGTAGGAAAGGAATATTTTTTTTTTATAAAAGTGATGTGAACAGAAATACATGTTCTGTTTACAATTAGCACTTTCAGGGTCTCTTTCTCAAAATCTTTTTCTCAATAATATACCCATTACTCCACACAATAAGCTAGCACATCAGGTTATTTGGTGTCTGACTCACAAGACGGACTGCGGCGCCAGCCACAGCGTCACAGTCTCACAGAGCTCCATTGATGGCTATTTGCGTTTATCAGCTGCGGATACTGACAGGCTGTTCAGATATCTCCTTGCTGCTTCAATAAACCGGTGTGGTTTTGTTGCATTTATCATTTTCTGGTTGTAATTGTACTAATTAATAACTTCTGGGGCCTAATACTCACTTCGGCAGGGATTTTATTCTAATAGGGATGACGTCAAAATGACGTTGAAAATCTCCTGTCACCCACCAGTGGGTGAAATGAGTTTTCGGCCGAGATAGACGTCATCCCTATTAGAGTAAAATCTCTGCCAAACTGAGCATAAGGCCCCTGTTCCTTGAAATGGCAGGCACGTCCGAGCATTACATTTGACATAAAAGAAAATAGTTGTCAACAACGTCTTGTATCTAGGTAAGATAGTAAACTGAAAACCTAGATAGTTTCATCCAATCAGAAGTACCTACCTAGTCACCTATTCATACAAAGTACAAACACGAGCATAAATCGTAAAACGGGAAGCAGTAATCAACCAAGGTCACTTGTCAACTGTTTAATGATTTCAGACTCCTCTCTGGTTCTGAGTCACGAGTATTTCGGCCTGTGATGAGAAGCGCCTAATCCGTCAGGTCAGACCTTGACTCCATAGAATTATCTTAGAACTATCCTATCCTATTAATGTTATAAATGTCGGAGTTTAGATGTTTGGATTAGTGTTTCAATCGCGCTGCAACTACTAGTCCAATTTAGATGAACTTGGAATATATATAGTTCGTAATTTTATGCCGAAAAACTAACAGGACGAATGAGACGCAGGCGGAAGCTGGTCTTTGTATAATGTATAAATAAATAAATCTATAAATCGTTTGCAACGGTGTGTAGATAGCTCAACTGCTTCATGTGTATTTTGTACATATTATAAATATTGTAAATACTTTATTAGTCATAATTTTCTTTGTGAATAAATTTATCATGTATAATGGTTTGCCACTTATTATACCACATTTACACTCGCGCTTCGTCCCTCGCCTCGTGGCTCGCCTCGTCCCTCGTGCGAGGCTTGTGTTGATCGATGGTAAATGAGTTGCCTGTTTACACTCGCGTGCCGACGACGCCGGGTGCGACGCGAGGTCCTTTGACTCGTGCCCCAAAAACCGCTCCGGACGCGAGCGCCGCGAGTGACGAGGCGAGGGACGAGGCGAGCTACGAGCGTCTGTTCACACTCGCACCTCGCCCCTCGCCTCGTCCCTCGCCTCGCGACTCGTACGCGAATGTAAATGTGGTATTAGAATCACACCATCAGATGTAAAATCACTCAAGACTCAGAAAAATAATAAATACTTACCTAGATCATATTGCCCCTCTAACCTACACACTTCTCACCACACTTCTCACACACACAATACTCACATAATCAATTAAGTTCACACATTCTTAGTATGTTGTTAGCTTACTTTTGTTGTACCTACTTACCCTAATTACTATTTTAGTATGTATTTTACTATATCTTTGTCAGAACAATAACTCATGTGTTTAGGAGGTGGGCGTTGAGACAGCTACTCAGTTTACAACTTTTGCTGTCTCATCGTTTTATCTTGTAATTAGATCAATATGTACCTTGTTCTGAATAAATTATGTTTGAATAAATTATGTTTGAATAAATTATGTTTGAATAGATTTTATTGACCAGAAACGTGAAATGTTTAATAACCCTAGGCTAAATGGAAGTTTATGTGATATAAAACTGTTGACTTCCTGTCGTAAAAATGTCTTTAAATCTTATTGGAAAATTACAAGCTTTCTTTAATTATGTTGACTGGACACGTTTCTTTCCACGCCCATAACACTTCATTTTACGGCACCGTCGTCGTATGCTTATGAGCATAAACGCATCTTCTCAATAGCCGTTTCTAAAGCAACGTCAAGAGAAGCAATTTCCTCTATTACCGCTCACAGGCACACGAACCCTACAACCAGTAGGAGTGCTTAGAATTATGCGATCTAACTGTTCTGTGGGCGATGACGTGATGTGTATCTTCTCGTCTGTACGCTCTTGTCTATAGAGACAACGGATTTTGTATAATAATAGTTCCATAGAGGAAAAATTCGAGCAAGAAAAAGGACACACTTGTGGTTAGGAGTTTATTCTTTCTTTTTGTCGATAACAAACTTTCTGCATGGCGTCAGAGACTGATAGAGATCAAACTATCAAACACAGCTACGATTTGGGAATCTCTGTAGCACGAGCTGAAACTGCAAAGATAAAGTTGAACCCATAAGCCTATAGAACACCTATCAATTTGTAAACGTGTGTGCACGCTGATCGAATCTAACATGTACTGGTATGTAGCTAAGCTACTGCTTCCTTCAAACCCGTTGCAGTACAGGTTTCTATTAATCATGCGGCTGTGGAACACTGGTCGCGTTGCATTCCTCAGCATGGGGTGCCGACGTACTGCACGCCATGATATGGAATCTCATTTAATTAAAGGGAACGAGCTGGTGGAATATTCCATAATTGGATCTAGTTTTGAGAGAAGTTTCCTTTCTTACGAGTTACCCTAAAAGGCCAGCTGGTAATCTGGTATCTTTTACCCTAGGTACACGGCTCTGCTCAGGGATTCTCCTTCTCAAATTGGTCTTTCTTTACGGTTGACTGACATTGACATAAATTGCATCTATCGTTAACGGTTCAACCGTATGAATTGCAAAGTCAGTCGCAATTCATCATCGAATGTCATCGATAACTGTTCGACCTTCGTCTGTAACAGCTTGCTTTACTGTCACTCCTAAACACGTACAAAATTCAAAACACAAGTGACCATTGTATAAAACTGCTTCATCACGCGATTCTTTTGTATTTGTAATGAAAGGAAATTATGGCGGAGGAAATCTCCTGGCACAAAAACGCGAGCTCGTGCGGCATGTCGCATTATGATTTCTTGTGTGAAGCTGTGTGTATCGACACGCATATCTTCTGTCGGAACGAATTTGCAGCTGTCGGACATAACATGCAATTTGTCATTCTGCTTGACCAATGAGATTTGTCGAATTCTTGTGAGCGAGGCTTCTAAAAAGAATAACCGAGAATGTATAAGAATATACCGAATGAATAAGGGATAGGATAGAGCAACGCAGACTCGAAAATCGTCAAAAATACAGTCAGCGGAATAAAAAAAACCAACGCTCTACGTTTAGAAAAAGCTAACCGAGACTTATATATGAGATAGAATGGCCACAATCTCACCTGGTGGTATGTCACGATTAGGCCGACGACGATGGAGCAGGACAGGACTTGCTATTTCATTGCGTTTTTAACCGACTTCAAAAAAGGAGGAGGTTCTCAATTCGGTTGTATGTTTTTTTTTATTTTTTTTAATGTTTGTTACCTCAGAACTCCGTCATTTATGAACCGATTTCAAAAATTCTTTTTTCATCTGAAAGGATATACTTCCAGATTGGTCCCATTTTATTTTCATCAAAATCGGTTGAGTAGTTTGGGTTATAAATAGAAATAACTGAAAAAAATATGCCCGGCGCGGCGCAGCGCCTACTATTTTACTGCTAGCAACGATGCAATATGCCAAGTTGCGGCGTAGCGCCTACCATTTTACTGCTAGCAACGATGGACCCTTTGTGGTGCACACCTAAATTTTTACATTTTTCTAAATTTGTCAATAAACCCAGATTGTACATTCAAACCGCATTTAATTGGAGAAAAGCAAAAACCCACCAGTTGTTCCTCTAAAGAATCAACACCAACCACGTGCACCAAATTGCGTATTTTGCTTTCCTGTGACTTTTATGTGGTGTTTATAGTGACTAGAACATTCCCAATGAATCATCATCGTCATCATCATCTGATGATGTAGCTGGTAGTCGAATTGAAGTCGGTTTTCCAGTTTTTTAACTTATAAATTATGGTAGTTTTGGAGCATACTACGATCATCTTTCAAAGTATTTACCAGCTGCTCGTGAAGTCGAGTTAAATACATTCGTATTATTGTTTCTTGTGGATCGCGATACGTATCGCATTACGCGATGGATAGCTCCAACGAATTTGCTTTGTTCGAAGAACGTGCCTACAAAAACACACCAGAACATACCATAATTTTCTGTGACATACCACCTGGCTTTAATTCTTAGTCACGTGTTTGAAATATGAGTGTGGATGAAGAATTGTAAGTCCCACCGATAATCATGCCATTAGTTCTTATGACTTGCATTGCAAGATTGGTTTTGCTTGCTCATCATATTTTATTCGCTCAACCCACCATTCCAAGTATGTAAGTACATACCTAGCATTTTTAACTAGGTTTCAAATTACAGGGTCATAAAATTCGTTGTGATTTGACATTGTCGAGATAACATCCAAAATTACAGAACTTAATTTTTCCACCTAATAAGCAGACCTTTGCATCTAATCTAGAGGATACAGCGTCAGAATTTGGGCCACTGTTCACCTATACCCCGATAAACGGGACTCTGTAGTTTACCACCTAAACCATGCTTATGCAACAATAGGGCAAAGCAGTAACCCATGAGGATACCAGATACCACTTGCTTTTAATGTATGCTCAAGTGTAGAATGTATTGTACCTACATAGTTATATTACGTCATTTGGTACGAGGTAGCTAAGTGATTCATTACAAATTGTTTATTATACTATTATGAATCTAATTGCTTGTGGTTATTACGTTAACATACTTGCAGACAAGTCGAGGAATCTCATACAAGAGGTGCAAGGTTTTCGTTTCATTCAAGGCTGATGGTCATCATAGCATGTGCATCTTTCGTAGAAAGCAAAAACTATTTACATACTAATAACTATTTTTCTGCTTTTTTTGGTCAAACGGAAAAAGCCCTCATTGGGAATATTAGGACTTCTTACGTATTCTTTACCATTTCTTCACAATTCGTGAATTCAATAATAGGTTCGTAATTATCTGATGTTTCGACACAGTTTCGTATGCGCGCCATTACCACTAAAGAAACTAGAGAAAACAACTACCAAAACTCATAAAATCAACGAAAATATCCGGGCTTTTAATTAATGTTACCTATGTGCGTAATCCTGATTCAAATCTGAGTATCAAAAGATTCAAAATTTTAAAATTGCATATCCACAGTATCACAGAAAACTATCAGAGTAGCGCGTAGGTAGATTCTCATTTGCGAATGCATTGTGCAGGATGGGCTCTAATGCGATCGTGTTGCGAAATGTTTAACGCAGAATGCTTTTTGCAGCTTTGCACCGCTTTTATCGCCCTTTGTCAGATATCGCTTACTATAACGTTACTTGACGTGACACTGTTTATGGTAATATGGACGCGATGAAGATACTCCTTTGTTACGCGGAAGTTCCATTCAGTCTTTTATAGAACCATGCACTAAAGTGATAGAAAGCTGGTAGGTACCTACCTCAGATTGATAGGACAATGGTGGCGTGAGTCCAACTGTGCCATCAGCGGTGCCACGCAGGTGGTTGTTCCAATTATCAATGGTTTGCATCATTGAGCAATTATCTCCGAGAATTAACACCTAGAACTGTGGTAATGGGCGCTCAAGGATGACAAGTACGACAACTTTAATTGACGCAGAAGTATCGCGTTGTTACTGGATAACTCTGCACGGTATGCAGCGTTTTGAACTTGTAGTAAAATTCCATAGTGAATTTTTATTCTGAAAAAGTGATCTACTTCTCATTTTGACTGTATTACAATGTACCTCATTTCTGGTGGATTAACCCGTAGACAGGTTATTTCAACACCATCCAAAGTTGAACCTGTGACCATTTTAAGAGTGACGCAACGTGGACCATTAAAATTATCGTCTGGTACAACTGAATCACTAATGATCTCCCTCGTGAGTTCGGAGCCGGCGCAAGGTCACTCGTAATTGGTCGATCACCTGTGACTCGATTTCGATGTAAAGGGTCAGACTTTTCTTGTTTACTAAGAACATATTTTATTTTTCCTTTAAGTAGGTACCTAGATGTTGTGATTTCTGGTTTCCCAGCTTGCTGCATTTAATTACAGGGCCAGCTTCATAGTTCATTCATAGTAGGCGAGTTCTTGTTGACAAACGGCGTTTGAATATAAAACATAGTTTGTCCTTTACGTGCCTTTACTAGTTTATATTATCTGTGCTTGAGGTTATGATTTCACCGGAGCCTGTATGTATGCCACATTATAGAAAGATGGAGACAATTAAATCTTGACAGCCAACCAAAGCTAGATACACCATATTTTATTTCTCAGTTTTGTGGGTATCCCAATCCAAATAAGGTCTCTCCTCCAGTACTGGCACATGTGGTTTAATTCAATAACTACTCCTTTCCTTCCACAATTTTTTCTTCTAACTTGCACTGCACATCTCTCGCAGATGTCTGAAACCCCAGTTCCCACAGTACCCGTTGAGACAGTTGTGTACTTGACTGCTTAGCCTCCGTGACGGCCTAGACCGCGCGAAGGTCGCTACTTGCTGTTGGAATAATTAACATAATGTTTATTATTGTTTGTATAAATGCGAATTATGAGTGTAATGAGGATTTATTACCATCACTACCGGAAATTGAACTCTCATATTATGATTTATGCTTTAAAATCTTGCTCTATTCACCTCCCTACAAGGTCTAATCCAGTTTTTCGCAGAGTCAGATGAATTTAAAGGCAAGTTTAAACAGAATGAGACTAGAAGACAATTTTGAGCTTTATAAACTGGGTCTGGAGTCCTTGGAGTTTCCTGAAAAAGTCAAGACTGGCAACTGTAACACCTTTGATGATGATAGTCGGATCATGTAGGTAGAACCATGAAAAGCATCACTATGTGGAACTATATTCCCATTGAATTGAGTTCATTGGGCTAAGCTAGTACTAGCTAAATCGAACAAAATTATTACGAGGAAAAGTAGATTCTGCTAGATGAAATCTAATGAATCAAAGTCGTATTCGAGCCCGTGAATTCATGATATAAGCACCTGAATTAAAATAATACAGTACCTACTTCCTAAACCTCTCGCGTCATGTATAGGGTAATTTATTTTATATATAATGTCCCGTTAGGTGTTTCCTCTGGAACGAAGCCATTGTTCATCGGGAAACCCATTAAAGAAACGTAGGTTCTATGAATGAACCATAGAATGAACAACGCTGGAATGTGTTGTGAATAGTCCTCATGTGACATCAATGTTGATGATATAACAGACTTCATAAGCGTTTGTAATACTGAGATGACAAATAATAAATATTTGGAACAAGAAAGATAAAACATTTCGTAACTGTAGGTACTTTTTATATAATTTATAAGTTAAAAAACTGGAAAACCGACTTCAATTCGACTACCAGCTTCATCATCAGATGATGATGATGATGATTACAGTTCATTGGGAATGTTCTAGTCACTATAAACACCACATAAAAGTCACAGGAAAGCAAAATACGCAATTTCGTGCACGTGGTTGGTGTTGATTCTTTAGAGGAACAACTGGTGGGTTTTTGCTTTTCTCCAATTAAATGCGGTTTGAATGTACAAACTGGGTTTATTGACAAATTTAGAAAAATGTAAAAATTTAGGTGTGCACCACAAAGGGTCCATCGTTGCTAGCAGTAAAATGGTAGGCGCTACGCCGCAACTTGGCATATTGCATCGTTGCTAGCAGTAAAATAGTAGGCGCTGCGCCGCGCCGGGCATATTTTTTTCAGTTATTTCTATTTATAACCCAAACTACTCAACCGATTTTGATGAAAATAAAATGGGACCAATCTGGAAGTATATCCTTTCAGATGAAATAAGAATTTTTGAAATCGGTTTATAAATGACGGAGTTCTGAGGTAACAAACATTAAAAAAACAAAAAAAAAAATAAAAAAAAAAAAAAAAAAAAAAAAAAACATACAACCGAATTGAGAACCTCCTCCTTTTTAGAAGTCGGTTAAAAAGAGTTCATAAATGCAAAAACTAGGAGTTTTTTGAACCGTCATAAATTGAATGCAATCGACTTTAGGCGTGGACGAATAAGCACTATACGAATAATTAGACTAGAAGCCTTATGTATCACGAAACTAAAATCCCAGTTCCGCTTTCGGCTACTCTATAAAATCAGGGCCCATTGAAGACTGTTACATCACCAAGCAATGAATTTTATCTAGCGAAGGAAATTACAGAGTTTTCGTGATCTGATGACTGACAACACAAATAACACACGAACATGGTGGTTTATGAGCGTAACTCTTACTGCTGTGATGATTTCATAAAATATAATTGCAGTAATAATACTTGGATCCAATTGCACCACTTTAATGGCTAATAATGAAGATTGAGTAGTTACTAGTTAGCGTCTTCATTGTGTAGCTAGAGATGCTTTCATTATTCCATCTCTAGAATTAGTTGAGCAAAGAAAAGATCTTGCGATTAAACGTATTTAATGATCATATAGTTGTGGCTTACAGTAACCATTTTATTAACTTCTACATTAGTATAGTACTTGTAGATCTGTTCAACAGTGCAACTGGACTGCAGTATAGATCTGCAATACAAAGGAAGGGTGGGAGCAAAAAGTCTGACTTGACAGCCACATGTGCTGCGCTGTGACGTCAGCACAAGTCAGATGGCTGGGCCGGTGTTTGAAGTTCCTGATTCTACGAATGATCTTATGAACTTTTGAAACTCTTTGATGTAATAGCTTATGAATAAACCTTTATTTTGATAGATTCATAAACTAAACGATTCGGTACCACGGGCTTGAAATTTGTCTTATTTAATTTACCAGCAATAATGTTAAATGTAATTTGCTTGGACGTGCCTGTAACTCCCATTTTCGGATAATGACTATCAAAAATATATCAGTTTTGAACTAAATTAGATTCTTTAGAAAATAAAGAATTTATGGACAATTTGCCATTTGAATTCCCAAAGCGGTGACAATTCAGCATGAATTTATGAGCATTTGACATTATGGGACCGACATAGATGTGCATAACCATAACGATTCGCGATAACTAACTAGGTCCAAAAACATGGTGAAAAATACCGAACTGATATTCTGTAAAATTACTCTCTGAGGCTGGGATCGACCAACTCGGAATAACGCTATTAGTCAGATAAAATACTATCCGTCTCTACTTTAAACTTTTCAAAAACAAGGACGGAAATATTTTAATGTAAAGGATAGTGTTCTCCGGAGTTGGTTGAATCTGGTTTAAGTTCTGGGGCCTTATTCTCACTTCGGCAGAGATTTTACTCTAATAGGGATGACGTCAAAATGACGTTGAAAACTCCTGTCACTAGTGGGTGCAACCAGTTTTCGACCGAGATTGGACGTCATCCCTAATAGAAAACAAATCTCTGCTATACCCAGAATCACCCCCTGCATATCTATGCTGGTCTTGCTATTGACAGAACAAAGTCCTGCTTCAAAATTGCACTATTTCAATGGCTGTGGACATAACCTCAAAATGGCTATTAATTTGACTTATTTAATACCCATTCACGTCACTTTCCAATCACACTACGATGCCCAAAGACGTTAGCCATTGGATGGATCATAAATGGATCAAATTTAATCATGCTGAACTTCGATCATATGCTAAATCACAATGGGAATGTTTAGAGTTAGATAAAAATTTCCATAGGCTTTGATATAGTACAATTGGGAGGCTGACCCAAACAGTAGTCTTCATCCTACCAGTCATTACCTACCTACATTTAGAATTGCAGAAGGAGATCTTTCCAACTTTATTTGTACAGTGAAGCACATAGTAAACACTCAAGATTTTTTGTAGACACACGATAGATGACTAGAAGGCATTGACCTCTATGAAACTCTACGCATGTGTACTATCTAATCTACAAGTATCGTAAATAAGTTAACTGTAAGCCGATGGAGATACGAATGAGTGTTAATAAAATCTATTTCGAAACAAAGTAGTTTTTAATTATGGTTTTAATTTTTATAGCGATTTGATTACATTCCCATACATATTCTGATGAATCGATATAGGTACGATTGGTTCTTTTCAGTTTTTTTCAGTTTGGTTGGTTCAGTCTTTTGCAATTTAAAATAGATCCTTGATCTTAAGGAGGTAGTCAAAGGCATGTCCAATAACTTACATTTCGCATATGCTCATTATTTGCAACAAATATGCCAAGTCGACTGTTATCTAAGCTCAATGCTCCAAAACCTAAATAATACAGCTAATTCCTGTTTACATGCTTCATCAGTTCAAAAACTTTTATCAAGTGAAGAAGAAGAAACATTTTTTACTCTATAAAACGTCTCTCTACATTTATGTAGCCGCATCTCTCAGCCGTTCGAATGCTCGCCGCAGACTCGACTCGACTCTACACTCAACAAATTGTTTCTCTCGAGTTTTGTCCTTTTTATCTCCAGACACTTTTGTACAATACTACGTCGTCGTTAAAGATAAGTATTTTCTGTAGTTTGAGATCGTGGTTCAAACTACACATTTGATTTGCTAGCGGCTGGAGACAAAAAGCTATTGAGTTGAAGAAAATCGTTGAAAGTTCATTTAGGTAGATTGTTTTCAGAGAAACAGTGGTTTGGCGCTTCAAAAAAGAAGCATAATTTTCATCAAATCAAACTCTTATACTATAGCTGTGTTCTTGTTGTGCAAGTATCTATAAAAGTTAAGAATTCAAGTTAAGTTAAGAATGTGGCTCATTTATGATAACGATAAGCTTCCGAACTTGAAGTGAAGATTCAGAGAGCATCTCAGTTCGTCGACCTTAATGTCGTGACTGGTGTTCAAAGCTTTTGAAAAAACTCGGATATAATATCTTTGCGTAAAAGTACATTTTTGCAATCGGTGTAAGTTGAGACTGTTTGAAATTCAACTGTTTCGTACATTTGCTGTTAATATTATGTAGACGTGATCCTAGGCACAATACATCAGCTTTTAGTTACTTAGGTACTTTCATTAAAATTGGTACTTACAGTAGTTTAGCTTTTAAATGTTCCTACCATCCACGAAATTACATTCTCAACACATGGAACATTCTCAATAAACTGCCATCATCATCTGATTATAAAGCCGGAAGGTAGTCAAAATGTAGTCGGTTTTCCTAGTTTTTTAAACTTAAAAACTTTTTTTCTTCCATCCTCCCGTGTATTCTTGATTCTCCTCTATCAACGGTCATATCAGAGTTAACATTTAGTAGCTGTGGAGTCCCGTAGACTAAACTTCGAATTAAAAAGACGGAAAAGTCACTCCCACCCTGCTAAAACTAGCGTTATATGATTTAGCTTTCAAAACAGTTTCCTAGTAAACAATGGGTGACGTGACGCGCGTCCGTATAGTATAAATCACTGGTGATGACATTGTGTCACAAATTGATGTCATTTTGCAAGAACATACATAATGGACTGCTATTATTGTCACGGTAGGATGTGTTGTGTTATTTGGAGCAGTTGCTGTTGAGAAAGTTATTCGCAATGTTTTGATTAATCTCGCAGGGAATTAGATAAAAAAATGCAGTCTTCTTTCGAATCGGTTATCTCAGTCTAACGTGTAAATCAGGGTTCAGAGGATCGACATAATCTTCAAGCGGTATGATGACGATATGCTTGACGGTGCTGAGGTTTAATAAGAATGAAATAGGTACTTAATGCTTTTCAGTGCTAGCTAGATGATGTAGGTAAGTATATTTATCTCTGAATCACAGTGCAGAAAGTTTAAATTAGAATGTCACTTTCGCATCTAAACTCACTGCTTAAAACATGATTTGTTTAAGGAGAAATTGTTTGTAAGAATCTGTAAGTCTCAATACTCAATACTCAATACTCAATACATTTATTGCTTTGACATGGTATTATAGTTGTTACATTGTAGGTAGGTATCACACATGAACCCTGTTCAGGGGTATTGCAACAGGAAAGTAGGCAGACCGAGGTTTTATTCACGTCAATTTTTCATTTACTTAGTCAATTTCTTGTGTTAATTCAGTATTATTATATTCGCACATTTTGTCATTCATATAGTCATTTAATTCATAATAACATTTTTTTAAAAGGAAAGATTTTAGTAATTTTATAAATAGGGTATCAGATTGGGCTTCTTTCATTTGTTCTGGTAGCTTATTATATACCTGTATGGTCATTTTATATGGGCCTTTACTGTGTATTGTTAACTTTGATGGAGGTTGAACTATTTTATTTCTACCTGGCCTAAGAGCATAGCGCCTGGGTTCGTCATCTAATTTTTTATAAAGGCTAGGATATTTCCTTACAAACTTGCATAATTCTAATATGTAGATCGAGGGCAAAGTCAAAATTTTAAGCCTCTGAAAGTGCGGCTTGCAACTTTCTGGTTTTCGTATGTTTGCTAGGATACGTATACATTTCTTCTGCAAGATAAATAGGTGTTGTGCATCCGTACTATTACCCCATAAGATAACACCTTGACACAAGTATGGATGTGTGTATGCGTAATAAGCGGACAAAGCGCTGGGAAGGTCAGTTGTCTTTTTTAATTCCCGGAGTGCATACGTGAAGCTAGATAATTTTGACTTAACTTTTTGTATGTGTTGTTTAAAGTCTAAGTGGGTGTCTATATTTATTCCTAGAAGTGAAAATGTACTTACACATTCCAGAGTGCTGTTGTTATATGATGCTTGCAAATTCAATGGTTTTTTTTGGAATGGTCTAAACTCCATGATTTTGGTTTTTGCATAATTAATTTCTAAGTTGTGGTCCGACATCCAGCCAGCCACGTCAGCGAGAACGCTTTGAATAGTGTTGTTTGTGTTATCAGTGTCTGTGCAAGGCATTAACAATGAAATGTCATCCGCGAAGAGGACACTCGGTGTTTTTATGTGCTTTGGCAAGTCATTAATGTAAATTAAAAAAAGTAGACATCCAGCAACACTGCCTTGTGGAATGGAACTAGTGATGTGAAGTGCCTCGGATCTTACATTCTGAATAGTTCGTGCAATAGAATCAAAATGTTCTATTTCTACGTATTGAAACCGGTTATGTAAGTACGATTCAAACCATTTGTGGGGTATACCTCTGATACCTATAGCCTGCAATTTAGTCTTCTTCTTGCGTGTCAATGATTACGACAACAAATTCAATTAGGTACACTTGTCTTATAGTGTTCCGCCACTTTTACCCCATCAACAATAAGTAAACTTAGTTCTTTACGGTTATTGAAAACTGACAGTTACTATCAACTAAATCATTGCAAAACGCATGCCTCGCTGTCCAGTGCCCACTATCTCAGCTGATTAGATGCGAACAGGATGCTAGCCACTGGACCGTGTTCTACTTTGAAGTCTTCACGAATCATAGTCTAGTATTACAATATTCAGACAGAAGCAAATATTACGGAGTAAAAGAAGAAAATTGTTTCTGCTCGTTTCTTTTTTTGCCCCAAACGAAAGAAAGAAAGTGTGAAATATTTTAGTCATGAAACTTCTTCAGGCTAAACTAGTATCATGTAAATGCCCAAATAATTTGTTGAATAACTTTGTATTATAGTTTTGAGTTTCATTTCCTATTTCGATAAGTGGTATGTTTTTGTAAATAAATGATTCCGTCTTACTCTACTACCAATACCAACCTATCTTAGTTTATCTGCTAAGTTGACGGTAACGGGCAAGTTTATCGTACTATTGCCATTTGATTGCTTGTTATGTTATCTTATCAAAATGGTAAATAATATAGAATATCGAATTCTACTGAGTCTCTAGATAGTTTTCATCGAAATGACGTAGTCGGGGGCATGGGTAAGATCTTTATTAGATTTACCAATTCTACTGTACCATTTTTCTTTACTTCTTTTCTTAATATCACTTTTTCATTTCATAATAGGACCGACGACATTATTACTATCGGAGATTCCTGGCAGTTGATGATAAAGAAAGAAAGAAAGAAGAAAGAAAAAGCTTTATTTGACAACACATCATAATACAAACATAAAACAAAAACAAAAGTACCTAGGACTATAATAATATGTTGCCAAAAAGGTGGCAGCTCAGCATAATTGTTGAGTTGCTGAAAAATGCAATTCAACGCTGATTTTCAGCTGGACCCAATCGAGTGACGTCTTACCTACGCCAGACCAACGCACCAACAATCGGAGTTTGACAGTACCTACGTGTCAGCACAGCATGTCATGTACAATTTTATAAATGATGATACCTATTACTTACCTAGCACTGAGTGTTATGAAAACAGTATAAAGATCCGAAGTGTGATATATATATGTAGTGAAGAGGAGTCTAAGAATTAATATGTAATACACATATGTAAAAATAATAATGATGATAAAATATATGCACCTACCTAAAAGCACTATAAATCAAAAATTAATCACTTATTATGGTGATACACCTAATCTACTCGCGAGGCGAACAAAACTGCAACTAAAAACAGGACGGTGGACAAGACGAACATAGGCCCGTTTGCCACCTCGTCGATAGGTAATATAGGTACCCAGTGTACCTACTCAACTACACAATTTAAATTTATATTTATGACGTACCCTATTAGATGATAGAAGCATCATTGTTGAAGCCTTCCCGCTTCCTTTGCTCGTCAAGTAAAAATTTCTTTAGTTTAATCCTAAAACCATAAATACTTTTAAATGTTTTAATGGGCGGAGGGATGTTGTTCCAACATTTAGTGGCTGCGTATCGGAAGCTACCTCGGAACGCTGCAGTTTTATGACACTGAGTGGACAGCTGCGGTGCACACCGCCCACCACTATCCATCTGACGGGTCGACAACCATGTGAGCTTATCATATAGATAAGCAGGTGACTTGAAATTGATAACACCAAACAACAGACATGCCAAGTGTAACTTACGACGAGACTTCATTTTTAAAACAAAGTGTTTATTTAAAAACGGAGTAACATGACCTCTTGGTGGGATTACAAAACAGAACCTAGCACACGCGTTTTGTACCCTCTGAACTAGTTTTTGGGTTCGTGCTAGGAGACGTGGTCCGAACACCGTATCAACATAATTAAGTTTCGAGAGCACCAAGGACTCCACCAAATGTAGTCTGAGCTCTTCGCTAAGATAGGGTCTGATTTTATAAAGTACTTTCAATCTATAAAAACAGCTACGCACACTATCACGTATGTGGTTTTCAAACCGAAGCTCTGAATCCATATGCAGTCCTAGATTACGGGCTTCGAACACCCGCTGGATATGGTCCCCCATTATTGACAACTGGATATTATTAAGTTTTTCGACCTGATGGGTACTTCCACAGACTAAATATTTAGTTTTAGATGCATTTAGAATTAAGCAATTTCTGTCTGCCCAAGCCGCAATTCTATTTAGGTCTTCTGATATTAGCGCTACAGCATGATCCACATCATTCGGTCGGAAAGAAAAGTACACCTGAACATCGTCCGCATATACATGATATTTGCAAAACTTTATCTCGTCAATGAGATCTGCACAGTAAAGACTAAACAAAGTCGGTCCCAGGATCGAACCTTGGGGCACGCCTCTGTTAACCACCACTTTCTTTGAACATTTGGAAGTCCCATTACTTAACTTTAGTTCTACGTATTGTTGACGATTAGCTAAATAGCTATCGAACCATTTGACAGCAGATTGGTGGAAACCGTAATAACTTAGTTTTGATAATAGGAGTGTTGTATTAATAGCATCAAAAGCCCGGGAAAAGTCAAGTAGCACTAATATTGTACATAGTCCTTGATCTTGAGCGCATAAAATGTTATCAGTTACGTCCAGCAAGGCGGTAGAAGTACTTCTACCCTGCCTAAAACCTGACTGCACATCAGGTAGGATGCGGTTGCCTTCTAGATAGGTTGTTAGTTGATGGCTTACCACTTTTTCTACTATTTTAGAGATGCAAGGTAAAATGCTAATCGGTCTTAAATCTTTAACTTCCGTTGGGTTATCTTTTTTCGGTAGTGGGCGGACGATCGCAACCTTCCACTCATCTGGAAATGTTGACGTGGCTATAGATGCATTTATTATATGCATCAGTGCATCAAGAGATTGTGGAAACGTCATAATCAACATTTTTAGGGTGATGTGATCATTACCCTCTGCATTACTTTTAAGCTTATTTATTACTTTAATAATCATGTCATAACCTACGGTACTAAGACTGAAAACAGAGGTGTTAAATCTATTATGTTCAAAAAACATCAGCTGGGATAAACTAACTGAAGGATTGCCAGGAATGTTCAAGAAATGATCATTTATTTTATCCGGATCAGTGAAACTTTCTGGTAATGTTTGTTTTTTAGGAGGTAGTATAGTGGTTTTTAAATTTTTCCACAGCGTCTTCGAGTCCTTAAATTTGTTATTTATATTAAAGTTAAAGTATGCTACCTTTTCATGATAAACGGATATGTTCACTAGTGATTTTAATGATTTATAATATTTACGCTTAGCGACTGTTTTATTTTTATAGAAATTAATTAGTGATTCGTCTCTTAGCTTCATCATCAGTTTAATTGTGTCAGTTATCCAGGGATAGGAATGCGATTTAATAATAGTAGTTTTGACCGGTGCATGCAAATCAAACAGTAGCGTAACACACTGATTAAAGTATTCGACCATATCATGAACGGTACCCAGCGTTCCACACAAGTCCCAGTTAATTGATTGTAAGTCATCATTAAATTTATTAGGAAGTATATCATTAAACGACCTGAAGGTAATTTTATGCGGTTCAATTTTCTCTCGTTTCACATTAAACTCACATGTAATGAAAGCATGTCCATATAAACTAGTACCCAAGGGCTCAACTAGTACATTTCTGACCCGTAAGTCAGTGCATATGAGGTCTATTAATGTTTGCTGGTTTTCGGTAAAATGCGTCGGAGTGGAGACACATTGCTTTAGATTTAAACAATTCAAAAAAGTGTAAAACTTTACTGTGTTTACATCACACCCATTTAACAAGTTTATATTCATGTCTCCGAGCAACAACACGCTGTCGCAGTTAGGTGCTGCATTAATGGAGTCAGTCATTGCATCTAAAAATGAGTCAACTTTTGTCCTTTGTGGTCGATAAGCGGTGCCAATAGCCAACTTCTTTCCATTTACCGAGAGCGTTAGCCACATTTGTTCCACCAAACTATTCTGCGGATCCACGGGATGAGTCCATACTCGGGCCCTGATACCACACTTTATATAAAAACCTACCCCGCCCCCGCGACCGCCACACAGTTGTAGTGGACGAGGCATGTACCTCAGTTTAAAGCCAGGAATGACCGGCGCGCGCCACTCTTCACCATCTTTAATCCACGTTTCGTTAATAGCCATAATGTCAGGTGATCGCATTTCCATAGCTGCTATAAAATCATCATGATTTGTACCTAAGGATCCCGGATTATACAAACCAACCTTCAGGAATTTACAATTATTTTTATTGCAAAAAGGAACCACATAGAACGTCGTGGTGAAAGGGTATAAGATGTTGAATAAAGTAAACGCGTTGTGATCACAGGTTAGTAAACAAACCGTCCGACAAAAACTTAGTTTCTTTGTAGAACAAAATATTCGTGTGAATTGATAGTATCTAGTACAAAATATGGTAAAAAAGTGTGATTTCATTACCACTATTTTTATATTCTTTTTATAAAAGTCATGCTGGTTTAAAATGTGAAATATAATAAGCTGTATAGGTGTTGTAAATAATAGTGTAAATACATTATATAGTGTATTAAAATTATTTACAAAACAGTAAAATAGTAGTGTAAAAACGCAATATAGTGTAATATATTCAGTAGTAATTAGTAGCGAAATACACTCAGTGAGTATGGCGCCTCTAGTGATTGTATTGATTGTCTGTATGATTGAATAGGTATTCTCAAACTCGTGCCATGGTCTAGACGTGTATACTTGTGTAAGGTGATGATTGTACATACTTATACTGTGAAGATAACTGCTAGGTTGTGATACATAAGGATTTTTAAATATAAATAACTGGCTGGCATAACCTACAGCCAAGAAACACAAGAAACAAACTGCTAGATTTGCAAAACTTCCACGAAAAACCATTGAAGTGAACAGGCTAGATATAATGTTAAAAGTACTAATATTCAATATAACTATAACCGAAAGTATAAGCAGCATCAAACTTAGGAGGTACCAAAAATCTTGGTCAAATCTTTATCTGACCGGACTCGCTCTGCTGTTCTTCCGTCTTCTTTACGGGTGAATATCTTTCCCTCTCTTGTCCACACGTACTTGAAATGGGAGCGGCGCGCTGCTTCCCGAGCGCGGCCGAACAACTGGCGATTAGTGCGAGTCAGCCGCTCGTTGAGGTAGATGCGTCGCGGAGCTCCTTGGAGTTCAAGGTCAGCGCTCGTGATCACGCGACGTACTCGTGCGGCGCTGATCAGCTGATCCCGGGTTACACGACGCGCTAGGCGAACAACAATGTTTCGAGGTCGCGGGTGCCCGGAGGCCCCGGAGCTGTCCACTTCACGGATATTTCTCTGCACGGCCCCAACTCTTTCCACATGAACGATGTCCCCGTCCGCTAAATCAGATCCCAGTTTTCTAGCTAAAAGTTTAACCAAGTGCAGCAAGTTAATGTCCGCAGACTCCGGAACTCCCGCGATGTCAATGTCATTGAGGAGTAGCTCCTGGTCCCTGGTGTTCAGTTCCTCTCTCAGTGCGCTAATAGTGTCTTCCAATGCATCCACATTAGTTGGAACTTTTTCCTCGAATTTATGCTCGAGTACCGACAATCTGTCTTCCACTCCTTCGATCCTATTATTACAGGATTTTATTGAAGAATGAAATTCTGATAGCTCGGAGCGCATCTCTCTTAGGTAATTTCTAATTTCACTCAGCTCCTCCCGGAAAGCTCGGATCTGAAGTGCCAAACCATCATGTACTTGTGCAGTCTGCATATCGGCGACAGGGGCCACTTGTCTGCTACTAGTGCTTGCGCTAGTAACCGCGGTGCCCGTGCTGGCAGCGCGATGCTGATCGGCGTCGCCGCCGCACATCTCTGTAGTATCTTTCCCGACCGGGGCGGGGTTATCCCTTGGGGTTTTAAGCTTGCATCCTGGACACAGCCAGGAGGGACTCACGGGGCCCGTGGCGGAGACCGATACGCAGGTCCGATGAAATGCCGCAGGACATTTAGTGCATTTAACACTATCCGACGTGGATAGGTATTTACCGCAGGAACCACACTTAACCATGACTACTACTTACTAGTCAGTATATTATTCAATCTCGTAAAGCACAAAAAGGTGAGTTAAAAATAAGTTTGATACTTTTACGTTCAACTTTTTTTTTTTTTACTTTAGGGTAGGTGTAACACTCCACTTTTTATTTTTGCTTATAAATCGATTAATATGTGGTTTTCGATCGTGATAACACTTGTACTTGGTATTTACATTAATATGATCAATATTTCGATCAAGGCTTTCACTTTACTGCACTCAAAAAAGATGTATCAATAATTGACCCGAGAGCTAGTTCGCTTGGTCTGACGTACGTGACGTCAATGATAAGGCCTAAGTATATCTTCTTCAATGAAACAACGTAGGGACAAGAGTAAGATCTGTCGATTTCTTAATTCTACTCTATCGTCTTTCCTTACTTCTTTTCTTTTTCTCACATCACTTATTGGACTACCGACGGCATTGTGAAGACCGTGGAAAATAAGGTGGTTCAAAATGGTACCTGCAAACCTATGGAAGAGGCTTATATCTTCTTCATCATCCTTAAAAAGATGATGACTGTACACCACTATTGATACTATTGACTATGACCAAACGGTAATAAACCAATTTCATAGATCACTCAAACGGCCACTAATAGATGAGTTATACGATCTAAATCAGAGTACAGCCACGTACAATAGTTCCCAGAAAAAATAATTAGTTTATGATTATGGCCAACACGTCATACATGGGCCATTCATCAAACCGGCCTGACTGGCTTGTTGGATTTGATCATTTGATTAAATCATGATCACAAGAGTGGGAGTGGCTGCCGATAAGTGGAGTCGATAGACCGAATATACTGTCTCACTTCGATATAACGTATTTTATCGGAAGTAATAAAAAGTTGTAGGGAAATACTAATCGAAGGTAGTAGACAAGGTACCTAACACTAGTAGAAAACGCGCAATAGTAAAGTTTTATAAAAAAAACGACGAGTAGACTCCCACTTATAAGATTAGCCAACTAACAGGCATTTACATCGAAACGTTTTTGTTTTATAAAAGTCACTGAAACTGTTTCATGAAAAAGACCAATTACGGACAATATGACTCCAAAGAAATAAAAGAGAAATTATATAGTGATTCTCATTAATCCTAATGTACTTACGAGTAGGTTTTTTTCTGCAGACGAACTAAATGCGTGTTTTGTAAACATTATCGAACACGATGTCGTTTATCATCTACCTAAATAGTACCTTACGACATGTTTTCAATGTTAATGCCCTTAATATGGCATGTTGCAATAAACATATTTGCACAAACAGTTGAGTCAGCGACTTGCGAAATGTTTACTAGTTCTGTCTGCATCGATGTCTGTACTTGTAAATCCTATGTTCAAGTCTTTGTATTGTCTGCTCATACTATTTATGCTTTGCTGCGGCGTAAAATGCACCTACACTGTTAGTTTTACGTCCTACATCCTAATCACCTTGACGTTAGAAAAAATCTTCAACACATAGCACTTTTACTAGCTTTTGGTCCAGTGCTTGTAAAAGTACTTTTTTCAATGTTGATATTCTGATATTCTGTTAACCTTTATTAGTCTCATTTTCATCAAAGCTGAAAACCAGACTGATAATAAGTTAGGGACCGCTATATCCTGGATTCAATTTCACTACCGATGTAACTCCAAATGCGGATTACACTGGCGTATTCCCTTGATATTCGTAAGGTTTCTAACAGTTTCACATTGAAATCTGGCGATGTTGTTTTAATATTGTCGGTTCGCCTTCAACTCCCAAGGGCAGGAAGGAAGTTGGCAACGTGCATAGAATGCACTATGGGTTTTGAGGAGTGAACTGTAATGGACAAGTTTGTTTTACGATTTAGCATCATTGATTTCATACTTATAAATAAACGTAATTAAACGTAAACGTAATTTATTCAGAACTAGGTACATAGATCAAATTACAAGCTTTTTAGCTTTTGCGATGAGACAGCAAAAGTTATAAACTGTCTGTCTCAACGCCCACCTCCTAAACCAATGAGTAATTGTTCTGACAATAATATACAGCAAAGATATACAGTAAAATACATACTAAAATAGTAATTAAGGTAGGTACAACAAAAGTAAGCAAACAACATACTAAGAAGGTGTGAACTAAGTTGACCTATAGCAATGGTTTTTTGAATTACTAGAACTCAGAAACAAATAATGAGTATTTTAGACTTTGGCAGTCCTTATATTGGAGCTTCTGACGTAGAGTTAAATCAATATAAATAAAATACATCATACGGATATGTCAATGTCAAGGTCAAATTACCAGTAAGATTGGCCTACATTAGCCTACATAATGTACTGTGAAAACACGCTGAATTTAATCATTAAATTCATTTATTTTAAAAAACTTTCATGTTCAAAGTTTATTTCAATTAAACTATAAATACAATACCGATTAATAAACATGAAGTTGATAGGTGTGGTCAATATTTTAAAGTAGGTAGCTAATGTGCTCGTATCATAAATATTGGTTTCGGTCAATGCTTTGCACCTATCATTGAAAGCGTCATTCGAATACTGACAATTGAAGTTATTCATAAATTATGAGGAATTGTTTACTCTATTTCAAAATAAAGGAATGTATTGATTTCAAAGTATTTTTAAATAACTGAATTTGTCACAGTATTACAAAACTAATGTATAATCTATTGAGATTGTTTGGTTCTTAGAAACTAGCGACTCATGATGCTAAAAAAGAATTTATAACTAAATTAATGTTTGTTTGCAAAATATTTCCTATTTGCATATCGCATACTTTTTTCAGTTCTTGTGCACGTCTGCCCTCTTAAAACAGGCGCGTGAGGACTTAACCTGACTCAGTGAGAGGTTGCTTAGTCCTGTCCTGATCAAAAATTATTGTTCTTGAAGGCACATAATGACGTCCTCTTGGCACGATCTCTTGGACATGGAAGGCTGATCTGAGTATAATGGTTGCAAAATTATCTTGACGATCTTGATTGTGACGATATCCATAAAAGCCTAATGTCCTTAACACGTAGTATTTTTGTGTCGATCGTTCTGGTTGTGACAAACCTTGCCATTTACAAATGACCTACTTTACTCCATAAAGCGTTCATTTTTATCACGTTTCGGTTCCTAGTCCAAGGGGAAATCTTATTGGCAATTCGAAGGGTTCTTCATTCGTCGCATCGTCGTCGCTCAATTTATAAAGTATATTTTTTTACTCGAATTTCTTGGTCTCTGAGGAGATATCACGCTATTTGATTTGGAGATGAATCGCGATATGATCTCACTTGTAGGTACTTGTAATGTTGGTGTAATTTGCAGCAGTGCTAGGATTGGAGCCTGTAATTAATGAAATACCTACCAAATAATGGCAAATGGGCATTTCCTAAACCAATATAATAAGGTTTGGATTGGACGCTTTTTGGCTTACATGGAGATCTGAGGAGAAGTCTGCTCTCATAATCCAAATAAAGTATTGTCCTATTAAAATAACGCTAACAAGTTCTTATTTCCCTAATTACTTTGGTAAGTCAGACAATAGCCATTTTTAAGTAAAGTGGAAAGCGTTATTCTATTTCGTGCTTGTCTCAATGCGATTCGCCATTTTGTTCTTTCATTGTCTTCTATCATTCAGCATCCTTTCTCGTCATGGCACTCATTGGGTCATTAACTAAGTAGACTTATTGGTACATTCATAGAATTTCAAAATTGTGTACTGATGGCTCCAATCATAATTTTTTGTCCAAATTCTACTTTTAAGATAGAATTGTTACTTTTAATCATACCTTGTTAGAACAAAAAAATGGAAAGTTCCTAGTTTCCAGTCATAAAACGTTTGAATCTCGCATCATAGGTTACTAATGATGCTGACTGCAGCTAACTTGACTTAGGTAATTTAGGTACCTTACCTATACAATGTATTATTATAAATGTGGTTTTCCCCCTAAACAGTTTTCCAGTCTCATCAATTTACATATTCCTTCTCTTAGTCTACGTAAATACAGCACTGCTTTTTATAATAGATGTCCAAATATACCAGTCGTTCTAAATTCTTTTTTATTTCGGTTTCAATCATCCCTCAGTTCGTTACTTCAGTTCATCGAATCTTCGTTCATTTCGAGGACTTCAAATCTGTACACGACAGGTCCTCGCCCTTTCTCCCTTTGCATTCGAAATCTACATAAGCTTCTTCCGAGAATTCAATTATAGACATAATTACGTTGAACATTGAGAGGTGGGGGATCTCAATCGATTATACTGAACGAGATAACGATTGCAGCTATGCTCGTGGTTTAACTTTTGGCTCGTATTAACATTTAACTGGGAGAAAACCACAGCCTGAAAGAGTCCAGACAGTTATTAGGCTTCTGATAGTTTTCCGGTAATCTAATATGAAATAGAACTTCCTCGTAAGTAGTATTTATTGACATTGAAAATCCCAGTTTAAACGTCCAGTCTAGTAGAATTGTTTTTTCCTTATTCCTACTTCTGATTTCTACAGTACCTAACCTTAGCTACGGCCAACAGTAAGGTAATCTATATTGTACCTGTATAAGCAGGTTAGTATGCGTATATTTTACCCTTATCTATGCGCACATTTAGGAGGGAACATGTTTGTCTAACCACACCCTGGGTTCGTCCTTATGATGAGGCTCGTAAACCGTAAACCTTTATGATTTGAAAGGTTTTTAAATTTCACCGGAAATGCTGGAATTTGACTATTAATTCTATAATATGCATGGAGTTCGGTATTAGGATGTATTTGGTTCAAAAAACGATTGGTATATTTACATAGAGCAATGACCTTAGTAGCTGTGGTGTATGGGTGTACCTAACTGTCCAATCTACGTTATATTTTCCAGTTATGGGGTATAACTCTTAACTAGTCAAATCCACTAGCATATTATGATGACGGTTAATCTGTAAATTGGTATCAAATATCTGCGCTTACCTCATTATCGATCGGAACAGGTAATGTAGTAGAATAGAGAGTAACGGGCCGCTGTCACGCTGAAAGCACGGCTTCAGCAGCCGCGCCCACTTCACCGGACGACGACCTCTAAAAGGGTTGCCTTGGATGCGGCATGCAAGTTAGAAGATTATAAGAAGCTATTTATTTGCCGATTACGATATAATCACAAAATATTGTAGAGCATATGATCCATCATCATCATACCTCTACCCTTATCCCACGTTAGGTAGGGTCGGCACATGTCTTCTTCTTCCACTCACGCCTATCATTTGTCAACTCAGAATTTACTCCTCTCACATTTGATATCATCTTTCACACAAATACACAATCCAACCACTTCTTCTTCGGCCTTCCTGGGCATATGATTGTCTGACAATTTTCGTACAGCGGTGTTATCTGTTGAAGCTCAGATTATTAAACCGTTGAAGCATGTTTTTAAAGGTCATTATTTTGTTGAATTTCCAGGGTCTTTAAAGTTTTAGAAGAGCATATCCAAAACTTAACTCTTAAGAGTAACGTGCAGCGGAAGATTTTAAGAAAAATAACAGTAGATACTGTATTTCCGCTGTATAAATAACGTTTCCCTCGTTGTTCTTATGCCTTGCACTATGTCTGCAAAGTCAGACGTGGACTTGACGAATCAATTGTTTCAGACCTTCACCGGGCGAGGTGGCGTGGTGGGCGCCGCGGGTGGCCATTTAACTGCGATTTTAAATAAAATGCTTCATGGGAAAAATACTATTCTGGGACACTTGTTTGTATTAAGTGCGTGCTTAGAAATTGGTTTACCCAGCACTTCCGTACCTATTGCTGTGAGTGTGACGATCTGCACTGGACACACATTACGACACTTTTCAATTTAGATTTAGGTACTACACTCGGTTCAGCATTCTGAATATTTGACCAGCTGATCATAAATATGGAAATTGGTACTAAAATGTTCATAGGCTGTTTATTGGAAGCAGTTTGTTTTGCATATCGTTATTGCTTATACTGGGGATATTATATTTATAGGGCAATAATAAAGTTACTTTTATTTCAAGAAAATCTTTTCCATATTTCACTTTGATAACATTCAAGACTATAATTTCTAAAATTAGAAAGAAACTCTTAATATCAGTAATTGTGCTATTTTCATGGAAATTGATACGTCACGGTAATTCCACAGGAATCGATTTGTAACACAAAGTGTTGTTGTCTCAATGATCACGTACTTGTTTTATTTATCTTAAAGGTTTGTGTTGGTGGTCAAGTAGGTTGTATTTGTATTGTAATGTCGCTATTTCGTAATAGATATCAACTATCAATCATTAATTAATCAAAAATTAATTTTCAGCGGTTTTTGATTTGGTGTTGGTTCATTTTCGTATGGTTTTCCCATACGAAAATGAACCAACACCAACCAACCAACCATACATGAGAATGTTGTGCTGATGATATCTTTTTTTATCGAACCTATAAAATAGTGTTAGGGACTTCCTACAGCATACTGCAGGCAGACCGTAGGAATGCAGGAATTGCATACACGAAGATACCCTATAAGACAGCTTTCAAAGTATCATGACTCTCCTGTAAGCTGTTTCTTTAGAAAATAAAACAATAACCTCTTTCTATGTCTCAGCTCTCCCACTTTGCTAGTGTACTTCACACTGTCTCCGGAATCCAGACTCCAGACGGTTTCATGAATAGATGCGAAAACAATAACGCCATCGTCCTCCATTCTCGGGTGTTCCACCACTCAACAAATTCTAAACAACGAGGAACATTGCATTTCTAGCTTCTATAAATGGTCGAATGTAACTACAATAAAGGTTTTGGCCGGTAGTGTAACTCGCATCTTCTACTGCATGTTCAGTTTATCAATGGATACTTCTCAACAAGACACGTACAGTGTATCATTGTTAAGTATTCCTGTCTGGTCTCTATTGGTTAGATCATACTCTACATTTAATGAACGGTTAATTGTTTTACGACCCACTTCGCTAATTGGAATTTAGATGAAGCACGTATCCCAATTTAAAATTCAACTCCTAAGTGAGCAAATTTTTTACAGCCAGTTTTGTTTGATCATAATATCTGAACTATAAATACTACACTGTTATTCGATCTGTGCTTCTCATTAGTTCTCATATCTATTTTTGTTGGTTCAGGTAATTGGAAATAACAAATTCAATAGTGCACTTCAATTTAATGAAGGACCGAGGTGAATCAGACAATTTGCCGAGAACAAATACATGATGACACGAGAACTGCATGATCTCAGTGATACACAAAAATCTATGGCCAATTTATTTTCTCTTTATTATTTGCCTACTGTCGTCCACAGCAATGGGGTTTGCGTGAGTAATCGAGAACTATGACACGCTCGGACGGCGCGCGGCGGCGCAGCGGTGTAACTTCTACCGCATAAAAAAGGCAAACATAACCGAGTAACCTCATATAGTTGATCGAAGGAGTAACCTGGTTATTCAGATCAATAATTTTTGACCTTTCAACAGCGACTAACTGGTTTTTTATCAGTGGAAAGCGGGGATAAAGGATATTGATAAAAATCTATTCAATACTTCGATCGAAGAAAATAGAGCAAGACTTTTAAAATATACTATGGTAAAAGGCTCAATTAATGTGGTTGGTTCAAGCAATATCTGGTTTTATTAATTTGAATTTAAGGAGTAATCTGACCTAGATGTTTCAGTGAGAGTCGATCGTCAACTGGACCATAACAACCTGTCCCCAATTAGGAACAGACAGATGACACCTGTAACTTTCTTATTTCTCACGATGCTGTTTATAAAAATCCTGTACCTGTATCCTGGGGGGTGATTCTAGACCGATAGACTTTTTTATCACGATAGATATATATACCAAGAACTGTCATAAACTATGGAGATTTGACAGTTCTTAGGATATATATCTATCGTGATAAAATGTCTATCGGTCTAGAATCACCCCCCTGATATGTTCATGAGCATTGGGGGTGGGCCTCTAATTTCGATAGTTAAAGCCCTCATGGAATATTTTTAGTGTCCTGTCTAGCTACAGAACAATAGTCAAACTCGCAGGTACTGGAATAGCAGAGTCAACGACAAGTAGGTGCATAGGTGGGCGAGTAACGGAGCGACGACAATCACTCCATTATATCCACACCGAGCACGGACATCGAACTCGCACCCACATGTTTGTCATTACATTACCAATGCGTCTCGGTTCGGTTCGGAGGTGCAACGATGCATTGCTGTTACGGGCTTCTAGGAATTAGGGTAGGAGGTATGCAAAAGTTTCCGAATATTCTTAGCTCGAATGAGGTGGCATTTCAAACTATAGCTTTAATGGAGCCTTAATTATTTATCGGTCATTGCCAAAAACGGAATATTGGTAGTCAAATTAAACGTTTGAAAAAAGTGCGACGTAAGCACAAGTTGCTCTATTGTGATGGGAGAGGGTCTCTTCGGTCTGAAAGTTCCGCTTTCTTATTACGTTTTCGGAATACTGGGGGTGATTCTAGAGCGAGAAACCCGCCAGGTGTTAGTTTAGTTTCTGTTATATTTTGAGTCTTCACTGTATACTTTTGTCACAATCATAGAGTTCACATCTGCGATCATGCGCGAAATAATTGAACTATAAATTTTTGTGCTCTGTTCCGATCGGACGCCGAACCCAGCATATTATGTGCCCTCATGTCTCTGCCACTTCCGGCGCCTTGCTTACGATGTTTGTGTGCACTGAATGGGAACGGGGAACTTGGTAAGGACTAAGGAGTATGTGGAGTAAATATGGGTGTGGTGCATTTTAAATTGCTTTCAGTGGTGACTGCCATGTCACTGTCTCAAACTTTTTCAAAGAATATAACTTGTTTATTTATCAAATCCACAAATCTTTTACGGCTCTAAGCTTCAAGTTTGGTGAAAGCTTGTCTTTTGACGGAGGAGTCCTTATTAAGATTGTCTTGTTTGATGCTGGAAAACAAAAAATTACTAAGAAAGTGTCACGCACAATGAATGAACAAGACGCAATAATGAAATGTAAGTTTAAGTAAGCAGATTTACCATAAAATTATGAGTATTGTGACACTCGTCATTGTGGTTTCATGCTTCATCGAACCAAGTCAAGGGGATTTCTTTCGTCATTGAGGTAAAAATACCAACGATTTGTGGTTCCTTTTCCCTGCAGTATCGGCAGTGATGTTACTAGAGTGGCTGTTGCTTCATCGCTTGTATGTAGACTATGTAGTATGCACTCCTTTTGTGTTTATTTATCTGTTTTCTAATAAACAAAAGCCTAGTGACCTCAACAAAGGAACAAAGGCCTTAAAAGTCATATAGCCACGGTTCCGGTGTGAAATCAACCAACCGGAGCTCCATAGCAAATGCTGGGCGAATCAATGATGTGCTACTTTTTATGGGCAAATCAATGAAATACTTTAAAGCCTATTTGAAAAGCTGTCTGGGAAATGATAGTTCATCTGCTGAGAGAGAGAAAGAGAGATAGAAACTGATTACGTGAAAATAAGGTCTTATAAATGACCATGACGATGCCTACTCTATTACACTCATTCACAGAAATAGTGCGGCATAAGCATAATGCATGATTGCTTACTTTGTTATTTTTGGAACTGCCTGGATTTGGATTACAAATCAGTTTATGATATTCAGAGTGCCATTTAACGCAGTCAAGGTTAAAGGTTCCACCTCCCACGAAATCAACTGGTCATCTTTCAGATAAATATCGTTCTTTAGGAAAAATTCAATGTAGTGTTCAGCTCAGATGGAATCATGAATACTGATGGAATACTGCTATTATTCCATTTATCGACCACTTAGGCAAATTACGAAAACAATTTCCTTAACTCCGCAAGGAACTCGAACTTAAACGGACCTCATCAGAGCAAATGGAGCGAAAATTTTGAAACCACCTAATTGGAGTTCAAAAGGAGGCGGATATGTAAATTGGCGTGCTGCTTCTGATGATCCGTACATTACGAGAATAAGTGGTAATGGGTTAAATTCTCGTATCAGCTTTCATCGTGTACCTACCCTTGCTTCATCATGATATATTGAATAGTAAAAGGGAATCCTGCGGTAAACTTAAGCTGTTGTAAGGCTATGCTATTGAACACTCCGTTTCCAGGCAGCCCTATTATTATTATACAAAAGCTCAATCGTCTCTGGCTTTATGTTGCCTTTACGAGGTTTACTGAAGTACTTATGAAAGCTTCACAGGCAACGCCGAACACCCCAAACACCGCAGTGTCACGTCACGCGAGCGGACGTCCGAAATGCCTATTGTTGTCTGTCACGACATGATTGATGACCTTCAGGAGTTGCGTAGGACTTGTGTTGGTCTCAAGCTCTACTTTAGACGAGATGGCTTTGGTTTGAAATGTCACTCGTTGAAACTGTCGCTCGGTCTCTACCAATGATTCATGGTTCATGTTTACGTTTATTTTATTCTGTTTCTCTTATTAGTCCGCAAAGACGTCAAAATGCTCAATAACATCGTAATTCAGCTTTTACGATCTAAAATCGTGTTCGTGTGTCACCTCTACTAGGCGGCCACAGTCACGGACTCCAACATACTTGTACGTACAGTCAACGGCGTCGTACTTAGTTGGAATTTAGAACTCTATGTTCTTCTGTTGTAAAGAGTATCGCTGTGGTGGAGGGTTGTACCCGCATTGACATGCGACCCTGGCATTCAGGCATGAGAGAACGTGCAGTTAGTGATGCAAATATGATAGCTTTTGAAGATTGATGGGATGTTATGGAAGAATTTAGAGATTTGCGATGGGTCTGTCGTTGGTTTAATTATAAGTATGTTTATTGGGAAAAAATTCTCGTAGCACCTTCTATACACGTTCTAATGGTTTCCCAGTAAATCAGTCTTTTCTTTGGCAGGCGATAAGGTCAATTTTCCCTTCCCCTTCCCTTCCCTTCCCTTCCCTTTCCCTTTGATATGATTATAAATGGAAGATTGTGAGAGATGTTATGAGATGGGACGCTTGGTAAATCCAACAGCCAATTTGCACTTATAAAGGACACCTTGTACAATGATGCTTTTGATCGGCATATTCCCATTAGGCATTTCGAACAAGCAGCTTATTCGATCTTTTATATGCAATTCCCATTCAGAAATGCAAAGTAAATCTTCGTTTGAAAGTCAATACCAGCGGCTGCCACTTCCGCAATGACGTCCTGCGGCTCCGTCTATCTGCAGTTGAACTCCGTAACGGGATATTAATAGCTCAGTCGTTTGACTACTTGTTCCTATTGGATTCCGTTTAGGGATACTTATTTTCGTCTCTAGTTTCTGGTATTCCGACATTTATTATACAGGCTGTAATAAGAACACTCCTGTAAAGTTTGGGAGGTTAAAATACCCATCAGTATGAGCAACTTTTCCTATACAACTTTCATATAACTTTAAATCCCAAGTTTGTAGAATGCATGTCAGGAACGAGCCCTCATCATAGTTTTCAATACCAAATACGGATAACAAGAAAGAACCAGTGACAAGACAAGTAGGTACAAGGTACCTAATAAAGCGAGCCCAAGAGTTACAGTGACATTTATCCCATAAAAATGTCAGGATACCTTTAGTTAGATGTTAGACGTCTGTTACTGTACTTTTGAATTGATCCTGAACCTGTGAGCTAATAAAAAGTATATGCCTATTGCCTCCGAGGTATTGGGTGGAAAATAAGAGACCGACATAGGATAAGTGTGTGTGACGGACGCTGTACATAAGGCAAAACAAAGCAGGGTGACTCACAAACCGATCCCAAAATAACCATCGAAACAGACTCCTCTTGACTAATCGTATGTCCTTACTGTAGCATGATTTATAGAGCTATGTTGTCTTTAATTTTCTATGTTACTTCATCGATGTTTCCTATATTTTTGTCTTCATTTTTAACAGGCATGTTAAGCCTAGTGCTTGAATCAGACGAAGGTCGCAGTCTATATTCGGAAACGGGGATTGTATAACTTTTTATGAGCTTGAATCATACTTGTCTGCATTGTAGTGTTGTGTGTCGGTATCGAATTTCTAAGCTTATTTTAGAACTATTTATATCGGCTTTCAACTTTTGTTCTCTATCTTAGAGAAGTTTTTTCGTTCTAGATACCTAGTTAAAGTTAATTCAAATTTTTTAGACAAAATTCAACTCGTTATTGAAGCGTGCTGCGGTTAGAAAACGGGATCTTAAACAAAACCAAGTCATTTCCACTCAAAATTGTTAAAAATACGAACATAATCAGCAAAAACATTGACAGCTACATACTAATTCTGTTTCCAGAATGAACAGTAATATCAGTTCATCTACCGATTAAGATTACTCCGATGATTTTCTCACAATTTGTTCTGTACCGTTTGTTGACGGTGATATGACAGAATGAAACTAACGTGCAATTATACCATATCAGTAATTACCTTGTCAAGGCTTAGAATTCCATGTACAATGTAACTAACCAACCCAATCGTGCACGGTACTTGCTATCTCAAAACCTCGTAAAAAAAAAACTCGAGCTCATACTTTTATCACGTTGCTGTTTAATATCTAAACAAGGTTACAATGTGGTCAAACATGGGTGTGATTGTACATTTGTACCACATGGTCCAAACCACACTCTACATCCATTGATTGGCCAGGCAGGGCAAACTAAACCGATGTTGAAAGTATAAAGCTTCTTGCTAGTCTTTGTTACTCTAAAAATTATCAATCTTGATATAACTCTTCATAATCTTCACCTGGCAGTCTTCACTATCTTGGATAGGATCAATCATTAATCACAATCAGCTTACGCATTATTTAGAATAATTCTGATGTGTTATCTCATATCCCGCTCAAGTATCATGAAGATCAGCTTTATCGATAACTAGTGTCACAGCACTGCTCCTCACGAGCAAGATCCAGCGATACGACACGATTCCTATATCAACTGGACTTATAAATGGAATTTTCGTACAAAGTAGTACAAACCAGCGTTTTCACGATTTTATTTCTCGTAATATCTTCAAATGGCTACGGATCTATTTATGTGAGAGCATAAATAGGATTAAAACTGCTTTTCTCGCCCTTTCGTTGCTTAAAGCACCGATTTACTGCCACTTTTTAGATGCTTTTAAACCATGATTTTTTTGTAGTTTTATTTAGCGCATAGTTATTTTGGAAGTCAACTGTTGACTCAGTATTCGGTTCGAAGTTATTTGAATGTTGTGATTCGGGGAATTTGAATTTTAAATTAATTCATGATTGTTTACATTTTTGGGCTTGGTGCCGTGCTTGATGGAGTTTAACCTTTTGAATTAGACTTCATTTCAGTTTCAAAAAGGTCTATATTTCTGCTCAATTACATAGGTAGTTGAATAGTGTTGTTATCACAGAACAGAGAAGACCACACGGGTAGACGTTACTCTTTCTAATTGCTTCCGGTTTCTGTGGTTTGTCTTTGGTAACTACTATTTCAATAATAGCATGAAGCTCAGTTTATTGATCAACATGACTATCTTCTATCAATGTATTATTGATCAAAGTATAGAGGCGTTTCATCAATGAACATTACGACATAAATGGTCATTTCGTGGCTATGGCTTCACTTACCATAGAAAATTAACAGTGGGCTCACGATTCCACACTTTGCACTGTTACATCAACAATGTCATTGGTTTGTTTTGAACCCTCATTATCATTCCGTACCGTGTTTCCTCATCGTGTTTTCGATGATTCATCATAGACTATTGAAATACATAATCATAAAAAGACGCAATTTTTTTAAATAGCGGTAGTATTCCTTGATCAGCTTAGAAAACAATGGTAATTCTGTCATTCTTATTATACTGAGAAAGGTGATGTCACTACTCGAAAACAATTTGTTTGCTGTCTTGTCTATATAACAGATTTTTTCATCGATATCGATGAATGAGTTACACAAGTCACCCCGCACTATCCCGCTAAATATAGTGTTTTTAGTTTACAAAAGCAATTCATTCAAATCCGCGCTACCAAAATAAAAGATCGGCCGTGACTCAGCCATAAATAGAAACGTTTTCATGATTATGTTCGCGTATTTTTTATTATTTACTTCAACTAGGTACCAATGGCAATTGAAGTAATTTCCTGCAGAGCTAGCATGCATGATGCGGAAGAATAGTCTAAAATTATTAGTCCTGTCTCTTTTTTTTCTAACATAATTTATAAGTTAAAAAACTGGAAAACCGACTTCAATTCGACTACCAGCTTCATCATCAGATGATGATGACGATGATGACAGTTCATTGGGAATGTTCTAGTCACTATAAACACCACATAAAAGTCACAGGAAAGCAAAATACGCAATTTGGTGCACGTGGTTGGTGTTGATTCTTTAGAGGAACAACTGGTGGGTTTTTGCTTTTCTCCAATTAAATGCGGTTTGAATGTAGAATCTGGGTTTATTGACAAATTTAGAAAAATGTAAAAATTTAGGTGTGCACCACAAGGGGTCCATCGTTGCTAGCAGTAAAATGGTAGGCGCTACGCAGCAACTTGGCATATTGCATCGTTGCTAGCAGTAAAATAGTAGGCGCTGCGCCGCGCCGGGCATATTTTTTTCAGTTATTTCTATTTATAACCCAAACTACTCAACCGATTTTGATGAAAATAAAATGGGACCAATCTGGAAGTATATCCTTTCAGATGAAAAAAGAATTTTTGAAATCGGTTCATAAATGACGGAGTTCTGAGGTAACAAACATTAAAAAAAAAAAAAAAAAAAATACAACCGAATTGAGAACCTCCTCCTTTTTTGAAGTCGGTTAAAAAGGAAGGGATGACTGACCTATCTTCTCTTCGCTAGTAAGTTTCTGCGTGTCACTACTACCGAAAGCGTTTATTAGCTGAATTTAGTATCACGATGTTCCTGAAAAACAAAGTAAAGCAAAAGTCTCGAATCTCTCGTCACTTATGTCAATGCCAATTTCAATAAAAGTAATGTATCAACAAAATATAATTTGAACATTAACATTCTTTCAATCTCGTCTGTCGGACTGCGAGTCGTAAAGCCCTTTTAAGGTTTACGAGTCGAAGATCTGCATTCCTACATCTTGAATGGTGGTATTGCACCGAATCGAATTACAGTGAAAGAAGACACCATCTTTCACTGTAATTCGAGTTTTTGCTAGTGTTGCTGCTAGTATTTCATTGATGAGGTTTGTGTGTATTTATTTACTCGCATGAGACATGCTTCTGACTAAGTTGTATATTATTATCTTCAACATCTCTTAAGTATGATACCAATTCAGTTGCCATAGCATTGACTTTTCTTTTCATAATAATCTTATTGTTGTGAATTTACTTTCACTGTTAAAAAGTTCATTTTCAATCAAGCTTAGATGGTTTTTATGATCTCCAATCTGCAGTTCCTGATCTGATGTCTGGCAGTTGATTGAATCGACTATCACAACATTGTTCAATTCGATCATTTTGATATGCCACCAGCATTTTTCTCAATCTCTTTTATCGATGGGATGTCATGTACCAAATTAAACTGTCAAGTGAGCATTTATTCTAACCTGTTTTTAGTTTCCGTAATGTTTCTCTCACTGGCCCCCACTGCGTTATTAAGTAGGTGTCAGCAGCGGGAAGTATCTATCGATAAATATCTAATTAGAAAGTAGAAAATGTAATTATTCACGGTTCCTGACTTTATAACTCTCATGCTTGGTGGACCAATGGCTGGTGAACTTAAGTGGAGGAAAGTGACTTCCTTGGAGAAGCTGGTTCATAGCACAAAATATGCGTTTTTGATGTTTCTAGTATAACTGAGTGTGTTAGATCCGTGAATATAGATTAAAATCACTCGTATAGTCGATAACTGTTAGCATCCTAATGAGATTTCTCGAACTATTCTGGACAAAGCCCCAGGCACTTTGCCGGCGGTCATGAGATGTAACAAATTATTCCGATGTTCAATATTTGCAGTTATTGGGGAGGTCGTTCACCTTAATGATATACTGCTTTTGCTGAGCCGGTCTAATCCAACACCGGTGGCGTTTTAAAACTCCGATAAACTCATTATAAATTATCTTTTTATAGCTTTAAACCTCATCGTTGCATCAACTCATAATTCAACTGAATTAATAGATGGCGCAACGCTTTGAGATGTGCGTGCACTCGCGCAGTCTAATAATTACTTTCGATATCTTTTCACTTTAAAGACTTCAGGATTTATTTTCGCTCTTAGCGTTTTAGAAACGCGATTTAAATCGTTTTCATAATAGATTTTTGTCGGTTTACGAAGAACACTTAATATCGTGTCTCTAACGGACGTCAATCGATTTAGTTTTGTGGTTGTGTTCTTGATACCCTTAGCAATTTTGGAGGTCTTTGGGCTTATTCCAGCTTCCTTCTAGCGCAGAGGCTTTAAATAAATTAAATTTGATGTGTACCACACCGCGTACAATCTTCTCTTCATATTGCAGCATCATAATTGAACTTACCATCTTTGCCGATCTATGCTAATACCGCTGCCACTACCAAACCATTTTCATCTCCACCAGCCACTGTTACACTAATACCGCATCTACCTTTATGCAAATAAGGTTCAAAAGCAATCACGAGCAACAGTTGGTCCAAGCTGTCAACTCATGTAGTGAATCATGAGAGATGGTTCCCATACCTCTGATAAGCTTGCTTTCCGCAATGAAATGGTAATGGAAGATAGGCACGGTTATTTGGAGTATGATTGAATACGTTCACAGAGTTGTAAATAAGCATTTAATTAAACGATACTAGTTAAAAAGTATGGTATTCGTCATGCATGTAAAAGAGATTTGACTGTATGAGATAGAAACCATTTAATTTACAAAAATGTAGACCTTTGTGTCGGAAATCGGAATGATATCATACGTAAGTTCAACGATGTTTGATAAAAGATCATGATTGAAATTGGCCTCGATAGACAGACACCTTTGTAAATAAGGAACGATCTAAACATGAATGTGTTTAAATAGACTGTTAGTTGGCAGAGCCGGTAAACGCTGGTATACACGAGTTTAAAATAAGGTACTTACACACATTTTGTTTCCTAAGAAAGACGTGAGCAAACCAAACAGTCGTCAGCTTACTTCTAAATCCCTGGTTCGCTTGGGAAACTCTCACCTACTGCATCGTGGTTGGAACAAACAACAAAGCTGACCAATTTAGCGTTGTTGCCAATTAGTTGCGTTCAATTCAAGTAGTTTGTCCTTAAACTCCTTATCTAGTGCACGAACATAAGTTGAGCTAGGAGCCTTGGAGACAACTTATTCAGGGTCTACTGTTTGTATCATGGTAGTGAGAAATTAGTGTGATGCCTCACATGATTTGATTCAGAGATTTCAAATGATGACTGAAAAGTAGTCGTTTCGACTGTATTTTCAATCGTTGTTGAATATTTCTTAGTCTTCGTGGGTGTGCTTTTCTAAAGTTGCATGACAAGACAAGAATATTGATATGATCTGTGCCTTGAGCTATCATTATGTCATCAATAACGCCAATTTACCTAATTACGTACCTATTGCCCGGAGGGGCATCTAATCGCTTTCATGGTACTGCATGCTTACCAGATTTACTCTTGAACAACATTGTTGCTTTTTCTAATCATAGTAAAACCAGTTCTGGTATCAATGAAGCTCATTAAATTGCTTATTCCATTCGCGTTATTATAATTTGAATTATTATAGAAGTAACCAGTCAAGTGGTATGGTAACGGACCAAAGTACTAGGCAATCATGACTAAGAAGAGCTTCTAGCTACGGACCATTGATCACTAATTAATCTAATCATACTAAGCGTGCAATGCCAGGTATAATCCAATTAAAATCACATTAAAGGTGTCAGCCCTGTTGGTTTTGCATTAGTGCACCGTTACGTAGTCTCGTATAAACCAATACTGCCTCAGAAACTGGTTCAATGCTAGATAGTCGTTTAGATACTGCCCGGATCGATGACTTGAATATAAAGTAATGTTGCAATATGTTAAGTCTATCTCCATTTATTTACAACTGCGTATACTGGAAATGATAGCGGTACTAACTTTGGCCCTTGCAGTACACCACAATTTGATCGTCTTTTGTTTATTTTCGTTATTATTTTGTAAAGTCTCCTACAAACTAAATATTACGCCAGGCATTTATTTATTTGAACATAAATATTTCGAAAAAATGTCATTGAAAGCGTGAGGCCCGTGAATGCGATATGAAATAATCTTGAAATGCCATACCGAGTCCGTTCCTGTCCAGCTATGCGGATGGTATTTCTTATGTTCAGCCTCGCTAAAGCTTAATGAGCCTCAATGACGACCGGAATTAATAGCCTGTGAACGGGCCATAAATTGTTGTTTACTAAATATGACCCAAATACATACTATCACTACTATCAGATGTACAAGTACATATACCACCAATATTTGGACATAATATATTCAGGCTCTTTCTTGGTTCAACATTTTGCTACTACAATGACTGGCTAGAGATTTGGTATGAGTGTTTGCTCACATGGCTGTTAAATACAGATTAGGTCCAAGAGGTGGTCAAGTTACATCATGCATTCTAGGAATGATGACCCTCCAAAGTAGGTAAAGTGTCTCTAACTAACTATTACGTTGTTGACCTCTATTGTTAAGTACCTACCTAATCTAATTCTGATGCATATTGTATACCAGACTATGACAAAATCTTTGTAATCAGAAACATTTGTAGGTATGTATATTTTTGTTTGTTAACTCTTGATGTACCTACGAGTATATATACTTATTTCAATTTTTTTTCTTTGTTTGCAGGCATCAATGGACCTTCCGCCTGACAAGGCGAAGCTGCTTCGGAACTATGACCTCGAGAAGAAATGGGAGATCATCTGCGACCAGGACATGGTGCAGGCGAAGGACTCTCCGGCGCATTACCTCAACAAACTTAGAACATACCTCGACCCGAAAGCTTCTAGAAGTCATAGGGTGAGTTTAACATTTCAAAGGTACCAGGGTAGTTCGATTTTTTTGAATAAATAGTGCGTGGTCAGAGAGAACATCATGATCGTAACAATCTATTAAAGCGTTTTTGTTTGAAAAACACGCAGGCACAAACGCGCGCAGGCTCTAGTATTTCGAGACATTTTAAAACAATAAACTGGTAAAGGCAAACTTCCAAGCGCTCGTGTATAGCAAATAGACAACAATGACACAATTTCACTTCAAAATATCACAAGTACTGTTCACAAATTGCAAGATCACGTCCTACGGGCGGACAAACCTTACCTTCGTCGTGAACCGTTAGATCTGGAGACAATGGGCAATATATTAGAGAATATCAATGGAGGGAAAGCAAAGTGCCTTAAGGCTAATAGGATAAGTTACCAAGATCTTTATTATCCTAGTCTTGGTAACGTGTTGCTCATAGAAACCACCGGTTGCTTAGTGAACGAATATTGTGCTAAGAATACTTGTCTTTACGATTATGGGCATTTAACTTGATCATTCTCACTATTTTACCATAGCACATGCAAGTAAACTCTATTGATTTAATATTATAGAGCAACGTCACCAGCGTAAATGTAAATATTTTTTCTTGTACAATACTTACTTACATAATTTGAATAAAAAATATTGAAAGCATGAATATCATATTGATAGTGCTACAATATTTGCAAAGGGTACCTTACAAGATGACCGAGAGTTAAGAAATACAAACAATGGACAATAAATTGAACAGGAAAGTAACAGATAAACTGAAAACGTGAGGCTTAGGGGCTAATTGGGTGATTAAGTCCTGGGACGGTATATCTTTGTAGAAATTCAGGCTCAGTTAGTTGAATGTCCTTAGTATGCATTCAATGATACCAATGGTGGTATTATGTTAGCCAATAGAGAACAATTAGATAATTGTGCACCATCTAAGTAGTATCAGCGTTGCAAGAGTTCACCCGCTGAAGTACCTATACTTGTTACTTACTACAGCATCGACGTTTTCGGTTCGGTTTGACCAGAAGAATCACTGAAATGTTCGCAAACCTCATCATATTACAAATTAGTATGATGATGAGTTATTGAAAAGCAAGAGTCTGTTTTGTGTCGATGACATCATATCACAAACGCATCGAGACGCGGCGTGGGACGTTTGCCACACACAAGCATTCCTTTTATGTAAACTAACCAGCCACCGGTTTTGCTCATCCGATATGAGAATGTTATCTGCAGGTTTCATTAACTTTTGCCATGACCGAGGATAAAACTCATCACCCAAGTCAAGTCTGACATTTACTTTTATCGATCAACTTCTGCATCAGTTTCGAAAAACTTCATTGCTTGTAATCTGTTACTTCGTACAGTTCATACGTTCAGGTATAATCACTTTCTAACTAAATCCGCTTTCTAAATAATTGCGTTTATGAAATTTTAAATTTGACCATCGAAAAGCAATTTTACATGCAGCCGAAAGTTTATTTCTATCATTACCAGTTCCCAAATTAAGAAGACTTACGAACGGCCTAATATCTTTGTCACTAAATATTTTATTAGTTTTTATAGAGTTCACCTACATCAGCAATTCACAAAAATGATCGTGGGTTTTCATCCCACTCGCGGTACGGTACATATAGCTTTTGAAAAAATTGCCGTCACTAATTTATAAATTCTTTTATTATATAGACCTCAATCTGTATTGGTTATGAGTATGAGATTTGCGTAACAAAATCTCGCAATGCAAAACATTCATCTCACAAGGCTTGTTTCAATAACACTGAGTAACGGTCCATCTTCAAACAAACGATCGATTTTAAAACGTTTGCTATTTGCATTTGCATTAAAAAAGCAATCAGAGGTTCAACCATCACCAACCATAATATAGCCTGAATCACTGACAATTTTACGATTATAATGAGATTGATAGCATTATATAATCAATCTATACCATGATCTCTTGTTTTATTTGACAGTTTTTTTGGTAAATTCTGGAATAATATCTGATCTGTAGTTATTACTGCAAATTCAAATCGGTTCCATATCATCTCGGTGTTTGACCTTTGGCGAAGTGTTTTTGTTTAATCTTTCTATTGGCGTGTTAAATAGCCGATTAGATTTTTTATGGCTCCAATTTTTTTAAGAGTCTGATACACAGACGCTGTTGTGTGTTGATTGTATCTAAATTGATTTCGTATAGGAACATTGCGAAGAAAGAGCTAGTTTAAATTGGTTTTTATGCAACGAACGAATTTCAGTGTCTTCGTAATTTAAAAGTTCGCAATTTTTGTTTATTTGGTACCTATGCAAGGAAAATTGCTATGTGAACCACTCGAGTTCTGCAATCGATTTATTAAAGCCGCATGTTATGAATATTCAAATTAAAACGTAACTCTTGGAACTCGACTGGATAACTTGACTAGTGGGCAAAACATATTCATCAATCGATGATATATCCAGACATGGAACACCCAGACCCGTGGGAACACATGGTATTTCATAACATTGGTTTAAAGTATAGGAAATGCGACCCGTGTCTCTGCGGCTACAGTTTCATCACATTTTTCACTGTCGCCTGAGATATGTTCCTTTGCTTTTACATCTTTATCTCCGACCAAATTTGAAAGTACTTGGTTAACTTTCTTAGCTTATATTCAAAAGCATATTGTCTATAAAGATAAATTTTAGGTGTGCTTCAGGGCAAATAAGCACTCTAACCAAAAGTGTAAGACACGGTTAATATTGCCTGTCGCCGTCTGGTCTGTTCGACATTTTGACAAACTTCGCCAATTTCTCCAACAAATAAACAGGCAATTGCTGGACCGTAACCAGCATCAGGTACAATGACAAGACAGGATGGAAATCGAATTTCGTGATCTAAACTATTCTATTCATTGTAACTCTACATTTTCGAAAACTTACCCCTTGACTGCCAGGATTGCAAACTTATCGTCGAGGTGCACATTCAGGTATAAGTGGTTTAAGAATACTTGTGTAATGTACATGTTCAAAACTCTGCTCAGGCAATCTCTAAATTCTTAGATTATAGAAACGCATTTGATCATGGATCAGTGCACTGCCCACACGCCCTAATGTACCTATGTGATACGATCAACGTAACGGTTAATTACCTTTATCTGATTAGATGTCTGTATAGATAAGATCTTATTTACTCCGAGGAGTTTGACCTCAGAACTAAGAGAGAGCTTTCCAATAGGTTGTGTAGCGATAGATTTACTGATAGTGATAATAATACACTTGGAACAACGCCATCATTAACGTTTAGATATTATATCTAAAAGGATTTGGGGGAATTCTGTGCGGAAAAGTAAGACGGAGTAACCTGGTAAAAAAATACACCATGAGCCTTCGGATGCCAAAAGTTAAATAACTTCCTTCTGATCATAATTAAAGTCCAGTAACACGCTAGGCACTTAAAGATCTAGAAGAGAAATCAGCCTATGATTCTCTGTTCTGTCGTATGGAACTACCAGAGTATTAGAATATATTTATTTAGTATACTTTCAAAAATCTCAATTACTAGGTTAGCAATGGGACAATCGACATTTCTTTCATTCTAGGTCTAGGAGTCTGTAAGCTTTCTAATATACTAATGAGGTCATACAATATGATATTGTATGTCATATTGTTGTTACACATACTGTTATGTTAAAAGCGTTTGATAACGACCGTCCGATGAAAGTTTATCGCCATATCCACGTTCTGATTAGTTTATTAATAGGCATTTTAATATACGCTTATTTATGTAAATTGAAATAGGTAACGCTCATTGGTGAGTTGAATTTATAACAGAACATCAACCAAAATTGGATGAGACTGCAATATTAAAATATCAAGTCTTTCAAGGTTTGTAAGTTACTTTTCGTCTTAAGCCTTTCAGCAAATCCTCCGACCAGACCTCATGTTTTTCAATTTGGATAATCATGATAATATTAAATCAAGAATCGTCAACGGCTTTGTCGATAGTAAATCAAAACATGTTATAGGTAGTTTTCAACCATATTATGGGACGCATGTCAAAGGTCTCAGATACACAGATATTCAATACCTCCCAACATGTCTAAACAAAACTCTTAGTAAAGATCCAGGCCACAGCAACAGGGTCGAATCTCCTAAAGGTCACGCTCCCGTTGTTCAAATGATAATTTCTGAATCATACTCACATGTCATGCCGTGTTCATGAGGTCTGGTACAAGTGAACCTCCGACATTGCAGAACTTTATTTGATTAAAGATACTGTTGCAATCGCAACACTTGTAACCTTACGACGTACATTAGTTGTGTTGATATTACTAATGTTAAATCTTTCTCCATTTTATGCTCAATTAAGCTCAGGGTCTCAAATGCTATATCTTTTTCGTAGTCGAACAACTGAAATCCATCCCCAAAAGGGCTTCAGCAAAAGCAGCTTCAGCAAAAAATTCAGCAAATTGAATATGAAAACTACTTTATGCGTTAGTTCTATTAGTTGGAAAATCATGTCGATTTGAACAGAGGAGGACAAATAAATAGATTGCAAGAAGAATTTGTAATATTATGTGTAATGCAAGAATCAGCATGAAAACAAAACCGATGATATTTTCCATAGCTTGCTCCAAACGCTGTCCGTGATGGGCGTACATACAAAGCCTCGCAAGACGTATGTTTGCTAAACGTATAAGGACATACACTAATCTCATCGATCTATTTATGAGGTTCCTTCTTCGGAGACTTTCTCTCGTGCTGTACTTGTGTAGTACTGTCGTGACCGACCCGTGGCTTGTAAGCAACAATGTAAGGTTTGAGTTTAGTAACAGAAATAAACCTAGTGCACGTAACCTACCCTACCTAGTTCTGAATGGATGTGAGATATTTATCTTATTGACACAGGAGCACGACGCTCTCTTCCATGAATTCGTACTTTTTCATGTTTTCGACGATGCATATAGCTCTGAAATGTGACCAGATAATTACACATTAAACTCGTGCGTGAACCTATTTTATATTTCCTCCTTCTGAGATGACCAAAATGCTGATAGAACAGGTTTTGTAAATTAATTCTAAAGGCATATTCTAATCCACCTAGAATCTTACCCAGGTGTAATATACCACCCGCTACATTATTTGTTTCATGACGCAAACAATCGTAATTTGACGAACCGTGGTAATTCTGAAAATTAACCACGTCCAATTTGCTTGCAATAAGCACACCAAATTAATCGATAGCATTTGCTTTCAGAAAAGAAAAATGGTCGGCGATTCGACATCCACACAAGTCCTCAGAGATCTGGAGATATCGTTACGGACCAATCACATAGAGTAAGTACTCCTTACAATGCCTTACATCTTTACTGCTACTACCTCAGGAAACCTAGATCAGTAGATCAGTTAGTTAGTATATCGGATGTAATAAGACTAGGTATTCCGAAAAACTTCGGGAGGTACCGCCCCCCTACTATATCAACAACTATATTCTATCTAGTAAACTCTTTGGAGGATAAAGAGTAGGATAACGGCACTAAAAGCTAATCGAATTAGGTTCTCGATATCTGATTTCACTGTCAATAAAGTTTATTGTTTGCCGGGCAAGTTCTTAAATCCATATTACTCATAGTATGACTCATTGGCCCGAGCGGAGGGTTTGAACTCTTGACCTTCCAGTCGTTTGTTCTGACTGAACTGAACCCAATGATCTTTGAAAATGTCACAGTCTATAAACCAACCAATTTAAATGTATGATTGTAGCACTTTGATTTTGGGACATATTTTGATATTGTTCGGGTTTTCAGGTGGGTGCGGGAATTTTTGAACGACCAGAACCAAGGTCTGGACGTGTTGATAGATTACCTCAGCTTCAGACTGAGTATGATGAGGCACGAGCAGCGGATCGCGCTGGCGAGGAGCCAGTCCAGCGATGGCATAAACCAGGGTAAGTATTGCAAGTTGGTTGTATGACTTTATCTGTCTACCAATTTCTAGCGTGAAATGGACATTTCTATATTTCTGGTTGAAAACTTAGATGGTTGTGATTTATGCAATAAGTAAAGATCTATGCTTTGAACTAACGGCCTCAGCTAAATTTGCAGTTAAGTTATGGCGTAGGTCTTCATCATCCAAAATAGCAGGTCACTAGTTCATACAAGTTAAAGGTATTAGAAGAAAATAACTGACTATTTGGTACCCAGTCAACACAACAACATCAGAATGCAGCGGCCCTACAGACGACAGATCTACCCTCACAGCCACCTGGAGGCGACGGGCAAGATCAGCTGATTCAGACGGAGAAGGTGCGGCCAGTCCAGCCGTAGCCAGAAGAAGAACGAGACACGCCGCCAGGTTGAACATGGGCGCTTCGACTGATGATATCCATGTCTGCATCATGTGTATGCGCGCTATTATGAACAACAAAGTGAGTTTTATTCCCAGCTGGGTTTTACCAGATTTAAGAGGTCTGACCTGATTCTGACAAAAAAACGACTGGTATTCCATCAGCAGCGAAATAATAAGGCAGACTTAGATAGGAGGAGCTCAGATATTAGTTTGACCCTTAGTCAGTTCGAGCGTTGGAGAAGTTGTGGAGTATTTTCTTGTTCTGTGGAGCAGTGACTGGTCAATATTGTGAGCATTCAAACAAAAACTAGAGAGATATTGTATTTTTTGTCAGCTCCGGAGCAAAACTAACCATTAATTTGTAAAACACGATTATAATACAAAAACTGTTTCTTTCAGTACGGTTTCAACATGGTGATCCAGCACCGAGAAGCGATCAACAGCATTGCCCTATCACTCGTCCACCATTCCCTAAGAACCAAAGCGTTGGTGCTGGAACTGCTGGCAGCGATCTGTCTCGTGAAGGGCGGCCATCAGATCATTCTGTCTGCGTTCGATAACTTCAAGGAGGTGGTGCAAGAACCAAGGAGGTTTCATACCCTGATGGATTACTTCATGAATTACGATAACTTCCATATTGAGTTTATGGTGAGTTTTGACTTTGAGAGGATGGTATTGGTGCTTGGGCAAGTCTACTCCATCTAAATCATGTCCCAGGCACTGCAGCGTTTCGTTCATCGAGGCATGGATAAAAAGTGACTCCTGACGCTGTAGAAATCATCTAGATTAGATGCAAAGGCCTGATTATTGTTATTATGATTTTGCATATGAGTTCCGTCTATCAATGTAGAAGGGAAACTACGCTAGTTAGCACACCTAGAAATAGAAGATGTTATTTTCCTATTCTTTTTTAGCCTATTGCTTGTAACAAAACAATAAGCTATGGGATTCAGGTACGTAGGTTGATTTTGCATTACTCTACTAAGTGAAGTCAACTTCTCCATATTTTGATCAGATCTTATCAAAATTAAAATTTCCAAAAATAAATTGTAAATCTCAGAACTTTTTGTTTTCAGGTGGCATGCATGCAATTCGTGAACATCATCGTCCATTCAGTGGAAGACATGAATTTCAGGGTGCATCTTCAGTACGAATTCACTGCACTGAAACTAGACGACTATCTTGAGAGGCTGCGATTGTGTGAGAGTGATGACCTTCAGGTAATAACAAATGAAAGACGAGTGCGAGCGAGAAAGGTAGTATTCGTACTCGCTCACACCTGCAAGTGATATTGAATTTTTAACAAATGAAAGAAAGAAGAGTGCCCCGAGAAAGATAGCATTCGTTCTCGCTCGCACTTATTCCGCGAGATGGATGCTTTAATTTCAATGCAGAGGGAAGGGAATGGATTATGTATTCTAGTTACACTGCATAGTGCTGCAGCCACGTGCCTCTGACGAGCTTTTATAACCGCGCAGTGTATTTCGAACAAAATATCGAGGTTGATTTCAGGCACGTTATCAGTCTGGCTTCAACAGTTTATTTCTGTTTTAGGTGCAAATCTCAGCGTATTTAGACAACGTCTTTGACGTCGCCGCCTTGATGGAAGACAGCGAAACGAAGACTGCGGCTTTAGAGAAGGTCAATGAACTCGAAGATGAATTAGGGCATGTAAGTAAAGTACTAACGAAAAATGTTTAATAAACTCAGAAGTACCGCTTACTATGAAATTTCCATATATATTTATCTCTCATCAAAAAGAAAAAAATAAATTATAAGTATGTACCTATGTATATATGTACATATAAAGTATGTATAAGTATGTATTCATTCCAATGTCGAGCGCAAAAACAACAGATTTTTTTTTATTGTTATTGCAGGCACACGAAAGACTAGCTTCGTTCGAAAGAGAGGCGATAGCTAAACTAGCCACGTTGGAGTCAGAGCTCGCACAGGTGCGGCAGGAACGAGATCAACTCGCTGAAGCGCGGAGGCAGGTCGTGGAAGAGGTTTGTAAATTCAATGTTTTAAAGACAAGAAGTAATTTCTTTTTTTTTTAAAATAAAGATATATTATTTATTCACAAAGAAAATTATGACTAATAAAGTATTTACAATATTTATAATATGTACAAAATACACATGAAGCAGTTGAGCTATCTACACACCGTTGCAAACGATTTATAGATAGCTCAACTGATCCAAATCAGTACCAATCGGAAGCGTGCCCAAGACACTGGCTGCATTGCCGCGCTGAATTTATAAGAAGTAATTTCTTAATATCAAATGGACCATTTGGGTGTTCCATCAATTTTCTCATAAAATAGAAGAATTGAAATTAGAAGTTATGAGGTAATAGTAGAATACATACTACCGGTCAAAATGATAACCCTCCTTTTTGCATTGATAGTCGGATAAAAAACTAAAATTGTAATCTTTTGTCAGGTATCTACATTGAGGCGAGCGCAGCAGGATTCCAGAAACCGGCAGTCGATGCTGGAATCCAAAGTGCAAGAGTTGGAAACACTCACCAAATCACTGCCAAGGGGGGCTTCTAGTAAGTACAATACTAAACTGTATTACCAGGGTGTTAAGAATGCTTATTCAATGTGGGATTCAACTTGCTACTTTTATAAATGACACCAACTTCTGTCAAAATCGCATCATTAGTATTAAAACAAATTCAGTATGTTTACCTAATGTTTTATTATGTAAAATTTTTAAAATTTATTAATAATTATTTATTAATAATTTATAAAATTTATTTTATAAATTAATAATTATAATTTTAAAATTTATTAATAATTTATAATTATTATTTTTTGTAAATTTTTGCCATCATCTGAGCTTGTCGGCCTAGTCAGATGTTGATAAGGTACCTATGCTTTTTATTCAAGGTACATATGAACACATATCTAACAAACATTTTTTATTGACTTCCAGTGGGTGCAATATCGTCCCACGCACTCTGTAACGGGTCAACCAACGGCCCCACCACAAACGGTCACTCTCCCATACCCAACGGCATAGCAGTCAACGGCTCATCTCCTCCCCCGCCTCCCCCTGCCCCAGCCCCCCCGCCGCCACCTCCCCCGCCGGCGTGCCCCTCAGCCCCCATCCCCCCTCCACCACCCCCTCTATTTAACTCAGCGCCAGCGCCCCCCCCTGCCCCTCCGGCTCCGGGGTTGATGATGCCCCCTCACCACACAGACGCGATGACGATCAAACGGAAAGTTGATACTAAGTATAAGCTGCCAACCTTGAATTGGATCGCGTTGAAGCCTAACCAGGTGGGTTGTAGAACATCATTGAACTAGATGAAATCTCCAAGAAAATGAAAGTGCTCACTGAAGCTGTCATCAAACAAGCCCAACTGCTCATAGTTTGAGCCTGTAGTGTAGTCTGAATTTTGTTTTGTGGATCGAAACGTATATCGAAAAGCGAGATTTTTCTCCATACAAAAATTGCGAGTTTCTCGATTCTCATTTTCAGAAAATCAACAAAGCAAAACGCAGATCAAAACAGAATAAAAAAAAAATCCTACTAATATTATAAACGCGAAAGTTTGAAAGCATGGATGTTTGTTACTCTTTCACGCAAAAACTACTGGTCCGATTTGGATGAAACTTGGAATACATATAGTTCGTAGCCTGGATTAACACATATGCTACTTTTTACCCCGGATAATCAACAAAATCAAACGGTACACGGACGAAGTCGCGGGCGGAAGCTAGTAATTCATATTTCTCATGCTATAATATAATTCCCAGGTCCGAGGCACGATATTCAATGAACTAGACGAAGAGCGACCTCGTCGCCGAATCAACTTCGCGGAGTTCGAGCAGAAGTTCCGAATCGGCGGCGCTTGCTCCGCGAGCGAGGAGTCCAGCGACGACACGCTCTCCTCCTTCCCCAGCAAGCGGTTCCGGAAGCCGGACACTGTCTCTTTGTTGGAGCATACGCGCCTTAGGAATATCGGTAAGCTTACAAACATATAACTACAGCCGTTTAAATTTTCCCCTCAGAGAACTCAACCTGTATATAGACAGGGGTGAGTCGCCATCTGAGGGGTAAATCTAATACAGGGTGAGTTCTCTCGACCAATTTCTGAGGGGTAAATCTAATGAAGGGTGAGTTCTCTCGACCGCCATCTGAGGGGTAAATCTAATACAGGCTGAGTTCTCTCGACCGCTTTCTGAGGGGGGAAAAAAATCCTTTGAGATAACCAGTTATCTGAGAGGAAAAAAATTCGTCTGAGATCACTGGTTATCTCGTCTCGGTTATCTGTCAGGAATAAGCCGGTAAATCTAATACAGGGTAAGTTCTCTCGACCGCCATCTGAGGGGTAAATCTAATACAGGATGAGTTATCTCGACCGCTTTCTGAGGGGAAAATCTAATACAGGGTGAGTTCTCTCGCATTTCACTACATTTTCACTATTTGTTTTTTATTCACAGCAATATCAAGAAGAAAACTCGACACGCCCGTTGAAAAAGTAATGGCTGCCATAAACAATCTCGACCTCAAACAATTACCATTAGAAAGCGTAGAAATTCTCCAACGAATGGTGCCTACAGAAGCCGAACAAAAAGCTTACAAAGAATATGTTTCTGAAAAGAAAAACATCGCCTTACTAACAGAAGAAGACAAATTCCTTATGCAGTTAACCAAAGTAGAGAGAATATCTGCCAAACTCAGTATAATGAGTTACATGGCCAACTTCTACGATAATATACATCTGATTACACCTCAAGTTCACGCCATTATATCGAGCTCGTCCTCGGTCAAATCGTCGAATAAGTTACGGAATGTACTGGAGATTATTCTGGCGTTTGGAAATTATTTGAATAGCAGGTAAGCATAATTTACATAGTAATTTTTGTGAAAGATAAAAAAAAATCCATTCATATTTCTGTCTAGACTTTATTTATGCAATTTCGACAGATGGAAGCGTCATTGCGCTGTTTCGTGTGGTATCTGTATCTCTATTATTTGATATTGAATTGAACTTATTAAAAATATGTACCAATATTATTTATTCAAGTTTTAAGTTTTGGCCTATCGGTATCTCGCCCCACTGCTGGGACGTGGAACGAAACACTACCTTAAATATTACTGTTTGATCCCAAAAAAATATTTCAATACAAACATGATATGAAATACTGTCAGCGACAAAAGTGTCTATTAATTACCTTATTAAAATAATGAATAAGTACCTTTCTATTTAGAATAAAATGTATTTATGAGATTGCAGTCATTGTCTCAGTTATAATATAACATAAAATACGTTAATTTTTTTAATTAATTTGTTTTTACCTACCTATTTGCAGCAAACGAGGTCCAGCCTATGGTTTCAAACTTCAATCCCTAGACACACTTCTAGACACCAAATCTACGGACAAGCGAATGTCTCTCCTGCATTACATCGTCGCGACCATCCGACAAAACTTCCCTGAGCTGATGAACTTTGACACAGAACTGCTGTATATCGATAAAGCTGCTCAGGGTAAGTGTGTTTTATCTTCTTTAAATCCTCTTCATCATTGCTGGTCATTTTAGCAGTACATCTTGTGAAAGGAGGGTATGGGTGCCGGTGCAATTACAGGCACATGAGACTGTAACACCTGTAAAGCTTCGATCAACTATACCTTTAGATACAGTGTCAGCGCTTCAAAACCGTCTCGGCAAATAACAGCTCACTTGCAGCGTGAGAGCTTATTTTGATTTAGTCTGGTTTAGACACAGCCACCGTCAACACGTACCGCAATTCCTCAATGCGCAATTTAAAATTGTAAAAATAATGCCAGGAAAAGCAATTTATACAGTACATGTGGAATAAGTTATATTTTAAGCTATAAACCGACGATTAATATCAAATTTTTAATAAAATTGCCGATTTTAAGCCACCGCTAAGAATGTTTGGCCGAAGTCAAACAGCGGGGTCAATAGACGCGCGCAAACATTGTGTTCATAAAACGATGGAGATCGCGAGACAATAAATAAATAAATATTCTTGGACTTTACACACAACACCCTCTAGTCCCAAACTAAGCATAGCTTGTGATATGGGAACTAGATGGCTGATAGAATACTTATATACTTTCAATACAATAACAACTACAACAGGAAACTACAATAACTACTAATACTAATAATACTTTTTTACTTACAATAACAGGAAAATGTACTTTATTTGTAATAGTGTCACTGGAGAACGTAGTGAGCGACGTGTGCGAGCTGGAGCGCGGCATGGAGGGTGTGCGGCGCGAGTGCGAGGCGCGCGACTCGCTGCGCACGGCGCCGCTGCACGTGCTGCGCGACTTCCACTCCAACGCACACGAACAACTGCGACGCACCAAGCACGAGGCTAAACATGCACAGGTATGTAGTGAGCGACGTGTGCGAGCTGGAGCGCGGCATGGAGGGTGTGCGGCGCGAGTGCGAGGCGCGCGACTCGCTGCGCACGGCGCCGCTGCACGTGCTGCGCGACTTCCACTCCAACGCACACGAACAACTGCGACGCACCAAGCACGAGGCTAAACATGCACAGGTATGTAGTGAGCGACGTGTGCGAGCTGGAGCGCGGCATGGAGGGTGTGCGGCGCGAGTGCGAGGCGCGCGACTCGCTGCGCACGGCGCCGCTGCACGTGCTGCGCGACTTCCACTCCAACGCACACGAACAACTGCGACGCACCAAGCACGAGGCTAAACATGCACAGGTATGTAGTGAGCGACGTGTGCGAGCTGGAGCGCGGCATGGAGGGTGTGCGGCGCGAGTGCGAGGCGCGCGACTCGCTGCGCACGGCGCCGCTGCACGTGCTGCGCGACTTCCACTCCAACGCACACGAACAACTGCGACGCACCAAGCACGAGGCTAAACATGCACAGGTATGTAGTGAGCGACGTGTGCGAGCTGGAGCGCGGCATGGAGGGTGTGCGGCGCGAGTGCGAGGCGCGCGACTCGCTGCGCACGGCGCCGCTGCACGTGCTGCGCGACTTCCACTCCAACGCACACGAACAACTGCGACGCACCAAGCACGAGGCTAAACATGCACAGGTATGTAGTGAGCGACGTGTGCGAGCTGGAGCGCGGCATGGAGGGTGTGCGGCGCGAGTGCGAGGCGCGCGACTCGCTGCGCACGGCGCCGCTGCACGTGCTGCGCGACTTCCACTCCAACGCACACGAACAACTGCGACGCACCAAGCACGAGGCTAAACATGCACAGGTATGTAGTGAGCGACGTGTGCGAGCTGGAGCGCGGCATGGAGGGTGTGCGGCGCGAGTGCGAGGCGCGCGACTCGCTGCGCACGGCGCCGCTGCACGTGCTGCGCGACTTCCACTCCAACGCACACGAACAACTGCGACGCACCAAGCACGAGGCTAAACATGCACAGGTATGTAGTGAGCGACGTGTGCGAGCTGGAGCGCGGCATGGAGGGTGTGCGGCGCGAGTGCGAGGCGCGCGACTCGCTGCGCACGGCGCCGCTGCACGTGCTGCGCGACTTCCACTCCAACGCACACGAACAACTGCGACGCACCAAGCACGAGGCTAAACATGCACAGGTATGTAGTGAGCGACGTGTGCGAGCTGGAGCGCGGCATGGAGGGTGTGCGGCGCGAGTGCGAGGCGCGCGACTCGCTGCGCACGGCGCCGCTGCACGTGCTGCGCGACTTCCACTCCAACGCACACGAACAACTGCGACGCACCAAGCACGAGGCTAAACATGCACAGGTATGTAGTGAGCGACGTGTGCGAGCTGGAGCGCGGCATGGAGGGTGTGCGGCGCGAGTGCGAGGCGCGCGACTCGCTGCGCACGGCGCCGCTGCACGTGCTGCGCGACTTCCACTCCAACGCACACGAACAACTGCGACGCACCAAGCACGAGGCTAAACATGCACAGGTATGTAGTGAGCGACGTGTGCGAGCTGGAGCGCGGCATGGAGGGTGTGCGGCGCGAGTGCGAGGCGCGCGACTCGCTGCGCACGGCGCCGCTGCACGTGCTGCGCGACTTCCACTCCAACGCACACGAACAACTGCGACGCACCAAGCACGAGGCTAAACATGCACAGGTATGTAGTGAGCGACGTGTGCGAGCTGGAGCGCGGCATGGAGGGTGTGCGGCGCGAGTGCGAGGCGCGCGACTCGCTGCGCACGGCGCCGCTGCACGTGCTGCGCGACTTCCACTCCAACGCACACGAACAACTGCGACGCACCAAGCACGAGGCTAAACATGCACAGGTATGTAGTGAGCGACGTGTGCGAGCTGGAGCGCGGCATGGAGGGTGTGCGGCGCGAGTGCGAGGCGCGCGACTCGCTGCGCACGGCGCCGCTGCACGTGCTGCGCGACTTCCACTCCAACGCACACGAACAACTGCGACGCACCAAGCACGAGGCTAAACATGCACAGGTATGTAGTGAGCGACGTGTGCGAGCTGGAGCGCGGCATGGAGGGTGTGCGGCGCGAGTGCGAGGCGCGCGACTCGCTGCGCACGGCGCCGCTGCACGTGCTGCGCGACTTCCACTCCAACGCACACGAACAACTGCGACGCACCAAGCACGAGGCTAAACATGCACAGGTATGTAGTGAGCGACGTGTGCGAGCTGGAGCGCGGCATGGAGGGTGTGCGGCGCGAGTGCGAGGCGCGCGACTCGCTGCGCACGGCGCCGCTGCACGTGCTGCGCGACTTCCACTCCAACGCACACGAACAACTGCGACGCACCAAGCACGAGGCTAAACATGCACAGGTATGTCTCGCACAGGGTTCATTATCCTATCATATTCTGCTATCCTATCCTTTTCTACTATCCTAGCCGATTACTCTTCTTCTTCTTCTTTTTATTTCTATCCTACTATAATAATCCTATCTTATTCTGCTATTCTATCTTATTCTGCTATCCTATCCTTTTCTACTATCCTAGCCGATTACTCTTCTTCTTCTTTTTATTTCTATCCTACTATCTTATCCGATTATTCTACCCTATTCTACTATCCTAGCCGATTACTCTTCTTCTTCTTTTTATTTTTATCCTACTATTTTATCCGATTATTCTACCTTATACTATCCTAGCCGATTACTCTTCTTCTTCTTTTTAATCCTATCCTACTATCCTATCCGATTATTCTACCCTATTCTACTATCCCATCCTATTATCCTATCCTATCTATCTATCGTATTATATCTTATATCCTACTATCATAGTGTACTAATATTATGAATGTCAAAGTTTAGATGTTTATGTTTCAAATAGTTTCAATCACGCTGCAACTGCTGGTCTGATTTGGATGAAACATGGAATATGTATAGTTCGTAACATAGGCTGCTTTTTATCCAAAAAATTACGGAACAAAGTTAGTAGGTTTATAAAAACTAGATTATAACAACAGACGGCGAAATATATGTGACAGCGCCAGGTGACGGTATTCCATTCCACAGGTGATTACAAGTGATAGTAAAGTAGAGTAGAAAGTAGTAGATACGCAGTAACTATCTAAGTTATATTATTAACTGTATGACCGTTTACAACTTGTTATGCTCGATTCCAGCTGGCCACCTGTGTCCGATAGCTCGTCCCTTTCATTCTTTAGGTAGCTGTGTATCTATCTCACCCGCCATGCACTCGGGCGCTTACGCGACTGGGAAGGTATGGTAGGTAGTAGCTGTATTATAAATAAGCCTCGACTTGCAATATTGTGTTGAAGATGTATTTGCTAACATTGTATTTGTTAATTGTATTCGTTAATTCGTAACATGTACGACGAGTGTGAGTACCCGCACAAACCTTATTGTGGTTTTAGGGTACAATATTTAAGCTAATCTTTATAAATAATTTGTAAGAGTAAATAAATAAAAAAAAAATAAAAAAAAGTAGTAAGTATTGTTAATGTTTCAGGATTCGTTCGCGTCGTGCGTGGAGTACTTCGGCGAGGCGCCGCGCGGCGTCGACGCTAACGCTTTCTTCTCGCTGCTCGTCAGATTTGCGAGAGCGTTCAAGGTAATTAATAAATAATAAATATTCATGGACATTTTCACACGACGCCCTCTAGTCCCAAACTAAGCAAAGCTTGTAATATGGGAACTAGATGCTGATAGAATACTTATATACTTTTTTTTTGTAAATACATACTTATAATACATAGTAACACCCACATAGTAATACACATTCATAGTGCAAACAAAGTCGTAGACGTGGAATAGTTAAAAAATATTTGCTGTAGTTAATAGAATAAAAATAAATATTCATGTACATTTAACACAACGCCCTCTAGTCCCAAACTAAGCAAAGCTTGTAATATGGGAACTAGATGCTGATAGAATACTTATATACTTTTTTTTTGTAAATACATACTTATAATACATAGTAACACCCACATAGTAATACACATTCATAGTGCAAACAAAGTCGTAGACGTGGAATAGTTAAAAAATATTTGCTGTAGTTAATAGAATAAAAATAAATATTCATGTACATTTAACACAACGCCCTCTAGTCCCAAACTAAGCAAAGCTTGTAATATGGGAACTAGATGCTGATAGAATACTTATATACTTTTTTTTTGTAAATACATACTTATAATACATAGTAACACCCACATAGTAATACACATTCATAGTGCAAACAAAGTCGTAGACGTGGAATAGTTAAAAAATATTTGCTGTAGTTAATAGAATAAAAATAAATATTCATGTACATTTAACACAACGCCCTCTAGTCCCAAACTAAGCAAAGCTTGTAATATGGGAACTAGATGCTGATAGAATACTTATATACTTTTTTTTTGTAAATACATACTTATAATACATAGTAACACCCACATAGTAATACACATTCATAGTGCAAACAAAGTCGTAGACGTGGAATAGTTAAAAAATATTTGCTGTAGTTAATAGAATAAAAATAAATATTCATGTACATTTAACACAACGCCCTCTAGTCCCAAACTAAGCAAAGCTTGTAATATGGGAACTAGATGCTGATAGAATACTTATATACTTTTTTTTTGTAAATACATACTTATAATACATAGTAACACCCACATAGTAATACACATTCATAGTACAAACAAAGTCGTAGACGTGGAATAGTTAAAAAATATTTGCTGTGGTTAATAGAATAAAAATATTCATGGACATTTAACACAACGCCCTCTAGTCCCAAACTAAGTATAGCTTGTGATATGGGAACTAGATTGCTGAGAGAATACTTATATACTTTTTATTTGTAAATACGTACTTATAATACATAGTAACACTAACTATTTATTTGCAATACAAAACGAACAGTGCCCCCGATTCTTTTGTTTCATTTTCCTAAACTAACCTAATTTGACAGCACAAAAATTGTTGCCATCTCTCATCATGAACTGAAATGATAAAGCTGTAGAACAAACGTTCGCCATGACGTGTAGAATACCCCCCTTCGGGCTTATAGAGACATTATGTTACACCCTGTATATCTACTTACATCCAAAGTTCTTAAATCTAATTCCTATGCCAATGTTTTAATAATTTCTAGCAAGCGGATACAGAAAACGAACAAAGACGTCGCCTGGAGCAAGCGGCCTTACAAGCGGATCACGTCGACCCCAACAAAGCTAAGATCATGCAGAAGAAACAACAGGTATGGGATGAACCTTATTGCTTGCGCGGTAAGGCTCATTATAGCACGCCAGTGGAGGTTAGAATAAATAGGTGGAGGTTAGGTGTTTTCATGTTCTCATAATAAAATTATCATTTTTGGGGACAAGTTTAAAGATGGCCCAACTGTTCTTAAGCGGTTGACTCGGCATATAACAAAGCATTACTTCGCAGAGCACGTACAATATGGACGTGCCGGGTACCTTACCTATTACATTATGATATTACGATATTAACTTTTTCGCCAGAATTTAAGTATTATTGAGTGATTTTCTAAAAATCTTGGCAATTTTTTTTGACAAAATATTTTCTGTAATCAGCAATCTGTACAGCAATTCAAAGAAAATTCAGTGAAAATTACGTTTTTCGTTCTTATAATCAAACTAGGTTGCGTGGTGCGCGAGCTGCATGCAGCTCGCGAGCGGTTATTTTTTTATCATTACTCATTTTCATCATTAAAAACTCTGAAAAACCCCTACAAACCCCTAACAACCCCTACCAACCCCTACAAACCCCTACAAACCCTACAAACCCCTACAAACCCTACAAACCCCTACAAACCCCTACCAACCCCTACAAACCCCTACAAACCCCTACAAACCCCTACAAACCCCTACAAACCCCTACCAACCCCTACAAACCCCTACAAACCCTACAAACCCCTACAAACCCTACAAACCCCTACAAACCCCTACAAACCCCTACCAACCCCTACCAACCCCTACAAACCCTACAAACCCCTACAAATCCTACCAACCCCTACAAACCCCTACCAACCCCTACAAACCCCTACAAACCCTTACAAACCCCTACAAACCCTACAAACCCCTACAAACCCCTACCAACCCCTACAAACCCTAAAAAACCCCTACAAACCCCTACAAACCCCTACTAACCCCTACAAACCCCTACAAACCCCTACAAACCCTACAAACCCCTACAAACCCCTACCAACCCCTACGAACCCTACAAACCCCTACAAACCCTACCAACCCCTACAAACCCCTACCAACCCCTACAAACCCCTACAAACCCCTACAAACCCTACAAACCCCTACAAACCTACAAACCCCTACAAACCCCTACAAACCCCTACAAACCCTACAAACCCCTACAAACCCCTACAAACCCTACAAACCCCTACAAACCTACAAACCCCTACCAACCCCTACAAACCCTACAAACCCCTACAAATCCTACCAACCCCTACAAACCCCTACAAACCCCTACATACCCCTACAAACCCCTACAAACCCCTACAAACCCCTACAAACCCTACAAACCCCTACCAACCCCTACAAACCCTACAAACCCCTACAAACCCCTACAAACCCCTACAAACCCCTACAAACCCCTACAAACCCCTACAAACCCTACAAACCCCTACAAACCCCTACAAACCCTACAAACCCCTACAAACCCCTACAAACCCTACAAACCCCTACCAACCCCTACAAACCCTACAAACCCCTACAAACCCCTACAAACCCCTACAAACCCCTACAAACCCCTACAAACCCTACAAACCCCTACAAACCCCTACAAACCCTACAAACCCCTACAAACCCCTACAAACCCCTACAAACCCTACCAACCCCTACAAACCCCTACCAACCCCTACAAACCCCTACAAACCCCTACAAACCCTACAAACCCCTACAAACCTACAAACCCCTACAAACCCCTACAAACCCCTACAAACCCTACAAACCCCTACAAACCTACAAACCCCTACAAACCCCTACAAACCCCTACAAACCCTACAAACCCCTACAAACCCCTACAAACCCTACAAACCCCTACAAACCCCTACAAACCCCTACAAACCCCTACCAACCCCTACAAACCCCTACAAACCCCTACCAACCCCTACAAACCCTACAAACCCCTACCAACCCCTACAAACCCCTACCAACCCCTACAAACCTACAAACCCCTACCAACCCCTACAAACCCCTACTAATCCCTACAAACCCCTACAAACCCCTACCAACCCCTACAAACCCCTACCAATCCCTACAAACCCCTACAAACCCCTACAAACCCCTACAAACCCCTACAAACCCCTACCAACCCCTACAAACCCCTACAAACCCCTACGAACCCCTAAAACCCCTACCAACCCCTTAAAACCCTACGAACCCCTACAAACCCTACGCAGTATTATGTAAAAAAACATGGGGGTCAAAAAAATGTGGTGTCGAAAAAATTTGGGATAAAAAAATGGGGGGTCAAAAATGGGGGGTCAAAAAAATTTATGGTAAAGAGGGCGGCAAAAAATTTGGTATTAAAAATTGGGGGTCAAAAAATGGGGGTCAAAAAAGGGGGGTCAAAACAGGGGGGGTCAAAAAAAGGGGGGTCAAAAAAATTGGGGTTGAGAAATTTAGGATAAAAAAATTGGAGGTCAAAAAAAATGGGGGTCAAAAAAGAGGGGTCAAAAAAGGGGGGTCAAAAAAAAAGAGGGTAAAAAAAATTGGGGTTGTAAAATTTAGGATAAAAAAATTGGGGGTCAAAAAAAATGGGGGTCAAAAAAGGGGGGTCAAAAAAGGGGGGTCAAAAAAATTGATGTTAACAAATGCTTTGGGTCATTTTTGCTGAAGCACCTTGTACCTATACCTACCATGAGTGAGATAGGAGATACAACCCCTTATTCAATTTTGTTAATAGTACTTATGCACCTTGTACATGACAAACCTACCTATAGAAAGATCTATTAGTTTTAAACAATATTTACTGAAGCACCTTGTACCTTCCTACAGTGGGAGATGAGATACGATCATTTATCGAATTTCAACATTAGTACTGATGCACCTTGTACATGTCAACCCTACCTATAGAAAGATCTATAAGATTTTAGCAATATTTACTGAAGCACCTTGTACTTACCTGTTTTGTTTTAAGAACCAACCCTCTAAGGGCCAACGCACATCTATCGACAAAACTGTTTTGTCGCGTACTTAGTGACGTGAAAATAAATTTTCTGTTATAACGAAAACAGCATATGATGAATGCTTCCTCGTCATATGCTGTTTTCGTTGTAACGAAATTCACATCAATTGACACGACAGTCTTTTCGTACGTTTTTTTATTAATAGGTTCGCAAACCAGCCGTTAAAACAATTTAATTAATTAATTAAATTGGCCGAGCGGCCTTCAAAAGCAAACATGCATGCATAAAATTATGTTTACCTATCTATTATAGCATTGTTTAGTACCTACCTATTAAACATTGCTTTATACGCATATACCTAGAGAATGAACTGTGTTTTTTTAATAAATAAGAATATAAAGTAATTATGTAGTGTACTTAATAATATTATTAAGTACTTAGGATGATTCTCATTAAATAAGCAAGTAACGAAAACAGCAAATAAAAAGAAGCATATCGTAACTAAAAAAGTTTTACTGAGAAGTTTCACATCACTAACTGTTCGACAAGACGTTTTGTCTTTGGTTTGCGTTCTCCCTAAGGGCCAACGCACATCTATCGACAAAACTGTTTTGTCGCGTACTTAGTGACGTGAAAATAAATTTTCTGTCATAACGAAAACAGCATATGACGAATGCTTCCTCGTCATATGCTGTTTTCGTTACAACGAAACTCACATCAATTGACACTACAGACTTTTCTCAAGTATGTTTACCTATCTATTATAGCATTGTTTAGTACCTACCTATTAAACATTGCTTTATACGCACATACCTAGAGAATGAACTGTGTTTTTTAATAAATAAGAATATAGAGTAATTATGTAGTGTACTTAATATTATTATTAAGTACTTAGGATGATTCTCATTAAATAAGCAAGTAACGAAAACAGCAAATAAAAAGAAGCATATCGTAACTAAAAAAGTTTTACTGAGAAGTTTCACATCACTAACTGTTCGACAAGACGTTTTGTCTTTGGTTTGCGTTCTCCCTTAGGGCCAACGCACATCTATCGACAAAACTGTTTTGTCGCGTACTTAGTGACGTGAAAATAAATTTTCTGTTATAACGAAAACAGCATATGATGAATGCTTCCTCGTCATATGCTGTTTTCGTTGTAACGAAATTCACATCAATTGACACGACGCATGCATAAAATTATGTTTACCTATCTATTATAGCATTGTTTAGTACCTACTTATTAAACATTGCTTTATACGCACATACCTAGAGAATGAACTGTGCTTTTTTAATAAATAAGAATATAAAGTAATTATGTAGTGTACTTAATAATATTATTAAGTACTTAGGATGATTCTCATTAAATAAGCAAGTAACGAAAACAGCAAATAAAAAGAAGCATATCGTAACTAAAAAAGTTTTACTGAGAAGTTTCACATCACTAACTGTTCGACAAGACGTTTTGTCTTTGGTTTGCGTTCTCCCTTAGTCTTACCGTTTAAAAGTTACGCGCTAAAACGCAAAAAAAGGGGGGGGGGGGAAGGTTAGGGGGGGTTTCGTATTTTTCCCGTGGTCTCTCTCCAACTTGAAATGGATACACCGAAAAAAAAATTGTGTCAAGAACCAACTCTCTAAGTCTTACCGTTTTAAAGTTACAAGCTAATACTCCAAGAAAGGGGGGGTTAGGGGGGGGAAGTACATATTTTTCCCATGATCACCATCCCCCCCGAAGTTGATTTACTGAAAAAAAAAATTTTCAAAAACCAACCCTCTATCTCTCACCGTTTAAAAGTTACGAGCTAAAAGTCAAAGAAGGGGGGGTGATAGGGGGGGGGTTCGTATTTTTCCCATGATCACCATCCCCCACGAAGTTGATTTACCGAAAAAAAAAATTTTCAAAAACCAACCCTCTATCTCTCACCGTTTAAAAGTTACGAGCTAAAAGTCAAAGAAGGGGGGGTGACAGGGGGGGGTTCGTATTTTTCCCATGATCACCATCCCCCACAAAGTTGATTTAACGAAAAAAAAAATTTTCAAAAACCAACCCTCTATCTCTCACCGTTTAAAAGTTACGAGCTAAAAGTCAAAGAAGGGGGGGTGATACGGGGGGGTTCGTATTTTTCCCATGATCACAATCCCCCACGAAGTTGATTTAACGAAAAAAAAAATTTTCAAAAACCAACCCTCTATCTCTCACCGTTTAAAAGTTACGAGCTAAAAGTCAAAGAAGGGGGGGTGATAGGGGGGGGGTTCGTATTTTTCCCATGATCACCATCCCCCACGAAGTTGATTTACCGAAAAAAAAAATTTTCAAAAACCAACCCTCTATCTCTTACCGTTTAGAAGTTAGGAGCTAAAACTCAAAGAAGGGGGGGGCGAGGGGGGGTTTCGCATTTTTCCCATGTTTATCCCCTCCCCTAAAATAGATCCACCGAAAAAAATTTTGAAATATACCAGCGCAAGTGGGAGAACCAATCGATCAACCAGTGTTAGAGTGAGACAGAAGATACGGGCACCCTACCATCAGAAAGGTATGGTCGCCTGCTTCAACATTTGCCTTTACACCATACTCCTAACTCGAGTGAGACAGGAGATATGAGTACCTACATTCTGAATCAAGCCACCACCACCAAGGAGCGAGCAGTGCAACAAATGAAACAAAAGAAAGAGACCTTCAAAATTCAAATACAACAGACGGCACGGGCATCGCGGTAAAAAAAAAAAATTTTAAAAAGAAATTTAAAAAAAAAATTAAAAAGAAAAATTTAAATGATCATCTTTCTTCAAACTAATTTTCAATTGTTTTGCGTTCCAAATTTAAAAAAAAGTGGCCAAGTGCGAGTCGTCGAGGTGCGAGGTCCGAGCGAAAAAACTCGACCACTTTCGATAAAAATCTCGATCACTTTAACAAAAATTGATGAAAATTTCCATTTTTGAAAGAGATTGACCGAGATTGGCCGAGTTTGGCCATGATATGACCATGACAGTCTCTGCTGGTCCGATCCTGATCATAATAAGCACCGATTGATGGAGATTTAGCAAAAGTGGTCGAGATTTATAATAATTTAACAAAATAGTCAAAAATTGACGACTTTTGACTTTTTTTTGGACCCGGTCTACCAGCACTAAATAATACAAACCATTCGAGACTATTTACAACCCTATGCGACATTAATTATCCATTATACACAAAGAAATTAAAAAAAATTTAAAAAATCGTTCGAATTTATCTCTACCAATGCCGAATTGACCGAGAACCTCTTAAAATGACGACTCACCCTTGACCGTTTTTCAAAATTTCCTAAAATCAACCATGTAACCAGCGCTTTTTACGTTTTACCAACCAAACCGTTGATTTGAATACTATTCCAATACAATTTGTATGGAAAAAGAGACGGTTTACGATTTTCCGGCATATTGCCGGTATAGCGATTTTGGTACGACACACACTTGACTTTTTTCTTAAAAAATATTTTTTTTGGGAAATTACTAATTTTTTTTTTGGATTCGGATGTAAAACTAAATTCTAAACACTTTATTGTATGGCACCAACTCTCTAACTCGTACCATTAAAAAGTTACAAGCTAAAACCCAAAGAAGGGGGGGGAAAAGGGGGGTTTTCGGATTTTTCTGGGGGGTTGTGGAACCTCTAAAATCGATCTGCCGAAAAAAATTCTTCAAAATGTAAGCGCAACAGGGAGAACAATTCGATCAGTCAGTGAGTCGTAATCGAGCTTTATATAGTATAATTCCTCCCTTTTTGTGTATTTGGTAACACAAATAAAAGCTAGACGCATTATAAATAATAGCAATGAATATCTATTGCTTCATAACAGCTCCTGTAAAAAGCTTGAAGGTGAATGGCGTTTTAGATTTTTGCATTTAACTGTTGAGCGGCTGGTCTATTTTTGATTGAACTTTTGTTTACGCTAATGTGTTTTTTTTTCAATGTTTATTTAACTTGCCCAGTATTTTCAAATTACAATTTGAAATAAATTGAGCTAAACATGACTTATAAAATAAATATAACCCTGTTATCAATAAATTCTAAGTTCATAAATAGTTTGCTATGTTTTATCTTTTATATTGACAAGTAGTTTAAATTAAACTCGACGAACAACACAGGCATAGTATAACTATTCCGAGCTAACGCTGGGTTTATTTTTAACACGGTAAATATTTATTTTATGAGGTACCTAATTAATTATATTTAGCGCAAAATATTGAAAGAATTTTAGGTGACGGTATGTTACCATTCACAATGTTTTTTATACTCACCTTAATTTTATCGGTGGCGGTTATATTCATAAATTTTATAATAAATATGGCAACACTCAACTAAATCAAAATCATTTTATAGAGCTGTGAATACCACTCAACTTTGTTCTATCAGTTTTACATTTTATTAAATGAAAAACTAACCTACAATATAATAGTTTTTAAAAAATGTCATAAAGAATATCAAAATATTTCAAGTTTAAAAAAAAATTAAATCATCAGATAATGCAACTCATGACGTGGTATTCACAGCTCTATAAAGATCACATGAAATTTTACTTTTTAAAGACATTTAATTTAAAAATAAACTGTAACTTATAATTTATAGGGATGTTTAGTTATAGATTGGATGATCTCTAAAAAGGGTTAGGTATCCTTTTACTTATAAACTCGATGTAAGCTTGAAATAGTTACACCGTTAACACGCGTAGGTACATTAGGTATTCTCTATGATTTTGTGTTTTGCATTAACTAGCAGTTTCAAATTCAAATCGTAAGAGACAATTTATATACTTAGGACTGTTGTAAGCTTACATCGGATTTATTGGTAGGGGTCTGACGTCTGACTACGCTATGTCTCAAGGGCTGAATATATAGCAGAATTTAAAATACCATTTGACAATTTATGTGCCACAGAATTGACGATGATTAGTAGTCACAGCGGATCTTTGTCCATCTGAAGTATCTGCGCAGAGCCCATTTTTGGGTAATTGGAAGTAAGCAATATTTTCTGCACAACAGTACATGCTCAATCGAGTTAATCGTTTGTCGCACCTAACTTCAGAGGAATAAAGATCCGCTATATGGACTGTACGATCATATACAAATCTTTTTAAAATTGGCAATTAATTTCATTGAGCAATGTCAGACTCCAATAGGATTAAAGTGTTGCCATATTATTATACAAAATACAGTAGTTTATGGTGATGGTAACACCATACAATTATCTCACAGAGGTTTAACTACGCGGCCGTCAGCGCCGGCCTCTTGCAGCAACACTTGACACAGTTGAGGCACAGCCTAGACCCGGTCTAGGCCACCTAGCCGGTCTGACCTAGGTCTATAGCCTAGGCTTGGAGTAAGTCGATCAGTTGTTGCGGGGCCTACGAGTGTGTTACTAACGGTTGCGTTTGGTAGGCTGGTGTGTTGGTATAGATGACGATCAATAGACACAAATAGAATGCGATTGTGTATGTAGTTTTAGCTTCCTTTACAAACATTCGAAATTGTGAATGAAAATGACAAACATGGTAGGTATAAACAAAGCAATTAGCTAATTACGATACGACAAATCTAGAACCATACAACATAGAGAGATAGAAAACTCTTTATTGTACACCACAAAGAAATTGCATATTAGACACAGATAATATATTATGATATTAGAACGTTTTTGATACACTATCACATATTATCCTTCGGAATAAACATTTTTGGAATATGATCCCTATTTATTGATAAGTACTATGATCAAAGGGTTTTTAGAAAATAAATAAAAAAGATTCCCAACCGTAGTGCCCTAGACATGACAGACATTCTTTGAAAATAAGTTGCTTTGAACTTTTTTTACAATTTTTTTTTTGAATAATGTGCTATTGGACCCTAGTTTCTTCACACACCAGCCGTTTGAGTGACTAATTTGAATAGCGGTTTGGAAGCATGTTTTGGGGAAGAATGGGATTCGCTGTCGTAACCTCCACGCAAAACGCATGCGGCACTGGACCATAGAAACGTAACAATCGCGACGACCACGACGAAAAATATACCGTAGCACTTAGAATATAGAGTGGAGTTTCAACCATTTGGTGTATGGGAAGTTGTTTTTTTTATTTTGATGTTTTTGTTGCATGTTTTAGGTATAGGTTTTTTTAGATTCGCTAACGTTTTAAGCGATAGGAGAGCCGATCGGGTTTTTTAAAGTTAAGGGTCGTGCTCATTTACCCTACACCATGCTCTAACTACACAGTGACGCAGCATGTAGTGTAAATGAGCTACGACCTTTATTTCTTTGGTAAATATTAGTGCGAGTTCAAAACACATAGTTCTTACGTACGTGTACAGCTATAGAAGTTCTTTAGTTATATAGATTTCGTGCAATATTTGAAGGCAAATTATTGTGTTGGCGTCATTACAAAAGTTATGTATATTTTCCCAACATATTACTATATGTACTAATATGTAAATGTGTATATAACATTGTTTGTTTCAACGCTGCACTTGCATGGATATAACAGGGAATGTCTATTTACTTATACATAAACATAATAATATCACCACATATTAGTAACACGACGTATTATTGGCTTTTGCTCTTCTTTGTGTAAATAGTTTGGTTATTTTCAATCATTGTTAGTGGAAAAAAGTGTGGTAAAAGGTTTTCTGGGTTATATATAACTTCTTACTGCTCGCATATTGCGTGTTTTTTATCATTCTAGCTTATAATAATATGGTTTTAATAACATGCATTTTATGTTGCTATATTATCATAGTACTTACATTGCTTTACTTTTAACTAACTAAGATTACCAATGTTATTTTGATATCTTCTCAATGCTAACATTTTATTCAAAAATTAGATAGAACATAGTCTCTGTATTGTCTAGAAACCTTCACCAATTAAACACAAACTAACAGTGCGCATCACCAACAGGAGGCTGTAATCAACGAGCTAAAAACGAAGTCGTCAGCCGTCGGCGAAAAGAAACTCCTTCACCAAGACGAAGTGTACAATGGCGCCTTAGAAGACATCTTACACGGACTCCGTAGCGAGCCTTACAGGCGAGCTGACGCCGTGCGACGCTCGCATCGCAGGCGCATCAACTCCCACCGCTTATCCAGAGGACTCGAAGAACTAGACGTATGATACGAGGATTCCAGTGAAACTGAATCACTGGAACCTAAAAAACGCAAAGACTTAGAAATGGTGCCCAAAAAACCAATCTCAGTTTACAGAGACGATGAGCGCAAAGCTAAGGCGTCCATGTACAAAGTAGCGCCCTCTGATTGTGAGGTGGAAGACCGCTGCGAACTTATAAAGTCGACGTACGACGTGATCTCGAAATACACGCGAGCGATGTTTGATAGTAACGAAACCGTCGTTTGAATGTGCCTCATTTGTGTGGATTTTTCATGTAGACCTAACCCCTTATTAGCATTGAGCTGTCTTGTTAGTTTTTAGACGGAGACTTTTCTTTAATTTCTTCAATAGTTGAATGAGACACACGTCTGATAATTAACAAGACAGTAGTGATTGTAAATGGCGCTATACATTGCATACTTTCATTTTAGAAGTTTAGGCACCGGCAGCCATTTTTAAAAATGGCGGCAGATTATCGCCGTTTTAAAATAAGGTTTGATTGAACGGGTTGTTGTGGCTAAATCATTGCTTTTCAATGTGAAGGATGCATGAAAAATCTAATGTTTATACGCCTAAAATTCATTCCATGACACGCACTCAGCGACTACAGTATTTTGCTATGAACAATTTACACGTTTAATTTCTTTACAAAAGCTAAGCTTTTTATAGTTATCTTACTTATCTATTGATTCAAATACAAGGTCTCTCTTACTCTACTGTAGAAAGAGATAGAGAATCGTCTTTAACGTATTTTTAGTCCTGCTAGTTATGTGAAAGGCCTTTTATATTGTACGCACAGATATACACAGCTTTTCGAATGGATTTTTAAAATATGATAATATTACAGTGTCCTTAATACTAATATACATTAAACTCATTTATACATTTATTGTGTACCATTCGTAATTAGAGAAAATATTATACACGCATTTTAAAAGTAGCATTTTTACATTAAAATATAATTATCGTAATAGTTCAAAAATTATTTGCATTTAAGGATAAGTAAATGTTTTTACAAACTCTTTGGTGTTATATTATAGTTTTGTTAGAAAAAGCTTCAGTCACTGGCTTATTTATGTTTGTATTTCTTCGTGTTTTGTATTATAATTTCATATCCATCATTATTTTTAATTTTGGTTCTACTAGGGATTATTTAAACAATTTTATTTCCGAATTGATCTGATTTGAAGCTCATTTTTGTGTATAGTTTTGTCACATTATTTTAATTGTAAATAAGTTTGTCTTGTATAAGTACCGATAACAGAAGTTATATTAAATTAAATGTAAATATTGTATTTTATATAATTATATATTTACTCAAGATGCTTGAGATGTTACGCGCAAGTTAAAAATATAATATGTATGTATGTGTTTTAATAAATCTGAAATGGGTACTCATACAATATTCAAGGATTTAATTTAATATAATTTGATTATAAGTAATTTAAAATATTTAAGGGAGCACAATAACGGTGAGATTGTGTGCAAATGAATTAGTTAAAGATACAAGATTGTAAAAATAATCAAAAAACAAATTATTTTCCAAAAGAAACATGTTTCAGTACATAGTAAAATTAAAGGCTTATGCACGCAATTGTTTATGATAAAACTTGGTAATTCGTTTTTAATACAGTTCAATTTCTTGCACACAAACTCACCTAAGTAAATGGTGCTTTTGCACAAATGCTGGTTATTTTAATTGAATATTGGTTTGATTTGAAATAAATGTTTATAATATTTTAAAACAGGGTTATCATTGCACAATTGATAAATTATTTTAAGTCTGGGAATAATAAAAGCAATCTTGATGTTATGTTTGACGATTTATGTTTGTAAGTTAACTTTAACAGGCTTAAATAAAGATAAGTATGTAAAAATTATACCCACCAGAAAAATAACGATAATGTACAAAGTTACCTATCCATTCTGAAGCTCTACTCTACATATTTATTGTAATAAATTAACCATATTATGTTAGATTTAACTAGAGTATAAATATAACAGACTTTTTTTCTCCGTCGAGTAACAATATAATCACAATAATGTTACTTTATTGTATTAAACAATTTCTGAGTTACTATTTTCTACATCTTTAGTAAAAACGTTTACATACTTATCTTTGTCGATGCCCAAGTTGGTTTGGTAAAAGTTTAAAAATAATTTTGTCTGTATAGTTATAATACCATTTATTTTGAAAATTTAAATTGAATTGAATTTTTAATAGTTTTTGTAACACATGTAACGCTAGAATTAGACCACAGTATTCAGTGATGCAATAAACAATATTTAATTAAATTTTGATATTTTATTTAGTTTTAAATAACTCAATATACTTTATGAATTTTAAATAATTTATCACAGATTGTTGATATTTTCTATTTTAATATCAAAATGATAGAAAATACCTAAAAATATATGCTCCAGCATTAAGTACATCAGATAGACACCTAGAACAACTGAGCCAACTTAACTTTCAAACTTTTGCATCTCTAAAATACAACTTCAGAAATCAATTTGGATTCAGTTACCTGAATCTTTTTGGTTCAAAGCATAATCCATGATTGTCCGCACTATAGTATCCACCTCAGCCATAGCCCCCACTCCTGTGTCTCCACAAATAAGCTTCTTACTGATCGGAGGAACTTCCACATACCCCCACTGCTTCAAAGTAGAGATTTGTTGAGATGTGATGGGGTGTTCCCACATGCGAGTGTTCATCGCTGGACAGAATAGAAGGGGCTTGGATAAATCCCACGCTCTGGTTGTGCAGGTCAATAGATTGTCACATAAACCCTGAAAATGTATTATTATTCAAGAGAATACTCTGGGTAAGGTCTCGTACATCCTTCCTTACTAATATTATAAACATGAAAGTTTGTTACTCTTTCACGCAAAAAATACTGGTCTGATTTGGATGAAACTTGGAATATATATAGTTTGTAGCCTGGATTAACACATAGACTTTTTTTTATCCCAGAAAATCAACAGGATAAAACGGAACGCAGACGAAGTCGTGGGCAGAAGCTAGTAAAATAAGAAGGTTGGTAACAACCTAAAATAATTGCATAAAAAATTACCTGGGACATCTTTGCCAAAGTATTAGCATCCAATGGGGCTATCACCATCATGTCCGCCCATTTCCCAAGGTCTATGTGCACCACTGGATCCCCTCGCTTCGTCCAGCACTTCCATTCAGTTTCGTCGTCATATACTTCTACTGCTGCTGACAACTCGGAGTACGCGAAGAAATGTTTTGCTTTTTCTGTTACTATTAGCCGGACCTAGAAATGAGATTGCTAATGATAAAGTAAATATGATACCTACCTACCGTTATGACCATGAAGAAAGTTTGATATAAATAGTAGTTTTTCGGTTAGATTATCGAATGGAATTATGGAGTCAGTGCCATTGATTGTGATAGTGATCGAAAACAATCGAACTAATCTGAGTGATAAGATAAGAAGATAACCTCAAAAGTAGGTAAATTGTAATTTTCTACGGAATTTGATGATTCCAACACAGATTTCAATAAAACTGGAATTTTCAATGCAGCTACACTTCCCGTGGCAGCTACTAACAATTTAAATGTTCGTTTTTCCATTTTAGTCTCTATTGTTTTCTTTGTTTGTAAAATAAAAATAAACAAAACAAACAAGGAAAGGAATAAACCAAGAAGTTGAAGTGGTGTCTTCAAACCACAGAACAACATATCCCTTCAAACTGGTGGAACGGCAACACTGGTTATGTCTGCTTTCAGCCCCGTATTCATTGTAAACATGGTTGCAGAAATATGTTGCAGAGTTGCTGTCCAACATGTTGCGGGCAACACTTGTGTTGCGGAGTTGATCACGCCATGTTGCAGAGTTGCTGCCCGGCGAGCGAAAACATCTGTTTATCAACAAATGTTGACGTGTGTGGACGGGTCTAGCAACAGTTTTTAAACATGGCAGTAGTGTTGTGGACCAATGATAAAATAATGAAGTTAATAGAATCAGATTCAATCTAAAACAATAATGTGGGATTCTTCGAATAAATCATATAAAGATAATCTCTAGATGCTAGATACCATAATGTTACAGCCAGTCTTGTTTGAGGTAAAATTGGCTGTTGAAAATTTGTTGCTCTTTTATCTATTGACGTACCAATTAACTCTAGAAGATGTTCGAAATCACTTATTAACATCCTCGTAAAGTTAATAAAAGATCCATCTACCATGAAAAGATCACACGTCAAATTTTCTCTTTGTGTCAGATAATATCGCACCCACCACATTTTTTTCCTTTAATTTTTTAGCAAGATGCATTATAATATATGCAGAACCCAACAACACTACTGCCTCGAGCAACATTTTGACGCAGACTTGTGTGTGGACGGGTAGTATGGCTATAAACATTATTGCTAGATACTTTGATGTTGAGAAATAATGGTGTTGAGCAACAGTTGCAAAACAAATGTTTACAATGAATACGAGGCTTTCTTGACGAAACGACGACCGTGCTATTGAATAATATCAAATAGGACTTAGCCAAAGGACTTGTATCCAGCTCCAGAACAAAATTAAAAAAAGCCACTTCATTCATTACACCTTTCTTCATTCATTCATTCAATAATTTAAAATATTTTATTCAATCAATCATTCATTCAGTCAGTCCAGTGTTGCCAGATCTCCTGATTTTTCGGGGGATCTACTGATTTTCCCAGAATTCTACTGATCTACTGATTTTAACTGAAAATCTACTGATTTTTTTGCAAATCCTAGAATTTAGTTTCAAACATGATACTAATCAAAATCTGTGTGAAGTGAAACACAAAATTATCGTGATTAGGTTGGCACTATAAAATTGTCATCGTAAACTGGACGAATAGCGAAATAAATCGGTTTGACTTGACACACACCCCGCTAAAATGATTATGTGATTAAAGAAAATATCACTTTATATGATTCATGGAGAAAACTACGACTTCATTATAAGCGCAGAAATGTTAGGCAAGCATAACAGTAAAATGTATCTCAAGGACAATATAAAACTACTAAAATGTAATATTATTTTAATACCTGACATTGTTTTATTTACAGAAATTACATCTACTGATTTTTTGAGACCCAATACTTCTGATGTTTTCTAGTCGCATCATCAGATTTTATAAAAATTGATCTGGCAACACTGAGTCAGTCAGTTGATTGCGGGCTTCGAATGTGGTTGTGTTCGTTGTTTGGTCAAAAAAATTTATTTACGTTAGAAATCGTATCTAAAACACAACGGGCTTTTTATCAAAACATTTTGTGTGTTGATCTTCTTCTAAATAACTTTCCGTAATATTATATTGCTAAGTGCGAGTGTAGAACGGTGAAAATGGATGATAAGTTCTACGAAGGCTGTGGGCAAGAGGGGCCGATTCGTTGTATATTTCTATGCGAGTTTCACCCGACTGCCGGGCCCAAGATCACTTGCCAAGTCCCTGAGAACTACATCTCGAAAGATATATTCGACACAGTCAGCCACTACATCATACCGAAGATCCAGCTCCAGAGATGCACTTTGACTGTGTAAGTTGGTACTTGTTTGTTTACTAGCTCAAATAAACTGCCCACATTTATTTCAAGCTAACTTCATAACTTTTACACCCGAAATAATATGCTGCTATTGACATTGATATTCAAAAATTAATGGCTATGTAGTCGGTTCACAGAAAATGCACCCCTAAGGTAGAACTTAATGATTATAACAAACGAAAATTTTGACGGTGACGCTGTTAGGTACTGTTCTCGACAAAAATGCTTTGAGAATAAATGTGAGAGAAATTGTGAGACCCCCTGAGGACTGAGGATGGGGGGCCCTGGACACGGGCCCCGTGTGCCCTTATGGTAAAGACGGTATTGCTGTTAACTCATTACATACTCTAATGATATGTTTGAAAGCATATGCCTAGGATTGATCTCAGCAAGCGGTAGCTACAACTAAACCCTCTTTCCAGGACGCTCCTCGGTTCCAAGATCCTGGGCTTCCCCGTGCGAATAGACAATAAGAAATACGCGCGTAACGCGTACTATTTCAACCTCTGCTTCGTGTGCGATGCCTGGGCCCGTACTGTGCATCTAGAGCCGCTTGTGAAGAAACTTACTGAGTATTTGGTGAGTAAGTGCTGTCGATTCTGTTGTTGCATTTTTCTAAACTAACTTAATTTGACAGCACTAAAAATATTGCCGTCCCTTTCTCATAAACTGAAACGACAAAGACAGCTATAATTTTAGCGCTGTCAAATTAGGTTAGTTTAGAAAAATGCAACAACAGAATCGATACCAATATCTGACAGGATCGACGACACTATTTTGTAGGTAGTTTGTTCCCAACGAGTTGCACTGTTACTCGTTGCAAGTCTCTGTTGTTCCTAACGGGTCACACTGTTACTGGTTGCAACTTTTTTTTGTGGTTCTCAACGGGTCACACTGTTACTGGTTGCAACTTTTATTTGAAGTAATATAATATTCCATACAAGTCTGAATCAGTGCAGCCGTGCGACTGGTTGGGATGCTCACGGGCAGTTTGAAAGCTCATTGCTAACAAAACTCACAATCGTTCTTTTTGAAAATCTATGGATGTCTATGTCTATTTTATCACAATGACGGAACAGTTACATACTTCTTTGAGAAGTACCTTTAACTCTTTAACATTCTCGTTCGTACTTGTGTAACAATAGATCTAAGAAGATGTCTACTGTTCTTGTAGAGTAGTCGTCAACTTTCGCTTTGCTACCTAATCCGGTGTCTTCAATCCTGATTTGTCTCTTTGAGAACGTATAAGGTGCTATGCTATGAATAAGCACCATCCGTTTTAGAATAGGTACACAGTAAGGACCTGGAACAAATGTTTGCAAATCATTTGTCTCAGCGCCCGCCGCTGACAATCGAACCGCACCATCATTCAAACTACATCAAAGATAAGAATATGTCATAAGTCAATAAGTTAGTGATAAGTCAGATCGATCACTGGCTAAACTCCTAAACATGGCAACACAAGTTGATTCCCCTCATCTCCCAACAGCTGTCAATGGAGCTGGAGACAGAATGGCTGTCGAAGCAGTCGACATCAGGAGACGCGAAGCTGTTATGTGGTCTGATGCGGCAAGTCATGCAAGACATCAACTGCAGGCGAATGTGCACTCTCACTGGTGAGTTTACGGTATATAACTGGCAAAGTGAAAACATCATCGGATCTATAAAACTGGAACAGAGAATACAAATTGATAGTCGGGTCGTAGTGCAAAGCATCCAATGCAATCATTGTTTCGTACGTAACATTTCCCGATATCTCTATAAATATTAATAATCTTTATTTTAAAGTAAAAACATTCGAGTAACTTGCTAAGGGTGATGCTTAATGAAACTCCGACTCAAGCTTCACTCAAGCATAGGTTTTTGACGCTACTCAATGAAAATCTGATTAAATATCAATGTTTAAGGGCGGCTTGCACCAGAATCGCTAAACGGAACGACAGAAGTCTCGAAGAAGTAGTCTTGGGAATCAACTAAAATAATTTACATATTTATTTACCAATGAAGTAAGTAAGTGTTACTAAATATAAATTTCCGGTTTTACAATTGAATAAAATAATGTGCCTATTCACACATCAAATTGCTATGCTCGAACAGCTATTGTCGCTACGCCCATGATAATCAACTACAGACACGAAAGTCAACTCTAAGCTTATACACATAAGATATAGGTGGAGATATCCTGATCACGCATTCACGATGTGATCTCATTCTGATCATAAATTGTCTGGTTATGTTTATAGGTGCTATTTTCGAACCAATTTGACTTTTGTGATACAACTTTTTGTAAATGTCGATAGAAAAATTCGATTCACCAACTAAAAATGTGCATAATTTATCTACATGGTCTATCATAAAAAACACTGCGTTTTACTGTTAAAACTGTTTGATAAAATAAGTTTTAAACTGTAAGTGTTATTAACATAATTTTATACAAGAAAGCGTAAGTTTCATGTCGTGTAGTTCTTACAATAACGTGGGACTTAAGGATATACTATTATTATATTTTAGGACATGTTTAATTCCATGTTTTTACAAACAGGTTTAATCTATATAACCGTGATACAATCATAAACAGTAGATCTTGATACAAAACGCTTTAAATACCCGTTTCACGTTAACATTTTTATGCAAATTCCACCAAGGTTGGCAAGTTTAGCGGCCAGTATGCTAACAGAATCAATTATTACTATTAGAGTGTGCTCACTAATAGAATATCAATAGGTATTGGATGTAGAATCCCGTTTGTCAAAGCTTTTAGATGAATCTCGTTTGAATTGTTTGTGGTCGTGCCGAGTAGATTTAGTCTGCTCAACGCCTACCAAAGATCTTCCTTTTCTTGAAGTTCAAATGATATGAGTGACAGGCGTCACAGCTCAGTCGGTAACGGCTCTGCCTTCCGTGCTGTGGGTCGTGGGTTCGATCCCCACTGAGAACAAACATTTGTGCGTGGAAAACATAGATGTCTGTTCTATGTCTGGGTGTTACTATGTATTATAAGGATGTATTTACAAAAAAAAAGTCTTTAAGTATTCTATCAGCCATCTAGTTTCCATATTACAAGCTTTGCTTAGTTTGGGACTAGAGGGCGTTGTGTGTAAAGTCCATGAATATTTATTTATTTACTAGCAGTTACCCGCGACTTCGTACGCGTCTACAGTTTCCGTGTACATTATATTATCTGTGCGTGTACCGAGCGGATACTTCTTTGAGAAACTTGACATTACACCTCATTACACCGAACTCGTACCTACTGCAATGCCAAACGCTAGTTGTTAGACCAAAGAGGTAGTACTACTTTTCGTTTATTTTATCCTGTAGATCCTGTTAATTATTCGGGATAAAAAGTAGCCTATATGTCAATCCAGGTTACGAACTATATATATGCCAAGTTTCATCCAAGTTGGTTCAGTGGTTTTGACGTGATTGAAACACAAACATCCAAACATCCAAACATCTAAACATCCAAACATCTAAACTTTCGCATTTATAATATTAGTAGGATAATATTAGTAGGATTATATGTCGTCAGCCTTTCGTCTATTTTCATAATCAGAGCAGATCATAAACCACATGCGTTTATATCGCGCATACGAGTATTAAATAAAAGCCTGGCGATATCATAATCACTAGGTTACATAATATGTTCTTATCAGCGACATGTGTACATAAGGGAACGTACCCATACTACGTGAACCGTGTAAGGGGGGGGGGGCTCTTCAAAATACTACGCTTGGTAAAAAGGAGTGGGGGGGTTAGATTTTTGTCACGTAGTCAATATTCTCTAGGGAAATCTTGCGCTTTTTAAAACTTTTATAGACAAATATGAGCCAAGTTTTCATTTTTAGTGTTCCACTCCAGTTTCGGAAAAACGGAACGTTAGCAAAAAATCATTACTACGTGACAATTACAGGGGTGGGGGGGTTTGGGCATATACCACGGGTGGTTATCGAGGGGTGGGAGGGGGTCTAAAAAAAAGGGTACGTTCCATAAGGTAATGCGAGCACCGATACCAACTCTAAAAATAATATACCTAGTTATCAACTAGTAAAACAAATAGTTGAAGGAAATAATAGTTAGATAACTTTTTAGTTACCTACTTTTGTTGTCCAAGTAAACGGAAAATTTTGAAATTTTTAATTTTACTTTAAGTAAGAAGTACCCAATCGATGCCGTTAGCAAAGTCCAGTGAGCCTACAGTATAAATCATTATTACACAGTAGAACCGCGAGCAAAATCGAGTATATTGAGTCTAACATCTATTTATCATTACAATGTGCTCTTGACCACCTTATCAGAGTCACAGAGATTATGATGTTTGGCCTGAGTTCATTAATATTTATGACATACTTTGTCTTATCTAAGTAAAGTACTTAGGTAGGTACTTCTGTACCTACGTTCGTGTGGGCTACTGACTAATTATGTGATAAAGCTTTTAAGCTACAGCCCCTTCACATACATGACATGACAGATAAAATAATGTATATTGTTAGTATATTTATATATTTTTGCGAAGCAATTTTGTACATTTGCATGGCAGTCTCTGATTGGCTGAAGTACGGCATGTAATATATTATCTGTCGCATGTGTGTGAAACGCTTAAGGTCTCCGGACTGTCTGTAAGGAAGGATCATGACATGTCTTTGATGATTAAATCAGAAGTATTTAGAACCCCTCGGGATGCTCAAGATGCTATTTTAGACTAGTTTCTTTAGTCTCTTTCATCACAAAACATACCTTAACCCCTTGTAATAAAATCTACTATTAAACTTTCAAATACACTAGCAAATTCCAGCATAGAAACTGCAGTGAAACTAGCCTAGCTCGTAACACGACAAATCATGTACAAATAACTGAGCAAAAATAACTTAGAAACGGTATAATTTACACACTTGAGTTGCACTCTCCATTCCTATTACCGGCTCTTTACACGTTTTTCTCAGCGCTTACATGTTTACCTTTGTCTAGCTATGCGCTCCCAGTCCCAGCTCGATACGCAACGCAGGTTTCACGTACGAGTTTGTACATATTTTTGATGAATTCCCAACGACACCCAAACTAGTTGCACTGTGACTCGTCAGGAAAATCCCGACCAGTTACAGTGAGCACGGGCGACACCTTTACTGAAAATTTTACTTGAAAAAGTTATAGTAAGCACATAACGATGGTTTCCACCCATGGACCTACGACATAGGTCGTCGATCGCGGGAACTTGGTGAATGGAGAAGATTTAAAATCGTTTTATCTGGTAGTCTTTGAGGGAGGCCTGTAGACTCGTACAGACTGATATAATATTGATTAACCTTATTATTTTGTTTCATAGTGGGAACAACCACCACTCACCTAACAGTGGTGCGGGTAAACACCGACCCGACGCCAGTGAAAGACCACCAGGTTCCAGTGTTCCTCTACAGCCGGCAATCCTTCGTAGCTGATCAGTGGGATCTCACTACTAATCAGGTCAGTGGATATTTATTCTTTTACTTGGGTACCTAACCTACCTACATATTTACATTAGAAAATTGTGTCTGAAACTGAAATAACTGCAGTAGTAGAGCATGGACTATCGGAGCCTTTGTCCAAAACCGGTATTGTTTCGATATCAATTTTTTTTCTATCGGTTTTCCGGTATTTCGATATTTTTTCGATATTAATGCAAACAGTAGGTAAAATACGTCTTAACGTTGTTAAGAAGTTTGGGAATTCTATGAATAAAAGAGTATTCAAAGTAAATCAACTATATTTATTAATTACACAGTCTTTCTATGAGATCACAACACAACGTTTCTTTTTGAATTTTTCGTAATTCATTATTTTTTAAAAGAAGTGTGTCTGTTTGCAGAAAAGTAAGACCTGCAAGAAAATACATTGACTAAATTAATTTTTTTACTGATTTTCAAAGAGCCAAAGTCAATTCAAAACAAATAAGTAGGTTAACCGAATATATTGTCAACTGCAAAGTCGTATCAGCGGCGTCGTTTTAGCTAATGCCGTTGTATTTCGTTAAGAATGACTTACATTACAGCGTGAGTGTATGTCACAGTTTTTTGTTACACTAACAACCGGGGAATGTACAGCCTGGGAATGGATCGATCCTTGCAAACAAAGTTGCAGGTAGGGTCTGCTAGTTAGTTTAATATAATTATTATTATCGAAAAACCGATAGTAGTCGCGTCCAATATCGGTTTATTTCTATCGGGCTTTTGGTCCGATATTCCGGTATTTCGATATTATCGAAAACCGGTATCCATGCTCTATGCAGTAGGGGTGCAGAATACCCGAGTAGGGTTTAAATCTTGACCCTAATGACTAAAACAAAAGCTCATCTCTTGTAGCACTAGAACCGTACTGTAGTTAACTGCCCACTGTACTTATATGTGTGTAAGCCGGCCATTTTGTGCAGTGTAAAGTTTCCGTAAAAGTTTTTATTATGTCTGCAGAGCAATGATCATCTGTCTGTATTAGGTACTATCTGATATAACATTATTATCTCCGTCTGCAAAACTAGATAAAATATTTGAGACATTTGTTTACCTATAAGTACTTTGAGTTAGTGGTTTAGAAATGACTTTGATATTATCGTTCAAAAATAGCAATTTTTTTATTACCTACATAATCATTGAAATAAACCTCTGAGCGAAAGCAGAATTGGCGCCAAGTTTTAATATTAGGCGCCATTTGTGAATAGCTCACATAAGTATCCGCTAGTTGTGTGATGATGATAATCGACTAAATATACAACTTCTTCACTATCTAGTGTGCCAGCTAGCACAGATAAAAGTCGAATATTTTAAAATTTGTAAAGTATAATAAAGAAATCTATTTTAATCAGTAACGGAACAGTAATCGTTATTTGTTATATATAATAGTTCGATTCGAATAAACATGAATTATCGACTAAATTCATAACTTTATCTATTTGGAGAACTAAACTAAAAAAAAAGTATATAGACGATTTGAGAACTTTATCCTATCTTATAACAAACCCATTTTACTAACAATGACGAAACAACATACCAACTCACACGTTGTCATACATTACTGTAGTAAATACGAGTGACTTTGACAATGTATAGAATTGTTTTCAATAGCAATTTGTATCTATTATGTGGCAGCAAAATGGGCAGAAATATACCTAGTAGAATATAAATTATAGTCTAAGTCATCACTTGTGCCAATATTGTTGTGTGTTACGGGTTCATTGTATTGTTGAACTCTGACGATGCTAGACTGATTTTCCATTTAATTTTATTATTTAATCGTTTACGAAAATAACAAATAAAATAATATATAGAAATAACTGTCGACATTCGTATCAATTAAGGTACCGATGGCAAATACCTTTTCGACAAGTTATTTTGAGTTGCATGAATTAAAATTGCAACGATCAACAAGATGTTTTTGTTAATCAAGTTTTGAAACGAATAGATAGATAGATATATTCTTTATTGTACTCTCCACTTAAACTAAACGAATAGTTTTTTTTGATTGCCGTAGCGTGACATTTAATTACAGGGATAGGTATGCTGTTATATGTATTATCACCATAGTAATTTTCTTTGTTATTGACGCTAAGGTGAGGGTCACATGAATAACCACCGACGATGCGTGCAGTTTTGAATTTAAAAGTTATTTTTTTTTAAATGAAGTTTACAACAATACTGTTTGAAGTCTACGACTGGTGAAGTCACAAATGTAAAAAAAATTACAAAATATTGATAAAATAAGTTTAGGATGTTAACTCTCAGCTTCAGTCTTAAATATCACAAATCTGAACCATTAAAACTATCACTAATGGTTACAACCAGCCTTCAATATACCGCGCAGGATATTAAAATTCATAAGCTCTATGTTATGGTGTTAATGTTTACAGACGTTGAGTTTTCTATTATAAATTGTGCACATAAAATTATAAATTGTGACTGCAAAGTTGAACTAACGTTCGAAGAATACTTGACTTGTGACACGTTATGCGGTTATAGAGACAAACTTGGAGTTATGTAGGTAGTTTGTCTAAGTTATTTTATAGATTTTATTTTTCTCAATTAACTGTTTTAGGTGTAAAATACATCAATAACTAAATATCATATTTGTAGAGAGGCGATGCCATACTTTGTTTCCCTCTCCATATGTGATATACAGGTTTGGAAGTGCCAGTTTTTAGAATATTCTAAAAACTGGCACTCCAAACCTGTATGTAAAGTAAATTATAGATAATTTCTTCAGAATATTTATGTATATTACAGCAAACAATAAATTTATAGCTGTTATATAAATGTTGCAATTAACCGCGATGATAAAGAGGTTACTGACCCTGCTCTGATATTATACACAGTTTATTTTAAAACAAGCTGCGCTGAATAACAGTTTCTATTTGCGCATAATATTTTGCTGGAAATAGTAGCCATTTAAAGAATGCTAACGTGTAGATCGTTGGATTTATTTTCAGTAGGTTTCGACACAACCTTTGCTTTTAGCGTAGGAACATCGGTGATGCAACTAAAATGAGCGGCGAGATGAATATTAAAGATGTTTGTCAAAAAGAATTGCTGTATTACCACACTTCCTAGAATTAGTAAGTTTATTAGAGTAACTATGATAGTTTTATTAAGTAAATAAGTATGTATCTTATTTAACTGCAAAAAATTTAAGAATCAAAAAACCGCTACTTAAATCTGTATCAGTCTCAAATAAACTAAAAGTGACCTTTTATTATACGATAATGACCAAACTTCTCATCAAATGATAATAAACGACTTCGTAAATAATTGTACAGTTTCAATGATATCATGACAAAAGTGTTACCAACGAAGTCAAACAGGTCCAACCTTAATCTTGTTAAATGAATAGCTCTGTCCGGATCGAGGTCGTTGCGCACACGCACAACAGTAATAATTTTAGATTATCGTGAAATAGATTTATCGTAAAACTTATATTTGCTGATGAAAACGTTGAATATTTTTTGGTAGCGTAGTAACAAATATTCCTTCTTTATTTTATCGTATCGACTAAGTACATGTACGAGCCCACTCGTACAATCAATTTTATAGCATAGCAAGCACTTTTCGTTTTAATCTTATGAAATAAATTCAGTTGCAAATTCACAGCCGTGTCTATCATTGTCATGTACTAGGGGTAGCAGCAGCCCCGTACAGTACATTGTTTTATTAAGGTTTATCAGCACCGCATTATACCACAGCAAATAGAAACATGTCGACTGCTTAGTGATAACTTCTAATCTTGTAATATAATAACAACTAGAGTAATCGCTGATACGAGAAACGGAACCAGTTCATCACGTACTATCTTGTTGCTATCCGAGCAAGAGCTCGTTTTGTATCAAGAACAAATAGTAAATGGAGGCCTACTTAGTCGATGGATTTCTTCTACCGTATTGCTGAAAATAGAACGAAATAACTCTTTTGGCTTGTTAGCTTTCTCTTTGTTTAGGGAGTATGAATTTTATAACAAGTGAAATTACAAAAGCTAGTCAAATTGTTGGAATTGCTTTTATGGCACATTGATCTCATTAATAAGCTGTTTGTAAAATGTATAATTGATTACATAATATCTAAATTTTTTCTATGTTATCTTTAAACAGCACCCCTTGTTTATTACCTCGAAGTCCATTCCGTCCAAGATTGTCTGGTAGAGATCGCTCATTAGCAATAAGACCGCCCATTGTACCATTAGTTAAGTTTTGTATGCCGTAGTAGTCCCTAGGTTAAGGTGTGCAATAAAGTATTTTTTATCTATCTATCTATCTCTGTTATACATTGCTTACAAACAGCACCACATCCAAATGTGATTATATTGGTATTAACTTGATGGATAATAAACAAAGAAATAACTAGTGTCAAGATCAAGATGAACAAAATGTCTTGGCCAACATTTTACTGACTAACACATTTACATAGGCGTTAGCTAATACGATAGTTCGCATGACCAGAGTGTCGCATCGGCGATCAAATTTGGCCTGTTGGCTTGTTGCTAAGCCCACTCATTATATTTTGATAAGATGTAGGTATATCTTGTGTTTGTCCTACATTTGAAATTCAAATAACGTTTGTTCGCATTACCATAAATCAATTTAAAGGCAAAGATGAGTATGGCGCTACGTAAGTGGTGATTATAATAAGTAAAAATTACGATTAAAGCTTAATAAAAAAAACTTAGATGTAAGTGAAAGAATGAATAAACTTAAGATTTATTCACAAAGAAAATTACAACTAATACAGTACCTATTTATAATATTCACCAAATACACATGAAATAGTTGAGCTATGTACAAACCGTTGCAAACGATTTATATTAATAAATGTATTTAATATAAAATTGCTGTTTGCCTTGGACTAACGAACAAATAAAATATTAATGACATAGGTTATTAAGATTTAATCATTTTAAACAAGCCTTTGGTAAGATAACACGAGAGTAGATAATTATTATTACGAAAAACATCCGTGTTTTGCGCTAACATTTGCGTTACATTTTATTGGTGTTGTGTTATTGTAGACATTTAAACTACCAACTGCCTAAATATTCATTCAAATTACCAAACACCTTTTATAGCGAGTCGTAATTCAAAATGAGAACCATACAAAGTCTGAACAATTTATTATATCAGCTGCCACCTCTGCTCAATTACTTAGTCGATTATTGAAACGATTTTCAGTCGATTACCGATACGACGCGGTGGCAATCAGTGCGTAGTCAATTATGCAAACTATTCTTGAGTTCATCACTATTCATTGCATCTAAACATCTTATAAACAGAATTAATAAATAGTGCTTACTGGCGTTTTAATCGATTCAAGAGCATAGGTTTTTCAACAATTATTTTTAGTAAAAAGCACAAAAAACCCGATCGATTAAAACTCGATCAACATTTTGGAATACCTTTATGAAGCACTTTACGGGCTACTGAGCAGTCACCCAAACATAACAGCATTAAACTTTCAAATTACCGTATTGTAGCGTAGGTAGGTACTGTAGGTAGGTAAGGTACCTACTCGTAGAATGTAGATAGATGATGATAGGAGCAGTCCGTTCCCTATTCAAGGTTGCAGACAAAGCGGCGCCGATACCTACCTCATTTCATTTGTTATTTTTTAAACTATTTACGGAACACCCTTGACTTGGTTCCATCTTGGTTCGCATATTATAATCAGTATTATTTTCCCAACGGATTATTTCTAATTGTTTTTATTAAATACATCTATTAAGTACATGCATTGATACCGCACAAGTACGAGTTTGCTTACACCTAGTCTTGTAAATGGTTAAAAAAGTATTTAATGTCTGAGCTATTTCGTTGTTTCGTTAAGTCCCAACGAGTCCCACTCAATACAATCAAATTGTGACTGGTTGGAAACAATTATCCCAACCAGTCACGTTGTCTGTAAGTTATAAACAAAACTACTTTTCAATTGGAAATTTTTTGGGTTTAATTTTTATAAAAAACTTACATACTAAGCTACTAGCGATCAACCATCCCTGTTGAATTGTGAGCTATGCAAAACGCCTCGCAAATTTTAAATTAGTCGTACCCCAGTACCGCTAGACATACTTGTTTCTCGCGGCGTCACATACTTGTCTAAATCCGTCGCTAGCGACAAGTCAACCAGAAAATAAAGCAATTACACAATACCACAGAACATCTAGTAGTTTGAGCTTGATTAGCGCAGCTTAGCTAGCAGTTTGTATGTGATTACAGTTTATAGGATAGTTAGTAAGTAAATAATACACTAGGGTTTCCAGAACCGGGATTTTCGAGACTTTTATTCTAAAGAACGGGGAATCCCGAGTTTTTCGGGACTTGACTAAAAAGGCTAGTTTTTCGACTTTTTCGGACCTGCCCAAAAACGAGGGATTTTATAAATTATGTTGTCCCAAAAATCCTGATAATTCTGGAATTTTAATTGGATTTCCCAGTTCCTAAATCGTTTACAAAAACCGGGATTTCATGGGACTATACCCTTACACGTGTGGTTAAATTGGACGTACGTACGTGTGATTCACTCAGTGCTCGTATGTTTATTAGTATTTATGGGCTGTGGCACTAAGTCTAGCACTTTAACATTTTGGATTGTGACTATTGTACAACGGATGAAGTGAAAAAAGATCTTCAAGAAGTCTCGGAATTTTCGCATTCAAAAGATGCGATGGAATGCAAATGACAGATGACAGATTGAAAAAAAAAATCTGTACTGTCCCCCTTTTCGGAGCAGGGTGACAACGAAACTTTTAAAAATTAAAAATATCCGATCTAGCCCACTTCAATGCATGGAATTTAAAAAGTGTCAATGACCGGTCCCAAAAAATTCAGATACGTATTCGGCAATCTATCTCTTGCTACAAAAATTACAAGATAAGATAGAAACTACACGTTTTTCAATTGGCTGTGACCACTTATCCTAGTTTCAAGGTGCTATTATCCAAAGATAGAAAGTATCAGCTAGTGCTTATCTTCCATTTCAATGACTGAGTAGCCGAACTGTCTGGTGTTTTTCCAAATAGGAAATAATCATATTTCGTCGGCTATTTTGCTGTCACAACACAACATAATTTTGTAGAGTCGAATTTCAATACAATTCACGGCGTCAATAAAAATTATGCTCACAACAATGTGAGTGTACCTACTTATTTATACTAAACCTAACAAACATTATCGCATATCGGAATGAACAGGAGATAAGAATAAACTACACTGAATATGGGCTATGAGCATACCTACATGAGCCACTAGAATATTGAACATATATTATAATTAAATAATTTTGATAACACGCCTCTCAGACGATTGATATCTTGATAAAGAAGTACTTAGAGCTCTTTCTTTTTACCCAAATAAAAAGTACCGTACATTTTTTACCTTTTTATTTTGTAGTTGCAAATAAACCCTTTGATTTTGGATTTTGTAAAGCTTCCACGTTCAGCTTGGTCTCCTGAGAAAAGTCATAACCTTGCTGCGTTACCTACCTAAACCAGAAATAAATAAAAAATACTGGGCTCATAACCTTTACCCAAGCATGTGCAGAAATAGAACGAGTATTAAAAAGTAGAGCCACTCCGTTTAACAAAGTGGAAACGTGTGTATTCAGGGGTGAAGCACACTACGGCCACTGCCGTTTGTTTACAGGAGTTCGCAACATTTTAAATTGTTTATCAGTTTACATCAAGTCAATTTAGTTTGCCTATTTATTTTCAATCAACAATTTCATTCAGTAATTTAAAAGATAGTAAAAGTGTTGAGACAACTCTATGATTTTGGCACAAACACTGATCAAGATTCCAAGCAAATTCGTTTTATAAACAATCACTAATAAGCTTTATTAAAAATAGGAAAGAATCGTGGTTTAAAACCGATAATTCTCGCGTTTTATTTTACTAACAAGTTACTCAAGAAAATTGTAGATCGAAGCGAAAGAATACCTCAAAAATTTAACCTAAAAACCTAACGGTTTTGAATGTCGATGTACTAAAAGCGTCGCAATAACATGTTCTATTTCCGACAAACAAAGGATGGTTTTTAATAAATATAAACAATTTTCACACGTGGCAGATGTGGGTCGGATAAATTGAATGAGCTGTGTAGATTAGGATAATGTTGATATAATAGGTGTCAAGCTGTGAGGTTATTAAAAACGACTGTGACTCGGTTAGTGTAGTATCTGCAGTTACTATCCTACTAATATTATAAATGCGAAAGTTTAAATGTTTAGATGTTTGGATGTTTATGTTTCAATCTCGTCGAAATTACTGAACTAACGTGGATGAAATTTGGCATATATTATGTAGTTCGTAACCTGGATTGCCATATAGGCTACTTTTTATCCCGAATAATTAACAGGATCTACAGGATAAAATATAAAAACAGGATTAGCAGCGCCAATTATTAGCAAGAGGATGATGACGTCATGTCACGTTAGTTTGACAGGACGTAGTACTACCTCTTTGGTCTAACGACTAACGTTTGACATTCGAGTACGGGTTCGGTGTCATGTCAAGTTTCTCAAAGAAGTATCCGCTCGGTACACGCACAGATAATATAATGTACACGGAAACGGTACTCGCGTACGAAGTCGCGGGTAACTGCTAGTAGTTTATATTATCTAATGCTGTAGTGTAGGTACTTGCCACACCTTGTTAAATAATAAGTATTGAGTAGTTATATATTGCACTTCACTGGTTTTTTCTACATGTCTTTGCTACCAAGCTCAATAAACCGATTTACTGAAATACGGTGTTTCAATGGACATAACAGTTAGTAAAGACCTTACAAACTCAAATAATATTGACAAAGGGAATAAATGATATAAAGTTTTGAGAGTATAAATAGGTACATGGTTAGATAATGTAGGTTAATTGCTTATTGATACGCAAATCCAAAACAAAAATATCGTAGGGCAGTCATTAGAGTTGGTTACGATAAAAATAAGAAAATAATCTGATACAACGGAAAATAATATTATTTTTTTAGAGTTTTCCGACGTAATGCTCTTACTAAGCCTTATCATACGAGTAAGATTATCCCGTCTTTATGAGTATTATTGGGGTACTATCTACCTTACCTAAAGAGGGTTATGCAACTCTCAACACGCTGATCAGCATTATACACGTTATGAAAGAACATTTTCATCACATAACCACTTGGAAATAGGCTTACATTTCAAAACCTATCTACCGGTTGTAGAAAACATCTTTATTTAGATCCTTGAGAATACTGATTTAAATAGGTACTTACCTAGCTACTACCTACCTTATATTAGGTCATGGGGATATTCCAAATATTTGCTTATTTTGTCTAAAACTTTCGCAAAAAACATGTTAGGTGAATAAATTATTTAAAACGACTTGCCAGTGTCTTGGGCACGCTTCCGATTGGTACTGATTTGGATCAGTTGAGCTATCTATAAATCGTTTGCAACGGTGTGTAGATAGCTCAACTGCTTCATGTGTATTTTGTACGTATTATAAATATTGTAAATAGGTACTTTATTAGTCATAATTTTTTTTTTGTGAATAAACTCTCTACTTTTACAAACGACTTACAATGTGTACCTAATGTTGACGATTTCATAAACTACATTACCTAGATCCATTCACCAAAGTACATAAAGAATTTGTTGTATGAAACATTATGAATTCGTTGACAACAAAATGTGCCTAATATTGACGATCTCAGCTTTTCGTTCCGCCACTTTCCTACACGAGCATTTATCGTATCGTGTTTAAACTGAATAAATAGTAATCGATAAATATGCATGCAAATAGTAACTGACCGAAGGCCGGCCAGTCAACAACTTAAATACATAGTTTATCGACCAAATAATACGATTTGCGCATTGTAATTGGCTATTTATTTATTTTAAAATTTCACAAAAATAAGTAACGCTAGGAGGACTTAATGCTAAGAGCATTGCCTGCCAGTCTTCCTAAATAAGATTATCTACATATAAGGCATATAAACACGCTACACCATCTTTTTCCTGAAAAAAGATTTTCTTATCTATCTTATCTTATCAGTTACTATCTTATTTAAGTAACTGAAAATTATTTATATTATACCACAGGTTTTATACAGGATGTATTTTGACCACTTCCGAAAACTTTGGGGATTTCAGGTAGGTATCCATCAATTTGAACAACTTATCCTGTATGGAACCAACAGTGTTAGCGCCCAATCCTCTATATCCAAAGAACAGAACGATACAGTACTTCATACAAATATTTCGTTATTTACATGACATACCTTGTATATTGTATAAATAGTATAGCACGAAAACAATTTTATTTCAAGTTCAGTGCCAACGCGCTTCGATAATAAATAAACTCATTTCATTTCTTGAGCTCACTTTCGATTTGTTTTTTGAAAAAATATTTACCTGTTGTTGACGGTCAGTTACATAAGGGCATGTTAAACTGTCTATCCGTTAAGACACGACTGAGGCCTTAAGGCGGCCTAAAAACTCCTTCATTAGAGTTGGCCTCATACGAACGAACTACCCTTTATTTTTACTTTGGACAATACTTTTGCTGACTGATTTTTATATTTTTTTTGTAACATTTATTGCTTCTTTTTTGTTTGCTTGTTTTCTTTTCTGTTGTAATATTTAGGTACTATTCATATTCATATTTTTAGAAAAAAAGAGTGTTATAAAAATTACAAAAGAAAAAATAAATGAATTAAATCAGGCTTCTGTAATTGCCAACCGAAAATAGTCGTAACATTCGTTAGCCAATTTATTTTGACGCTTACTCGCCTTATCTATCACAGCCGCCGCCGCCGCCGGTCCCTACACACATCTACATAACAAGGAAGTCAACACGACTCAGTTAAATAATAAGTAGTGAAGGTCATGTTTTTATTTTTATGGGCCTGGTGGCCGTGACGGTTTTTGTGCCCGAATAGAGGAACGCTCACGTAATTGTGTGCTATTTTATTGACCTCCTTGTGTGACCTACTTGTTTAGATACACAAAAAATAAACCGCCATACATAGTTGTATTGTATAGTTTTTTTATAGATTATAGACAAACGTTTGACCGCAATCATACTTGATGGTAAGTGACGATGCGGTCGACGATGTAGCACATTTGCCTAGAATAAATCTATTTACTCTCCTCTTGAAAACATCTTGAATGTATGACCAAAAGGGTCATCTACAAAATCTACAAAATGGAAACTGACTGTCGTCAGGATAAAATCTACAGATGCAAATAGCTCGATTGTTTATAGGTTATAGATATAAGCGCATAGAAAATGATGCAGTTGAAATGTAACGCACGTGCATATTGTAATAGCAATCTGTAAACATGCTCCACGTGCTGGCTCGCTGGGAGCAAACAGATGATGCAATTATATTATACAAGGGGTGTGTATAGTGAAAATTAGCACCTCAGGAGTGCGATTTCAAACTGCGGTCATAAGAGTGATGCGTGAATTAGCAGTTTTTTGATGATATCTTGTAAACCAAAATTAATTTAAAAGAAAAACCGATAAGGACATTGCTGAAGAAATCGCTGTCTTCGAAATCCAGACACAATCTTAGAAAATTAGAGATAACTTTGAGATTTTTTTCTATCTACAGAATAATTTTCTATCTTGTTTTGGAATTAGAGCAAAGGTCGGTAAAATAATGAATTTTCTGTACCTAGTTTTACTTTTGGTTTATTATTTGTATTTACGGATTACCAGCGAAAAGCAACTCGCGATTCACAATCAATATGACAAAAAATTTCTATGAAACGTGTGAACGTGAAAAAATCTATCAAAATTTTTTCCAAGTAAGTAGCAGGTAAGGATCTTTCTATCACATTATAGTCCGGATGTAGTACTCGTAACATTTGCACGGGATAATGTTACCTATTTTTATACTATTATAATATGTAGATTTATTAGAAATTCTTTTTTGTGCGTCTACGTAACCAAGATTCGTAACCTACGTAAAAGTATTGTTTCTTCGTAACCGGGTTACAGACTCACTTTGTTACTTTCAGACTTGTTTACGAAAAAATATATTTTAGTTAAATACATTTTATATAAGAAATAACATTTATTAACAAAAAAAATTACGACTAATATAGTATTTACACACAGTACAGTACAGTATTAGTTAAGTTTTGTTTTGTATGTTATAGTAGTCCCTAGGTTAAGGTGTGCAATAAAGTATTTTCTATCTATCTATTTATTTATAATATATACAAAATACACATGAAACAGTTGAGCTATCTACACACAGTTGCAAAGGATTTATAGATAGCTCAACTGATGCAAATCAGTACCAATCGGATTATTTATAAGTAGTTGGATTATGATCAATTTCCCTGAATTACACTGTAACTGATTTTCATTTGTATTAGTATCTGCGTAGGCAGGAAGTAATATCTTATTTCTCGTAAACTATTGTAGATATGGGTTGGCTGAAAGTCAAAGCTCCTATTTCCTACTCGTAAGCTTTCCTAGAAATAAGAATTTTGCGGATGTAAAGGTTCTTAAGTAATTGAATATTTTCCAAGAAAGGTTTTCAATTACTCCAGTAATTAAGTACTTAGGTTCTTTCAAAAACCTTTTTCAGAAAGTCTTACTCCATTAGAGTTCTTCTGGATCGATGTTCGATTGAATCCAAGCATAAGTAAAATGTTGGACTCGATGAAAATCAAGCTGATAAATAGCTATTTTCCGATTTGTATACGCGATCGTATTTTGTTCAAATTAATAACAAAACAAATAATATTAATAATAATAGTTTTTATAACAAAACGTAATAATTTGAAGGGCCTTAGAACTTCGTCGTATGATTGAAAATTCATCTAAATTGTTTTAGTTTTACAATAAAATATTCTATGTATTTCCAGACGTATTGTTTTAATTATCAAAAGAAATTTCGTTAATTTATGCTAAAATTTCAAATAGAAATCGTACTAAATTCCGTCTTTGTGTTCAATAGAAATATTTTCTATGTACCTACTTACTTATAATTTTCTATTGTATTGTAACATCAAAACAAAATGAGACAAAAGAAAAAACGCTTTATTTTATTTCGATAAAGCGATTTGAAATATTCTTGGAAATCTAAACAGAGATACCCTATAAGGTTCGCCATGCTACTGCTTCAAAGGGCACGTTTAATGTACTAGGTCCCTTCTTTAGCCATTACCTAACAAATTCCGTAAACTAGTGTTGGCTTTTTAAAAGCTCGTAACTTTTATTAGTAGACAATAAAGAAGTAAATGATGATGTTAACAAATATCTACAAATCGTTGCAAACGATTTGTAGATAGCTCAACTGTTTCATGTGTATTTTGTAAATATTATACTTAAATATTGTAAATACTGTATTAGTCGTTATTTTCTGTGTGAATAAGTAACTAGCAGTTTTTTGTTTTCCAACTAGGTAAGTATGTCGATGACAAACAATTTAGGTGAGCGATTTCATTGAATCATTATAAGTTTTCTAAAATTGAATTTCTAAAACCATAGGTATCAATTTCTGATTTTAACTGTACCTAGGCACCTAGTGTTGGAAATACTTCCCGATTTTCCTTACGGTAAATAGTAAACACCGCAAGTATTGACGCACTTATCAAGTATATAAGAGGGTTAGGTATCGCCCACTATCAAGTAACAATCCACTTGAACATTGCAAACATTTTGTTTGGCACAATCTGATACCCTTCGACCAGTACTGACCAAACCTTTGCCTATGAATATTTTGTTTCACAATTACTTTGGATAGCTCTACCACGAGAATCACGAGCTGCGACGCTGTGAATTCGCTTTGCGCTGCAAATCGCAGCGTCGAGCGTCAAATACAAATATATGAGTCAATATCCACAAGGCCACGGAGTAGCGACTTTAAACTTTAGAAATGACGCTCGATATTTTATTGCTCCCGGGGGTCTTCCAAGTACTTTAAAACGATTATAAATGATCCACGTGATTTTACTGAATAAACTTTGACTGGGCTGGCCAGGTCGTGCAAAGACTAGGTATTAGCAATCTTCAAGCACCTAGGTACGGATGGTTGTTGGTCAAATGATAATGATGTAGTGACAGCTTACATTAGCCAGTGAGATACACCGATAACTAAGTTGGTCACACGACTTTATATACACAGTACTTTTTACCTAGATTCTAGGTGATAAGTAGAAGCTAGATAAAGCAAAATGTAGTACAAAACAATGTTATCGAACCACGCAGTACCCGTATAATATCCGTTTATAATGCAGCATTTGTACTAAATTACTGTGCATGATAACGAACCACGGGTTGAATAAATAAATTATTGAAACCTAATATTTGACAGGCGTCACAGCTTAGTTGGTAATAGCTCTGCCTTCCGTGCTGTAGGTCGTGGGTTCGATCCCCACTAGGAATAAACATTTGTGCATGGCAAACATAGATGTTTGTTCTACGTATTTACAAAAAAAAAGTATTTTTTAAGTAAATCAATCTAGTTCTAGCAATCTAGTTCCCATATTACAAGCTTTGCTTAGTTTGGGACTAGAGGCGTTGTGTGAAATGTCCATGAATATTTATTTATATTTTTTTACACTATTTTCCTATAAAACTTAGGCTTACAACTAAGTATTTCTGATTTCATCTCTACTAACCAGAGAGATCTAATTTCACTAAAAATATAATTAATAAATCTATTTTTATTCCATTTGATAACGATTCTATAATTAAATTAATGTTTTGTATATTAGCTAGTACAATAATAATTAAACTGGCACATTTTAGAAACATCACTGGTGTCTGATCGACATTGCTCATTGGTAAGAGAGGTCAATAAATAAGTATTGATTTTATCTTTTGTCATAAGTCGCTGAGTGCGGCTGTTAGATTAGAAGCGATCTACCATTTATTAACCGCGTGTTTATTAAACACAATATTCTACATTCTCTACTTTGTATGCTAATTGCCGTAGACGCGAGAGACAACATCATAAATCTAATTTTATTGCGTAGGATTAGTAATGACTTCATATAAAATATAAGCAGAATAGTTCACGAATATGCTTTAGACTAGTCTAGACTAGACTTTAGGCAACCAGAAAGCTAGTTTAGTAATCTGTTTTATTTTGCTTGCTTATAGGTACCTAGTTTTTTTTTACTCGTAAATATGGATGTCAAATTATGCATTTTTTAATAATTTCACTCTACCTAGATTATTAATACCTACCTATTTAAATGGTTTTTCGGTGTATCTATGATTATAAAATCTTTACTTCCTGGACTTTCTTTCATCGCACTGGATAGTTTTAGTTACAGTAAATAATAGTTGATAGTTTTCGTAAACTCTATTTCGTTTCGTTCCACTTTGCATTCTTGCAGCGCCTCTTGTGGAATCTTTCAGGAACTACAAAAATGAATGGAAGGAAACGATACGACATAAAGTTTTCTAAAAAAACTAACAAAATTTGATAGTTTTAGAAAGAAATTTAGAAGATTTAATCTTGTACTAGACCGTCTGCTTTAGTTCCTCAGAATTGTAAACAGTAGAACACCAGATACAAAGCTGTTTTTCATATTCGTATAGGTACAGACAACTTCAGCATACTACAAAGTTGCATTCGTTCGTTCGTTCGTTCGTATGAGCGTTTATATATATCTGTGGTATGAGTTAGTGGCCATTGTACGACTGAGTCGAAGCGACTGCACCGTTACGGCGCGGCGCGGCGGCCCTTCGAACCGGTACTCATTGCTCAATATCTCACTGGCCCGGAAATTAGCCTATTTGCGATGACACTCTTTCAAAGGTGTGATGTTGGTGAAATTTAGCGCCCCTGACACTAAATAAATGCCACTAGTTATTGAACTCCTTCCTAGTGCCTGGAATATGATTTTAGGTCCGTATTTGCATTTACTGTTCAAGCACTGATCTGGACTCGAGCATGGATTTTTATATGAAAGTCTACTCTTTATGCTTGACTACCTACTATAGTATATTATCTGTGGCTTGAGTAACGATTTCTTTTTCAAAATACGAACCATAGACTTCTCTATGTTTAATGAAATGCATGCAGTGTCGATCGACATATTATGCTGAGGCAGGCTCCGTTTTGCGACACATACTAAGCCTTCAGTCTCTTTTGTTATTCATTTTGACCTACCTACTGTGTCGTAAATAAGTTATTTTCTTCCTTTCTTTTTCTTTATACTTCATAGTAGGTACCTACGCACAATCAAAACATGAACAAACAACAACAATTGTAACTCAAAACATGTTTTATTGTAACTGTTGGTTGACCTTAATAAATAAAAAAATAGACTGCGTAGTTTTGCGCAGCATCCCCTCAGACTAGTTGATCTTATTCACAAAGACATGACTAATACTGCGGAGTTGAATGTAACTGCGAAGTAACTGTTCTAAAGGTTCCTACACACTATATGCCGGCGACACAGCCGCCGGAGGGTTTTTGCCGCGCGTGTATGCCGCCCCGGGATATTCAGACCATTTATTCGTTTGTGCGGCAAGTTCGGCAGCTAAAATACCCGTCGGCAATGCTGCCGGGCTTATTGGCGGCATGACCGCTAGCCGAGCCGCCGGCATAGTGTATAGGAGAGCCTTAAACTTAATACGTTTTAAAATTGTTTCAGATCCTGCCATACATAGACGGATTCAACCACGTGTCAAAAATCGCCGCACTGACCGATGTAGAGATCAGTTTAGTGAGGGCGTGTGTGCAGAACTTAGTCTACTACGGAGTGGTGACGCTGGTACCTATCTTCCAATACTGTGCTGTAAGTACATCAGAATATCCAAAACTCTATTATGATTTCAGCTCTAGGCCATTGCTGGACATAGACCATGTCTCGACTCTCAGAACGATTTGTATGACAACCAACGGCTTCTATAGCAATCGTTAACCGACTCGTCTTTTTAACCCCCTACGCAAAACGACGGGGTGTTATAAGATTGACGTGTCTATGTGTGTGTGTTGTGTCTGTCTGAGGCAACGTAGCTCCCGAACGGATGAACCGATTTTGATTTTGTTTTTTTAGTTTGAAAGGTGAATTAGTCGGGAGTGTTGTTAGCTGTGTTTGATGAAAATCGGTCCAAGATTCGGGGGTTTTTTAAATTTTTAATTTAATTCTTGGTCATATAGTAACCCTTTTTTTTTGTTAAGGGGTAAATCTGCAACCAGGGACATGCTATCCTATACTAGGCGTTTCGACGTGTAGTCTTTAATTAAACTAAAGTAACGTAAAACACGGTTAAAAATGGTGTATTGTTTGTACAGGTGTACAGTGCAACACCCAAATTGAGACAGCTAACGAGGTGTGCCGGTCTACAGCGGCAGTGCATTGAATTCTGTGCTAGAACACGTAAGTTCCTTCAAAAACATCTACTTTACAGCATTTGTTTTAATTTAGGTTTTTTTACACAGGTACGACAATCAGTAAATTTGTATGCATTGAAATCACACGGATCTTTTTAGAATAGTATGCGGGTTAGTCTCAAAATCCTCTTTAAGTTTTCTGCCTTATTTACAAAATCAAGGGGATCTTGAGACAAAAAGTCACAAAATCCCCTTTGGTCAAAATAACACCGTAATTAGGTGATTCTAGGTGCCAGTTCCTCGCGACCGGAGCCTAGAAGAACAGGCAACACACTCGCGGTCTGATTTCTACTGTTTATTGTAACGGCAGAACACCCTAACGCTTTGTACTCTGTTTTGTATCAAAAACCCAACTTTTAGAAGACATATTGTCCTCCGCAGCACGTCAACTGCCAAAAGTGAGCGATATATTCCGAATGTACGCGGGCATGAGTTACGGCAGCACGGTGCGCGACCTGTGCCGCCGCCTGCGCCCACAGGAGCTCGCCATCAACGAACGCAAGCTCGTGCTCTTCGGCGTGCTCGAGGGACTCATCCGGAGGGTCTATAAGGTACCTTACACTTGCTAAACGGCCCAAGAGCTAGTCCAAAAGGAGGGTCTACAAATTAGTCCAGAAGGGGGGGACTTCTAAAGCTGGGTTAAGTTTTTTAAACAAATACAGTATTTACAATATTTATAATATGTACAAAATACACATGAAGCAGTTGAGCTATCTACACACCGTTGCAAACGATTTATAGATAGCTCAACTGATCCAAATCAGTACCAATCGGAAGCGTGCCCAAGACACTAGTCATAATTTTCTTTGTGAATAAGTTTTTTATATTTTTTTATTTAATTCTTTATTGCAAAAAATTACACTAATTCTATACAAGGGGAGAACTTAACGCTAAAGCATTATTTGCCAGCCAACCCAAGCGTGGTGGTATAATTGGGATCGGATAGCGAAGTTGTTACCACTTTACCAATACAACCTGTAGAAAGATAATCATTAATAGCAGTTATCAAAACTTACTGTTTGTCGAATTATCTTGATAAATCCCTAACCCTAAGCGTTTTTTTCTTTTTTATTAGTTTGTAAGGTGTACAATAAAGAGTTTTTCATTCATTCATTCATTCTTGTTTCAGTTCCCGATAACGATGCACAACGACGAAGCAGCGTCAGTTGTAAGCTCCCACAGCGCATCACTAGTCCGTACATACAACGGAATGGCTTGTCTGGATGAGTTGTGCTGTCAAGCTGGACTTTCTACCTCCCAGCTTGAAGAGCAGCTTGAACATGATACTAATGTTGTCTTCATTGTCAAATGATACTTCAGTCAAGTAAGTTACTAAACTAGGCGGGATTGTCACAGTGCGTAACTAATTCGTACAAATGAGATGTGTTGTCAAGCTGGACTTTCCAACTTGCGACTTGAACATAGTGTTGTCTTCATTGTTAAATAATACTTTAAACAGTCAAGTATAACACAACAATAGTAGTCAAGTATAAGTAAGTAGTCACAATGGATCTTTGTCCCTTTGAAGTATCTGCGCAGAATCCATTTTTGGGTCGAATTGGAGGTAAGCGAATTTTCCTCGCAACAGTACATGCGTAATCGTTGTTGCATCTAACTTCAGAGGGATAAAGATCCGTTGTGCGTACTGTAAGTCACTACACAAGGCAGCAGTCAGTGGCGACAGTCTTTCGACGGTCAGTTTTTTTTGTGAATATTGGGAACTGCTACAACCGTGCCCTCTAAAAATATTATTAGCGGTCACCCAAAATAATCCCACTGAGCGTTGGATTAAAGTCCTGAAGACGAATTGAAAAAGAAATTGTTATTTTGTAGACGACTCTCAGGCATAATTTAAAAATACATTTATAAGGTATTTTTAAATTATTCCTATTTGTAGATCAATTTGTATAATTAAAATATGATTCGTTTTATTTATGTAAGTACAAGAGGATCTCTATTTTACGAACGTTTTCCATGTTATCATGTAAATAATAGTTTTAAAGTACTTTTATCGTTATTAAAGATTGTATTAAATATTATTTGGTAGGTTTAAGACGGAAATATTTGAGACATCCTGACAGGGTCCTGAATTTTAAAAATAAAGCTATTGTTTTGTAAACGTTTCCTTCAATTGTTAATACATATACATCGAAATATACTATACATACAGAGATTATAATCTTTATAGCTAATTTATAGTTTATAAAGACATTGAAAGAAGGTAAATAATTATCGCACGATCGCCAAACGCTATTTACGAAAATTTAATGGTCGTGCCAAATTTTTCTACAATTTAAACATAAGTTTCAATACTGCTCAATAATCTCATAGAACTTACAATATATGTTTTGTAATGTTTATTCTGTAATAGCTAGTTGTAAGAGTAAAGGGTGCTATATATTTTGTATTTTAAGTATAAAGCTTATGTATTTACACTGCGTGGCAAAGACAGCTGAACTACAGAGCGTTGTCGCTTTGCCGCGCAATGTAACTCAACTCTATATTGATACTCATGGAAGTGCATATCGGTTCTTACCCATAATTGTACTAAATATTCTGTGCCTATAGTTTCAGCCTAAAACAATTGTGAAATAATTAAGAACCTACCTGTTATAGTAAAAATATTGTATTGTAAGACTTATAAAAAACCAAAGAATCAGAATATTATTTCAAAAATACTTTGTAAAATTGTTTTGCAAGTATTTATATTGATCTAGGCACATATTCATTATGATTGTAGATTTGTAGAACGTACCAATACATTCCTTGATGCAAAAATTGTTCATAGAAACACGCATATAATGTATGGTAGTCACATTCACATCGGATCTTTGTCCCTCTTAAGTATCTGCGCAGAATCCATTTTTGTGTCGAATTGGAGGTAAGCGAATTTTCCTCGCAACAGTACATGCGCAATCGTTGTTGCACCTAACTTCAGAGGGATAAAGATCCGTTGTGCGTACTGTACCTAGCTAAAAACTATTATCTTTCTTTGTTAGTCAGTAGGTATTTGGTAGGTAGGTACATTTGCCCCGCCGAATCATGATAGATTGTAAAATAACTTTAGTTAGATAGGTAGGGTACTGTTTAAAAATAATTATGTCTTGATGACAAGATACTAAAAACTTTCTGTCGTTCAAAATTGGTGATAAAAAATCTATTCTACCAAAATTTTGTTTACTCAAAGCCAGAAAAATATAGACCTATTAAGGTCTAATTAATTAATTTAATAGCATCTTGATACAGTTGAAAATAATACGCATGAAATTCCCTCCATATAATTACATATTTTGCAAAATCTTTTTCAACTTTCTTTTGAGTAGTGTTTGATGCTTCTACTTTGGATGTGGTACCTAGTCTCATTTATAGAAAACCTGTTTGTATAAAAATCATTACTCTTATTTGCTAGTCAAGATATTTCTTAGTTTTTTGTTTTGTTCAATGCATATTTTGAGATTTTTAATGTTGTATTTTGTTGTCTTCCTAACAAAAGGTCCAAGGGAAAAATACCTACATTTCTGTAGTAAAATGTTTAATGTAGTTTTTCCCTTAGAGCCTTGCAATTGTACTATTTTTTATCAGAATTTATGTGCAAAGGGTCTGGGGCAAAACTCTATGGAGCCCAGGTCCCGATTTTTTTAAACTCGCATTAATGAAACTTTCTTTGTTACAATGTACTTGTAACGTAGTTTTAATATACGTAATAATTTTATTAAAAAGCAACGGGAATACTTAGTTATTCGACATCCAAACTTCGACAAAAAACAAAGGTTGTCTGCCAGGAAATGGTATTTTTCGATGACTTAATTGACAGTTTGTATTTGTATGACTTACTAGCTTTCACCTGCGGCTTTTCTTGAAGTTTGTGATAAGTAATAGGTGATATCATGCTATCGTTTGTGACGTTTGTTAGGTATGGTTGTTAGGTAGTTAGCAATTACATCTCAGTTTGATAGGTAGATCATATCTAATCACTAGGAACATACAACATCGACCAAGGTCGGTTGTTATATCCGCTTTTTATGTTATGGCAATGTTATTAAGATCTTCGCTAGCTTCGTTTGCTTGATTAGCAATAACTTTTCCTACTGCAAGTTTTGCTCGTCGTCAGAATCTTCAGTTTCTTCTTCAATTACATGGTTTAGGAACATAGCTGGTGCGACAATACTGTCTTGATGCCGTGCCCAGCTAAGAAACCATATAACTGTCATAACATGGGTGCAACAGCCAACTGTTCTGTTGCCCACAATGCAGCTACAGCAGTACCCTAATATATTTTCTACGTTGTTGCGGTCAGCCGGTTCACTCTCAAACATAACGTAGCTATAGTAGATTTTCCTACTAACGTGCCGTGACTTGATTCTTGCTCTAATTAAGATTGGAGTAACTCCTCTTAAATCGGCATCGTTTAGGCGTATAGCGAGATATGGTCACAGCTGGCCGCTTATAATGTGGTAGCAATATGGTGGGTTGCATTCTATTGTTGGCGGCAGGTATTCCCAAAGGTGCAGCAGGTAAAGGAGGTGGTTGTGGGATTCCTGGATTGGGCCCGAGATGTGGCTCTTGTTCGCCAATTTCGAGCATATCCTGAGCTGAGAAACTGAGCTCTACTAAAACATCGTCTACATGCTTGATCATTGTTATTGACCTGAAATAAAATATGTGTGGTTAGTGATAAATGGCTTCATTTTATTGTTTCACATTATGTTTTACTATCCAATAGGTGTACATTTACATGTGCGCATGCGCAATGCTAGTACCCTCAAACGGTGAAAGAAAACATCGTGAGGAAACCCTTGGTTTAGTCAGTTCCACAGTGGTTTGTCAGTTTCAAGTAGGTAAGTACCTACTGGTAACATTTTCAGGACAAAGACAAGTTACCTACGATTATTTTGTTTTACATCTACATTTCAGCGAGATCACGCAGTTGTAGGTAGGTAGAGTAGAGTAGGTAGTTACTTTGGGTTATTGGGGGTGGATATGCGACGTTTTCTTGAATATAAAATAAACCTATTTTAATGAAAACTTAAAAAACTTATTCCGCGCAGACGAAATCGCGAGTAACAATGCGCTAGTAAAATAAATAAATAGTAAATAGAGAAATCATTTTACCTGGTACGGAATAATCCATGACGCTATTATATTTCCTTCTGCGGTATTGTAGATGGCATAAGATCTAGATCTCAATATAGAGCTTCCACAACCTCGGCATACTCTTGTGTGTCCATATGCTCGAGCTGCAGCTTGGCCAGGATTGTTTAGTCGATTTCGTAATAAAACCAAACATTCTTGGCATAAGTTGTTATTAGGCGAAACCTACGAATACAAGAAGTTTTGTATAAAAAGTGTGAATAAGGCGTAAAGGAAAATAAGTAAGTAGGTAAGGTAGGTAGGTACTTACCTCTTGTAAATAAGTTTTAATTATTGAGAACCTTTTAAATGAAAATATAAGAACTTATACGTATATACTTTTTTTTATACAACTCAGTGATGGAACAAGCCGATGGCCCACCTGATGTTAAGTGGTTACCTCTGCCTATAACAATGCATTGCCTCACCGATACTTAACTCATTAAAATGTAAGAAGCTAGGTAGTTAGGTATAAGCATTAGCACCTACCTAAGTTAGTCATAAGGCGACCCATCTAGCGTACCTGTGTAGCTACATTATCAAAATATCAAAAACAAACATGCAGGCGGGTAAGTTACTCAACAACACTCGCTCATTGTTGAAGTTACAGAACGTCTCTACGCCCCATGCTTGCATTGCTTAATGTGTTATGGACGCGCTACAATGCCACATAGGATACGTCCTCTGTGGATTGGACTTGTTTCGTCACTCGTCTCATAACAATAAAATAAAATAGCACAAACATACCTGAATTGGGGCTATCCACAATGACACAGCTTCAACAATATTAACTGGTTGAGCCTGCACCAAAAATCTTCTTCTTCTAGGGCCTAAACATTTGTACAATTGATGCACCGTTCTCCTTCTTCCATATTTTTTATCAGTTTAAAAATCCGGAAAATCAATAATAGAAAAGCCAAACAAAAAGTATAAATATAGTTAGTATAGTTATGCGTGCGCTTTTCAAGTTCTCAGAACACACTTCGACGGACGTTCTTTTTTTAAAAAAAAGTTGTACATGGCCTGCTGTGATTGGGAAGAGGTGATGGAAAAAAAAGGTTTTACCTAATCTAAATAATACTTCATGTTTATTTTATTAGCTACATTGTCACTTGTTTTGTTAGATACCTCCCTAGATAAGTATGTAGGTACTTACCGAACAAAAAAAATATTTTATTTGATTTCCTTAGTATTATAGTAGGTACACTTACCTACCTCAAGAAAAAAATTATTGTTTAGTTCGGAGTTTATCTGCCTTGTAGTGGCCTTGTAGGTATATAATGAGTCAGCAAACTGTCCAAAGAGTCTCTAGACTTTTCTAACCCTCTATTAGGAATGAAAAAAAGATGTCACCGTCCCGGTTTCTTGTCGTGTTATCAAAATAATGACTTTTTATTACATTTTTATAATTCCCGCTGCAATAGAGATTTCGATAGAACAAATAACTACTTAAAAATAACAAAACTAATTTACTGCCACATTAAATTGTTGCGAGTGGAGACCTGCGTTGCCCCAGATCTTTTATAGACTATTTTTAAAATATATATTTTATTCAAAAAGAACTGTCTTTTTATCGTTAGGTAAACCGAACCGTTGGATTTGGTTCAGGCTACCCATAATTCTAAGATATTTTTAACCCTGGACCGAAATAGGTTGAGGTGTTATAAGTTTGACGGCGTTGTGTTCCCGTCTGTGGCCTCGTAGCTCCAAAAGTATGTAGGCCTCTTGATTTTATTTTGTAAGAAAGCAGATTGTTTTTAGATTGCCGTATGAAGCATTTGGTTGATCTCAAAAGTTTATTTGACCAATCGGTGTACATACACCAAGGTTTGATTATGAAGATCTAAAAAGAACATCAGATTCAGAAGTGTTTTTTGTAAGAATAACTTGTATTTACGACGATGTAAACTTACCCTATCTATCTGATTTACATAAGGGTCCTAAGCCCTCTCGTAGTAAGAGGTAAAGATAGTAAAACGAAATAGTGAAAGATAGTACTGCTTTATTATTACATTCTTAAGAATACAAGTTACAGATACATAAATAGGTATATAGGTAACAAAATACGTGACTAGCGGTACAGACAAACTCAAATATTGGGTTCGCACGCGTACGATTTTGATACCAATTCAGCAGTAAGTACCTATGCGACATTGGATAATACTTTAAGATACTTTTTTTCTAAATGTACACATTTAGAAAACCGTATCTAGGCTACATTTTATACGTCAGTGAGTAGTTTTTGAGTTTTGTTCATTTTGTAATTTATCATGTGCAGTTTCATTTTTGAATCATCCTGTAGGTGTAATCATACATCAATACATCCAAGTGCGCACATGGTGCTGTTTTACGTAAAATATTACTCAATTATTGCTCAGTCATTAGTAAAATCAAAAAATACATTGAACAATTAAATAGTTATATTATGCTTTGATATTAAATACTATTTGATATTCAAATAACTTTTGATTAAAAAAAACACATTTGCAAAGAAAATGCTGATTTGATCTTTTAAAGCGAGAAACTTTTTTGCATTCTACCAGTGAATGAAAACAAGCCATCTACGAGGATTTTAAAATTATACAGTAAGTACATTTACAAAATATTAACATGTTGAGTACCACGGGTAGTCATTAATTTACAGAAATTCTCGAAATATTGCTTCTGGCCACGTGGTTCGACCGCAAGGTTCGATCAATCGGACTACGTGAACCTTTTTTTCCAGTTGGTTCGATTAATCGAACCATGTGTTCTTGAGACTTCTGATAGTTCGATCAATCGGACTATGTGAACTTTTTTTTAGTAGGTTCGATTAATCGATCCTAGTTAACCTTAGAAACATGCAAAAATTACCTCTCAAGGTATTTCTTAACAAAGACATTTTTATATTACGTTAGGAGTATTTTTACAGCTTTTTCATCATGTATTTTACAAAACTTATCAGCTTTATTTCCATCTAAAAATCTGTTTTTTTTTTTTTCAGTTTTCTGTTAACAAAATGTGATATAAAAATGCTGCTATACAAAAGCTACCTCCATTTCTTACAAACTGGGCAATAATATTGTAAAATATTATTCTACAATTTCATCGCATTTGATTTTGTAAACTGCATTCTTTGTGCATTTAGAAAAAAAAACAGTGTAAATTTTGGCACAACTTTGTGAACAAGTAGAACACGTCTAAATATAAAACTTTTATTTGACATAGATGTGAAAAATAAATAGATTTATTTTATGGGTCTTATTTATATGTAGTTACTTAACCACGTAACCATTTAAAATAATGAAAATGAAGCAACAAAAAAAAAGGTTAAGTTTTTAACAGATTTTTTGAGAATATTTTATCTCAATTTTACTTTATCTTCAAATCGTATGCTATTCATTATTATGTTCTGTCTAATTTACACGAAAAAAGGTATTTTACATTGTTTCGTTTTTATTTCCTTCTAAATAAATTTAACAAGCAAGTCACGTGGTCAACTGATTTAATATAACAATATTTATAATACAAATATTATATTTATCGGTGATAGACTATAGACTATTTTATTATCTTAACTGCGGGTAGTATAATACATGATAGTGTGAGGCACAAAACGAGTTTTCGGGGGAAAATATAAAGTTGAAAATGCTTAGAAATAAGTGGGAATTCACTACAAAATAATGCAAAGTATGTACCTCGCTAAGACTGTTTGTCTGCACAGGCTCATCTCGTAAAGTACCTGTTAAACGGATTTGCGGTTCATTAATAACTTTATTTTCAGTGAAACTTTTTTGTTTATTTGACCGTACGATACCAAACCGGGTCAGCGATAAATTTTTACATAAATTATAAGGTCGTTAACATAAAGGATTTAATGTCCAGTCTTTTTAATAAGATTTTATTAAATATGCTCGCCAACTCTCCAATCAAACAAAACATTGTAGATGCATAATATTAAAATATTATTTGATGATTGCTTTCAGGTAATAATTTATATATTGATTAAAATAATGTTTAAATTGATTTTCTAAAATGTAGTGTTGGTTTTATTTTACAATAATTTCGAATAATAAGGAACTTTATAAATTGGATATTTTAAGCTTTTGGGATCACAAATATGCACCTTATAATAAGTGCGCAACGTATATTTTAGCATAACACTTGCAGTACAATCTTATTTAAATAATAAGCAGTCACTTTTTGGTCAAATTAAATACATACTAATCATTGAAGATTTTTACAAACAACCCACGAACGACTTATCCACTTTATAGCTACCAAGTTCATGGTTTTGTGTAGAAACCACATTGAAATCGGTTTAGCCGATTTAAGACAGATGCCACAGGAAATTACAGGCAAATAATATCAGGGATTCTAGTTTTTTGACACAATAACATGGATTTTAAGTAATAGTATGTAGGGAAATTAATTGTCCCCTGAATACCGCTTTCAAATTACAATTTTGTTATTGCTAATATAGGAATATTTTATGAATTACATACATTTTGAAACTACGAATACAAAAATGCTGTATTTACAGTTATGAATGAAATATATAAAATCATGATAATTGTGGAAGGCGTAGCATCGCTTTGAACAGTTTGTTCATATTTTGAGAGAAAAAATACTCACTGCATTCATAAATATCGATTTTGCAAAGGATCTATCCAAATTACAATCGATATCTTCGTAGTTATTATGTTAGTCGCGACAGCGGTGCGACAAGCGATTTATGCAATCACTTCTGTCGACAATTTTCGAACAATCGATATATCGGCTGAGCCATTCGGACAACCGATGCCATGCTTCAGTCTCATTTCTTAACGGAACTAGCGTAGATATCAAAAAGCGCATTGTGGCAACAAATGTATACGACGCAATGCGTACGATTTTTTTTACATTCTGCGACTGCTTGCTTATCGCTGTTGCTCATTATTTTTACGTAATAGACCTACCAATTGAAAGAAAGAAAAGAAAAGAAAATTAACCCAGACTTACAGTGCCATTACAGTGCGTTTTGGGTGCCATTGACGCCATTACGCGTTACGTAGCGTAAACGTAACTTAAATCTGCGTAGCATTGCCGTTAAAGCGTACTACTGTAAAACTTAAACAATAATTGTGGGTTAATTAGGTCCCTGACTCAGCATACTATATAATTGCGTCTGGGATCTCATCTGAGTTTTGATGCTCAGCAATAGTGTATTCGTAGCATCAACCACAATCATAGAGATTCACTTATGTACGTCATTAAATACATAGCCAATTATACATTACGATTTATAAGGCAAATGACACTACAGTAGTCCATCAAATCTAATACAAACACCACTTTATGACCATTCTTAATAATTTAATCTCTAATGTTTCCTTACTAAAGATATAATTTTGTCAAAATATTTAGCTTTGACGCAGATCGAAAGTTGAATATTTGATTTAGCTATTTCTTTCAAAGTGAACCCAACAGGGAATTTCTGGAATCTTTGTCCAAAGATCCCCTGCCGGCAGTCACAGGGCCGACTAAGGGGATTTCTGGACAAAAAGTCCAGAAATCCCCTTCGCAGGGGCAACACGCAGGGGATTTCTGGAATAAGCCAAATGTTACCTATTCCTTCACAAACAAGCATTATTTTGAAACATCTATGAGAATTTGGTGAAGGGTGAAGATAATGCGGTGGAGGGCGTTCAAAGACCTCACCAAGAACAAATGTGACAATCGTAAACGTATCGTAACGCTAGCGAGTCCGAGATACACTGCGCGGTGACGCTACAACGTTTGGCGGTCGAGCTGGCGTTGACGCGCAATATGATTCGAATACGTTAGCTGCACGTAACGCGGCACTGTCAGATTTCTTCCAACTACTTCAACTTCTTGGTTTATGGCTTTTGCGACTTGTTGTCACAATTCTGCCAGCGTGTCGAGTCCGTTATATGCTCGTATCATAAACATGAGGGGAGTGCGGAATAAGAATTTATGGTCAGCGCTCGGAGGGAAATTTGACCAAAATTTTGACAATAATTTGATCAGATTTGATCATCCCTCAAGTCTGTTTATGCTCACGTGCAGTTTTAGATTTGACAGTCTCTTCACAAAATGTTGAGACGATCGCACTTGTGACTTATAGACGATTCAAGTGTAGACGAGACAACGTCTTCTATTTTCGAGAAAAACTCAAGACTAAAGTCAATTCGGAGACACTTTCGCACATAGAATTTATGGAACGAAATTGTTCAACTTTTGACACAAGTATAAATAGTGATTGAACTACACTTTTCACGACCGTATATATCTTATAATAATTATAAATAACATTATTAACTGTTACAATAAGTTACCGTTGGTTACCCGGAACACATTTCCGAATGATCATCCCAAGCTGCCACCTGCAAAAGAAAGTTATTTATAGTAACTTGAAGAAGTGGAAATATGGCGCAGCCGGTAGAATAACTTTATTTTGTGGATGACGTCGACAACCGATTCCCCAGTGGTTTTCAAAAAGTCAAATGGCTTGCTCTATTACCACTTCCACGCCCGAATACTGAAACGCTATTTGGATTCAATTAATACTTAAATTATTACCATCTGTTAGTAATAAGTAATCTTAAATAGAGCCACAGAAGCAGATAAATTTAAGTGATGTTTAAATTAGGGTGACATTACAGTATTCAGGTGCAACTTGCCCATTCTGAAACCTGTCATTGATTTTCGGCGGACTCATTACCTTCCACGTTTCCTTATAAGTATTCTGTCGTTTGATAGATTTGAAATAAAACTTGCCAACCTCTTATTTGACATTCACAACTGCAGTCCGCACACACGAACTGCGCATCTTATCGTTTCAGCGGACTCATTGCCCTCCACACTACCTTCTATCATAAGTATTCTGTGGTTTAGTTTAATAGTAACTATAAAATGTACAATAACTCACTTGACATTCACGACTGCAATACCACTGGTTGGCGCAGCCGGCACACACGAACTGTGCGTCTTTTCTCTTGCATCCCTGGCATTGAGGCGTTTCACTGTCAGCTTCGGCGGGTTCATTGCCCTCTGCGCTTCCTTCGTCGATAACAAGCCGACCTGAGCCGGTGGGCGAAACGCAAGGTTCGCCTTCCGACGCTGGAGATTCATCGTCGTCCTGAAAAATTGGCTAATACAATAACCTTGTATAAGTAAAGGTATCTTTAGATTGTAAAATAGATCGATTGAGTATGCAATTAAAGCAAAGTCTAATGCTACGGCCACGGAACTTTTTGTGGTACTTTTTTTCGTTTTACTTAAATGTCATGATCAATGCGGTAACACGTAGAAGACGGTAAGGTAGTGTGGCTGTAAGATAAAAGCAAATTGGACAGAGAGAAAGAGAAAACATCCCAAAGGCTGCGCCACACAAAAAACAATCAAAGGTGAGCAAAACCTGTTGAAGTGAATTTTTAGTATACGTAAAACAGAAAAGGCATGCAGAAAATTGCAGAGCCTAGAAAAACTTACCAGTTGGACTACGTCTTCTGTTTTCTCAGACTGTGGCTCCGGCGGCGGTGTGGCCTGTACCGGAGTTATCGTTATCTCGCCGCAATTCTGCAAATAAAAAACAGTATTTTGAATATTAAACGTAGTATGTATAAACATACAATTAGTAGATACATTGATTGACATCAATCAATCTTTTGCACGCTTTTCTTTTGTTTTGTTGACGGACCCAGCGATTACACTTCAACGACTTTTGAAAAGACACCTTATTATGTATGAAGGCATATTTAAAAAATAATATTTTTTTAAAAAGCAATCACTTCTATAGAATTATGTCTATGCATGTGAGTGTTATGCGTTTACTCAAAAATATTATACAATAAAATGTGAGGTGGCATTATTCAATGAGTATTGCCAATCTTAATAATATATTCACAATTTAGACTGACAATTATCGCCAAATACTTGTAAATATTTCTAACACATTCAAGCTGTGCTAAAAAAAAATGAAAGCTTCCATATTTTATTTTTATATAAATAATACAATTTTTATATGCCATACACAATTACACATGCAATTTAAGTTTTTAAACATGGAAACACTCATCAGCACTGGCCGAAAATAATCTTAAAAACTAAATTTTGAATTTGGAAATGACTCGGCCAATTAGAACACCAATCGTTTTGATTCGTACATTATTGGTACCTTGGCCTGACCGAACGTTGGCAAAGAGGTCCCCTTCCGTTCCGGGGAGGTGAGGAGTTTCGCCAGAGTCGGGGAGTAACTCTGAGGCGCTGGGGACACTTGCTGTAAGTGGCAACACTCATTCAAGCTAATTCAATAAGCAGGCTAGTTTATTATCAAGATATAAAAGCTGATGTGAACTAAGTGCCGCCATCTATTCCGTCAAGAGGGTTTCTTAAGGGGACGTATACTGTGAAAATCGCAAGCTGGTAGTAGCTACTACCAGCTTGCGTATCTATGGATGACCAGCTGGTCATCCATAGATAAACCTAACCAACCAGAAATAAAAAATATATCACGATAATTCATTATAGTTCCGAGATTAGGTGTAATCTAGAAACACGATAGAAAAATATTCTCTCGATAGAAAAAATATCCCAAAGTTACCGCTATTTTTTTAAGATTGTATCTGGATTTCGAAGATAGCGCTAAATATTGGGTTGAAAATTAGATAAACACGGTACCAATAGTTGCTTAAGCTATGTCTTTATCCTTTATCTGTTTTTTTTCAATATTACCTTTAGTTTACAAGATATCATCAGAGACAACGAATTCAAGCATTTTAATATCGCGTTAGTCGCAAGCTCTACGACACGCGTGCGGTTTTAAACCTTATTCCGATGACCGTATGACCGAAGTTTGAAATCGCACGCCTGTGGTGCTAATTTTCACAATACACGCGCCCTTAAAGAAAAGTATGAAATAAAAAACGCAGCGAAGAGAAATGAAATAGCATCATTACTTCCTCTTTTTTGAACAGATGAAGTGGCACTATGAAGCGTTTTGCTGCGTGCACAAACAAACACATTTTTGCTCGAATTCCCAACTCGCACACCTTCAACTGCCGTAATAATTCCTTGTTAAAGTCGACAAACAAGTTCCTCCTAACAAAAATCTCTCTATAATTTGCCTCAACAAAAAAAACTATTTTTGTGTAATAAAATGCCAAATATGTGAATAAAATAAATAAAAATAGATTTATCAAGCAAAAACGTGCGTGATGTACCAAAACAGTAGGAATGGTATTAACTGCAGCATTACCCTTGAAAGTTCCAGCATAATTACTTACTCAAAATACCATATCCACAATATAAATAAAGTGGGCAAGGCGCATGTTTTATTTGCGCATGGTAGTGTTCTGAGTGAAAGATTCGCTTTATAACCAGCTCTCCAAATCTTACTAATATCTTACTAATCTTACTAATATCTTATCTTACTAATATTATAAATGCGAAAGTTTAGATGTTTGGATGTTTGTGTTTCAATCACGTCAAAACCACTGAACCAACTTGGGTGAAACTTGGCATATATATAGTTCGTAACCTGGATTGACATATAGGCTACTTTTTATCCCGAATAATTAACAGGATCTACAGGATAAAATGAACGAAAAGGATTAGCAGCGCCAATTGGCAAGAGGATTTCATTGTTATGTCATGTCACGTCAGTTTGACAGGGCGTAGTACTACCTCGTTGGTCTAACGACTAGCGTTTGACATTCCAGTACGAGTTCGGTGTAATGAGGTGTAATGTCAAGTTTCTCAAAGAATTATCCGCTCGGTACACGCACAGATAATATAATGTACTCGGAAACTGTAGACGCGTACGAAGTCGCGGGTAACTACAAATAAGTAATAAAATAAAAATAAGTATTCCTACTCGTAATAAACCTACCTTGGTGAGTATCCCATGAAGTAATGAATTCTGTTGTTGGGTTGGACTCGGTTCTTGGCTGACCGAGACGGGTAGTAGTGAGATTTCGGGGTAGGGGGGCGGTGGTGGTAGCCTTGGATTAGGGGAGGCTAGTCTTTCCACAGGTTTGTGAGGCTGCAAATAATATTCAACCTTATTTTCAAGCAGCATAGGTAGAGGTTTGTTTTTTAGCAAGTCAGCTCAGTTGGTACTAGCTCTCTGCCGTGGGTCGTGGGTTCGATCCCTATTGAGAACAAACATTTGTGTGTGGCAAACATAGTTGTTTGTTTTTTGATATAAGTATGTATTTACAAAAAAAAAAGTTTCTATCAGCAATCTAGTTTCCATGTAGTAGCTTTGCTTAGTTTGGGACTAGAGCGCGTTGTGTGAAATGTCCCTGAATATTTATTTATTTAACTTTTTAACCGACTTCAAAAAAAGAGGTTACCTGTTCTTCGTGAGATCTCTCGGGTCGTTCCGACCGTCGTCTGTTGTCCGGTCTGTCGGACCGTATCATCTGTTCGGGTCGGATGGGGATGTTTTCTACCCGGTTGGGTATAAGGCCGGGGTTGTTGTGCTGCATGTTCGCGAACTGGACGAGCACATCTTTAAAGGACATGCCGTTTTGCATGTTGCCCCCTTGGACTTGCTGTAACCGCTCAAGCATGGCTTTTTGATTCTGTAAAGTAAGTTAAGTAAGTTTTGATTCTGTACGTGAATTTTTATGAAAACAAGAAGTGAAAGCGAAAGTGTAATCTATTTATTGTGTTTTAATATTATTATTTTGAACTTTTTATGTGATATGGGTGTATTTGTGCTTTTTGTATGAAGGTTACCTGCAATAAACCAATTTTATTTTATTTTATTTATTTATTTAGCGAATCCTGTATTTTCTACTTTGCGTGATTGCCTAATTACTGGTTTTATTGAATAATAATTTATAAGTTCAAAAAAACTAGAAAACCCGACTTCAATTCGACTACCGGCTTCATCATCTCATCATCAGATGATGATGGCAGTTAATTGTGAATGTTCTAGTGACCGTAAACACCCCTAAAAAGTCACAGAAAAGCAAAACACGCAATTTCGTGCACGTGGATGGCATATTTTATTCAGTTATTTTTATTTATAGGCCCAACTACAGAACCCATTTTGATGAAAATTGAATGGGTGGGACCAACCTGGAAGTACATCCTTTTAGATAAAAAAGAATTTTTCAAAACGGTTCATAAATGACGGAGTACTGAGGCAACATCATTAAAAAAACCGAATTGAGAACCTCCTCCGTTTTTGAAGTCATTTAAAAAAGCGCGAGATTTCCCACACGACATTGACTACGTGACGAAAAACTAACCCCCCCCCCCCCCCCCTGAACGGGTCACGTAGTATGGGTACGTTCCCTATATTAAAAACTATTTTTTTTAATACGTATTCTATGCATTTCTTTTAATAGGTCTTGAGTGGCGCTGTGAGTTAGTACTCACGTGAGGCGTCATTGAGAATTCGGGTCAAGGATTGTTTTTATAAATTAGATTATTGACTTTTGTTAAGGGCACTTTAAACTAGCACTTTGTATGAATGTAGGCATTGTCTTTACCCGATTCTATGTCTTACGAACATCCGTTAGTAAAACTAAGGCGCCGGTAATCTCTCATCTCATGTACAGTCGACATAAAAAGTCAAATATTGCAAGTATAGAATATGCTAACGTAGAAAATGAGAAATGGTAGTCTCAACTGTACAATTGGTTTTTTTAAAATAGACAGGCCCTATATCTATATTAAAACTCAATTTTACGATTTTTGTCCGTGATATCTTCATACTAATATTAGTTTTATAATATTATAAACGCGAAAGTTTGTACGTATGGCTGGATGTATGGATGTTCGTTACTCTTTCATGCAAAAACTACTGGTCCGATTTGGGTGAAACTTGGAATACATGGAGTAACACATAGGCAACAAGCTAGTATAAATATAATTTAATTCTACCCAAGTTATTATTCAAACTAGCCTGTGAATCGTTTCGGCTGAAGTTATAACAATCAATTCATGTAGGTATCTTAGCTTACTGCCATTTATGCTCGGAGTATCTTCAATGAATTTTTTATGTACAAATTGCTATCGAAGTAGTTATAAAGAATCGATAAAGAAGACCAATCTAGCCGATATTTTATTATTCATACGAGCGTTAGAACTGCAGACAACAATTCGTTAGAAAGTGGCACTTATTGCCGGGTTTAAGAGTACAATATCCAGTGACGGTATAAGCTCTCCTAGGTCTGTGTGATGAGGGTAATATCACAGAGAATCGATATGTTTTAGGCTGACTTCGAGCCTAACTATTACCTTGGTTTAAATGCCAACGCTTATTCGATTCTAAAGCAACTATTCAATAATTTCAATAAAAGTTGATTAAAGTCTTAAAACAGAATTAGATTCTAGAAAACACTCACCATATCCAAATTATTGAAGATCATGTTGATATTATTCAAATTCGCCATGTTGTTCATATTGCTCATGTTGGCCATATTGGCCAAATTGTTCAGGTTATTCAAACCGTCCATTTTAGGTGCAATCGGTCGCGGCGCGTTCATCATGTTTGGATTAAGAATGGATTTCATTCGCCTCCCTCTTCTCGGGGTTATATCTGGGTTTCTTTGCCTGTAATCTGCAATTATGGACTTGACATCCTTCGTTGGACCTTGTCGACCCATTGGAAGGCCGTATGCGGGAAGTTGGCCGTTCATATCTCTAGGGAACCCTTGCATGGGTCCTGGCAGCATCAACTGCTGAGGGAATACTGGTTTCGGCATGTTTTGTAGGTGAGCCTTATCGTACGGAGGCGGTAACCCCGACATAGGGTTGTACGACATTGGCATCACAGGCGGTTGCATCATAGGGTTGACAGTCGCTCCTGGCTGCTTTATCGCCAGTCCTGATATGTCGTCGCTCTTATCGATGGCCAAATTCTTCGCCTGGTTGAGGTAATCGAAGGGATCTTGACCGTTGATCTCAGGGGACTTCTCGTACGAAAGCACCTGTTTTCTTCGCAGCAGCCGTAGTAAGATTTCTTCTTTAACTTTCTTAAGATGTAGAATACTGTTCCACTCGTGTTCCTTCTTCTGCGCTAGTTCTCTTAGCGTCTGTATTTCTGATAGAAGTTGTTCTGTATGTCTTTGAACCTCGTCTATGTTGTTTTTAGTCGCGGTTTGTACGTAGTCGTTTATCATGCTGTCATGATGGGGGAATGTCTTCTCTACTTCCTGACAGAGCTTCTTTAGGGGAGATTCTGTTTCGGCTTCTTCGCTTGATCGTCTTTTGGTTCCTTGCTCGTCCTAAAACAATAATACTGTTGCAAACGCTTCGCCGAAGATTATGTGGATACATACGCACGCCGAAAGATACACATACATTTTGTGAGACACTCCGTATACGGTCTAAACATGGCCGAATCGATCCTAGGATTCCGATATTTGACGGATACATTCTGAGAGTGTGTTCGTGGTCAGTAATATTGATTCTGTCAGATGATCTCTGATATCACGCTTACAGATCACTCCGTTCGGAGTAACGCGGGAAACAAAGGACGGCACACGCGTCGCGTTTTTATGACAAGTGTGTCGCAGTTGATATGGCCTAGTAATAATATCTACCTACCTAGTGTACCTATCTATACCTGTGTGGTATGGAATCGACACGACGCAAGACGGGCGGTGTGGTGCATAGGGGTTAGCACCACAGAATATAGCCTCCCTAACCCACCTACTTCTTCTACGTATGTTCTGTGGTCAGGATACGAAGTATTTAAGTTATATCTCTGTGGCAGCGACAGTTAGACTGAGGAGCGATAGCAGTAGGTCTACTTCTGTAACTTCGCATTTACGATTGTCATAACTTGTGCTACACCAGTGCATATTTAACTTAATTTGTTGTCTAACTAATGAAAGCTTCAACCAGGCTTTAAATCTTATGGCATTTGATCTCTTGATCTTTGTGGATGTCTAAAGATAAAGAGATCAAATCACCCATCACCACAAAGATTACTACAAACATCAAGAGATTGAATGTCATAATCGTTTTTGCTTTACTACTTGCAAATGGTATAAGGGGCCCAATCGCGTTAATCTTCAACTGTTCAGCCATTACCGTACCACATATGTAATGAGGTAAGGTATTCTGTCTGATCAGAATTTTTTTTTCTAATACAATCTATCTAACCTCTTGGGCTTGGTATTTATGTAACCTTCTACCTATATAGATGATAGACATGTACATACATAGATAGGGTCAACAAGTTGATAAGAATGTGACCATCTAATGTTTTTTTTGTATAACTAAAATTAATTCAAACAGAAAGTCAATTTATTATTTGGTGACTACTACTAATACAGTAGTCACAATGTATCTTTATCCCTCTGTAGTATCTGCGCAGACCCTTCAGGGTTTCCGAATTTCAAAGTTCCAGAATTTTCGATTTGCAGCCTTGACTAGTAATTTACTAACTTTTGCACAGCTATCATCATCAGCAATATAACTCTTACCTTAGGAATATCCCCGTTCATCGGAGTTTTAGGTTTCTGTTCAACTTTTTGCTCAACTTTCTTATCAGTTACATCAGTCATCTCCTGGTTCTGTTCCTCTTTTATTTCCACCTTCAAAGCTTCTGCAGTCTGTTTCACCGGACTAGGTTCTTTCTCTGCCACTTTTTGGACAGAAGACTCTACAGGACTCGTAGATTTAACTTTTACATTCAAAGTTATCGGGATGTCTGGAGTTTTGACGGAGTGTTCTACTTCAGCCTCATTGCTTGTTTGGAGAGCTTCAATTTGAACAGCTACTGAACTTGGCTCTTTGACATCCTCTGTAAGGTTCAAATTATTTAGTAAGATTGCAATGTTTTAATTTGGTTTGATGCATTATTTTTATTAGAAAGTCAATGTCAAAATTTCTTTATTCAATAAAATCACAAGGATCATTTCAAAGTCAAAGTCAAAGTCAAAATTTCTTTATTCAATAAAATTACAAGGATCATTTAGAATCGTCTGATATAACTAGGTGATTCTAGGTGCCAGTTCCACGCGACCAGAGCCTAGAAGAACAGGCAAGAAACTACGGCCTGGTTCCTAGCGTTTTTTTGTATGATCCCTTTTACAGAGAAATATACATAGAACACAAGAATAGCACTGATATTGCAAGTCGAGTAGTTAGCTGTCGATGGGTGGAGCGACATCGGGCCATGCAGTTTTGTCATTAATATAGTTATCTAAGGTATAATATGCTTTCTTCACGAGATTATTCTTAATGTAGGTTTTGAATTTCCGCACTGAAAGTTTTGTGGCATTTTCAGGAAGCTTATTATAAAAACGTACAGTATTTCCCATGAATGAATTTAGAATTATGACTAATGTATAGTCGAAGACACATCCTCATATACTGTTTGGATTTTGAACTAATAGAATAGAATAGAAATTATTTATTTTACCCAACATACAAATACATATTTAATAATAAAACATTAAAGTGCGTAAAAAAGGAACCCACTCAGCAAATGCTAAAGGTCTACGGTGGCTCCTTTAGGGCTGGTTGTCAGGGGTGCCGAGAAGGAGAAGGTATTAGAAGTTGAACATTGCGAATCGTGCGAGAGGGACGACAGTGTGTTTGTGTAGGACAGGCTGCAAGCGCGGCGCGCGCCTACGCCTATTGCGCTCCCTTTCCAACAATTCTCTGCATTGTATGTAGCGTAATTATGGTTGTATTGGGTGTATAACCTGACCTGTGGCTGTGTGTACAGTAAGCATGATTAATGTTATTCGGTCCATCTGTGTTTATAATAGAAATATAAGTTAAAACTAATAAAATATTTTGAATTTTGATTTAAGTTCGGTTGGTAATAGCTCTGACTTCCGTGCTGTGAGTTGTGGGTGCCAATGAGAATCAACATTTGTGTATGGCAAACATAGATGTTTATTTTCTATGTCTGGGTGTCACTATGTGTATAAGTATGTATGTATTTACAAAAAATATATACATTTAAGTATTCTATCTGCCATCTAGTTCCCGTAATACATATGTCCCTTTGCTTGGTTTGGAACTAGAGGGTGTTGTGTGACATGTCCATAAATATTTATTGATTCCAACCTACCAACATCCAACCCAGTTTTTGTAGGCTATTACCTTTTCAAAACATGTTTCAAACAAACCATATAAATCTTGTGTTTCACCTTAAACCTATGTAAGGAGAATGTATTGTGAAATCAATGTAATTAAAATAATGCAAACAAAATGTAACAGAACCACAGAGAAATCTTACATTGCCATTGAGTGGTTCTAGATACAGCGGAGCTGGATGTGTGCGTAATGGTTATGTTCCAACTTTCACTTTGCTGGTAATATTCTACACATTCCTTGCAATTCGAAGCAAGGAAAGCAATCAATAGGAGAGTAATATAAGAAACAGGATTCAGCTATCAGTTTGATTGCATGTTACAACCATGAATGTCCAATTCTGACTTGCCTTTTACTACTTCAGTGTCCGAGCTTATAACATCGGCTTCTCCATTCTGTGTCTCGCTTGTCTTTTCTTTGGCATCGTCATCACAGCTTCCCGCCTTTTCCTCCACAGGTTTCTCCTCGACCACGGTGTCCTTCACCACTCCCAGTTCGTCGTCGATCGCCAAGGGATCAAAGTCATTCTCAGTGCCGGCCAACGTTGACGGCGAACTAGCCACTTCTTTCGGGCTTTTCGGAAATTCCTCAATTTTCACTGTTATATCGTTCATGTTTATTTATTTACATATTTCCGAACTGCTAGCCACAACAGTCACCACGCCGCCGTTCGGTTCAATGACTTCGAAATGACCATGATAAAATAATATCATCTAATTTTACACTTTGGGGACACTGAACTCTTTTTATCGGCTACTCCAGGAAGCTTAGCATCGTCCTAAGGCCTATACGAATCACTGTCTTTATTTTTTTATCCGGTATTGGGTATTAGTACGATGCGACAGTAAGGAATTGCAGCCGTGAACCCAAGGGTCATTGTGACTAATTTGATATCAATAGAACTAAGATTTTTACACATAAACGTCACAGAACACTGTATTTTTTACTGAATGATCCAGTTTCCTGTATATCTTTATCGCATTTTATTTATTTTTTGCAGAAAATGCTACAAGAAAAGGGTACGCAAATTGCACGCCAACCAGCCAGATAAATGATGTTGCCATTAAAATTTGAAAATTATTAACCAATTACCACCATAACATACCACATTTTTATCATGACTGCCTGCCAGGTTTTCTGAGTAGAGGCTAGGTAATAACGAACTAATTTGCGATAAAAAAATTACTAATGATTTTCATGATTTTGTCTTAAAGTATAATATAGCTCGTAAGCTCTAAAGCAATAAATGTTTTTTCTTTCTTTTTCTTTCTTTCTTTCAAAGTACGTAACGTACTCGAAAAATACAATATGTCTAAAATGGGTACAAGTTTTTAAAAATTTTGTACCATTGTAGATATGTTCGTTGTAGGTACTGGCAATAAATTACAGATGTCTACGCACCAATACACGCAGAAGTCTTTACGGAGCTAAATACACATCATCCATATGTACATAATCTATTTATTTATTTATTAATTAATAGGATCACCAACAGTATTGTGCACAGAAACAACATTATATTCTTATTCTAGTAGTCTTATGTCTAGTGCAAACATAAATTATAGGCGAACACAACATTCACAATGCAACAGTTAACTTAAAATTAGGCTAAGTAATCTAAGTTATAAAATGATTATTATTTATTACAGGCTTTGTGTAGCATAACTTGTTGTTTAAAAAGTGTCATGATGCTATGTCAATTTTGCAGTTTTCAAATTAATTAACGTTTTCGTGGCGAAGATCTGTTAAAAACGGAGTGGAGTGGATGATTTGCTAACGGAAGTAGTGGAAAGGAAAAACAACGGAATGGACGGCACTACATATAAATTATTCTATAGACATTTTCCTCTAAATGAGTTTAATAAATATACATAAAATCGTAATTATATTAAACTAAATACTTTTTATAAGAATATTTTGTTTCTACTTTGTACTTATACTTTATAACCGTAAATAAAGTAGGTGTACGATCAAAGTAGAGTTGGAGCTTTGATCCTAACACATCTTATCGATATTTTTAATTATGTAACAATTTCACATATTCAGATGTACAGTGCGGTCAGGCCGGTTAGAACAGAAGATCTAGGATTAAGGTAATCGTGAAGTTAACCTTTCTCATGCGCAATGGAGCTTGGTCAAACTAAATTAAAATTTGTTTTTGTGCCTCACCAATGGCTATCTTCTTAATTACCTATGAGTAGATCCGCCGACTGTGATAATGTTATGTTATCCATGACAACATAATAATGGAACACTGTTACCGCACTATCACGTATGATGCGATAGTTAGCACAATGATAATCTTTAGAAAATGAGACCCAGAATGCGATCCTCCATTCTTTTTTACATCATCGACAGTAAAATACAAAAATCACAACCTCATTAAGCACTTTTGAAATACCTATTACATTAACAAACCAAACAGCAGTTTAACCACCAAGAGTAAAACTTTAGTCGTAGTTTTTACAACCTTTATAGGTACCTAAGTGGTTATGGGTAGGTAATGGTAATGCCGCCTATACATGTAGGCCCAACTTCGACGAGTGAAGGCCAACGCCAACGTGTGGACGGCATGTTTGCCTTGCCTTGCCATGGCTCAGTGTCGCTCGCCTTAGTTGGTCGAGTGCATACAAGCGCCAACGTGTGGACAGTACATTTGCAGTGACTTGTCATCGCTTACGGTCGCTCGCCGCCACTCGCCTCACTTCGGAGTGTCGGTTTTTATGCACAAATCAAAGGCGCTTGCCTGCGCTCGGCGAACCGTGTCCACATGTTGGCTCGCTCGTCTACGTTGGCCGCTTGCAATAGTTTGCGTAGGCTTGCCAAACATGTGGATGGTAGCACTCAATTTGCTTACGCTTGCTTACGCTCGCGTTGGCTCGCGTTGGCGTTCGCTCGGCCAACATGTATTGGGGCCTTTAGATTACTACTTAGCATTATTTACCACAACCTAACCGAAATCGCTTATAATATAATATGACTGAAGTAAAGTAAGGGATAGTTATTATTAGCAGCTGGTGTTTGACTTATCGACTTATACTGACTTATCGACGATATCGATAGTCGATACGAAACCTACTACAGGCGCAGAGTAGTTGCGACAACACTATTTTAGTTGATGATAGAAAGCTAAAAATGAATGTCAGAAAAGCAAATGGCTGACTGAAATCGACGTCCTCTGTCGTAAAATAAATCCGATGTTATTAGATGAATTATGCACTATTGATGTCAATCATTAGCAAAATAAGATTACCTAATATCTAAAGATCATAGATATTTCAATATTACAGGCAAACAGCCCTCAGATTATACTAAAATAACAGAAATAATAAGGATCGTAGTTCCTAACATAATTCTTTTTCAAATTTGCAAAAATTATGTGTGTGTATGTGGAAAGAACGCACGTCCGTTTATTGTTAAGGTAAGTCCTCTTTATTATTAATTATAAGTGCTTATTCGAATTGTTTTTCCATTTTCTATTTTGGCACTCTGCATTGATAACCTAAAAATTCTTGTCAAATTCAGATCGGCGGAGCCACTAAATTTTTATAGAAATAGCTATTCCTGATTTTATTTTACCCATTGTTGATGTTTTTATAAATACTCCTGTGTAGATAGTACATCGAGGCATTATGCGTACAGGCAAATTTTTACCTACTTACACCTGTAGGTATTCTGTTTGCTGTAGATAGGTATACATAGATAACTAGGTAGGTACCTACCTACTTAGAGTAGATAAAGAGATGCCTGCTACCTCGTCACGGCTCACCTATACCACCTATAGGTACTTACATTCTTACCTAATTAGTACCTACCTACCTAGTAAGTAGGTAGGTACCTACCTACCTAATCATATAGTTTTTTTTTTTTTTTTTTTTTTTTTCTTTATTGAATTAGAGACATTGAGTCGTCTTACGACTATGTCGGTCCCATATTGACCTCTACCTATTTAGCTACACATTAACCAGCCCGTACGTGGACCGGTACAGCATAATAGCTACCTCAGATGTCTGATCAGCCAGCAAACTCTGATACAGACCCACGTCTAGCCAGTTAATGTTATATCTCTCAGTCAGAATATCCCTAATACACTTGCTCCGAGCACACTCCCTCAAAAAGTGATAGGTGTCCTCCTTTACTCCACAACATTCACAATTTGGGCTATCAACTTTCTTCATCAAAAATTTAAAACTATTTAAAGGCATATGTCCTGATCTTATTCTATGCGCTATTACAACAATCTTTCTAGGTAAATTGGTATTGGCAAACCATGGCACATGAGGTGGCTCACTCTGTAGCGTTCTGTACCAGATTCCTTTCTCCCGAGACGCAATATCAAAGTATTCCTTCCATTTCTTTTTTAACCATCTTCTGTATTTGAACAAAATTTCAGAGAACTCTGACTTAAGGTATACTTCAGTTCCCTTTGATATTGCCTCTCGGGCCAGCTTATCTGCCTCCTCATTGCCATGTATGCCTACATGAGAAGGAATCCATTGGATTATCAGAGAAGCTCCCCCTGATACCAGCACTGAAACTTTTCTAATTATGGTGTAAGCAATCGATGCTCCTCTATAACCAGAGGTGCATCGAGCCACATGTTGCAGGGCGCTTCTGCTGTCAGACAGAATTACCACCCTTTTTAGTCTCGCGCTGATAGCATACGACAGCGCCTCCGATATTGCGAACAATTCTACAGACATAATACAATTAGTATGAGCCTCGTTTACAATTCTGAAGCTTTCTCTTATATTCTGACTGGAAACATAATAAGCTGCACCGCTACCGTCTTTAGTTTGAGATCCATCAGTGTAAATACTGTGCCATCCACTATATTTGTTATTAAGCATGTGCAAGGTATTATATTTTAGTATTCTATTATCGTAACAATTTTTTGATTCTACTATATCATCAACTTTAATTTTAATATAATCCATATTTATGTTGGATACCCATGTATCCAACGTGAACATGTTCAATGGGTTACAACTGTTTAATATTTCTACCTTAGTATTTGAGTAAACAGTAGATAGTAAAGAATTCTTATTTCTACGGAAAAATGGAGAATCAGCTACATTTGATAGGTTCTTAATTATATTAACAGTCAAATTATCCGACCATGCTTGAGATTTTAAACAGTATTTTGTTGCAAGAAATTCTCTCCTCAAATGTAATGGGGGTATACATAATTCACACTCCATTACGTGAATAGGCGTGGATTTAATAAACCCTCCTATTGCGCGCAATGCAACATTTTGAACTCTATCTAATTTCACCAAATGTGTTTTAGCAGCACTGTCATAGATGAAGCTCGCATAATCAATCCTACTTCTTATAAGGGAAATGTAGATCCTTCGGAGATGTTTGGGATGTACCCCCCAGGAAGCACCCGCCAAAATTTTAATAATATTTATCATTTTATTAGATCTTTCTTGCACCTCTCTAATATGCCTACTCCAACGGAGCGACCTATCAAGCCATACTCCCAGATAACGAAAACAATCTACAACCGGCAACGAATGATCATCAACTCTGATCTCTACCTGATCTCTACTTCTTCCTCTCTTAAATAAACAAATCTTTGTCTTTGTAACAGACATCTCTAAGCCAATTTTATGTAGCAAAGACGAGATATAGTTTAAACAAGTTTGCATATTGCCTATACTATACGGAATATTAGCATTCTGTACATAGAACACGTAGTCGTCTGCGTATTGCAGAGCCTGCACGCCGCTAATCAACGAGTGGCTTATCTCAGCTGTAACAATATTAAAAAGAAGAGGCGAAATTGGATCTCCCTGGGCCAAGCCTCTACCAGCGCATCTTACGAATGTGTTGCCTTCATTTTCATTAGTAATTTTTAAATATCTTCGTTTTAGAAAACCGTATAAGTAATTACATATTTTGGTACCTACTTCTAATTTATCTAAGATTATAACTAATTGCTCTACCAAAACATTATTGTACGCACCGTCAATGTCCAAAAAACACGCCAAAGTCGGAATATTTTTAGCAAACCCAATTTGTATTTGTGAGACAAATCTAACAACACAATCAACACTAGACTGACCTCTACGAAAGCCAGAAGTTGTCTGTGCTAAAGTCCTGTTCCTCTCAAAGTACCATTCCAGACGTCTAGTTAACATTGTATGGAAAATTTTACATAAGCAAGAAATCAATGAAATCGGTCTAAATTTTGGATGCTGAGTATTGTCAGTGTTAGGTTTAGGTATAGGTATTATTTTAATATTTCGCCACTGCTCTGGAATTATTGCATACTTGAAAATTAGATTATAAATTTTAAGTAGAAACATTTTACCTTCTATAGGTAGATAAAAAACCATAGAATATGTTATCTCATCCTCACCTGGTGCACTATCCTTCTTTCGAAGGCAGTTGTAGAGCTCTTGTGAAGAGAACTCACTTTCTAGTTGTGTATTCCTGGAATGGAATACCGGCTCCGGAGGTTGACAGCAATCGGGGGCAAGAGAGCATAATAGTCGCTCTTTCTCCTCGTCAGGAGCATGAGCTCTATTACCCCTGACACCCTTCATCCAACGCATTTTCCGCCACATTTCAGAAGAGCTAGTCGTTTCATCTATTTCTCCACAAAATCTCTTCCAACTGCTAGAGATAGCTTGTCTTAAAGTTCTTTGCGCCTCAGCTATGCATTTATTCAAAATATCTAAATTGCCAGGTGTAGGATTTTTCCTAAAAGCTTTTAGAGCCAAGCGACGCTTAGCTATGGCATGGGACACAGAAGGGGTCCAATAATGCTTTGGTTTGAACGATTGGGCTGGACCTGTATAGTTTCTTACATACGGGATACTATGATCGGCCGCTTCACTCAGAGTCTTCACAAAAAATGTATATATGAGCTGAACATTATCACTACAGTCATAATCACTGTTGTTAGAAAATGAAGTTTTGCACGTATCATGATACCGCTTCCAGTTGGCTAGTTTAAAATTGCGCCGTTTTACATACTCGGGTGCCTCATAGTACTCCAGACAATATTTAACAAATAGATGGTCACTTCCCAAACTTTCTCTAGTGACACACCATGATTTGAACAAAATAGCCAAATCTGTTGTGACAAATGAAATATCAGGTGTACTTTTTTGTAGCAAATTATTAACCAGTTTAATTCTGGAAAAATCACCACTGTTTAAACTTACAAAGTTGTTATCTACACTAGCGTCAAACAATTGTAAACCACGAGCATCTTGTTTACTAGACCAGTTTGGGTGGTGACCATTAAAATCTCCGGCGACAATCGATTTTGTACTAAATTTTGAAAACAGTTCATCCCAGTCAAGTTGTGATGTTCTAACAGACCCTGGGCAGTATATTGATGCTACATATTGAATATATTTACAGTTAAGAATCTTGACACAAATAATTTCTATTCCTGAATTTGCGATATGTACCGGATGAATTTGGGTTTTAATTGAACTATGTACTAAAACAGCTACACCACCATAACCATCATCTCTATCCTTTCTGTAGATATTGTAGCCCTTGAATCTTAAGATGGTATCACAACTAAGCCAGGTTTCACTAATTAAACATATACCTATTTTCTCCTGGTTCAGCAATAACTCAAACTCTTGTTTTTTGGGGGCTAGGCTCTGTGAGTTCCACTGCCCAATACATAAATATTGAGCAGTTGAACTCCCAGAGCCCAGCGGGACATGGTTTACCCTATTGGTGTCATCCATCATGAAAAAGACGCAATAGCCTGCTAATTACATCTCCTTCACTGACCGCTCTGACAACATAACCTATAACCTCCTCTACAAATAAATTCAAAACTAGTTTAATTTTTTCTTCAAAGCTCTTCCCACTAGCAAAAATTATATTTTGTAAGCTACTTAAAATATATCTAAACATATTTTTCCTTTCACCTGTTTTTCCCTTAGCTGTACTCTCTTCTTTTTCTTCTGTAGGTCCTGCTCTCTTATGCTGCTGGCTTTCGGCTTTCTTTTTATGCGATGAAGCTCCTTTCTTCTGAGATTTGCTTTTCTTTACCTTTTTTTTCGGACGATTTTTGGTACCTGACATAGGTTGTTCTTCTTCGCTGCTTGTTGGTTCTTGATCCACCGAATCCTCGATCTCTATTTCTTCAAAATTTTCAGTATGCACTTCTGCTGAGGTTTCTATTTTACTCGGACCTGCTTGACTATTATTCTTCGTTGTAGATTCCCATCTCCTTGGAGCGGGAACGTAAGATGAGTCACTTTCACTCTCCTCACTCGGTTTCTCAGTTTCTTTCGTAGTCTTGTTTCTCTCCAAGAACTTGGCTAGTGCCACCTTATATGTGCAATTTTCATTGCACATGATCTGTCGAACTGCCTTATCTTTTATGAAAACAGGGCATTTTTTTATAAATGCCATATGGTTACCTTTACAATTGATGCACTTGAATTCCGTAACTTCACAATTGGCATGATCACCGCTGCATTTGGGACATTTGGTTTTTTTTGAGGGGCACATGCGGGCTATGTGGCCATATTTCCAACACACCGAACATTGTGTCACAGGGAAGGTGAATGACTCAACTTGGAAACGACAGTCAAATCCATATACATACTGAGGAAGAGTGGCACTTTTGAAACAAAATCGCACTGTCTCGCTCTCGCACCAGGTGTTGGATTCATTCATGCGTCTTAGTCTTTTGACTGAGACAATTTCCACATCACTACTAAAAGCTTTCAATAATTCCTCTTCACTCAATTCCAACTCTATGTACTTAACAATTCCATAGGTGCGACTCACTTCATTAGTTAACCGACATCGATATCCCAACTCCATAAACTTCACGTTGTTAACCAACAATATTGCATCGGCCCTGCTCTGAAACTTCATGAAAACTTTACATGGAGTTTTGTATTTTATTTCTGATACATTAGGTATATTTTCAGCTTTAAGTAGTTTAGCCAGCCCAACTTGTTTTGGTAATGCTGTATTCGACGTGATGCAAACCTCAATGCTGTGAACATCTGAGGTTATATTTTCTTTGCTTCTATTATAGGTCTCCTTCTCCTTAAAACTTTTAACTTTTCTCTTCTTCATGTGCCTTTTCACAACAGTAAAACCATCATTATCATCATCGTCTTCAACTTCTTTTTCTTCACTTGTTTTTCTGCACCTTTTCTCCGCTCTTGTACTATCGATCAAATTATTATTTATTGCCATCTCATGTGTATTGAAATCTTCCAGTCCACACACTATACTGTTTTCCACCACTGCTTCCTCACTCATATCACTAGTTCTGGATCGAGGTCTACAGACCTCGTCCATTTTCTAACCGCAAAAGAGGGTACTTATAAAAATTAACTGACGCAAATGTACAGGCTTCTCGCAATACGTGCGCTCACTGCGAATCAGCGCGCGCGACTGTGTAATCATATAGTTACAACTTTGTTTTGATCTAGGTACTGCCTATACCTACTACATATTACCTGGCTAGGTACCAACGTAAAATGGGTAGATAGCAATTAAACTCAAATTGCTGTCTCAAATTTACATTCTCAAGTCTCATGTAATCGAAATCATGCCACTATGAAGTCAACCTATGAACACTGAAGCTTCAGCTTTTATGTACTTATGTATAGGTATAGCTAAATGCCCAATGGGCAGATCACAAGGATTGCAAGACAAAAGGATTAAAAAAATAAGAAAAAAAATGTATAGGTGTTACTTAGACAAGACAGCTCAATTCCCTATTAAAATTAGAACATTATTTTATGGCAGACTAGTCTGGTCAACAAATGCCTCCTTTATAACTAAATTAATTAAAATTGTTACAGTGTGATGTAATGTGAAGTAATCAACACCTGGCGGGGCTCCGCGCTCCAGTTGACCATGGAACGTCATGAGAAGCGGCACAGCAAGCATCACAAAGAGAAGCACAAGAAGCGGACCCACAAGAAGTCCCGGACCCACACCAGCGGTACTAACGACCAATCATATGCTACATGTAATTCCCACAAGCCGCTGGTGGAGTACTCGGATGTGAGTTCAGAGGCTCTGTCGGCGCCCGAGGCGGGCGAGATCGACAGCGAGGCCAGCTCGGTGAGCCGCCACGTGCCCGACGACCGCCACCGCTCCAGAAAGACACACTCGGTCCGCACTCTGGTGGACACCGTGATCTCCGTGACCAACACCAGTCGTCGGACTACCGACGACTACAGTCTGACCCGTGATTCTTTATCGGCAGCGTCACGGAAGCGCCTCGGACCGGACTATGAAGCGCCCGTCGTGGAGTCCGACGAGTTGCGGTATAAGAAGAAAAAAGATAAACGGAAGAAGGAGAAAAAGAAGAGCAAGAAGAAGAAGTCTCGGCACCGCTCGGCGAGCCTCGAGAGCGTGTCTCCGGACGATAACGTGCCCGAGGTGACGCCGCTCACCGCCTCGCCGCAGAGGTACGAGAAAGTACCTGTCAGTGAGTGGGAGAAGCCCTCCTCCCCACTGCGGAACGGCTCCTGTTCACCAGTGTCACCCACCACCCCGCCGCTGCTCAGGCATGAGCACAGGCTGCTCCATCGAGACCCGGTGCCATCATTGCATCACTCTGCAGTTGCCTACGACCCTCACCATAGGTCTCCTCCGGTCATGTAAGTGTTTAATTATTGTTTTTCATTGTTTGTTATTTCACTCCTTTCCCATTTTATCTTTTAGTTACCTACATACATACGCACCTTATTGTATTGTTGAGCAAGATTTATCAACAACAGCTTATCTGGTTTTCTAACTAATTGGCCTTACTGTAGCCGCTACAAAATACCAAGGGTGTACAATGTACAATTTGCTCATTTTAAATGAACTAATGCAAAGTGACTTAACCGTTATTACGTCATTACACCCGTCGTCGTTTCGTCGTTGTCGTGTCGTTTACGTCGTTATTACGTTTGTAATGTTTTCATGTGGTGTATCGTTGATGCGTTGGGGTTGTTGTTGTACCATTGTGTTGAAAAGAATTAGCCAGACTCAGTGTCTCCAACTCTCTCTGTCAAAATTACGGTGTTGCTGGTCTAAAAATACGGTAGATAGTAGAAAAATGGTAGAAAATTACGGTAGGCAACTTACTAACTTCTTACCCGCACTATAAAGTTGCAAAACGCTTATATATAGCCTGAATTATAGTATCACAAAAGGAACACATTGCTTTATAGGGGTCTTTTGGGTTTTCACGTAACCAGGAAGAGAAGTCCTTGTGTTTTAGCCACTCTGCTCTGAATTTTTGCTTCTACGAGTCTTTTTAGTGACTTTACTTTTTTTTGATGGCCCTCCACCACTCGCCTCACTTGAATAACTGGAATCACTTTAACTCTTTATATGGTACCTAAAATAACTAATTTTTATTTTAATAGCAGAAAACCCGCAACAAACTTTTTCAAAATAGTAACATCAAACGCAGAATAGAGCTTGTAGATGGCAGTATGCCTTAATCTAATTACCATGCAGTTACAGTGTATATCCTAAATATTTACGAACTTTGTAATTTGGTCGTATATACTTTGTCATTTTGTCTATGAACACAAGTTAAATCTTGGGAATCCCTTATTTTATTCCCCATTGCAGTGTTGCCGCAATAAACTAGTAATATTTAACTAAATCAAGTGCTACCATTATAGAAATAAGGACACGGACGAAATTACGGTAGAATGTGACACCGTAATAACATGTCTACGGTAGGTGGTAGATCTAGAAAAATTACGGTAGGTCTACCGTAATTACGGCGTGGTTGGAGACACTGGCCAGACTAGACCCTGCGTTACCGGATCTAGCTGTTACCAGAGTGGACCACGTGGAGGTTTCTTTCTCCCACCCCAAGTCGGTCGCTCTAGGGAGAGCATGTGTAGATGGGGCTATCGCGACCCTGCTCTCAGTCAATGTGACTGCGGGGTCCCCATCCAAACGATGTCCCATTTGCTCGTTTGCCCCTTGTGCCCTAACACCTGCACAAGGGATGACCTCATAGATGCCACAGACGAGGGGGTAAAGGTGGCGAAGTTCTACTCGAACTTCGTCTAGTCATACCATTGACACGCAAAGAAGAAGAAGAATGTGGTGTATCAATATAGAGTTATCTATCTATCTACACCATAAACACAAACCTTAGCATTTTATGATTTTAGATTCATAGCTCTTTGAAAGTTAGCACTCAATAAAACTTGATAAGAGATTTATAAATAGACAACATCCTGCTTCTTCTTTAAACTCATACATTTTAAAAAATATCAGTGTAATCCTGACCTACTGTTGCTAAGAGGGTCCCGTCGAGTTTAATTTGCTTATTGTTTACGACGGTTTCCAAGCAGTACCTTACCTCCTACCTATTATTATCTTTTAATGATTTTACTTTGATGTATGTCTTTAGTCAACTTGAACTGTTATGTCCAAGACTTCACAAAAAATATACCTATCTGTGTGCAACTTTTAACAGTACCTACCTGTGTATTTACGTCACTAGAAAATAATGCATATGACGACCGCAATGCATGAACTTACAGTACCTATGTACGTACAGTATATCATCAATAAATCACGGACAAAGTCCTAAGAATATTTTGCGAAGCGAAACATGTAGCGGAACTATAAGTGTGAGCGAGACGGAGATCTATCTCACGCCTTTGCTTGCACTGTACCGTTCTACATTCATTTATTCTGTTTGGCCTTAGGTTACAAAATTCAAACATGATTTTGTTCTCTCAGTGCAGTTAATATGCATGAAGCTTAGCCCTTGGAGCTCCCACTCTGGGAACCCCAGTAACCTAATCTTGCTTGCATTGAATTTTTCAGCACCTCGTAGTAACCATGGATCGTCATTTCATCAGCCATTGTTTGTGTGGATTTGTAGTTTGTACATACATATACATTTTATTATTATTCCGGTCTATACCTCACGTCATAAGCATAAACAGTTTTAAATTAATTAATACTAGTTTTTCAGTACTCGAAAATCTTCATAAGATTTGGGTGAATGCCTAAAGTTTTTTTATTACTTGTTTTGTCACTAAAACAAATTCACATATTTTCAAGGTTTTCATAAGGTTACTGACCGTAACTTTGTATGCTTTGACGCGGAGTATAAAAATCATAATCTTAAGCTTGTTTATCTTTTAGAAACATGTTTTTGTCACAAGTAAGAATGCGTTAATGGGACGTCATAAGATTTGGGGACTAGCTCATATGAACTTAGCCGTAGGGGCTATTTCTATCATACATCATTAGTTTCAATCAAAGCAAAAGAATAGCGTTGAGAATAATCTCTTTTGAAACAGATAAAATACCTATACCAATATTGCACTTGGAATGTTACTACATTTGCTTCAAAAATGTAAACAATGGATTGTAAATTCTATGTGGCTGAAAGCGGAAATCGTTTCGTTTAGGAGACAGTTTCGCTCAATAACGAATGACGAATTATATTACACTAAGAATACGCTTTCTCGCTATGTGCCGATGTAGTAATTCCATTAAATACCTTTCCCAATATTTATTGTCTCTGGCTTTGCCTTGCTTATTTCAGCAAACAGCTAGCTAACCGGTACCGAGGGTTGAATATTGGGTTCGGTCGTTATGGGTCGCATTGGTGTTCTAGAAAAATAATTATGCTCTTGCGTCTATCTTCATCTAAGCATCGTTGTGTATTGTCCAGTAGGCGCAGACAGAAATCTGCAACACCCCATACGCCGCCCCCACACGGCCCCTTCCACGACACGGTGACGATAGACTCGGACGTCGAACCGGAGTACCACAGGCCGAGGGAGTACTGGCCGGAGCAGAGGATCATGCGGCCGGAGATGTCGGCCCAGTCGCCTATTATGGTTTCAGGTGAGATCTCAGATACTGAAGCAACTTATTGTGAATTTACGATGTGTAGACATCGAACTAAATGTGTGTAGACGATGAGTTGACTCGAGCGAAACTTGTGAGGTGAATACAACGATACAATAGGGCGACACTTTTGTGACAACAGTCTTTTTCCACATTCTATATACCTGACTGCTAGATTTAATAACTAGCTAACTTTTGTTACTAGTGGCACTTTTGCGACTAGCGACACTATTGTCAATCCAGCGACACTTTCGTATCTAGTATGTTTTGGTGAATACAATAACACTTGTGAATAAAGCGATACTTTTGTTACTAGTGGCACTTTTGCGACTAGGTAGCGACATTGTTGTTAATCCAGCGACACCGTAACTAGTATCTTTTGGTAAATACCATAACACTTGTGAATCGAGCGACACTTTTGCGATCAACAACAATATTATAAAAGAAAAAAAAAGCTAGACAATTGAGTGTAACGACATTCTGAGTAGAAAGCGTTACTGTGAATATCCGATTATTCGATGTCATAACTTAAATTATGTTTACCTAGTCCATCAGGAAGTAGTCAAACTCGTCTCGCCATTTACATTTTGAATCGAAAATTAATTAAAAATCAAATTGGTATCAAAAGGCGAAAGAAGGAGAAATAATTACTCGTATAACGAACTATAAATAAATATAAAATCATAATAAATATTCTGAATTTATTCTTTTGTTATATCAAATTTTGTTGCGGATTTGAGAGCGGTTTTTCAACCAAGTGAACCCGTATAATTCAAGACAGCTGGCGACAGACGTAAATTATGCAATCACGTCTGTCAAACAAAAGTCACTTTTAGTAAAAAAATGTGGTTTTACAGAAAATATTATTAATACATCTCGCAAATTGTCAATAATTAAGTAATGCGGTCGCTCGTACAGCTTGTGAACATTATATTGAACTAGCAGATACCCGCGACTTCGTACGCGTCTACAGTTTCCGTGTACATTATATTATCTGTGCGTGTACCGAGCGGATACTTTGAGAAACTTAACATTACCCCTCATTACACCGAACTCGTACCTACTGGAATGTCAAACGCTAGTTGTTAGACCAAAGAGGTAGTACTACGCCCTGTCAAACTGACGTGACATGACATGACAATGAAATCCTCTTGCCAATTGGCGCTGCTAATCCTTTTCGTTCATTTTATCCTGTAGATCCTGTTAATTATTCGGGATAAAAAGTAGCCTATATGTCAATCCAGGTTACGAACTATATATATATGCCAAGTTTCATCCAAGTTGGTTCAGTGGTTTTGACGTGATTGAAACACAAACATCCAAACATCTAAACTTTCGCATTTATAATATTAGTAGGTAGTAGGATAGGATAGTAGGATTAGTAGGATAGGATTAGTAGGATAGGATAGGATAAATAAACAAGTGCTATTACGTTCAGACTCGCCGGTACACGAGGCGCACGGGCGCGACAGCCCGCGCCGCCACCGCCGGCGCAGCCCGCGGCGCAGCCATCGCAGTCGCAGCAGTCGCGACCGCGAGCGCGACAGGCTGCGTGTCCTGAAGCCTATTACATCACATAACAGGTAACTGTCTCACCTATTTCTCTCACGTAACAGGTGACACATTTCTCGAAGGCTATACTTAGGGAAAAATTGCAAAACCTCCCTTTAGCAGCAACCGTGACCGCCATTTTACCTCTCAGTAACAAACAGATTATACATAAGTATTATTAAAATCTCTACTTGAATAAATAACACCTATAAAAGTCCCATTAATAGAACTAGCGGGAACAAACCAGAAGCATTGCTGTCGATTCTGTTGTTGCATTTTTCTAAACTAACCTAATTTGACAAGACAGAGGAGGCTGGCATTGCATGAAGGAGGCCTATACCCAGCAGTGGGTGATACCAGGCTGAAATGATGATGATGATGATGAACCTAATTTGACAGCACTAAAATTATAGCCGTCTTTGTCGGCAACATTTTTAGTGCTGTCATATTAGGTTAGTTTAGAAAAATGCAACATCAGAATCGACATCATTGTGTAACATGTTGTGAATATTCTCAGATCACACAGTCGCAGTTCGTTGAAGCGTCGTCGGTCGGCGTCGCGCGGGCGGCGGCGCGACTCCACCGCGTCGCCGCCGCGACATCGCCAGCGGCACAGGGAGCCGTCGCGCGACAGACACTCGCACAGGTATCTCTAACATCTACCAACTGGACCTTGATTCATAAATGTGACAATCGTAACGCTAGCGCATCCGAGATACACTGCGCGGTGACGCTAAACCGTTCAGTAGTCGAGTTGGCGTTGACGCGCAATACGTCTCGAATACGTTAGGTTTACGTAACGCGGCGACTATCCGATTTGTTCGTGATGAAGAATATCGCTGCGTTTGCGCAGCGCCTGGATCCGCCGGTAGACCACTACAAGTTGTTTATGAATTAAGGATTAGAATAGGCCACAAATACATGAAGAAATCATAGAATTCGACGTTATCACGTGCTTACGCGCACAAGCGTATTGCAAAGTTGGATCGCATGACCACGATATTGTCCTGCAGATATTTACGAATTATCAGCGAACAGCAACTTGCGATTTTCACTATACCCGCAGCCTCAACATAAGACCTGTCTAAAAGATATAATACGGTTCCCCAGTAGGCCTAAGCATTCGCCCAGCCCGCCGTCGTCAGCGGTGCTGCAACGGAGGATAGACTTCAAGGAGAAGATCAGCGACACCAGCCTGTTCGCCGAGCTGGTCAAGGACAAACACAAGCGAGCCAAGGTACACCTTGTCTAACGTAACACCCAACACACACACACACACACACACACACACACGTCATATTTGAGTATCATATCATACTAATATTATAAACGCGAAAGTTTGTATGGATGTTTGTTACTCTTTCACGCAAAAACTACTGGTCCGATTTGGATGAAACTTGGAATACATACAGTTCGTAGTCTGGATTAACACATAGGTTACATTTTATCCCGGGAAATCTACAGGATAAAATGAGACGCGGACGAAGTTGCGGGCCGTAGCTAGTTTCTCATAAAAAGTTACTTCCATGTTTGACTTTTAACTTCAATTCACCACCACAGAAAAAATATTACCTTTGGGTTAATAGTTGGGTTCGATACCCAAATATTTGCGTTCGCTACCCAAATATTTACGTGATGGCAAACGTAGATGTTTGTTCCGTGCCTATGTATTACTATTATTTTACAAAAAATATATTAGTCTATCAGCAATCTAGTTAAAGGCTTTGCTTAGTTTGCGACTAGAGAGTGTTCTGAGACATGTGCATGTTAATAACAAATAAATAATATTTTAGAAACTGCAAGAGATTCTAAACCAAAAGGAGGAGGAATCCCTCGGTGCCATCTCAAACATATCCGCCAATCCGGAGCTTAACGAAGAGATATCTGTCGACAGCACGCAATCTGCGCCACAGGTAACAACCTCGAGACTATGTGTAACATTCCACTCCACTGCTGGACGTGGCTCCCTCCCGCGACGCGGTACTGAGCTTCGTATCTTCTCATCCAGTGTTAGCGCTACATGTATCGCCGCATCGCGCCGGAAGGCGTCCTACACTACGCTTGCCTAAACGCGGTCTCCAACTCAAGTATTCGTTTGCTCCAACGATTGTCAGTTTTACGGCAAACACAGTATAATGTTACACTGTGTTACACAGCTATTACATAATGTTACACTGTGTTACACAGCTATTACATAATGTTACACTGTGTTACACAGCTATTACATAATGTTACACTGTGTTACACAGCTATTACATAATGTTACACTGTGTTACACAGATATTACATAATGTTACACTGTGTTACACAGATATTACATAATGTTACACTGTGTTACACAGATATTACATAATGTTACACTGTGTTACACAGATATTACATAATGTTACACAGCCATTTCAGCTTGCTGTGTAACAATATTTCACTATAAGCCCGAAAAGGGGATATTCAACTAGTCATTACTCATAGCGAACAACTTTTGTTCAACGAATTTACAAATGTTGGAAGTTTTATTCATGAAATGCCTCCTAAAATTTCCTCCGAAATAGCCTGGCGTGCGCGTTCAATTGTCTTCGTGCGCGCGACGCGATAGAAGGGTGCGTGTACACATAAACTACGCAAAGTAAACAGACATCAAGGACATCGCAAATCAAAAATAAATTGATTTATACTACTCGGTAACTCCGCAAGAGACCGCGTACGCGTCGAGCAATCGCGCAGTGTATCTCAAACATTATGTATCTCGTACCCACAGCCAGCGGTTTCCAAAGAAAACGGCGAGAACACAGAACAAGAGCCTGAAAAGAAAGTAGTAGACATTCCCGTGCCGGGGGGCGAAGACTCGAACCCCCCTCTACCCCTCAAACCGCCCCCCGACTTCGAGAACTTCATCACAAATTCGGAGTTTGGGTCTAATGGAGAACCGAGCAACAATAATGATATCGAAGCTCCTCCCGTAAGTATTACTGTGTTTATAAAAAATCCTCCTCAATATGGAAAATAGTGTCGCTACCTAAGTTTCCCTTTGACCTGGACTTACTTGACCAGTATATTTCTTATAAGTTCTTCCCAATAGCGTTGAGTCTTTTTGGATCCTTTTTGCGTTGACAGCGCATGAGCAGAAAGCGCTGAGCATATTCGATTGGCTGAAATTAAAATCCGCTGTTGTCGCTTTGGATACGGGAATTGAATCAGGGCACGCACCAGTGAGCGAACGACTTATTTCAACGTCCACGGCTCTTTACAACTTTTAGTATTTTGAGCTGCTGGCCAAGTGACGTTAGATTAGATTAGAAAATTCTTTATTGCTCACATTAATAAAATGGTACAGATGCGAGATTAATGCTATTTAACATTCTTTTCCAACTAACCTTTGTGTAGTAGAACGTTTTAAATGTCTCGCGTAAGCACTACGCTTACGTGAAATATTTAAAACAGTCTATAAATGACAGAAAAAAAACATTAGAGATTACATTTTGTGGTTTACAACGAACATCGCTTATTAAGTTCGTTTGATCCAACTCATGCAGTACCTGGTTTAAAAGTGGTTACCTTCCAGAAGGCTCCGACGCCCCCCGCGCCCCCGGAGTCCCCGTGTCCGTCGGAGCTGCCCCCGCCGCCGAAGGTGGGCGGCAGCGTGGTTGACGGCGTCTTCCTAAACAGCCAGCAGCCGCCGCCCGCCAAGCCGAAAAGTCTTACCAAGCTGCCTATGCCGCCTAATACTCAGGTACCTTCAAACACGAATTCAACGTAACTTGTTTTGAACGTTGATTGACTTTGGAGAGTTTCACAGTACGCACAACGGATCTTTATCCCTCTGAAGTTGGGTGTAACAATGATTGCGCACGTACTATTGTGAGGAAAAATTCGCTTACCTCTAATTCGACCCAAAAATTGACTCTGCGCAGATACTCTTCAGAGGAACAAGATCCGTTATGTCTACTATACATATACGTCAATTTACGCCCGAGAAAACAGTTTTGTTATTTGTTTTATTACAATAAATGGTTTTTTTTAAGTTCTGTATAATTTAGCTTCATTTAGTAGGGATATATTTTTTGAAATATTATAATTTTGGTATTGTAGAAAGCTTTGCATCATATAATTAATTCGTTTGCATAACAACAAAACAATGGCTTCTTGTCTTCAATTTTATATTGAGTTTTCAATCAATTTATGTTCTCTACTGAATTTGCATGACGATTACTTGCATTTTAGAAAAGAACACTTTTGTGTCTGGACTATATGACACGAAACATTTTTAACCCCACCAAAAAAAGTCCACAATGTCGCGGGCGTAGTCGCGGGCAATAACTACTACTTACGAGTAGATGTACATATTGCTTGCCATTTTCTCCAATAGTCATCTACACAGTCAGTCTATCGCGCGTTCTTTCACGGTGAAAAACCGCTATTACTTCTATCATTTAGTATCCTTTCCCTTCCCCGTTTAGAAAAGCCCTTTCGCGCACGATAGTACGCGCTGTAGAGCGAGCGTGTAAAGGGCAATGATTAGCGAACAGTACAATAACCCACGTTTTCCTTTACGGCAGCTTGGGGAATCCCCACAAGCTGACAACTCAGTAAGTGATTTGTATACTTACTGTATGTCTGACTGTCTGTGCAAAGTCATGTTCTAACGCGTAACCAGGGGCCCGTACCATGCCGTCATACACTAACTTTGTGCCTTTTCACACGTCCTGGTTGCCGAGTAGCCGGCGACGTGTACCCGGCAAACGAAACTTGTGAAAAGGCTGGTACGCCCTCTGTCTGTGGTGTTTTAACCATTACGCTATACTAAAAAGTTTGATCGTCATTTTTATGCATTAATAACTCATTAATCATTCCGCTCAGCAAAATATATTGTCAATTCTGCAGGGGTATTCCAATCTCAGTTGAACTGCAAAGTTTTAAATCATGGTCAGTTCATACTAACTCATAGTTATTCTGTGACTAAATAGTGCCATTATGATGTCATTTAATTTGTTTTCGCGCTTATTTTGCTGTCAAGTGTCTAAAAAGAATGATCACGTGGTACAACAGAAGAAAAAAAATTGAAGAAATTGAAATTGATATTGAACTGAAGAAATTAAACTGGGCAGTGAAATATAACTTGACAGCAAAAGATTGGAATACGGGGGCTGGTCATTGTGTTGAATTCTTGTTTCCACATTGTCTTATTCATTTTATATCGGCTAATAAACTATTCCGTCGCTTGCATGGAAAAGAAAATCCGAATTATCAGCGATTTTGATGATCCTTATCGAGATTCATAAATATTACATCAGTTTTGGTTTCCATCGTCGTATTGCACGTGGCTTTTTTGAGTAAACAACAAATCCAAGAATCATCAAACCAAGTTTCGATTCGAGATAAATGTTTGCAAATATTTTCAAAGTCTGGGTTTTGTTTGTGGTGCCACGGTACTTGTATGTGTGTATATGTTGGGTTTTGTGTGCGTTGTCTTTTGATTTTTGTAACTAAAATGTGAATGTTTAATTAATTAAATAAATAAATCATTAGAGAAGGTACCCAAAGGCGTCACTTGCGTATATCTTAGGGCATCATTGCACTTACTAACATCCTATTAATATCGGAGGTTACTAACTAGACTTAAGTTATTGCTATTCTAGTTTCTAAGTCACAAGACATAAGGTTTAAAGTAGCGTTATTTTAGGTGGAAGATCTGAAATCGCTAGCGAACGAGGCAAGTCCGCTCAGCACGCCATCGCCCAGCCCAGTGAAGAAGCCAGAAAAACCAAAGAGAACTGGCATTATGAACCTACCTATGCCCCCTGGTAAATATTCTACTAATATCACTATTGTCCTACAATGTAGGAAAGTGACGCCACTTCAGTGAAAATATTTTGGATAAAAAAACGTTTATAAAAAAAGTGGTAATAGTACAAAGCAATTTCGAAGAACATCTTTAACTCCAATTTTCAGTAACAGATTTCCTTGTTGCGATGCAGATTCTGATACTCTACCTTTATTACGATTGTGAAAAATGGTTCTGACCCTTCATATTTCTATGAAAACTAGAACTAATTTCTCAAATGCAAAACTACGAGCCAATTTATTCAGTTGTATCCTATTTATTCGTCAGTGATACCCGGCTCCGAGGAGCTAAGCGGTGATGAGTTAGATGGCTCGACGCCGCCGCCCGCGTCGCGACGGGACCAATACTCGCATGTATTTGCCTCGAGAAAGAACGCCAGAGATAGCAATGTAAGTATTATGGATCTAGATTCTGGGGGCAAGCACGAACAATAAATGTGACAATCGTCGCGTTACGTAAACCTGACGTAATTGAATTACATTGCGCGTCAACGCCAGAACGACTGCCGAGCCTTGCAGCATCACCGCGCAGTGTATATCGGATACACCACCGTTACAATACATATACGGTGGTAACATTTATTCGTGCCGAGCCTTTGGGTTATCATCGTGTAAACATTTCTTCCGAATTTTAAGGTCGTGGTATTTTGTCTATGCTTCACAAACATTCTTTAGTAGCACTACCGAATCGGTGATGAGACCAATGAGAAATTAACCAATGTTGGTAGAATAGAAACAAAGGATTTAAACAGAATCCTGTAGTTGCGGTTGAGAGTTTTGGACCAAGTGAAAAAACTTTGCAACTTTGATACCTTGAGCACAAAACACTAATTTGTTTATTTTACTGTAGTCAACATCAAAACTGAAAAGGCCGAAGATATTGAAAAGGCGAGGTTCCAAAGTGGTGCCCGTGGCGACACCGACGCATCACGCCAAAGACTGGGGCGAGAAATGTGTCGATGGCTTCCAGGTAAATAGTTCCATAGATTTTATTAGAACTGCAGTGTTTTGTATACCAGAGATACTTATGGTACCATAAATACACGCGTGTGATATGGGAACGCTTTAGAGAGATCGAGAAAAGAGACCAATACTGTAGTTTCAAAAACTAATTAATTACTTAGATTTGATGTGTCAATTAATAATAAAGAGAACGAAGAATGATATAAGACCAGGGTCTATTTTACTATTTTGTATAGCTTTTTAAAATTATTTCCTTCAGGTCATAACACAAATCGGCGAAGGTACATACGGACAAGTGTACAAGGCGCGTGACAAGAACACAAGTCAACTAGTCGCTCTCAAGAAGGTGCGACTTGAAAACGAAAAGGAAGGCTTCCCCATCACAGCGGTCAGAGAAATCAAGATCCTACGACAACTGAATCACAAAAATATCGTGAATTTGAGGGAAATTGTAACAGATAAGCAAGATGCTATGGACTTTAGGAAGGTAATAAATAAAAATAGCTGTGTTCCGGTTAGAAGGGCACCATGCCGATGCAATTAATTACACGCACATTAGACGAGAAAACCTTTGTATTGATAGAGATATTTAAAATTCTACCTTATCTTTCAGGATAAAGGTTCATTTTACCTAGTGTTCGAATACATGGACCACGATCTCATGGGACTTCTAGAATCCAAAATGGTGGACTTCACGGAATGTCACAACGCGTCTATAATGCGGCAGTTATTGGACGGACTTGCCTATTGCCATCGGAAGAACTTCCTGCATCGAGACATCAAGTGCAGTAACATTCTTATGAATAACAAGTGAGTGTATGTTAGCTCTCAGAATAAATAAAAGTTTTGAGTTGAACTCAAAATCGTTTGTACTAGAATTTAATAAGTTTCTCATATGTCCAGCAGTGGAGTTCTTTAGTGGACAATGGAGTTGGTATGTTAGGCATCAATTGATTAATGTCATAATTTTTTATCAACAATATTTGTAGAATTATTAGACAAGCTCTGTGTTCAGCCGCGCAATTAGTGTTTGATCTTCACACGCTCTGATGTTTTTTTTTCTATTTTTATCTGTGATCAGTCTTCACAGCAGATTTAGTGTAAGCAGTCGGGCTTGTAGGATGAGAGCTCCAGCAAGCACTTCTTCTTTCCCTGGGGATCATGTTCCATCTAGTTCCATGATGTGTGGTCTACGGAGCCTTTTAGAGTAACTAATGCCAGTGAACTATGTAGCCTGATGTTTTATAACAAAGCAAATTACGAATTACCCTCGGAAATAAATATCAGATCAGCGTTGTTGTCACAGTTATCTGTCTACTTATATTATTGTATCTATCTGTACTGTGTTACTCTTAGTTTACATTAATAAATGAATCAATGATAAATGTGAGCAGGGGCGAAGTGAAACTCGGCGACTTCGGTCTCGCGCGGCTGTGGTCGGCCGAGGACCGCGCGCGGCCCTACACCAACAAGGTGATCACGCTGTGGTACCGGCCGCCGGAGCTGCTGCTGGGCGAGGAGCGGTACGGCCCCGCGGTGGATGTCTGGTCCATGGGGTGCATACTCGGCGAGCTCTTCCAGAAGCATCCACTCTTTCAGGTACCCTCAATCACTAGTCGGTTCAATCGGTTCTTAGTTAAAACTTAATTTAACTCATTTTAACTCGCAAACACTGCACAAGAATCTCTCTGTCACTACCAAAAGAACGGGATGGCTCTATTTTAAGCAGTGATTAACTTTTGACAGAAATTAAAAGGCATTTTTGAGTAGAGGAAAAAGAAAGAAGGTAGATCATTTACGTTTGTCAAAAACTCGTCTGATGGTTAGCTGTGTTTTGTGGAAATCTCTGAACCAAATCATCCTAAACACTGACAATGGGTTTTTGAAAAATTAACCCAAATCTAACAGCATTGTTGATGTATTCCAGGCGAACGTAGAAATGATGCAACTAGAAATGATATCCCGGGTGTGCGGCACTCCCGTCCCGGGCGTGTGGCCCAACGTAGTGAACCTGCCTCTCTGGCACACCTTGCGGCCGAAGAGGTACCACAAGCGATGTGTGAGAGAGCACTTCGCGTTCATGCCCGGACCAGCGCTCAACCTCTTAGATAGAATGCTGGAGTTGGATCCTGATAAGAGAATCACGGCTGATGAGGCGTTGAAAAGCCCGTGGTTGAAGGGGGTTGTTCCTGATCAGTGAGTATTGTACTTCTAGTATATCTTCCGCATCTGTGTTTATGCCTGTGTGTATTACACACACTTAGAATCTTATAACTTTATTGTTTTTATTGTTTGAATATGCTGTTGGTTTAATATAAATAAATAAGTGTGGGAAGGAGTAAAAAAGAAAGAGAATAAAAATATGATCCCAGATAGTGCGGGATGGGGCAAGAAGACGGAATAGGAGAAGAATCTTTATTGTACACCAAAATATCAAGAGAAATAACAATTTCAAATATAAAGTACAATGTTTAGTGGAGTGGAGATCACTTACAAACCTAGAACTTACACAACAATCAACCACTAGACTCGTGATTATTTAATAACAGAGTCCACTTCAACAAAATAAGTGCTAGTATTTTACCAGAAAGTCTTGAAACTACTGGACTGAAAATATTCGAGGCAGTAGTTTTCTATTTGCATAAATCTGTGTGTGAGTGGAGGAGGTAAAATTCTCTTCATATTATGATATTACTAACTATAAACCCATTTCAGAATGACAGCGCCAGAACTACCAACATGGCAAGACTGCCACGAGCTGTGGTCGAAACAGCGACGTCGGCAGCAGCGGGAGGCGGACCAATCCAAACCCAGCAAGCAGTACTACCAGGACGGCGACTCCAAAGACTCCTCAGACCAACCCTTCAAGTCTGATAACCTCCCCTTCAAGCCGGGGGAGGCGCCGCCAGAAGCCGGACAAGTGAAATAGCACGCGAGTGCGTACAGTCCATGGTGCTATAGTGAATAGTGTTAAAGTGTTCACGATTGTGACTGATACATGAACAGTAACAGTGTAACGTTAGGCAATAATTTGGGACAGTTTGGATGTCCAAAGCATAATATTTTTGTATGCTAAATCTTACTATTCTACTTGTCAATGAAAAAGTGCATAATTCCTAAGAGTTTGTGCCTTCAAATTGTTCATTAGCAATACAACTGGAACGAATCCTAATAATAGTAATTAAAATCGTTAGGATTCAACTCAATTGGCTTAGTCAAACAGACAAAGAAAAAAAATCCTGTGATTGTAAACTAAAATTGAGTTTTTGTTTGTATACTCGGTTGATGGTTACTCTTGTTTACCTACCTTATTTTAAGTTTCTTATTTTATTAAGTAAGAGGAATCGGATAAAATAGATAGTTGTGGAAGTTAGTTTTATTAATTCAACAATATAAATTCAGGAACATGTTGAAAACACCAAATATAACCCGGCTATCTATTTTGTCTTTAGGTTAATGAACTAGGTCCGATGTTGAATATAGCTAGTTTTTTACTACAATGAATTAGGACTCACTCTAGTATGGCATTTATGTAGTTAGAATATATGTTTGTATATCTACGCAGATATACATGGTGTGACGTTTCTACATTGTAAATAATCAGTTATAATATATCATGTTATTGTTTCACAAATGTCTATATTAGGTCTCTGTAAATTGAAGAGCTCATAAAATAGGACGCATATTTTTAGTTGAATTGTAAATAAGTACATTTTATAAACTGAGTAGATAGAGTTGGTACATTGAAGACATAGAAGCGTGCCAATTAGAAGAATCTAAATAATACTTCCGTGTAAGAGTTTCAAGCAAAGTTGAATATAACATTGCACGATAGGCAATATCTTGACAATTTGACTGCCAAATGATAAAGAATGTATCAAATACATAAAAGGCCTTATAAGCCTAAATAGCTGAATAGCTGCAATAAAGCTTTTACCCTTTCTTAAATAACAGAGATGGTATGAAAAGTGGCAAGGCCGCTCTCGCGATCTGGAAATATCACAATAAATTATTTAAAATCATACTTTTATGTATTGAGTTCAACGTAGCAATGAATTTTATTGTTAATTTTGTAGTATAATATGTTGATCGTTGAAAAATCAGTGACTTTACATCGAAGGGAGTGAGCTACACATTTTGCTTATCAAAGATGCGCTTGATAAGTACAAATTTTAAAAACAAGACAGTGCCTTTGAAAATGTAAGTGTGGTTCGGGATCAGGAGATATTAAGGACTGCGAGATCTTTGTTTGCATTTATGGCCAAAGGGGTTGACTATTGTAAAAATAAAATGTATAGTGTAGTTTGTATTGGCACCTTGAAAATGGTACGAAAATTAGATAAGGGTTGAATCACACATCCAAACATGGTTTGTATAGAATGCGCGGCGCGTGTTGCAACTTGGACAAAGCAATTTGAAACCTCAAACGACTACTTAGTTCTAATTGCGTCAGTTATTCTAACTACATTCATCTAATTTATGCAACATTGACAAAAAAAATCTATTTTCATCGAGGTGTTGAAAACGTAAATACGCGAGCGCTTTTGGTGTAATTTTAATGTATTCTATAAAACAGACATCATTTTATTTATAAACTAATTAAGAATCGCTTCCTAAAAATGTACATCCGGAAATCTAGGAAGATACATGCCGAGTCCTTTTTGTATTATATAGGTTTAAGACGCTACTTTGCACTATTTCAATAATCCGGAGTTTTGGAGATAATCATCTTGTGGTTGATATGTTATTCTCTCAAAAGTGTGCAAATGTTACCAATTCGGGTATGATATATAAAAAAAAATAAAAAAAACATACAACCGAATTGACAACCTGCTCCTTTTTTGAAGTCGGTTAAAAATGGGGATCTTGGTGACATTACCAGTAATAATCCAAATCCCTATGAGTTGGTTGTACAGTTGGTTAGACAAGTTATCTTTTAAATGTTCATATCAAAGATAAAGCAGCTAAACCATTTTGTATGAGGTTTAAGTGCAGTGTACTTTTCAAGTTGCTATATTCGTTACTATTCCCTATTCAACATATCCATTATTTAATTAATTGGCTGATAATTTCGTTATTTTTGAGACTGAACTGAATGTTAGGGCAACAGATGATTGTCTAACACTGCAACTCTGGATTGTTATCATAATATAGAATACAATAATTTGTAAAAATGTACCTAATTTTTTAAAATAATTAAACTACAATGAAATATATTTGATATTTTTATTTTTAAGTTCTCTATGATTCATGGGAGTCGTTAGACTAGGTATAAAATGAAATAACAAATATTGTGAAAATACATTTAATTAAAAAAATGACTGAAGGCATTAGCTTACATTAGATAAGGCACATCTCAGCCTGTAATATAATAAAATATGGCCTAAATACATCTCGAACTAGCCGAGTGGTATCAGAAAATTTAATATGTAAAGACTTTGGTGTGAATCGTTAGCTTTGGCTCAAAAAGGTGAGCCAAAATATTTACAATGTTACGTTTGTTTAGAATTACGAGTGCGACAAGATAAAGAAAAGTATTTTTGTAAGCGCTTGTCAACCTGCCTTAAAAATTTGCTCTGGCAGCCAATGCGAATCACACAATGTCTCACCGAACATTTCGTAAGTAATCTGATCATGATTTTAAATTGATAAACATTTTATGGGCACCTTTGAGTCAACTTTTGATATTTAAATCTTATAGTACTTCAAGACCTTAGTATATTGATTTTATCAGAAACTTCTCAAATTATATAATTAAAAACAAGTTAGAAAAGATATTTAAGTACTTTGTACGTCATTATTATCACAAAACATAGCATAAAAAAATAAAAAAAGTATTTGTAATTACCTGCATGGTTGTTTAACGGTATTCAACATTATGACTTCTACCTTACGCTTACGTAAAGAAATAATAAATTAATTATAAATTACATGGAATAAATGTAAGGAAAGATGTTTTCGTTGTTTCTAATTACATGTTTGTAATTCGTTGCAAATACGTTTGATTATTAAGGAGAGGCGACCTGGAAATAAGAAAATATGATTAAAAAAATATGTGGAAAGTTCAATAGTGCAAACAAAACTAAACTATGAAAGAAACAATAAGCGAGTGTAAAATAGTAAGTAAAGTACCTACACAATAAAACAAAATTATATTGGTCTCGATTCTGTTGTTACATTATCCTACAATAAGCGTTGCTTAATTTAATTTTATAAAATAACCACAAAATACCTAATGTATACTATTTATAGTAGTCCGAACGGATCTTTGCCGAATCTCTGCAGCATCTGCGCAAAATCCATTTTTGGGTCGAATTAGAGTTTGCGAATTATTCCGCACAACAGTACATGCGCAATCATTTGTTGCACCAATTCAGATCGATAAAGATCCGTTGTGCGTACTCTACTAACTTTCAGTTACGGCAAAACTTTTAGTCCTGCCAAAGTGTTTTAGGATAATAAAAAAGAGCGTCACATATCAACTACCATGTATTTTTTCAGATCATCATTAATTGTGACCAGGATTAAAGTAAATAGTTGGAGAATACAAAATCGCCTCGAGAGCTGGTCAAGTCTGGTGTGAAGCTACTTACAACAAGAAGGTTTCCACTCTTGGCACGTTGTATGGCGGGCTGCGGGCCGTTGGTTACTTCGATGGTGCCGCCTTGCTTACCGTTCACCAGATTATGCGCGATCCTGAAAAAGGTATGTCATTCAAGATACTACAAAGTTCACGTATACTATATTTTGTATAGATTAGAGCAGCGCCCCTAACGGGAAGTTTACATAACTTATGATTATACAAAAACTTTGTAGAATACATAGAACGTATACAGTAGGGGGCTGTTAGTGACATGATTGCATTATTTTCTTTAGAACTAGTAGGAATAGAGTTGAAATGGATGGGAGCTTCAGCTTACTTGATATTATTTAGCAAAAATCGTACCTACATAAAAAAAATGCCAATCATGTTTTTGTCTTTTGGATACATACAAATTTTGATTTAAACATCATTCATGTGTCAAGATTTGCGCTACTCCAATGATAATATTGTAACCTCTTGAAACATAATCTCTCATTACTTACGTCCTAGTGTCGACGATCTCAATGATCTCCGGTTTCTTGGAGTAGTCCGTGACTATGGTCAGAGCCTCGATCAGTTGGTTCACAGAGATGATCAGATCACCCTGGAAATAAATCGTTAATTAGAAATCTCAATAAAATCGTATTCTGTAAAAATGAGTTTCATCTAACAAGCCATCTTTAAAAAGTATCGCGATCAAATCACCATTAACTGTTTATTGTGTCGTAAGTTTTAATCGCATCAACCTAATGATTAATCCCTGTTTCAATTTAAACAAGCCATATTCTAAGCCGATTGTAGCCGATAGGAGCGTGGAGTGGTGAAAGTCGTGGGATTAAAACACTTATTTGGATGAATTTAGGGAAGAAAACCGAGCGATTACGCGTAGACGCGACAGTGTCCGTTCGCGGTTCACAATCCAACTCAACTGTTCGTATCTGCGCGCAAACGGGGGGTAGTCTCCAGTTTATTAAAAAAGTAAGGTAAGTACATGAAATTTCGTTTAGTTTACCTACGTTCAAATATTAATGTTTTGTTTATTACCTAATTGTAAAACTTTAATCATATTTTATTTTTATTCCAGGTTCGCGAGGCGCGTCGTCTACATTCTCCGCCGTGTCACGTCAGGGACACTGATTAGCAACAGGAAGTAGCGCCAAGCGAGTTACAGGTCGGGTTAACACTCCAGACTTGGTCTTTATCTCTACGGTGCGGATACGGTCATCAGATCCAGGCAGTACTTTGTTCACAATACCCTTGGGCCAAGTGTTTCTTGGAAGGTTAGGGTCAATTATAATGACTAGATCTCCAGGCTTTAGGTTGACTCCCTCTTCGCACCATTTTTGTCTAGGTACAAGGTCGGGAAGCACTTCTTTGATCCATCGTTGCCAGAATAGGTCGGCTAGTCTTTGTGCTGTACGCCACATTCTTTTAAGGTACAGGTCTCCGTCATCGAAGGTTCCGGGTACAGGTAGATTTGAAGAAGAGCCAATTATAAGATGATTCGGTGTCAGGGCTTCCATATGGGTTGGGTCTACACTTACATGGGTCAAGGGTCTGCTGTTCACCATATTTTCTACTTCGGCGAGCAGAGTTATCAGTGTTTCCTCTCGGGGTGCTCTCTCTTTTAATATTACTTTTAGGGAAGTTTTTACACTCTTTATAAGGCGCTCCCATGCGCCTCCTTTGTGGGGACTCAAGGGCGATGAAAATGACCAGACTACTCCACGGTTAGTCAATTCTTCGTTGATACTGGTCTGGTCGATTTCTTCAAATGATTTTCTAAGCTCAGCTTCGGCGCCTCGAAGATTAGTACCATTGTCGGAATACATTCGTTGTGGCCATCCTCTTCGGGCTGCCATTCTTCTAAGAGACATAATGAAGGAGTCGGTGGTCAAGGACGGTACTATTTCAATATGCACGGCTCGCACGGTCATACATGTAAACAGCACGCCGTAGCGTCGTTCTCGGCGGCGGCCAACCGTTATCTCCATGGGGCCGAATAGGTCTACACCGCAGTGGGTGAAGGCGCGCTGATGATGCGCGAGTCTCGCTTTGGGTAAGTCCGCCATTCGTGGTACAGATGGTGAAATTCTTTTCATTCGGCAAATCAAGCACTGGGAAGCGACAGTGCGTACTGTGGGTCTTATATTTAGCAGCCAGTAGCGCTGACGAAGTTCGTTTACAACCATCTCATTATTCCCATGGGCCGATTTTTCGTGATAATTTTTTGCTATCAGTCGAGCAATGTGATGGCGTCCATCCAATATAACGGGTTGCTTAGTGTCCGAGCTAATATCTGTCGCAGCTCCAACTCGTCCCCCGACTCGGAGAAGGCCCCACTCATCTAGGTACGGCGTCAGCGTGCGCAACCTACTATCAGGTTGTATCTGTTTATTATTTTTCAATAAACTTATTTCCGCGAAGAATGATTGCATCTGCGCATAGCGAATTATTAATCTTTCTGCTCGCTGTAATAACTCTGTATCTATTTCTTTTTTGCAGGTTTTCTTACATTTTTCTACAAACAATAGAACTGCAGCGGTACTTCTCAGAAGACGAAGCCACGACGAAAACTTTGCAGGATTCGAAACAGGTAAGTTTTCACCTTTATCTACGTTTAGTACAAGGTGTACCATTTCTAATGTGTCTTCATTAATTTTTATTTTTTCTTTTTCAGGTGCGGTCGTCGTCCAGGTGCTGTCTTTCTCGTACAGGAAACTAGGTCCTTGAAACCATTCACAGTCTTTGTGTAATTTAAAATGCATGTTTTTTGTAGCTACATCTGCGATATTTTTATCTGATTTTATGTAATGCCATTCATTAATTTTACTCAATTCATCGATTTCGCCAAGTCTATTCGCGACGAATGTTTTATAGTTCCGTGTGTCGTTTTGAATCCAGTGCAATACAGTCATCGAATCTGTCCAAAAATATCTTTTATTCGCCTTTAGTCTGTGCTCCTTTTGTATAACATCGGCGAGACGGCATGCGAGTACAGCACCTTGTAGTTCTAGCCGAGGAATCGAGCTGGGCTTTATAGGTGCTACACGGCTTTTGCTTGCGATGAATGACACGCACACATTCGTGTTATCTGTGTGTACGCGCCAGTAGGCTACGGCGGCGTATGCGGCGGGTGATGCGTCACAGAATAAGTGAAGTTCTATTGTTTCGGTTGGACTCGTACTGTTGGCTCGACTGTTCAGGTTTTTGTCACAGGGATCTTGTTTTTTAGAACGAAAGTACCATCTCGGTATGCGAATATTTTTTACTTCTTGTAGTTGAGAAATCCAATCACAAAAGATCTCAAACTGTTTTGTAGGTATTTGTTCATCCCATTTTGTTGTAGACTTCCAGGTGTCTTGAATAATTATTTTAGCTTTTATTGTGAATGGCGTCAGTAAGCCGTAAATGTCGAATATAGACATGACAATGCGTAGAAGTTCTCGTTTCGTAGGTTTTTGTTCGCATGTTAATATTTTCTCAGGAATTTTTTGTAAGGAAAGATTAAAACCAAATGTATCGGTTTTCGGGTACCATAATAATCCAAGTGTGCGCTCGCTTAGATTATCGTCTTCTGTTTTGAAGTTCACTACGGATTCACTCAAGGATTCTTTAGGTATGTTTTGACATACTTTACTCTCATTGGACGTCCAGTTTCGTATCTCGAAGTTACCTTGCTGGTGTATGTACCATCAGCAAAAGTTCTGCCTTACCACCTTAAGGGCGCATTTCCTGTAAACTGACTAGCCGTTCATTTTTGAATACCAATTGAAGCCAATTATTTCGGGTGTAAAAGTTATGAAAACAATGGGCCGTCATAAAAATAAATAGATGTTTAGATCTCTGGTTGGTCAAAATAAGAAGACAAAAGAAAAAGGCGAGGTCAGGTAGCTAACTGCTTGCAAGCGAAACAGTTTCAAAAGTGGTAAGGCGGAAATTTTGCCGATAGTACGTGACATCTCTCATCGTTTTCAGGGCTTTATCTATGTCATCAAAACAATCGATATAATCATCCATATAATGACTATGTATAATAGCATGTACAGCGTCAGGCATTCTATTGGAAAATCGCTTTGCGTTTAAATTCTTCACATGTTGCGCTATGAAAGGTGAACAATTGGCGCCAAAAATCAATGACGTCATTTTGAATTTTTGTATAGGTTCGTTCTTGTTCTGGTTGTCTCGCCAAAGAAATCTCAAGGCATCTTGGTCGGATTCTTTAATTTTTGTTCTCAGAAACATATCTTTTATGTCACCGGTAAGTCCGATTGGTCGTTCTCGGAATCGCAACATGATGCCCAGCAGGGATTCCAACAGATCTGGACCCTGTAGTAAGTAGTCATTCAGGCATTGACCAGCAGAAGTAGCAGCAGCGTCGAATACTAGACGTAACTTTTTTTTATTCGGATTATCTACTCCGAAGTGGGGAAGGTACCATTCTTTCGTAGCTCTATGGTTACTTTCGCTTGGCTCGATTTTACAGGCGTAGTCATTGACGAACAAATGTTCCACTCTTTCTTTGTATCTTGTGGCAAAACCCTCGTCTGTGGACATTTTCCTTTCTATAGTTTTCAACCGACGATAAGCATTGGAAAACGAACTCGTCGTTTTGGCATTTTCATCTTTCCACGGTAAGCCGACTTCCCATTTTCCGTCGATCAATTTTGCAGATTTTTCTACAATTTCTATGGCTTTTATTTCGTCTTTATTTTGCCTCGGCTTATTATGAATACCAATGCTTTCGAACAAAAAAGATTTTCGAACTAGTTCATGAAGTTGTTCGTCATTCTTTGGGTCTGTGTGTATCAAGTCACATTGACAATAACAACAAATGCATTCGTTTATATTTACGTTTGTGAGCGAGTGGTCCGATGATCCATCAGCTGTGCTACCGCAGGCGCCTGTGCGCGCGGCCACCAGTGGGGAGGTGTTGATGGCGGCGCGGGAGCAGGCGTGGCGGCTTGGGCAGCTAGGGGTGAAGGCGGGGGGATGCCTCAGCTGTTCCACCGTTAACATTGCACACTCTGACGTTGAACTAGCATTTTTACGTTTTGAAGGGCAAACGCCGTGCACACACCAACCTAGCGGTGTTAGTGTGGCGCAAGGTTCATTTTTATTACGCACTATTGTTTTTAATGGCGCGATAAGATGATAATTGTCCTGGCCAATTAATAACTTTGGTTTCACATTTTCACAACATGAGATGTAACTGTTTAAATGATTCAGATGCGCAAAGTCTTTTATCTTTATATTAGATAACTTTTGTAATGGTAAATTGAGTTCATTTATTTTTCTTGCACTGAGTTCGAATGAGTCATTGTTTACGTTGGTTATTTTACACTTTATATTTTCACTGTCACACATCAGTTCTGAGTCCCACGCACCACGAACACACAGGGTTTGTTTTTGTCCATGTAAATCGACACTATTAGCGATATCAGCTGATATCAAGGATACCGTCGCGCCGTCATCTAACAATGCGTGGGTACGGAACACACCCTTTGGTCCATGGATGTTCACGGGCACCACTTTTAAAAACACACATGATTTTGAGGCGTTCATGGTATGAGCTACAGTCTCGTTATTTACTAAACAGTCACTGTTTACCTTTTCAATGTTTTTATCACTGGTTAACTCACTTTTTTCACTACTGTTCAATAATTTTTCACTTTCAGTTTTTTCACTATTTTCACTTTTAGCACTGTTTGCACTGGCTTTGAGTTTCCAGTGCAGAAGACGGTGATGAGGTAGGCCACACTCATCTACAGAACAGGAAGCTGCAGAGCATGTATCGCGACTGTGAATAGCGAGTAGGCATTTATGACACAGGTTGTTGACCCGCACGAAGCGCCAGCGGTCTTTTGTTAAAGCTCGTTTGAATCGCGCGCACTCAGGTAGCTTGTGACTACTGGTCTTGCAGAACTTGCATTTTATTTTGCCATCACTTTTAGCGCTGAATAGAACTGAGTGAGTTTTGCGGTCTTCAGGTTTCTTGCGGTAATCTGATTGACTTTGTAAGTGGGTCAAACCTGCAGCTGATATTTTATTCGCTTCACTGTATAGAAATTCGGCCAGTACTTCTAACTTAGCTTTTTCTGTGTTGCAGTTCATGCTGTAATAGTCGGCCCACTTGTTGATGAGAGCACTAGGACACTTTGTGAGCACTGTGGACACCAGTTCAGGACTTCTTAGGTAATCAGTTTGTTTCACTGCTTTTGCTGCGGCCACGAAATTCTTGATTTTTATTGAAAATGACACAATTTCGTGGTGGTAGTTTGGTGGTAGGGGTGGTATTTTCTTAATTTGATATGTAATTTTGTGTATTATTGTTTCAGGTCTACCGTAGCGGAGTTCGAGCGCTTCAATGATGGTTTGCGGAGCCGTGGTCCCGATGAGAAGTGAAGAAACTGTTTCTTTGGCTTCTCCTTTTAAAGACTTGCGTAATCGCCACATATTTTCAGCATCACTGTACTTACAAACTTTTGTAGTTTCATCGTAAGCTAGTTTGTACGCCAGCCACTCAAGAGGATCTCCGTAGAACTGAGGTAAGTCTTTTGAAGTAGCAAATCTTGAGATTAATTGTTTATTTTGCAGATTAGCCTGGTGGATGGCGCTGACAAGATTTTTCATGCCGCCGCCACCGCCACCGTCACGGCCGCTGGCCGCGCTGCCGCCACCGCCACCGCCACCGTCACGGCCGCTGGCCGCGCTGCCGCCACCGCCACCGCTACTGGCAGCGTCGCGCTCGCCGCCGTCGTCGTGAGCTGCGTTTGCGTCACTATTTTTTATATTTTCAGCTAAGTGACTTTTATCGAGCCACTGTTGCACTTTTCCGATAGAATCAATTTCGGTAGGCTGATACAAAGAACTACGGCGACTTTTCGAAGCACTCTCTAAGGCTGCTACTTGCGCGGCTAACTTCTGTTCGATTAGCGACTTTTCCAGTTGAATGTTCTTTTCGGCGGCTTTTTTCTCAAGCTCCATGTTTTTCTCGATGGCTTTTCTTTCGATTTCAGCCACTTTTTTTGCGGCTTCATACTCAAGTTGCTTCTTTTTTGCTTCAATTGACTTGGCGGTTGCTGAGCTGGAATGTTGTTTTGCGGAAGCGGAATGTAAGCTGTGGTTGCTTTTTAAAAAATCGCCTTCAGTTTTAGGTCGTGTGATGACACTAAACGTAGTTTCAGGGATTCCTTTTTTCAGTATTTCCGACTTGACATCGCGTGCCGGTTCGTCTTTCATCTTGAGTTCGTCCTTTTTCCACGCACTACGTGTCCGCACTGTCGTTGTAATATGGCGGCTGGGTTGCGGTGGAGTGTTAAACATTTTTATGCGACTTTTTCACAAGTTCCACGTATAATCCGCTCGAAGGACTTTGTAGCCGATAGGAGCGTGGAGTGGTGAAAGTCGTGGGATTAAAACACTTATTTGGATGAATTTAGGGAAGAAAACCGAGCGATTACGCGTAGACGCGACAGTGTCCGTTCGCGGTTCACAATCCAACTCAACTGTTCGTATCTGCGCGCAAACGGGGGGTAGTCTCCAGTTTATTAAAAAAGTAAGGTAAGTACATGAAATTTCGTTTAGTTTACCTACGTTCAAATATTAATGTTTTGTTTATTACCTAATTGTAAAACTTTAATCATATTTTATTTTTATTCCAGGTTCGCGAGGCGCGTCGTCTACACCGATCAAGCCATACCGTAAACTAAACCAACCAAGCCATCCACAAATCGGCCATATCCTATCATCCTACAACTCTTAAAGAATGTTAATCAGTATCCATCACATTGGTGATGATGATCTTCAGTTAGTCCAATAACAAACGATGCTTCAGTTTCACATCTTTCGATTGGGGACGTAGAGTGCTAAACGCCTTTTCCTAAATCGACCATGATATACCGTAAATCAACCAAGCCACATCCTAAACCAACCAAGCCACACCCTAAACCAACCATACCTTATCTTTCTTCAGCTCCTGAGGAATCTTGATCAGTATCAGCGTGTCCGTTTCATTAGTGATGATGACCTTCAGTTTGTCCAGCGGCAGGCGATGCTTCAGTTTGAATGTCTTTCTGTTAGATGCGTCGAGGACGTACAGTGCTTTATCGGAGGCGAGCAGAGCGCGCTCGCGGGGCTTGTAACCACGGCGGTCATATTTTACCGCTTCGCATGAATACTGCGAAAATTCAATGATACAGGGTAATAAATATCGTAATAAGATAATTTTCAGATGGAACCCAAATTGTGAAAAAAAAAAACTACATTTAAATCGGAGCATTCTGAGCTCACTCAGTCCTCAAACTTACGACCCAAAATATTGAGTTCGAAAATAAAATCAGAAATTTTCATATGGTTTTATGAAATGTGAAAGTAACTTACAATAAGTTGTTCACCGCTCGGCCACGAAGGCGATGCCATGAAGGTATTCCTCAGAGTCTGATGCTCTCCAGTCAGTCGATCTTCCACGAAACGGTCTTTTACACTTGCGTGGTAACTGTTCTTCTTACCTGTAACATAGCTAAGGGTTAAAATAAAAGCTACAGCTGGATTTAGAGTCTAGAATAATCTAGATAACAATGTACCTACATCGCGGTAGGACTAAATAGTTGTCTGACTATCGGTAAAATCACAGGGTTAAATCCAAATTATGCAGGGTGACAGGAATACTTCTGAAAACTGATTAAGGGTAGACCCACCTTGTGGTACGAAAGGTCGTGGGTTCAAATCCGATCTTGAACCAGTAGATTTTTCTATTAGAAAAATGTATGTGCACTCGAAAAATTTAAGTGTTCTCAAACGGTGATGGAAAATGGTAACTTGAATGAAACTCATTTACAGTATGTGGGCCGTGCCAAATGTAATATTTGACATCCTCAGAGGACCCAAAGGTCTGAAACAAAGTCAGTTGTTATCATAGAGACTCACTCACCCTTGAACATTTTCTCGGCGAGAACCTTCAGTTCAAACTGCTTCTTGTTTTCAGGAGTGAGAGCCAATCGGTACTTCCTAGAGAGATGAACTCTGTGCAGCCTGGAACAAAGGATTGAGTTGAGAACATAGTCACGAAAAGGACGAGTTATATTCGCAAACTTGCCCTGGCATTTATCAGCGATCCACTAACTAAGCCACGACGACGGATGCCTTAAGGCGGCCTAAAAATTATACGACAAACTCATACCTATGGAGTTCTTTGGAAGCTTCAACACAGGTGGCCGGGCAGGATGGCCAGGAAAGGTCAAGGATCTTCTTCGGCAGTGACTTCGCTAGGCGTTTCAGCCAGTTGACCTTGGCTACTCCGATGAATCGTGCATTTTCAGGAGTTGCTGGTCCATTGCGGGTGATGAAGCCTAGAAGCAGGAGTTATATTACAGGAAAGAAGACTGTGGAAATCCCTACCTGGTGAACCGCTTTTGCATAATAGTGGCTGATGGCTGATGCCTCCAGGTGCTCTTTCTAAAGACTTGGAAGAATTGTAAAAAATTCGAGAATATTTAAACACCAACCTTTGATGAAAGATCTGATGACCATAGCAGCCTTCTTCCTTCTTTCCCGAAGTTTCTGTGCCAGGAACCTTCGCACCCACTTCTGGATGACAATGGCTGCTGCCCTCATCTTGAGGTATTGCTTCCGTTGCCAGTATCCTCTCCACCGGCTTTGAATGATGGTCGCGAGGTCGTTCTTCTTGATTTGGAAGGCATCTTCTGTCTCGAAGAGGGTTTTGGGGAAGCGGATAAAGATTTTGGTGCTGGGGAGAAAATAATTACAGGATTTTAGTAAAGATTTGTCGAATGAAATAAACTTCTAGAACATATTGGATAAAATTTTTAGTGTAAAACTATAGGTACTAATGGATTTCTATATTTACGCAGTCAGACGAAAAAATTCGGGAAATCTAAAGACTCGTCACGTTTTAGAGAAGGCTGAATCGATGGAATGGATCCTTCAGAGTTATAGACACGGTTTTCATAAGAAAATACTTCATGATGTGGATTTATTTTCTTCGATCAATCATTGCCCTAGTTCTCTTCCTGTAACTTTTAACGTGCGAAAGTTCAAGGATTGTAATTAACCAGCGTTTGCTTGAATAACTATAATTTACATCTTTGTAGAGCAGAGTGAATTGGTATCTTCTTGTCATTCAAGTGGTGAATCATAAGAAAAAGTACTAACTTGCCCATCCTGAACTCTTCCTTCTCAAACTTGAGAACTTCTACCAAGTTCTGCACGCCGTCTCTCGCAGGACCGTTGAAGTTAGGCCACGTGGCTTTGCTCAGGCATTTGTACCTGCAAGTAAAGAATTTCTGAGCAGAAGAACATTGGATCTTAAGATCTTAAACTTCGTTCGTGGCATTATAAGCTGCTGGCCCCCGTGACTGAACAATTGCTGTAACCGGGACCATTTAATCAGTGCAAATGTCTAGGGCTCTAATGCTTCTGACCTTTTTTATGATCAGTGTCAGTAGCTGTTTAAAACTGGATCTATGACAGTAGGTACCTATCGAGGAAGGCTTCGTAAGTCCTTCTGTAGGCGAAGCCGGCACGCCTAACTCGGAGGTTCTCCATCAAACCGAGGTACTTCACTTGATGGGATACCAGCTTTTCGTCGAATTGCACTGCAAAATAAAGATTCAGTTTCAATATATCCAACTGTGCATCAAACACTCTTCTATCACGATTTCTTCACATTGGCACAGTGGCTTTGAAAGTGTGGGGGGTTATAAACTTTGCCTCTACAAAAATAGGAATAGTTTTACGGTTTCTAAACTATACTTACTGGCAGCCTTATTATCGTTAGGCTTGATGCAGCGAATGTAAGAAGGTTCCTTGCTGCTGAGGATTTTGATCAGCTCGTTGAGGGAGTTCTTGAACTGAGTGACGGCGGTTTCAGGGCGTTTCTTGCTGGAGAGCTTCACATCCTGATGGAAGAAGTGGTATATTAAGGATACTAAGATAAGGAGATAGGGTGGACATTTCTTTTCAGTATGGGTAAACAAACACCTCCACACTTTCCTAAATAACACAGATACACGTGACAGTTAATTTATCTTACCTTGAAGCAAGCGCTGACGATGGAGTTACCGCTAGTGGCGGCGAGGCTCTGTATGTCGCGGAACAGAAGATCGTTGTTCTTCTCGAGGAATGTAGTGACGTTGTATGTCACCTCACCAGCGTAGTGGACCAGACAGAATTCCTGGAAAAAGTAGCTTCGGATCAACTTTGTGAGGAATGTTTAAATTATTGAAACGAAATGAATGTAAGACTTATAAGCTAGTAAAATTATATTGTTAAAAGACAGTGATGCCGTTGCCTGTTAAACCTCCATCATGATGTACTTAAAAATTTCGTCATGCCCTTAGAAGCCAACGCTCTATGGAACTCGGGGATTTCTTATCCCATACTCTTCAAGCCGGACTACCGCAATTAGATCACAGGTTCACCATATAATATCAGCCTGTATTGGTATACATAAGTCTTAGTTTACCAGAAAAAATAACTGGACCTTCTTCATTCACAGACTTTCCGCGATCCAATCTTTTGTCATTTGATTTTGATGTTATAATATAGCTCTCAGAAGTAGCAGAAGTAGAAGAACTTCTCCAAAAAATTACTCACATCACGGCCCATAATCTTCTGCGTCCTAGAATCGACCTTGCGATGCGACTTGTAATGCTCATGTCCATCTAGATGCTGGTTCAGTTTCTCAAGCAGAGAACTGTCTGTCGCGTCTCCTGGACGGAGGCATTCGTCGTCCAAGATTGATATAATACCTGGGGGAAAGAGAATATAGATTAACTCTAACTCCTATACACTTTGCTTTCACGGGAAAGAAGAGAGAAGGGAAGACTGCTTTTTGGCACTTTACGTTCACTGCTTTGGATATTATCCTGATAACTACTAGATACCTACCTACTTACTTCTGTAAAGTCAAAAGAAAATGCTGGTGGAAATAACACGTGGTTGCTGTTATACCTACAAAATTATTATCATGCGGAGTGGTCATTAACTTTAGGCTGTTTTGGATCAACGTGCGATGCGAACTCAAGTTTACAAAAATAGTGAACTTAGAAATTTATCGGAGACCCTATTTGCATCAAGATATTCCAGCAGAGTCAATGACATTCAGCACAATCGTCATGCCTATTCTATTGGCGATTAAGCTGCATTAGTGAAGCTCAAATTATTTGTTTTGCTGACACACATGAAAAGTAAACTTACCCCTATGCTTAGCCTCGATAAGGTCGCAAATCACAATATTGTTGAAGTATTCCACCGGCTCCCACTCGATACCCTCGCGCAGGTATTCTTCCTGCTCTTGTTTCAGAGTTAGTTGAATGAAAAGCTGTTGGAGCTTCTCGTTGCAGAAGTTGATGCAGAACTGCTCAAAGCTGTGTAAAGATATGGAGTCTTGAAGAAGATTCTTATTCTGAAGGAGTCCTAAGAATATGAATGGCGAGGCAGTAATCTTAGCTTAATTTTGTTTTCTATCGTGGTTATGTGAGATACCAGGTCTAATGGCAGTTCATGTCACGTTGGATTCCAAAATCGGTAGAAAAGTTGTCCTTAACCTAGTTTGAACTTTATTAAATCCTGTAAAAGACTTACGTGTTCTTTGGGAAGATTTCAAATCCATAAATATCCAGAATGCCGATCACAGAAGACCTGGCGTCCTTCTGAGCTGGAGTGAGCGAGGCGTTGAGTCGTGACACAAGCCAGCTGAAGTGTTTGTCGTACATTGCTTTGGCTAAAGCATCTCTTGCGTATAACGCTTGTCCTAGATCCAGCGGTGTACAGACCACATCGCCTCTAGCTTCGATAGTGCGGCTGGTTAGAGACTCGCGGAGCTTTGTAGGGTTGATTTTGAGGAGCTGGAAGAAGTTTTAGTCGTTAGATGATGCTATTTTGGCCATTTGGATCGCTTGGATGCACAGTAAAAATTAAAAATCTGCTATCATGCCTGGAGTATTGATATTTAATTTGCAAATATCTCATTTATCCTCAGAGACTGTACGTCCGTGCATGATGTACCGTATCTGAGGGAGAATCAATAGATGTATCGTTCATACCCTACGTAAGTATGAGTAGGTCAAACATCTCACTGGGTAGGTCACTTGAAAGACTGCATAAAACACATCTTACTTCTAGCTTATCAAAATGAACTACAGCATCACACTCGATCTATGTCTCTCTGAACTTAGCTCCAGGTAGCTCCGCAGACTATTCGTGGCTCGGATTGGTGGAAAGTCAGGAGTGGGGGGGGGGGGGGGGGGGGGGTGTAGTGCTTAACATCGGAGAGACAGATCGGCTGAGTCTATTGTACCTATGTAACTAGTGCATACAAAAGTGTGTGACGACGTGAATGATATTCCAAGTTATAAGACGCCAAACAAGACGTATTGGCAAAATCTGCGAGTAATAATGTATTGAAAAAGTTACGACGTTCAAATTGATGAATTATGTCGTCGGCTAGTCACAAACGTGTGCTAACTACCCATTGTTTGACTTTGTTTATCTAAATAGTGTCTATTCGAGCCTATTGTTCTCAATGCTCCATGATATACGTGATGTCATTATCGCATAATATTTTCACATTGACCTCTATACTTTCTAAGTACTATTAATAGTGTAACGAAATGCTTAAAAATATTGATACAATAAAGTTTTTTTATTTGACTTTACCTCCATTCATATTGATACAAGCTACTATTTATTAAAATTGAGATCGGTCAGACCGAATGCATCTTTATTGTGTTAAATATGACATCTTTTTGGGCAAGTGGAAGGCACCATCATTTTTAGATACCTATTTCTAAAATGTTGCAATGTGCTCGGCTCACATAGAAACAAAGGCGCGTTTGATGAAATTGTAACATTTTTGTTAAATGGTGACGAAATATTTTTCTTGTAATTGCATTAGGTACGTACACATTCTTTACCTAATTACCTAATTAAATACCTCTTACAGTGGGACCTAGGTAGAGCGGGCTTCGTGGTTTTTGAGTAGGTACCTACTTACGTAAAAGTGACAGAACAAGGTAGTTAATTGATTCAGAAGTCACTTTTCGGTTGTTCGTTTTAAAAATTAAATAGACAAACAAATATGTAATACATTTCCGCTAATCTATATTATATCGTAACCTATAAGATGTAAGCGGTATTTTACCACATATTTACTAATCTATTTATAGGTTTTAACTTTTGAACTTTTATTTGCCTATGTTTTTATTATTACTACTTTGTGTAATATGGGTGGATGCGTGCATTTTGTACAACCACAGAACCTGCAATAAACAAATTTAATTTTATTTACTTATTTGTCTATTTAATTTTTGAATAACACGGTGTAACTATTTCGAGCTTATGGTAGGTTTATTGGTAACAGAGACAATTGGATTAATGTATATCAAACTGTTAGGTTATAGTTCATGTCTTTTAAATCACGATTTTGTTTTGAGCGCATAATATCTCATGAACTCAACAAAAGCCTCTAAGATGAGTCAGAATGACTCGTCAGAAACTCCATGTCTGACAGATGCGATGCGGTGCATGTTAGTACAGGCAGCAACAGAAGTGTCTGAATATTTACAATTGATAAATTGATAAACTGTGAACTGTGATAAAAGTTTACGTTTCGACTAAAATAATTTACACTTATTAGTGGAACTACCCAAAATAGTTTACTTACCAAATTTTGTATAATTTATGTATGTACTTATATGTACTACGATGTTTGTTAGTGTTGAAATAAATTTAATTTCATAAATAAATAAACTACTTAAATGACTTATGTATAGCAAATATTTTGAGGATAAAAATTTCTAACCCGACAGTAGATACTCATAAAGCACTTATGGGCCATTTTTGCTGTTGACTGTACCTCGATAGATATCTCGTTCGTGTTATGACTCTGCTCAACCGGTGAGGTCGTTGATTCGATATGATCTAATAATGCTAGTCCATTAGTGTAATGTAATGGATGAGATTAGCGTTATTTTGTAATACTTATCAATAAGTAAGGTTATGTGGACAGTGTTATGTCATCGTTTATAAGCTAAGAGAAATGTCGGCCTTTCATTAAAAAAATTGATAGGCAGCAATGTCATAGATGCTGAGATGTAGTTCTTCAAATGGTGAAAATGAACTAGAAGTGACCTAGACCTAGCTGAATACGATGAACTGAAAATAGCGGTTAGTTTAGAAAAATAAAATTATAGCTATCTTTGTCGTTTCAGTTTATAAGAAAGAGACGGCAATACATACTTAATGCATGTTCAAAGTTTGAAGATGTTGATAATTTTCTTACCTCAGCAACATTTGCACTGTTGGCATCGTGTCCAAGAATCTCAGCATATCCCTTCTCGTTCGTGATGAACTTTGCATTTCCTAAATGCAAGATGGCGGCGATAATCTCCCAGATTTCCTGCTGCTCCGAGTCTAGGATCTCGATTACTTTCATCGCATCTCGCACGGTACGGAACTGCTCAGTGTCGTTCATTTTTACACTCATTTGTGGGGTCTGGAAATTAAAATATCATTTTGACGGATGATATTACATGGCACTACATTGAAGCACAATAAGACACTATAAAAACATGATATAGCACCACATTGGATCGTTCATTCGTCTGAGTTAGTGGCCAACAGGTGACGGAGTTTTTACTTAGCTGTGCCTAGTATTATTTCACTGGTATCAGGTAAGGTTCCCAGTTTGTCCCACCAACTCACCGTATCCGTGGTATATTTATACGCCTCCGGCCGGCCCTGCAGCTTCAATTGCCTCAGCAACTCTTCATCGCCACCAGCGAGCAACTGATAGAACACATGGAAGTTCCTCTCCCCGCTCATCTGACTGACAACCCTCGACTTTTCTAGAAGGTAGTTGAGGATATGACCACCTTCCGGCGCCCCTTCGTAGTTGAACTGTATGTCCATGTATTTGCCGAAGCGACTGGAGTTATCATTGCGGTTTGTTTTAGCATTTCCAAAGGCTTCTAGAAGAGGGTTTGTTTGGAGGAGTTTGTCTTTGACAGTTTCGACGTTGCGAAGGTGGTTGGTTCTAGCCGCGATGTATTCTAGAATTTTCTTTGATGCTTCGGTTTTGCCTGAGCCAGACTCCCCTGTAAAACGTCGGTTGAGTTTGTTTATTTGACATGAAACTGCGGTCTTGTTTGTGTCTATAACAAGCTATAGTACCTACGCAGAACAGATCTTTATCCCTCAGAAGTTAGGTGCAACAAACGGTTGAGCACTTACTGTTGTGGCGAAAAGTTAGCTTACCTCCAATTCGACCATAAATCATCGCTCCAGATAGGATTGTCTGGCGGAAGTTTTAGGTCAGTTGTGGTTACAAGGTTGTTTGTAGGTTACCTGAGATAAGAATGCATTGCTCTCTGTGCTCATACACCAATGATCGGTATGCGTTGTCTGCAATGGCAAATCTGAAAACACGGAAAAAATATAGTAGGCCTATAGTTGCATTTACATAATATAAAATTTAGAGGATTTATACAGGGGCCACTTTTAACCCATGCCCCGATGTACAGGATGCTGTAACGCCTGGGATATCTTTAGATGGAGTAGGCTTGACTAGCACTATACCATCATCTCAGCTTAGTCGGTAGAATATTAGTAGAAAGCATACGTATCTCTCTATACGTAAGCCTCTTGTAGGGAGTATTTTTTAAGAAGCATGGCACTTAGGTCTTTTAAAAAATATCAACAGGTGTTTTACGTTCCAATTATTCTTTAAACCCATTGTAATATTCGCCGTGGGATAAGAAAAAGAGACTTTAGGTAAGGTAGGTAAGGTCTTTACCTCCTAATCTTTACCTAAACCAAAAATAAAACTTCCTTCATCATACGTCTCTCTAGATTTGCTATTATATGCTGGTAACACTTGAAACTAGTCTAGAACGCTTATTTACCAGCCTTTTATCTACTGTAACCATGCAGTCGAAAACATTATGGCCTACATCAATTTGTATAAAAGTTATCATTTACAAGTATGGCTCCTATCAATTTGATATGCAATCTTAAATAATTCCAAGAATCAATTGTGATTATCAATTAGGTCCTTGATTATTTAAACGAGTTGTGTGTTTCATGCTACAATTATTTATTGTTGACTTTTATGAGTACTGAAAAATACGCAAGTATTATCCGTCTATATATTCTGTGCTTTTGCGAATTTATAAAAAGACCTTTTAAGGTGATTTTACAGCGTCAGGGGCCACTTTTTACTCTTGCCCATACGAACAGACACTAATGCCTGGGACATGTTTTAGATGCGAGACGCTGGAGTAGACTCCCACATAAATCATCCTTTGATCGGTCTTATCCACAGAAAAGACATAGTTAATCGTACACTCGCAAATCTCTTGATACGATTTTAGTATAAAATAAATAAATATTCACGGACTTTACACACAACGCCCTCTAGTCCCAAACTAAGCAAAGCTTGTAATATGGGAACTAGATGGCTGATAGAATACTTATATACTTTTTTTTTGTAAATACATACTTATAATACATAGTAACACCCAGACATAGAACAAACATCTATGTTTTCCACGCACAAATGTAAATGTAATGTAAATGTATCCTAACAAATACACTGCTACCAGTCCGTAAATTGGCACGAGAAGTTTTCAGTAAAGGCAGTGTAATTGTTGTCTACTTATATGTATGGTAGACTAACTTCATACATAATTACAGTAAAGTAGTGACAACGGATCCTTATCCCTCTAAAGTTTGCGTATGGAGCAAAATATTGCGCATGTCCAGCAGGGGTATGCCAATCAAAGTTGAACTGCAATGTTTTAAATCATGGTCAGTTCATACTAACTCATAGTTATTCTGTGACTAAATAGTGACATTATGACGTCATTTGATGTGTTTTCGCGCATATTTTGCTGTCAAGTGTCTAAAAAGAATGATCACGTGGTACAAAATTGTACCACGTCACCTGAAGAAATTACACTGGGCAGTGAAATATAACTTGACAGCAAAAGATTGGCATACGGGGACAGGTACGAAAAAATTGGCTTCACCTCCATCTTGACCCAAAAATTGGTTATTCACAGATACTTAGAGGGACAAAAATTCGTTGTAACTACTATATAGATTTACTTTGTTGAAGCCGTGTCTAGGAAGTAAATTGTAAAGGCTAACTTGATAATCAGTCTAGTCCTTATTTGCACAAATGAGGTATTTTAAAATGCATTACGTTTTCTTTATTCTCCGACACTTCTCAATGAGTTTCTAATGCTTAGAGATTCAAATTAAGTGGTTAGTACCTATAGAATAGATGCGAGTAGGTTTTCCGAATAGTGTTTTTCTCTTTTTTTTTTTTTTTTCTTAACCTATACTGTCCCACTGCTGGGCAAAGGTCTCCCCCATTTCCTTCCAGGACTTCCGCTGGCTTGCCAGGTCCCACCAATGTGGTCCCAACAAAGCGTTTATTTTATTTTATTAAAATTGGATACCCAACACAGGTTTACACTTCACAATGTTACAGGTTCATTTAAAATATAAAACTAGGTGCTCCCATAATTAATCCCATAATCTTATGAGAATGGAAGGTGTTTTCTGCAGATTTTGCTGATTATCAGCGAATTATAGCGTAAATGCCCTTCATATCATACCTAAAACTGCCTTCATTTGTTTGGTCTATAAAGGTACTTACACGTGAGGTGGTGCTTCGAAGAAAGCCTTCTTGTAATACAGCTTAGCCTTCTCTTCAGTGTAGATGGGTAGGTTCTTGTAGGGGTTCACTGATATCAGCACATTGCCAATGTAGGTCTGGGGAAAGAATATACCTAGGTTCAGTGGAAAGGGAACATAAAATTCATTTTTATGTTCCCTTTTTTAAAAGTTTTTAGTCATTTTTAAAATGCATCATAATTATACTAAATGCTTGGAACTTGAAACCTAGAATCTTTGATCATGAAGGATTGAATGCTAGAAAATATGCGGAAGTCACATTATAATTGTGGCTAATAGTTGTAACGGTTTTTACCCAAAAAATTCAGAAAAAAACCGTTTGAGTAAAGGTAGGTACATAGGTGTTATTACATTTTGATTTGTCACGCACGATTTGTTACAGGTAGGCAATGAAACAATTATTTTTTATAGTTCTCATATAGATTAAAAGCTGGGTCAAGTTCCCTATTAAACCAATTGCAGCAAACATTTTAATATCTCAAAATCACAACATTTTTGTGGGAATCGAACCCACGACGAACCTTGCTTCAGTTACTCAAACTCAAACCACAGGTAATAGATACAAGCTTTTGACAAAAGTTTAAAAAATTTATACTTGAGTGCAGCTCGCCTCTATTCGATTTGCAGTATCTTTGAAAGGGGTCTACGGCATCTGATCCTAGGATCAGAATGAAGTAGAAACCGATCCCAAATGCAAGCCTTTACTCCACAATATCATCCCTTGTGCAGGTGGTAGGGCACAAGGGGCAAATGAGTAAATGGGACATCGTTTGGATGGGGACCCCGCAGTCACATTGGCTGAGAGCAGGGTCGCGATAGCCCCATCTACACATGCTCTCCCTAGAGCGACCAACCTGGGTTCGGAGTTGGTTAAGGGATCTCCACACTGGCCATGGAAGATCACGTCCTGGAGGCAGATGTTCTTCTGTGATAAAACCAGGTATGATATTGTGGACGCCACAGACGAAGGGGTAAAAGTGGCGAAGTTCTATTCGAACTTCGTCTAGTGTTTGTTGTCACACGTAAGAAGAAGAAGAAGCCTTCACTTACATAGATGATGTTCTCAGAGAAGCGTTTCCTCAGATTATCAATAAATGCGGCTTCGGAACGGTAGTCCTCAAGCAGCACGAAGTCCTGCACTCCGACGCGGTCCCGGTGCTGCAGTGCGGTCTCCATGTCGCCCGACACCGACACCGGCCGCAAGATCCTAGCACAAAACACGCAATGGTTGAGGAACAATGCGGTAGAACCGATCACATAAGTTCGCAAGCTTTGGCTGGCTGTTGAAGGTCGTTTTTGATGACGTTGAATAAAGTACTAAAATGTCGATAAAGTTATTTCGATTCATCTTCATCGTCTGCTCTATTTTCGAACGTGTTTGACAATAAAATACCTAGGGCGGCTTGCACCAGAATCGCTAAACGCGTTTATCTCTTAAACAGTAGGTATTTAGCGAGTTGTCAAGTCATACAAATACGTCAGATTTAAATCGATTTAGCTGTTAAATACGTTTAGTGATTCTGGTGCAAGACGCCCTTACTAAAGAAGTATTTAAATTGTATCAGAAATTAACTTCCATCAAGAAAATCCGTTCGAAATTGATAGAAAATTGTCATAATAGCGAATAAACCAACACACCGTAATTTAGCAATTCTAAATAATAACACTCTATGGCAGTCTTCGAAGTCACTGTTACTGTAACCCATACTCAACCCTTATTTAAAGTTTATAGAAAAACAAAAAATACAGTCCAAATTGTTGAGAACCTCCTTTTATTTCAATGTTTAAAAAACATCACACAATATTGTCAACGAATTGAGTACCTACGTAACTTTTTTCTACAAACAGTGCATTCTCAAGCTTATTACAATTTGAATGAGACATTGCTGGGAACATGTAACGTAATTAGTTGATAGCTAGACATAATAGACAAGTCATTAGCCCTATTTATCTTTACTTCTTAGTTTGTAAACAGCTTCACTGATAATACTATCAATACAAATAGTAAGGAAGAGATTCCTCTCAGTTTTGTGACTACTAGCTTCATATCTGTGAGTTAAACGTAATAAAACGAAGATTTATTTTAAAAGCATATAATAAAATATCGGATAATTAGACAATCAAGCTTGGGATGAAATAGCTACAATATTGGAATTGGAAGAAAAAAATGTAACCTTATGTATATTTCTTTGTAAAAAGGATCATACAAAAACAACGCTAGGAACCAGGCCGTAGTTTCTTGCCCGTTCTTCTAGGCTCTGGTCATGTGGAACTGGAACCTAGAATCACCTAGTTAATAAGACGATTCTAAATGATCCTTTGTGATTTTTTAAGTCAGTTAAAAAAGCGCGTTACCAAAGCGCGCGCATCAAAACGCCTAGTGTGTATTCGCTCTAAAGCTTTGTCGCAAAACGGTGGGCACATAATTCTAAATTGCTAAACCATAATTGTGTGTTGTGAATGTCAACTTTCTTGGCATTTAAGAAATACCAAGGCATTTTGCGGCAGGGACAACGGGACATTTACACGACTGACTTACCAGGAAAAAGATTGCCGCAAAGTATTTAGTAGGATCGTCAGATAAGGGCTGTTTTCAAAATATCTCCAAAACGACGCATTCAGAATATCAGCAGAGAGCTAATTTAATAAGTACACATGAAGACACGTCGACCTAGACTGTTTGGACTTTGAACTTAGAAGTTGAATGTTGCGAATCGTGCGAGAGAGAGGGAGGATTGTGTTTTTGTGTGTGGTGTAGCTCTTGTTCGAGCTACCAAATAACATATCGGTATCGTGTAGATGTCGTGTTTGTCAGTATGTAAAAGCCCCTAGGAATGTTTCTTTTTGTACACTATTTTTTAATGTGCTTTCAGACTGAGGTGTCAAAGCTAGAAAGCTTTATTTTTTAACATGGATTTTAAGATAGGTAAGAGGTATAAAAGAAAAGAAAAGAGAGGAAAGAAGGAAAGAGAAGAAAGTTTAGTTTAGTTTAGAAGGAAAGAGAGGAAGAGAAAGACCGCGTATTGGCTACATGAGCCAAGTGAAGGCGAAGATCGATGTCATGTTCGTATAAGGACGTCAAGGAAGCTGCCCTGAAAAGAAGAACCTGCAGGGGTATGCCAATCAAAGTTGAACTGCAAAGTTTTAAATCATGGTCAGTTCATACTAACTCATAGTTATTCTGTGACTAAATAGTGACATTATGACGTCATTCGATGTGTTTTCGCGCATATTTTGCTGTCAAGTGTCTAAAAAGAATGATCACGTGGTACAAAATTGTACCACGTGACCTGAAGAAATTACACTGGGCAGTGAAATATAACTTGACAGCAAAAGATTGGCATACGGGGGCTGGCGAGAAATGCATACATTACGCCGACGAGAGCGTAGCTCTTAAATTAGAGGAAGAGGTATATCTAAAATGTTAAAATATGACACACTGTCTTGCGCGGCATATACCTACGAGGTACACTATAACCGCTCATCTAACTATTATGACAGCTGTGTTAGGTAACTAGTTTCTAGGTACTAACAAACAGGCGTCTAATGTGTCTACTTACTAACTCATTCAGTATCATAATGTAGGAAAGAGATAAGGTGCGTAGGTCATCAGAAACACATATCACATCCTTATTCAGTACCTACGGGCAGATAGCAATGACCCAGATTGTATTATTTCCCAAGTTTGATAGCAAAATAAGGAAAACTATACATTTACGTGCCTTCCTTTGTTTTGTTGGTGTATAGTAATTGAGCTAGGTCATTCGTTCTAGGATTAAAAATCAAAACATAAGCGGACTTTCATTCTAATCTTTTCAAAAAAATTATTTGTAAGTTTTTTTTTAAGTAGGTAAGTAAGTTAGTTATTTGTAGTTTTTTGTAGGTGTATTTTAGAGAAAAATGTTACGAGTACGGTCTTGTTGGAAAAATTGGCTTCTGAATGGAGTGAAATTTTAATCTATACTTATGTACGTCTATAGGATAGTCGTATGAAATCCAGATTCTTATACATTTTTTTATACAACTAATGATGGCACAAGCCGATGGCCCACCTGATGTTAAGCAAAAAAAACCCAGAAATCTGGCAAAAAAGCTAATATTCTGGACATTGTAATCAAACCAGGCAACAACCTATACCTCGGGTTTCCTAAGTCGGGTTTAAGATGTCACGGCACAAATAAAAAAACTGCCTTTTGTACTCCGATCAACAGTATTTAACCCCCGAGGCAAAAACGATGGGGTGTTATAAGTTTGACGTGTCTGTGTGTGTGTGTCTGTCTGAGGCAATGTAGCTCCCGAACGGATGAACCGATTTTGTTTTTTTTTTGAAAGGTGTATTAGTCGGGAGTGTTCTTAGCTATGTTTGATGAAAATCGGTCCAAGATTTGAGGGTTTTTATAAATTTTTAATTTAATTACTTGTTTCAAATCTTTGAATATAATCGCGTGCGGCCGCTCGCCGCGGTCATCGTTCACATTCACCCCGAAACGGATTCAGGTCAAGTTGAAGAATGGATTGTGACTAAATCGACTTAGGTACTTACTACTTTTTAGGAGGAAATACGTTTCTTTCGAATAAAGATTTTTTTCTATGATCTTTATCACGAGGAAGAAGAAGACAATACACTACTATTTTATTCTGTAAAAAATACAAAAAGTGTTACTGCTTATATTTATCAATTTTAGAAACTTGAACTGAACGACCTAAATTATATATTTATGATGGCATTTAATTTAATTACGTTTATACAACAGTTTCGGTCATAGTTCTATCTGATCTCCTGACAAAGATTCCTGTGTTTCTGTATGAGATACTACGAGAACAAATGGTACCACTTCTAAATCAAGTTATGAAATATGTTTTGCTCAAATAGTCTCATAAAATTTTATTTCAGCAATAACTTATTTAATATTAAAAGCATGATCGTCAACTCTATGACACAACAGTACTTGGTGAGTAACCAAGCAATAAAAGATTAGCCAGAACACCGAAACGTGTCAAATTCAGGCACAGTTTTAACATTCACATCACATAGGTAGCCACTTTTAACATGTGGTAAAACAATTACGCGTTTTTGAACCATATTCCTTGCATGTTACAGTTGTAAATTGCTTGAGTGTGAGTTGTTGGTGTAAACAGTGTTCGGATGGTGACTATTTCGGTAACGTTGTATCCAAAATTGTACGAAGTCAATCACCTTAAGTACGGTTGCAATACATAAGTATAAATAAAGACTTATTTCTACTGATCAGATAATACCGTCTCAGAATGTGTTTAAAGTTTGCGATATAATTTTACAGGAAATACTTATGTAACTCGTAAAGTATCGGCTGTTATAATTCTTACTCAGCAAAACCGTTCGCAGATATTGTTTTGCATAGAATAAGACTTAATAAAATGTTATTTTGAATATCTAAGTACGTTGGTATTAAGGTATCTCCAGTGTCATTCTGCAGGGCCCTGACTCGACTTTTATTGCGATATCGTTGCAATAAATAAATTGCTGATAACAGGTGTTACTATATATTATCAGAATTCTAAAAATAACAACAAGTTTGCTAGACTAGATCACAGCCTTTGAACATTTTTTGCAGAATCTTGAAGGTAATGTTGCGAAATTGTTGATAACCAGGTGTTGTGTCGCTAAGTATAAGATAATTCTAAATAGGTATAATAAGAGCAAGCTTACTTGGCTAGATTAATAGTAAAACGATACCTATAAACATGTTTTTGCAGAATCATTTAAGTTCTCATGACTCCCACGGTACGATGCTACAAACGAAGTGCAAATTACTCTATATTAACATAGGTACTTAGTAGGCAATAAAGTTGAAAACTAAGTAGCTAATTGAGACCCCCTTTTTTTTAAGGTTGGTTAAGAAATAAGTTGGGTACTATGAAATAAGTACAGAAGATGTACTCAGTGGCTGTGCATTTTTGACCAGCTCCACAGACTTTCATCCGATTGCTATAGGTATACCTATTGGAAGCATGGTGTTAATTTGCAAACTTTCCTGCATTAGCATCTCAAACAAACATGAGTCAGACACATTCAAGGCAAGTGCTGCGCCCCCGAGGGAGAAAGTACACTCCATCGGTTATTGAGAGTCCAAGATACCTCACATATTTGTTTTGGTGATTTTGCGAATTACTGAGATTTCATGCTTTCCGGTTGTGAAGGGCCGACGGCATGGAAAAGAAAAAACATTCCGAACACACCCACTTCAACTTTCAATGTGACGAAAGAACTTTCAATTTTAAAAGAACATTCAATTTTAATAAACTTCAAAAAACAGAGGAGATTCCAAATTCTGCTATGTGTTTTTTAATGTTTGCTACCGCAGAATTCTAGCATTTAAAAATGAATTTGAAAAATTATTATGTTAGATTGGTCCCATAGAAATTTAATCAAAATCGGTTCAGTAGTTTGGGTTTTACATCAAAATAATTGGATGAAATAATGACAGTCAAGTAAAAAAATTGCGTATTTTGAAATGAAGTCGAAAGTTATTCTTTATTAACGGTTACTTTGTTTTTTTAAACTTTAAGTTTTAATAAATCAAAATCATTGAGTAATAGGCCCAATTAGACATCAAAGTAACCGCTCAATCATGATTACATTTTAGAAATACTTAGCTCTTCGTAAATGCAATTCCCAAGGAGTCCAAGGATTATTAATCACTTTTTTTTAACTAGTCGTTAACCATCTACATCCGTCCAGGGGCCTTATCCTCACTTTGGCAGAGATTTTACTCTAATAAGGATGGATTATTCCCATCTGTCACCGAAATCTGTCACCCAGAGCGACAGATTGGATAAAAATATCCAATCTGTCGCTGTTTTTGTAGCAGGGTGACAGATGCTACTTTTCAAAATTTAAAAAGACGAATTTGTCGCCCTATTAGTAACAGGGGGACAGATGGGATGACGTCAAAATGACATCGAAAACTCTTTTAACTAGTGGGTGAAATGAGTTTTTAGCCGAGATATGACGTCGTCTCTATTAGAGTAAAATCTCTGTCGAAGTGAGAATAAGACTCCAGCGCCCACGGCCGAGACCGCTACTCGTGCTAATTATGAACCAATTCGAATGCCAATAATGTTTTGAATACCAATCGATAGCCCTAGTTTTAACGTCAACGCTAGTTCTATAAATATTATTTTATTGAAGTTTAAAATGAAAGTTGAACATTCTCTTTAATAAAATGTCTGTGTGTGAATATAAATGCAGTATATTCTGAGCTCACTCTGTAAATAGGCTGTAATAGCAAAAATGACAGTGTAAATCATGTTGTACAATTACTTTAGAATATTGACAATGAAAATGTTGCTTTGAAATTCCCCGAGATATCAAAATTACTATTAATTTAATGACTCCTCAGTCCGTAAGCACATAAAACTTACATTTTAAAAATAATAATGATTTATAAATAAATTGGGATTTTGGTTTTTAGCTTGCAAGATTGGACCTAAACAAATAAACACAAAAACATTGCAATTTAAATAAAAGCTTGTAAAAACAATCAAAATTCTCTATCACTTCAAAAATATCTCGAACTTTTGAATAAGTTACGAATACTCTTAGTAAAATAATAAATAAATAAATATTTAGGGATATTTCACACAACACCTTCTAGCCCCAAACTAAGCAAAGCTTGTAATATGGGAACTAGATGGCTAACAGAATACTTATATACTTTTTTTTTGTAAATACATACTCATAATACTTATAATGTTGAACAAAATAGGGTGAAAGTGCGCGGTGAGGACGTTGGGAAACAAACATTGGGAAATTGACTATGGTCTTTAATCTTCGAAATGGCATACTATTGTATTGTAATACTGAATCATTTGGAACATTCATTTGTATGAGATCTACTCAAGATGTAAAAGGCACACGACTTGGGTAAAGTCAGAAACAATTGAAGATTATCCATCTACTAGTACCCGCGACTTCGTACGCGTCTACAGTTTCCGTGTACATTATATTATCTGTGCGTGTACCGAGCGGATACTTCTTTGAGAAACTTGACATTACACCTCATTACACCGAACTCGTACCTACTGGAATGTCAAACGCTAGTTGTTAGACCAAAGAGGTAGTACTACGCCCTGTCAAACTGACGTGACATGACATGACAATGAAATCCTCTTGCCAATTGGCGCTGCTAATCCTTTTCGTTCATTTTATACTGTAGATCCTGTTAATTATTCGGGATAAAAAGTAACCTATATGTCAATCCAGGTTACGAACTATATATATGCCAAGTTTCATCCAAGTTGGTTCAGTAGTTTAGACGTGATTGAAACACAAACATCCAAACATCTAAACATCTAAACTTTCGCATTTATAATATTAGTAGGATAGGATTTTGAAAGTAGTAGGTACATCCTGTATCTTTACACTAGTATTCTCAACTTTACCTCAGCTATTACCGTGAAAATAACGTTTCGTAGAGGTCATACTGTGTGACAGATATCACCTGCTGCAATCTCACTCGGAACGGGTTGTGTGTATCTGGAGGTATTGTTCCGTAACTTGCGTCATCGTCATCTGATCTTGAGTCAGTATATACATAGCCTAGGGGTAATATTACAAATGCTTATAGTTGAGTGTCGGATTCTGTTGAGGAAGTAAGTTTTAGTGTTTTGTGTATAGAAGGTATACCTAGTAGTCACAACAAATCTTTGTCCCTCGGAATTATCTGCGCAGCCTCCGTATGCCAATCTTTTGCTGTCAAGTTATATTTCACTGCCCAGTGTAATTTCTTCAGTACAATTTTGTACCGCGAGATCATTCTTTTTAGACACTTGACAGCAAAATATGCGCGAAAACACATCAAATGACGTCATAATGTCATTATTTAGTCACAGAATAACTATGAGTTAGTATGAACTGACCATGATTTAAAACTTTGCAGTTCAACTTTGATTGGCATACCCTTGCAGAACCGATTTTTTGGTGGAATTGGAGGTAAGCAAATTTTTACGCCCAACAATATGCAATCGTTGTTGCACCTAACTTCAGAGGGATAAAGATCCGTTATGTAGACCCAGTCAATTTTTGTACTCTACCAAAATGAATGTGTTTCTTGCCTGGTTTTCTTATGTGTAGATTTCTACTGGAATTTTTGAACCTTATGAACGCGTGCGCGTTTATGTCTTTTCTATGAAAAATTAAAACCATGCATAGCCCCAAATAATAACCTACTTACTTTTTTGAAGTTGGTAAAAATACTATCATCTTCCTGCCCTTCTACCACAAAGTAGGGGGGGTTGGCATGACATGTTCTTTTCTGCCATTCTACTTTAATTAATGTTTATCAATATTGACCCATGCTTGCACTTGCGCGTCTAGTTTTTATTTCTACATACCTCTAAGTAGCTAATTTAATTTAGCTTCAATCTCACCTGATGGTATATGACGATAGAACCGACGATGGAGCAAGGCAGTCTAGAAGACATTCTCTGGTATCAATCATTTGACAACAAAAAGGTCAATTTCCGATGGACGCTGACCTTACTAAGTTTGTTTTTTCTGAGCATTCTCCTCATCTCCATGAAATCACTAGATTACAAGGCGAGCCAGTGAATCTTGGCTTAGGTAATCTAGTTTTTGAATATTAATTTATTTCGCAATACTGACTTGATCGTTTTAGGAAATGTACAGTTGCATAATCAATAACAAAATTAAATAAGACAGTTGTATAAAATTATATAGCTAATAAATAAATATTCATTGACATATAGGTATTAATTAAAACTTAAAATAGCTGGTCTAAGCTAATTCAGTTTAACATGTCTCACTAGCAGATTCAGGGAGGGAATAGAAGGCTCCAATCTACCTATATTATACCTACTTACCTATGTGACATGTAATTTGGTGTAACCAATAAATGTATTATATTGTACTTAAAATCTCCAATACTGCCCCAAGGTACAAAAAAAAAGAAAAGGGTGGATCAGGATTTTTCATGTAAACCCTAAATAGCTGGGTCGAGACTTTTCCAAACCGAAATTTAAAATTTGCCACTGAATGTCTAATCTAAGTAATCTAGGAAATACGTAGCTAAGTCAGGATCACATTTCAGCGATATAGCGGTGAGGTCGTGTGCTCTACCGAGACACAATCTAGGGTGACGTGGCACGCCTGAGTGCCTCACGGCACGACTATCGGCTTCACCATCTCTTCCTCGTATTTTCTCGTTGTAGTGTCACGAAAAGACCATTTTTTTTAAAGTATGACGCTCCGAGCCAATCCTAAAATAAGTGCATCAAAACATTAAAAACCAAACCTATGTGTATTCGAAGGATAAATAATTAGTTCATTATTCTTTTAATAAATGTTTTTTATAACACCTCTCTCGAGTTTTTTATAGAAGAAAACCAGTGTCTAGTGAAATATACTTATTGCAAACTATCTTTGGTCAAAAAAGAAAGTTATGATATCAATTTTGATTCGTTTTTTTTATTTTATAGCGATTACTTATAATACTCGTATGCCAACTTGGTCATATGGCGATGTCCATTTATTTAAGGGGTAGTTCCTATTTTTAATAGTATTCATGTCAGTTTTTGAAACATGTAATCTTCTATTTGAGTGGCACTTTATTAGAAAAAACGTGCTTATCGCGTATTAAAAATCAATACCTAGTGTTTTTATTTGTCTAGCGAGGTTGTTGACGCCATAGACATTTTTAGGACTGCCATTAATCATGGAAAGAAATTAACTTTTCATGCAATTTATAATTTACGATCAAGGTTTTAAACAATAATTTATACTCACACGATATCCTTGTTCATCATCATCATTTTAGCCCGGTATCACCCACTGCTGGATATAAGCCTTCTTCATTTTATGACCCTCCGTCTTTTTTTCTCATTTTCGTACTCATCCGGATAATCACGAGCAAAGTTCCGGGCGGAATCTATTTGTAAATAAGTAAGCATTGCTTATGATAGGATTCGCGATTCGCAATGAACTTTTGACCGCCAGGTCAGCTACCCCAGCGGTAGGTCTATCTTAGTCTACGGCAACCTACGGGCTAATTACTAATCCGATGTCACAATCATTAGCCGAATCCTTGCAAGTGTAAATCGATTTCTTACAGTCTTATCATACATGTTACATCATGTTACAAGGCTGGACGTTTCTTGCACGAGCATTCTTTGTTAATGGAGTAGGTACCTATTTAGGCCACCCGAATCAGTGGCAGATCTAGGATTTGCCTCTGGGGGAGCTTCACCTAGTTATTTTTATTATTCAGCCTTTATTTCAGATAACTATATACTATACAGATAACAATGACATCGACATTGTTATCTGTTTGTCCTTCTTTGGCATAGGTCTCTTCCTTTTCTCTCTGTCTCTAGCTATCCATGTCTATGTTTTTCCTGCAGTACCTATCCCATCGTTCTCCCATCTTTTAAATTGTCTTCTTCTCTTTTGTTTATTGTATTTCGGGAATTCATTCACTATAGTTTGGCTCCACTTTTGCTTCCCTTACATGTGTACCCAGCAATGTCAGTGCAAGTGTTGATATCAGCCAGTGTGCTAACGCTCCATATAATTAGAACAGCGACTTATTGCAGCGAGTTAGAAGCGTTGCAGTCTTTGACATTAGATTTTTTTGCGTCGGTCTCCGAATAAGCATGTGAGACTAAGTATAGGTACCTTACTTACTTTTGCTACCATACTTTAGGCAAAATTTCATTTCATTTCTTCCATACCTACCACAATACATAGTGCGACTGAGCTTAAACTTTTACGCATCTGCAGGGGTATGCCAATCAAAGTTGAACTGCAAAGTTTTAAATCATGGTCAATTCATACTAACTCATAGTTATTCTGTGACTGAATAGTGACATTATGACGTCATTTGATGTGTTTTCGCGCATATTTTGCTGTCAAGTGTCTAAAAAGAATGATCACGTGGTACAAAATTGTAACACGTGACCTGAAGAAATTACACTGGGCAGTGAAATATAACTTGACAGTAAAAGATTGGCATACGGGGGCTGCCCAGTTAGGTAATGTTTTTGACGCAGTAAAACACGTTTTGAACATTTAATTTGGTGATTGTAAGCATTACATTTGTCTAACAGTCGTGGTCACCTTGACCTTACTTAACGATCAACTAATTACAATTTCGAAAGATAGCATGTAACCAGTAACTCTTGTTCATTATGAGGAAATACTTATGTTTATCATAACAAATGTTACTCGGGCCTATCTCACCATCTCTGAGTAATGCTATCCTTCCAATAAAATTATTTGTGTCTTGGTTTTAAACAAGTCAAACTCAAAGGTTAAAACCTCAAACAACTACGAATATAGATAGATAGAAAACTCTTTATTGCAGGTACTGCACCGGAAATTAGATATTAGACATAGTTCTATATTAAAGCGAAGTACAATGGGCGGCCTTATCGCTATGAGCAATATGTTATATATGAGTATATGATAATATACTGACATATAACTAACGCAGTGATGTCAAAGTTGAGTAAAAAATCCCGAGTCGCGGATAAGAATACTACTGTTGTATGTAGGTACCTAAGTGAGTAGATAAGTAATAACTTAAATGACATTCCTAATTTGAAGGCTTAAACCTAACTGTCACGTATGCCTTTGAGGATATGACATCATTGTGTGGGCTGTGTGTGACTCAGGAGTCAGGCCGGAGTTTAGGATACTTGGAGGTTGTTTACTAAGCAGGTTAATGGTCTAAATGATGATAATTTAATCTCCAACGAGTTTAGAGATTAAGTTTGATTTATATTTACAAAAATCAATTGATTATGCGTTGCTTTCTCTTTTCTATTTCACGAAGAACAAGAAAATGAAAAATTGACGAAGACAATTCATTCAGTGACAAGTACTTAATTAAATTAAAAATTAAAAAAAAAACCCCGAATCTTAGACTGATTTTTATCAAACATTACTAATTCACCTTTCAAACAAAAAAAATCCAAATCAAAATCGGTTCATCCATTCAGGAGCTACGTTGTCTCAAACCAACACACACACACACAGACACGCCAAACTTATAACACCCCGTCGTTTTTGCGTCAGGGGTTAAAAAGTAATAATAACAAAATCTTGGTTCGACGTTTTAGAAGACGTGATGTCAAAATATTGTACTTTACTAAGAATTAATCAGGCCTTTTCCATCTAATCTAAATGATTTATACAGTGTCAGGAGCCAATTTTTACCCATGCCTGATAAACGGGGCGCTGCAGGGCCTGGGACATGATTTAGATGGAGTAGGCTTGTAGCACCTATACCATCCTCAGCCTAGTCCCCACAATCCACAGGAAACACAAGCTCAATACGTGCGGAGCTGACTACGCCGCGGGTTTACTCACGATGTTTTCCTTCACTTTCTTATAAAAAAAAAAAGTTTTAAAATGTTTCGATGGAAAACCGGACTTTAAAACAATAGGAAAGTTGCCGTACCCACACCTCTACCGCAGCGCTTTAACTAGCCTATAACTAATGCATGCCTATCAGTGTAATAGCACTTTCCTAGGGTGAGACCACACTTACTGGCTGCGTTATACTAGAGTAAAGTACACAGTTACCACATTAGTGAGTGCCTAGTGCCTAGCTGACCCCGATACCGGTCCTACCGACTACAAAATCTATAGCCTTCTTTATTATTTCCTAGCAGTTACCTAATATATAACCCAAAAAAGCGGGAAAAGTAGCCTATGTATTAATCCAGGTTACGAATTATAATATATTCCAAGTTTCATCCAAATCGGACCAGTAGTTACAGCGAGATTGAAACATAAAGATCCAAACATCTAAACTTTGACATTTATAATAGTAGGTAGTGGGATTTTACAACAACTTAACCTTAAAACATGTACACATAATAATATGCGAGCTTAAGCCTACAATGAGTTGTTTTTAGTAAATCTTAGGATGAGAGATGGGAAAATAAGGGTGGGTAATTTTTTTTCCAGTTTATCTGCCGAATCGTGGGTATTTGTATCAGGGGGCTGCAGTAACCGCGCCCTGGCTTATAGGCTGAGGCGCGGCCGACCTATATCCCGTATCCGTTGGGAGACTGTTTTGTTAAATTTTCGAAACAAATGTAATTGTTAAACAGACCATGAAGTTTTCATGGACATTTCACACAACGCTTACTAGTGCCAACTAAGCAAAGCTAATGGGAACTAGATTGCTATTAGATAACTTACTTTTTTTTAATATACATACTTATATACATATACATACATAGTAACACTCAGCCATAGAACCAAGATGACGGCACACAACGGAAGAATATGCAATTTATTCTTTCATTTTCCCTACAAATATTCCGCCAATAGTTACATTGTTATCACGGGAAATATTGTTTTTCTGTTCTCATGGATACGTGAACGAACTTTGTGGCGCAACTGATTGGGTGTAGACATAGGTGTTCCTAGGTCTGGACAGATGTTTGCTCTGAATCGTGGTAGCTATAGGTACCTAACCGTTAACTTGGATGATGATGACATAACAGCCCCGTTTAACCATGTAGGTAAGCTTGGAATAGTTACACCGTGTTTTGTCTATTACATTCAAATTCAAATACAAGTTAATTCAAACTCGATTCGCCAGTGTCTTGGGCACGCTTCCGATTGGTACTGATTTGGATCAGTTGAGCTATCTATAAATCGTTTGCAACGGTTTGTAGATAGCTCAACTGCTTCATGTGTATTTTGTAAATGTTGTAAATACTGTATCTATTAGTCGTAATTTTCTTTGTGAATTAGAATTTATCGTAACTAATTTCTGTCAAACTACTAATTAGACTAGTCAAAAATAAAGACAGAAATATTTTTTATCTGGCGGATCGCGTCACTTAGGGTTGGTGAAACAGGCCCTGTATTATAGACTTGCAGTTGTAAGTATAAGTATTTTAATTAATTAACGTGAGAATTCTCCAATAATTTTTGGCAGATATTTTTACGTAGCTATAAAATAGATGAAGCAGACGGTTTACGGTACATATTGGCAAGTCCGTCACGTTCCAAAATATAATGCCTATTTATTACGCACCTACCAATTTCATTGCCTATTGTATGAATCATACGATAACCCAGCTGAGCACACAAGAGCTCTTTGCGTATCAGTATTGACAAACATGTTATGTTATGTTGTAGGTCTAGTAGGTAAACCACGCGGTTCTGTTCACGTGAAGACGTCGACTCCGTTCATAACAAGTAATTAAATTAAAAATTTAAAAGACCCCCGATTCTTGGATCGTTTTTCATCAAACATAGCTCCCGACACTCCCGACTAATTCACCTTTCAAACAAAAAAAACAAAATCAAAATCGGTTCATCCGTTCGGGAGCTACGTTGCCACACACACACAGACTCGTCAAGTTTATAACACCCCGTCGTTTTTGCGTCAAAAATGCGTTTGGTTAAAAACAGAATATAAAAAATATTTAGGCCGTGTTCGACCAAGACCGAATAACGCTATCCTTCAAATAAAATACTATCTGTCTCTACTTGAAACTTTTCAAAAACAAGGACGGAAATATATTGAAAAAGGTTGGTCGAATCCAAGCCAAGTAGTTCACTTCATCTCTATGAAAACCTTTATCATAGAGATTAAAACCACAGAGAACTTATTTCAAATCGATGTGTGGAGGTCACTGACTTCTTTTATATTGAAAGTATTTTTTTTTTGGGACGCTTAGTTTTTATTAGTTTTAAGGAAGATAATATTACGTACGTTTTTAACTGATCACTTGTGTATTTTATGTCTTTTGATCTTTATGATATAGGTTGTACTATAAAATTAAATTATCGCATAAAAAAACATTACCATGAACTTTTACTTTATTTTGCAACCCAGCTATCGTAAAATTGGTAGTTTGAAGTTAATTTTAACTTGCATGTATATAATTGCAATATTGTCCTTGACCAGCTGATAACGCAATCGCAAATAAATTCACAATACAGAACTTTACAAAAAAATAACTTATCACAAAGTTTGAAGAAGCTTTTTGCCCATGGTTATAGGCAAATTGCGAAATACTGTCGCCGTTTATTCAGTCGACCATGTGCATGGAAAAAGGCAATTATTATTAATAATGACAACTTATCCAAACAAACCCCTTTTTTCAACCACTTGAGAACAATATTTTACAAATACTAGCTACTGATATTTTATATATACATTTTATTCACAAAGAAAATTACGACTAATAGGTAAGTACAGTATTTATAATATTTACAAAATATACATGAAAGAGCTGTTGAGCTATCTACAAACCGTTGCAAACGATTTATAGATAGCTCAACTGATCCAAATCAGGTACCAATCGGAAGCGTGCCCAAGACACTGATTACTAGCTAGCTACTTAATATTCTTTGTAATATAGATTTGTAGATGTAGAACAGTAGAAATAACAGTCGGTAAGTATGAAGTTTTATCAACACTCATTTTTGATCCTGACTATACAAAAATATCAGCATTGCTATTCAGCGCGGCAATGCAGCCAGTGTCTTGGGCACGCTTCCGATTGGTACTGATTGGATCAGTTGAGCTATCTATAAATCGTTTGCAACGGTGTGTAGATAGCTCAACTGCTTCATGTGTATTTTGTACATTATAAATATTGTAAATATTGTATATTAGTCATAATTTTCTATGTGAATAAATTATATTTTAATTGAAAAAAAAACTTGGTTATTAGTAAACAAACATAATTTGGGACGAAACTGTAATAGAAATATTAATAAAGTTGAAAGGTAGTATTTCGTTCCAGTGGGCCGAAAGACTGGTAGTCCGAAACTAGAATAACTCTGCGTAAATGTTTTTTACTTCTTGAGTTATATAGGAAAACTGTTTAGATTTATATGACATCACTTTATTGAATTATTTACCTAACGGTATAAACAAAGTGACGCACAATAGGCATACTTACCTACCTTAGCAGTCATTAGATAATCTATTAATAACTAATCTAATAGGTACCTACCGCAATGAAGATGTTCATGAGCTATAATCTATATCTAGCTGCGCTATATCACTAAAACTGCTTTTTTTTTACAAAAAGAAACAATTAAGTACCAAAGTTATATTTTTACAAACAAAATAATAGTCTCAAATTCCATGATATATTAAATAAGTAATTTAAACAGTGCAATGCATCACAAGGCACGTCCTCAGTGGACATGCTCAGTGAGCCAATGCATTATAGGCAGATGTAACCGCTTAACATCAGGTGGGTCATCGGCTTGTTCCATTATTTAGTGATAGAAAAAAACTGAGTAAGTACTATCTACTTATTATTTTTTAAGCTATTTTTTAAGTTTTTGAAGTACCTAATTACCTTATTTTATAACGTATCTTTTCTCACATTCGTGATGTACCCGCAAGCATCTGTTGGGCTAACCACTTATTTATTAAACACCCTGTATACCCACGACAAATATATAAATAAGAAAAGGTAGGAATAACCCATCATAAATTCATCAACACCTGCATTCACTTCAAATTTTATCACAGTAATAAATACACGACCAAACAAAAAACATACAGCTTTTTCGCAAAGACCGAGAACTCGAACTCACCTTGTTCAGTCCAAAAATCGATTATAATCCGAAATTCGGCGACCACATCCCAAAATGCATCACAGTAGGAACAAACTTGCACAAATTTCCCCGAAAACGCACGTGTGTTATTACAGTTATCGATTCTTTTATCAATGTTATCTGTCACTATCTGATCCAACGAAGATAACAATTGAGATCGATACTTCGCACTTCTTTTTAAAAAATAAATGACAGCTGTCACTTTTCCCGCTATTTTTGAATATCGAATAACTTTTTTCAAATGTTTTTTACCGGCCAGCGCACGACATGAGTGTGATTCGCGCGTTCGCGGTGAACTGACGATGCTGACTCGAACTTCGAAGAAGTCAGGTCAGACCGGTCTGAAGAGTTTCATTGTGTTCATCGCTATTATATTCCAGCCGCCAAGCACACATGTGTTTATTTTACTCACGTCAGTTATGTATAAGTATATATGAAAATAGATTTTGCCAGTAATATTTCATTGAATAAGGATAATCAATTCTAAGATTTGTATTTTATATATGGGTTTAATGCTACTTAGCTATTTATAAATCGGACTTTTTATATAGATTTTTTTTCAGATAACCATAATAATAAAGTTGCGATAATTCCGTAACAAAAAAGTAATTACTTCAATAAAAAAAGTCAAAGTCAAAAGCCTTTTATTTCTATTATTATACCGTAAAAACAAGAAAGAGTTAAAAAAAAACATGTTAGGCTACGCAACAAGCCACTGGCTCTTGGTCTATACTAGTCCAGGAGCTGGGTTTAAAATTAACTATCATATTTTTTTATTAAAAGGTAATCCGGCTGGGTACTCATCTAGTTGCGAGTCTACATAATGGATTATTTTACATATTCTTTTGTCCTGAAAAGAAACGACTTCCACGCGCTTTTATGAAGCAGAATTTGGAAACCTAAGTACAGTTGGAAACACCAACTGTTTCGCGAAAAGGATTTGACAACCTTCATGAAATAAATATTATTTCATTGAGGACTTATTATTATTATTAACTTCTTTATTTCAGGCAACAAGATCCTCTTGGCCAATATATACTTATATACACGAGTTACATAATACGAAACCAATAAATTAATAAAGATATAGGTCGGTTCAAAAAGTATGTATTTCTGATGAGACGGCATCAATAATATCAATTGAACAAATTGCCTGTTTGTGAGCTCTGCATTCACTGAATAATGACGTAGTCAAACCAACGGTATTATAATTATTTTTCTACGCACATTAATATGTACACTATTCCAGTGGTGGATCCATTTCTTAGTTTGTATCTGCAGGGGTATGCCAATCAAAGTTGAACTGCAAAGTTTTAAGTCATGGTCAGTTCATACTAACTCATAGTTATTCTGTGACTAAATAGTGACATTATGACGTCATTTGATGTGTTTTCGCGCATATTTTGCTGTCAAGTGTCTAAAAAGAATGATCACGTGGTACAAAATTGTACCACGTCACCTGAAGAAATTACACTGGGCAGTGAAATATAACTTGACAGCAAAAGATTGGCATACGGGGGCTGGACCAATAAAATGGTTTGTATGGAGAAAAATTGTGCTCAATTTGCGACGTTGACTGCGATTATGCCAAAATCGTCAAATTCAATCATCGATTTTCAAGTGCTCGGTCTCTTCGGCATGTTTGGTGAAAATTGGTGCAGCTGTTTCAAAGATAATGTTATATCTGAGGATATTGATCAGATATAAAAACCAGTTTTGAGGAATTTCAAAATATTTTTTTTACACATTATAGACAAACGTTTACAACAACATAAATATGCAGTTTGAAACAATCAATCATCTCAATGTATTCAGATTTGATGAACTGAAGTTACTCCAAGGTCTGATGATGACCAACAATGATGAAGAGGATCTAAGGAGATTTTCATGATTAGGGGTTTTAAATTATTTTAAATTAAGTTGTAACGTACTTTTCCGAGTGTGACATTAAATTATACCTACCTAAGTACTACCTAAACCTACTTAGCTCTAATATAACACCTTTGGGAATTTTGTATGCCTTAATATTATCGAACGATTCATCGATAAAGGAACGTGATATAAAATCATGATAAAAATTCTGTAATCTGTTGTACGCGAGTGAAGAGTTACAAACGCGAGCGGTTATCCATTTACGTAAATTTCTACTGATAATATTGGGTTTTTAGATAAATGGTACTTATACTTACAAAACTAATTAGTCAGACTTTGATGCTGACGTAATCATACCCTGATTAATAGGTCTTTTTAATTTTAAAAGTATTTTGTATTAGTTGAACTCAATCTATTACGTCACCTACATACTCGAATGATTTACGAAGAATTTTCGTCAACAATATCATGAAAAATATTAATCGTGCGTAGCGCTACGACGTAGACACTAATAGGGTAGGTGCTACGCAAGCGCTACGCTGACCTACTACGCCTACGAAAATTTTAGCAAGAATGGTAGTAAACAACCAATAGCAAATGGAGGCCACTGAAGAACCTTTTCGAATTAATAGCACCAGTAACCTGTCTAACAGGTGCGAAGTAATTGTAAAAGTACTTACTCTTTCGCAGGTGCCAAAAGTTGAGAAGTGCTGGTGCTATCTTGGACCGCATCCTGCGAACTCTCCACCACATTCACAGAGTCTTCCTGCGTCATTTTACAGTCCTTTCACAACTCACAACCTAATAAAAAAAAAGCTATAATTTGGTACTGGCACGTACGTAGGCATAAGCCGATGCCAGGAACAAATTATAAAAAAAAAAACTCGCGATTTTTTAATTTAGAACGTTTAACTACTTTGGAACTTTGAAGCCAATAGAACTACTGTTTTATTGACTTATTTTAAGATATTTTATATTGAAATTAAAAAGGTTTTGTAACGTGGCTAGATTTCCTTACAAGGACCCGCTGCCAAGTGGACGATTGCAGACAAGTTATCTGATATAATTTGAAGTAATCCTTTTATCATATCGACATTCTTAATTGTTTGATTGTTACATTATTATAGGTAGGTTATTGTTACATTATGATATTAATATAAAAATTAGATAAAGATTTCTATCATGGCTAATAGGAAATATGTATAGCGTATCCATTTGTTCTAACTTTGTTTGATGTAAGTAATACAGATTTTTTTTATTTTAGTCATTTGGATCAGTTGAGCTATCTATAAATCGTTTGCAACGTATTGCTGATAGCTCAACTGTTTCATGCGTATTCTGTAAATATTTTAAATAGAATTAAAAACAAATAAAGTACTTATTCATTTTATTTAATTTTGTTTTATCTTAACAGATATGCTAATATTTTTTAAACAGTTTAAAACCTAAGTACCTATTTCACGAAAGTTTAAGACCAAAACTTTTGAAGAGTGCCATCTACCGTGACAATGAAGAAACATAAAGTTTAACTACTCGCTGATAGATGGCACTGATTGCTCTGCCTACAGACTTATTTGCCAAAGTTTTATTTTTCAGCGGTGAAAATGACAATAAAATATGCCTTATTTTATAATCACTACATCTAAATATAAATGGAAGTTTTAGATATTTTCAATTATAATTTTATATTACTAACTCTATCTACCTAAGTTGGGACGATGTCTTTCGAATACGCATACACACAGATAATACTACGAGCTTCCACAAAAATGCAACTGACACTTATGCATACTTATTTTAGAGTTCAGTTTGATACAACATTTTACGATGCAATTTTCGTAGTTTCGTCAACAGTCGTTGCGTTTTCGTCTTCCCTTTGAAACAAATAACTAGTTTCCGGAGTTGTACTAGTTTGTCCGTAAACTGAGTTAGATTGCCCATAAGTACTTTTTCCGTACGTACTAGGTTGTCCATAAGTACCCTGTCCGTTATTCTGTCCGTAGTTGCTAGATTGTCCGTTATTCTGTCCGTCGTTGCTAGATTGTCCGTTATTCTGTCCGTAGTTGCTAGACTGTTCGTTACTTTGTCCGTATTTGCTCGGTTGTCCGGTACTCTGTCCGTAAGTACTTGGTTGTCCATAATTGCTAGGTTGTCCGTAGTTGCTCGGTTGTCCGTAGTTACTTGATTGTCCGTTGCTCTGTCCGTAAGTAGGTTGCCGGCTATCGGGTTGGTAAGCACTGGTTGCCTGGCTGCGAGCTGGTTGACTGTGCTGGCCACGTTGATCACGCTTGTCTAGTTGGTTTACTCCACTGAAAAAACAATGCATGAATCATATTGCGCGTCAACGCCAGCACGACTGCCAAACGCTGTACCGTCACCGCGCAGTGTATCTCGGATACGCTAGCGTTACGTACGATACGGTTACGATTGTCACATTTATTCGTGATCAAGGCTTATCATCGGATTACTGAGGCTAACCATGCCTATGTCATTCCTTCCTAATTATTATAAGAACTATTAGGTATTTAGGACTGTGTACCTACTTATATGACAGTGATTGACAAATTGACGAAATCTTTTCGCACTACGAAATACCAACTTACCTTTCATCCCTATAAGGTCTTCTTTCCCCTACACTGTGCCATCCACTTGATCCGTACCCCCCTCCTGACGAACCATAACCCCCTGCGGACGAACCATAACCCCCTCCGGGCGATCCATACCCCCCTCTGGACGTATAACCCCCTCCGGGCGATCCATACTCCCCTCCGGACGCATAACCCCCTCCGGACGATCCATAACCTCCGGACGGACCATACCCCGCTCCGGACGAACCGTAACCCGCCCCGGACGAACCATACCCCCTGGACGAACCATATGGGTCTGATCTGTACCCACTCTGTCCGTACCCTCCCAAGTCCTGTCGGTACCCAGTCTGTCCGTACCCAGTGTTCTGGTTGTAACTAGCTCCTCCGTAAGTGGATCCGTATGGGTCTTGGTAGCCTGAGTAACCAGCACTGCCTCCCGTGCTTGGCCAACCGCTTTCTACAGGTCTGGAAAGAGAAGGGTTTTTGTTAGGACGATCGAAATGCTCTCGGTTTCAAACTTGGGAATTTACTCTACGTGTAGTATACATTATAAAAGAAACGTTTCTGGCGGAAACATCTTGTAGATAAATCTTGCCTACAAAACATTAGCGACTCGTGAACCGACAGTGTAGAATGGATTACATGCTTAACAACCACTCGTCTACTTTATGAAGTATCTGTTCTAATTTTCAACAAAAAAAAATAGCTAACTATTTTATTTCATTAATTTTACTTTCTATTTTATTTTTTACCAGACTATCAATACTCAATTAAATAATTAATTTAACCTAAAACAAATAGGTATATCATAGTCACACCACACGCTTGTTGTCGACTCTTGAAGGTTTTTATAAGCGAGATTTTTTAAGAATATTGCCATCAAGTCAAGAAGCAGTAGAATATAAAGTAAACCTAGAGTATTCAGGTCTCCAGTTGGCAGCGGGCGCGGGCGGCGCGTCAGGACGGCCTGATGCAAAGTAGTAGCCTCGGCCGGCCGCGTCCCACCCCGACTGGCCTCGATACGTCTCGTCCCAGGGCCTGAAACTGGGCATTTGTCCGTTACTACAAGCTTTCTATTCCTACTGTTTATTTAGGGCTTATTCCGGAAATCCCCTGCGTGTTGCCCCTGCGAAGGGGAAATGGCCTAAAAAGTCCGTCACCAAACTTGCTAGGTACTAATACGAACGAATGGGACATCCTTTATTTACAAAATCTTCAAAACGATATGGTTTTTAGGTAGAGCTGGCATTGCCGTCTTCCTTTTACAATACCATCCTCATCTCAGTAGGCTTTTCTAATAGTATTTGAAAGCGAGCTTAACCTCATCAAGAGTTTTCTTCCAGCAAACTTTTGAGGCAACAGAGAGGTGACTATAAATTATAACAGTCAAATAACAGTGCTTAATCTGTGGTAAGGTGTTGTAGAAGTGGTAGAAAACTGTTGGTGCTTCAACAGAGCGTATCGCAGGTGATAGTGTTTGAACTTTGACCCCACGATTGAACGCTCAGATACCGATCCGTTCTTTAACCTCGCCAGGAAGCAGGGTCATTCATCTATCTCTCGCCACAATGAAAAACCAACATGGAAGAATGTATTGAATATTATTTTTTGACTTTTCTCATAGAGGTACTGCCAGTACTACGTGCTAACGTAAGTTCTCCATGTGCACATTTAATTTCATAGTAAAATGCGACGCCATTTTTATTCTACTTCTTCAGCTTATTTCAACTTCAACTTCTTGATTTGATGGCTTTTGCGACTGATGACGCAATTCTGCCAGTGTCGAGTCCGTTATATGCTAGAGTCATAAACATGAGGGGAGTGTGGAATAAGAATATGATCAGTGCTCAGAAGGAGATTCAACCAAAATTTTGACATTAATTTGATTTATCTAAAACAGGCAAGGCAGCACAACGTTCAGCTTATTTGCTGACTTTTCGCGCCTTGTTTAGAACATGACGTTGGCATGACAAATCAAATGTCAATGTCAATTCTGGCAGAATATTTTAGGCTTATTTATGAGGTTTTCCCATAAACATAAAGTGTGAGCCATTGGAGTAAATGTGTATTATGTGTTTTTATTATTTGATGGAATTCGTTTCCAAGTTTTGAAGGGAAAATCCACCATTTTGTCTTCAAAACAAACGACTTGACTGACACTTGACTCTGGCAAAATTGTCTGTCGAAATGACAGATAGAAGCCATATAGAAGAGAAGAAGAAGTTTTCCCATCATGTTTCTGAATCATTGCAATCAGTGCTATGCTACATTGAGCAATACAAAGTTCACCCACACGTTGACACAATAGATCATAGTGTCCGTTACTCCTATCACCAAACATCAATAGATACGCTTTCACTGGGATCATTGCATGGTTCATGATCGAAATAATGAGATGAACTGGAGCAGTAACGGTAATACCATATACCATACCTCTATGTAATATTGTCCTGAAAGTATTGTCATTACTTGAACGCTCCAATTTTTGAGAAAACGAAATAACCGTGCACGAGCGCACAAAGTCAATGAAACTCGAGAATAAACTAATGTTTCACATCGTAATTTCAATAATATTAGGATTTCATTTTATTTCATAATGTACTAAATTCATGAGTGTAGGTAGGTACTGTGGCTTCTCAAAACCTTATTAGCGCGATTGGTCAAATATTCAACAAAGTAAATCATAAAATCCCACTACTACACGCGAGAGCAATGATTCCGGGTCACTTAAAGAATGTTAAAAATCTCGGAAACTAAAAATGATAGGTTAATGCAATAAATTGTATTTAATAGACAATGTAATACTCCTTAAATGAAGGTATTAAAACTTCTTAGTTATTGTAAAGTTATATCTTAAAAAAATCAAATTTGAAAAAGGGCCACTTTCGAAGATGGAACTACGAAATTACAGCATTTGGTTTTGCTTTTGTTTGTAATCTGTCATTTATGTGGGTATATAAACCATGTTGATAGTGCTCTATATTCATTATTCAAGCTGAAATTATGTCGCTTACGCCTGAAGAATGCACCAGAATACTTACAATGCTGGAAACCGGCCGGAGTCAGCGCGATACAGCCAGGACTGTCGGTGTGTCGCTGTCAACAGTACAAAGAGTTCTCCGACGTTACGAAGAAACTGGTTCTAACCTACGCAGACCAGGAACGGGCAGAACCAGGTGTACCACAGCACGAGAAGACCGATACTTGGTGAACACCATGCTTCGAAATCGCTTTCTCACAGGAACTGAACTCACAAATCAGTTTCGACGCCTCGGAGGAAGTAACCCAAGTGCATGGACAGTAAGACGTCGGCTTGCTGAATCTAACTTAAAACCCCTTAGACCTGCAAACGGCCCTAAACTGGAGCGTGGGCATCGTATTTCAAGACTAAGATATGCCCAGAGCCACGTAAATTGGAGTATTGAAGATTGGTCAAAAGTTATGTTCTCCGACGAATCAAAATTTATGCTCTACAAGCACGATGGAAGACACAGAGTGTATCGAAGACCAGGGGAAAGATTCAAGCAAGCATGCATCGAAGAAAAAGTAGCCTACGGTGGTGGGTCTGTACTTGTGTGGGCCGGAATTTCTTCTGAAAGTCGCACAGAGCTGGTGATCATAGAAAACGGCTCTTTAACTAGCGTAAGATATGTGGAAGAAATCCTCAATGATCATGTTGGTCCATTTATGGTCAATTTAGGTGAGGATGCTATATTTATGCATGACAATGCCCGACCTCATACAGGTAGGATTGTGAATGACTACCTTCAAGAGATGAACATTACTCGTATGGAGTGGCCAGCGCGCAGCCCGGATATCAACCCGATCGAGCATGCTTGGGACGAGCTAGGCAGATGCGTAAAACAACGAAACCCTCCCCCAATCACGCTTCGTGAGCTCAAAATTGCTCTCACAGAGGAATGGGAGAATATTCCCCAAAATCGTATAAGGAACTTGGTGTACAGCATGCCAAACCGCGTAAACGCAGTAATGGAAGCACGAGGAGGCAATACGAAGTATTAAAATTCAAGTCAAATCGTAATAAAGTTCAAAAATTTCATGTTTCCTATTTTTGTTTTAAGGAGAGATCAGCAGTTTTTTTCTTTATGTAATTTTGTGTTAATAAAATGTATGGTGACTCATATTTTTTTACTTTCATTTAAGGAGTATTACATTGTCTATTAAATACAATTTATTGCATTAACCTATCATTTTTAGTTTCCGAGATTTTTAACATTCTTTAAGTGACCCGGAATCATTGCTCTCGAGTGTATTAAAAATGTCAAAGTTTACATGTTTGGATGTTTGGAATATATTATAGTTCGTAACCTGGATTAACGCATAGGTTACTTTCACGTTTTTTTTGGTAATTTTTTTTTCGTGGACGAAATTGCGGTTAACTGCTATTAATAATATGAGCAACGTAAGTATACGAATGCGATAAATCAGAAGAAAGCAATACTTTTTGAACAAAGGAAATAATTTTAGTAAGATGACCGAAACATTCAAAAACACTTCACAATATTTTTTAATAAACAGAGCCACTAACAGAACACTAGTTGATGATGGTAGAGATCTTTGTCTGATGAATAAAACTTACCTTTCATGAGGTCCTCTGCCAGCAGTAGGTCCGTAGCCTCCATATCCATCATCATATCTATCATACGCCGGTCTTCTATACCCTGGATAGTCATTCCTCGGATACGGATCTTGATACCCTCCATATCTATCAGGTCTCCTGTCATAATACGGTCTTTCATACCCTCTTTCTCTGTAGGGATCTCTTAGGAATCTATCGTAATAGTCAGGTCGGTATCTGTCTCGATCGTCGTATCTGTTTCTGTGGTGTTTTCGCCGACTAGGGCGGTCTTTATCGTCTTTTTTATCTTCATCGTCCGTGCTGTTTTTAGGTCGGTCGAAGCCGTCATCATCGTTCTTCTTATCGTAACGTTTGCCTGATGTCGGTTTGTGTCTGCGATCTTCGTCTCTATCGTAATCGTCGTCTTCTTCAGATCTGTCTGAAGATCTGTCGTCGCAGCGACCGCATCTCGGTCTGTCGTATTCTCTACCGTATTCTAGTCTTTCGTAGTAGGGGCTGGGGTAGCGATCGTAGTAGCTTCGTAGTTGCCGGGTGAGCTTGTCGGGGGTCGATGTTGGGGTTAGAACTGCTGAGAGGACGGTCTCTTCAGCAGTGCTTGATGATATTATGTAGAGGGTTATGGGGAATGTCTGAAACAAAGTAATAGGTGTTTGCAAAAAACCATGAGCTTGTATTGGATTGGACTAGATACCTCTATCGGATGTTCTATTTATTTGTACATGCCTTCTAACTCCCTAGTCAAAAATGACGTCATCCCTACTTTCTAAAATGTTTTATAACAAAGTTCGTTTTCATTTTTATTAATTACTTCTCAAAGGACTTCTATTAGAATGAGTCATTCTGTGAAATATTGCATAAACTTAATCGTGAAAATGATCAAGATTGTTCATATATACGCGCGATTACTAACTTGTAAGGAGATGTCTATCATAATCAGAGGACATTTGTCTTACAACAACATTTCTGAGTTATCGTACAAGGGCGAATCAACTTTTAAGGCACTCCTTTGACAACATTGTGAATAGCTCAAAATAAAAATGAATTATCGAAATGTTAAGCAAATATAGTGTTAACATTTGCACTATTTATTCTATCTTTAGGTTTTGCTATGTGGCATGACATCTAAGCTAGTTTAAACGAGTTTTTGTAGAAAACCTGATGAGTGTGCCTAATAAACATCGCTGCGGAGCGCTAATAAACGCACGCGCACCAGTTGAGAGCTTACTGCGGGCTCAGAGGCGGGTAAAGCAAGGTAGGCCTTGTCAGACCATACCAACGAAATATTAGATACTAATAGCCTCTGATGATACCAAGTTAGACGCCATTTCTTGATATTACTCAGAACTTTTATCGGTAACTCAGTATACCTGATGATTTAATCTACGTTTGGGACAAGAAGTTGAGGTGCATGTAAAATACACAATTTAAGTCAAACTTTTGTTAATTTTTACTTAAAACGTAAGCCTTACCTTTTCTGAAGCGTAGTAATGTGTGAAAATGTAGTGTCTTCATATGTTTTTATTAAGTAACATCGTACTTTGTTACTTCACCTTCGTCAAAAGACACCTGTTTTTTGTATGGAGTTCCGCTGAGTTACCATAGGAAAAGCAAAAATTTTGCTATAAACTATAAAAAGTATGAAATTACCATATTAGCGGAGAATCTAAGTTTACGTTTACATTTAAAAAATCTTATTTTAAACTGAAATACAGATTTTATCGTTATTTCCATGACAGGGACAAAAAAGGAGTGCCTTAAAAGTTGATTCACCCACAAACGTATCATCTCATTCATCGCGCTACGTAGCTGTGTGAACTTGAATTGTTTTGTTTTTTTTGGTTCGTTTATCATTTTGGTTCCTGGTCGAGTTTTAAAAGGTTTTATGTCGAAACTAATCATCTAAAATAATATCTATAAATCGTTTGCAACGGTATGTAGATAGCTCAACTGCTTCATGTGTATTTTGTACATATTATAAATACTGTAAATTCCCCTATACGAAAGATATAAACGAGCCTCGCTCTACTTAGTGCTAAAATTGTAAAAAAATCCTTCTTTTTTAAATCACGCATTCTTTTTTCAAATCGCGCATTCTTTTTTTAAACATTAAAAACTGTGTGCTTATTAGGAAGTTAGGCCATACGCACACTAACCTTGATCGCAATCCAGTTCTTTTGTGATCAACTGATCATACTGATATCATAGCTGCATTGTTTAAGGGCACAATTACATCAGCGACCTTTAGAACAATAGCAAAATGAAAATGAACCTCCAAATTGTCGGTGAAAATCTGTTCCTTAATTATGTGTATTTATTTTGTATATTATTTAGAATAGCTTCTGCTCGCGACTTCGCGTGGCTTTTCAGTGGAATCTACTCGTATGTTTGAGGCTACCACATAAGTTTATTCCGTTTGTTCTACCGTGTAGTTCCTTAAGATCTTTCGAGATAAAGATTAGCTTACTAATCCAGTTTATGATCTGTTTCAAGTTTTTTTTGATGATGATGATACTTGTGATGGAACAAGCAGATGGCCCACCTGATGTTAAATGGTAACCATGAATTGACCTATTATTTTTATTATTAACCTATAACGATGCATTGTCTCACTAAGCACGTCCACTAAGGACGCGCCCTGTGCATTGCATTGCGTCCTTCACTCTGAGACATGGTGTTAAGTCTCATGTGCCTGTAATTGCACTGGCACCCATTACCTTCAAACCGGAACACAGCAAATTCATCAAAGTTTCATATAAATCGGCTGTATTCGTCCAAGAAATCGGCCCAGCGAAGTATTTTGAATATGATTAGTACAGTATAGCTTTCATAAAAGGTACCTACCTACTGTAACTTACCTACTCGTGCACTCTATTTATTGTAGATAGGTACCTAATTTATAATTGTTGACATTTTATTGAATTTATATTCTTTTTATGTGTTAGTTATATAGTAATTTATTTTAAATACGATTAACTAATTGTTTCTAAACAGAAAACAACATGTGGGTGTTATGAAAATACTTTTAGTGCGCACTATTTAAGTTATATTTTTTTTTAATTAAACTATTTATTTATTCAAAACAATAAATTTTATAAAAATACTTTAGAAAACTGCATTTTTATTAAAATTTATTCAAATGAACTCTGAATTCTAAATGCTAGAGATAGAAAACAGAGTTCAAATCACCGACTGCAGGCAGGGTGCCCAAAAGGCTGGCAACGTTACCTCTTTGTATTGTTTCTGAATAAATCGAATTTAATTGAAAAAAAAAACTTATGAAAATATATACTTACTATGTAATTTAATAATAATAAGTTTGTAACGTAATTAATGTAACACGTAAAACTCTGTGGGCTTATTGCATTGTTTAGTGGTGCTACTCAGGTGCACATCCGCTGAGTAATGGTAATGCTTTTATAATTACCGGCCGTAGACAAAAGGACAGTTTAAAAGTAAAAACAGTCAGTCTGGACGAAGGTCTTGAACACCAGCACTTTTATTCATAGAATATAATTATATAAGTATTCTATCAGCCATCTAGTTCCCATATTACAAGCATTGCTTATTAGTTTGGAACTAGGGGGTGTTGTGTGAAATGTCCCTGAATATTTATTTATTTTTATTTATAAAAACAATATCTATATACAATTTATACATGCTTAGATTGTAAAACTCTGATTGTTAGTGCTTTGGTCTGGCGTAGGTAGCCGTCACTCGATCTGGTTCAACTGAAATTCAGCGTTGAATTGCTTATCAATTCAACAATACTTAATGCTGAGCTTACACCTTTTTGGTAATATCTAGTTGTATGTACCTTGATTTTTGTTTGTGTTACGTTTTTGTGTGTTGTCAAATAAAGTTTTTTTTTTCTTTCTCTCAATTACTTAGGAAAACTAAATTTTTACAAATTAATATTAAAATGAACTCTAAAATGATTTCTACCAGTTAATGAGTTTTAAAATTATATTTCTAAAATGATTTCTACCTGTTAGTGGTTACAGGTAGAGAACCGAGTTCATATGACCGACCGCCGGCAGTGTGCCCAAAACCTTCCAATATCAAGGGTTCGGGATCAATTCTTGAGCAGATAACGCAAATAAGTGCGCATGTAGCTTTATACTGAGACGAGGCCCTTATGATAAACATAACACTTCTTGCAATTTTATTTTATTTTTCTCGTGTGTAAAAATAAATAAATGTCTATGACCTGACATGCAACCTACTGTCATTTGGCCCTGCATCGCACACGAAAAACAGTCATTACTTCCCCCCATATAGTATTGTCATTACCTTCCTAATCACTTTGTATGATAAGTGCTTATGGATTTTAGTTTTATCAAGGTCAACAAACATATTTTTTAAAACACAGCGATATCTACCTAAAAACATTAAAAGTTCCGTAATTTAAAAAATATTAAATATTTTAAAACAAAAACAACTACCTAAGTGTGGTGATGAGATAATTTTTTTAGTTATAATCAAATAAAAAAAATAAAGTCATAGCTAACCGTTACATTACTAATACAGATGTAAATAATTTTACGACAAAAAACTCCCCTGTCCACTTAACGTATTTTGGTACTCACCAATATAAATAATCTTCCCATCTTGAATTTATTTAAAACATTCGCAAACTACTGTTCATCTCAAAGGCATTGACCGCACGCAAAACCCGTTTATAAAAAAAACATGCAGTATAGTCTTTACATTTCTTCGTAAAAGCACACTGGCTGAATAGAAAACAATCAGTTTAAAAAAAAAACTTTTTTTTTTAATTTTAACGTGGCAAAGGCAAAGAAGCACTGTGTTCCTCGAACGAGTATAGTATACTGGTTGGTTTCGCTCGCGCCCTCAGCTTATAATAATTATGGCAATTTGTTTACTTTTTTGTCTGTCTGTCCATCACCAGTTGAGGCCTACTGTGTATTTGAAGGCTATAAGTACTGTTATTTTTACTGAATACCTGTGTGAGCTGACTATACACTACCACCTTTTATGAGTTTAATGGTTGGTAGCCGAAGTTTTTCAATTTGCTATGGTAGAGCTAACGAATATAATAAGTACTTATACTATATGATTGTGTAGGTAATTTTGAGGGTCAATAATTTTAATTAGCCTAGATAGGTACTTACCTAATTATATAACTATTTTAGGCAGAAAGTTACATGCATAACTTTTAGGTAAAACATAAGACGGTCGGAGTATATTTTTTTTGTGACAGGCGTCACAGCTCAGTCGGTAATGGATCTGCCTTCCGTGCTGTGGGTCGTGGGTTCGATCCCCACCAAGAACAAACATTTGCGTGTGGCTAAACATAGATGTTTGTTCTATGTCTGGGTGTTACTATGTATTATAAGTATGTATTTACAAAAAAAAGTATATAAGTATTCTATCAGCATCTAGTTGCCATATTACACGCTTTGCTTAGTTTGGGACTAGAAGGTGTCGTGTGAAATGTCCATGAATATTTATTTATTTATTTTTTCCTTTATTTCATCGCATATGACGTGTTTTTAGCCTCTAAGAGCGGTTTCTAGATTTTGCGCTAGATAATAAATAAAATATATATTTTATTACTGTTTCAATTATACACCAGGAACTGCTAAATCAGCATCATTACGAGTGGCGTTTTTTGGCGGCAAAAAAATCAAGTAAAACTACTCCTAGTCATCGAGAAGATAAACACGAATTTTTGGAGGAAGAGGAAGTGCTATTGTTTCACACAAATGTGCCTGTTTCCACTGTTATTCATTCGTTTGGGCCAACTGGGCTATAATAAGCATAAATCTTATGTCTTTATCGTACAAACACATTATAAAGATCTTATGCAAAGTCTAAAAGGTCTTATACTTATCCTACTAAACCTATAAATGTGAAAGTTTATATGTTTGTTTCTCAATCACGTCGCAGCAAGTTAGACTGATTTGTATGAGAATTCGAATATTTATAGCTCATAGCCAGGATAATGCGATATTTTTTTTTCAAAGAGCCCAATGAGGGAAGCCCTTTATCCTGAAAAAACAACAGGATTTACATAAAAATTAAGTTACCATAGAGTACGATAGAGTACGTCTATAGGTTTTATTACTATAGTTTTTATTAACTGTGGTTTTATCTAGTTATCTAAGTAGTTACTAAAGATGGTATTCAACTATTTTGGGACAGTCATTTCAGACTAACATCAGAGGCCTCTGTACGAATAATTAATGTGACAATCGTAAACGCAGTCGTTACGTACGATACTTTTACGATTGTTACATTTATTCGTGCATACCTAATATCGTACCGTATAAAACAATGGACTCAATAAAATACATAGTAGCTACATATTACAAAAATCACGGGTCACCGGACCACGACTGACACGTCATTGTATGCACTGCTTTTAAATCCAACGAACCATGCTCTGTAAATCATTCTACTAATGCGCGAACTCTTTCCCACCTCTAGAAAAAAAAATAGTCAAAAACACATCAAGGTTAAAGGAAAATAAAAAAAATAGGTCTCAAAGAGCCCTCTGTGTTTGGGCTACATTTAGAAAAATTATTAAACTAATATTTTTTGCAAAAAAAACCTTATTCATAATTATTTTATCATTGATATTTGTTATTTAGAGCTAGTTTAGAGCTTAGTTGAATTTCCCAATTCATTTTATTCAGCATAACAGCGCCATCTTGTATCGAGTAGTGTAACTAGTAAGACAATATTTTTAATAAATAATAATAAATAAATAATAAATATTCATGGACTTTACACACAACGCCCTCTAGTCCCAAACTAAGCAAAGCTTGTGATATGGGAACTAGATGGCTGATAGAATACTTATATACTTCTTTTTTTGTAAATACATACTTATTATACATAGTAACACCCAGACATAGAACAGACATCTATGTTTTCCACGCTCAAATGTTTGTTCTCGGTGGGGATCCAACCCACGACCCACAGCACAGAAGGCAGAGCCATTACCAACTGAGCTGTGACGCCTGTCAAATAGGAATAAAATGTGACGCCTGCCAAATAGGAATAGGAATAAATAGGGTAATAGGAATGAAATCTTTATAAAAGTATGAAAATAACATTTTAAATTTTAAAGAACCTACCTACTACTAAGATTAACTTTAAATAGTCTCTATAGAGTATCTACCTACCTAAACGAAAATGTTCTTGATATCTAATTCCCAAATAATTTTGTTCGTATATTGTACTGTCGACATCCACTAACCTATATCCTTTTCAATACCCCATACTGACCTCAAACAGTGACCTAGTTGTACGTAGGTAATTTGTTTTGACGAATCAAAAAGTCCGAGCGGCTATCGATTTCAGTCGAAATTCAAAGGCGAAAAACTTGAATGGTGACTGGCTAATGATGAAATGGGACTCCTAATAAAACCTAATATAACTAATAAAGCCTAAATGGGACTCCTAATAAAACCTACTTAGTACCTAGGCAGAGACCATCTAACCAAAACTTTCCTCATTTTACAGAATCTACTTGTATTTTAAGAACCTGTTGTTTGTATCCAAAACATGTAATTTATTTAGGCAGGTAGATATAATTGATGGAGTCTTACAAATCGTTGAGTCTAGAGTCATCAATCACGGCGTTTCAAATGAATGTCCAAATGAAATACTAGGTGCTATTGAGTACAACACGCTACTGGCTTATTTAATTTTGTACAGATTGGCGCATGAAAAGAATTCACAAAGAAAATTATGACTAATACAGTATTTACAATATTTATAACTAGCAGTTACCCGCGACTTCGTACGCGTCTACAGTTTCCGTGTACATTATATTATCTGTGCGTGTACCGAGCGGATACTTCTTTGAGACACTTGACATTACACCTCATTACACCGAACTCGTACTGGAATGTCAAACGCTAGTTGTTAGACCAAAGAGGTAGTACTACGCCCTGTCAAACTGACGTGACATGACATGACAATGAAATCCTCTTGCCAATTGGCGCTGCTAATCCTTTTCGTTCATTTTATCCTGTAGATCCTGTTAATTATTCGGGATAAAAAGTAGCCTATATGTCAATCCAGGTTACGAACTATATATATGCCAACTTTCATCCAAGTTGGTTAAGTGGTTTTGACGTGATTGAAACACAAACATCCAAACATCCAAACATCTAAACATCCAAACATCTAAACTTTCGCATTTATAATATTAGTAGGATAGGATAGGATATATACAAAATACACATGAAGCAGTTGAGCTATCTACACACTGTTGCAAACGATTTATAGATAGCTCAAATGATCCAAATCAGTACCAATCGGAAGCGTGCCCAAGACACTGGCTGCATTGCCGCGCTGAATAGCAATGCTGATTCGCTGGCTCAGATAATCACCAGCCCTCGGGTCACGCGTCGCTGCGACTATTTTGAAGACCCGGAAGGCCTCGGTACCCCACGGACCCAATAAAATATAAAAATAGATGAAAAGAATAGCTATATCCCTACCATATTGCCTTTGAGGTAGAGTCGTAGACCGCAGCTTAGTCAGCTCCGCACGTATTGACCTTGTCTTTCTCGTGGATAAGGCCGACTAGGCTGAGGATGGTAGAAGGTGCTGGCCAAGCCTACTCCATCTAAAAATGTCCCAGGCACTACAGCGTCCTGTGAAACTAGATGATTTAGGAAGCAAAGTCTCACTAAATAAATATAAATACCTAACCATAAACATTTTTATAGTTTTGTAATGAATTAATTACCCTAATTTTGGTACCTACTTAGTAATTAGTAATTAAATCTTACTTATTAAAGTCTGATAGTTTTTACTGAACTCATATTATTTTTTATTCCTTAATAAAACACCTGGTTTTTTTTTATAAAGAGTTTTGTAAGAGAAAAAAACTTTCGCTCATGGGTTTGTTTTGTGTTGGCATCGGACTTAGGTCTCTAAGGGTCAATAACCCGACACCCCATTAACTACTTACTTATCACCCTACGATCGTATTGGATAGGAATAAAACATGTTTGCGGTAAAGCACGTTTGTAAATAATCGAACACTAAGTGAGAATGAAAAAAAAACATCTAAACATTTATTTACTTATACCACTAACACTTTTTTTCTTTCCAACACTTTTTTACTATGAATAAATCAAAATTGTGCTTACTTTAGTCGAATGTTTAGAACCCTTATTAGTGCGAACTCAACATTACTTGTCTTGATACAATGATAAATTTATATTTTCAGCCTAAATATTTCCCTTCTGGTGTTATTAAGCTGAGCATTAATTTTAAGAGCGTGTATGTGTGAGTTCATCCTAAAATCTTCATAACGTTGAGTTTTTACTGTCGGCTCCCGCACTACAAGCAAATTAAGTAACAACCCTAGTCTGTTATGGTAATTTTCAGTCTTTGCCACGCTCGGGCGGTTGACAGTTGTGTCGATGCAGAGAAATATTTCCCACATTATTTCCGAGATTTTCTTTAAAAAATCAACCAGTATTGCAGTAGTTTGTAGCAGTAAAAGACTTTCAATTTGAATAAATAAGTAATACGAAAAAGAAATAGGAGTAGTAGGGATTCCCCGGTTCTGGCTCACCGTCTGGCTCGCTCAAACAGGTCATCACGATGCATGCCTCAAGTAAAAAAAAAAAAAAAAAAAAAAAAAAAAGTTTGGAGTCTTTTCCCACTAAATTGCACACGCTCTATCGATAGCGCTCATCCATTTATGCGTATCTTGCTCTGTTAAAAAGTTACAGTAACAGTGCTTGCGCTAATTACATGCTAATTACTCTTTGCCTAATTACTCTCCAAAATTGCATTGTTACCCTAGTTAGGTGATTAGATACGTTGCTCGAACATTGCATTGTTATCCTAATTAGGGATGGTATTACTAATAAAAGTAAACATCTTCCATTCTAGCTCACATTTTTATTTCCCTTATAACAGTAATCAAATAATTTATGCACAAACAAATCGTTATTCAGCTTACTGCTATCAAATAATTGTACAAAATCCATCATACTATTTCCGTGAAACTTGTAATATAAATATGTCAAACAATACTCTCCACAAACTGAAGTGAAGTCATGTTGTAGCCTGTACCTATTGAAATCCCACTGCCTGGTAGTCCTGTTCAAGAAACTTCTATGATTTCCCGTAGGTGGTCGACCATATGAATCAAAATACTGACCAACTCCATTTCTCTCTATGTGAATGGCTATCCAATGGGAGCCAGGTTCAGTGTCGAAGTCTAAATTACTTACTAAGTAAGTTGGAGTTTTAATATGTAAAGGTAACCTGTTTGCTGGATAAACATTATTTTGTAATGTAGGATGTATCGAATGCAAATATTTTTTAATTTCAATTGTGTTCATGGTAAAGTTGTGATACGATCTATTTTCAAATTAAAAATGTGTAACTAAACAAGCTGAACTTGTTTATAAAGTGTGGAAGGAAATAAAAGGATGTGCTGATGTTTTATTTATTTCATAATTATAACTAGGCATATACAATATCAACTTAACTACTATAGTCTACGGTGACATTACGGTTCTTATCTATTTCAATAACATTATCAAATTCTGCATAAACAATACAGTTAATTGTCTGAGTAAGTGTAGATTCAAATCGAACTTCTAATCTAACACTACCATGTTTTATAAGGTTCCAATGGGTATTTGAATTTGAACTGAGATCAGCTGTTAGATCAAACGCTAACAGACAGTATCCTTTTGCATATTGTTCTCTAGATATCCCATTACCTTCATTGAGAAAATGTATACCTGTCCCCGAAAAAAGTGTGTGATAGGCTGCAGTAAAAATATTACTCTCAAAAGATGGTTGCAAAGCTTTTGAAGGTATTTGCTGACCATCAATGTATAAACAAAATGTATTCAAATCATAGTTTTTAAAATTGAATGGGTTTTTTGTCAAAGTTCCATTAAATGCTGCATTGTTTACAAATCCAATAATACATCTTTTAGGGACTTGTCCCAGAAAAATATTATCGAGAGTTTTACCTTGAATACCTGAAGGTATGGTTAACACTTTGACTTCTGCTCGAGTAATAGGATATTTAGCTGTTGTAGAGGCTAACACTTTTTGATGGGCCAGTAATACAGTTGGATTGATTCGTGCTCTACGAACAATAAGAGTTGCATCTGTAATGCATACTTTTAATTTTAAATCTGTTGATGAAGCCATAAGATTGAATGTATCTCTGGATCGAACTAATTTTACACTCATTTCTACCCCATTAATTAAAAATTTTTCTTGGTTAAATATATCTCCATGAAGATGACCAATCATTTCTATTTCTTTACTTTCACATGCCAGCTCTTGTCTTTTAGTAAATCCCTCATTTTTTTCATCAGTTGAGTCCATTTTATCTGCTGTATCTTGATACCAAAGAGCACAAGTCAAATGAGAATCTTTGGCTGCAGGAGCATAGTTTAACAAAGTTTCTATGTAAGCACGATATGCATATGTATTGTTTGGAGGTGATACAAGCTTTTGATTCAAATAAACATCCAGTTGACTGAAGAGTGAATGAAGCCAATTATTAACAGGGGCTACAATGCTTGATGCTAATATTTTAGTCGAGTCCTGATTGAGTATTTTAGCTTTTATATGTATCAATGTGTGGGATAAATCAATATAGTCATCGCCTGTCCCAGGTACTTGAAACTCTATGGGACCATCATCAGCAAGAGATGAAATGGGTTTGTAGTGTATCCACAACCCACTTTCTATGCTGGTTTGCGTGGATGGTAAAGCGAACAAATCCAGCTCTGATTTTATACACTCACAAGAATGACTATGTAAAAATGACATCTTTATTTAATTTTACGCAAATATATCTTTTAAATTATTAGGTCTTGATTTTTTTGTAGCTTTCACTTTAGCAGTTGGTGGTAGACTGTAAGAAGATAGCCGCTTCCTTTTTGTTTTATACCCTGAGCCAGACATATTTAATCTATCTATTTTGTTATCTGCTTTCCTTTTCAGGTTTGTACTTGCTTCTTTAAGTCGAGATTTTATTGAATCCTCCATGGGGCGAGCGCTAACCATGTCTGATAGAAGACCGACGCCAGCATTTAAAGCCTCTTTACCTATAACTTTAGCACCACTAGAAAGTAATGGTAGAACAGATCTAAATAATCCACCTAAAAAACTACCGATGCCATGACCACGTTGATAGGGTGCTCCTTTATAAATCACTCCAATCCCAGAACCTGCTTGATGTGAGTAATAATGTTCATACGGACAAGTAATAATATCACGGGAATACATTATATTTTTTGGAAATTAAGCTTAACACACACTGTCCCGAACTGGAATGGTATTTTTTGGCCCGTGCTGGATCTTATATCTATTTCAATAGTATCAAACTCTCTACGCATAACAGGTAGGTAATGAGGAGGTGAAAAAACATGCATCTTATTTGCTCCATAAATATACTTCGCTGGATCCAATGGTATAATTCTCAATAAAGGTGTCATAACATCTCCCACTATCTGAGGTTCAACAATATCACAGTAAACAAATAATTGATACGGTAACCCTAAATGTAAATTTGCAGGGCATTTACCAAAACCATTACTTACAAGATTTCTGTTTGGCTCAAAGCCTAGTTGTAAGCCTAACTTAGGTGATAATATCAACGATTTAATAGATTCATCCATAATAGTGGCAGACACAAACTTTGATATTTCATCATACCGAAATTTAATTTTTTCCTTTATATTATTTAGCGCAGTTAAAATATGATTAATATTATCATAATTTGTTGCTGGAATGTGAGTTTTATAAAATACCATTGAAGCTTTTTCTTCATGAGGCATTAACATTAGTTTTGTTATATAAATTATATTTTCATGCTCTTGTACAGTGTACATCGTACAAGGGTATTGAAATTCAACAACTCCAACTGACCATTGTCCTTCAAGTTTTATAGATTTTGGTAATTTTGTTGAAAATTTTGTAGTCATATTGTCTGGAAAATATGCCATGGAACTATTACTAAGTAATGTTAAATAAAAACTTTCTTTCATCATATTTCTTTTAACTCAGATGCAGGAATCCAACTATTAAATTTATCTGGATAACCTTTCCACTTCACTAACACTTGCTTTCTGCTACCAGAATAGCGTGAACCAATTATTTTATCTATTTTATACTTTGAGGAGGGGTCATAAATTACTTTCTGTAATTCCTTTTCATAAAACGTTCCAACTATAGCTTCATGTTTTAAATCTTCTAGTGTATACACAACCAATGGAGATCGTTCTATTATTGAAGTTATCATAAATATTTCATCACTCCAGTTGGATTCATAACCTTTTTGAAATATATGCTTATACTTCGTTATTCTCACATAATCTCCAATGCGAAGTTTTGGAAAAGCTGTACTTGTGATATTTTGAACATTTTTTCTACTATACAAGTTATTCCATACAGTCATTATATTATTTGTATTTACATCACAAGGACACATCTTGATACTTGAATGATAACTATGGTTATATGCATATATTAGGTCTTGTAAAATATCAATGTATTTGTATGTATTTTTATGGGTAAAATAACGCCACATCCTCGTTTTAAGTGTTCTTTGAAATCTTTCAACAATGCTGGCTTTAATATCTGGATTATTTGTTGTATAGTAATTAATATTTTTCAACTTAAAAAATCTTTGAACATCTTTTGAAACAAACTCAGTTCCTTTGTCTGATTGTATATGAGTTGGTGTTGTATTAGCTTCATTAAATATGCTTTCAAAACATGTTTTAGTAGTTTCAGAATTTTTACTTTTCATAGGTCTGACATATGCATATTTGGTAAAGACATCAATAACACAAAGAATGTAATTAAAACCATTGTTATATTTTGAATAAGTTCTCATATCACTTAAGTCAGCCTGCCAAAGATCATTAAGATTAGATAAAATATATTTGTTTCGTGGAAATTTTCTGTGAACTGGTTTATGTAGTGTATATGTTTCCTGTGATTGTAACCATCTTTTAACATCTTCTCTATTCATTTTACCTTTCATAGCTTTGGTTAGTTTATCAATACTAGCATACCCGGCGGGGTGTGATGGGTTATAGTAGATGTTGTTTATTTCTAATAAGGACTCCATTTTTCCCAATCAATCCTCTGTTTAACTTTTCTAGAAACTGGAGTTGAAAACAGTTCTTCAACCTCTTCATGCGGTGAGTACTCCTTGAATTCGCTAACTTGAAGTTGGTTCATATAATCAAGTCTTTTTGAATTTCCAATGTAAATAAGCGGTGTTTTAATATCTTTCAATGCTTTTGCAAATTTTTCCCATCCTATTGGATCATTTCTTTTTAGCGGTCTCAAACAATCATTTATTAAGTCAACAATATTACTTCCAGAAATTTTATCTTTGTCTATAGTTACTGTACCATCATCATCCCAATTAATTTTGCTTTTATTCGAAGATATCAAATATAATAATCTCTCACCCTTCCTTATGTATGTTTTAGGTACTAAGCTGAGTATGTGCTTAGGAGAGTAAATCGAATTTCTATTCAAACTTGAATTTTTTTCTTGTTCATTGTCTTCGTTTGATGTCTGATCAGCAACTACTTCTTTCACATCGATATTTTTGTTTTTAGTATCCATCATGCCATCATCTGCTACTTCACCCCCTCTATCTGCTCTTGGAGTATTTGAAACTAAAGGTATTTCAAGAGGTTGACGTCCTTCTTCAGAAAAATGTAAGTATCGTTGCAAAATTTGTAAATATAATATACATTTTTTTCTATCGTCCATGTCACTTTTCAAAATGTTTTGCATTTCAGCATCTAATCGTGACATAGGGTTCTCAACAGAATCATGGTGATTCATTTTTTCTATAACGCTTGGATCAATTAATAACATTTTTTTAGCGTGTTCCATTTTTTAAACAATAGAGCCAACTAGTGCACTCAAAATCGATCCCAATATTATAGGTAAAAAAGATCCTCCTTCTTGAACTATTAAACGTTTACGAACTTGTTTATTACTTTTTCGCACTAGTTTGCGAAGTAGATTTTTATATTTTTCTAACTTTTTCTTTGCTTTTTCTTCAAGAGGTACTTTACCCTTTAAAACGTTATGAATGCATTCACAAATGCAATTAATTTCTTCTTCATCACATGATTTTAAAAGTGCTTTTTGATATTTTGGTTTGAGTGTATGCAAAGCATTGAGTAAATCTTTATGCGTCTTTAGTCTTTGATGCATTATTTATGAATGACAGAAATTTTATGATTCTTTGCATATTTAAATAGTTTTGTTGGAACATAAACAGTGCAATATCTATCTGAAGGAAATATTTTAGTTTTAAAACGACATATATCGCTAGTGTCTTGTTTCAAATCTATCATCAAATATCCATAAGCATCTTTAGTTGCATCCTTGTATGAATCTTCCATAAATTTTGTATTTTCTGGTGATACTTGTCGTGCTAAATATCTAATTTGAGTTTTATCACGAGGATTTTTAAAATAGATGATATAACCAGAGTTTAAAGATATATCTCTCTGACCTTTACCTTGATGAAATAAGTTTTGTGTTATATAAAAAACACTTAAGTTTCTATGATGACTACCTTTTGTAAATATATCAACAATGCGCCCATCGCATTCTCTCATAAGATCATCAATGATTACTAGTTGTGCATCCTTTCCATCAAACATGCTGAGATCTGGTATTCCTTGACAATAATTTATATTTTTGAGGTTATACAATGGTTGCATTTCGTCAAAACACCAAGTAATTTGAATAAATTCGACACTACAAATGTCTTTCACATACTTAATAAAATTTGTTACAAAATTAGATTTTCCACATCCACTTGGACCGGCTACTATTGCCGTAAATGGATGAATAAAATGAAACATTTTTTTACTGAGGTGTTGATTGTGAGAGGTTTGTGAAAATAATGAGACAATGGTTTGAATATCAATTATTTATATTTTATTAATAAGCAGCATACAATATACAAATATAGTTGATTTAAATTAGTTTATTCACAAAGAAAGTTACTACTAATACAGTATTTACAATATTTACAAAATACACATGAAACAGTTGAGCTATATAGTTATAATCTAGTTCTTATTCTAATCAAGTTTATTATATGACAAAATTATAAAATTAATGGGTTACAATTAACTTCTTAGTTACTAGTACTAACATAATGATATTACATATTAAACTATAATTTACATTAGATACCTTATCGTAATTTATAATGCCCCCAAGCTAATGTGTCAACATTATTTGGTAAAATAAATCGTTTGCTGTCATTAAAAGACAAACATATTTTGTTTACTTGCTGAGTAAATATTTTGTGCTTAAGTGATTTAAATAGGACCATGGTACCATATTGAACATTTTTATCGAATAGACATGATTTATAATTTTCCATATTCATATTTTTTGTGACACATTTCTTTACACCTTTAGCCTTCGAAATAAATTTACTTTCGACATCCAATGCATACATTTTAGATCTTAATCCAACGAATTCCCGAAATATTTTTCCATTATTTTCGTCTTTGAAAAAACCTAACTTTTTTTTGTTTATTTTTGGATAGCCAAATATGTTGTCATCTGGGTAATCAGATGTGTCAAACTTTGAAGAGAGATCTGGTTTAATATCTTCATAAAAGTTATTTGTGAAAACATGATATATCAAACTATCAGTATCAGTGTAAAGTAACTTAATGTTATTGTTAAACTTCTTAAGCATAAAATTATAGTGAAAGTCATACATTAGAGTCTTTGAAATATCCAAGATGCAAAAACCTAAGTAAATGGGTTTGTTATGAAATAATTTCATTTTTCTTAACTGAACTGCAACTAAATTCTCTCCAAATGTAGATGAACTATGAAATTCCGGTTTTGCCACAAAATCTTGTACACCAAGAATTTTACCTCTATTTTCCCAATGTGTTAATAGTTTAACGTTTACCCTCTTTTCAATATTTTCCATCGTCTTTCCAAATACAGAATTATTCATTAATTTGTAAAAATCTTTTTCAAAATCAGATTTAGCAGATGTTCGTAAAGTTGTGTTTAAATCTATGTAATCTTTTAACCAAGGACGTTGTTTGAATTTTAAAATCCTATGAACTTTGATTAGTTTCATACCCATCTCAATGCATTGCTTTAAATTTCTATAGTGAATTTTATATTTAGTTTTATTATTAAGGTTTGGCACTAATTTGATATCTTTAGAATTTCCAATTTTGATGTTTTCGGGACACAAAGGTAAATCTGAATGCAAATCATGAAGTTCGACAGGGTACTCTAAATCTACTTCTAAAATAAAACCGTATTCTGCATTTTCAGATACATCAAAGTTAGTATCAACATTTACCCATTCAAAACCACCAACTGGAAGACATTGAGACATAGCCCAACCGTAAAGATTATTCGCGTCCAAATAAGTTAAATATGATTTTAACTTATCCTTATCATAATCTTCCATATACTCATTATTAGCTTTTGCATGGCGATTACTACACTGTGATACACCCCCTCGTATACCAGCCTTAATAAAAGCAACCTTCTCAAAATCCGTTAATAGTTCTAACTCTATTTTAGTGAATTTTAACATAGCATCCCAACTTAACCCAGGTGCTGTATAGTAATGAGCTGGATCCAAACCATACGTTTTTAAACATAAAGTTCTAAAACTTTCAAAAACATCTGTTAACAATAAAACATCAGTTTTGAGATATAGATTAGAATAGTCTAACATAGTGCGACATTGGAAATGCTGCCAGATATCTTTGGCATGATTGTAATCATCATCTGATACATGAGAATCAGACAGTGAGCTGTAAAACTGATCTTGGTTCTGTTTTTTTCAAACTGTCTTCAGATGACATGAATTCGTATGGGTATATACCTTTCTTTCGAAGGCGAATAAAATCTTCATTTTTCGGAAAGTTCTGTTTTAAAGTCTTAAATTCCTCATTGCATAAGTTTTTTGCTAGCTGATCGAGACTACACGATAAAAATTTCAAGGAATCTACAAACCTCAAGCTGATTTTTTGATTATTAACATTAATAGTTTTTGAAAATGAAATGTATTTTTCTTTGGTTTGGGGGATAACATCAATTTCACCTTCAACAAAATTTAACGCGTGAACTATGAAATGAGCGTCATAATTGCTTAAGTTGTGAAAGAAAACTGGAATATGACGCGGTGATCGAAACTTTGTTACGCATACTTCATGTGCAACACCTCTAAAACAACCAGTTTGCCAATCATAATCGATAGTACTTTCAGCATCTAAATTACTCTCACAAATATGACATATTGTTGCAATTAAAATTTCATTTTCCTCATTAACTGTCAATGGTTTAGGACAAACTTGAAAACTGTTTCTCCTACATATATTTTTTAAATCTTCATGCAAACGATTCATGAATTCTTGTGCACAATTTTTACCGCTATAAGTCTCATATTTTGATAATGTATCATCATATGAACATTTGATATAGTAACCAAAGCTATATGGTTCGTGTTCATGAGTATTGCTTGTATACGGTTTTGATGGATTGTTAAAACATGAATTAATCGGGTTCAGAAAAGCTTCAAAATCAGCATATATAACAAACGGTATTTTTAACTTCTTGTTGTATTTATCAAACTTTAATTTATCATTAGACATTGGTCGACCATACCAATCTTTTAACGTTTTGCAACCATTTGGTAATTCTGTGGCAATGTGGGTGCAGTCATGCTGTTGATGATCAGTTAACCTTTGGTTTGTAGGAAAGTGTAATAAACACCCGTCACAAATATGAACTGCATGGTCTTGATTGGAAATTTGTTTACTTACGAGGCGCGACATGTTTTTAATGTAACAATAATGATTGTTCGCTCCGTTTGAAATCAGTAATAAATTGACGTGCACATCTTTACGAAATTTGGTTAAAAATAATGGTCCGACTACACTATGACACTTTTTATCTTTGTTAAACTCTAAACCAAATACATTGATGCTAATATTGTTCAGTTTTTCAACTTTTGATATATCAGACAGCTTTACAGGAAAACGTACTCCATCAAATTTTAGTTTATCAGAGTTCATAGTGTAAGATGATACTCGATCTGCATTTTTGTTCACTGGGTACAAAGCAGAAAGCAATGCCCACTTAAAACATAAATTATCAGCATTTTTAACGTTAACTATAGCTTTTTTTGTTCTAATATCTTTTGGCAACTCAATGTATGAAGTACCACGTAGTGGATTAAATTTATTTACATTCATGTCAATCGCTCTTATTTCTTTAAGAGTCCAACCACTATCTTTTTTCTCAAAAGAACTGATTTTACTTGCGATAGTATCACACAAAGATGAGAACAAAATATTTAGATCATCCCCTCGAAAAACGATGTAATTATACGTTTGGAAATCAAATGTTTGAAATGAATCTTCTTTAGTTTGCTGAATGAAATCCGCGTGCAGAACAAAGTTAACTTTAAAAATTGTATGCTGCTGAATTGATTCTTCAATTAATAACAAAATGTCATTTTTTATGGAATTCATAAATAATTCTGGTGTTTCAAAATTTTTCGTAGTTTGTTTATTTTTACCATGAATCTTATAAGAAATTATTCTTTGACCAAAAGCTGATTCAACTATTGATACATTTTGTAAAGAGCTGTGAACTTTTTCAAGTTTCATTTTATGGAGATTACTTCTCAAATGATTTGCAAAATACCTCCGTTTAACTGCAACATGACAAGTGCTACATGTCATCATAGCACCATTATCTTCATTGTCATTGATAGATTCAGTTGTTGGTTCTCCGTTTACATTGCTCGATTCTGCTGCATTAACAGTTGGTTCATCTCCATATCGTGCTCGTTTCACATTGATGTTGTCATTTTCAGTGTTATGCACCCTCTTAAGAGCTCCACCAACTTGTTGTCTACAAAAATAAAAACATTATAAGACACAATCCTGGTTTTAAATGAAACAAAATATAAAAGCGTTGCAGTAGTTATGGATATTACTTACATTATATTTTCTTCAACAACAGCGCATGCATCGTACATTTCCTCAACGTATTCGTCATCAAATAGTAGACAATTTTCTTCATGAACACATAGATTGTATAAGGCCTCTTTGTTTCCATCTTCAAATGCCATACATTCATCTAATTTTTCACATAACCTTTCTTCGATTTGAGAATCAGTATTGAAAAAGACACTAACACAGTTCACACCATTAGTTGACATTTTGCTCAAGATTATAATTATCAGAGTAACTAGTTGAAAATTTAAAACTGAACTGATGCTTCTGGCGTGTTTGTATGGACTATTTATATTAGAGCAGGTAACATTCAAAAAGTACCCTAGCTGGTGACATTCATTGTTTCATGTGATTATCTAATGAACACTAATAAAAAGTTATTGGTTAGGTACTTAAAAACATTTATTTTTAGCAACTTATAAATAATTTTAAATTACCTATTAATTGTTAAAATGATATTTTTTACAAGTTGGAACCGTGGTTATTTCCTTAGTTACATTAAAAATTGTTTTTTTAACACATTCATAAATTTTATTATCTTCGTTTGCGAAATATTTTACTCTGTAGCTCGCATGTTTCCATTGTTCGTTGGGTGCAAATTTATTGATTTTATGCATGTTATAAACTTCAATTTTTATCATGTAATTTGATCCAGACCCATCATCATCATTAGTTGATAGAAAAACATTACCACCTTCCCGGTGGGCATGTGAAACTGTGGATGATAATTTCTTCTTTTTGGTTTTTGACACTTCAAACATTGCATCCAAGCTTTCACTCGATGCTTTTCTTTTTAATGAATTTTGGGGCAGTCGATCTTTAACAATTTTTAGCTCGTTTGTATCTTCATCGTCTGATAAAGAAGCATAATAATACTGTTTAAAAGTATTTTCTTCAAAGGAGTTCTGCAAAGTTAATATTATAAAAATTAAAAAATTTGAAATGATAACTATGATTTATACACAATTAGATTGTGTTGAAAATAGCTTACCTCCATTGTTCTCTGTAGATCACTTTTAACACGAAATTCACTAAGTTCAATGTAAAGACTCACAAATTCACAATGCACAATGCACAAGCAAAGAAATGTCCAGCTTATAAACCCAGGGTTTCAACACTATCAAGACCATTAGTAATTACTCCTACTTAACGAGACCATTAGTAATTACTCCTACTTAACTTAATGCAAACACTATCAAGACCATTAGTAATTACTCCTACTTAACGAGACCATTAGTAATTACTCCTACTTAACGTAATGCAATCACATTTCTTATATTACCCGTTTGTTTCAACACTATCAAGACCATTAGTAATTACTCCTACTTAACGTAATAAATTGATGGTCAGCAAATACCTTCAAAAGCTTTGCAACCATCTTTTGAGAGTAATATTTTTACTGCAGCCTATCACACACTTTTTTCGGGGACAGGTATACATTTTCTCAATGAAGGTAATGGGATATCTAGAGAACAATATGCAAAAGGATACTGTCTGTTAGCGTTTGATCTAACAGCTGATCTCAGTTCAAATTCAAATACCCATTGGAACCTTATAAAACATGGTAGTGTTAGATTAGAAGTTCGATTTGAATCTACACTTACTCAGACAATTAACTGTATTGTTTATGCAGAATTTGATAATGTTATTGAAATAGATAAGAACCGTAATGTCACCGTAGACTATAGTAGTTAAGTTGATATTGTATATGCCTAGTTATAATTATGAAATAAATAAAACATCAGCACATCCTTTTATTTCCTTCCACACTTTATAAACAAGTTCAGCTTGTTTAGTTACACATTTTTAATTTGAAAATAGATCGTATCACAACTTTACCATGAACACAATTGAAATTAAAAAATATTTGCATTCGATACATCCTACATTACAAAATAATGTTTATCCAGCAAACAGGTTACCTTTACATATTAAAACTCCAACTTACTTAGTAAGTAATTTAGACTTCGACACTGAACCTGGCTCCCATTGGATAGCCATTCACATAGAGAGAAATGGAGTTGGTCAGTATTTTGATTCATATGGTCGACCACCTACGGGAAATCATAGAAGTTTCTTGAACAGGACTACCAGGCAGTGGGATTTCAATAGGTACAGGCTACAACATGACTTCACTTCAGTTTGTGGAGAGTATTGTTTGACATATTTATATTACAAGTTTCACGGAAATAGTATGATGGATTTTGTACAATTATTTGATAGCAGTAAGCTGAATAACGATTTGTTTGTGCATAAATTATTTGATTACTGTTATAAGGGAAATAAAAATGTGAGCTAGAATGGAAGATGTTTACTTTTATTAGTAATACCATCCCTAATTAGGATAACAATGCAATGTTCGAGCAACGTATCTAATCACCTAACTAGGGTAACAATGCAATTTTGGAGAGTAATTAGGCAAAGAGTAATTAGCATGTAATTAGCGCAAGCACTGTTACTGTAACTTTTTAACAGAGCAAGATACGCATAAATGGATGAGCGCTATCGATAGAGCGTGTGCAATTTAGTGGGAAAAGACTCCAAACTTTTTTTTTTTTTTTTTTTTTTTTTTTTACTTGAGGCATGCATCGTGATGACCTGTTTGAGCGAGCCAGACGGTGAGCCAGAACCGGGGAATCCCTACTACTAATAGGCACAATTTATTCAAGAATTTTTATAAACTGTGTGGTGTAATTCTAAAACTACAAAACAAGTGTCAGTTCACATAGTTTTGAGCGCTCCGTTTAATTTAATAGCATTTTGAAAGGTGTGAGAAAGTAATTTTTAAAAGCAATAAAATAAATTATTTAGTGTTGTAGGTAGAGGTAACCCGCATAATGAAACGGTTTTGATAACGCATGAAGCTCGTTTGCAATATTGAGTGCCAGAAACTCATGGGTATTAGTCAGTGTAACCTTTTTGTTCAAATAAAAAGAACTTAAATTAGACCTGGTTGAATAGATAGCGAAGTTGGTAAAACTAAAAAACTTAAATAATTTTAAAAATCGAACGTTGAGTTGTTTGGAAGAAAGTTATGAAAAAAGAAAACTTGAAAATCGAACGAAGATGCGCATTCAATGTAAGAAATGGCGTTGAAAAATCTGCAACTATTCCACCCAGTTAGATCCGACGTGGTGTATCGCCAGGCGACTCCTATGAAAGCGCCGCCAAGTGCGTTGTCTAGGAACATCTCCAAGTCGGCTGAGACGCTGGTCGGGACTCCTAAATGGGGTAAGAATTTAATCTAGAACTATACCCGATTCTAGGTACAGCATACTGACGTGGTAGAGTTGCTCAGATTAAAAAGCACCCAGGTAAAATATGTAGGACAGTTCTGAAATGCGTATTTTTGCTTGGCTTGTACCTGTATTTTTAAAAAAACTCCGACTCCACTCAAGTGTGACACAAACATAGCTTTTTTGTCCGATTCAATGAAAATCTGTTAAAAAAATTTAGTTGGGCTCAATTGGCTTGAGCATACTTTCAGTGTACAAGCCTGACTCAGCCTTACCCTGGATATCAAAATACCTTAAGTAACAAAACGTAGACCCTAGCAGTGGGATAGCAAAGGTGAGCAAAAATAGTTACATAAGTACTGGAAAGCATACAAAAATCAAGTTATCGTACAAGTTTAATTATTTTAGACACAAAGAAAACTACTTCAGTCTTTTGTGATTATACCCAAAAGCTAGGAAAACTACATAGCAAGAAGAACCACAGTTCAAAATACAATTTCTTCATCACCTAATACCGTCCCTAGGCACAGAGCACAAAGCTCGAAAGGCGAGAAGCACGGAACAGCCAGGTGTTGGTTCAGTGAAGGGATCCAGCACAATCGGCTTGCCGATGCTCGCCAAGACATGGGGCAGAGATGACGATAGTCTACGCAGCAGATCTAGGAATGGCAGGTTTGTATCAGTCTTTAGGTACATAGATTATATCACTAAAATTGGCGTAGCACTTCGTTACTAAACTGGAGTTACTAAAACGCACCAAGAAATTGTACATTGTTAGTCCATGGCATTCCTACTTTCGGGTGGGTAAAAACTATGTCACCAGAATTGGCAGAATCATCCATCATATGATGCTGCATTAGTTGCTGAAGCAGAAGGTGCTGGACATTTCTAGAAAATACTATTTAGTCTTCTCCCACAATTCACCGACTTCCCACGACCCTCACAATGTCACACAAATCTCTGAGACTCCCTGAGCAGTCTTTTAGTGAAAATTCTAAATTAAAAAAAAATTATATTGTCTATGGTGAGTCTCCAAATCCCTTTCTACCACGAAAATTCAACTTTTGTTTTACGTTTACTTCAAGATCGGAACTTTTGCCTAGTGTTCGTTTCTAGATTTGTTATTGTTTTTTCCCGCTTTTTTCTTTTATTTTCTGTCTTTGCTGTTGTCTGTAATTATTGTTGCTAATTCAGAAATGCACACATTCTATAGTATAATTGTATTTGAAGTGTTTTTTTTCCTATATATTATGTGTGATAATCGGCGTTGCTTACTAAGTAAATAAAACAAAAAATAAACGAATTACTTAAAAAAATATAGAGTTTATAGCACGCAAACTCTATTAAGAATAATGACGCGTCGATTCTGCTAAAAGGCTACACTCAACGTTGTGATAATTAACCCTACAACGGTTCAGAAAACTTTCAGCTTCAACTGAACTGTTGAATCATGGTAAATTGAATATTCCACACGCAATGTGGTTGCGTTACACGCTATCGATAAAAAGCTAGTGGTTTTTCTTGGACCACCCAGCTTTTCTAAAGTGTGCTTGTGTAATGAACAAGTAAGCATTATTCTAGTACTATACGCTTAAAAGCTCTAGATTTTAGAACGATTGGTTACACAATACTTTTTTTTTTAATGTTAGTAGAAGTACGTTTTACACAGAATTTAGCACTTTAAGTAAGTACCTAGGTACCTCGGGACGAAAATTTCCACTAGTTACATCAATAGAACTATCAATGTAACTAGTGAGAATGGACCTTTTAATTTAACTGACACCCTGTTCTGGAATTTTACGAGCAAAAAGCACAGATACAAAATATTTCTACAGTTTTTTTTAATTTATACTATTAGGTACCTACACAAAAATAACAAAAATAAACACAAATAAAAGGGTGTAAAAAAGCACTTTTGAAACCTATAGGATGTTCAGACTATGAACGTGAATAAAATATAGGTAGGTACTCGAGATTTCATAGATAAACAATCACCGAAAAAGCAAAAGTAATTATCTATCTACCCTTGTCCTATTAAGTATACAATCGAATACGTCTAGGTACTCATATACTTATGTTTATGTTTGATACATCGTCACCAAAAGCAATTACCCCTGGCGAAGCTATGCAAAGGTTAATCCTGATCTATTCAGTATCTAATGGACTTATGGTGAAACCTTGATCTAAATTGCTGGGTCGAGCCATCAAAGTTTTTATTTACGCTGGATAATTGATAGGGTTGGGCTGTGGCGGGTGGACGTTTGGACGCTGAATAATTATACAGACTGGCGTAGTTTGGGCTTAGATCAGAGATTACGGTTAATAATCACCTACTCTATCTAAACTTCCATCTAGGTATTACCCAAAAATAGGCTTTTTCCTATTCCGAAATAAAAGGTAGTCCTACTGCTAAAGGGTCACGTTACTTTTAAGACCTTACGGAGGAGAGGATAAGGCACTCGCGTGAAGTTTTTTTTTACAAACAATTTTTCATGTTTTTGAGCCTGCCCCGTTTTTAGAACCGTGTGCACAGTCTATCAATGAATTGAGAGCGATGGCATAAGTGGAGCTTTTTACCAGTATCAGTATTCCCGAACGTTATAATTTACGAATTTTTAAGAGAAGAGTGAATTGGATTATGTTTAAGCATGCTCCACCTTAGGCTGCAGCTACACTTATCATCAGGTGACTGGCTGCCAAATGCTTTATCCTCCATAAAAAAACATTACACACCCTCGTTCCTATTTACAAAAAGTGGAGTAGTGTAGTAGTATGGCTACTAAATCAAAGCGGAAAGTTTTTTCTTTCATCGCGCCATCTTTTGCTCATCATCGCTCTACCATGACAGGCGTCACAGCTCAGTCGGTATAGCTCTGCCTTCCGTGCTGTGGGTCGTGGGTTCGATCCCCACCAAGAACAAACATTTGTGTGTGGCAAACATAGATGTTTGTTCTATGTCTGGGTGTTACTATGTATTATAAGTATGTATTTACAAAAAAAAAGTATATAAGTATTCTATCAGCATCTAGTTCCCATATTACAAGCTTTGCTTAGTTTGGGACTAGAGGGCGTCGTGTGAAATGTCCATGAATATTTATTTATTTTGTGGCGCTGCGTATCCGAACGAAACGCGCGCCACTTTCTGGCGATAAGCCAATGAGAGGCGAGAGCTGGTTTTTTTGACAGAAAACGATCGGAAGAAAATTTTCCTCAGCTACTTACGATTCAATCGCGCGACCCGGGTATTTTTATTCAAGAGGCTAGTACTCCTCCATTCTTTGACATTCTCAAGTTAATACCGCCGCCGATTATATAGAATTAAGTTGTAACACGAATCTATCTTTTATCTGTGAGACTTTGCAAGTCAAATGTGTTTCCTCGTTTTCCATACCTAGTGATTAAACATTTGTTATACTGAAAAGAACTGTGTTTGGTGCATATCTATCCCAATTCCTCAGTTCTTCTATATTGGTGACCTTGTAGAACACACGCAGTGCGGAAATTACGAGTGCACAAAGATCACACTTGCATCACTGAGCGGAGCCTCTTGTGGGACTAAACTTCAGCAACAAACTTCGTCCCCTTAGCACAACCAACGGAAGTAAGAAGAAGACGGGCCCTAATCCATGCCACGCATACTTGGCACTTGGACGCATTGTATGAAAGGAAATACATTGTTCACATTCACCCTGGTGGACAACATCAAGAGTTTGGACAACGGACAACCTGAGCAGCACTTTCCTGCCATCAGCCAGTCCTTATTCAACAGCAAGCGGAGTGCCTTCAATACAGGTTCCTAGCAGCAATAACGGTCAGTGCGTTCCATAACATTTTGTGAAACAAAAACATTTAGTTCCGGGTTTGTCTATAGTGCCAAACATTCTGTGTTGTCTCTAACAAACTGTATTCTATTGTCTTGAAATCTTTTTCTCAATTCTGACAATTTATTTATAAGAAATTAGATATTTTTCATAGATAGGCACCCGCTCGGTTAAACTGAACTTACAGTACCAGTACTTTATTTACTGATACAAATGGTGTAAGCATTACATTATGTCTACAGTACTATAATTTTAAAACTTTAGGTATTTGCAGTATTACTTAACCCTTCAACACCGTAGAATTTTTTTTTGGTACTAAATACTAAGTGGTACTATTATTAAATATTATTACTTAATATCTTAATGTTCATTACATAGTTTAGATCTGTTTGCATAGATTGTATTCTTTAATACTTGATTTATTCAGTTGAGAATCTTTAGCAAATCAAAGTATGGAGGAGTTTCAAGCCGAACTCAAGTCATTGAAGGAGCAAAATGCTGCTCTTCAGGCACAGCTTGCTTCTATTATAGACAACAAGCAAGCTAGCTCAAGTATAAGCAACCCCACTCCTCCTACACTCGGTGTTTCTAAAGTATCAGTTAAGTTACCTCCTTTCTGGGCTGACCGACCAGCTGTGTGGTTTGCTCTATGTTATATCACAGTTGGACACCAAACACGCAGCAGAAATTGAAGATATAATTACTCAACCACCGAAAACAGAAAAATATGACAGGGTTAAGGCAGAGCTCATACGAAGATTATCCTCAACAGAGGAGCAGCGAATTCGCAAACTCTTATCCGACGAAGAGATTGGTGATAGAAAACCATCTCAGTTTCTACGCCACCTTCGCTCTCTGGCTGGAACAATTATGCAAGATCAGAGTATTTTAAGACAACTGTGGCTACGTCGATTACCTTGTCACATTCAAGCTATTATAACGGCGCAAGCCGACTTGCCGTTGGATAAACTCTCTGACTTGGCCGACAAAATACTTGAAGTTACTCCAATACCAACTCCGGCTGTTTACGCTGCCTCGTCTTCGACTACGGCTGCAACAACAAACGAAATGCACGTCTTAACAACATGCTTAGAAGAACTTACAAGACAAGTGGCGGCCCTGACAGGAAGAGGCAGGGAGTACAGCCGACCAAACAGCCCAAACAGATCCAGATCTAGATCACGTGACGCCCGTGGACAAAATGCATCTCAATTGTGTTGGTATCACAGAGTCTATAAAAACAAGGCCGAAAAATGCAATAAACCCTGTGGCTGGGATGAACAGGCGGAAAACTCCCAAGGCGGTCAGTAGCAGCGGCGACAGCTGACTGCCCTCCATCAAGTCGCCGGTTGTTTATATCAGACGCATATTCCAAATGTAAATTCCTCATAGACACTGGATCAGACGTGTGTTGTTACCCTCGCCGTCTTATTCAAAACAGACTAAAAACAGATGACTACAGCCTGAACGCGGCTAACGGAAGTGTAATCAAAACATATGGTGGTACATCTTTATCGCTCAACTTAGGATTACGTCGCGATTTCAATTGGCGTTTCATTATTGCTGACGTCGAAACTGCCATCATTGGCTCAGATTTTTTGGCCCATTATCATCTGCTCCCTGATTGTAGAAACAAAAGATTGATCGACGGTAAAACCGGTCTTTCTGCTCCTGCCACTATCGCGTCCATTGGCCAGGCTAGTGTCAAAGCTGTAGTAATCACAAGCAGCTCACCTTTCGATTGCATCCTCAAAGAGTTCCCGAGTATCACACGACCCCCCGGGCTTCCGAGAATCGTAAAGCACAGTACCGTTCATCATATAAAAACGACTGACGGACAACCTGTATCATGTCGCCCACGTCGCCTTGGCCCGGAAAAACTCATTATAGCAAAAAAAGAATTCGATGATATGGTACGATGTGGGACAGCCAGACCTTCAAAGAGTCCGTGGTCATCCCCGCTACACCTGGCCCAAAAGCGGGATAATACCTGGCGTCCATGTGGTGATTATCGTGCCCTAAACGACCGCACAATTCCTGACCGGTACCCTGTACGACACATAGGGGATTTCAGCCACAACTTAGCTGGATCTACCATTTTCAGTACATTGGATTTGGTAAAAGCTTATCAACAAATTCCAGTTCATGAAGAGGATGTGTGCAAAACTGCCATCATAACACCATTCGGTCTGTTCGAATTTCCATATATGACATTCGGTTTGAGGAACGCCGGTCAAACATTTCAAAGGTTTATCGACGAAGTCGTCCAGGGACTAGATTTCTGTTTCGCGTACATTGACGATATTTTGGTGCACTCGCAGAACGCTACCGACCACGCTCAACACCTACGCATTCTATTCCAACGCTTACAAGACTACGGGGTAGTAATAAACCCCTCTAAGTGTAATTTGGGAAGAAAGGAGGTGACATTCTTGGGCTACAGCATAAACGCAGAAGGTACACATCCTCCCACGGAACGAGTCAAAGCTCTCCGAGAGTATGCCCTTCCGAAAACGGTTAGCGGTCTTCGCCGTTTTCTCGGCATGATAAATTACTATCGTCGTTTTTTGCCCCATACAGCTGAACTCCAAGCTCCCTTAATCGATGCTATAACAGCAATAAAAGGCAAAGGGGCTATACCAATCCCCTGGACACCAGATCTTGAGCAACGATTTTATTCTCTTAGAGACAGCCTTGCAAACACAACATTACTGGCACACCCCATTTGTAATGTACCGTTGGGCCTTTTTACAGACGCCTCTAGTGCTCAAATCGGAGCTTGCTTGCAACAGCAGGTAAATAATGAATGGCAACCCATCGCGTTTTTTAGTAAAAAATTAGACGCTCAACAGATACAATGGCCAGCCTATCATCGTGAACTATTAGCAGTTTACGAAAGCGTTCAACACTTCCGGCACATTCTAGAGGGGCAGCTCACAACTGTATATACCGACCACAAACCTTTAGTGTTCGCTTTTAAACAACGCCGTGAGAAACTCGCTCCCATTCAACTCAACCAGTTATCATTCATATCACAATATACAACTGATATTGTGCACATCAAAGGTGAAAATAATGTAGTGGCAGATACCATGTCCCGCATAGAAGCTATCACAATTGAACCCGACTACGCTGCTTTATCACAGTCCCAAAAACTAGACAATGAACTCAGCAAGTTTCTTCAATCCTCAAACAAACAAAACGACAAAGATAACACACAGAAGTCTTCACTTCGCTTAGAGAAAGTCGTCGTGCCGGGTACGGACACAACACTCATTTGTGACATGTCCACAGGAAGACCCCGCCCGTACGTAACGCCGCCATACCGACGTCCGACTTTCAACCAACTTCACAATCTGAGTCATCCCGGAACTAGGGCCACCATTAAACTCATAACAGAGCGTTTCGTCTGGCCAGGAATAAACAAGGACTGTCGAATGTGGTCGCGAACGTGTATACCCTGTCAACGAAGCAAAGTAACCAGACATATCAACACCCCATTAGGACACTTTAACAACCCCACAGGTCGATTAAAACACGTCCATATCGACATTATCGGACCAATGCCAATGAGCAAGGGATTCCAATATTGCCTTACAGCCGTGGACAGGTTTACTCGGTGGGCTGAAGTTTGGCCAATGACTTGTATTACTGCAGAAGAAGTGGCTGAAACTTTTACCAACGGATGGATTTCCCGTTTTGGGGTACCTGAAATTATAACAACTGACCAGGGGCGACAATTCGAATCTGACCTTTTCCGTAGACTTCTTCAACAATGCGCCACCACCCGGATAAGAACGACTAGTTACCACCCTTGCGCAAATGGCATGGTGGAAAGACTTCACCGACAACTTAAGGCCGCCCTCATGTGCCACAACGACACATGGGCCAGGGCATTGCCACTAGTATTGCTTGGCATTCGGACAGCTCTCAAAGAAGATTTAAAAACCTCTTCCGCAGAATTACTATATGACGAACCTTTGCGACTGCCAGGAGAACTATTGGTCGCCTCTCCCTCAACTGAACGGACCACAGAGGACATTTCGGACTTCGTCGCTCAACTACGCAACAAGTTGGCAGAGTTACGACCTACCGCAGCTTCTCGCCATACACAGCCAAAAACGTTCATATTCCGAGATTTACCTATAGCCACCCACGTTTTTCTGCGAGACGACACGGTGCGTAGGCCCTTGCAACCTCCGTATACAGGTCCTTACGAGATCATCAACCGCAAAGAGAAGACCATGACTCTCAACATCAGGGGAAAAAAACGTAGAAGTCAGCCTTGATCGCATCAAGCCAGCGCACATCGAGCAATTTGATACTTGTCCACCAGAAAAGATGGTTGTAACACCGGTTCCAGTAGCCCCGACAACAAAGTCTCCAGATGCTTCATCGGCACCTGCAACCGCAACAACACATCCAAAACCGCCTTCTGAGTACACCACACGGTCAGGGCGAAAAGTCCACTTTGCAAAACCTTTTGACATTCAACCCTTTTAGTTAGCACATAATATTGCTATTTTATTTTTGTATTTTTTTATGGATCACTCGACTGCGTAGGGGGGTGATGTGGCGCTGCGTATCCGAACGAAACGCGCGCCACTTTCTGGCGATAAGCCAATGAGAGGCGAGAGCTGGTTTTTTTGACAGAAAACGATCGGAAGAAAATTTTCCTCAGCTACTTACGATTCAATCGCGCGACCCGGGTATTTTTATTCAAGAGGCTAGTACTCCTCCATTCTTTGACATTCTCAAGTTAATACCGCCGCCGATTATATAGAATTAAGTTGTAACACGAATCTATCTTTTATCTGTGAGACTTTGCAAGTCAAATGTGTTTCCTCGTTTTCCATACCTAGTGATTAAACATTTGTTATACTGAAAAGAACTGTGTTTGGTGCATATCTATCCCAATTCCTCAGTTCTTCTATAATTTATTTACCATGCTCCATTTATCACGCTGGGCAAATAGCAAGTGTTTTACTGAAGGGCAAAAACACTACAAAGAAACAAATGTAATAATTACCCAATTACCCCATAATTAGTGAGGGCAAACACCTTTAAAAATATTACTGGCCGGTCAGGCCCTTGACATTTAGCGGCCACGTTAGCTCGTACGCTGTCAATCTCACTGAAAGGCGGGAAACTTTTTGAATATTAACGAGGTTTTCTAGGTAAACTCAACCATGCAGGTTTAGTTTGATTTGAAATAGGATTGGAACGGAATTTCGAGGGTATACATAAAATACTTAGGTACTTACATTATAGAGTTACCCATACAGAAAGTTTTTAATATAATTAGAGTAGAGTCGCTTGCTTATCAAAAGAACATTGGGCAATGTTGGTAGGTACTGTGACATTGCAGTAGAGGGTAGACCTTCCTAAAAGTTTTGTTAACAACTTAGGAATTTTCCAAGGCTGGTGGAAACTAATAGATTTCCAATGAAAACCATCAAATTTAAAATTCCCTCAACAAGACGCTTTACGACAGCCAGTGACGTTTGCATAGAAAAATGCAAACAATATTAGTAGAATTTTCTTTGTGAATATTTCAAATAAAGAGTTAGTTTGCAACAAGGTCATCTGATAGGAACCAACTGGTAATCATACTGTCTACTAATAGCCATATTATGTAGCCATACGTATTTCGTACCTACTACTAAATAATCATCCTGATATTTTTAGGTATTACTTTTATTGTCTTTTATATCCTACGATTGAACAACCATTCTTTTTACTATTTTTTTTATCTAGCCTATCTCGTTCCACAGCTGGGCCCCTCAAACCCTTCCCGGTCCTTAGCGGTATCTCGCTAATGCATCCCAAACACGTCAAGGTCATTGCTCCAACGCTTTTTCGACCGTCCCCAAAGCCGCTAATTTTTACTTTAGTTCTTGAAAAAATCTGAGATTTCCAAATGCGGTCTTGTCATTAGGAAAAAATTCTTTATATAAAAAATATGGGGGTTTTGGCATACCAAACCGCAGTGAAACTCGCTACTGCAGTGTAGGAAGGACCCTCAGATTCAGTTTTGTTGACAGTGGAAGCAGCAGAGCAGCCAGTCTTGATCGCAGCACCCGAGGATCGAGTTCAACTCTCAACTCCGACGAGGATAATATCAATGTCGTCGTCAGGTAATGTACCAATCGTTAATCCCTATTCCAATTCCAATTTCAATTTTTATTTATTTGTAAACACAGGTAAGTAAAATGGTGACATAATAGATATTGTTGTGCACTGTGATTTGCCCTAAGGCGTACAAATTTGTTCTTAACTAGGTTTAAGTAAATTAATGAATTAAATTCCCTTGTATATCTAACCCCCAAATTCTTAACAGAAGCTGAAAAGTCTGCTAAATAGCGTCAACTTTTACGTTTTAGAGTCAAAAATTACCACTTCGTTCAGTATAGAGACATGAACTATAATTAATAGTAGTCACAACGGATCTTTGTTCCTCTTAATTATCTTCGCAAAACCAATTTTTAGGTCTTGGTATTGGAGGTAAGCTATTTTTTCCGTACAGCAATACAGTCGTTATCATAGTTCGAAACCTGGATTACACCCAGGGGTTATATTTTTTTCGTGGACGAAGTCGCGAGTGATAATAAACAAATGATCACTGAGCAAGCGTCTTTGAATTATACCACCAAGAAGATGTCACATTAGTGAATTAAGAAGGTCGATGTGAAAATGACGCTCATATCGATTTCGTTCACTTAGCTAAGCAATAAGTAAACTGAAGAAATAAAAACCGTTTGAATAAGTAATAACACCATAAAAAATACAAACGACTGAAACCGTAATTACTAACCTCTATCGACTTTTCATTATTCACTATGTAGGTACTAACTGTTCTTTGTTAAATACTATTTATTATCAAATTATTGAAGAATATAATTTTATTCTGTTTGAAAAATTTTAACGATCGATCATAAACAAAATATTAGATTTTATGTGAACCAATTTGGTTGATTGAGATGTTACCTCTGCTTCTAACAATTGCACTAAAACATAAACCACGTCCACCGAACGCCTTGCTAAATACGGTAAAGAAACACTATTTTTTTCCTAAATTCTAGTTCGACTTCGCTTTCAGGGTTCGTCCACTCAGTAGCAAGGAGGAAGCGCGTGGGGAACGAGTTATGCTCGAATTTCCCGGCAAAGGTCAGGTGATCTGCCAGAACTCGACTGCCAGCCAGAAGCCAAAGGTCTTCTCATACAATGTCGTCTTCGAACCAGCTGCCACTCAGGTAAAGTACTAGGACTATCTTCTAATACAGACTGACAGGCGTCACAGCTCAGTCGGTAATAGATCTGCCTTCCGTGCTGTGGGTCGTGGGTTCGATCCCCACCGAGAACAAACAATTGCGTGGCAAACTTAGATGTTTGTTCTATGTCTGGGTGTTACTAATGTTACATGCCGTCCTGTTTTCTCTCGTAAGGTAGAGACTTTTAAATCAATTTGTATGTTTTAAAATAAATCGATTCACTTCTCTAAGTACTTACCTGTACAAGGTATAACATAATGTCCCTATAAGTCCGAATGGGGGGTATTCTACACGTCATGGCGAACAACATATTTTGTTCTACGACTTTTAATATTTCGAAGTTTTTCATTCATGAGAAGCGTCTTAAAGTTTCCTTAAAAATAGCATTGCACACGTGTTAAAGTGTGCGACGTGATAGAAGGGTGCGTGTGCATGTGTACTAATAGGCTGGATACATACGCAAAGCAAACAAACACTTAGAATTGTCGCAAATTACAAAGATGTAAAAAAAAATTAAAATAATTGAAATTTCAAACATGCTGTATTCAATTTTTGCACATGTGTTTGGTTTGAATAAGCCCCTTTTCTAGAGGTGTAATATAACAGTCAAATTTTCATATGCGTGTTATTGAATATAACGGTTTGGTGATACTATGTTATCATACCTGTTATAAAATAACAGTCAAATAACAGGCAAGGCTACGGATTTCTATAGGTAGGTAGTGATTAATGAATTCCCGGGTTGTGCAATCCTGGTCGTGCTTTCCATGGTTGTGTTTTCCCAGGCTGTGCATTCCATGGTTGTACAATAACCGGACTCAATTATTTTCCTTTCACTCTCGCCTTATACAAACCAACGTATAGCCAAGCCAACGCCACGCCACCGGAGGCATGGCGCGGAGGTGTGAGCAAACGGCGATCACGATGAAGAAATGAAACTATCACTGTCACATGTCCTGTCAGTGTCTGTTCTGTTGTCGAAGCTAAAACTGGCTGTTATCATGTTATTAAATAACATGATAACAGCCAGTAACAGGGATAACACTATAACGGCCAAAGTTATAGTGTTAAACTGTTTTACTGTTATTTGCGGAACGGCACAGATTCAATGCCGTTAATAGTTACTGGCTGTTATCATGTTATTTAATAACATGTTCTCCAACCAGACTTGAGCTCATAAAAAATGAACGATCTATGAAACATGATGGTCAAAATTTCAAAATTTGCGTTTAATTCAAAATGAAAATCGCTGATATTTTTTATAGAAGACAACTTTTGCATCGACCGCCTGCCTGCACCCGTTTTTCGCGAGACTGTTATTTGGCTGTTATAAAATAACATAGCAGCGGCGACGCGTATAGCTGTTATAACGCTTTAGGCCAAATAACGCTGTTCCGTATACCTGTTATGGTTATATTAGTTACACCTCTACCCTTTTCGGTTTATAGAGACAATGTTATGTTACACGTTGTATTATGTTGGTATTTCCGAAAATTTAGGAGTTTTTAAAGAAAAATGGATTAAGATCTAAGCGTGCTCTACCTTAGGCTGCAGCTACACTTTCCATCGTGTGCTGGTAGACAGCCGCTTAGCTATCCTCCATAAAAAGTGAATTCAACAGGAAGATGTCCTCGAGTACTCTGGCATCAAAAGACTGCTAGAAATGGCGGTGGAAGGGTTTTCGTGCACCGCATTCTGCTACGGCCAAACTGGCAGCGGGAAAACACATACACTTACTGGACCTCCGGGATTGGTAAGTTATACAACGTGTAACATAATGACCCTCCTTTCGGACTTATAGGGACATTATGTTACACGTTGTAGTAACTAACTATTCTTTTAATTTTTGCTTGATTTTTGCAAGATTTTATGCTGACCCCTGACCTCATATGGACAGGTACAGGGTTTTCATAACATTACTGAATATTTAACCAAAAACGTAATTAACAACTTTCATTTTATTTATCATTGAAAAACACTTACTTAGGAAAAGTGATAAAAAAATCAGAATGATAAGACATTAAAAGAGGATTCATCACGACCAAGTAATAGAAGTTATTGTGAAAGTAAAATGTTAGCGTCGCCTTCGACCTCGTGGTCAATCCGATCGATTTTATACATAACTTTATAGGTGTTCCACATTGTCTATTCTATGCAGGGCTGCCATGCACGGACGATGAATGAACCAGATTGACACATTTATTTATGAAAACGAACGTCTTGTATGCATGGATGATGTACTAATGTGAAATGAAAGAGAACAATTAACAATTCAATTATTTTTGGCTAACTTGGGAACTTTACCTATCTGGACTTTTTAAACTGCGGTTACTTTTTCCCTTAGTTTTAATAACATAGGTACAGCTCTTTTTACACCATTGTCTTGTACTTTGTATTTTCGTTGCATTTGTCGTGTGATAGGCTTGTCTTTTCTTATTCTTGTGCCAACCCTAACAAAGCTGCATGCTGACGACTTATTTCCATTGTTAGCCCCCTGGCTGTCTATCGTTTGATACCATCAGAATCTGACAAATTACAATCAAAATGTCAGTTTATCGGTTACTAATGTGCTGAATTATCATTAATTTTCATTTTGCTTGTAATTTATCAGATTTTTTTTAAGACAATCGGGGGCTGAGCTTAGCTAGTTTGTCTCTTCGCTTCAAATCTAAGGTTAGGACAAACAACGACAGTTTTTAATATGGACTCTGCATTGGCGTTTTGAAAAGGGAATGGAACAATTGTGCGTAGATAAAAGCGTGAGCAGATTGTTTAGTTAGGTATGCATTGCTGTTTTTAACCCCCGACGCAAAAATGACGGGGTGTTATAAGTTTGACGTCTCTGTGTGTGTGTCTGTCTGAGGCAACATAGCTCCTGAACGAATGAACCGATTTTGATTTTGTTTTGTTTGAAAGGTGAATTAGTCGGGATTCGGGATTTTTAATTTAATTACTTGTACAATTGAACATTATGAAGTATAAAACTGCAATGCATGACTTCACTACTGACAAACGCGAGAACTTGATATTTCACGAGTGTGATGTTTTGGCGTTGTTTGTAATGAAGCTCTGTGGAGTGATTTGTAAAAATTTATAGGCGATAAACTAGTATTATTACATGTAGTGCGTAGTTTTATTGGTAACTTGATCTCCAGAAAATAATCTACTCTGTAGAATACCCGTTGTGAGTTTATTTAATTTAACAACCTCCCTGTGTTCTTTGTAAACAATCCATTTGTTCAGAAATGTGTACTAATCAATTAAAATCCAGTCTACTATGTAACTAATGGTGTAGGCATGCCGTGACTGTGGACGCTATTGTCACATAATACCACACTGTTGTGATTTGCTCAATTGAATCAATAAAATGTTACCAAAGTATACATACGAACAGTTTTAACAAGCTTAAAAAAGCTGCATAGGCTTTTTCGTAGTGAGACCAACTTTGGCGTAGCACAAGTACTACGGCGTAGATCGTCTACGAGAAATAGTATAATACTTTTTATATCAGTGCTTGAACAGTAAATGCGAATAGGTCTTATACAGCTAGTTTCTTCAATACCTCTCCTTTTGTTCTCCGTAGTCGGGAACAATAGATGCATAGTTTACGTAACATCGGAGACATGATGTTCTTAATCACGAATAAATATGACAATCGTAAACGGTGTGTAAACGTATCGTAATCCTAGCGTATCGGAGGTACACTGCACGGTGACTCTACAACGTTTGCCAGTCGAGCTGGCGTTGACACGCAATACGACTCGAATATGTTAGGTTTACGTAACGCGGCGACTGTCAGATTTGGCGACTTTGGCGTAGGTACCACGAACAACTACGCTGTAGTCCATTTTGCACAGCACCATCAGGAATACAGGTTTCCAAACCTATCTCGGGCACCAGTCTCTCGCAAAACAGGTTACTTACCTTCTTATTAATATTTTTTACCATCTTCATTGTACCTACCTACGCATGTAATAAGTTAAGGAACCTTTTGTGTAGAGAAAATAAATGAGTTATTTATTATTATTTATTTAATAAGCCATTATTTCCATGTCACTGCGGGATTTGAATTATTTTCAATGAACTAATATTTTTTTCAGCTTCTCAGCCGATTTTTTCATGCGTTATTATTGTTTCTCAGCAAAATGACTTTTTTAAAAAAAACGACGTCCATCGTACTAGTAGATATGGCCTAGTTGATAAAACCAATGATGGAGTAGTTATTCATCTTGAGTTTTCAGTACTATTTCAGACCTTGTCTTTGGTTTTCAGGTGGAAAGTGGTGCTAGCCCTTTCGCAGCAGACCACGGCCTAGTTGTCCGTTCCTTCGTATACCTATTCAGGCTGATACAAGACCGCCCTGAATGCCACTTCATACTGAAAGCGTCCTTTCTGGAGATTTATAATGAAAAGGTGAGATCAGACTTTATAATTAGGCCTTTGTATTTAATTTAGATGATACAGCGTCACGCACGAGTCACTTTTTACCCATGCCCCGATGAATGGAACGCTGCAGTGCCTGGGACATGATTTAGATGGAGTAAAAAAACCTTGTCTTTCCTGTGGAAACAACACTAGACAGTAACAGTAGGTAATAGTAGTAGTAGTGTGTGACAGTAGAAACTAAAAAACTAATAAAAGCTTTTGTATTTGGTGTGAAGAGCGAGCAGGGGCCTTATTCTCACTTCGGCCGCGAATTTTACTCTAATAGGGATGATGTCAAAATGACGTTGAAAACTCCTGTCACTAGTGGGTGAAGCCAGTTTTCGACCGAGGTTTGACGTCATCTTTATTAAAGTAAAATCTCTACCCAGAATCACCTTTTTATCCAGTAGATCCTGTTATTCAAAGATCTGTTGTGACTACTATACCCTACTCGCTTTAGATACTTTGAATCACGAAAAACATTGATCTGGAACAATCTGGGTCTGGACAAAACCAATTAGTACAGCTGACAGCTACCAGTCTACTGGAATCATTGCATTTTCCAGGTGATAGATCTCTTGAACCCCGGCACATCCAAGAAACCCTTACAAGTGCGATGGTCGAAGGAAAGCCGAAGCTTCTACGTAGAAAACCTTTTTACAGTCGATTGCGAACAGTTAGATGATTTGTTTGCTGTTTTAGAAGAAGGTAAGTTACTGGGAAAAATAAAATAGGTAGTAGTAGAGCTTCTTGTGAAAGATCTCGTCCGGAGAAGTACTACCACTGTACTCATTTCTGTCGCCAAACAGTGATGCTCGCATTGCTGTGTCCCGGTTTGAAGGGTATGGATTATGCCGGTGTAATTACAGACACGTGAGACTTAACATCTATACGTCACAAAGTGATGACCGAAATGCCTCACACGGCACGTCCTCAGTGGACTTGCTCAGTGTATTCTACTTTCATATTTTATATTTTCTTTCAACTGTATTGAACGTTGTAACGTTGACAGGCGTCACAGCTCAGTCGGTAATAGCTCTGCCTTCCGTGCTGTGGATCGTGGGTTCGATCCCCACCAAGAACAAACATTTGTGCGTGGAAAACATAGATGTTTGTTCTATGTCTGGGTGTTACTATGTATTATAAGAAAGTATTTACAGAAAAAAAAAAGTATATAAGTATTCTATCAGCCATCTAGTTCCCATATCACAAGCTTTGCTTAGTTTGGGACTAGAGGGTGTTGTGTGTAAAGTCCAAGAATATTTATTTATTTATTTATTTGTATGATACTCGGATCGTAGGGTTATTGCAAACTCATGGGGCACTTTAAAAGAGCGTTTTAAAGTTCTTAAGGGGTCGGCAACGTGTCGTATGTGATACCTCCGGTATTGCAGGCGTCCATAAAATACGATAACCGCTTCCCATCAGGCGCGCCATATGCTTGTTTGCCTAACGAAGTAGTATAAAAATAACTTATGAGTTTAGAAGGTACGCAGCTACAGCTTCCAAACATTTTTGTATCTTTTCAATAATACAGGTATGCGCAACAGAGCAGTAGGCTCACATGCAATGAACGCTCACTCCTCTCGCTCGCACACGCTACTTTGTGTACGAGTGCGAAGAGACTTACCGACCGGGGGAGTCGCCTGTTCTACACATGGCAAGATCAATTTTGTAGATCTCGCTGGAAGTGAAATGACAAAACGGACACAGAGTACTGGGAAAACTTTGGAGGAAGCTAATAATATCAATAGGAGTCTCATGGTGCTTGGTAAGTGATAGAAAAGACAGGTTTTAACGAGGGCTTCGTAACAATGTGGCATGTTCCACGCCTCTTCAGATTTCAGTAGGTACCTACCTCCAAATGTTGTTCCTAAAAACATGTAAAAAAACTCTTCAGGCCAGAACACCAGGCCGTAGTTTCTTGCCCGTTCTTGTTGTCTCTGGTCGCGTGGAACTGGCACCTAGACTCACCTAGTTATATAAGACGATCCTAAATAATCCTTGTGATTTTATTGAATAAAGAAATTTTAACTTTGTTTTCATGAAGATAGTAATCAGGGTTTCTTCGAAAAGAACATTTTAAAGTACGAAACCTACTTTGGGTTGATTTGGTATTGCCGGCATTTATAGGATTCAATAACCGCTCACCATCAGGTACCTACCTAATTCGTAAACTTTCGAAAAAGATTGGAATTCGCTATTTGATATCGATCCAAAAAGGCTTGTTGAATGAAATAGCACAGTTAATAAGCTTCAAAAGTGCGACGCATCAATCGCAACCATACCCTCGTAAGTACTTTGTATAAAAAATGTCTTCATAATTCCAGGGTACTGTATAGCACAGTTGAGTGATGGTAAGAAACGAGGCCATATCCCATACAGAGACAGCAAGCTCACCAAACTACTGGCGGACAGTCTAGCCGGGAATGGAGTCACACTTATGGTAGGTACCTACGACACCATAACTCGGGGCCTTATGCTCACTTCGGCAGTAATTTTACTCTAATAGAGAAATCAGCAGTGCTATTCTCGAAGATTTCAAATTATTCGAAATCTCTTTCGAACGATTTCAATATCAACCCGAAAAGGTTTGTCGAATGAACCAGGGGGCTGATTCTAGACCGATAGAAAACAGAAAACTATGGACTTTTGACAGCTCTTGGGATACCTATCTATTGTGATAAAAAAGTCTATCGGTCTAGAATCACCCCCCAGAATAGATGACCTTGCTGTTCTCTTTCAAAAGCCTAGGTATATTTGATCAGAAAACGCATCACAAAGACAGTCCTGCATGGCATAACGAATTTCACTCGTTCGATAAAAAATATGGAAAATAATGAAATATTTTGTATAGATCGCGTGCATAGCACCCACAAGATCAAATCTGAGCGAAACTGTCAACACACTGCGATACGCGTCAAGGGCGAAGAAGATCAAAACGAAACCAATAGTTAAAATGGTAAGAAATAGGTACCATAAATTACAGCGCAAAAGCAATGGATGCAGCGCATAGGTATACTCTCATCGAAATGTATGACGCTCTCCACATTTAGAATCAGTTAATGCATCTAGTTTACAAACAAGATTATTTGCAACATCGTCAGGGTATCTTTTCTTCCTTTACAAATACAACAAAAAGTCTACTGGTGAAGGCTTTTTCAGCATCATCGTCCTAATCCTCTCAGCCTTATCTGGCATGGCAGGTCAATTTGTGAAAAACAGAATTTCCATTTATGTACAGTCGGCTACACATCAACCTATCAACGGTTCGTAGTTTGAACTATTATAATTTGAATGTTGCGAATCATGCGTGAGGGACGATATGTTTTTATGTGAGACTCGCTGCTCGCGCCTACACCTATTGCGATCCCTGATTCGCAACATTCAAATTATAGTAGTTCAAAGTTCAAACAGTGGATAGGTTGATGTGTAACCGACTGTACATACACAACTGATCTTTATCCCTCTGAAGTTAGGTGCAACAAACGATTACGCATGTACGAAAAATTAGCTTACCTCCATTTCGACCAAACATAAGTTCTGCGCAGATATTTCAGAGGGACAAAGATTCGTTGTGACTACTATACCTAGGTTACCTTTTTATAACCACTCTCAGGATTACATTAGATCACTAAAACAGATCGCCTATACGACAAGAAGTGACACATTATGGGACACTATTAAAAAAATATTTCAGGACGCTAGAGACGCTCTTATCCTAAGTCTGAAAAGAGAAGTGGAGGCGTTGCAAGGTGAAAACCAACATCTCAGAACAGCATTGCACGTACAGACTGATTTCAGTGCAGACACTTATGGTAAGGATCCTTGACCTCCTGTTAGGCCGCTCTAAGACCTCCCTCGTGGCTTGATGACTGCTAGAGCCGGGACGGACACTTTAACGTGCCCTCTGAAGCCCGGAAGCGCTCAGATGTAAATTCCACTAGCGATCACCCATCCAAATAGTGACTGCGCAGAACGTCGCTTAATTTAGAATCTTAGTTTTCTGTGACAGATGGGACCACAATTTTAAATTTTTCAATTGATCTGCAATTTGCAGGTCACCAAAATCGAACCCCCACATACATCGAGCCTAACAAACTCTACCAGCTCTCGCAATCAGAACTAGTAGACCTTGTCCAGCTGCATATGGAAGAGAATACGGCTTTGAGGACAGAAAACTCAGAGTTATTCGGTATAAGAGACCAGCTGTTGAGAGACCATGAGTTGTTGAGCAGGGAAAATGAACGCCTGTTGAAGAAACTAGAGGATGTCAACTCGTGAGTGTAAGCTTATAGAACTAAAAGAATTTCAATTACTTTTATGTTAAACTAGCTTTCGCCCGCGACTTTGTCCGCGCCCCGTTTGATCGTTGATTTTCCGGGATAAAAAGTCTATGTGTTAATCCAGGCTACGAACTATATGTATTCCAAGTTTCACCCAAATCGGACCAGTAGTTTTTGCGTGAAAGAGTAACAAACATCCATCTATACATCCATATATCCATACTTACAAACTTTCGCGTTTATAATAATATATTACATAGTAGGATTCATATTATTTTGTTCAAAAACATGTCATATTTTGCAAGAAATAAGGTTTACTTACGAAATGGTGATGTTGTAGGACTTTATTCGGAGCAAGCTGAGCGAAGGTCAGTTGCATGAATTTGAGGCATTTCTTACAAAGTGATTGCCTTTCCAGAACCAAAATAATACCCTCTCATTTATAGCAGCTCTGTAAAAACCTATTATTACATGCTAGTGTATGACAACCGACTTATCAGCCATTTTGACTGGTATAGTAGATGTGACCATTAATTATGAGGGTTATTTTTAATGAGCACTTTTTAACATCATATTTTTCTGTCCTTTAGCAGCCCACACAGCATAACTTGACATTGTTTCCTACAGAGTGTGTGTCCGTTCTCCGATTATCCCAGCCCGGCCCACATACTCCGGTTCTAACGAGCCTAACATCTGGACCAACCCTGCCAGTTCTTCAGCTAATAGCGTCGCCAGCGGCGGCAGCTAGGACTCTGCTATTTAGGAGATAATCTTAGCTTTGGGCGACTTTATACTTTTATTTCGAAGTTGTAACCAGTTGTACCTTTGAATTTTTCATGTTTGTATATCAGTAAGAGGTGCTAAAAATACAAGATCTATTAATTAATAAATTAATTTACTAACTATAAAAGCACATTTTGGTATTTTATTTAGGTGGCAAATAAAGTTTACTTTGTTGTTTTAAAATTACAGTGCTTATAAAAAACGAAAACTAAATGCTGTTATAATTTTTGTAACTTAGCAATAAGCTTACTTTTTTAGCCTGTAAATAGTAAATGCCTTTTATTGTAATCATGTAATTTATGTATTAAAAGAGTTGTATCTAGCTAGCTAGCCAGTAAGAAGTAAAGAATATTAAAGTGGAAAGTTTTTTTATTGAATACCTTATACTATGTATTTTATATTTATAACCTACTTAGTTACATTTTTTATTTTATTTAACCTCTATGTGCCTAGATTTCAGACAATAGAAAATGTATTGTCTTACGTGGATCTTCATACCGGCATACCAATTAAGGGGTTTTTTTAATTCCATGAAAGTCCTTATATCTAACTTAATATCTAATTTAAAATGATAGCGTGTATCTAACAAGGTAGTACTCGTACAACAAATCAAAACCATTACCTTATTTTTATGCTTGCATATTGTCTTCTTCTTCTTCTTGTAGGATATTCACACACTCCAATGAATGTTTACAAGAATTATTACCTATTAACTAAATTACCCATGATTTATAAAGAATAATTACCTACTTATACTGTTCCTTGAATTATTTAGTTGTGTATGAATTATTATTGTAAGAACTTGTATGTCAATTTTGTGTGGTAGTATTATACCTAGATATGTTGCAAGCATTATGTATGAAATTCATGAACACCGCAAACAATATGCAAAGCTTACTGCTAGTGTCTTCTGAATCCATACTTCTTTCTCTCGTAGAACAAATCTGTTTTGGAACTTCCCAAGTTCACAATTTTGGGGCAGCCATCTCTCTGAAAAGGGAACCATATTTTAACCAGGTACTGAAGAGTGAAGACTTCTGATTCGTAAAAGTGACGTCATGTTTGAGAAAGTCTTACGCACAAACTCATAAGCAATATAGAGGCTTGTTAAAATGCAGATTCAGACACTGGCTAGGTGAATGCTAGTTGAAATGGTTTAACAGACTGTTCAGCCTCTGTTTACGGATTGGGTGTTAGTCTCTCCAAGGTTTACCGGTCTGTACGAGTTTATTAGTGAGACAAGAAGAAAGGTATGATAGACTGATCTCATGGTTTCCTAACAAGCAACTATCAGGGAATTCGCAATTTCTAAAGGGTTATAATGAATTGGACAAGCATGAATGGTAAAACTCACGTCTTTCTCTTGTATCGTGCACTCTTTGCAGTAGTAAGCGTCAGAAACACCGGGTCCACCGCAGATGACGCATCTCCCCTGGTAGGAGCCATAGTTACATTCATCGCAGATACGGACTAAGGTGCATGGACGCACGTACGAGTCGCAAATCACGCATTTACCATCGCATTTCTCACACAAGCGGCCAATAGCTGGGAAACCATAGTTGGCAATTGAGAGAGTAGAATGTTGTAAACAATAAAGGTAGCGCTAAAAATTATATCTTACCAACACCTGGTTGTTTACGACAGAATATGAGATCAGGATGATGCTTAGCCATTCTGTAGTGCTTTTTTTTAGCTTAGAACAACCCAACAAACCATTTATTACTTAGCCGCTGTTGTAAGAACCGAAAGGAAAGCTAGCTAACTAACCTCAAAATTATTTATTGTTTCAACTTCTTGGTTTATGATTTTGATATGTGACATAATTGATCACAGAGACAATTTACATTTTTGAACGAAACATGATTTTATTATAGAGCACAAAGATGTGCTACACACACACTACACTAAATATAAACCCCCACATAATATTTATTTTTATACAAATAGGTAGCACCTATCTATAGAAAAAGCCTTGATATCTTTTGTTTTTTTGCTTTCGATCAAGAATTCATTTTTCCATGCATCGTTAAGTACTTATTTTTAAATAATCTATTTTTGAACGAAACAAGTATGATGTTTTCGTAACTTTTGACAGTCGGTTGACTTCACTTTGACATTTGTTATGTATACATACAAAAAGTCAAAAAATAATAACTAGAGGTGTAATATAACAGTCAAATTTTCATATGCGTGTTATTGAATATAACGGTTTGGTGATACTATGTTATCATACCTGTTATAAAATAACAGTCAAATAACAGGCAAGGCTACGGATTTCTATAGGTAGGTAGTGATTAATGAATTCCCGGGTTGTGCTATCCTGGTCGTGCTTTCCATGGTTGTGTTTTCCCAGGCTGTGCATTCCATGGTTGTACAATAACCGGACTCAATTATTTTCCTTTCACTCTCGCCTTATACAAACCAACGTATAGCCAAGCCAACGCCACGCCACCGGAGGCATGGCGCGGAGGTGTGAGCAAAACGGTGTTTGCGGAACGGCATAGATTCAATGCCGTTAATAGTTACTGGCTGTTATCATGTTATTTAATAACATGTTCTCCAACCAGACTTGAGCTCATAAAAAATGAACGATCTATGAAACATGATGGTCAAAATTTCAAAATTTGCGTTTAATTCAAAATGAAAATCGCTGATATTTTATATAGAAGACAACTTTTGCATCGACCGCCTGCCTGCACCCGTTTTTCGCGAGACTGTTATTTGGCTGTTATAAAATAACATAGCAGCGGCGACGCGTATAGCTGTTATAACGCTTTAGGCCAAATAACGCTGTTCCGTATACCTGTTATGGTTATATTAGTTACACCTCTAATAATAACATAGCTCCACATGTTTCATGTTCTTCGAGTTTAGACTCTAATTGCTAAAATATATAAAAATGGGTGAGGATAATCCTAATAGTGATGAAGAGCACGAAAGCTCTGATGAACAGCAATCAGAGCTTGCCGTAGAAGAACCAAATATAGACGAAGAAGAGGATAACACGACATTCAAAGATTTGGTAAGTAGCACGCTATTTAGACCGATTTCCTGTTAAAAACCTTGCTTGTTCTATTTAGGCTTCACTCTGAGTATTATTTCTTACTACTCCTGATTTCTAACTATTAGACGTAAGATTATTTAGGCACCTACTTATATTTTGTTTGAGGTTATACTTGTGTTTTGGTTTGATTGGGTATACCATTTTTTTACACAGGGCGTAGTTGACGTTCTGTGTGAAGCTTGTGAAGAGTTAAAATGGAAGAAACCTTCAAAGATCCAGAAAGAAGCATTACCAGTAGCACTAAAAGGGAAAGACATAATCGGTCTTGCAGAAACGGGGTCCGGCAAAACCGGAGCCTTTGCAATACCAATACTACAAGCTCTGTTAGAGAACCCACAGAGATACTTTGCACTTATATTGACCCCCACGAGAGAATTGGCATTCCAGATTTCAGAACAGTTTGAAGCACTTGGTAAATTATTTAATTTATTTTAACAAAATAATATTAACTTAGTAGTGTTATTTGCGTAGTTTGGGACGTTAGTCCTAAGACCACACAAGAATTTTAATTACCGTTTATTTAACACCCATGACTCTTCAAGTGACAAACTATGTATATATTCCAAGTTTCATTCAAATTGGATCAATAGTTGCTGCGTGATTGAAGCACAAACATATAAAATTTCACATTTTTAACATTAGTCGGATTTTTTTTATACAGGAGCAAGTATAGGAGTGAAATGCGCAGTGATAGTTGGAGGGATGGATATGATGGCCCAATCCCTGATGCTGTCCAAGAAGCCACACATCATCATCGCTACTCCTGGACGATTGGTCGACCATTTAGAGAACACCAAGGGATTCAATCTAAAGGCTTTGAAATATCTTGTAAGTAGTGAGAATTACAACTATTCAATTATTGTAAGATACAAAAAATTATCATTGGGAACTTCCACCTGTAAACTTGACAGTCATATCTAATAAATAAAATTCTAGTTGAAAATCACCTCATGTTAAGTCACTACTAATAAAAATGTCAAAGTTTAAATGTTTGTGTTTCAATCACGCTGTAACTACTGGTCCGATTTGGATGAAACTTGTAATATATTATAGTTCGTAACCTGGATTAACGCATAGGCTTCTTTTCCCGCTTTTTTTAAAGGTATTTTTTTCTTTTTTTTTTCGTAGACGAAGTCGCGGGTAACTGCTAGTTAAGAATAAAAAGAAATTAGTTTTTTTATTAATTCACACTGGCGATTTGAGGGCGAGTTCAAAGCGAGACGAACTTGCGCCAAGTTCGCCGTGCCATACGAAACGGCTTATTCCTGACAGATAACCGAGACGAGATAACCAGTGATCTCAGAGGAATTTTTTTCCTCTCAGATAAAAAAATAAGATAAGATAAATTATAATAATACTACACATTTATTCCAATGGCTCTCACTTTATGCTATGACTGCAAGTATTATTGGTTAAAATTCCACCAAAATTAAAGAACAATACTTACTATAACACCAAGAAAAACAATTAAAATAAATGTGCTATGTGGCTTTTACAAATGACAGAACTCCATTATCTAGCAGGAGGTATAATTTCTGTAAACTAACCATAACCGTTTACTGTCGGTTATCTGTTAGGAAAAAAAAATTCCTTTGAGATAACTGGTTATCTGAGAGGAATTTTTTTTCCTAACAGATAACCGCGGTTATCTACGAGGAAAAAAAATTCCTTTGAGATAACCAGTTATCTGAGAGGAAAAAAATTCCTCTGAGATCACTGGTTATCTCGTCTCGGTTATCTGTCAGGAATAAGCCTACGAAACAAGGCTTGCGGACGCGGCACTAACATTGTATGTGATATGGTCATGTATTTATAAACCTGTAATCTAGGTGATGGACGAAGCTGACCGCATCCTAAACATGGATTTCGAAGTAGAAGTCGACAAGATACTCCGAGTCATACCCCGTGAGCGTCGCACATATCTATTCTCCGCGACCATGACAAAGAAAGTGCAGAAGCTCCAGCGAGCATCCTTGCAGGATCCTGTTAAAGTGGAGGTGTCAACCAAATATCAGACAGTTGAGAAGTTGCTGCAGTATTATGTATTTATACCAGTCAAGTACAAGGTGGGTTATACTCTAATAAGTATAATGAGGTGTATATGTGATCTTTTAATGCAGAGTATAGGTATAAGGTGTAACGAAACAACACGATTTTTTTTCGTAGTGTTTCCATCTGCGATCAGTATGAGCAGGTTTGGTGTAAGCAAACGGGCTTGTAGGATGGGGGCTCCAGCGAGCGCTTCTCCTTTCCTTGGCGATCATGTTCTGTCTAGTTCTATGATATATTCTCTGCGGAAAAAAGACTTCTTAAGAGGGCTATCACAGTTTGGCCGCGGCTGGCGCGCGTCTGGGTTCGTCTGAGATCGCATTTTATGCAGTTTTAAATTACGTTTATTCAATATAATAAAATAAATTATTTAAATAAAAGTATACAATTTTATTGATTATGAACTAACGTTTATTTTGGTATAATTTTTACTTAATAATATTAATGTAGTATGGAGAAATTAATGGGCATTTTCACGGTTTGACCGTGATATGAGCCTTAATATTAGAAATAATTAGCATCATTATCCTATTCTAACTCACCATATTTTATCATTTTCAGGATGTATACCTAGTCCACATACTAAACGAGATGTCTGGCAACTCATTCATAGTATTCGTTTCAACCTGCGCGAATGCTCTGCGTGCAGCCTTGCTGCTCAGAAACCTCGGTGTCGCCGCTGTGCCTTTGCATGGCCAGATGTCTCAAAACAAGCGGCTCGCTGCGCTCAACAAGTTTAAGAATAAAAGTCGTTCTGTGCTGATCTGTACCGATGTAGCTTCTAGGTGAGTAATGCCTTTAAATGTTTTCTTGTTAATGACGCCCCATGTAAACGGGTGATTTGTTCAGTGGATGACAAGTCGGAATATAAAGCGGCTCGCTGCGCTCAAACTATTGGTAGGGAGGGACCTACTTTGATAAATACCTATGGCAAGCATGGCCTATATGAAGGGGGGACCATTTGGATCACACGCGACTTCTATGCGGTTAAGTTCTAGCGATGTAGGTATTCATTCTTTTTTTAGGGAGACTAGTTCTATCTCTTATTACTTACCCACATCCCATCCCAGAATCAAGAATGTAATAATGTACTAGCTAAAAGCCTGTTATCCACTTGTACAGAGGTCTGGACATTCCTCACGTGGATGTGGTGATAAACCTGGACATCCCGCTGCACAGCAAGGACTACATCCATCGCGTCGGCCGCACCGCTCGCGCCGGACGCGCGGGGAAGGCTATCACGTTTGTATCACAGGTACTTACACCTACCTTCCTACCTTATAAACTACCTAGGTACCTACCTACGTAATTTCAATCGTAATTTATTCAGAACAAGGTACATATTATTATAGATCTAATTACAAGATAAAACGATGAGACAGACAACAAAAGTAAGCTAACAACATACTAAGGTGTGAACTAAATTGAGTATGTGAGACCTACAATAGTTACACTCGATTTGTTTCTCCGAAGTTAGCTACGCTTCATATTCCGTTGTTATTTAAGTATTATTTTCTATCCAGTATGATGTGGAGCTGTACCAGCGCATCGAACAGCTGATCGGCAAACAGCTGCCGCTTTACCCGACTGAAGAAAACGAGGTTATGGTACTGCAGGAAAGAGTCGCGGAGGCGCAGAGACTCACCAACATTGTAAGTCACTCTACTTCACCTTCTTTAATTTTACATGGCATAATAAAAACCTAGAAATCTTTCCTGACAAGTTTTTTTTTTACTAGGAAATGAAGGAACTTGGCGATAAAAAAGGCGGGAAAGGAAGAAAACGTGGCGCAGACTCTGATGATGATACAGAGGAGGCTGCAGGTGTGAGACGTCGTATCAAGGGCAAGGGGAATAAATCGGGAGGGAATAAGTTCGGCGGGAAAAAGAGGAAACGATAATTATAGGAGTTATTTTCATTTTTGTTGTTTCAATTGATGCTCCAACTACCAATAAATAGGCTGAATTCAAAAACTCTTCGCAGTACCTTCTTTTACAACCTAAGGTTTGTGAAAGATTTATGCAAATAACTAAACCAATGGTCAATCGAACTAGGATGATGAATAGAAGTCTAGTGTTTGTCACTTTAAATTGTCCAGTGATGAATATAGGAGAATAGCAGCATTTCAACTAAGATGAAGATTGAATTTTGTTTGTTGTGTTAGTCCTGCCTATCTATAGAAATGTTGAGGAGTACTTCCAATAGGTAGCGTTCTAGAAACAAACAAAAAGGTTTAAAATGCTTTGTGTTTATTCTACGAAGTAAACAGTCATTTTGTTTCAATAATGATAAAAATAAATAAAAAGAAATGCAACCATCGCATCGGCCGCGACTCAATAATATACACCGCACTTACGAACTAAGCTTTTAAGAGAAATCACAACATTTTGTTTTAAATTTTTTTTAATGTTATTTATTACTTCTATACAAATAGAACTGTACAGATATTTTTAAATTATCCACATTTCATCTGCTCTTCTCTTCACGATAGACTTTTTACAAAAGTGAAAACTATCAACATAACGCACGAGATCGCGCGCTGCGACGCGACGCGACGCCGGCTCTGGCTCCGACCGTGCAACAATTCTGGGTAAAATCTTACAAAATACTTTATGTATGTATGTATGGCCTCACTCAATGGAAAACATGGTTCGGTGTTCGCTCCAGGGCGCGCCCGCCCCGCCCGACTGCGGTGTGCCGCCTCGCAACTAATCAATAAGTACAATTTGTATAGCGAATACATCTAATCCGAATATATGATACAGTGGCAGTGATTTACATGCTCATTCATACATAATTTAACAACTTTGATCAATTTAAATGCACTAAATAAAATGAAATATACAGCTTTCGTGGAGGCTGACGAGAGTGCAGTGCGAGCGTCGGACGGGTCCGTTCCCGGCCCGGCTGCCCAACACAACTACACCGAACTACGAAAACATTATCTAAGATTTAAAATCTGGCCTTTATTATAAAACAGACAAATTGTAAAACATGCAAAGGCGCCAGGCAGGTACAAAATAGCGTGTATTTGTGTTGCGCACGAGTTTCCGCTTACAATAATTTCAAACTATTCCAATGTCTATACACAAGTAAAACAAAAGTCCCGGGACGACTTCGAAGCCGCTCGGCGCTCCCCGGAGCGTGCTGCGTTCCACAGTACTGACTAAGAGATCATTGTATTGTAAATGACAACGCTCGCCGCTCCGGGGACTTCGGCTCCGTCAGAGGTCTGCATTCTAAACATTACAACACCATCGACCTCCGCCGAGCCGACTCTCGCGCCGAGCGAGGCCAGAACCCTTCTAAGCAACATGGAAAACTTTTAACTACAATTATTCGTCTACAACGAAAGAGACTTGAAATGAAGAGGCACGTTGCGTAGTCGGGCCCTGTGCGGCTTCGGCAATCAAAAGGACTGCCAAGGCGCAGGTCCCAGGCCGACCCGGGAGCCCTAAATTCAATATCACATTGAGTTTCAACTACAATAACAACCTTCAACGGTTGAAACTATATTTATTGCATCACATGATCTTTCGCTTGCCTGTCTTTTACCGCACTGCCAGGAAATAGGTAACACAACACGAACACAATTTGCGAGGAACATATTGAAATCATCGTTTCCGCTTTGTACGAACCGATGGGCACCTTACAAGTAAGCTACGGAATATTTGGAACGACACGCTTGCTACAATTTTGAACGATTCAAACGGTAGATAACCTTCGTAACAAAAACACTAGAACCGATTCACTGTTAAAACTAAAATACTGTCGCGAATAGGAATGAAAGCGATCTCTGCCCTGCGTTCCGGCAGCGTGGGACTTTCCATGATTCAAACAATTCTAGCGTCTAGCCTCAAACGATCCACAGATAGTCGCGAGTTCAGTTTCACTCCAAAACTATTGCACTTGGTCACGCGAGCGTCTCTTCGCTCCCCGAGCCCCGAACTCGGCATCTTCCGTCTCGCTCGCACTCGCACAGCTCGAGGCGAGCGCGGCCTCGGCTCTCTCTCACACACGCTCAGTTCAAGTCCCGGTCCTCTAAGTACTTGTATTCGAATGTGAAGCCTTCTTTTTTGCGCTGGCCCCACTTCTCGTAGTCAAAGTAGATATACGTGCCCTGGAACAATGGCAGACATTCAATAACGAATACAGACAAAGCTAGCTTTTCACTTTAAAATCTTGTTGGGAGTGACATTTACTTTTTGATGTTGACAGTACTGCGCAAGTGAGGCAGACATCGGCTCTGTCTTAGTTTCAGCAGAAGGGAATCCTATTTGAATAAGTTACGATGTGCGCGAAATTAATATAGATTCTTTTGAGGTACATTGCGGAGCATATTCGGCAATGACGACTTCGCGCAGTGTAACTCAAAATCAATACCAACTACCCTAAGCACACTTAGAATCATTAGACAGGCGTCACAGCTCAGTCGGTATAGCTCTGCCTTCCGTGCTGTGGGTCGTGGGTTCGATTCCCACCAAGAACAAACATTTGTGTGTGCCATACATAGATGTTTGTTCTATGTCTGGGTGTGACTATGTATTATAAGTATGTATTTACAAAAAAAAAGTATATAAGTATTCTATCAGCATCTAGTTACCATATTACAAGCTTTGCTTAGTTTGGGACTAGAGGGCGTCGTGTGAAATGTCCATGAATATATTTATTTATTATTTATTAAACTACATAATCCTCCAGCCGTTGCATAGCCATCTAACCTGTTCATACTCCTCGTTGATAACCTTCGGCTCTTCATGCCTCTGGAACCACATCATGTACTTGGTGTGGAATCGCCAGCTCTGCTTCTTGAGCGCCTTGGCTGCGAGATATTGCGCCTTAGTACCCTCCATGTAGTAGAACACAAAGAACAGCGTCTCTGTCGATAACCGTTGGAAAAACTCTACCGAGTCTGAGTGAGGGAGCACCACCTGAAAACGTATATCTTTTAAATATTATGACAGTGCTATCGATACTGTTGTTGCATTTTTATAAACTAACCTAATTTGACAGCGCTAGAATTATAGCTGTCTCTGTAGTTTCAGTTTATGAGAAAGGGACGGCAACATTTTTAGTGCTGCCAAATTAGGTTAGTTTAGAAAAATGCAACAACAGAATCGACAGCAATGTGGGTTTACTACTTGAACTATTGAATCGGAAACATTTACTAAGGGGATATTTGTTTAGTGTCATATAAATTATTAATTATTTAAAACGAATCGAAGATTAACTGAAATCTAACACGACATTCCGTTCTAATGAATCGTTAGGATGGCCACCATCCAAAAAAAATTTGGACTATTGTAAATGGCCCACCCTGTATATTCCAAGTTTCATTTGACGTCATTGAAACACAAACATCTGAATTTGGACATTTGTCTTCAAAACAAACGACTTGACGTATGACTCGACTAACTTATTTCAAATAATCCACTTGACACTGGCAAAATTGTCTGTCGAAATGACGGACAGTGTCCATATATAAGAGAGAATAAGACATTAATAATATTAGTTGGACGTGATTGAAACACAAACATCCAATCTTTGACATTTATAATATAAGTGTGGGTATATGCACCTGGTTGTAGTACAAGGGCGTCTGGCAGATGTTCCTCGGCAGGTAGTGCCTCGTGCGCTCCGAGTCGGAGGGGTGCGGCATGTGGAAGTACGACGAGTCCATGCACTGGAACTGTAGCTGGTGCTCCTGCAATCACATAACACAGAGGTAACACTAACTAATCTTTGTGCTTTTACGATATCCTACTAATATTATAAATGCGAAAGTTTAGATGTTTGTGTTTCAATCACGTCTAAACTACTGAACCAACTTGGTTGAAAGTTGGCATATATATAGTTCGTAACCTGGATTGACACATAGGCTACTTTTTATCCCGAATAATTAACAGGATCTACAGGATAAAATGAACGAACGGGGTTAGCAGCGCCAATTTAGCAAGAGGATGATGTCATGTCATGTCAGTTTGACAGGACGTAGTACTACCTCTTTGGTTTACGACTAACGTTTGACATTCGAGTACGGGTTCGGTGTAATGTCAAGTTTCTCAAAGAAGTATCCGCTCGGAACACGCATAGATAATATATTTTACACGGAAACGGTACTCGCGTACGAAGTCGCGGGTAACTGCTAGTTTTTAATAAATCATCAGCATTCCCCTGTCCTTATCCCACGCTACGTGCGGTCAGCACAACGCGTCTTCTATAAGCTATTTTTAATAAGTAACCAAATCAATCAAAGGGCATCTATTAATTACGTGAGTAATTCTGGGTTCTAGTTATTTTTATTTATAAGCCAAACTACTGAACCGATTTTGATAAAAAACTTATGGGACTAATAAATAAATATTCATGGACATTTCACACGACGCCCTCTAGTCCCAAACTAAGCAAAGCTTGTAATATGGGAACTAGATGCTGATAGAATACTTATATACTTTTTTTTTGTAAATACATACTTATAATACATAGCAACACCCAGACATAGAACAAACATCTATGTTTTGCCACACACAAATGTTTGTTCTTGGTGGGGATCGAACCCACGACCCACAGCACGGAAGGCTAATCTGGAAGTACATCCTTTCATATAAAAAAATTCAAATCGGTTTATAAATAACGGTGTTCTGAGGAAAGAAATATAAAAAAATTGAGAACCTCCTCCTTTTTTGAAGTCGGTTAAAAACAATAGTAGATAAGTAGAAGGAACTTACAGTGGTGAGAGGCAAGGGGCCGAGCGGCGCGACGCCCAGTAGCGGAGGTATCTGCGCCTGCGCTAACGCTACTGTTCTTCTGAGGTTCAACTGGAAATAACATAAGCTTTAACTCAAGTAAGTCAAAATTTCTTTATTCAATAAAATACTCAATACATTTATTGCTTTCACATGGTATTATAGTTGTTACATTGTAGGTAGGTATCACACATGAACCCTGTTCAGGCGTATTGCAACAGGAACGTAGGCAGACCGAGGTTTTATTCACGTCAATTTTTCAATTAGTCAATTTCTTGTGTTCATTCAGTATTATTATATTCGCACATTTTGTCATTTAATTCATAATAACATTTTTTTAAAAGGAAAGATTTTAGTAATTTTATAAATAGGGTATTAGATTGGGCTTCTTTCATTTGTTCTGGTAGTTTATTAAATCATAAGGATCATTTAGAATGGTCTTATATAACTAGGTGATTCTAGGTGCCAGTTCCACGCGACCATCCCTCAATCATCCCTTTTAGCAATCATCCCTTACACTTTCTCATCAAGTTTTTAATTCTTATTCACATGTATTTTAGTTAGACACTGGAGATGCACCGCTCGCGGTCCCTCAATATCAAGGACTATTAAAAAGTAGAATCTTAGTAGAATGCGGTAACAAGGCGAGCAATACACATAAATCCCCCAACTTCCGTACTGTTCAGGCTGTGGATCTAGCTCATCATCGTATGCTACTATGTATACTGGTGTTACTATGTATTATAAGTATGTAGTTACAAAAAAAAAAGTATATAAGTATTCTATCAGCCATCTGGTTCCCATATTACAAGCATTGCTTAGTTTGGGACTAGAGGGTGTTGTGTGAAATGTCCCTGAATATTTATTTATTTATTACTTTGCTGGTTCAGAGAGCTGCAAACTCCTGGCACACAGCTTCTAAGTAGTCTATTATTATTATTAGTTACTACGGTCAACACCAATTACAAAGAAAATTATGATTAATAAAGTATTTACAACATTTATAATATGTACAAAATACACATGAAGCAGTTGAGCTATCTACACACCGTTGCAAACGATTTATAGATAGCTCTAATTTTCTTTGTAAATAAAAATTTAGAAGTTGAAGTAGAATCCAATTACAATAATTAATTAAATTACACACAGCCACAAAAAGTCATCTACATCTAATAATACATCTAATAATCTAAATTATGTCAATGTTAATAGATAATAAGGTTATGTGCAATGGGCAAAACTGCAATTAATAATATCAATGGTCAAATAGTTCACAGGTTTTAAACAAAAATTAATATTAGTGCTTTAGAGAAAAACTGAGAAAAAAGAAATTGAAATTCAGCTTTTCTTTAAAAAAAAAAAATTTTATTGATCAAAACTATAACTACCTATATACAAATACTAATAAGAAAATAGCATTTTTAAAACATTTAAACAAAAATTAAAATAATATAACTGTCAGCAATGATTAATAAAACAAAATGAGTAAGAAACATTCAATAGTTCCTTTGAGTATATTGCAAGCATTCTGAGAGGATCACTCGTCCATTCATAAATACATACGTGATCGTGCGGTGCGTCGAGGCCGGCCCTGGCGACGGCTTCCTGCGCCATGCTCTTGAGTGTGGCGGCCGCGACGCCGGGCAAGCCTTCCCGTCGCAGCACGGCGCCAGCCGCCACTAGCGTGGGCGTACTGCAAGACTCGCTTACTCGCCCGCTGGAAATCAAACAATGTTTCTGCATATTTTACACAACACCAAAGCTTGTATATCCTATGAGAGTATAATAAGTTCCAGTTTAGACCCCATAAGAATAAAAACTGATGTAAGCCTAGTATCCTATCCTACTAATATTATAAATGTCAAAGTTTAACTGTTTGGATGTTTGTGTTTCAATCATGCTGCAATTACTGGTCCGATTTGGATGAAACTTGGAACTACCTGTTCGTAGCCTAGATTAAGGCTACCTTTTATCTCTGAATATCTACAGAATCAAATAGGACGTGGACATAGTCGCGGGCATACGTCATAAATTGAATTTCTAACGAAAATCAAACTATTTCTCCCATTCTCAAACACAAGAACTTTTATTGTGAATAAAAAGAAACTAATTTGTTACCTTAATTCGTCATCCATTATGCTCGCGATGACACCTATCTTTATCATATAGCAAGAAATGAAACACAATGTTAACTTTAAACTATAGGTTGAAATCTTGTAAAAAATTCACAATGAACAAGCTTTTGGCAGGAGATGAGAATGAGGAATGAGTGGAGAAGTAGCGACGCGCAACACTTTAAAGTACTGACTGAAATTCTGTTAGCAATAATCAGGAAAACGAATGAGAAAATTAAAAAGCAAAGAACAAACGTGAAAAGGCAGCTTTTGTTTTGTAGAGCTTCAAAACGTGACGCAAATCGTCACTTTACTATACAATTTCCCGGGAATCCTAACAAAATAAAACTTTTCATTTCAATATTGTTGAAACGTGAAGGCTGGTATTACAGCAAGCTTATTATGTAAAGCTTACGAAACGTGACGCTTTCATTTGCTTTCATAAATCTTAGGAAATCTTACAAAACATAAGACTATGAAAAATAATTTTAATTTCGTGTGTATTTCACTAATTTTACAATGGATATGATTGCTAACGTTTTATTTGAAGTTTGTTAGAAGAAAGGTTTGAAGACTTATAAATCGAACACCATTAATTTTTTTCTTTACAACAAGAAGAAAATTTCTTCTTCTTCAGACAGACAGTGGAATGTCCTGTTTAATCTGTGAATTTGAAAAAAGTTCCACTGCTCAGCTGCACACAGCTTTACTATTGCCTAGATCCGTTGACCGTATTGTAAATAAAGGTACTTACTTGTTGAGAACATGTTGCGGTGTGAGGTGTGGCGTGAGTACGGGCGCGGGCGCAGGCGCGGACGCGGGTCCGTTCACGGTGAGCGGCGACGGCGCCGCTTCGCTCGCACTCGCGCCCAACCCTGTGCTGACACTAGACGCCGTTTTTGTCGCCTGCAATATGAAATCAAAATCTTGACTATTCATAGTCTCAAACTAATCATAGATTGTACTATGGGATGGTAGATTGCTGATTAGAGTACTTATTATTGTTGTAAATACCTACTTATAGGTGTTACTATACATAGTAACACCCAGACATAGAACAAACACAGCACGGAAGGCAGAACTATACTGACAGAGCTGTGACGCCTGTGTCTTGATTGAATAATTGAGTCATATAGAAGCAAAGGTAGCAACATCCCTTTTTTTTCATCCAAATTGTATTTCTTATTTTTGGAAAATAGAGAGTTTATTCAGTAATTCTGGTGGTGGTATTTCTGATAATAACATCATTGGTTATTATTATTGTAACTCATAACTACTATTCTGCTACTACGCCTACTACACGCAAAGAAAACAAAAAAAAAATGCCTACCGTCATTTTAGTAGACATGGATGTTGCTACCTTTTGCTTCTATATGACTCAATTGTGACAATCGTAAACGTATCGTAACGCTAGCGTATCCGAGATACACTGCGCGGTGACGCTACTTAAATAAGCCAATTTTATTAGTTATTCTTAGGTGCACCTCGGCCAATCTTCCATACTTTAAGTTCTTCTTAAGGTTGTCTGGAAAAAATCGCTCTTTTCGCGATAAGACTGGACTTTGTAAATTTATAACTAAAAATAAATTTCATAAGTAATTTTTTTCCCCCTTTTTATTAGTTTCTAAGGTCAGATTTTTGTTCGTGATTACCCCTCTGGCCTGTGACACATGTCTTTGTGTGTGTGTGTGTGTGTGTGTGTGTGTGAGTGTGTGTGTGTGTTACTCACAGGCGCGGCTTGCGTGGGCGGAGGCGGGAGGAGGGAAATAGTGTGGGACGCGCTCGACACCGGACCATTCTCCACTACTTCTGAAACAACAACAAACTCGAACTTTACATTCTGTGAAATCACAAGGATCATTTAGAATCATCTGTTAAAGTATAGATGTTTCTAACCAGGGTAATAAAACAATTCCCGAAAGCTCGGGGATTAAACTACCCATCAATATTGAATAACTTTTGAACCAACAGTGTGAGCGCGAAATAATTGGCTTTTCCATACCTATTTGTTTTTCCAAGTCAATATATTGCATTTTGTAGGGAACACCACATTCTTATATTGATGGACACTTTAACCCCTTTTGAAAGCCCTTTTAAGTGACTAAAACTTTACAAAATTAGGCCGGCTTGCTCCTAGCATTTTAGTAGTTCTTTTTACAAAGAAACTACTATGCTTAAACGATTCAGTGCAGTGGCTTTTTTTGCATTTTCATATCCGACCCAAATGACCCAATGAGATAAAACCCTATTCCGAGCATACGTCGTGTTCATTGCGCGTTTCATCGAACCTAGCTAAGAACACTCCCGACAAATTCACCTTACAAACAAAATCAAAATCGGTTCATCCGTTCGGGAGCTACGTTGCCACAGACAGACAGACAGACACACATACACACACATACACACACCCGTCAAACATAACACCCCGTCGTTTTGCGTCGGGGGTTAAAAACTCATATATCAAACACAGTTTAGTTTTTGTAGTGTTTTTTTTGTACGATTCATCTACGAAATAAGTATACTAATAATATAACTAAGGGGTATTAAAATGTCTATTATTTCATTGAACTAGCATTCATAGTTTGCAAGTTATACAAGTTTGTATGGATGACCCGGAATTTTTGCTCTCGACTGTATTTATTGATTTTAAAACCGTTCGTGTGATACAGATTCATTAAATTTTCATGCTGTGGGAGTACAACTTTTGTTTTTAAAGCTACTATTTTATTGCGTAAGATAATTATATTAAGCTACCATTTCTTTGTTTATGGTAAACTTAAAACACAGCTTCCGAAAACCGATAGATGAAACGATGATCCCAAACAAACACAGAGTTTATGTAAATCAGCATGAATTTTACGTGGACTCAGCTACGATTCCTCCCTACCAAACGTCAACTCGTTTGTACTAAAATAACCTATTGCGACCCTAGTCTACCTATAGGTACTATTATAAAACTGTAAAAAGCCAAAAACTAAAATGAGAGATATGGAATAAGTAAATATGCAGATCCACTAAATAAACGATTCTGATTCCAAAAATCGCGTTTGTTTGCTCGAAGATCACGCCTTAACTACTAAACCAATTTCAATGAAACTTATACAATTTAAATATGGGCTATGTTTCATTGAAATCAAGGACGTCAATATTTAGATACAGCTTGAACTTTCTAAACTAAAGACCGCCTATGCTACACGGATCATCGAATGCGGGTAAAAGATATTTTTGTGACGCGTAATATCAAATCAGAAACACTACAATGATGAAATTGCGAACGTTTCCAGAACCACCCAGTGAAAAAGTAATATCTTGTAAAAAAACGGTTACGGCGTACGAAGTCGCGGGTAACAGCTAGTATTACGATGTAATTATTTGTTTCAGTTTATTTAGTTAGTAACATATTGGTATGATAAACCCATTAGTTATAGGTGCCATTTGTTCCGATCCAGTTCAAATAACGACACAAATTGGATGTCCACTCTGTTAGAGCGCAAGTGCCTTATCGAGCCTTCAGTAAAGGTCACGGGTAACCTAGATCTAGGTACCTAGTACCTACAAAAGCTGGGTCTCCAGCGATATTGAAATATGAAATCTATTGCAGGGTGTTAGAACGCAGTTTTGCACACTGCAAGCTGTTTGGGATGGACGCATTATGCCTTACTCTTTCCATCCCGTGGGATGTAAGTTGACGTCAGCAAACTGTATACATTGCTATTCAAGTTTTTATTATTTTAGTGACAAGATTGGATTTGAGTAAGAAGATTGGTATTTTTATGACAAATTGAACCTAAAATTAAACTAGTCTGTATGAATGTCATAAAATAAATCGAATAAAGTGTAACAAAGCAAAATCAATAGGCTGTTTGGTTTACTATTATTTCGATGGTTGAATGTATAAAATGTATAATCCTTTTTTACATAAAAATTCCAGAAATTATCAATGAGGGTAGTTTCTTCAACATCAAATACAATAATTATAAAAATCTTGTTTAGTTTGGCAATATCGAAATAAAAGCGTAAATAAACATTCCAATTGTGTCAAAACAAATAAGGTACAACAAGTCAGAGCGCGGCGTAAACATTTAAATTGGGTCATCCCTGTGACCTACCCCTAGAAGCAGGCAGGAACGAAACGAACATCGAACAAACAAAAACAAGTTACAAACATAAAACATACCAAACTCGCTCATAGCTCCACCACCATTATCAATAACTTCGCTCATCCATCAAGAAATCATCAGGAAATTACCAAACAGTTTCGTGTAATGATTTAAATGTCACGATCGCACGTGCGTCGCTTCATTTGCAACAACATTGAATGGTACGAAACGTGTGGTAGCTCCGCCGTATGCCGCTATCGATTAGATACACATTTAGCCGACCTTCAGCCTTATTACAACGAAGTAAGGCACGATATGGAACGGCACGACTCGCCTGAAGTGACCGGTATTAATATAAAATGCAACGATATTGCCGATAGTGTCGCCATGTATTTCTTATGCTAAAGTCGGTTGATGAAGTTTATTAGTCGTGGAACATAGCTTACTCACGAATCGATATCGTACTGCAATCATTCGAGATAATAGATTGTGATTGAGGCGATGCGACACCGCCGCTCTCCTAATATTTACTTTCTATTGCAACTAGTGGGTACATAAAATTGTTTGATAATGACAAAGGCATACGAGTAATTTTTAGAGTTTCTATGCATTAGGAGTCAAATATAAGACTTTTTACTCCATTATGAAGACAAGCTACTAATTCGTAATAAACGATCGAGTGATCTCGTTTTTAAAACGAGGTTAGTAAACTAGCTTGATAAATATTTTTTTAAATCGGTCAGACGTTGACTCATCAAAATAAGTTATCTAGACTAGATTTTGACGATCGGAGTACCTTCGAAACCTAGATTTACATTATATTAGGTACAAAATTTGTTATTTTTACGACAGAAAAAATATCATAAATAACAAATGAAAACTCGAAATCCTGACTAATTTGTTTTATTAAAAACATATTAGTTTTACGATATTAACGACAGAGCATTTCGACGGATCGGAAACATGTAGGTATGCTTATTGCTTTGATCGTCGTACGCTAATTATAATTTAGATGGAGCATCTGTTTTCAAAAGAACATCTGAATTTATATACAGACTAGCTGCTACCTGCAACTTCGTACGCGTGTACTATTTTATCTTTTCAATATGTTACTTTTTAATAAAACTTAGCCCATGTCCGGAAAAAAGGCTTGTAAACTGTATAAGTTTCATTTAAATTAGTCCAATAGTTATGGCGTGATCAAATAAATAGTTAAACAGACCAACTCGATTTTTGGAATCAGAATCGTTTATTTAGTGGATCTACTTTTTTACTTTTTCCATATCTTTAATTTTTATGGCTTTTTATAGTTTTATAATTGTATAGATGTAAAGTGCTACTCTTGAAGACATCAGCGGGGCGGTCAGATCAAACAAATGTTTCCAATCGATTGCCAACTATAAATAAGTGTTCCGTTTTTCCAAAACTGGATACAACACTTGTTGAATGTAACTAGTTAATAAATTATTTGTATTTTATTGGATTTGAGAACTGTCCGAAGGCCAAATTGTATGGAATTTGGTTGAGATCTAGGTACCTTCAGTTTCGACCTGAACAATTTGAAGGGTTTGTTGTAACGATAAGAATTAACTGTAGTATTAAACTCGTAAAACAAATGTTCACACAATGAGACGACCCTAGGAATATTGCACATGCAAAGAGGACTAATATTTTCCGATCATCCTAGATTTAGTTTCCTGAAACGTTATTTCTGTTATGTATATCAAAACTGAATTGTCATATTTTCAAAATAGCTGTCTCGCTCACGTAAAATGTATCCAACGACAAAGACAGCTGATCGACATTTTCAATGTCATCATAACAAAACATTCGTAAGCGTCGACAAAGGAATGTAAATCATGAACAGAGCAAAACAAAGAAATATCGCATATTTACCACGCTTTGGTGATAGGTACTACGTGATATTGTTCAGTAATAAAATACAGTTACCCAGTGAAGTAGCAAAATGGAAACATTGCAAACAATGCTAATTACATAAATTACATAACTGGCATTGAACTTCACAAGACTGTAAAAACAATAAAACACCTTATTAAATGCGTAGAACATACCTTAAGTCGAAAAACACGAAAAACATGCACACACTGTAAATATCTGATTGGTTTACCATCGTTCATAATTATCCGTCATTGTGTGAAAGCATTTTTCGTTTATTTATTATTTTTGTTTTATTTAGACACAGGTCACGTTCGATACAGCCTGGGGACTGACGCCTGGCGACTGACGCGGTTGTCACTGTTGGGCGGACGCCAATACCGCGTACAATGCTGGCTTAGTGCCAACCTTTATTATCTCGTCAGTAATGAGCTTGTCGGTAGTCGTGTCCCATTCAATGGCCGATAAGCGTCTTGTTTAGTTTGTAAATAAGCGTACGTTATCTTACTATAATGCTGACTAATCATTTGTTTACGTTATTATCAGATTGATTCCCTATTGTTTTCGCGGATTTTATCATTGTTATCTTCAAAGAGGTGTGAGAGGAAACGCATGTCAGTGTTTATTTAGCTTGGCATCAATTCTGAGCTAAAAATATTCTGGCAAGATTGCGTAAATGCACAAAATAAATTAAACACTACCGAGTTTGTATTACAAGAATAAGGTATTTTTCATATAATCCAAGTAGTCACAACGGATCTTTGCCCCTCTGAAGTATCTGCGCAGAACCCATTTTTGGGTAAATGGAGGTAAGCTATTTTTTACGCACAACAGTACATGCGCAATCGTTTGTTGCACCTAACTTCAAAGGCATAAAGATCCATTGTGCGTACTGTATGTATATTTGACCAATGACAGAAAAAAGCGTCAAGTTTTTTTTATTTGATCATTGATTGGTTATTTATCCCCTCCCACCGATACAACTTACCTTACCCCGCATTTCAATGGATGCACTTTATTAGCACTAAACTTGGGCGATTGCCACTCACGTTTTGTTACAGCTCAAACTGGTTCAGTCTCCGAAAGCTTTTGAGAATTACCAATAAATGATGTACTAGACTCATGCCTTTGATGATGATAATCTTTTTGGTGCCGACTTGATGAGAAGGGGTTCAATTCCCGCGTCGGGAATTAACATAAATAAATATACATGGATATTTCACACAACGCCCTCTAGTCCCAAACTAAGCAAGCTTTGTAATATGGGAACTAGATTGCATATTTCATACTTATATACTTTTTTGTAAGCACGTACATAAAATACATAGTAACACCTAGACATAAAACGAACATCGTACATGATAAACACATATTTATTTGATGGCTGGGGCCTCATCACGAATAAATTGTCAACGTATCGTAACGGTAACGTATCCGAGATACACTGCGCGGTGACACTACGACGTTTGGCAGTCGAGCTGGCGTTGACGCGCAATATAACTAGAATACGTTAGGTTTACGTAACGCGGCGACTGTTAGATTTGTTCGGCTTACCCCCCTGGGTGCTGTGATATCGAGCTGATTCACACTTTTATAAGTACAATGGCGAGAAGACTTACACTACGCGTCAACGAGAACTCGATTGCGGAGTGTTGTTAGCGCGCTGTGTAAGTGAACTTTACTCTACCGTACCTATGGAAGTGTAAATCCACTTTTACGTATATTCTGATACCCAAAACAAGACACAGGGAATTGTAGTGGGATTATGTGTTTTAGTGTAAACAAGGTGTTACATAATGTCCCTATAAGCTCGAAGGGGGAGTATTCTACGCGTCATGGCGAACAACGTATGTTCTACGACATTAAATGTTTCGAAATTTTCCTTCATGAAAAACGTCTTAAACTTTCCTTAAAAATAGCAAAACACATGTGGTAGTGTCTATGTGTGGGTGCTACGTGGATACCTACGCAAAGTAAACAAACACTTACGGTTGTCGCAAATTTCTAAGACAAAATATAAATTTCAATTATGTTGTATTTAACTTTTGCACATGCAAATCACGTGTTTGGGTTGAATAATCCTCTTTTCGGCTTATAGGAACATTTGTAACTCGCTGTATATAAGAATATAATGATGAGTTGTAAACCTGAGTCAATCTGCATGTAGTCCAGAATTTGATGATGCTCGCGCCGCGACATAAAGGGTGAATCGTCCACTAAAATAAAATTCACGCATTTAGTTATACATTTCATTATCAATATTTATAATTGCATGCAAGTTACGATTACGATGTTTTAAAGTTTTTTTATATTTTTGTTTATTTAAAATCTAACAAAGTAGATCAAAATATTTAGAATCACCTAGTTATTCTAAAAGATTACTGAATGATGATTCTAAATGATCCTTTATGATGACTAGCAGTTACCCGCGACTTCGTACGCGAGTACCGTTTCCGTGTACATTATTATTATCTGTGCGTGTACCGAGCGGATACTTCTTTGAGAAACTTGACATTACACCGAACCCGTACTCGAATGTCAAACGCTAGTTGTTAGACCAAAGAGGTAGAGTACTATGTCCTGTCAAACTGACGTGACATGACATGACATCATCCTCTTGCCAATAATTGGCGCTGCTAATCCCGTTAATCCCGCTAATCCTAATAATTGGCGCTGCTAATCCCGTAGATCCTGTTAATTATTCGGGATAAAAAGTAGCCTATGTGTCAATCCAGGTTACGTACTATATATGCCATGTGTCATCCAAGTTGGTTCAGTAGTTTCGACGTGATTGAAACACAAACATCCAAACATCTAAACTTTCGCATTTATAATATTAGTAGGATAGGATAGGATTGAATAAATACTTTTTTGTTTTTGACTTTAAATTGTTTAAAACTGAATGCCGTTATTATTTTTGTTCTAAGGTACAATCTTTTAAGTAATTTGTATAACTTGTGTTTGTAATTTTAGTTTAAACACAGATTGCAGATTTTATAAGAGTTTGACTTAAATTATGGTCTGTGACCATGGTCAGAGTTCTATCAGACATCTGATCTAATTACATTTTACATTAAAAAGTAGATGAGGTTGCGTATTCAATTCGGCAATTCATAGAATGGTTTTCCTGGTGATATTTGCATCACAATAGATCCTAGCTTTGCGATTGGATCGCATGTATTGTCTGTATTCAGAATGATAAAACTCTACAGTAGAATTACAGAGCAGAAATATTTATAAATTCGCAATTGCATTAGTCTGAGCAATTAAAATACGAAGTTGGAGCCTTCTAAGGGGTGATTCTAACCGATAGACTTTTTATATCACGATCGATATAAACTCTGCCAAAAACTATAGTTTTGACAGTTTTTGGGAGATATATTTGTTTTCCCTGCTTTTCCCACGTTAAGTCTATCGGTGTATCACCCCCAGGTTAGAAATTGTACAAGTTTCGTTTATAGCTTACTCCTGGATAGGTATTACGCGCCCCAGCACGAATAAATGTGACATCGTAAAGACAAGACTTTTATTTACTACCACAACACACTATATATAGAGGTTAAAAACACACAGAAATCATAATAGGTACCTATGTTACGTAAACGTGCCGTAAGTGTAGCGTATCCTTGATACATTGCGCGGTGACGCTACAACGTTAGGAAGTCAAGCAGGCGTTAACGCGCAATATGACTCGAATACCTAACGTGGCGACTGTCAGATTTATCCGTACTGACCCCCCACTACCCAGTACATAGAAAATCAGTCGCATTTACACAGGACAAATGCAGGTTGAGACAATCATGCATAACATACCTATGCTATTGATATTAACCGGCCGCAGGATGTGTAAATGCGGCGGCGGACTGGGCGCTGACGGCTGTTTGCTCGGCGTCGACGCGCCTGACGCGCCAGTGTTGTTTATACTGCGCACAGATAATATATTATAGATAGGTTATGGGCTTAGCGAGCGCATGCACGGAGTAAATGCTATTGGTATCTTTACTTACATAAAAAGGATATAAGGTCTCGTATTGCCACAGAGCAGAAAACTTAAGAGTCCGCAGCCGCAGCAACTCTACTTCAAGACTTAGAAAATACGCTCTAAGGAAGTCGTTCCTCTGGTAGGTTTTCTGCTCTGTGGTATAGCGTAACATTATCGATTGGTTATATTCAATGGCAAAATATAGGGCAATTTTACGCGCTTTTATGTATTTGGTCGTTATCAGAGCTTAGACTGCACGACATTCTAAGAACCATCGTTATAAGATCAGTGGTCTTATAAAAACAATGGTTATGAAATTGGAGCTTTCACTTCGGAGATATAACTTCAATACAATTTAGTTATCTGCTTATAGAAACCTCGGTCTGTCTAGTTTCTTGCAATACCCCTGAACAGGGTTCATGTGTGATACCTATTTACTGTACAACAACTACATTACTAGATTAAAGCAATATATGTATTGAATATTGAGCTACAAAGCCCAAACTTCCAAGGTTTCAAAACTTCTAAGACCTCTTTTTAGGGGGCGTTACAAAGTCAGACACAATCAATTACCATATTCCTCAGATTTTTCCTTTTCAATGTTATAAGCTTTGCATTGACAGACTTTCTGATTTTTGCCGTGAAGTTTGAGAAAAATTGATTATTATTTCGATTGATAAATTAACCCTTTTTTTCAAATAAGTAAGAAAAGATACCAGTAACATTGTAAGGAAATAAGCTTTTAAGTCATTTACAAAAGCAAATCTTTTTATCGTTTTAATTGAGCTTTACTAGTAAAGAAATAAAGTTGAGTTTAGAAAGATTTCGCTTGTAAATGACCAATGAAACAATTCTATTCCAAAAACTAGCTAAAATGAAATGTGCGATCATGCTTGCGATGTCAAGGTGTGTTCACAATAACTTGTCTGTAAAAATTACATTGTAGGACTACACTAGATGGCGCTGTGTAAAATGTCCATATTTATTTTATAATACACACAAGTTATAAGAATACACCTCTGAAGAATAAATAACAATGACACAAGACATAATTATTTATTCCCACTTTAGTTTCGAGATTTTTTATTCATAATATGAAAGTTCTACTACAGAATTATGAGGACCATCTAAATCAGCTCTGAAATCGAAAAAAACTTGTTGGTGATTGAAACAGTCTTCAAAATAGTGAAATAAAATTGGGGTAGATAAAAAATAACGTTTCAGAAATAGTCGTACACACGAGAAGAGTTAAATAGAACTTATACTAGACTTAGTTTATCATGACAAACATTGATAGTGACAGCCATAACTTATTTTGTAACAAGGTTCAGCTTATGGAATATTAAAGGGTGTATTTTAAAAGTCACGGTTATAGTGACTTTGAAAATTCATCCAAGGCTAGCTTCAACTAAGCACGACATAGTTTTTTTTTAAATAAACACCTATTTTTTAGTGTTTATCTATTTTATGAATGATCCAGGCAGAGACCATAAATAAACGAGAACACGTTGCGCGTATTTTATTTTCACTTTTAACTAGAAGATTTTATTGAACTTTATAAAAACTTATGGCCGATTTACACACTTACAAGTACAGTAGCGGGTGAAGTAGAAACAGAAGGACACTACGCACGCAGTAACACGTCAATGCTCCGTGCAGTCGTCGTCGGCGTCGTTGCCGCGCACTCTATCGCTACTCAACGCTAGCAAGCCACTGTACTTATGAGTGTGTAAATGCTACTTTAGCAGGTTTAAATCGTTCTTTTATTTAGTTAAAAATGTACTATGCCGTGGTTTAGTAGAAGCCGACCCAACGCAGCTCTTTGTAAAGATCAGTTCACATGAATGAAAAGTGTGCAAACATTCGAATCAACTTCATTGGACGAGTCACAACAAGCAATGAATCACGTGTGGATTTATTCATGTGAACTAAGCTTCATCCGCATTCTTATCACGCGTCAAACAAGTGCATTTTTGAACTTAATGTGATTATAAAAAGTGTGGTAATACTGAAGTTAGGGACGGTTAGTACCTACTCAAAAGCAATTCAATTATACACACCAATTTTTTTTTAAATTGATTACCAGTAGGCACTGCCGTAGATTTTTAAAGCCATAGAATATTCCGTTCGGGGTTTTATGCCTGGGAGTTTTATCAAAGTATCAAAGAGATAGGAACACGTATGCAATCCCTACGCAAAACATTCTCCTATCTCCATACACAAGACAGATATAACAGCACAGATCGCATCAACCGCGCTTTTAGTTTATTCTTGGCACATTTCGATAAGCTTATAGCACATTCATAATAAATAGCATAATAAATTGATTAAACTTGTGGCAGATTCGCTTGTGACTGTAACATATTTGGTTACGATTGTGCCATTTGGTTGAATTATAGCACATTGGTTTGTGCTTGCTTGTGGCTCATTAGGTTGTGCTTGTTTAACCCTTGATAGAGTTGGTTGGCCTTTGGTTGTACTTGTGGCTACAATCGTTAAACTTGTAGCCCATTAAGTAGTGACTTTTGCTCATAATGGTTAAACTTATAGCACTTTTGTTTGCGATTATGGCACATTTAGTTGCGCTTACGCATCACACAATAAATAATTGTCGCTTCTGACGCGCGCCACGCTAATTCTATCTATCTTGAAGTAAGAGATGGTAATTCTGACATTTTAAAAAGTCGTCTTCCTACCGAATACCGTATTACCACACTTTTCACACATCAAATTGAAAGTTCGTTTAATTCTTCTCGTGCGTCCATAGATGCGTCACAGGGGACTGACCTATTGTTTGATGCTGCGGAGTTATTGAGCAAGGAACTAACGTTAGACGTGTTATTACTGACCACTGCGGAGTTCGCAGCGCGGAGTGGCAGTGGCTTTACCGGCTGCAAATTCAACACACATCAGTTGGTACCGTTTTCTTTTGATAGGCCGAATGGGTTTGGGTACGGGGAGTTGTTACCGTGGTATCTATACATATAGATACAATTTGTTTCTTTTTTTTATGATAGATAGCGGCGTTTGGCTGCCAGTTCACCTGATGAAAAGTGTAGCTGCAGCCTAGGGCGCAGCACATATTTATTTGCATAAATATGTGCTGCATTTAGAGTAGTTGGTAAAAAAACGCGTTATAAATGATCTAGATTAGATGCAAAAGCCTGCATTAGATACATATTTTGAAAAATATTAAAGAATATCAAGGTATACAGTACGGATAGTCAAAACCAAAATCTTTTTTAAGGTAAAGATAAGTTTAAAGTGCCTTTTCAACTAGATGAATCTAGGCCTATATCTAGCATCGCGATAGTAATAACAATAATCAAACTGAGCTACTAATCCTGTTACACCAAATAATTTTATTTATGTAAATAAATGCACAATCCGAAAAGTCATATTTTAATATAGCCAATCTATTGGTTTATGTGAATTTCTGAAGAAAATCTATGAAATTCAGAGGAGTAACGTATCTATTGCTATTTTCATCTTAAATTCTACTCTATTTTTTATGACCGATTTTATTTTATTTTATAGCAGTTCGACTTCAGTTATAAAATTCAAGATAAGATATGTTTATTTGCTAGAATATATGTTACAGTTTTGGTCTTAAATTAAAAAATAGTTGTCAATTTAATTGTTATTTCTTAATGTTGAAATCTTTGGCAATGGAATTTTTTTGTAATTTGTATGTCTCCTACATAGAATAAAAGGTAGATATTTCTATAGAGCTGTGAACACCGTTTCTATATATTTTATAGGGCGATTTCAGTAGTTTTCAAAAAATCATGAAATGTAATGATTGATGGTAACGAAGTACTAAACGAACATACTACTTAGGTGTATTTTTACACGTGTGTCCGCTTTTTGACGAAAATACATTCGATCTGTAATTATACCCTATGTTCCCCTTCGCAGGGGCAACACGGAGGAGATTTCTGGACTAAGCCTTTTATTTAAACACTTGATATAAGTAAGTCAGAATTTAACAAACAGAATTTCCTGAATAATAATGAGCTACGATGAATCACCCATTTCAAGTGTTTTATTTTAGTGACGAGAATTACTGAACCATGGTAACAACTCAACATCCCCTCTTCTGTAATTCACTAAAATTTTGAAAAAGTACATGTGAAGCTAGGAAAGGGTACACTTATCTACACATGTAGCAAAATTAAATTCACGTACTTTAAGAATCAACATTTATCTCGTAAAACATTGACAAATAAAAATATAAACATTCGGCTTTACGAAAAGGGTATTTAAGGCAGCACTTAAAATGGATTGCCAGACAAATAAACCTCTTCACGGTAAAATAATAAAGCGAAAATAGCTTCTACAAAAAAGCTAACAGAACCAATGTCTAAATATACCTGACATTTCGTAGATTTAACATCAATAGATCGAATACTCCTATAACTAGGTAAAGAGGTAATGGTGTGTGTGAGGTAAGCTGGAGAGAAGCAAAGAGTTCTTACTTTCGCAATGATTTCTTCCTTCTTCTTCTTTTCGATGTCTATTGAGTCTGTGGAGTGGTTGTGTAGCTCTAGGGTGGGCGACGTTATTGGACTAGTACCTGTGGACCAACAGACTATCGGATAAAAAAAATCCTGCAGACAAAACACACAGACAGCAGACAGACAGGCAGACAGGCGTCACAGCTCAGTCGGTAATGGATCTGCCTTCCGTGCTGTGGGTTCGATCCCCACCAAGAACAAACATTTGTGTGTGGCAAAACATAGATGTTTGTTCTATGTCTGGGTGTTACTATGTATTATAAGTATGTATTTACAAAAAAAAAAGTATATAAGTATTCTATCAGCATCTAGTTCCCATATTACAAGCTTTGCTTAGTTTGGGACTAGAGGGCGTCGTGTGAAATGTCCATGAATATATATATACTTTTTTTATTTAAAAGGGAACAACTTGGCTGACCTTTCTCTTACGTTAACGTTGTCGTTACGTTACCAATGTGAGCGTCAGGAATTCCAGCCTAGGGTAGGGCTCATTGTTTTCAAATAATGGTCAGCCTAAACAGTTTCTCACTGAGAAGTCTTAATTCAGAATTGAGCAAGGTTTCTGAATACATGGCTCAATAGATGTTTGTAAACATGTTCATAGCAAGCTTTTATCAAAAACCTATATACTGGGTGGCCGTGGTAACCACGAACAAATCTGACAGTTGCAGCGTTACGTAAACCTAACGTATTCGAGTCACATTGAGCGTCGACGCCAGCTTGACTTTCTAACGTTGCAGCGTGAACGTGCAGTGTATAACGTATACGCTACCGTTACGATACGTTTACGATTGTCATATTTATTCGTGCTGAGGCCTCTGATCAAAATCGATTAAATAATAACTTCTTTGTCACACAATAGGGTTATAATTCATTCTTTGGTTTTCTTTATCGCCCACTTGATGTTAAGCGGTTGCCTCTACCTATAACAATGCATTAGCTCGCAGAGCAAGTCCATTGAGGACATGCTCTGTGAAGAGTCTATCACTTTGAGACGCGCAGGGGGGTGATTCTGGGTAAAGCAGAGATTTTACTCTAAAGCCTGCTATACATGTTGGCCAAACGTTGACGAGTTAAGGCCAACGCCAACGTGTGGACGGCATATTTGCCTTGCCTTGCCATGGCTCGGTGTCGCTCGCCTAATTGGCCGAGTGCTTACAAGCGCCAACGTGTAGAGAGTACATTTGCAGTGACTCGTCATCGCTCGCCGCCACTCGCCTCACTTCGGAGCCGTGTCGGTTTTTGTGCACAAATCAAAGGCGCTTGCCTGCACTCGGCCAACCGTGTCCACATGTTGGCCGCTCGCAATAGTTTGCGTAGGCTTGCCAAACATGTGGATGGTAGCACTCGGTTTGCTTACGTTTGCTTACGCTCGCTTTGACGTTTGCTCGGCCAACATGTATTGGGGGCTTAATAGGGATGACGTCAAATCTCGGTCGAAAACTGGTTTCACCCACTAGTGACAGGAGTTTTTAACGTGATTTTGACGTCATCCCTATTAGAGTAAAATCTCTGCTGAAGTGAGAATAAAGCCCCAGGTGTTGTGTCACGTACCTGACAACATGCTAGCAGGTGATCCTCTCGAGTCATTACTATTGTTACTATCCGTGGTGGCAGAACTTGGCAAGCCAACGCCGCTCAGTTCCACTTCGTCAAGTCCCGTGATGTCATCGTATAAGTACTCATTCTCCCTAAAGTCAGCTTCCTGTGATGAGTCTATGTAGTATTCGACGTCTTCTTTTATCCTCTTTATCTGGAAGCACATGTCCTATGCTTGCAATCAATATGTTCACTTTGGTGTGAGCATTCTGGGGATTCGACACTTGCTTTGATAAGCGGGGAGTATGACTATGCCTTGGACAGTGATTGGACAAACTATTGGCTACCTACTATTGTACTCTCATGCTCAATTCTGCAGTTACTTTAATAGAGACTACGTATTAATGTTTACGTTGTGCCTCATTGCAATACCGGCTGAACCAATTTGAATGAAACTTATAATATGTATAACTCGTGGCCGGGAATATCATTATTCTTCTTCTCTTATATATGGCCTCTGTCCGTCATTTCGACAGACAATTTTGATTATTATAGAGATTCTTTTCATTATCATCATTTTAACAAAAGGAGGAGTTTTTTAAGCCTGAGCTAGTGGCACCAATATTATGGATCAATACTGACACCACATAATTATCTGGTAAATATATTTCAAGAGGCATTTGTCATATTTGGAATATGGAAATTAAAGACTAAGAATCCAATATCGCTCAGGAAAGGGATATATCGGTCCAGAATCATTCCCCAGCTCTCGATTGACTATTTTAGCTTGTCGCGAACCTGTCGCTAGTTACATATTCAGGGGGTCGGTTGAGAACATTAACCCTCGAATTATATATTTTAAGGCTTTAGAGGCGGATTCAGGCGTTGTGCTAGGAATGCTCGTTGTAACGATTTGACCGACTGTTCAGTTCACTTTTCACGAATTTGAGGTAAGAGAGACAGCGATATTGGACGCCCAGCTTACTCTGCGACATAATACTGACCTGTTCTACTTCAACAGACATGTTGTCAAGCATTCTGAGTAGCGTTTCGAGTTTCTTTATGTGGAACCTGTGCTTTTCCAGTTTCGTTTTGAGGTCCTCCATACGCTCTTGTTTCTCCTTGTCTAACCTTTTCTTTTTACCAACTAGCAGTGACTCTATTTCAGACTCAAATTGATCGACCTGCAAGAAAACAGTCAATGAATATCAACATTACACAAAAGACCATCCGGGGCACACCGACAGCGGATAGAATATAGATGCGATATCTATACTAAAATAAATGCAGTTGTTTTCGAAAAAGCTGTGCTGATTATTTAGATATAATTTTTAATCGTGTTTGTGGAGGACCGTGAACCATTTCAGATCTTTAAATAGACGGATTTTTTTTACATAGCGCATATCTCTGGGATTTGAGGAATGCCGCGTTTGTGAAGCATTTCCAAGATCTATAGATAGAGGGTTTTTATTAAATAGGTTTTCGTAACATATCCTTGAGATTAGAGGATTGCAAAAAAAGTTTAAATTGTATGTTTTACCTGTAAATTAAGTGAGTCAATGGATGCAATAAGCCACGAAGATATTTCTTCTCTCTCCTTCTGTGCGGGGTCGAGTTTTTGGGCCGCCCCAAGCCCTTCTTTAGAATATGCTTTCGTTTTTGTTTCTCGCTCCACGACTTTAAACCTCTCCATTTGCTAAAAAATAATGATAAATATTTTAATCAAATAGAATCATTACATAATCCGAACTTTTATCTGTCCGCAAAAGCCCTGGGCTATCTATCTGTTAATACCATCAACATGCAGAAGAGTTTGATTGCAATTTGTCAAAATCGGACAAATTGCAATCAAAATGATAGTTTCACGAATCAGCGACCAGTAAATTGACATTTTGATTGTAATTTGTCAGATTCTGATGGTATCAAAAGATAGACATTAGCTGGTGTTTGATGCTAATTTGAATTCAAAGTGGGGGAATAAAATAAGCACTGAGGACTTCCCTTGTTGGGATGTGTTATGCATTTTCTCTCTGCTAATCTCACTCCAGCTAGCCCGACTTCTAATCGTGGAGAAGAACTTTAAGTTGATGGCTGTACTGTTCTAGCATTCACAATGGCGTTACCGCTACCAACAGCTAGTAATGGTGTTAACGGTGTGGAAACTAGCAATACCATGAGAAAATCAGAATCGACACAGTGGAAATCGAACCCACGCCTCTCGAGTTTCAGCCGGGCTTTCGCGTCGCCCTCTTTACATAGAGGTTGACTATCATACATTTAAATAAGGAATACAGTCATTTAATTTTGTGATATGATATGAGTGCAGTAAACATCACAAGGCAAAGTTATCAGTCTTCTTCTAAATATAAAAGTCTTGTGTTACTGACTGACTACTAAGTACTACATAGCAGAAAGGGTGTATCAGTCAGTGGGAAGGTGCACTATAAGTCTTTCCCGAGATTCAGAGCTAAGCAAGAGCTTGGAAAATATTAAGAGGAAATAAGTATAATTGCACACAAAGTAGGGGTATTCCAGTACTCTTTATAACTATGTTACTTGATTATGCTCTTGTGTATTACGTTAGTAACGTAGTAAATAGAATACAATGTTTATCTTACTCATAGAGCTGTTTGAAGACATAAAAATTACTTATTAATTAGCCTCTTTACAAACACGCCTTGTCGCGCGCGATACCACAATCCTGTACAAATTAACGCGTGTTTAGATGAAGCGGAAAAAGTCCAGCGATTCCTTTAGAAATTTCAGAGTGTTTGGGCAGTGAACATACAAGTCCTGATGTCTAGGTGACCCGAAGTGGTGGGTCCCACCAGGTGAGCCGGAGCCCAAAGTTCTCACTTTTGGGTTTTTGCTTATATCTCAAAACTGGTGCATCTTAGGTAAAAAGTTCGACTACCAAATGAAAGCCCACAGAAGTTTCTACAACTGTGATTCTATGCATTTTTTTCTAATTTCCAACCGCCGCGCTGTTATCGAGAAAATTAAACAAAAGAAGTTTTAGCTGACCCTTCATTCATATTGTAGTAAGAAAATTGACGTGAATAAAACCTCGGTCTGCCTACTTTCCTGTTGCAATACCCCTGAACAGGGTTCATGTGTGATACCAACCTACAATGTAACAACTATAATACCATGTGAAAGCAATAAATGTATTGAGTATTGAGAAAAAAGTCACTGAATGTGTAATAGAGTTAGATAAGGAGACTACTGTTTTTTATGGGTTTGATGTAGCATACAAAAATAATGTACAACTTGTCAATAACATGAGCACTGCTAGGGCACACCACACTTAAGTTGATTGCATTTCTAGATCTAATAATAGTAGATTTTGTTTGTGGTTCTTTTTTCACACAGAAAGGTCTACCTGATGCCTATTTGTGGCTCTAAACACAGTCCCACCAATTTAAAAACGAAATTGAGATGACCAAGTCGAAATTGAAATGAGACCTAGAATACATATTAAACCTCTCCTCAATCTCTTGGCTACAGCGAGTGCCTAGTATTCCAAACACAATACAAAAACATTCCATGTTGGAATGTTTTTTGTATCACAGGTTAAAAGCAAAGTTTACTGTAAGGTGCTACGCTTGTTTATCAAATTTTGTCTTATAAGTTTAAGCTAAACTTGACTCACCGTTTCTATAAGTTTCCTATATTCTAAAAGTGTACTCTTATCTTTAATCTCCCCAGAGGCGATCCAAGACTTAATTTGATCCCGTAGCCTCTGGAGTTTCTTGATCTCTTTCTTGAGATCCGCCTCGTATTTCTCTTTCTGGTTGCTGTTCGTCGCATTATGCACCTTCTGCCAGATATCCTCAAAGGTTTCCACCCCTTCTGTCACTTTTTTTAAACACCTGTCTATTTCACCTGAAAATTCAAACTAGAATTAGATAATGTAATGTTATTCACATTTTTCTCTTTACTTTGTGGTATAGATACTTGCCTTTTTTCATTAGTACTTTTAATACAATAAAATTGGCCGGACCTCAGTACGTCAGTTATCTACAATTAGGTAGATGGAGTCGGTGACTTAAAACTAGTCAAACTTAGAGTGCTTGGATACCTATTTTAGCTGTTTGTTAAAAAAATATAAGACATTATTAGCAGACTTACTTCAAAGAGAGTCTTATTTTTAAACAATGGGTTTACAACTATTGGGAGATGGCTGAGCTTGTGGTAAATATTATGTGAGGAATTATAAAAAATAGCCGCATCTAGAGCATCAACAAATATGATTATTGGACACAAACAAATGTTACTATGTTTGAGATGATTTTATCCTAAAAAGTCTACTTAGGTGCACCAATATAATTATTTATGTAAACACAACCTTCAGCCTGTCAACTGGTTTTTAACCTGATGGTAGCTGCCTGACATTTAGCTGTCCTGAGTTCAACGGCCTTTGCCTAAAACATTCTTGAGTGTTCATCACATTAAAATTGGTGCTATTTTTGTTATTTGTAAAGTTACACATAAACCTGTTCCAGAAACACCTTGTTCATAAAAAAAAGCTACTTTTATACCCTTATTTTATGAGATGTGTAGGTAATCCAAAAGTCAAACTCAAGACCCATTCACTGGGAGAAACATGAAACAAAAGGCACTTTTCCAGTTGAGTTGTTCAAACAGATGTCAATAGCGCGCAGCTGGCTACCCTAACCAGTTAGGGATAACAATAAATTCTCAAAGAAAGCACAATAGAAGAAACTCAACTCAGGGATTTCAAAAATAATGGTGCACATACGCATCATCACATTAACTGAGGTAAGCATTCACGAGTCGATAAGATGTGCCCGCAGGCAGGAGCTCCAGCGAGGCAGAGGTCTCATCAGTTGACAATAATGCTCTAGAACACGTACTATGTAGTTCGGTTGGGGTCAATCAATCTCTAACCTGATAACATGACAAATTACCTTGTAATTTCCTTGTCGCAGCCATAGCTATTTACACATAGGGACGAACGTTCCGTACATATCCTAAACATACAAATTATTTACAGTAAAATGCACTGAAATTATTGATAAACAGACAAACTACACATCTGAAGCTTTGTTCGATTCCAAGATGGCTACCGTACACCGCTCGAACTGTAGTGTCTGAGGGCTTCCAGGCTGATCACCTCGGTGAAATCCAGCCTCGCGCCTGGAATGGTAATTAGCACGAAGCTTTCATAAATGATTATGAATAATTAGTTGTCACAAATTAACAACAAACTTCAAATTTTCCACAAAATCGTAGCTATCTATGTCGTGTAGACTAGCAAGAGCGCAGGCGCAAAATAATAGAGTTAGGGCATAGACAAAATGTTTATATTTATGGCAAATTGTTTAGGAATTTTCCTTTGTTTTTTTTATAAAAATTTAAACTCCACTAAAAATATCAGATCAACAACTGACTTCCATTTAGTAAATAAATACCTTTAGATTACGCTATATTTTAATTTTTGTACAATCCCGAAAATGTAATCTGTGTAAGTTTACAACCGTTTGAAATAGATGTCGCGATTCAATCAAAGCTTTAGCTACTCACCAGCAGATGTCACTATTAAATGGCAAAATTTTTTCTACTCGCCAACAGATGTCACCCAGGCGCAAAAGAGAGCGACAAAAAATAAATGACGAGATATTGTGACTACGCCCCATTCAACACGCTAAACTTTATAACGTCGTAAACTATTCCAAATTACTGCTTTAGATTATCTTTAACGACTGCAACATGCAATAAACTAGATCAACATAATAATGTCACCAATTCAATGACTGAATTTTGGTGGTCTGCTGGCGCCCACCATGGCTGCTTCTAAGGCCGTGTGGGTTCGAATCTGTCAATGGCATTTGTAGGAACGCTCATCAAAGGAACGTATTAACGTAGGTGTTAGTGTTGCCTCAAATAAACACAAGTTATAAGTAGCAATGATTTATATGGGCAAGTATCTATATAATGGGAAATGTGTACCTACCTACAGAGTTCAATATTTGCAGAACATGATTCGATGTGCTTATGTAGTATGGTACCTAGGTGGACGTAAGTAGGTTTCAGAACGTATTTAACAACTAAGTAACTATCTAGCTTTAATCAGATAGACAAAAATAGGTAGACTTGCAGACCTACCTAGCTTGCTTATTGTTGGGTGTTGTAATAAGTTAGGTAGGTTACACCTAAAGTTAAAGTCAAAAATCATTTATCAATAAAATCAAAAGGATCATTTAGAATCGTTTTATTTACAGGTATTTCTAGGTGCCAGTTCCACGCGACCAGAGTTTAGAAGAACGGACAAGAAACTACGGTCTGGTTCCTAAAGTTTCTTTGTATGATCCTTGTGAGGTACAGTGCGCAGCTGTATCTTGTAAATTACAGTTTTTTAATGTATATTCACTCAGCCAAAATATGCACGCTTGTAAAACATTATAAGCCAGCTATGACGAAGGTTTAACCACTCAAATAAAATGTTTATCACTTCTGCAAATGTGACCGTGTATTTAGACACCCACCATCGCTAGGTAGCAACTTTATTCGCCACACCATACAAAGTAAAAATTAATATTAGTCATAGATTTACGTAGTTACTTATTACTCACTTTTATTTTTAGTTTTAAGTTTTGCTTTGTTGCTGTATATTTTTGTCTTTTATTATTAAGTATTGTGGTGGTTTGAATAAAATGTCTACTTATCTATCTATCTATCATACTTAGTAATACAGGTAGAAATATGTAGGTACCTACTAGTTGAGACAACGACGGAGATTGTTCGAAGCGATCCACAGGGTGTCACAGACAGAAATACTCGTAATAAGTTAAGCGTGAACGGGGTCACTCCGGTCATGAAATCATTCAAAGTTACGGGTAAATATTCCTAAGAATTATTTTCAGGTTTCCATATAAACACTTGACTTTATTTACCTAAGTAAATATGTAAATTTTACAAACCTTATTTGCCAACAACGCTAGTACTCGACTCTCTTCAAAATAATATTATTAGAAATAGTTAAATTGTGCAAATAGGTATCTATGGTAGAGTATATACATCCTAACAGGCACGTATAGCTTCCTTCCCATGTTTGTGTGCCAGTGACGTCATATGCTATTAATCTTCAGGGCACCTCATCAGCATTGATTCTCGATTATGAAACGCAAATATTTACAACAAACACTGGCACTTCGTATTACATTAATAAGGTTTTGTATCTACCTAACCTCCTTACAGACTGTATACACAATAAAGTAACATAACTAATCAGAGGACTATTCTTCTTCTTCTCTTCTATAAGGCCCCAGTCCGTCATTTCGACAAACAATTTTTCCAGTGTCAAGTGGATTATTTGAAATAAGTTTAGTCAAGTCGAGTCATACGTCAAGTCATTGGTTTTGAAGACCAAATGGTGGATTTTCCCTTCAAAACTTGAAAACGAATTCCATCAAATAATAAAAACACATAATAACATTTATTCCAATGGCTCACACTCTATGCTATGACTGTTAAAATTCCACTAGAACTAACAAACAATATTCACTATAACACCAAGAAAAACCATTAAAATAAATGTGCTAAGTATGTTGCTTTTACAAATGACAGAACTCGAATCCCAGAGGAGTATTTCGGATCTAGTAAAAATATAATTGGGATTTTGCTGAGATGTCATGAAAGTGTCACCAATATTACAAAGCTGCCATTCTGTGACTTGTTCCTCTGATCGGTCAATGACCTCATCATCATAATCATAACAGCCCATAGACAAGAAGAACTAAAATTATATTTCTTCTTCCGTCAACTTACGATAAATACCTACTTATCGCGGGAGGTTGATGGATGAAGAAGCCTACTTATGCTACCAAGAAAACGAAATAGAACTGGATAAGAATTTCTGAATAATCTATTGTATACTGAACAACGAGGCTTAGAAAGGAGCTGCAAAGGAGAGCGCGTTTATGTTCTTTGTACAGCGTAGCGTAGACGGCGTAGCGAAAGTCTACGACTCGTAGACCTCAAAGGGCCTACGGATCTACGCCGTAAGCCGTAGACTTATGAGGGCTATCACAGTTTGGCCGCGATTCAAGGGCTGGCGCGCGTCTGAGTTCGTCTGAGAGTCTGAGATCGCATTTCATGCAGTTTTAAATTACGTTTATTCAATATAATAAAATGAATTATTTAAATAAAAAGTATACAATTTTATTGATTATGAACTAACGTTTATTTTGGTATAATTTTTACTTAATAATATTAATGTAGTATGGAGAAATTAACGGCTAATTCTGAACGTTTTTAGCAATTTTATGGTTTTGAATTGATTTTTTTTTGTAGATATCCCATACTTATTTCTGAATTCCGGGGCCGCTACGGTCAATGGCAGTATATAAGAGATATTTGTAGATATTTTTCATTTCGTTTGCTTTGCACAGTAGTTCAATCCAGGAGCTTGAAAAAGTGTCTGCGCGAGTTTTATTAAAAACTTGTTTCGGAATTTTGGCTTTATTTAAATATATAAGGAAAAATTGCAAAAAGCGAGGCCACTACGGTCAATGCGAATAACTATTCTACATCAAACAATAAATCGAAATTATCTAAAAGTTTCAGTTTCAGAGATCCAGAACGTCAAAAATGGGCATTTTCACGGTTTGACCGTGATATCCGCCTTAAATTTCTTGAATCAGAAGTTCACTATAAAAAAAAATGCTATAGTTAGAGTTACTTGATAGTAAAACTGCTATCTTCTTTCAAACCTCAATAATATTCGATGACGTTTTCAAAACGATCTTTTGTTTTTTTTCAGTAGCAACAAACCTATAAGGTGAAAGACTTATTATTCAAATTATCTAATCGAATAAAATATCTCACCTAATCTTTTTATTACTGCTGTCGATAGGACAATAACTTTGATAAAGCAATCACGAATTGTATTGCTCTGTAAGCTTTTAATACGGTTCAATATACCTACTTAAATTGCATCTATTATTGCCAAAATTAAAGGCACTTATAGTACAACGGATACATAAATAAGTACTTATAGTAGTCACAACACAACGTATCTTTGTCCCTCTGAAGTTTTTTTTTAATATAATGTAGAATGTCCTTTGGCCACAATCTCACCTGATGGTAAGTGACGATGAGGCCGACGATGGAGCAGGACAATCTAGAAGACACCTATTCACTCTTGCCTTGAAAAGACCCAGATTATACTTATCAAGAAAGACAGAAGACGGCAGCGAGTTCCATTCCTTAGCAGTTCGCATAATGAATGTAGATCCAAAACGTTTGGTGCGAATGGGTGGAATGTTTACCAAGTATGGATGAACTATCTGCGCAGAACCCATTTTGGGCCGAATTGGGGGTAAGCGAATTATTCTGCATTCGTTTGTTGCACCTAACTTCAGAGGGATAAAGATCCGTTGTGCGTACTGTACTTGCAGAAGTTTTTAAGGTCTTTCAGCCCATTCAGGTCAGTACTTCCTATGCGAGACAGTAGGTTTAGTTTTGAGTTATCATTTCACTGCTAGTTTTATTTTGATTTTCTTAACATTTTTATTCGAAAAGTAGTCAGGCCATTGGTTTTTAGGCAAAATCGGCCAAAATTAGTTATAGCTAAATATTTCTACCGTCTACAAATCCGCTACAAATCTTTACTTTCAAAATAAGACGTGCCATATGCTGGCTAACCTTGAGAGATAATTCGGGTGATTGACAGGAGTGCATTTATGCAGTAAGCCCGCTCATTTCTAAACTTTTTAAATTATACTTAAATAGTAAACATCCACTTATTTCACCTTATTTACTGTTTTATAATCCACTAAAGAGAGTACTAAACTACTTACCAAGTACTTTTCAATCATAGAGACTAGATTACGGGAATTGGAGTCTGTCAAAAAAATCCGTGTTGTACCTACGACAGTTTCTATAACTCCTGTGGACAGCAACAGGCCTTTTTGGGCTCAAACTAGCACCACCTAGAAAGAGTCAGCTGCTCACGCCTCGAGACTTCGGCAGTCTACTTCTAACCTAAAAACGTCTACTATTGTTCATCTTAGTTCCCAAGAATCTTGGCTCAGTTTCCTAGAAAGTTTTTATATTTAGAAAAATATTTAATTCATAGTACGGAAGAAGTCTTAAAATAATGTAAACAGTTCTTCAGTTGTAAAACGAATTTCTGTCTAGTTTTGTTGGGCATCTAGCCAATTTATACCTTCCTTTTACTTTCCTTAATATTTAGAATGGAAGCCCTGGAAGCAGGAGTCTAGGCTTTAGATTATTATGATAAAAAAAAATTCAAGGGCTTAAAATAGTTTGACTCGATAATTTTATTTTTGAAACAATTTACGGCGTGTTTTTGAAATGTTAACTCTTCTCGTCGAACTCTTAAGATTCATAATCTCTAAAAAGTATAAAAATAGATGAATAAGTCTGTTTTTGAAGTGTTGAATAATCGTTATTTAATTCTAAGCCATAAGCAAATAGGTATACTTAGGTACGTATGTCATAAAAATTTAAATATTTGCAATAAGTAATTTGCATTTATTGGGATAGGATTCTAAACCTCAATACATATTTAATTTATAGCCAAAAACAATGTGAAATTGGAATCCTCGGTCAATGATCGAATCCTGATTTCCACAGTGACTTCGACTGTTTTCAATCTCGATAGTCTCGACTCGATCCAGTTGCTATCGAGATAACGTTTTGAACACACGTGTGCGGTGCGGTCTTCGTCACCGTACATACTTGTTTTTAATACATCGCGTACACCAATATTATTTTGTAGTGAATTAAAAATGAGAAAGGGTGAAATAAGTGTAAATATTGCGATAACTGTACCAGGTTTTATTTAGAAACCATAATGGCTTTAACGTAGTTTTTTTTAATTGGCAAAAAGTGACAATAGACAATGAAAATGCATTGGAAGTTATATATTTGTGCGTGGCTCCTTGTTTTAGGTGAGAAATAATTAATTTTAAAATCAATTATTTTTACTAAAAATATTTTTTTCTGCCAAAATATTTTGACATTTTTTAGGTTCTAGTCTTGATTCTCTAGCATTTTTAGAAAGTAATTAAGTATGTGTACTTTACCTACGTGCCTTTTAAAAATTTTAACTTTGTTCCTACCTAAATTAGGCACCTACCCAAAATTATACTACACCTACATTAAATAACATCGTATTCATTGTAGGAAAAATGTACTGACAAATGAATAGAAAAGAAAAATAAATTGTTTGTTACGGGCGCATTGTGATCACAATTTACCCCCTGTAGTTACATGATAACACTACTCGTACTAAGTACATAGTTTATCTACCGTAAGTAGGTTTTTTGTTTGATGTAGAGATAAACGTTATGTGTTAGATGGTAACCACTAGCCACCCTAACGTATGCTCTAATATTTCTCAGATTCAAGCGTGTATGACTCAAAAATAGATTTTTTGATAGTTTTTCACTACAGAATGTCAAAAAAATCACCAAAAATTTAACCAAAGAATAATTACGAATTAAAGATTACTGATGGTCCCCGCACTAGAAGTGCCTCGAACGCATTTTTCATCGGTAGATTTTTTTCCTCGATAGTGTTTTGTTTTGTCATGTGTACAGAGGTTCGATTCAAATTTCGTATACAAAACATCTATGTTTTATACTGATACGCGAAAACGTAAACCGGGTTGCATAATTTTTCTTTACGCAGATTGATAAATTAAGCTTTGGCTTGCACTAATATTCTATGGCTAGAGTACAGACTAAACCGCGACCTTACTCAACTCTAGCCGTCTCCTTAGATTTATTTACCACAACATATTTCCTATTATTTTATGTTTTTAGACGGATCCTTGACAGTACAGCCGGGGTATTCCAATCTCAGTTGAACTACAAAGTTGAACTGCAAAGTTTTAAATCATGGTCAGTTCATACTAACTCATAGTTATTCTGTGACTAAATAGTTACATTATTATGTCATTTAATTTGTTTTCGCGCATATTTTGCTGTCAAGGGTCTAAAAAGAATGATCACGTGGTACAAAATTGTACCACGTGACCTGAAGAAATTACACTGGGCAGTGAAATATAACTTGACAGCAAAAGATTGGAATACGGGGGCTGTATTAGTCGTAATTTATGTTACTTTTTAATAATATGTACCTACATAATCATTTCAACGTGCGTTACCATTTTTTTGCAAGCTCTATAATGGAAAAAATACTGAAATTCCATGCGAGAACTGAATAATATTTGATGAAAAAAAAACATACATACATTATCGATGGAATACGGGTTATATTAACTCCTTGAAAAAAAAATTGCATTTGCTTTTCTCATAGGTAGATGATACTTGGATGTGGCAACTAAATATTTCATAATGTTCTTGATGAATAGATAAAACAGGTGTGATGAGACAATGCATGATCAATAAATCAATAACAATAAAATGATGTGATATGACAGAGTAGGAATTATTGTCCTTTGTATTCCGTGGAATGCACCGATCAATTTGTTTCGATTGTTTTAGATACAAGTGGTTCGTTTTTTTTGTAATGTGCGAACATTACAAAGTTTTAGCTTGCATGCGCACTTGTGCGTAGCCGCAGCTACGGTGGTCGGTTGGGGTCCCTACTACAATATTTAAATAGAGAAAATGGTTAGCTGTCATGTAATGAATCAAAATAATGGTCTCTATCATAAAATTTTAGAAGTTTTATTTGTGAAACGGAAAATAAAAATTTGATAATTGACCCCCGGTCATTGGCGACTTAGTGACCTGCCCCCGTATTCCAATCTATTGCTGTCAAGTTATATTTCACTGCCCAGTGTAATTTCTTCAGGATCATTCTTTTTAGACACTTGACAGCAAAATATGCGTGAAAACAAATTAAATGACATCATAATGTCACTATTTAGTCACAGAATAACTATGAGTTAGTATGAACTGACCATGATTTAAAACTTTGCAGTTCAACTTTGCAGTTCAACTGAGATTGGAATACCCCTGCTGTTTGACTTGTTGTGCTCAAGATCATTGCGGATGTCAAAGGGTTTTTACATGACAGGGCTAACCTCAGAGCTCTCGCATAATTTTCCAAGGTTCAGGATGAATACAGTCAATAGACGTTCGTCAAAGTAGACGAACCTAAGTATAACGAAAGAATGTTATCTGGTGAATCCATTATCACATGGCGGTCACACTTCGTACGTGTTATCATTTTCAATTATTGATGTGGGTACAGTAATTTGTCAGTCACGCAGTGTCGACTGAAATACGCTAACTTTATGAACATTTCACGACATTGGTGCAACTGCGTATATATACATAGTGGTTTATTAATTACTAGCAGTTACCCGCGACTTCGTACGCGTCTACAGTTTCCGTGTACATTATATTATCTGTACGTGTACCGAGCGGATACTTCTTTGAGAAACTTGACATTACACCTCATTACACCAAACTCGTACCTACTGGAATGTCAAACGCTAGTTGTTAGACCAAAAAGGTAGTACTACGCCCTGTCAAACTGACGTGACATCACATGACAATGAAATCCTCTTGCCAATTGGCGCTGCTAATCCTTTTCGTTCATTTTATCCTGTAGATCCTGTTAATTATTCGGGATAAAAAGTAGCCTATGTGTCAATCCAGGTTACGAACTATATATATGCCAAGTTTCATCCAAGTTGGTTCAGTGGTTTTGACGTGATTGAAACACAAACATCCAAACATCTAAACATCCAAACATCTAAACTTTCGCATTTATAATATTAGTAGGATGATAGTAGGGGTTTTTCTCGGGCGACCCCTATGGGTCGCCCGAGAAAAACCCCTACTTTTGTAGAGTTGTTTGTAGAACCTTTGTAGAGTTCGCCCGAGGAAGCACTACAATTGCACTTATTGTAATGTAATTTTTTAAATAGTTTCGATCCCCAATTACTGTAATTATATTAGATCTCTCATTGTTATTTATGCTTGAAGTTATAGGTACTCTTGGAAGGATATATAGGAACCCAGTTTTTGAGGCATAAAAATAAAAAAAAATTATGCTATCTTCAACTTTAACTCGTAAAAATTATAAATAGAACGACAATGAAAAATTCGTGATAAAATCAGATGTACGTATTAATCCAAAAGAGATAAGTAACAGTCTTTCGTAGTAGCTGCCACTTTTAAAGTAAATTTTCACATTTTAGACAAAAATGTCAAATCTTTTTTTTTAGAAGAAAATCGAATTATTTTTCTCAACTTTGAAAATAATTATGTGGTTTTTATTTAAAATATTTCTAACGAAATGGAAACTTTATGATAACTATTTTCTAATAGTTATCATAATAAAAATATCGATATTTTTATTTTATTAGCTTTCCTATTATAAAAGGATAGTTTATGTTGCCAACGTGACGTCAATAAGTAGTTCCTTAGCTAGATATAATTTGCAACTGTATCACGTTCCCAATTGTTTGTAGTTTCGCCACTTAGCCGTATGTGGTGCATAATCAAAATCCTAATTGGGCAGTAGTGGTGAAATTTTTCGAAATTAATCCTTATTTGCTCTGAATGTATATGAACCAAATGCATTAAGTATTAGCTTAGCGATCGTCACAATAAAAAAAATAGAAAAGTTTTCATTCATCATTTTTGGTAGAAACACGAATTTTAGCCGGACCAAACTCAAGAATAATTCAGTGGAACAAACAAGTAATATTTTAGACAAATAACATATCTATTCCTAGACAAATAGTTGGAATGGTAATATTTTTATTTAGATTTATTCGTTTATTGCATTCATGAAATGGGCACATAACTTTTATTTATTACGCCCTGGGGGGCGATTCCAATCTCAGTTGAACTGCAAAGTTTTAAATCATGGTCAGTTCATACTAACTCATAGTTATTCTGTTACTAAATAGTGACATTAAGATGTCATTTAATTTGTTTTCGCGCATATTTTGCTGTCAAGTGTCTAAAAAGAATGATCACGTGCTACAAAATTGTACCACGTGACCTGAAGAAATTACATTAGGCAGTGAAATATAACTTGACAGCAAAAGATTGGAATACGGGGGCTGGTTTTTTATAGACTTTACGTACACTTCAGAGATTGAAACTGATTATGATCAGCTGAGTTACCTATAAATCGTTTGCAAAGGCTTGTAGACCTCATGGCGTAGCATGTTTAGACATATTATGCGACGTTCTGCACGGTCACTATTTGGATGGGTGACCGCTACTGGCATTTACATCAGAACGAGAGCTTCCGTGCTTCGAAGGGAACGTTAAACTGTCGGTCACGGTTAAGCCACGACGGAGGCCTTAGGACAGCCTAAAAACTCCGTCTAAAAAAAAATAAACAAACAAACAAACAAACCTTACCTAGGACCGTGTGCACCAAATAAACAAACAAACCTTACCTAGGACCGTGTGCACCAAATAAACAAACAAACAAACAAACCTTACCTAGGACCGTGTGCACCAAATAAACAAACAAACACCGAAAAAACAAACCTTACCTATGACCGTGCGCACCAAATAAGCAGACAAACAAACAAACCTTACCTAGGACCGTGTGCACCAAATAAACAAACAAACACCGAAAAAACAAACCTTACCTATGACCGTGTGCACCAAATAAACAAACAAACAAACAAACCTTACCTAGGACCGTGTGCACCAAATAATCTCACAGCTTGCATTTTTACTCTATCAGACCTTTTTACTGTAATGTAGCTACATTACATGAAACTGATTTTACTACCATCAGTATTTTTCTGACTGGAGCCAGTAATAATATTATATTTATAGTTTATTGAGATAGATTTACTGCCGCATATTTTCAAGTGAGTTAGGGTATTGAACGAGGCTAAATCTAAATATTTATTTAACCCTATATAATCTCAAGTGTTTGTTTTGTGTAGCAGGCGCAAGTACAGCCATGGACACGGTGGTCACAGTGACCAACCCGGGTCTCAAATATCTGGTTAGCTGTCATAATCAAATTAGTCAAAATAATTAATGAATCACATACAAACTTTGATGTGAACAGAAAAAATTGTATAAGGTATTTCTTCGCATAAATAGACAACTAGTTCATAAATACACACTGGTGACCCCGACACCAGCAAACAGCCACATCTCATGTATGCATTTTACATTAATTTAAGAATGCCCAAGAAAAAATAAGTGGGTTATATGTACCTATCCACTTATTTTTATTATTATCTTTATGGTGATCTCCGACGTCAACGATGCCTTTTTAGTCCTAGACCCAGTTTTATTTTGGAGATGCGTGGTTGTGTAACAAAGTAGTAGGTACTTTGACGGATACATAATAAAAAAAACGTGCATAACCGCAAAGTTTGCTTAAATAGATTTGAAATAAGAAAGTTATAGATTTCACTAATTGTAAAAATGCTAACCAAAACTTTTGATTTTCACTACTATTACGCTTCGCGGTAAGGCAGTTGGTCTTGCCTCGATGTCTTAAAAAACTTTAAAACAGCAAAAAGGTATCCTCTTTTAGGTTGGCAGCTAAATACGTGTACTTATTGCTCGACAACATGGATGTCCTATCTACTGTTCGAAATGTGACAAATGGGTAGAAAATAGAAATCCATTAGTGTTAATTTAGGTCACCAGCCACGTGTCTGCCTTCTAGAAATCTACTCAGAGTGACCTTTTCACATGTGTACGGTTACCAGTTTGAAGGTGTATTAGCGGCCACGGTTGCAGCGCCCAGCCCCTAAATACTACTCTACTTCAATCGCTATGACTAACAAGTCACAGCCTTTTTGTTTTGTTGTCGGGGGAAAATCTGCAACCAGACACCTCGCCGCATTTGAGGGATGCGGCAAGGTAGTGTGAGGATAATGGACTCGTCGACTCACTTTTAGTGAGTCCACGAGTCCATTATCCTGAGATATCCACCCCGGGGTGGCCAGCCTCGATGCTTGACAAGGGACTTTGGGTCCTCGAACGACCAGAGCCTTTATCGCAAGCCTAAACCAACTTAGCATAATGAGGGCTTTCCATTTCACGAAGAAGAAGCCAAAAATAGTGTATGTATGAGAGCTTCCTGTTTCAACCCAGTAGGTATTTATCTCCTGTCAACCAAGAAAAGCGTCATTCGGAGTTAGTCGAACCCGGCCTAAGTAGGTATAGTTATATGATATCTTTTCGAGATAAGTACCTATTTTGAAAATAACATTAACAACCAATGATGACTCATGTCAAAGAATTGCACCTTTATCGGTTTCTCATATAATTTATAGAGCTTAATTTATTTATGGATTCCCATTATTACACGTGCTCCGATAACAATTATATAACCTTTTTTATGACTTATGTAGACCTACCTACAAATAAGTAATTATGTAGGTACCTACTTGTTTGTTTCTGCTAATGATTATAACTTTTTAAGTATACCTACAACCGATTATGTTTCAAGTACCTTATATCCTAAGAACGCTATATTAGATTTAGATGTATTTAGTGCTTACATACACGTTACAATATAAGGGCACTACTAGATCTTAGTAGTTACTTAGATGATCTTTGTCGTTAAAAACAAAAATCTTTGTCAAAAACGTAAAAAAATTAAGTATGTACCTTCGTTGCTGTCACTTTCTCTAAATTAGGCTGAGTACGTATTTATCAGTGAAAACCAGAGTAAAATAGTGAAAATCATAGTAGGTTGAAGTAAAACTAAGTAACTTATTCACCAGCGAATTTGCATGTCCACGTTTTGGATAGTATGTGCAGTGTAGGTTGCACCTGCGCAAGATAATGCAATAATTTGGAGATAGCTATCTCCAAATAAATGCATTATCTTTGGAAAATTCCATCGTATTTATAAAATAGCTAAGTAGTTGTTTTATTTATATAATTATCTTTGGAAATACTTAAGGAGCCTATCTTGATACTACAAATTTATTTATAGCGTAGATTTTGTTTATCAACTACTAGGTAGCAATCGTTCACATGCATCACTTGCGTACTTAGTGATGCCTAAGTAGGTAGGTACATACTATACTTTTAGTAAGTAGGTAGTTATTTAATATGTAAAGCAAAAAATAGCTAGATTGAATATTGTGAATGGCCAGAGACCATTGCAATACTATACATATTTATTCTGTGGTCCAGTTAAAAGAGGTTATCTTATTTGCAGGTTATATGCACAATAAATAGGTATGTACGTAATGAGGAAGACATGATCTAAGCTGCGGCTTGTTGACGAATTCACTTACAACATTCAAGTCGTGAGAAGCTCGTTACAGATTTTGTGACTTTATTTTGATTTCTTGATAGTTTTGAGACTTTATTTTACAACTCAAATTCACTTCCAACTCCATACGACATTCTTTGACCTAGGTAAGCGGTGAAATAGGCAGACTTTGATGTTGGTCGTATTGTGTTAGTTAGATTCCATTTTGACAGTGAGCCATTGCTACTTTTAGATATTTTGGTCTTCTTCTATGAGCTACGGTCTTGTTGGCGTAACATAATGCATTTCCCGCCAGGTTCTTCTTTTCAGGGCAGCTTCCTTGACGTCCTTATATGACATGACATCGATCTTCGCCTTCACTTGGCTCTTAGCTAACACGCGGTCTTTCTCTTCCTCTCTTTCTTTCTACCTTCCCTTCATTGATATTTCACCTCGTTTACTCTACTTAGTACTTCTACTACTAGATATTTTAGCAGAGACCCCATTTACACTTTTTTAAAATTTTGTTTGTAGATGCTTCTCGCTTTTCAGTAACGTAGGTAGCTATATGAAAAGAGGTTGAGGCTGGGTCATAGTTAAAAAAAATGGCCGTGTTATGCTAGCACGCCTGGTGCATGACATTACTTAAAACACATAAAACATTCCTAGTTTTTGCACATCACAGCTCAGTCGGTAATAGCTCTGCCTTCCGTGCTGTGGGTTGTGCGTTCGATCCCCACCAAGAACAAACATTTGGGTGTGACAAACATAGTTATCTAGTTCCCATATTAAGTACAAGCTTTTTTCAGTTTGGGACTAGAGGGCGTTGTGTGTAAAAGTCCATGAATATTTATTTATAATTTAAGTTTCTTGTCGTACCATGCATTGTGTTGAAAGAATTAGCCAGACTAGATCCTGCGCGACCGGATTTATAGCTGATAGGTTCCAGAGTGAAGTTCCACGTGAAGTGTTTTGTACTCTCTGATGGGTCATCATCAAAACGTCTAAAGTAAGGATATCAGAAATCTCTTCAACCGCTCAGATAACGGGAGATCCATCAAAGAGGCCGCGTTATCTCTCGATACGTCAGTGATAACGCTGTTTTAATTGGCAATACCTTTGTAAGCATTTCCTCGTGATTCGCGTAAGAACACCGGTGTTTGATAAACGTTCGTTGAACAAGCCCACCTGATGTTAAGTGGTTACCTCGTCCTATAACAATGCATTGCCTCACCGAGCATGTCTAATGAGGACGTGCCCTGTATATATATATATTTTATCCCTACCAAAACGTCCAAAACCACGCTGAAAATATTCCAGATTTATCATTTATTCAATTGTTTATGTAGTACTGTCTGGAACACTCAATGCAAAGTGGCGGAATCGATCATGGCCGATATTATCGATCAGCCAAAACAACATTTTTATACAAGTATGTAGCTACGTTCGATCTCGAGAAACAATCGACTATTTTTAGGAGAAACACTTGAACGCTTGAACCAATACCTAGCACTCACTGGATTGTGAATTGGCATCCAATTTAGAGGGCCAGGCTTGATTGCTATCTATTCATAGGGCGCTCGTGATTCCATATAAATACTTATAGGTAGATAGCTAGTACATTTAAAACATTCATAACATTAGCCTCAGATTTTCAGAAAAAATTGTTAATAATAAAATTGGAAGTCTTTGGGGGAGACCTTTGCCCAGCAGTGGGACGCGATAGGTTAAGGAAAAAAAAGTCATACGTATAAAGTAAATATACCGGGTGTTACCAGACCACTTCCGAAAACTTGGAGGTTCCAATCAGACCATGATACTAAAACATTTAGGGAAAAAAATGGCAAAAAAAAATTTGCATTGACTATCTCCTTTTCATTTTTTTTCTAGTTACATACACACAGTACAACATAATAAGACATATCTACCTAATTATCTCATTTAAAAAAGCAAAAAAACAAATAAAATAAATAAAGCAGCAATGTACAGTGTACACGCAGCTGAGAGTTCATCGCGGGTCATTCGAGTACGCGACGTGCGAGCGAGACAAGAGACGCCCGTCTTTATCGCGCGGTCGCGCGGTCATTGTACCAATTAGGTATAAATAAACATAGTAGGTACCTACCTACATTAGTAGGCACTTACGACACACAATAAATAATATTACTACGCCTCGACCTTACCTACGTAAATGCGTACATTGCGGACTGGCGGAATAAATACAAATCTTTAAACATTGTTTTCTCCGGCTATAATTATTTTTCAGGATAACTGATTTTTTTTTGGTTGGGCATTTGGTGTGCTGTACCCCCCCCTCCCTTTCGTTTTCGGAAGTGGTCTGGTAACTACCTGTATAGTAAAAATTGGAAATAAAAATATACTTAGTTATTGATGATGTTTGTGTTGCAGTGAGGCAGCCAGCCCACAGCCAGATCATGAGCGAGAGTGGCTCCGCGGTGCTCCACATGACAAACATCACGCGCCTGACTGCGCGCGCCATTCACGCAGCCGGCTACCACCTCCATAAGGTTGAGCATTTGTAAGTACCACTGCTTATGCCCTAAGTGGAACTGCAGTGCATCCATCACATCCAAAAACCCATGATTTATCGGTAACCCGCTCATTAGCGATAAGACCGCCCATTGTACAATTAGTTAAGTTTTGTTTTGTATGTTAAAGTAGTCCCTAGGTTAAGGTGTGCAATAAAGTATTTTCTAACTATCTATCTAACCCGCTCAAGGCGAATGTGGTTATAACTTTCAGGGTAGGCTTGAAAACTAAAATATTTTATCATTTATCAGCCATACTCTGTGTATTGTTTCAGATCAGTAATGGACGCGCCGAAGCTTGAACACGTCGCTGTGGAAGATCTGACTAAAATGCCTAATCTCAAATCATTGTACGTATCTTGCACTACAGCCACATAAGTAGCTCTCATCAAAACAGGCGAATTGCCAAAAGCTTAGGAAAAAACAGATGGTCTTATCGATATTAGTCGTTATGCTGCCATTTAGGGTCAGTAAAACTCTACTCGTACTTTGTCCTAGGCCTCTGGCAACTCGCCTTTGTTCTGTGACTTAATGACAAATTATGTTTTATGTAGAGTACTTTGAGCGTCAGCAAGTAGGTAATAAATTTAAGGAAGGTTATTTTTCTATCGATAGACGTTCGTTGACACAGCACCGACTCATCGGTCACTTAGGATAATAGACTAGATATTTTTCAAGGCAAGACTTCTGCAATATATATGATGTAATTAGACCACTCCCGAATAAATTGGGGAGATTAATATACCGATCATTATTAACAACTTTTCTAAGAAACCAACAGTTTTTATTCCACACCGTCAGCAGATTGGTGACATTGTATTTTTCATGTGATACTTATATTACTAAACATCTTGAGAAAACTCGCAGCTTAGTCAGCTCCGCACGTATTGACCTTGTATTTCCTATGGATAAGGCCGACTAGGCTGCCTAGGCTGGGATGATGGTATAGGTGGTACAAGCCTACTTCATCTAAATTATATGACAGGCACTACAGCAGCCTCCCGTTCATAGAGACATGAGCTCCTGATGCTGTATAAATCATCTAGATTAGATGCAAAGGCCTGATTATTATATTTAGGTATTTTTATTTTCTGTTTAGTTTATGTTAGTTTTATTTCAGTTTCATAACGCAAGCGCCGTTGTTGCATCGCATCGCACCGCTGCCGGCGCTGCCCGGACTCCGCACATTGTACGTATGTATGTCACTTTTGTGTTCATTTCATACTAGCTACTAGATGTTCTGTAGGCTCAAGACCGGCCTTTCTAAGTATTCATAGATTTCATACAAAAAGAGTAGTGAAAGCAGAAGAGAAAACAACACGCACAGAACTAAAGTGCTTCGGGATTCTAGAGTTCTTCAAAGTGGGAGCAATTAGCTGCTCTAATTCGGCGTCGACCAACTCCGACTAACATTATTCTATATTTCCGTCCTTGTTTATGTTATTATTTTGTCACTACATAATATTCCTTACTTTCATTTCAGAGAATTTTTAGGTAAGTAGCTACCTAAATATACTGTTATTTCCTCCGAAATGTTTAAGCTCGAAGATTTTACTCGTGAAGTTATTATTAACAGAAATAACTTGTAACCTTTGTGAAATGAAATTCCAGACACTCCACCATTTCGCATGAAACTGAAAATAAATGTGCTAAATGCGTTTATTTCTGCAGCATTATCACGACATCCGGGCTGCTGGAAGTCCCAAATCTGAGTCATATTCACGACAGTAAGAAGGGCAACTTGTCTTATTTACAGGCCATGTAAGTACCACGTCATCCTCACCTTCCTACCGTTTTGTCTACATAAAGTCTACATAAAATTGTGCTTGTGTACCTGGTCTAGCTAAACTAAAATGGCTACTGTAAAATATTATGTAGAAAAAATATGCAAAAGGTTTTTTTTATTTTTTAGAGATTTGGAAGGAAACCACATAAAACGGATCCCGGCGCATGCGCTGCGCGTGCGCGCTGATCAAGTGTAAGTCACTAGGTACTATCAGCAAAAGTTCTACCTTACCAGCTTAAGGGTGCATTTCCTGTAAGCCAACTAGCCGTCAATTTTTGAATACCAATAGAATCAAATTATTTCGGGTGTAAAAGTTGTGAAAACAATGGGCCGTCATAAAAATAAATAGATGTTTAGGTTGGTCGAAATAAGAAGACAAAAGAAAAAAAGAAGAAGAAGAAGAAGAAGAAGAAAAGAAGAAAAGACCTATTTAACATTTATTATTCATCTCGAAAACTCAATGGTACTTACTTATCCATCTAATAACATTTTTCGGAGCTTCTAAAAATCTTTTTACTTGGTGGAAATGGGCAGTAATTTTTAATCTACTCTAAATTACTTGTTTGCCGTAGAACCGATAAATCGTTGGAGCAAATGAATACTTGAGTGGAGACCGTGTTTAGACAAGCGTAGTGTAGGACACCGGCGAGATGGGGCGATAAATGTAGCGCTAACACTGGATGAGAAGAGACGAAGACCAGGCTCAGTGCCGCGTCGCGGGAGGGACCCACGTCCAGCAGTGGACTGATAAATGATCTTTTTGTTTATTCTAATATTTTTTATTCCAGATCACTCAACTATAATTTAATTGAGGAAGTGCCAGCATTTGCCTTCAAAAATGCGCAAATCGCTAAACTGTGAGTGCAATTATTTTAATATCTTATCTAAAACTATGTACTTACTTACCCTAAGTATTTTAATCCTGTTTACAAAGCAGGTGCATTATCTTAAGATTTAAAGAGTTTGTAAGAAATATTTGAAGTACCTACCTATCTATTTGTGTTTTATCTTAGCGACATGCGATATCATATTAGGCTTATAAACCATAGTAGGCATATGGCCTACAATAAAGGATTTTTTGATATTATTAAATTCAGTTCTAATTTTTATCAAATTTTTATTTTTCTATAACTATAGCCGTTAGATTTTACCCTCAGGGCGGTCAAAAGAACTCAATGTATAAGGAATGTGTGAATGAGGCAAAGAAAATAGACTTGATTTTTTTATTGCTGTGACGAATCGTAGTTTGCTTAAAACTTAGCTTTATTATTATCAACAAAATAAAATAAATATTTGCAGCGATGAAGCATCTTTTTCACGAATAAACATTACAGTGTGTTAGAAAACCACTAGTGCCATCTGTTGTTGAGTAGCGGAATATAAAGTTAACTTTTTTATGATTTTATTTCAGGAGTTTCAGAGGCAACACAAAACTAAAACGGTTAGATGATAATGCTTTCTCAGGGAATTTACTTTTAAGGCAGTTGTAAGTACCTATTACAGCAAGTTTTTTTTAAATCGATTTTTTAGATTTCCTTTGAAAAAAATACGAGTAGGTACCTATTGATAAAACATTGGTATGTTTAAATGTAAAACAATATTTAAATTTTCAGAGATTTAAGTAGCACCTCAATTACCTCATTACCAACTAAAGGACTGGAAAAACTAGAAACTCTAAGAATAGAGAAGACACCTTCGTTGAAGTACATCCCATCGATATATGAATTCCAGGTACCTACATAAAAATAAACACCAACTAGTAGAAAATACACGTCAAAATTGACAAAAGTGTGAGTATGAAAAAAAAATCTGCCTACAAAATAATAAAATACTTACCTACTTGGCCGAAATGTATGGAACAGTTTTTTTTTTACTTTCACTGTTCCCAACACTGTTCCATAAGAAATATTATGTGTAGGTACTCCCCCGATGTTTTGGACAATGGTCTTATTACACATTGTATTTACATACCTATTTTATTATTACTGAAACTACTATTGAATGAATGAATGAACGCAACGTTACTTAAAAAGGAGCCGTAAAGAGAAGCGCGTTCATATCTTTTGTATAGCGTAGCAGCTCGTAGCAATCATTCTACATTCGTACACCTCAGTCAATGGACCTAACAGGCTTACGGTCAGCACTCCGTAGCGTGTGGTCCTACGGGACTACGAAATCATTCGAATCGAAAACATAACTCTCTTTTAAGGCTGGTATGCTCAAAAAAACTCAAGACTCTTAAATGAATTTTTTTGACAGGTTTTTATTAGAAGTGCGAAAAACTATGCTTGAGTCATAGTCTAGCTTTTTCAAGCATATGAGCCTAACAGTCAAACATTTTTAGAGTTTAGAAAAGGCGCACCTAACCCACCATTTCCACTGCTGCGCATTCAAGTTCCCCGAACGTCACAATCCAGCCAGACATAAGCTGTTTGAAGCCCAACTGGCCATCATGAAGCAGGCATGTGACGAGGCAGGGCAAAAAAAGAAGAGGTCCTTATCTCCGATCCGGGCTATAGACCCGGACTGGGCTAAAACTGGGACTTCTAGGTGAGACACAAAAGATAATATCATGATTTTTTTCTTCATGATTTGTATGATCTGATAAACTGTATGGCTCTCCATTAGTGTCAATCTCCAAGGAATAGATTGAGTGGATATAGATAGATGGATAATTAGTTAGTGGATAACCCATCGGCTATTTGTATTGCCCCCACAGTTTTTCGAATATCCTTACGAACCCAATATAGCAAATGCCTAGATAGATCACGGAACTTATGTATTAGCACAGATAATATAAACTTATAAGGTTACTTAAAATTACAAACTTTTTTCAGTTCGCCTGATGAGGACCTGTCCACCGCCACCACTAGCGAAGAATATGACAGCAAACTCTACAATATAGACGAGTATTTCGGCGATTCAGGCAGCTTCGAAGACGACGATCAAGGAGAGTTCCATGATCCTGTGAACAATACTCTGGGCGGGCAAATGTCGGCGAAGTGTGGTAATTTTAGTATTGGGTAAGCATTTGCAACTAATCAGAGGTGCTTTAGCTAAAAAAAATAATGCACGTAACATTTGAATAAACCTTTCTTCTTTTTTTCAGACACAGAGTTGTGAACTGCTCACCACTACCAGATGCTCTCAACCCTTGTGAAGACGTGATGGGCTGGTCGTGGCTGCGAGCGAGTGTGTGGTTCGTCATTTCAGCGGCCGTCGTCGGAAACGTAGCCGTTCTCATGGTCTTACTGACCAATCACGCGGAGCTGACTGTACCAAGATTCCTCATGTGTCATTTAGCGTTTTCTGATCTGTGCACTGGATTGTACCTTTTCATGATAGCTGTGGTAGACCTACGCTCATATGGGGAGTTCTTTAATTACGCGTACAACTGGCAGTATGGAGTCGGATGTAAGATAGCCGGATTTTTGTCAGTATTTTCAGGGCAACTTTCCGTCTTCACGCTGACGATCGTAACGTTAGAAAGATGGTTTGCGATAACCTACGCTATTTACTTGGAAAGACGAATCTCTCTATCGGCAGCGGCAAAAATAATGATCGCTGGATGGTTGTTCTCATTTCTCATGGCTGGACTACCTTTGATCGGGGTCTCTGACTACTCCTCGACTTCGATTTGCCTGCCGGTTGAGAGTAAAGATATCGGAGATGTTGCCTACCAGGGGGGCCTGTTCATGACCAACGCTGTAGCGTGGGTGACTATTGTTATATGCTACGTTCAGATATACAGGTCTTTAGGAGGTGGAGGGGGGGAAAATTACGGAGGTAGGGGGGCCGCGGCGGCTGCAGAAAGGAAAATCGCGAACAAAATGGCTTTACTCATCGGAACTGATTTGTTATGCTGGGCGCCTGTTGCTTTCTTCGGCGTCACAGCCTTAGCTGGAGTGCCATTAGTAGACGTGAGCCATGGAAAAGTGCTACTAGTCTTCTTTTATCCTCTAAATGCCTGTGCGAACCCATTCCTCTACGCTATCCTAACAAAACAGTACAGACGAGACTTCATGACGTTGGTAGCTAGAAGTGGACAATGCAATTGGTTGGTAGAAAAATACAAGTTGGCAACAACGCCCCCACCAACTGGCCATACAAACCCATCAGCTCCCGCTAGTGTGCCCCTGGTGGATTACAAGAGAAGCCAGTCACAAGTTAGCAAGGATTACAGTAGCGAAGCAGCTATGATATAGATTCTTTTAGGCAGGTATTTAGTAGGTATAAGTAAGTAATTTTAAGATATTTATGATATTAAAATGTTTATCTATTACGGTTTTGGTCGTTTTCTTTGCTTTTACCAGCCTCCCGTTTGTTAGGATAGGTAGGGACTTAGAGCGGTAGGTAGGTACTTAGGTACCCACACCACACGTAGGTAAAGACAGACTCAAACCTACGGACAGTAAGCTACCCAACCAGTTGCTGACTGACCAATGAGCAACAACCAAGGTAATTAATAATATTTTTTTTCCTGTTAGAAAAAATCCAATTGTGTCCAATTTGGGTTTCCTCATCATGTTTTCAGGACTGCGTTTACGTGCGGACAAACTGGACTCGAACTCACGATTCAAATCCACCCGCGAAACTTTGGGACCGACCGGACCTAAAACGAGAAATTGGTAAATCATCTTTCATCCGTTTTTCTGTCTTGGGATTTTGGATCCACAGATTATGCATTTAGTTGGGATCCTGAACAGAGTTCTAAACGCCAATGTCAATCTACTCAAATGTCAAAGTCATAAGCCGTCAAAATATGCAAGTCAATTTTGTTTAGTTTTCATTGCCGCGCGCGCGCCCGCGCTTGCGAATTCTGTATTTTATTGTTATCCCAATCTACACTACCTACAGTAAATTATCTGATTTAGCTAGTAGTTACACATAAAACCTGAAATTAGTATTAGGTACCTATTTAGAAACAGTAAGTCTACTACTCAAATCGATGGAGTTTCCAAACTTGGGTAAAAACTGCGAATTCGAAAGTTGCAACCAAATAGATTTTCTGCCGATCCAGTGCCGATGCACAAAGGTATTTTGCCGAGAACACTTTGGCACTCACTGCCTGTCTGGCGAATGCCCGGTGGCGCCAAAACCTAAAGACATAAACTTCAAAAATGAAGACGAAATCTTCAAATGCTCTCAGAAGGGCTGCAAGATGGGAAGTCTTCATAAGCTCGCGTGCTTCAAGTGTTCGAAACACTACTGTATTGCCCATAGGTTCCACCCGTAAGTAGCTCTACTCTTTGCTGTTCATGTATCATTAGTAAATGAAAATGAGTTGACTGTTGAGAAAGTCTGGTAACAATAAGTCTTAGTTGATTGAAGGTTATATGAAACCTCCAGGCTTGCATTTTAGAGTCTAGTCCACCTGCCTGTCAAATTGCCGTAGTTTAGATATCTAAAACTTCATACAACCATTGTATAATATTTGATTTTTATTGAAATATCTATTAATATGTTTACAACTATTTATATTCCATTTATAGTAATATCTATTTAAATTCCAGAACATGCCCTGAAGATCGCGAAGAGACTTTGGCAGCAAAATTTGAGGAGTATCAAGCACCAAGGCTTTTACACCAAAAAGCTAATAGATTGTCACAGGATAAGGTAAAGAAATACCAAATACATGAAATTGCTTAAAAGAATACTACTGACAAACTAACAATATTTTTTCAAAACCAGAATAAAAAAAATCAACCTCATTTTGTGTTTACTTAAAAATCATTATTACCATTTCAGATAACAGAAAATATACGAAAAGCTCTACAATCATCAGCAAAAATGAAGACGGCTGCTAAAATACAGCTTATGAGAATCAAGCAAAGAGCAATTGGGGACAAAACTCAACCAGCCACAAAACGAATATACTTTGCTATAAAAAAACCAGAAAGCACCATCCCCAAACCTATAAAAATACTCACAAAAGAAGACGAACTCATGAAAATAGAATCAATAACAATAGACCCAGATTTAAAAGACACTATAGCAATTTACATTAACGCCGATTGGTCCATTGGTCGAGCGCTAGATGGAATATGTGAACTATGCAAAATCCGAAACGTTAATAATACCCCGGGCTGTTCCAAAGTTAAACTGTTCCGGTCTTTCGATGGATACTGCATAAGTCCTGTCAAAAATTATGTGGAAATAAAAGAGCTGATAGATCAACAAGTTCTGCAACAAGGAGATAAGCTGACTGTGGAGTATGTTGATACAGATTTGCTAAAAAGTGTAGATGAAAACGCACAATTGTTTTTAGAGTTATCAGAATCATAAATAATTAATTAAATGTAAATAACACTAACTAGTATGTATATTACAAACACATCAAATATAGAAAAGTTATTAAATATTTTTTGAATAAATTTATATAAGGTATTATTTTTTGTTTTGTCTATATTTATATCCAGTACTAAGATAGGATGATAAAAGTTGATATGGCTTTTAAAAGAAAAGCAACCAATCTAAAAAAAGCATAATTTATTGCATTGTAAAAAACGAAATAAATAATTACTTGTAACAAAATAATCTATTTTACATCAAAAATACTTCCACTACACACAGTAGAAAAAAGTTGGTATAAACATTGATGAAACTCATTGGTAGATTTTTCCTACTCCATAACTAACAGGAAAAAATAAATTACTTATCAATATTTAGTTTCTCATCGTTATAATTAAATATTGCAAAATTGTAGAAGCAAAACTCCCATGAGAGTAGTGTGCTTTGTCAAGAAATCTTTGTCAGTTTTTAGTGACCCGAGTCAGATATCTAATTTTGTTTATGTAAGTATAAAAGAACTTGCCTTACAATTTAATTTATTCTATGATATTTTAAAACCTTTAAAAGTTCCAAAGACATTCACTTCAAACTGCCACTCACTTTTATATTGTGTTAGAAATGTTACAATACTTTTTCATTTGTTTTCTTTAGATTAGTTTCACGTTTGCATATCACTTGTTTTTATAATCAAGTTGCACTTCTACAATATATTTTCATATATTATCCTTATGTATTTCGCTTGATTACAATTTTCAATTATAATAATTTAGATAAGTTTTAAAGTTTCAATCGCGGCTTGCAACCGTTCTATTTCTCCTTGCGACTGCGATAGTTTTTCTTCATTGCTTTTCTGCACTTCGACGGGTACTTTGACTGTGTAGTCCTCGGCTGAGATAGACTCCTGTATTTTGGTGATTGTTTGCGATAGGGTCTCGATTTTCTTGCCGAGTTTCGCCATCTCCTTTTCGGGGTCGATTAGGCCCTGTAAAGGAAAAAATATGTTGAGATGACAGGTTGTGCGATCTATAAAGTAACTTATTCCACATGTACCGTATAAATTGCTTTTCCTGGCATTATTTTTCAAATTTTAAATGTGCATTGAGGCGTTGCGGTACGTGTTGACGGTGGCTGTGTCTAAACCAGACTAAATCAAAATAAGCTCTCACGCTGCAAGTGAGCTGTTATTTGCCGAGAAGGTTTTTATGCGTCGACACTTTATCTTTCATAATAGTTGATCGAAGCATGTATGCAATGGATAAATAAATATTAATAAATGTATAGAGATGATACAACAGTTTTACCTTGAGCACCAGTCTGACTTCAATCTTGTCTGAGACAGTGAGAACGGAGCATCCGCTTGGCGGCGCTTCATCAGACAATTCACTGTTCGCTAGCGACGATAGACTTCTGAACAGATCTTTTAGTGTATCCACCTGTAAACATAGAATAATGTTATAATGTACTTAACTGCCTTACTAAAAATACGAGTACCACAACAGGATTGTTTATTTCGTCAGAAAATGTATGGCTGTGACCGCTGTGATGCAGAATGTAATCTATCCCTTACTGAGAGTTAAATATTAGGTTCAGCCGATACTGTTGATTAAAAAGAATGAAAAAAAAATTATTTTCAGATAATAGGACCATTGCATAGAAATAAAACACAGGTATAATAATAATCAGAAATATTTTAAATCTAGGTACATTGGACAAAGGTAAGTAAGTAGGTAGGTTCATTTATTTATGTAATAAACTGGCCCGGCATTGGGGTTAATTAGAGCGGACACCCAGTATATTTGCAAGGAGTGGTTTTAAGGATGCTTTAAAATAAACCTGAAATTAATTATAAAAAAACCGCATTACTGTGAGCATTACTTTGAGAGTTACAAGGCCACAGACAGATATACAACCTCACAAAGGTCTCAAACTTATAACACCCTCGGTTTTTCAATCGAGGGTTAAAAACCATAAAGGCATGTTGAAACTAACCTTTAATTCAGGGGATAAGATGAGATGTGCGGTAGTTTTCTGTTTATTCGCCAGCACGTACTCTGCGCGAGTCGATCTGATGAGATGCACCATTTTCAATGCTGTTTCTACGTTAGATTCTAGTTCTTCTGACCGCCAGGGAGTGTCTGCGTCCTGCGAAAAATGTATTTAGTAATAAGTATCAAAATAATTAAGAGTTTTAAGTATTAATTACTATATTTTTGTATTATTAAGGTGTAAGAGTTTTACCCACAAAATAGAATAGATACGTGTCAAGCAACGATATTAATATTCATATTCATGGACTTTACACACAACGCCCTCTAGTCCCAAACTAAGCAAAGCTTGTGATATGGGAACTAGATGGCTGATAGAATACTTATATACTTTTTTTGTAAATACATACTTATAATACATAATAACACCCAGACATAGAACAAACATCTATGTTTTCCACGCACAAATGTTTGTTCTTGGTGGGGATCGAACCCACGAGCCACAGCACGGAAGGCAGAGCTTTACCGACTGAGCTGTGACGCCTGTCACAATATATAATATAATATGCTACTAGTAGTAGCTAGGCGACTTCGTACGCGAGTACAGTTTCCGTGTACATTATACATAATTATTATCTGTGCGTGTGCGAGCGGATACTTTGAGAAACTTGACATTACACCGAACCCGTACTCGAATGTCAAACGCTAGTCGTTAGACCAAAGAGGTAGTACTACGCACTGTCAAACTGGCGTGACATGACATCATCCTCTTGCCAATTAGCGCTGCTAATAATGTTCGTTCATTTTATCCTGTAGATCCTGTTAATTATTCGGGATAATAAGTAGCCTATGTGTCAATCTAGACTACGAACTATATATACTTATGCCAAGTTTCATCCAAGTTGGTTCAGTAAGTTCGACGTGATCGAAACACAAACATCCAAACATCTAAACTTTTGCATTTATAATATTAGTAGGATTCTTTAGATAACTTACAGTAGGGTAAGGTGCGACACTAATGCTCAGAGAACTCCTATCCCTCCTCGGCAGCCGTTGGAACAGCTCCTCGGTGACGTAGGGCATGAAGGGACTCAGCAGTTTGAGGCCTAACTCTAAAGTGGTGTATAGAGTGTTACGCGCCGCCGACTTTTCAGCCTCTGAGCCGGACGCGAATACTGGTTTTAGGTATTCCTGAAAAAATATAAATAAATAAATATTCATGGACTTTACACACGACGCCCTCTAGTCTCAAACTAAGCAAAGCTTGTAATATGGGAACTAGATGGCTGATAGAATACTTATATACTTTTTTTTTGTAAATACATACTTATAATTTGTTTCATTCTTTGTTTTTTAATTGTTTATTTTTATTTTTACTTTTTTGTAGGTAGGTAATAACTTACCTGCTCTTATAATAAGTTACTTAAGTCATCTGTATATTTGCTGAGGTCAAATAAATAATTATCTTATCTTATCTTATAATACATAGTAACACCCAGACATAGAACAAACATCTATGTTTAAATCAATAAGAAAAAGTGCACATTGTTGTTTTGTTTGCTAACAGGCAGCTCTCCGATATTTTTCTAGTTAAACCAGGGTTTTAAAAGCATAAAGAAGTTAATAAGTAAAATTTTTATTATCTTGGAAAGCGACAAACGGTTTTTATGTACTTGGTGTACGTATCCGGTTACGTACACACGCACATACATATCGCGTTGCACTCACACGTAGACAGTAAGTGGGGATTATTTGGGGGAAAATTAAGGAAGCATTTCATGAATTAAAAACTTCAAGGACGTTTGTAATTCCCAGTGGAATGCCCCCCTTTCGGTCTTATAGTTTAAGGATATTATGTTACACTCTGTGCCTATTAAGCTTATATTTCACCATCTTATGATTACGATATCCATCAGATATCGTTATATCTCTACTTTCGATTAATCAAAAAAAGAATATGCCAGATAACGTTAATCAAAGTATGTAAAACAAGTCCATAGTACGAGTATAATTATATCAGCATTCTAGTTCTCATAGTACAAGGTTTGCTTAGTTTGGGACTAGAGGGCGTTGTGTGAAATGTTCGAGTCTTTTTTTATTATATTCTACAATATAACTTATGAGTGTGACTGGGTACGCAGGTAGAGGAAGGCCGAAGAAGAATTGTGTGTGAAAGAAGATATGAATGTGAGAGGAATAGATTCAAGGATGATAGGAGTGAGTGGAAGAAGACATGTTGTGCCGACCCCACCTAGCGTGGGATAAGGGCAGGGGAATGTTGATGATGATCATAACTTACCAAGTATACATCACACAAGTCGTACAACCACAGGTTGTAGCAATGCGTGGTGGCTGCGGGGAAGTCATACGTTTGGAATCCTGCGTTCACTTTGTGCACCGCGAGCGACAGTCGGGACAGCATCCACCGATCCATCGGAGATACATCTGATGAGAGCTTCGGCGATTGCACCTGCAATACATTATAATTATTAGACAGGTGTCACAGCTCAGTCGGTATAGCTCTGTCGCTTCATCAGTGAGCCATCTTATCGTACGAACTGCAAAATGGGCTTATTAGACTGTGCAATCTCAAGTCAGACTTACTGATAGAGATGTAACGTGATGAGTTGAGTTATTTCGAACTCAAGTTATTTGAATTGACTCGCATCGAGGACTTGTATGCATATAAAGTCATACAAGTGAAAATCTAGCACCAATTTCTCTAACCACTTACGTTGCATACGGACCTAGTTGAGTCAACCCAATTGGCGGCTTGAGTCAAGGTTCAGTTTAACTAAAATAATTCGAGTTCGAAATAATTCAACTCATCACGATACATCTCTATCAGTAAGTCTGACTTGAGATTGCACAGTCTAATAAGCCCTTAAGCAGCCGAGCTAAGCTTCCTGAAAATGCCACAAAACTTTCAGTGCGGAAATTCCAAACCTACATTAAGAATAATCTCGTAAAGAAAGCAATATTATACTTTAGATAGCTATATTAATGACAAAACTGCATGGCCCGATGTCGCTCCACCCATCGACAGCTAACTACTCGACTTGCAATGTCAGTGCTATTCTCGTGTTCTATGTATATTTCTCTGTAAAAGGGATCATACAATGCAACGCTAGGAACCAGGCCATATAGTTTCTTGCCCGTTCTTGTTGTCTCTGGTCGCGTGGAACTGGCACCTAGAATCACCTAGTTATATAAAACGATTCTAAATGATCCTTGTGATTTTATTGAATAAATAAATTTTGACTTTGACTTTCTGCCTTCCATGCTGTGGGTCGTGGGTTCGATTGATTTTTATGCCGCCTATACATGTTGGCCCAACGTTGACGAGTGAAGGCCAACGCCAACGTGTGGACGGCATGTTTGCCTTACCTTGCCAGGGCTCGGTGTCGCTCGGCCTAGTTGGCCGAGTGCTTACACGCGCCAACGTGTAGAGAGTACATTTGCAGTGACTTGTCATCGCTCGCGGTGGCTCGCGGTCGCTCGCCGCCACTCGCCTCACTTCGGAGCCGTGTCGGTTTTTGTGCACAAATCAAAGGCGCTTGCCTGCGCTCGGCCAACCGTGTCCACATGTTGGCCGCTCGTCTACGTTGGCCGCTTGCAATAGTTTGCGTAGGCTTGCCAAACATGTGGATGGTAGCACTCCGATTTGCTTACGCTCGCGTTGGCGTTCGCTCGGCCGACATGTATTGGGGGCTTTATAGGTGACTGTTGTGAAACGTTTGTGACAGAATGTGACAGATGAGTGAAAATGAGCAAATCTAATATTGACCTCATAAACAGTGTCCTTGGGGAAGTACATGAGCGCGAATTTGGTCGCATTCCAAAGTTTGTTGCAGAAGAACCGGTACCCTTGCACTCGGAGGATGTCCAGGTTCAGATCCCGACCCTGTGCCATCGCGCATAACGCGAATCTGTCAACGAAATTAATAACGAGTATAAGAGGTAGCACTTATATTGTTTACTAGCCTCCGCCCGCGTCTCGTTTGATCCTGTTTATTTTCCGGGATAAAATGTAGCCTATGTGTTAATCCAGGTTACGAACTACATGTATTATCCAAGTTTCATCCAAATCGGACCAGTGGATATTTGTTACTCTTTCACGCAACAACTACTGGTCCGATTTGGATGAAACTTGGGATACGTATAATTCGTAGCCTGGATTGACACATTGGCTACTTTTTATCCCGGAAAATCAACAGGATAAAACGGCACGCGGACGAAGTCGCGGGCAGAAGCTAGTTTGTTTATAAATATATATAAATCTCACCTCAAAGCGTCAGTCCCACACTCCGGAATTCCATTCGGGTAATCCTGTTTCTGTCCTTGTTTAGCTCGTTCTATCTCTTTCGGGTCCAAGTTCGACTGTTCCAGCTGTGTGTATAGCTGCTCTAACGTCACTCCGGTGACCACGTCCACGGGGTCAATGACATTGCCGAGGGATTTGGACATTTTGCGGCCATGCGCGTCGCGGACCATTGGATGGAGGTAGATTTCTCTGTAAGGAATAGGTCTTATTAGTTTTGTTTTAGACAGGCGTCACAGCTCAGTCGGTAATGGCTCTGCCTTCCGTGCTGTGGGTCGTGGGTTCGATCCCCACCGAGAACAAACATTTGTGCGTGGAAAACATAGATGTTTGTTCTATGTCTGGGTGTTACTATGTATTATAAGTATGTATTTACAAAAAAAAAAGTATTTAAAGTATTCTATCAGCCATCTAGTTCCCATATTACAAGCTTTGCTTAGTTTGGGACTAGAGGGCGTTGTGTGTAAAGTCCATGAATATTTATTTATTTATTTATTTAGAGTTGAGTTTCGCTTGTTTGAATGAATAGGTACATACACTATTGGCCTGGAACTAATTATCCCGATGGGAGACGATTCTCGATACCTAGGAGAACAACAAATATTTTGTGGCGTTTGAGAATTTATAGTCAAAGTCAAAAACCTTATTGAATAAAATCACAATGATTTTCACTCTTTTTCTCTTCTAACATATGCATTTCCCGCCAGGTTCTTCTTTTCAGGGCAGCTTCCTTGACGTCCTTATACGACATGACATTTATCTTCGCCTTCACTTGGCTCATGTAGCTAATACGCGGTCTTCCTCTTCCTCTCTTTCCTTCTACCTTCCCTTCAATGATATTTCAGATTAAGCTGTCATGTCGTATAAGGTTAAGGTATAAGGATTTTCACGACATAATGTAAATGTAAGAGTGATGTTAAGTGTTGTAAGTTACTGTCACGATAGACGAGTGCTGGACGCAATGCAATGCCTTACACACTACGTCCGCCATTGGCTTGTTCTATTATTTAAAAAAGTCAATTAGGTGGGACTTCAACATCCACCGTTGACTATTTTTGTAACCAACTTCACCACTAGTCCTAGTTCCCAATGGGTTAATTCTCGATATTTTTAAAAGACCTTTGATGTTATAATATCATTCTATGAATATTTGACAGACGTCACAGCTCAGTCGGTATTAGCTCTGCCTTCCGTGCTGTGGGTCGTGGGTTCGATCCCCACCAAGAACAAACATTTGTGCGTGGCAAACATAGATGTTTGTTCTATGTCTGGGTGTTACTATGTATTATAAGTATGTATTTACAAAAAAAGTATATAAGTATTCTATCAGCATCTGGTTCCCATATTACAAGCTTTGCTTAGTTTGGGACTAGAGGGCGTCGTGTGAAATGTCCATGAATATATATTCATGGACATTTATTTGTTGTCTACCTGTTTGATAAGTCTTATATAATGCATGCTGTGTCATCCTCTAATTGAAGGAACACAATAGTTTTAAGCCCATTGCCATGACATTTCTGTTGTTATCGTGTCACCTTTGTTGGATGTCCTATGAATAAAAAAAAATAAAGAATGCATAATACTTACTTGAATGGCAGTTTCCCCATGAGCCGTTGTCCGAAGAACACCATTCTAGCCACCCAGAAGAACAGAATGTCATGCCCCGTTTCTAGCAGCGTGCCGGGGTAGAACGCCTAAAAAGTATACACACGTTTCAAACTTATAAACAAAACTATCATCATCATCATCATCATCAACCTATACTCGTCCACTGCTGGACGTAGGTCTCTCCCAAGACGCGCCATTGAGCTCGGTCTTCGGCTCTTCTCATCCAGTGTCTGCCAGCTACATTTCGCAGATCGTCGCCCCATCTCGCCGGAGGGCAAAACTTTATAAGTAAAAAAAAACCGACTTCAATTCGACTATCGGCTTCATCATCGGATGATGATGATGGCAGTTCATTGGGAATGTTCTAGTGACCGTAAACATCACTAAAAAGTCGGAAAAACAAAATACGCAATATCGTGCACGTGGACGGCATATTATTTTTCAGTTATTTTTGTTTATAAGCCAAACTATTGAACCGATTTTGATGAAAATTGAATGAGACCAACTCAGGAGTTTATCCTTTCAGATAAAATCAGATAAAATAAATAATTTTTCAAATCGGTTTATAAATGACGAGTTCTGAGGTAGGGTAGCAAACATTAAAAAAAAAATATAACCGAATTGAGCATATCCTCCTTTTTTAAAGTCGATTAAAATATACACATACAGAATAAAAAAAAAATAAAAAAAAATTCCGTAGCTAACTGCATAGGTATGAATCATGTGTGATTTTTTATAATAGTTTAATTTAAAAAGCTGTTCGGCATTGATGACAAGAGATTGTGTATACTTGTATATATATTTTGTTTTGATTTTGAAATAGGAACGTGACTTGAGTCTCAATCTGTACTCAGCTAATTTGAGTTCCGATCGGTGCTTGAGCAATTAACGAGCATACGGGCCTTAGATCTGAAATGGGTTTCCTAATAGAACTATACCTTCAAATCATCAGTATTGTCCGGCCATCCGAATATAGAGAACGGGAACAGCGCTGAGGAAAACCACGTGTCCAGTACATCATCATCTCTCTTCAGCTTCACCTCTGAAGCTGGAATGTCGAACTTAGCGGCGGCTTTCTTGATGGCTTCCTCTTCCGTGTGAGCTGATACCCATAGCTCTTGGTCATTCTGTGAATATTACTTTATTTATTTATTTAATCACAATTCGTAGGTAATCCTTATTTTGCCTGTTCGCGAAATTAATAATGGCAAAAATGCTTTTAATATTTTCTGCATGCCCTTGCTAAATACAAATGCACTCAGCAGAGATGTAGATTTTCAGAATAACAAAGCGAATTTGGTTGGCGCTTGGAGCCCAAAAGAAAGGAAACAAAAACGAAGAATGAACAATTTTCTACCATACAAACGATATAAAAAAAACGCCACAAAATGCAGAAAACAATATTATTCGGCAGCTAAAAAACAACGTTGAGCGAAACAATCTTGCAAACATTACAAAAAACACGATAGAACTGAAAAAACGATAACTGTTGAAAACATGCTGATGTGCTGCCCTCATTGACTACGAGCACTCCTAAGTAGAATGGCGAGTAACGGTAGAGTTATACAGCTGTCAGAGTCAGACCCTTTTCACACGTCCCGGTTAACGGTGCCCCGGCACCGTTTACTCGTAATTAAAACTCGTAATTTGTTAATGTTTGTTAATGTAATGTTGATACGTGTGAAAGATAATATACCATCAGCAAAATTTCCGCCTTACCACTTTTGAAACTGTTTCGCTTGCAAGCAGTTAGCTACCTGACCTCGCCTTTTTCTTTTGTCTTTTTATTTTGACCAACCAGAGACCTAAACATCTATTTATTTTTACGACGGCCCATTGTTTTCATAACTTTTACACCCGAAATAATTTGCTTCTATTGGTATTCGAATACCAATTCGAAATTTTGGTATTGGTATTGGTACGTTTGTCTATAATGTATAAAAAAAAAAAAATTAACGGCTAGTCGGCTTACAGAAAATGCACCCTTAAGGTGGTAAGGTAGAACTTTTGCTGATAGTACATGCCCAGCAAGCCCATACATTTCGCCGCCATTTGACCAAGTACCTGGCACCGGTTACTCGGCAACCGGGACGTGTGAAAAGGGTTTATCGCGGCAACGTCCGCAGTCGAGTCGTCGATGCTCGCCACTACACATGTGTGTATTTAAGTCAAGTGATTCAGCCAGCTAGAGCTAACTAGCATGCGAATAAAACCACAGTGAGTCGTACAGATAACATACGTGTGTGCGCGTGTGGCGGCGCACCCGCGCGCGCGCCTGGCTCTTCTTGTGGCCGGAGCGAGAGTACTTGCGACGGGGGGCGGTGGACGGTTTACGAGGAACCACCTTGGATCAAATTATTATACCGGCTGTAATAATGACCACTCCCCGAAATTTCTGCGAGGGGTATTGCTATCGATTCTGTTGTTGCATTTTTCTAAACTAATTTGACAGTGCTAAAATTATAGCCGTCTTTGTCGTTTCAGTTTATGAGAAAGGGACGGCAACATTTTTAGTGCTGTCAAATTAGGTTAGTTTAGAAAAATGCGACAACAAAATCGATAGCATTGTCAACTTCTCGCTCACACTTATCAACATTTTTGACGATATCTTCTTCGAGTCGATTGGCTCCCATGTATTTTTATTATCTAGTAAGTACCTAGGTACCTACTAAATATCATGTCTTGCCCAGAAACGGGCCACGTCTATAGCATTTTCCGTGGCATCACAAAGATCTTTCCGGGTGGTGTTGGTGCATTCTAGGCAAGACAGGAGGTGGGGTATTGTCTGTGGGGCTCCGCAGTCACATTGTGCTTGGCCGAATAGATATTTGAAGATATAAACTCACTGTTCTCTAGACCGTAAAGCTTTCCGATTTCGCATAAATACATTCAGTGAGTTTATACAGCGTGTAGCTACAATGGCGACATTAAATGAACACACGGGTAGAGCTACTTATAAGTATTCATAAAAAAAATAAAAAAATAATTATAGTCCAAAATAGAAATTTCGAATTTTTCAAACAAACTTAATAATAAAATACGCAACAAAAATTAATCACCCTATGAGTGTCTTTACCTACGTGTTACCGCGCCCGCGCCCGCGCCTGCCTGCCCGGGCGGCTCGGTGGCGGCGGCGGGGCGCGGGGCGGAGCGCGGGGCGGGGAAATCAAGCGACACAAGGAATTCAAAGAAATCAAATAATTTCACTTCACCTTGTTCACTTTACTATTAATTTTATTGTGACCTATGCACCTAGCGCCTTACACTTATTAAATCTTCAAGTTCTCAATGTAGCCGCCGCGCCCCCGCCGCCGCCACCACCACGTCGGACACAAAGATGTAACCGGCGGCGCTGAATATTTGCCCTCACTTTTGATAATACATTTTATTTTATTTTAGCATGAACGTCGTCTTTCACAAAGCCCCATAAAAAAATCGAGGGGCTTGAGGTCAGGTGACATTGGGCCACCTAAGAGCTCCGTGTCGTGTCGTCCTATCCAGTATCCACTGAGCACCAAACATTTAATTTACCCGCTCCCTAGTCGCAAAGGTAGACAGATAAACAAATAATAAATCAAAGCGTCTTTATCGCTGTACCTACGTAGACCTGATTGGGTACTTAGAATAGAAAAGCTAAACTAACAAAACCAAGCGTCTTTTTCGCGAAACATTGAGAATAGGTAGATAATTAGCAAAATTATTAAAATAAAGTGTGTCAAGGACACCGGCCCGCGTATCACTGGCTAGGCGGCAGGACGAGTCGGTCGAGCGCGCGGCGCGGGCGGCGGCGCGGCGGCGCTAGCTATCCCTTTCATGCACAACGTCGCAATTTCGGGTGTCCTATTCTAACAATACTTTCTTGCTCTTCATACGCGGTTACACGCGGTTATGACCCGTGAACCCGACAGATGACCTCTGCTCTTACGTACAGGTTGCTCCGAGGCGTTATTTAAGAAAATTGATTTATTTCGATAAATCTTATGTTTAATGAAATAAAAAATATGTCTATATTCTGAAAACGCGAAACCGGATACGCTGGTTAATTTAATGTCGCCATTGTAGCTACACGCTGTATATTAAAAAAATATTAAAATGTGCGAGCGAGAAGGTTGTTTGACATTCAGGGGATTTTGAGAGTAACCCGATAAAGATGGTTTTATTACACCCTGTATGAAATACAATAATTCTACATCCAAATGTCAAGAATATGTATGGATGGTAAATGCAGGGTGGAACAGTGTCGCAGTGGTTGTTTAGTTACCAGCACCACCTCACCTCAAGTCTATACGCAGGTATCTGATGCCCCCACCACAGCTGTCGAGATATGCACCAATCCCGGATGCCCTCCATCCAGTGGAACCACGTCTTTTCGTGCACGTCCGGGATTATCTTCAAATTGCCCGATTTGACAGCTGTGATCGCGTCGGCGGCCATTTTGTCGCAGCTTATGTACCTGGGAGATAAATACGTAGTTCTGTAAAACTTGAAATAAACTTATAATCCTCTAACACGGTACACATCCTCTAAAATCTTCAGGTGGTAAAGATTTTTCACTGTATGTTGAGCGAATTAACACGATGGGCCCTATCCCAAATAATAACAAATATAAATTAATGGACATTTCAAACAACGTCCTCTAGTCCCAAACTAAGCAAAGCTTGTAATATGGGAACTAAATTGCTGTTTTCAAGAGACGAGTGAATAGGTATCTTCTAGGTGAGCGTGCTACAACGTCAACCGCATCGTCACTTAACATCAGGTGAGACAAATCGCGGTCAAACGCATGCTTATAAATTATAAAAAAAAAATACTTATATGGAAACAGGGATAGACAAAGTTCTTCCTTGGTTACAACCTACCATTGTGGCTTGAGCATAGGTTCGACAACATCCTTAGATCGGCTGCAGAGAGGCACCACCATAGGGTTGTCTTTAGTCTCCTTGTAAAGCTTCAAATGTTCTAAAGTCTTGATGATTTGACGGCGGACGTCGAAGCGTTTCATACCCTACAAATAATCCAACAGTAAAACAGTGCCGGTAGTCAAAATAATAATAGTCAGGTATCTAATCTAGATGATTTATACAGCGTCAGGAGGCACTTTTTACCCATGCCCCGATGTACGGGAGGCTGCACTGCCGTCCGCTAACTAAAACGTAGCTATCCGACAAAACAACTTTGAGATATCGCTTAAAAACGCGAAGAAAATTAAAAATGGATGCCACTTCGTAACCCTTATTAACGACTATTTAAAGTTGTAATTTGAAAAACAAATGTTAGTTAGCCGCTTTCTTACTATCTCTAATTCGGAAGTCAAAGTCAAAATTTCTTTATTCAATAAAATCACAAGGATCATTTAGAATCGTCTTATATAACTAGGTGATTCTAGGTGCCAGTTCCACGCGACCAGGAGCCTAGAAGAACGGGCAAGAAACTACGGCCTGGTTCCTAGCGTTTTTTTGTATGATCCCTCTTACAGAGAAATATACATAGGAAAACAGTTCCAAGACAGATCGATAGGGAATTTTGAGCTTTATAACATGGCGTTTAAAAGTGAAATTTGACCAAATGTTACTTAACGGCGTTTTAGCTAGCGGACGGCAGTGCAGTGCCTGGGACAAGATTTAGATGGAGTAGGTTTGTAGCACCTATACCATCCTCAGCCTAGTCGGCCTTCTCCACAGGAAAGACAAGCTCAATACGTGCGGAGCTGACTAAGCCGTGGGTTTACTCATGATGTTTTCCTTCACCGTTTGAGAGCACTGGCATTGTCACATAAATCTTCCGAATAGAAAATCCATTGGAGCACGACCGAATTTGAACCCACGATGTTAGGATCGGAAGGCGGGGTGGTTACTACTAAGCCACCGGTGCTTTCCAGCCCAGCACCTATACCTTCCTTTTAGCCTTGTAGGAAGAACTCTAATGAAAATATTAGTTTGTCACTCAACTTTGAACTCAATTACTTACAGCAAAAGCTCCACAGTTCTCCAGCATTATTCCTTGGTCATCCAAGATGTTTATGAACTGCAGATTGTGACGTTTCCCTATCTCGTAGTCATTGGGATCATGCGCGGGAGTTATCTTTACAGCACCTACAACAATAAATTAGTGTTCAAATATTTTTATTAACCGGTTCCCATATGTAGACTAAAGTCACTAAACAAATAAAATAATATATGAATACTGATAAACTGATAACTGGGGACTAAAGGTTCTCGAATGGCGACCACGAACCGCAAAACGAAGTGTAGGACCGCCACACAATCGATGGACCGACGACATAGTTAAAATTGCGAGAAATCTATAGATAAAAAAGAAGAAATCGCTTTTTCTGGAATACTATGGAGCCACATATTGACCCACCTGATGTTAAGTGGTAACCACTGCCTATAAAGATGCATTACCTCACTGAACACGTCCAGTGAAGAGGTGGCCTGTGATGCATTGCACTGAGACAAAGATGTTACTGACACAAAGGTCTCATGTGCCTGTAATTATTACTTCTACAGGCTGATAATGATTATAATGATGGAAAATGTGAAAGGAATAAATGTAGTGAGTATGTTACCAGTTCCAAAACTCATGTCGACGTAATCATCAGTGATGATCGGCAACTTGCGGTCCACAAACGGATGTACTAAGTTCTTGCCAACCAGGTGTTTGTACCTAGAAACAAGTAACTAAATTAAAAATTTAAAAACCCCCCAACTTTAATACCCATATTGAGGGAGTTGTGAAAAAAAGATGTAGTCCGCCATTTTGTGGCTGCGGCCATCTTGGACCGATTTTCATCAAACATTGCTAAGAATAAGAAAACTCCCGACTAATTCACCTTTCAAACAAAAAAAAAATTCAAAATCGGTTCATTCGATGAAACATGGAATAAATTATAGTTCGTAATCGGGATTAACACATAGGCTACTTTTCCCGTTTTTTTTAGGTTAGATTTTTTTCGTGGACGAAGTCGCGTGTAACCGCTAGTAAATCAATATAAATGACTACTACAAGTATTTATTGTTATTCACGTTTGTTTAAACTATAAGCTGATTTGCGATAGATTGTTCTAAATGATTGGTGGTTACCTCTCATCGTTGGGATGGACCGCCACCGCGACGTCACCCAGCATGGTCTCAATGCGTGTGGTCGCGACCACCACCTCTTCGTTAGAATCTTCAACTTTGTACGCGAATAGTACTATTACGCCAAACTCGACCTATAAACAATAGAAATATAGATGTTATTTGATCGGTCATAAGTTTTTACGTACAATTTATGAATTTCATCAATAGTTTGTTTCATAATTGCAGAGTTCATTTTTAGAAGGATAGAGCTATTCAATTTTATTAAGACAATTTTGAGTATTTGGATACAGCATCTGACCATTTAATAAAATAATAATAATAATAAATATTCATGGACATTTCACACGACGCCCTCTAGTCCCAAACTAAGCGCAAAGCTTGTAATATGGGAACTAGATGCTGATAGAATACATATATACTTTTTATATATATTTTTTTTTATTTAACGAGTTATTCCATCTTCCATTGCGCCGTTGGTATGAATGTAAACAATTCCAGTACATAATCGACAATGATTTTTGTTTCGCATAAACCTTTTAGGAACATTTCTTGACCGTTTTCTAGGCTTACATCACGTGGCACTAGTAATTAAATAAATAAATATTCATGGACATTTCACACGACGCCTTCTAGTCCCAAACTAAGCAAAGCTTGTAATATGGAAACTAGATGCTGATAGAATACTTATATAATTTTTTTTTTGTAAATACATACTTATAATACATAGTAACACCCAGACATAGAACAAACATCTATGCTTGCGCAGATGTTTGTTCTTGGTGGGGTTCGAACCCACAACCTACAGCACGGAAGGCGACGAACGCTTTGTTTAAAAGATATCTTTATGATTTGACACCCACCTTATGATCATATCCTGGTATACTCATCATAGTTCGACCAGCTAGCTCCACCTTATCCACCTCGATATCGCTGATCGCACTCTTAAGGGTGCACGACCAGTTGACTAGTCGATTGGCTCGGTAGATGTCGCCCGCGTCGTGTAGACGAATGAACGCCTCGTTCACAGCGCGGCACATTGACGGATCCATTGTGAAACGGACACGAGACCAATCGTAAGAGGAGCCTAAGGATCGGAGCTGTTCGTAGATCCTGCACCCTTTTCTGTAATAGATGTGAGAGTTTAAATCTGCCAACATGTCGGACCACCTGTTTGGCTCATCATTTTTTTTTTCAATTTATTTCGTCTCACTGCTGGGCATAGGTCTTTCCCAAAGACCTCCAATTCTTGGCTCATTTTTTTTTTTACTAGCCTATTTCGTCCCACTGCTGGGCAAAGGCCTCCCCCAAACCCTTCCACTTATCCCGGTCCTTGGCGGTTTCCCACCAATCCGTCTCAAACACGTCAAGGTCATCCCTCCAACGCTTTCTCGGCCGACCCCGACGCCGCCGACCCTCAGGTATCCACTTTGGCTCATTATATCTCTTAAAAAATCTAATGAGGATTTTACGAAACAGCTAAAATAGCTTCATAAGTTTGTTAAAATAATTCATACACAAAAACACTACTTTTCTATTTTTTACCAGGTGAGAATATAAAATACATGTAAAATCACCTTAGAGCAATACACTACTGAACATGTAAATAGGTTACTTTGAGATTGAGACTAATCATAATTATGTCAATTGTCTCTTGAAGCCACTGGCACGTGCGTGACTAACTTTCCTATAGTATTGTGGTTCCGAGCACACAAAAGTCGCGGAAATTATAGATATCTACTGTAGGTACTTCATAATACTTAGTACATTGTTTGCGAGCGAACGCGAGCGAATACGCTAAATAGTTCGAGGATATAATTATGAGTAGCATACCACTGAGGATACACCTGACTTTTCATCACAAATGAAGGAAATTAAAAATTATATCAAAGAAAATTGGCGTTCCCAGTTTCCCGCCTTTTTTATCTTCTTTTTGAAAGCAGGCTATGTCCAGTTCCATTTTTTGAATGGAGTGTGCATGTGTACGTAACAGACTGGATACCTACTACACCAAGTAAACAAACAAGGGTAGTCGCAAACTCAGAAAATAATTTTACTTTTGTATGGTAATATTATGTGATATTTAAGGGGCCTTCTTTCGATTTTGGCCTATTTACATAATTTTTCGAACTCGATTTTTATTACAGTTAACGTTTTACGATTACAAATATAAATGGAAATTAAAGTTTGGTTCAATAAAAATAGAATGCTGGGAGAACATTTTAAATTAGGCAATACACAACTGAGAAATAAATTAATTTGTAACGCATGTCTTCGTAAAATTATCAAAAATGTGAACTTTTCGTCTTGATTTTATCATATAAAAAACTAGTTTAAAGATAATTTAAAAATGCAGTTAAAATGTTTATTTTGTTAAAAATAGAATGCTGGGAAAAAATTGCTGCCCGTTCATACAATATGTTAGAGAAATTAATTTTTGAAAACACCGCCTTTTACGCAATTTTACTCTTCAAACAAACTGTGATTTCTACGAAAGTAAGAAGTTTAAAGTTAAAATACGCATACTATATAAAAGTACAGGTTTTTTTCTTACAAATAAAAATAAAATTATAGTCTTCTTCCATGTACTTATTTTTATAGGATTTTTCTAAAATCACCTATAAATCATGCAGCGCAACGCTGCGAGTGGCATTCCGCGCTGAGCGGCCGTGGAGGGAGGACGTATCGCTTTTCGTCGTGCGCACTATACATATACATATATCGACAAATAGCAGTATCGGCACCAAATTCTAGTGTGACCGCGTGATTTGATCCTTCGTGCGGCCGCAGGTACTTGGTAGATGTTTTCTAACTACATTATTTAGGTTTCATAAAATGTCGGTATCTTCACGATATTTGAACTTTTGTAAATAATAAAAAACACTTTTACAATCAAGCACCTACCTACTTAGTATATAGGCCGATTTATAAATTACTCAAATGTACTTACTACTAACTGCTACTTGCCTACTGCCTACTTGCATCTACTTACTGCTGACTGACTTGACTCCTTGTGAAATCGCCCCCCCCCCCTCCTCTCTACCCCTCTCCAATCCTATCCTATCCTATCGTACTAATATTATAAATGCGAAAGTTTAGATGTTTGGATGTTTGGATATTTGGATGTTTGTGTTTCAATCACGTCTAAACTACTGAACCAACTTGGATGAAACTTGGCAAATATATAGTTCGTAACCTGGATTGACACATAGGCTACTTTTTATTTCGAATAATTAACATCGTACTAATATTATAAATGCGAAAGTTTAGATGTTTGGATGTTTGGATATTTGGATGTTTGTGTTTCAATCACGTCTAAACTACTGAACCAACTTGGATGAAACTTGGCAAATATATAGTTCGTAACCTGGATTGACACATAGGCTACTTTTTATTTCGAATAATTAACAGGATCTACAGGATAAAATGAACGAAAAGGACTAGCAGCGCCAATTGGCAAGAGGACTTCATTGTCATGTCATGTCACGTCAGTTTGACAGGGCGTAGTACTACCTCTTTGGTCTAACGACTAGCGTTTGACATTCCAGTACGAGTTCGGTGTAATGAGGTGCAATGTCAAGTTTCTCAAAGAAGTATCCGCTCGGTACACGCACAGATAATATAATGTACACGGAAACGGTACTCGCGTACGAAGTCGCGGGTATCTGCTAGTTTCTCATAAAGGTATCACACACCCTATGACGTATATTTGGAAAAAGTAGAATTAGATCGATTTTATCGATCGATCGATTAGTGACAAAGCGAGGAAGGCTCTCACAAAATTTACCTCCCTCCTCCATTTTCATGCCTAAGATGGCGGACATTGATTTTTTTGAGGAAAGTGATATGGGTGTCGTTTTTGGGATATTTTGGGGTGCTGATTACGGAAATGCTATCCATTTTGAAATCCAAGATGGCGGACATCGGTTTTTTTGAGAAAATAGATATAGGTGTCGTTTTCGGGATATTTTGGAGTGCTGATTACGGAAATGCTATCCATTTTGAAATCCAAGATGGCGGACATTGGTTTTTTTGAGTAAAGTGATATGGGTGTCATTTTTGGGATATTTTGGGGTGCTGATTACGGAAATGCTATCCATTTTGAAATCCAAGATGGCGGACATTGGTTTTTTTGAGAAAATAGATATGGGTGTCGTTTTCGGGATATTTTGGGGTGCTGATTACGGAAATAGTATCCATTTTGAAATCCAAGATGGCGAACATGGTTTTTTTTGAGAAAATTGATATGGGTGTCGTTTTCGGGATATTTTGGGATGCTGATTACGGAAATGGTATCCATTTTGAAATCCAAGATGGCGGACATCGGTTTTTTTGAGAAAATAGATATGGGTGTCGTTTTCGGGATATTTTGGGATGCTGATTACGGAAATGGTATCCATTTTGAAATCCAAGATGGCGGATATTGGTTTTTTTGAGAAATTAGATATGAGTGTCGTTTTCGGGATATTTTAGGGTGCTGATTACGGAAATGGTATCCATTTTGAAATCCAAGATGGCGGACATTGTTTTTTTTTGAGAAAATAGATATGGGTGTCGTTTTCGGGATATTTTGGGATGCTGATTACGGAAATGGTATCCATTTTGAAATCCAAGATGGCGAACATTGTTTTTTTTTGAGAAAATAGATATGGGTGTCGTTTTCGGGATATTTTGGGATGCTGATTACGGAAATGGTATCCATTTTGAAATCCAAGATGGCGGATATTGGTTTTTTTGAGAAATTAGATATGGGTGTCGTTTTCGGGATATTTTAGGGTGCTGATTACGGAAATGGTATCCATTTTGAAATCCAAGATGGCGGACATTGTTTTTTTTTGAGAAAATAGATATGGGTGTCGTTTTCGGGATATTTTGGGATGATGATTACGGAAATGGTATCCATTTTGAAATCCAAGATGGCCGACATCGGTTTTTTTGAGAAAATAGATATGGGTGTCGTTTTCGGGATATTTTGGGGTGCTGATTACGGAAATAGTATCCATTTTGAAATCCAAGATGGCGAACATGGTTTTTTTTTGAGAAAATAGATATGGGTGTCGTTTTCGGGATATTTTGGGATGCTGATTACGGAAATGGTATCGATTTTGAAATCCAAGATGGCGAACATTGTTTTTTTTTTGAGAAAATAGATATGGGTGTCGTTTTCGGGATATTTTGGGATGCTGATTACGGAAACGGTATCCATTTTGAAATCCAAGATGGCGGATATTGGTTTTTTTGAGAAATTAGATATGGGTGTCGTTTTCGGGATATTTTGGGGTGCTGATTACGGAAATGCTATCCATTTTGAAATCCAAGATGGCGGACATTGGTTTTTTTGAGTAAAGTGATATGGGTGTCGTTTTTGGGATATTTTGGGGTGCTGATTACGGAAATGCTATCCATTTTGAAATCCAAGATGGCGGACATCGGATTTTTTGAGAAAATAGATATAGGTGTCGTTTTCGGGATATTTTGGGGTGCTGATTACGGAAATAGTATCCATTTTGAAATCCAAGATGGCGGACATTGGTTTTTTTGAGTAAAGTGATATGGGTGTCGTTTTTGGGATATTTTGGGGTGCTGATTACGGAAATGGTATCCATTTTGAAATCCAAGATGGCGGACATCGGATTTTTTTGAGAAAATAGATGTGGGTGTCGCTTTCGGGATATTTTGGGATGCTGATTACGGAAATGGTATCCATTTTGAAATCCAAGATGGCGGATATTGGTTTTTTTGAGAAATTAGATATGGGTGTCGTTTTCGGGATATTTTGGGGTGCTGATTACGGAAATGCTATCCATTTTGAAATCCAAGATGGCGGACATTGGTTATTTTTAGTAAAGTGATATGGGTAATCTTTACGATGGCTGAGGAGGACTCTCAGATATTGATTTCGAAAGCAATCGATTCATAAACAAAAACTTCAAAAAAGATAAGATCCATTTCCATAATCAGTACTTACCCCAAAATATCCTGAAAACGATACCCATATCACTTAACTAAAAAAAAAAACAATGTCCGCCATCTTGGATTTCAAAATGGATACCATTTCCGTAATCAGCACCCCAAAATATCCCGAAAACGACACCCATATCTATTTTCTCAAAAAAACCAATGTCCGCCATCTTGGATTTCAAAATGGATACCATATCCGTAATCAGCATCCCAAAATATCCCGAAAACGACACCCATATCTATTTTCTCAAAAAAACCGATGTCCGCCATCTTGGATTTCAAAATGGATACCATTTCCGTAATCAGCATGCCAAAATATCCCGAAAACGACACCCATATCTATTTTCTCAAAAAAACCGATGTCCGCCATCTTGGATTTCAAAATGGATACCATTTCCGTAATCAGCATCCCAAAATATCCCGAAAACGACACCCATATCTATTTTCTCAAACAAACCAATGTCCGCCATCTTGGATTTCAAAATGGATACCATTTCCGTAATCAGCATCCCAAAATATCCCGAAAACGACACCCATATCACTTTACTCAAAAAAATCAATGTCCGCCATTTTGGATTTCAAAATGTATAGCATTTCCATAATCAGCACCTCAAAATATCCTGAAAACGACACGTCTATCACTGTACTCAAAAAAATCAATGTTCGCCATTTAGACTTCATAGTAGATTCCATTTCCGCAATCAGCACCCCAAAATATTTCGAAATCGACACCTGTATCATTTTACTCTAAAAAGTTAAGTACGCTGTCCTGGATTCGAAAACGTAGTAGGGGAGATAAATTCTATCAGAGTCAAAATGTTCCTTTATTTTGGCAAAATTCATGTTTCGATTCGAATGGCTCCAAATAATGGAGGTCGAATTCTGCTACAATATCTCTGAGAGGAGAAGAGGGGGCATTAAACTGGAATTATAAATACTGTTAGGTCAATAAAAAAATTATATAGAGGGGTTGCTATATTTATTTTATTTTCTGCATAATAGAGGGGTTGCAATATTTATTTAATTTTTTACAATCTTTTTATTACGATTCGTACAGCAGTTCTACACACGTCACGTGGAGTTAGGTACCTACCACATACCAACTTAGTAACTAGACTACAAATCAATCGTACTCATCCAGTGAACGAACATGTCGAAAGATCAAATTCGTTTGTCCTTTGCGCGTCGCAAACGCGTAGCGCAGCGCGTCGCGTATTCATAAATGCCTAAACTTGACGTCGTTAAATTTTAATAAGGCCTCTTAACTTTTGCACACGTCAAAATCATCACGTGCTAAGTCTCAATATCTCAATCTGTTTTTGTGACCTACATCTACAGTTTTGAGTCAATATAAAAATGCTACAATTTGCTTACTCATTCTTCCAAGCCCATACTCGTTTGATGAATTCCTCCCTACCAAGTTCATGTCTTGTCTTTTTCTCTTCGCGCCAAAGTTTCTTCTCCACCACGACTTGAGTGGCGATGCCGGCGTGGTCGCAGCCGGGGTTCCAAAGAGTTGTGCGGCCGTTCATCCTGAAACAGATGGAGAATAGTCATATTGCACGAGTATTACCTACACTGTATAAGAATGAAATTGTAAGTGGGATCATAGGAAGTAGGAGAGTAGTAAGTTGGATTGTAGGAAATACGATGGTAGGATAGTGGGAAGTAGGATCGTAAGAAGTAGGAGAGTAGAAAGTTGGATCGTAGAAAGTAGGAGAGTAGGAAGTTGTATTGTAGGAAGTAGGAAATTGTATTGAAGGCGGTAGGAGAGTAGTAAGTAGGCAGTTGGAGAATAGGCAGTGGGAAGGTAGTAATACCGGATTTGATCATACCTGTGCCATCGTGTTATAGCATCTTCGACAGCATTGGTTAAGGCGTGTCCAAGATGCAAAGACCCCGTGACATTGGGTGGAGGGATTACCATTACGAATTTTCCTTTTGGATTCTGCTCTAATACTGATTTTCTCTGTGAACAATATGCCCAAGATTTAAATTAAAACAAAAACCATTGTAGCCGTAGTGTATAGGTACTTTAGAAAATAAATAGATATTGGAATTAATTGTTAGATTCTTTTAAAACGAGAATTTATCATTTTCATCAAGTAGTTTTCACTGATGTTTACTTCTCAGTATTGAAATTAAGAGTCATGAAAATGCAAAACTGACCTTTTTTGAATGTGAAGCTTTATTGCAGATACCAGTGTACTCTATATTAATAAAAGTCATTGGGATATTTGTGTTGTTTTTCATAATACTTACACCATACTCGGGTTTAAAGAAGCCCTGTTTGTCCCACCAGTCGTACCAGGCTGCCTCCACATATTTGGGGCTGTAGGCATTGGGCATGGGGCCGAGGACATCTTTCATTTCCCCTGGCGTGGTAGTGGAAGTATATACTGCAGCCTCTTTCACTTCTTTTGCCTTTTTCTGTTAAAAGATTATAAAAATAGTTCAGTCGGTATAGTCTCACTGCAAAGCAACGGCTAAAATGTACATAATAATATGGGCCCCGTGATATTTTTAGATTTCCAAGGCTTATCAAGGATGTCATAAAGTGATGTTGCAATTTAATAGCCTGATAGCAAATTGATAGGATATTTTTGACGACTGAACAAAACTGAATAAATAAATTTACAAACTGAGAAAAACACTGGCTTTAGTGCTGATGTTCTAAGATAGAGTATTTACTATTATTATATATGGTTATTGAAATCGAACTACTTTGAGCCTGTTTCATTGGGGGGAATTGTTTTGTTTGTAGCTAAATCATGACCAATTTCATGTAGGTATATTGAGTGATGCAACATAACTTCAAGAACAATAAGTTTAATCCTTTCACTCTGAGATGAATTCTAACCTTTGTTAGGTTAAAACATAACTTTTCAGAGTGGAACTGGTATTCATTGCAGGGGATTTTGAAAGTTTATGAGTGAATATTGAAAAGCAATATAGCGACGGTACCTCTGGCTTTTCCTTGAGCACAGCTGGTGCAGCGCTCTTCTTGTCTAGCTTAGCCTTCAGTTTCTCCAGCTTGGCAGCCTTTTCGGCTTCTTTCTTCAGCTGCTTGGCTGTTTTCTCTTGCGGCGGGTCCCCAATGGTACCATTTTGTGTATTATTATCAGCCATTCTCGCACGAAATCAAACTTTATAGTAAAGTAAATCTTCAATATAATTCGCTGAAATAAAAAAAGTCGCCGACGGACGACGACGAAGCCCGTGCGTGCGAGGCGCGCCGATCGATGGATCGATGAATCGTGATGTGATGTGTGGTGTGGTGACATGTCATGTCACTCACTGTGACGATGACAATTGACAGTGAAAGTGGCAGTGACAAATTAGACAGATTAGACAGTGACATTTATTCTTCTTACTCTGTTCTGTTCATTTGGGAATAAGAAAACAAGGTGTATTCGAGAATGGTTTTATTTATTTTGTTATGCTGGCTGCATTGGCCTAATTTTCCAATCCAATCCAACCAACCAAACCGAACTACCTACCTAGTACCTATACGCCATTTTGTTTTTCGATTTTTGTGAAAGAAAAGAACGCTTCGTTAGTTCGTGTGGCTGTTGGTGTAATTTTATTTTATTGATCTAGAAATAGATTGAGTCGGTGTTATTGGTTTTGTTTATTGTTCGTTTTCTATCGCAGATCATGTCCGACCGAGAGGTACTATATTTATCGTAATTGTTTGCACCTATCGAAACGGGCGGCAGACGCCTCGTGTTTTATTTTGTCTGTTTGTGTCGTGCACTATTTCTATTGAGTGTGATCGTTTGTGGTGTTTCAGAGGAGCCGCTCGAGGACCCGCAACGGGTCACGGGATCGCGAGCCGGGGCCGAAGCAATCCGCAGGGATGCCCATGGGTCTCAGCAGAAGCCGGTCTAGGACGCCGCCCCCGCCAAAAGCATCAAGCAGGAAATACCGGAGCCCGTGAGTATACCTACACCACAACAATGTGCCAATTATGTAATCTACTCCTATCTCGTTGTCATCATCTCAGTGAGTTGAACAATGAGATTATTTGTAAATATTTTATAACCTTGCTTTCAAGGTTATCTGATGTTAGACTGATGGTCAGATTTCCACACAGCAAACTAATGTAATTACCATAAAACAATTATTGGCCATTCATATTAAAATTTGAACGATTATTTTGAATCGTATTTTAAAATTTATCTGCTACAATCTAATTGGGTGAAACCAATCAACGTTTACGGCTGGTATGTTCACTTGAATCAATAAAATGGTTTCATGTTTTTTCAATAAACAATGCTTAGCAACCAATGCCTAATCAATAACTAGTTAATGGGAGGTATGAAGGGTGGGGGGGGGGATTGATAAGCTTGTGTACAAATGACTACTGCGCTACAATCACTAAATTTAATCATGGTTTTTAATAAATTTTTTTACTGCATTGTCTTTCATTGGTAACTAATTCTAAGTAACCGACCTGTAAGGTTTGCCAGGCAGGAAATGCTTAAAGCATTAATTAAGCCCACATAATGTACACATTTGTTTTTTTTTGTGTAATGAACAGTTTAATAAATGAATAAGTGCATCAAAAACTCAACATTACAAAAAAAAAAAATTTTAAGGTAAATGATAATAAAACCTTGGTTAATAGGTATTCAAGTCTAACTTCCTCTTTACTGACCTCTGTGACACAAAATATGTTAATTATGTACATTTCCTGTCATCAATCAATCACTGATGGATATTGGCTTGTTATGCTAACACTTTTAAACAGAGTCTTAGAGCAGCGTGGGTGAAATGGCAAACATAGCAAGAATGTCGCAATAGAATGCATTATCTAGAATAAAGAATCATTTTATTGTGGTAAATATAGGTATTACCTGATTTTCCAAACTAGCTTTGATCAAAATCATTTAATTCATTTCCTTTTCATTCATCATTTTACAAAAAAACTTGTGAGAACTACTCCACAATAAGAATTAATAACAATAATAAATAAATATTCATGGACATTTCACACGACGCCCTCTAGTCCCAAACTAAGCAAAGCTTGTAATATGGGAACTAGATGTTGATAGAATACTTATATACTTTTTTTTTTTGTAAATACATACTTATAATACATAGTAACACCCAGACATAGAACAAACATCTATGTTTTGCCACACACAAATGTTTGTTCTTGGTGGGGATCGAACCCACGACCCACAGCACGGAAGGCAGATCCATTACCGACTGAGCTGTGACGCCTGTCAAATAACAGAGACAATATGAATAACTAGACAATCATTAAATTCAAAGCTAAATTTGAAATCACTCGTTTTGAAATAGGCTAGTTTTGGCTCATCAAATCAGAAGTGTATTTGAAAGCGGTTGTAGCCACTAGCTTTGTCTCTTTCAGAACGCGATCTCGCTCTGGCTCCCCGCGGCGATACCCGCGAGCGGCGGCGGCGCGGTATTCGCGCTCTCGCTCCCGCTCGTACTCACCGCGCGGCTCGTATCGCCGCTCTCACTCGCACAGTCCGATGTCATCGCGTCGCCGTCACGCAGGCGATCGGGTGAGACCACAGATGATGTAATAGGAGATAGCTGAGCTCCTAGCCTGAGTTTAATTTTGTTTAATTTAATAAGTGATTCGCTTTTGTATTGAGAAAAATCGTTTTCATTTCACCAAACGATTTTTATTAGTGCTAATTGACAATTTCTGCCACACTGCTGACTAGCCATAAGCTTGATAAAACTTATGGTGCAGAGGGTGATTAGATGGCTGAGTTGTATGAGTCATGGGTTCGAAACCAGTGATAAATATGTGTTCATCTGGTGCAAATATTTATTTCTGGACTGCATATTGTATCTGATACTGGTAGTTGCTGATGCCCCAGTCCTGCTGAAAGGCATGTCGACTTTTCAAGGCTGTAAGGTGCTTGTTAATTTTCGTTTAAAGCAAAATGAATCAACACATTTCTGAACCTGTTCTTTACCATACATTCAACAAATAACTAGGTACTAACAAATAGGGTTAGGAAAATACTATCACTTTGATCTTTAGTTGATTTTTTGAATAAATTAATTGAATTGAAGTATACAGAGCCTATAGCAGTTTCAGCAACTTATTTAATTTGAAAAACCTTTGTTTTTTAAACAACCAAATGATGGAACAAGCCGATGACCCACCTGATGTTAAGTGGTTACCTCCACCTATAACAATGCAGTGCCTCACCGAGCACGTCCACTTAGGACGTGCCTTGTGATGCATTAACTTGATATAAAACCAAATATTAGATGCTCAAACTGTTGTATTTTTGAAATGCCTTCTATAACGTATGTGTTTATTGTTACCAGCAGGAGAATCCTACTCCATCTAGGTGTTTGGGAGTGTTCGGTCTGAGTCTTTACACGTCTGAACAACAGATTAACCATATCTTCTCTAAGTTTGGCCCTGTTGACAAAGTTCAAGTCGTTATTGACGCAAAGGTGAGTTACCATTCTAAGGTCGTCTTGCACCAGAATCACTAAACGTATTTAACAGCTAAATCGATTTAAATCTGACGTATTTGTATGACTTGACAACTCGCTAAATACTATTTAAGAGTTAAACGCGTTTAGCGATTCTGGTGCAAGCCGCCCTTATTCTATTAATTCCCACTAACCCTCTAAAATCAAATTCGTGGCAGCCCTAGCCACCGAACAGCCAGAATTAAGAGAAGAAGAAGAACCCTCTAAAATTTTCATTTGGTCTAAATGATGTCTCCCCAAATTTCTAAATTATGAGAATTTATTATTATTCAAACAGGCTTCATAGCTCAGGTGGTATAGCTCTGCTTTCTGTGCTGTGGGTTGTGGGTTCGAACCCCACCAAGAACAAACATTTGTGTGTGGCAAAACGATATTTTTGTAATGTCTTTACAAAAAATAAAAAATGTATTCTATCAACAATCTAGTTTCCATAGTACTGACAAGCTTTGCTTAGTTTGGGATGAGAGGGCATTTTGTGAAATGACCTTGAATATTTAGGTGTACTATTTTGCTTAAAATTATATTAAAATCTAAGAGAAAACTTTTTACATACCTACTGGATTTGTTACTTGGAAAAATAAGGTAAAATGTACAAGCTATCTCCATTTATTTTATTGTAGATAATGTAGAAAACTAAAATAAACACATTACCTATATTATGTATTTGAAGTAAATTAAACAACATTTGTGTTGAATAGTACTTGTACTTACTGTTAATAATGTAACTTATTCCTAATGTCATTATGATAACAAATTATAGAAACAATTACAAAATAGACTTTTGTTTTAGCAAACAAAGTTACAAACATAGTCTAATCACTAGTAGAAAAACATTATTATGACTCTTATTAACAAATTGACTCACCCAACAACCCACATCAAGTCACTGAGACGCTGCAGTTTGAAGTTTAAAAATGTGACTTGCCATCCTAATTAGTGAAGTTATTTTTGTTCATACCATTTACAACATTTTTAAATACATTAGTTTACCTTAATAATTTCATAGTCCATATTACTTATCTACCTGATATTCCAGACCGGACGCTCCCGCGGGTTTTGCTTCGTGTACTACGAGAATCAGGAAGACGCGAAAGTGGCTAAAAACGAGTGCACCGGCATGGAGATAGACGGACGACGCATTCGCGTAGACTTCTCCATCACGCAGCGCGCGCACACGCCTACTCCTGGTATCTACATGGGAAAACCTACGTGAGTACTCAAATATTACAACAGATGAAAGTTGACTTGACGGGTTATCCTACTTGCTCGCTTAGCATGAGTGGCCCAAGATCATTTTTGTCTATGGAAGACGCAACAAAAACTATTGGTTAGGATCGACATAAGTATGTATTATAGACACAGAGCCCGTAGTCTCAGTTTTGTTTTGATGGACACAAATATCGAAAAGTTAGTCAAAAAAGTAAAAGCCAAAATTTCTTTGTTCAATAAAATCACAAGGATCATTTAGAATAGTTACTTGCGAGATATTTTGTATGAAATCCGGATAAGCGCGTCTAGCGGGAGATTTGCCAACGATTTTTCTTCATACAAAAATTGTGTTTCTCCGATGTCGCTTGATGGACAATGCAGCTTTTTCAAACTAAATTGTCTGCGCGCATCACAAACGGCTAACTTCACGAATGCTTAGATCCACCGACTGCATAGTGCGTGGTTTTAAACCACTATGCTTAAAGTCTAGATCAACAATGGCAATTTGATACATCCAACATAATATACAAGCATGTAAACCAATTGGTCTATATGCAAACATGTGTTGGTAGATCAATGAAGCAGTATTAGAGTGAGCCAGCCACAAGACTTAGTTGATTCACTAAAGGCCTGTTACTACATTACATAAGTAGGTATACCCATTCCACTAAATATGTTGTCTGTAAAAAGAAAAACCAAACCGGTACTGCATGTTACTTGGCAAAAATGTATGGAACATCGAATATTTTCGCGTTCGCATTGTAGGTTCCTTGAGAAAAGTAGTTCATCCTACTTCCTACTAATATTATAAATGCGAAAGTTTAGATGTTTGGATGTTTGTGTTTCAATCACGTCTAAACTACTCAACCAACTTGGATGAAAGTTGGCATATATATATATATAGTTCGTAACCTAGATTGACACATAGGCTACTTTTTATCCCGACTAATTAACAGGATCTACAGGATAAAATGAACGAAAAGGATTACCAGCGCCAATTGGCAAGAGGATTTCATTGTCATGTCATGTTACGTCAGTTTGACAGGGCGTAGTATTGCCTCTTTGGTCTGACGACTAGCGTTTGACATTTCAGTCCGAGTTCGGTGTAATGTCAAGTTTCTCAAAGAAGTATCCGCTCGGTACACGCACAGATAATATAATGTACACGGAAACTGTAAACGCGTACGAAGTCGCGGGTAACTGCTAGTAAAGTAATAAATAAACTGATTCTTTCAATGTTCGCACGAAGACACATCGACCTATATTGTTTGGACTTCGCACTATTAGAAGTTGAACGTTGCAAATCGTGTAAGAGGGACGACAGTGTGTGTGTAGGACGGGCTGCGAGCGCCTGCTATTGCGCTCCCTTTCCAACTAAATTGTCAAATTGAATGTGAATATTGTAGTAAATTGTTTGTTACAGTAGCCGCAGTGACAATGGATACGAACGCAGAGGGCGTGGTGACAGGGACCGAGAGTAAGTACATAATTATTTACCAATGGGCTTCTGAATATGAATAATAAGTATATACTTAAAATTTGGATGTTTTCAAGAGAAGAGTGAATAGATTTCTTCTTGGCAAATGTGCTACATCGTCACTTACCGTCAGAGGGGCGAGTACGAGTTGACAATGTACAAACCGGTGTCAAACGTCGCCGAGCACACCGGTGTGCGCTGCTTAGTATGGAAACACTGAGCAGAAGCTTGACGAAACCAAGCTTCTCAAAAAATTCGCTCAGTGTTTCCATACCAAGCAGCGCACACCAGTGTGCTCGGCGTCAGACGTTTGACACCGGTTTTTACATTGTCAACTCGTACTCGCCCCTCAGGTGAGATTGGGGTCAAACGTATGTCTTTTATATAAAAAAAAAAACCAGGACATAGTTTTTTTGGCCGTTCTTTTAGGCTCTCGTCGCGTGAAACTGCCACCTATAATATAATTAATGTACACGGAAACGGTACTCGCGTACGAAGTCGCGGGTAACTGCTAGTATTGAATAAAAGAATGATGACTTTGATCAATGTCGTCGTCCACCTTTACAGCGTTTCATCATCATTTTAGCCTGGTATCACTCACTGCTGGGTATAGGCCTCCTTCATGCAACGCCAGCCTCCTCTGTCTTGTGCGCCTCTAAACCAGGTTTACATTACAGCGTTTAGCTAAGTTACTAAGTTTAGCTAAGTTAGCCAGGTTTACAGCGTTTAGCTAAGTGAATGAGTATTTGCAGTGATTACTACCGCGGCGGCGGGTACCGCGAGCGCGAGCGCGACTACTACCACCGCAGCCGCGAGTACCGGCATCGCTCGCCCTCCCCGCACTACCGCCGCCGCCGCTACGAACGCGAGCGCTCCTACTCGAGAAGTAAGTATGCTTATTAACCACGCGCTGCGGGTAGGCTACACCTAGAGGCATGCCATAAAGTCCACTTCGCACTAACGCTGGAATTCATAGACTCGTCTGCTGCGACATACGACAGTCGAGACTATAGCCATAGTCTAGATCAGTGGTTCCCAAAGTTGTCCAGGTGGATCCTCAGGGGTCCACGGGAGACTCGACGGGGGTCTACGTTGGCGTGACAAAAAGTCAAATCAATTATCACTTTTTTTTTTTCGAAAACTATTAATTAGTGATTGTAATTCAGCCGCAACGCAAATATCCATAGTTAGATCTAGATCTTCACATTTTTGATATGTAGCTGCAGGGGATCCACCGGAACCAGCTAAATGTTGAAAGTGGTCTAAAACAAAGTTTGGGAACCTCTGGTCTAGATTGAACAGTCCTCAAAAGTAGATACTTTTTAATTACCTTTCTTTTTGTTCTCCAATCTGAACACACAATAGACAATAAACAGAAAAGTACTTACTGCAATCAAATCGATATACTTATTCATTAAAAAAATTATTGAAGACATTTTTTACATGTTATATGCAAGCGTTTGGCTGCGATCTCACCTGATGTTAAGTGACGATTTAAGCACTGCGCTTTTCTGTTGTGTAACAATGTCTAAGACAGTTCATAAACCACCCTTCATGAATTTATGGCTATGAATTCCAGCGTAAGTGCGCTAATAAAACCTTGGTACAGTGTTCAAAGTCATGGGATAGAGGGAAGTTAAGAATTCAAATTACGTACTGTCGGGTCAGTAGGCCATGAATTTGTGCCTAAAATTTTTCTGCATTAATTAGTAAAAACATTGTTGACAGTTAGTGTTGAATTTGGTAGCACAGCCTTTATTTTGTGGCTCTTGAGCTTATACTTGGAGATACCCAGAATGTAAAATATTAAAGAAAATTCGTTGTTAAACTGAAAATACAAACAAAATATTTAAATCTTAATATTGGATCCCATAAGTAGCCTTCATATGTGAATGATGATGGGTATTGATATTTTTAGGCTACCTAAGAATACATATTTGGCCTAAATTAACTTTGAATGCTACAAAAAGTTTAAATAGAGTTCCTAACCTTTTTTTACTAACACACCAACATTTTTTTGGGTAGCCTAAATATATGTAGCAGTAATCTTCGAAAATGCCATTGGTACAATATAATAAAAATGTCTACACTATTAGAATATTTAAAAACGCAAACGTATTTCTGTATAAAAAAACTTGCCAAGTACATTTTCGAAGTGATTTTAGTATTCAATTTGTACTGTATTCGTGCGTGGTTAGTATTCCATCAATTTAAAGTTTATGGCGAAAACATAAATTGATAGAAAACTAAGGTCCATGTTAACTCTGTACTACTAAACACCATGGTTACCCCCCTGTTTAAATTTCCAGGTCGTTATTAGTAAGTTCGCGAAGCTGACTTCAGATTTATTTAGATACGACACCCCTTATGTCTCCGGCCTCTTGCATTTAAGTACCTGTGCGGGCCGGCTTCTGTAGTTTATGACGAATTGTCACGTTTTGTAAAGGATTTTGTAAAATAGTTGCCGATCGGTCGAGCCATCGACGAGCCCACAAGTCATTTTGTTTTACGCGCCGCGTGTCCGTCCGCTGTTTCCAAAAGTACACTAATATCAATAATTATGTTTCGGCATTATTTGACGGCTGTGCTCTCGCTAAAGTCCTTTAGAAACAGCGAACGCAAGCGCGCCATTAGAATGCTAATGGATAGGGTCCTTAGCCTGTAAGATAGCGTGTAAAAGCTCGTCACGGGCACAATACAACATTAAGCCTCTAGCATGTAATAATATTAGTTTAATAAAGATAACACTAAGTCTAATATTGATTTTGTTTGTTTGAAAAGGTGTTGAAACAAGAAGTAAAGGATGAAGTTCCTTGAAACTAACTGTGTTGAAGTTTTGAAAATGTTTGAAATCGAAAATTCGTATTGAAAAGGCGGTCGCTGATCAGTCCCGGTGGGTGCCGAAAAAGAAAATTCGGTCGAAGCGAAGCTACCACCGTTGTTAGCGAAACGAATATGATTCACCTTTCCCGAATAGGAAGTAGGAAGCTCAAGCTTGCAAGACGGAAGACGGAAGTCGCGCAAACACACCGTTCTAACCTTGCGACCACATGACATACAGTTATCTGTCACAAACGTGCTCATTGGAACTCGTAGCCTAGCTGTAGCTATACCTACTTATGTATTTTATGTATCGGGACATTTATTATATTTAGTTAGAATATGTGAGCGATTTGTTAATAAACTAGTTGTGTAATGTCATTTGATTCTTCTTGGTTCTCCAATTCTGTCCTATGCTCCTTTCCATCTCTCCTTCCCCTTTCAGTTGATACTTATAAGGGAGTACTTGTGTACTTTGTTCATTTGAGTGTTTGCAGTTTATTATATTTATGTACTGATACTATACTATATTGGGGTAACGTGAGTAGTTGTTGAAACAAGCACATCATTATCATGTTTTTATTAAAATTCTTAACACTTAATTATTATGTATAAATTATTATATACCACATACACATCGTATTGGCACTCCTTCTTATGGCAACACCACACTAACCGCTATTTAAAAAAATACTTCGGAGCTAAGTATAAAAAATTATAAAATCACGATTAAATTGCATTTATGGCAAAATATTTTTCATTTAGCTTTGACTGGACGCTTTTTCAATATGTATGTTTGGCAGATTTGTACATTTCTTATAACTAGGTTATAAAACAAGGAATGTTGTAACATATTCTTGGAATGATAAATAATACTGTAACATAAACTCGTAACAAAATAAACATTCTAAATAACAAAACAGCTGCCTTATGCATAACATAAAGTATAAAAACAGCACTATTTTGATAACACAACAATGGGAACACTAAGGTAAGTAGCAGCACTAAGTGACAACTTATTCACTAATGGCAAGATTAACATGAGCTTAAAACAAATTGCGTTTCCTTCTTCATAAAGGTGGTAATAGACAAACAGTAATAACGGACTTATCTTCCATTTTAGTCAACAACAAAGCTTTGTGGGCCTAAAGTTGTAAAATGTTGTTCTAGCGTCTCAGCTGTAATCAAACCAGTTGCCTTGACAACGAATTAATGTGACAATCGTAACGCTAGCGTATCCGAAGTACACTGCGCGGTGGCACTACAATGTTTGGCAGTGAAGCTGGCGTTGATGCGCAATATGATTAAAATATGTTAGGTTTACGTAACGCACATTTTTGGGTCAGTGTGTTGTCACATTTCTTCGTGATCAAGGCATAGGACTACACAATACGTTGGTCACCTTAGTACCGTCTGTCTATTCACGGTCTATCTTCGCCTCATTCCATCATGAATGTAAAAAATCACAAATTCATCTAAACCGTTTCTACCACAGAACAAAGGAAGTAAATAGAAAGAGCATGATGACTTTTTAGTATGAGAACCAGTGTAGCTAAACTCACACCATGTCAAAACTAACACACTTAGAAATAAAGATTATAATTGGTTGAAAGAGAACGTAAAACGGACCTAAATCCATTAAAATAATTTTATTGATATAAAACCTTAGTTCCATCGGAACATGGTTCAAAACTCAATAAAATAAACAAGTGATAAAAATTAAAGTTTACTTCGTCTACTCAGCAAAAGGTGGCGCTTTTGCGAAGCATTTTTGTTATAGTCTTTATTAACAAATCTTAAGATTGATAATGCAATGGCTGTTATGACAAACATAGCTACTCACTTAGTGATGTGACCAATGAGGATACATGACGAATTTGTCGATATCGATTATTACCTACCCACTGATTGATAACGAAATAGCTACGTTTAGCCGCAATTACATTTGTCTGATACGTTGTGTCCAAGGGCTCTGCCGTTTGTGGTGGTCGAAATAAAAATATTTTCTTTCTTTGTTTAATTATAATCAATCACAAAGGTTAGTATCAGACTGACACTATTGTCAGTCTGATACTTGGGTAAGGACCAAGAATGAAGGTACCTACCTAATTAATTAAAACTTCATGAATATAAATCATAACACTATAATTACCTGAAAACACAAAATTATTAGAGTCGGTATAGCTGTGCCAACAATGTATTTGTTTCCACTTTTTATAATTACAAAATCTTGGTCCTTAAAGTGCAGCAAATTGTACCTACTGTATTTTGTAGGAAACCAATTTTGTTTCCCAGTTGCATCAATCAATTTTTTTTATGTCTGGCACATTGGGTAAACTGAAACCAGAAGATATACCTATTTTTTCAAAATATTTCTGTAATTTTCATCTGACCCAGCCATTAAAGTTATCGATAACGCATTCATCAGTTTATTGGGGCCACATCCCTAACTGAGTAGCGAAAGTTGAGGTTTAAAAGAAACGCGACTTTAACATGTATGATTTACAGTCTTTTTTTCTTTGACGGTTTTGCATTTTAACAAAACTAACAATTAACAATAAAATATTACTTATCGGTGATATGATATGCCCCCATTTGTTAAATTTTTGATTCCGCTATCGTTTTTGCACTCTAAAACAGCACAATATGGCATGTTTATATTTTTTAATGATTTTTTTCAAGTACGGTTACCATGACAAAATTCAAACACGACTGAAGTGAGCGGAGCTAGGCGGAGCTTGAAGTGCGTAATGCGATGCAGACTTGATATTAAGCGGATCCACCTACTTACTAATTCTACTTATTTTCTTTTTTCTGTGGTTTCTACTCAACTACTAACATTCTTATTAGGTAAAATTCCCAACTACTCAACTAAATTCTTTGTTGATATCTGCTACCATGTGTCTCATAATTACTACAAATTCTAGATCTTTTTGTAGGAAAATTTAATGACAAATGTGAAAGATGAAAAATATTGTTGGCATTATTTACAGGCCTATGAATTTCTATGTTGACATCTATGTTGATTTAGAATGCTAATAAAAGTTCTAAATTAATTTCAAAGAAAATTATTCTACAAAGAATAGAAATAATCTAAAAATATTTTCCTTAGTTAAAAATAATTTTACATTTGATCTTGACGGTATACAAGTAACTTTATGGGGTTAAAAAGCTTAGAAGTGAAACTAACAATCTCAAATACGGGTAGACAACAATGTTACTAACAAACAAACAGACAATACATTCTCAATTAAAAATGTAGAGGTTTTTGCAATCGTTTGTGAAAGAATGGACTCTTATTTACTGTGTCGAGACATTCCGTAAAAGTACAATATGAAAAAGTAACGTCCGCCCGCGACTTCGCACACGTCCGGTTCGTCCTTTCTACTGTTGAGTTTTCAAGATAAAGGTAGCCTATATGTTAACCACAATACGAACTATGTATATTCGAAGTTTCATGTAAATCAGAGGGGCGAGTACGAGTTTACAGTGTGCAATACGTCTGACGTCCCGCACACCGGTGTGCGCTGCTTGGTATGGAAACACTGAGCGGAAGCTTGACAAGACCAAGCTTTTTAAAAAATCCGCTCAGTGTTTCCATATCAAGCAGCGCACACCAGTGTGCGGGACGTCAGACGTATTGCACACTGTTAATTCGTACTCGCCCCTCTGACCAGATATTCGACGTGATTGAGGAACAAACATCATAATGGTAGAACGGTTTAGTTACGGTGATATAGTTTTGTGTTGAATGTCGACTTATTTCTTATATAGCAAAAGGTAGAATTATGACGATTTTTAAGGGTTTTAAATATGTACCTTTTACAATATAAGTGTTGAATGATCCCTGTGCAGCCGCCTGCGTGCGCGGAGCGGTGCCGCGGCGAGCGCGTCGGCGGGCGCGGGCGGCCCGGCGGCGCGGGACCCGTTCTCTTGGTAGTAGATCTGAGCGCCACCACAGGATACGCCTACAACTACTGATTCGTCGCTCCTAGAAACAAACCAATGATCTCTAACACCGCATAACAATACATACGAAATCAGATAGTCGTTTACGCTTCGTCTATCTTTTATCCTGCAGCGATTCTCGGTTCTACACGTAAACCTTAAAATTTGTAACAGTGTTCAATACATAACTTACGTTTTTTGAATTTATTAACTCACTAGCAGTTGCCCGCGACTTCGTACGCGTCTACAGTTTCCGTGACATTATATTATCTGTGCGTGTACCGAGCGGATACTTCTTTGAGAAATTTGATATTAAACCTCATTACACCGAACTCATACCTACTGGAATGTCAAACGCTAGTTGTTAGACCAAAGAGGTAGTACTACGCCCTGTCAAACTGACGTGACATGACATGACAATGAAATCCTCTTGCCAATTGGCGCTGCTAATCCTTTTCGTTCATTTTATCCTGTAGATCCCGTTAATTATTCGGGATAAAAAGTAGCCTACGTGTATCCAGGTTACGAACTATATATATGCCAAGATTCATCCAAGTTGGTTCTGTAGTTTAGACGTGATTGAAACACAAACATCCAAACATCTAAACTTTCGCATTTATAATATTAGTAGGATGAATGAGTGTCATAGGGCTTGGAGCCATCACCGCAGCACTCTGTACAAACTCACCTCAATATAAATTCTGAAAGCTCCGGATCATCTCCAAACTCGTTGTGAATGAGTCCCATAGTGGCGATGTCCAACGCCGCCCACGGACCGCCTTTCTTCACCGAGCCCCAGTCGGGGTCGAGAGTGAGATAGCTGTAGTCTGTCGCTTCTGTACCCGCGGGGAGAGGGTCCATGCATTTCTGCTCGATAGGACCCAGCGCGTTCAGGGACGTTTCCCACTGGAAACAAAGCCATAGTTAGATAGTGAGGGAGTTTAGGTGAGAGACTACGCCTTAGGATACTAAGGGCAGTATCTCCACTAGATGGAATGACTAAGGCTATAACTGGAAATGTATGATGGGGTATACTTTCAGCAGTGACGTCCTATTAATGATAATGGTTCTAAGGACGCGGGATGGTTAGGTGTATGGATTTTTTTATTCGTAATATTGATTTGCGAAAAATAGTGCAAGTAAACGTGGTAAGTATACTAGTCAACTTTCTATCAGCAACATTCATGTGCTTATAAATTCCCGGATGAACTCTTTCACAAAAACTACTACGAAAAATACTTACTAGTGAGTTGATGGTTTCAACATCGTTGGCGGCATCGATATCCACCAGTGCTAGTAACGCCATGCTCTGCAGGCCGCTGACGAATAAGCCGCACTTGACGGCATGACGACTGAACTCCGGCAGAACGGATAACGAGTCCGAATCGGAATCGCTGTCGCAGTCTTGTACATTTGATTTTGGCCTAAAAAAAAAAAGAATCACCCATGAACAGAGGCTCCAAACAGTTTCAATCAGAATTCGTCTAACGTAGCGTCTGAATCCGCTTTTAGAGGAGTCTACGTGGATTTCCATACGTTAAAAAAAAAAGGGTTATGCTGAGCACCGACATAGGTTCTTTTTTTATATAACTAAATGATGGAACAAGCCGATGGCCCACCTGATGTTAAGTGGTAACCACTGCCTATAACAATGCATTGTAAGGATGAGGGTTTTTGTTTCTTCTCCGGTAGACAAATCGTCATGTGTCGCTTTGGATAGGTAACTGCTGTTAGTACTAGTTACTATGCAAAATAATGTACTTGCCTATCTGAAAACGTGACTTGTCTCTCATTGGCTGGTGTCAAAAACTCCCTCAATTCCAAAGGAGTCATAACCCTACTGCTGTACCCGCTACTCTTATCAGAAAACGCTAGATGACTCAATTTCTCCATAAGCGGCGTCAATTGTACCCCAGAAAGCTTCTTCTTAAAACCAGTAGATTCAGTCTCGATTTGCGAATCTGTGCTCTCGTTCAACGATTTTAGAGGTAAAGTGAGCGATTTTCGCTTGGACTGGTCCGAGTTTTTTGCGATTTTTTTTGGTGTTCGTTGAGGAGACCTCGTTACTTCTGAATCAAAGTCTTCGAACTTGTCCTGCTCGCATAGCTTCATGTTGTAAGTGAACATGTTTTCTGTGGTCGCATCTTGCTTCATCTTTGAGTAATGCTGCTCTAAATATTGGTTGAAAAGTGATTCTGATATAGCTACTCCGTCGTTTCTAAACACGGGGAACAAAGGATCGTTTATCGTCATAGTGCTTACGCTTTTCTGTAACTGTCTGTCTGGGGAAGGGGAATCCCCGAGACCGGCTTCGGATCTTTTTAACTTGAATTTCGATGTAGCCCTGTTCGATATACGTTTGAAAGTCTCTTGCAGGTCGGTGACACTGGCGAGCTTTCTCATCGGTTCTGGTTTGTTAATGTAGTGATCGGCTATGCAGTTCATGTCTAATACTATTTGGTTGTCTCGTTTTTCCTTTTCAATTACTTTGGTGCTGTTTTCAATGTTTTTTAGCACGTCCGGTTCGATGTCTGCTTTGTCTTGTGGTTGCGTGTCTGGGTTTTGGCAGATGGACAGCATGTTTCCGTGTAAGCGCTTGTATTCGACCATTGGAGTGGAGCACACGCTGGTTTGTCCGGTGAACACCTTCTCATTTTCCTTCGTTTCTTCATCTAAGGACTGGTGGGTTTTGAAGCTGAGGGATAGTTTAGTCGGTCGTGGTCGAGGCTTGTTAGTGAATGGGACTACGTCGGGCATGGTCGGTTTATCTTTGTTGGTGATCGTGTTCTCTTTGTTGGGGGGCGAGATCATGTTGTGGTCCTCTTCTGGCACGGCGGTGAATAGCAGCGATTTGTCTCGCTTCATCCCGCCTTGTGGGAATTTCTCGCGTTCGGCTTCTTGGTTCTGTGAAAGAGAGGTACATTTTAGTTGCAATTCAAAATACATAAGTTGTTTGTGCATCAACAAAGTACCTTTCTAAAATCAGCGACCATCTTCTCTCCGTTCTCCTTAAACTGGTGTATAAGGTCGGCTTCCTTCTTCAGCTTGTGGTACATCCTGGTGCGTACATAGACGGCCAGGAGTTGCGCTCCCAGCGGCAGCGGCGTGTCGGTCGACAGCCGTTCTGCTGGAGACTTTATCCGGTAGGGATCCACTACTGTTAGGTAGGACGTTAGGCTGGCTGGCAGTTGCGTTGCAATTATTCTGTGGTGAAAAAAAACATCAAGCCTTTACATTTAATCAAGATGATTTATACAGCATCAGAGATCGGGACGCTGTCAGATGATTTTAAATGGAGTAGGCCTGCCCAGCGTCTATAAATCATCCTCCCAGCCTGGCCACCTTCTCCACAGGAAAGACAAGGTCAATACGTGCGGAGCTGACTAAGCCACGGGTTTCCTCACGATGTTTTCACTACGCTGTGCTAAGATGGAAGAAAAAACAATGTTGGTGCATCATTCTGAAAATACTCTTCATAGGTAAGCATGATTTTTATGGACTCAAACACGCTATAACTGGAATTTCGTGTTTTGAGCTTATAGCCGTTTTTTTTACAAGGATAGAGGCATATAGCCCATTGGATGATAAACGATTACTTATCTATTAGACATCCAGAAAAAGGATATCAAGTCTTTTCTACCTTCCCTGCTTACAGCGATTTTTTTTATTAACATGTGACGGTGCAAACGTGTCACGAAGCACGTCCATAGAGGATGAGCCCTAAATTTTGCTTAGAGCCGGGAACAATTATTTTTATTACCAGAGGTAACCATTTATTAATATCCGGTTGTTTGGTTACTTTTATCATACAGAAAAAGTCGCTAGATATATAGACACGGTCTTATGAAGTCAACGAATGATTCTTATCTAGAGTATGATACATACTTGTTATTGTAAAGTACAACGCCTCCTAATACACCTTTGCTCTTGCGACAGTGATCCAATATCTGCATCGCCTCCATATAAACAGAGGTGGCACTCTGAAACAATATATAAAATCTGATAAAAAATGCAACGGCACAGTAATTCAGCAGATCAAATAAATAATTTAGGCCATATTGAAATTCTGTTGGACGGCCAAAAAGTTCTAAAAAAAATTCCGTCTCCGGAATCGAACCCACATCTTTTGCCTGCCTCATACAATAATGTGACCGTCAAGTTATTACAAGTACAATACGCACAACGGATCTTTATCCCTCTGAAGTTAGGTGCAACAAACGACTGCGCATGTAGGCATGTACTGTTGTGTGGAAAAATTAGCTTACCTCCAATTCGACCCACAATTAGCTACAAATAAATATTTACAAAGTAAGCAAATGCAGGTAACTGATAACTTCAGAGTTCTACACTGTATTTACATTTCTAATCGAATGATAAACCTATTAATGTAAATATACCGACACTTGTAAACTAGTAAACACCTACAGCTATCGTAATCAATTAACCAATTAATTATCTGATAATATGCATCAGTTTTTCTAAAAGTTGTTGATTTTATGAGTGGTTATCAAAATGCAGATATAAACTATCATGGTTAAGAACATAACACAAAAAACGTGATATTTACCATGATTCGTGAGTGCCGAAATATCGGGAAACAAAAAGCTCATAAAATCAATCATAAATATTCCGTTTTTTTTGTGAAAATTAAATGCGGATAAGTTTCAAAACCATGATACAGACAAAGTTTTTGAGACTTATCTAGGTAGCTTTCAAATGACCTTAAGACCTTAAGTTTAAGAAACTGGCTAATAGATAACAGTTTTTATTCAATTAGTGAGTTTTTGAAGTCTAAGTTTTGACATTTCACCTACATAGACCTAACATTATTTGTATGTTATCTGACAAATAACTGAATGTGCTGAACTTGATAATATTATTTTTAAAACACCTGTATACTGTACCTACCTACCATGTTCACTGCAAATAAAAATCTTTATGTTTATCTTTAGATTTTCGCTCTTATTACTTACCTTAGGAAGACTCAACATCGGCACTCGCTGAAAGATATGACATCCAAACTGCAGTACTGGAAGATAAGTCTCAAAGACTTGGTACAGCTTCTCAGAGAAACGTTTCTGATCGTCTATTTGTGTAGCAATAGTTTGAAAGTCACCGTGGTACACTCTGATCATGGAAGTGAGGAGGGATGCGCGGTTTTTGAGGACCCAGTCGGGGATGTTGCGGTCACTGCCTATCGCCTGGAGAAAAACATAATTTTAAATTCAGCAATTTTTATATCAATTAATTAGGTGTTATTTTCATTAATAAGGCCGGATTCGACCAACTTCCAATAACGCTATCCGTCTCTACATTAAACTTGTTAAAAACAAGGACGGAAATATTTTAATCTAAATAATAGCGTTATTCGAAGTTGGTCGAATCTAGCCTAAATAGAGTTGCCTTACTACTCACATATTTAGGGTAATTTTCAAAATTATTAATGTGAAAAACTATAGGTATAGTAGTCACAACAGATCTTTGTCCCTTTGTGTATTTATGTAGATTATGTAGATGTAGATTTGCGCACAGAGCTAATTTTTCCGCACAACAATACATGCGCAATTGTTTGTTACAACAACTTCAGAGTGATAAAGATCAGCTGTGACTACTGTACCTAGGTTTATTTACACCTTTTCATGAATGAAAATGAAATGAATTATTATTTATTAATATTATTATTATTATTAATGACACGGTTCAGATACTTACCAGGATATACCGGCCGTACTCCCTCAGGATAAACTTCCCGCTCTGAAGAGTGATGGCCAGCGGCTGTGAGAACAGCGATTTGATGCAGTGCGCGGCGCCTACCACCTGCAACGGACGCTTATTATTCTTCTCCATTCTCCCCAATGATAGCTCACATTCCATTAGATCTTGGTTTATGATTAGATTTCATAACTGTAATTAAGATTTACCCAGTAATAAAGCTCTTTCTACATGATTTCCAGGGAAGTAGGTAGATAGATAGATAGATAAACTTATTTATTTGATACTGAACACACATAAAATTTACAATAAAATGAAAGTAGATAGGTACTATGTTACTAACAACTAAACTAAAACAAACTGAAAATAAGAAAAAACAAGACTACCTACCTACATGTTCTCGTATGGTTCATGCTCTGTTTGTTGATATTGATAGGACTCCCGTTTCCGCATTTAGGCATAAAAGTTGGCCCATTATGCGTGGGATGCTCTGTGTGTTGCAGTACACAAAAAGGTAACAACTCAGTGTATATTGCTCGAAAGAAACACTGATTTTCAGTTGTTAGGTAGTAGTAGAACCACCGTACCTATTTCTGCTACTAATCAGTGATGTTTGCATTGCGGTGTTCCGGTTTAAAGGGTGCATCTTTACGTTTCAAAGTGATGGATGCAGTGCAATCCCTCACTACACATTAATTAATTACATTAATTTATCAACGCGGTAGCTATACTCGTAATAATAAGTGGTTTGAGTGATCCAGTCGATCGATATGTATACATTACCGTGTCTACCTACCCTACCTACTCTTATGTAGGTTAGGTACCTATCTGTAACCAAATCCCTTTAAGTAATTGAACACGCAATGTCAAGGACTTTGGTCGCGACGGAGTCTTGGCAACTTATTCCGTAAAACGATAATCGCGAATAGGGCGTACAAAGCCTCTATTAGTACCTATTTATTATGTGCTATTAGTATGTACCTATCCCGTAGTCAAACAGGAACTCTTATTGACTAAAACATTTACAATAAAATAAATTTTTCTAGAGATTTTCCCAGCACCAAAACCACCCACCCTCTCGACAGTCCATCTATCCACAGGAAACCCAATAAATGTGATTGACTTAGCCCTGGGTTTTCAATGTTTTCTTTCAACACTGGTAGCTATGTTCTAGGAAATACCGGATACAGATTTTAAGCAGTGAGGCACCTACCATGGTTAGAAATTGGTTATAGGCAAATAATATTCTATATGGGATTTTTTCTAGATACTTAATTAATATCATTCTCTCAAATAATTAGTGATGCAATAATTTATTAAAATTGTAGGCAATAACCTAGTATTTTGAAACAGGTTCTTCTTATGACGAAAATATTAATTGATCAACTTTCTAATCTACATTAACTAATTAGCTTGTGGAGAAAATATTACTATTTCTTTTAAAATTGCTGTCATAGCCACAGATATTTGTTGTGACTACTCTCTCATAGTTCTCTTATGTCGTATTTACTGCTCAAACTCTGATCTGGACGCAAGCATAGCATTTTTTCATAATTTTGTATGAAAATGTCTACTCTACTACTAATTTGATAATTTTTTTATCAGAACATGTGCCTTAAATATGTGATATCTTGGAAACCGTTTGAATGTGGACAAGCAAAGATTAATTAAGAAAAAAAAACATTGAAAAAGTTGGTATGTTTAGATGTGAATAAGTAGATGATTATTTATGAAACCAGAAACAGGGTTACTTACCTAAAATTATGTTGAAAATAAACTAAGACTGTCATTGATATTTAAAATATTTAAATTTTATTTGCCTGTTTACATCTTTGGTGTCATAACTGTGATCTTATCCATTCTAAGCGGATCTCATAACAAATAATTAATTCATAGTATTTTTATAGAGCAACCAAACAGATGTAACCATCTTAAAATGTAGGTAGCATGGTTTTGTAGACTTGTGTTTCTTTATTTTATGCTCATGGCATATCAAAAATTGCTAGAGTATTTTCTACCAGACTATAGATCTAAATTTAGACAGATGCAAATGCATCCTAGAATTTTAATAGATGAATGATTATAGTTAATTATACAAGATCATATGACATTTTCTAGATACTGAGAGTAAATAAACCTCCAAAAACTGAGGGAAAAATAATAGTTTTCATAACTAGGCCTCAGCAGTGCCCAAACATACACATAATTTGCAAATACTCAGCTAAGAAAAATTCATGTACTATAAAGCACCACAAAGATTTTTAAACATCACACAACAACCTCTAGTCCCGAACTAAGCAAAGCTTGTAAATAATGTTTAGTAAGAACCAGTGACATCAGAAATAAAGTAAATATACCTGGCCAGCTAGAGCATGCCTTTGTGTGTCTGACACCCATCCGGGATGGAAGTACAGCACAGCATCAATAGGATCATCTTCCTCTGCCGTGCAACATTGTGTGTCATACACAAACACTATCATCATCTCCCTGGAAATAAGACAAGTTTTTCAACCTTTTTCGATTTATTATGGAAGGAGTTCTATCTTGGTTTTACCAAAAAGCCTGCTGTAGACCTCCTTTCATAATAAAACAGCTTTTTCACTGTAATAGATGTGAGGTGTACAAGTAAAAAAAGTTTTTCCTGACACACTATTCATTCACCTCACAAATCTTTAGTGGAAATGCAGACAAAGGCTCTTTGAATGGAACTACACCTGTGCTACCAAAGTTCTTCTATGTTACTAAAGGAGTTGGGGCTAGTGTGATATAAGCAAGGAGACAATGCACAATGTTAGTGCAGGTTTTATTCCCTGGTCACATGGGTTAAGAAAAGTAAGGTTGATTGTAGGCATATAACAGATTAGTACTTTAGGGGTGACAGAGACTGAGATAAAAATGGTAAGATACCTACTTTACGTTATATTATGTTAGCCTAGGGTTTTTGTTAAAATGAGAAGGTGAAAAGACAAGAGTATATAGGTTTTTTTCTGATTACATAGAATAAGCCAGATGAATTGAGTCAAAAATTCCATTGGTAGGGGATTGAGTAAGAGGTTTTGGATTTTCTTTTCTTTTCCTACGGGTCACTGGAGAATCAGGTTAATCCTTCGAATTCACTGGCCGTAAAACCGTAGGCGATACACGGCGATTAGAATGGAGCATGAGAGATTTTTTACTCACTTTGCCATCTTGGAGGAAACTGCTGCTTTGTTTATGCAATAAAAATCATAACATGTCACGTAGACTTCCACCAATAAGTTATAAACGGATGAAATCGATAAATTATCAATATATTTTAATGTTTTTTGTTAAAATCAGCGACAACGAACATCCGCACTTCGTTCGTTTCGTTTGACGTTTAGTTTTTTTTTTCAGTTCAATTCCAGTGCTGCCAGCCTTGAAACTACATGTTCCCTTATGATGTTCCCTCAGTCTAAATGAAAATAACCTAAACTGAACCATATTCGCACGCACTAAAAAACATATAACTTTTGTAACAATAAAGATGAATTTCATGTTTTTCTCCTATAACTCACGAAAATTGGTACATTCTTCTCTTCTTTTATTATTATTTTATGAAAGTCTGCTTACTTGAACATTTATCATATAGGTAGCCTGTTAGATAGATTTTTGTATCCGTTTGTTTCTCTAACCAATCCCTAAAAAAAAATTACCCTAAAATACCCTAGACATCCTATGATACCCTAAATCTGAGGAAAAAATACCCTACCTTGTGGATACCTATTGGATTGGGTCAGCCTCAGACAGACCAAAGAGGTAGGAAATAACTACAGACCGTTATGCCTGTCAAAGCGACAAAACTGTCATGTGTCATTCAGTGTTGCTATGTACAAATTATTAAAAAGTAGATTAAAATGAGCTGTGGTGTAGTAAATAAATAGTAGGGTAGTTTATTTGAGATGAGGTGTAGTCAACTTAAATTACCTAGCCCGTGATCAGAATGTACCTACTAGGTAACTAGGTATCTGATGAAAGTGTTGCGAATATGCAAAATTGCAAACATTTAAGAGTTGAATCGTCACATTGTACGACGACTACCGATTAGTTTAGCTAGTCGGTAGCAATGCAACCTGCCAGGCCAGAGGCCTGATCATAATTTGTGATCATCATCATCGTTATCTTGGTCCGGTATAAGCTTCCTTTAGATGTTATTTTGTGATCATTCTCCAATAAACAAACTGCTCAAACTTTCGCGCTGTGGGTGGGTTAGGTTATGGGTTCGAATTCGAACCCCACTCAGAACTAGCTTATCACAAGGGGGTGGGTAGGGCTTACCCGGAACGAACTTCTTTTAACCTAATAAAAAATTAAAAAAATGTTTGTTATTCCATAAAAATAGTTAGATAAAATAAATTATGACAAATGGATTTAAAAAATTAAGGACCCCTCGGCAGGTATAGGCCTCCTTCTAAGTACCTAATAGATACTAACTGTTAGCCATCTATCTACCTATTCAATATTATTATGACATGTTTTGTTCTTGACTTGACCTAAATCTCTGACCACTTTGCTAGGCTACCTATTAAATTTTTAGCCTTCAATATAAAATGTGTGTAGTAGGTACCTACTGTGTAAAAACAGGTAACAAAAAGTATGTATTGCCAGCGATTGTTTATTTTATTATTTGAAATAAAGTACAGTCATTGAGACAAATCTTCCAAAAATTTTTGGCTTTGACATTTATCTGAGTTTAGCATTATCACGGAAATCACACTTTGCTATAGGTTACATCGTTCTTACGTAAGGTTCTATGCTTAATTACTTACGAGTCGCACACAACACAACACGTAAGGTCGTAGAAAGTGAATCGGCTCATGTGAACCGTCAAAAAACTCCGCCATCTTGGCAGTCTTTGGCGCGCAGCCTGCGCGAAGTAACGTTTCCCGCCGAAACGTACATTTGAATATTTCGAACGAGCTGTCATTTTTTATTTTCAGTGGCCAGTGTCCGTTTAAGTTATTGTGTGTCGGGCTTACAGTGTTTTGTTAATTATGTGAACGAAACTGTTTGTGATTGCAGAAAATAGACTTGATTGTTTCGTAAAACAATTACAACAAAATGGGAGATAAAGCTCGGACGGGTGCCGATTCATATTTCAAAATGGTGAGTTATTAATCGTTAATATTTTAGCATTTTAATTCCAGCACGCCAATCATCAGATTCAAATATTTGTTAATTCTAAATAAGTATGTCAAACCAAGATATTACGAATGTATTTAACATAATATACGAATCTAATTTCGTGCATCTAACCAAATATGTTAGGCATACGAAGGAGCCGGATTTATTAAGCAACTGAGGCGACTGGTTTGTCACTACTTATATCGATGTTATCGATTGAAATCTAAGCGTAGGTAATTCCTCGGTACCGATTTTCACGCGATTTACTGAGGATTTCTCTATTTCGTTATGCGTAAGATGGACGTAGCTTCTTTGTCATGATAATGTGCTAGGAATTTTAAGAAGAAAGTAATGACAGTGATGCCGATTCTGTTGTTTCATGTTCCTCCTTTATTTGACAGCTCTAAAATTATAAACGTCATTGTTATTTCAGTTTATAAGAAAGAGACAGCATGACCTTTTTAGTGCTGTCAAATTAGTTTAGCTCGGCATCAGCACCTAACAAACAACCCATTAGAATTTTTTTAAGCGCAAAGTTTAAAATATTTGGATTTTAGTTAAAAAACTTTTAAATTCAAATCGCATGACTAATAAAATGTATAATACAGCGGTTAATGTATAATTTACTATTATTATCATCATCATGGGTACCTCACCTACCTACCTACACTCATTTTACCAATCAGGCTTGTGTCTGTCTGCCAGCAAACTATAAAGTAGTATTTACCTACTGACTTGTTTAAGTCCAGGGCAACATTCCATAACAAGTTTACTCTTAATTTGACATTTACAAGTAATAAACTTCATTATCCATTCCACTAGAAATAACTTAATTTTCACTTTAAAAGTTGATTTTCAAGAAAATGTTTGGAAAAAATTTGAGAACATTTTTTAAATTTAATGTGCCCATTTCGAACAAGATTAGCACTTATTTAGTTCATTTAAAATCTTATTCGATTTCTGGTTTTCCTTGGAATTGTAATTAGTGCAATCCATTGCAGGAAAGAATTTCAATTTGCGATTAATCATCGCTTATAATATTTTGTATAATGAGAAGTCAATGCAGAACTGGATGGTTTAGTCTTGCACAAACGTATGCATGATACCTATCAGTGAACTGAAAGTAGGAAAAACTGCAATATTGCCATGCACTGTTTTTTGGATGCACAGAGTTTTCGACATCATTTTGACGTCATCTCTATTAGAGTAAAATCTCTACCGAACTGAGCATAAAGACCCCTGGTGGTTTACAATGTAGGAACTCTACCTAAGAGTAGTGTTCTAAGAAACATTAAACAAGTATTACGTTTTTTATGTGCGCTATTGATTTTGTTTCGGCAAAGATAAAGTTAAACGATCGATTATAAAGTCTTACAGAGTTAACACTTATAAAGTTAAATAACTTAGATAAGCAAATGTAAAAGTAGTTACTAAGTAGTCTAGTCGGATTAAACATTTAGGTATTTAATGAAGTGTGTAAAATATGTAATAGATCCGGGTTGTGCAGTGTATAATCAGCAAAAAAGTAGATAAAGTTCTATGGTATTTAAAATTCACTTTTTTTTGCCAGATCAAGCAAGTTTCGTCCAAAAATATAAACAAAATAAAGTGAACAAAATAAAAAGAATATAGCTGCACTGCGCTGTCTTAGTAAATACATTTCATTTTATCGACCTATTTTGTTTAAAGGTTGAATTAGTATGGAAAGACCAGACTTTTGCCCATTGTCCTTTTAACCAATAATTTGGAATCACTTTTGTCGCTGACGGTACAAATTACAACCATTTCATATTCTTCTCGCTACTGGAAAGTGTGCAGAGACGACGTAGTTGTGCTCTGATTATTATTATGCAGACGTGTAATTTGAACGCGTTGGGTCTAGTTGAAATTAGTTTATGTAATGCATATTTTACTAGCTATAAAGAGTCTTATGCCTGCTGTCAAATTAAATACTAGTTTAGGTAAGTACCAATTTCAATTTAATGGAATGATAACTATATTTTTATGGATAGGCGTCGAACGTTATTAAAAAGAAATAGGTAGATTCCTTTTTATTTTTGAGATGCATTTATTCATTTATTTTACGAACTGGCAGCTAAACGCTTAGCTATAGCATATCATTAAAAAAATTTATCTAATAATGAAGCATGAATAAATTATTGAATTTACCTACACTATAAAAGATATTCATCGAAAATAATAAAATTTGAAACATTTAAATAAATTCAATTTATATTTAATAATAAGGTAGAGGTATGTTAAATCTACCTAAATAATAACTACCTATTAAAATGTTAACAAACGTATCTACGAATTAAAATAGCCCATCTACATTAATATTCTTTGGTAGTACTCGGTTGAAGGTACTGTGGCGCGTCCTTGAAGCGCCTGCGCACATTCCCCGTCGCGCCGACAACTCGGCTCCTCACGATACTACTTTTTTTTTTGTGACAATACCTACAAAGGTACCTATGTGGAATGTGGAGCATACAGCGAGCGAGATACAAAAATGTAAAACTGAATTATTATTTAAATTACAATAAATTGTGAAGCTGGCACAAGACTCAACTCTCATCTGTAAACCAACGTGATTTTGTATAATAAGTATCACCTTTAATTAGGGTCAGCCAGCGGGACAATTTTGACCATTCGTCTTTATAATGAATAAAAACATGAAGCACTTTACTGCATGAATATACTTCAACAGCTTATATCGAGCGCATATTGTTTTTCCGTCTTTATTTATATACTTCAGCATTATTATTATTGTTTTTATTGTACCCATAAGCACTGCACAATGCATTATGTGCACATAGTTTTTTATAACCACCATTTTCGACAAGTATTTTGGAAGTTTTCCTCAGAACAATGTTCCGAAGAGTTTTCAAACCCACTGAAAAAAAATCAAAGACAAACAAACTGACATTTGCTGTCAAATAAATGATTGATTTAATTGAACTTGTCTACAAAAAAGAAGAAGAGCCATGAAGCGGGCCGGATCTCGGCTGTTATTTTGACGAACACAATCTAGCCACGCATTTTGTGATGCCTATCATTCAATTTATGATTACATCATAGCCACCGCAATACTCACCCACAACCATCATGCCAAAATCAAACCTTTACCTAACAGAATAAAAGTTAAAATACATTGGAAAAATTACATAAAAGTCCAGTAATGCCTCTAGGCTTATTCAGAAAGTGAGAGTTCACAACGTGTTTTTGCAGGCCTGCGATGACCCGCGTTACCAACGTCATGTCTCAAGGAGAAAAGTTCAATGCGCTTCAGGTGGTACCCGGTACCGTCTTCCGCTCAGAAGTCATACGAGGAACCCTTTATTTGTGTAAAGTAAATTTGACTTCTACCATCAACAATGTTCTAAACCCATAGGTTCTATAATTACACACTCCTCTTATTGCGTGGTTTTGTAAATATTATAATTTAGCAAAATCTAAACATATTTGACAAAAATATAAAGGATAGGTAGATACTGAATTTGTTTTAATAAACAGAGGGTACAGTAACAGGCATTTTATAAAAATCTGATAGCAAATAACATTTCAGATCTATGAGGATTTATTATGCATAATATGCGCCTGTTGAGTACAAACAACAGTACAAAAGACTTCAACGCGCTCGGACGGCTTGGTATAATTTTACCCTGAAAAATAAAGAAGACACTTTTCCAATTTCATAAACAAACCTTTTTTCAAATCTTATCGTATTACCACAACGTCTAGGTGGAGGCAGGTTAAAAGACTATATGATTTGGCAGTGGTACATTGTAGTTTTTACAAAAACAAAGGAAAATCGCATATCCTACCGTTTGTATTCTCGAAACGCTATTTACGAAAGAACGTGCGTAAAATTGTAAAAAGGTGAACGTACCTATCTTCCGGATAAAAAGCTACATGCGTCCAATGAACCCGTTTGTGTACTCAAATGCTTGCGTGGATATTTGAAATCAAAGCTATTTAATGAAAAGCCGTGTAAAGGTAGAAATGCCTTTATACAATAAGTCGTTATAGGTACCTAATTATAGGTACAAAGTGAAGATAATGTAATGTTCCGTCAATTTCAGATGTATCCTCTGAAGTCGGGCTCTCACAATTTTAATGCGTATAAATGTGAAAAAATATAATAAGCGAGTTTGTTAAATGCGTTTAGGTACGTGTTTATCCGATCCGGCCATTTATTTACATTTTGCAGATATCTTTTCTGGACTTTTACTTGCATCGAAATTCCGAGAGGCTAAAGATAGATGAAATAACGATTGCGCATATTCTGTTGTGCGGAAAAATTAGCTTATCGCTAAAAATGGGTTCTGTGTAGATACTTTAGAGGGACTAAGATCTGTTGTGACTACTATTAATATTGTTCTATCTGAAAATGTTAGTTTTAATTTACTTAGCCTAATTTTAAGTTAACTGTTGCATTGTGAATGTTGTGTTCGCCTATAATTGGTGTTTGCACTAGACATAAGACTACTAGAATAAGAATATAATGTTGTTTCTGTGCACAACACTGTTGGTGATCCTATTAATTAATAAATAAATAAAATGCCCGAACCACGTAGTAGGTACTTACTTACTGTCAATATCAATAAAAAATTCAATCACTACTATACCTAGGCTACAAGCTTTAAAGAAAGCTTCAATAACTACAGCTAGAGGTCTTATCAGCGAGTAGAAGGGTACCACATACTACCAGCTGGCCTTTACCACCTCTCGCAATGTCAACCACAAACGTGCAAGTAGCTAAGTATTGCTTGTTAAAAAACTGCTGCCGCAATTTTACTTCCGTGTTTTTTTTGCATAATGCCCGGTTCACATTATCCCCATATTATTGGATAAAAATTTTACACATAAAAATTTTGATAAACTCTTATTTATATCTGTTCTACTTAGTTTCATACCATAACTTATACTTAGTTTTTAGCGACTTGTGGCGATTTTTACAAATTAATGTTTTGAATTTTATAACCTTTTGGCTGTCGTTTGTTTCTTATTATTTTTGCTTATCTATATAATTTTTTTGTCAAAAGATCATTATTCTTAGCGTACGAAAGAAGTCATAACTAAAAGAAAAAAGTGGAGTCGTTTAGGTACCTGTTCGATTTCTGCTGTTGAATTGAGGGTAGATTGGTAATTCACCACCGAACTCAAATCGACGGTGCCGCCGCCTGTAGCGGCAGGAAGCTTTTGCGCGTTGAGCTGATCGGACGTTCTGTTCTCTCGACTTGAACTGTGTCAATTCCTCACTGTTGGACGTTCTAACAAGCTGTTTTGTGTGTGTGGATTCACTGCCGTGTAGTGTGCTTTTTCCCGAGAGCTTTTGGACCTTGGATAGCCGTGCTAACCCCCTGGAAACCTATCTGGACTTCTACGGCGTGCCGTGCGCGCCTGAAGCTGATCTCCAGCACCAGCAGTCGAACAGAGGTAGGTGGTGTTCAATTAGCCCTCTTGGATGCAGCAGGATTGAGTTTTTCCACCCACATACACTTGACAAACACCTAATTTATATTTCAAAAAACCTGCCAGTAAAATTTCTCTTTATAAGAATTGTGAAAACTACACAATCAATTTGGTCCTTCGTCAACCGGATTGGTTTTTTGAAAATCTAGAACTCGTAGTTCTATTCTAGCCGTGCTAGATATCAATTTTCATACCTAACTCGTAGTTAGTGAAATCGTACAGACGTTCTGTACGCCCCTTTAATTTCCCTTCTGATCGTATCAGATACTTATTTTAGTTTTATCTAGCTCGTAGCTTGATAATACTAAGTAAAGACGTTCTTTACTGTCTCAAATTTCTTGTAAAACCATTGTTAAAATCCCCGTCATAAGCATTTTATTTTCCCGCGTAACCTGTATTTTTATGTTTCGCTGGCAGCTTTTTACCTGTATATTTTTACATTACACACCCTTATATATGTCGTACATATCATATTTAGTGTATTTGTAATTAATTTGCATCGTTTCATTCGTTAACTTTCGTTATTTTACAACATTTCTTTGTCCACGTTTACTGCGTAGTTAGTGAAACAAAATGGCGCCTCCCGCAAAAGACGACTCGTCCAAGGAGGTCCAAAGACATGATTTAACCGTGTTAATTCATAGAAAACAACGAATGTTCGAGCAAATACAAAAGGTTTATGATTTGTCACGAAATATTTCGGACGCTGACTCAAAAGATTTGTTTTTAATGTACGTGGCAAATGTCGATAATTTACGTATTTCATACGAGAGCGTAATCTTTAAAATTCTAGAAACAGAACTTGAAGATGACCCGAAGTCGTCACTTCGTAGTCACGAATTAACGAGTTTTGATGAATTGTACTTTCGAGTAAAATTGTGTGCATCGAAATGTAAGCCTAGTGCCGACTGCGTTAAGGCCGAAACTCCCTCAAGCTCCGTAGAATCTCGACCACGTCTTCCAAAGTTGGAACTTTTTACATTTGATGGAAATATAGAAAACTTTAATACATTTTATGAGACGTTCTGTTCTCTGGTTCATAGTCAGAAGAGTATTCCGAAAATAGATAAATTCCACTACCTATTGTCATGCACAAAAGGTGCTGCGTTAAATATTGTAAAAAGCGTACCTATTTCTGCAAATAACTATGAACTCGTTTGGAAAAGTCTCCTTGATAAATATCAAGATAACAGAATGTTGGTAGGTAGGTATTTAGACAAAATGCTGACTTTTTCGCCGCTTCAAAAAGAATCGTCTGATAATTTAAACTCGTTCATTGAGAACTTTGACCATTCATACAAAGCTATAGAAGCGTTAGATGTTGATAACTTGAGCAGTTACGTAATGTGTCACATTGCACTGAGGGCATTAGATCCCTTCACTCGTAAATGTTTTGAGCAAAAATTAGATCAAAAAACAATTCCAACCTTTGATGATTTAATCTCTTTCGTACAAAATCATATCAAGGTTCTGGATCATTCTTCGTCCTATTCAGCTACGAGTAAAACAAGTGTGCAACAATCCAATCAAAGAAAATTCACTGTACCTAGGCAGGGTAAAAATAATTATTCGCATGCATCCTCGTCAAACACAAAATTCATGTGTCTGCATTGTGGAGAAAATCACATGATTTTCCGTTGTGATCAGTTTCGTAATCTGACCAACGTTCAGCGCATTAGCCGTGCTAATGACCTGAAGTTATGCCACAATTGCCTAAAACCTAATCACACGTCAAAGGAATGCAAAAGTGAATTTAAATGTTACGTTTGTAAGCAGCCGCATCACATCTTGTTGCATCGTGAGTCTAGCGATAGTAAACCGCGGCCTAATCACGTATCTAGCAGAAGCAAAGCAATCGCAGAAATCGCACAATTTTGGCTTTTAGATGGCTAATTCGTATCACGTAAGAACGATAGCAGAGCCATTGCAAACGATCGACAGTGCTGCCTCTACAGAACAATCCGTAAAACAAATGTGCATTGTTCTCCCTACGATAACAAAGTTTTCGTATCACGTACGCTCTTGACAGCCATAGCTTAGCAAAAATTTAGCAATTAGCGAGCCATTTGAACTGTCAAAATGAAACAACCTTTTCAGTGATTGTTTTACGATTGTTTTGTTAATTGCGAGCAAATGCTGTAGTTCTTAATTGAATTTAAGGTTTATTCCGACGCGTATTTGTTTATAAGTTCTATTCTAAAGCTAGGTTATAAATACGCCAGTTCGTGAAATAAGTTAGATTGTGTTATTATAGCTAAAGAGTTGTGACCGATTGTTGACATGGCTCGTGCATTTATCTTACTGGAAGCAAATCCTCAACACAGTACCTACGACTGCGACGTAGCCTTCCAGATCAAGCTAAAGCTCTAACTCTTTCTAACGCCGCGTTTCAAGCGCACTACAGACTCTCCAAAGAACTCTTTGTGAATTTGTGCACTGAACTAAGACCATACATGCCTCGACGAAAAAGGAGAACTAAAGTTAGTGTAAAGATGGTGTAAAAATATTTCCAAAAAAGGGGAGTGGAAGGAAGTGGAAAAGAGGGGAGTTTTCACTGAATAAAAGATAATTGACTATTTTAATAATTATTTAAACCTACCCTTACAATTTTAATTGAACCGACTGCTAGGCAAAGTTTTCTTCCTTTTTCATAAAATAAAGTGCTTTAGGTAAGTTATTAACAAGGTTTTTAGTAAACAAGTAGATAGATACTAGATAACTCTTTATTGTTCACCACAGAAATATTACAAGAAAAACTTGACTTAAAAATAGGTATCACAATGGGCGGTTGGGGTGTACATAACGGGGCGCTATGGAGTTAGGACTTAGAAAATTTTTACGAAGTTTGAACTTGGAACATTTTTCATATTCGAATCACCTTTGATCTTGAGTGACCTTTGGTTAGTGAATCACCTTTGATCTTGAGTGACCTTTGGTTAGTGACCTCTAGTGACCTTTGGTGACCTTTGGTGACCTTTGTTGACCTGGATGCATAGAGTGACCTTTGGTGACCTCGAGTGACCTTTGGTGACCTTTGTTGACCTGGATGCATTGAGTGACCTCGAGTGACCTTTGTTGACCTGGATGCATTGAGTGACCTTTGGTGACCTTTGTTGACCTAGATGCATTGAGTGACCTCGAGTGACCTTTGGTGACCTCGAGTAACCTTTGGTGACCTCGAGTGACCTTTGTTGACCTAGATGCATTGAGTGACCTCGAGTGACCTTTGACCTCAGAAAGGTGATGCGTCACAGTAGGTTGTTGGTTTGACATAAAAGACTCGAACGAAACGAGCGAGCGAAAGACCTTTGACCTCAGAAAGGTGATGCGTCACAGTAGGTTGTTGGTTTGACATAAAAGACTCGAACGAAACGAGCGAGCGAAAGACCTTTGACCTCAGAAAGGTGATGCGTCACAGTAGGTTGTTAGTTTGACATAAAAGACTCGAACGAAACGAGCGAGCGAAAGACCTTTGACCTCAGAAAGGTGATGCGTCACAGTAGGTTGTTAGTTTGACATAAAAGACTCGAACGAAACGAGCGAGCGAAAGACCTTTGACCTCAGAAAGGTGATGCGTCACAGTAGGTTGTTAGTTTGACATAAAAGACTCGAACGAAACGAGCGAGCGAAAGACCTTTGACCTCAGAAAGGTGATGCGTCACAGTAGGTTGTTGGTTTGACATAAAAGACTCGAACGAAACGAGCGAGCGAAAGACCTTTGACCTCAGAAAGGTGATGCGTCACAGTAGGTTGTTGGTTTGACATAAAAGACTCGAACGAAACGAGCGAGCGAAAGATCTTTGACCTCAGAAAGGTGATGCGTCACAGTAGGTTGTTGGTTTGACATAAAAGACTCGAACGAAACGAGCGAGCGAAAGACCTTTGACCTCAGAAAGGTGATGCGTCACAGTAGGTTGTTGGTTTGACATAAAAGACTCGAACGAAACGAGCGAGCGAAAGACCTTTGACCTCAGAAAGGTGATGCGTCACAGTAGGTTGTTGGTTTGACATAAAAGACTCGAACGAAACGAGCGAGCGAAAGACCTTTGACCTCAGAAAGGTGATGCGTCACAGTAGGTTGTTGGTTTGACATAAAAGACTCGAACGAAACGAGCGAGCGAAAGATCTTTGACCTCAGAAAGGTGATGCGTCACAGTAGGTTGTTGGTTTGTCATAAAAGACTCGAACGAAACGAGCGAGCGAAAGATCTTTGACCTCAGAAAGGTGATGCGTCACAGTAGGTTGTTGGTTTGACATAAAAGACTCGAACGAAACGAGCGAGCGAAAGACCTTTGACCTCAGAAAGGTGATGCGTCACAGTAGGTTGTTGGTTTGACATACCTAATTAAATATTAATTTTCAACAGTCATAGAAGCGGTGTGGGAGGGGTTTGTCATAAAAATGGTCAATGAAAACGTTATTCTCCTTCATTTTCCCTATCCATAACCACCATAAAAAAGGGGGGTCATGTTAACACCGGTCAATGAAAAAATATTACAAGTCCCTTTTCCTTAGCAGGTATACTTGGCGGGACGCAGCACTTAGAATATTTTTTCATTGAATGGTGTTAACATGACCCCCTTTTTTTATAGTTGAAATGGATAGGGAGGATGAGGGAGAACAACGTCTTCATTGACCATTTTTATGACAAACTTTCCTGCACCACTCCTATGACTCAACGAAAATTACTAATTAAAATTTTGAATGGTATTATGAGGGGGTATAGAGGGATCTGAGATAAAAATGGTCTACGAAAACATTGTTCCACCTCACCTCCACTTTCCATTTCTACTATAAAAAAGGGGGGTCATGTTAACACCGGTCGATGAAAAAATATTACAAGTCCTTTTTCCTTAGCAGGTATACTTGGCGGGACGCAGCACTTAGAATATTTTTTCATTGAATGGTGTTAACATGACCCCCTTTTTTTATAGTTGAAATGGATAGGGAGGATGAAGGAGAACAACGTCTTCATTGACCATTTTTATGACAAACTTTTCTGCACCGCTCCTATGACTCAACGAAAATTACTAATTAAAATTTTGAATGGTATTATGAGGGGGTATAGAGGGATCTGAGATAAAAATGGTCTACGAAAACATTGTTCCACCTCACCTCCACTTTCCATTTCTACTATAAAAAAGGGGGGTCATGTTAACACCGGTCGATGAAAAAATATTACAAGTCCTTTTTCCTTAGCAGGTATACTTGGCGGGACGCAGCACTTAGAATATTTTTTCATTGAGCGGTGTTAACATGACCCCCTTTTTTTATAGTTGAAATGGATAGGGGGGGTGAGGAAGAACCATGTCTTCATAGACCATTTTTTTAAAAAACCTCGCTAGGCTGGAAAGGTCACTGGAGGTCAAAGGTCACTGAAGGTAAAGCGTCACAGGAGGTCAAATGTAGTTCTCGTAAAAATGACAAGGTCAAAAGTTAAAGGTCACTGGAGGTCAAAGGTCACTGGAGGTCAAAGGTCACTGAAGGTGAAGCGTCACAGGAGGTCAAATGTAGTTCTCGAAAAAATTACAAGGTCAAAGGTCACTCGAGGTCAAAGGTCACTGAAGGTGAAGCGCCACAGGAGGTCAAATGTGGTACTAATAAAAACTTTCAAGGTCAAAGGTCAAAGGTCACTTGAGGTCAAAGGTCAAAGGTCACTTGAGGTCTTAGGTGGTCCGCGTGGTTTCCCCCGCCCTAATACTCCCCCATCCCCCCGGTCCCCGTAGTGTGTTTTGGCGTATATTTTTGGGAAAAATTTTTCTAAGTCCTAATTCCATAGCGCCCCGTTATGTACACACTGACCCAATGGGCGGCCTTATCGCTGAGAGCGATCTCTTTCAGGCAATCGAAGCGAGATAAATGAAGGTAGAATGGAAGGCGGTGGCAATATACATACTTACGTTAAACTAAACAGAAATCAATAAAAACAGAAAAGTACTTATACTCATTGTCTAATAACAACTTAAAACTAAGATACTTACACAAGGTACCTAGTTAATATATATATATAATTCGTAAAAATAAACTAATAAGTAAGTACATAAAGATATTATAATTTCGATATTTATAAGTAACTTAACTAGGTTTCTGTGCAGGAAGAACTGTCTGTCTGGTCAGTTCTCGCACCAGTTCAATAATTGCACTTGTGTGCCCATGCATGCTCTCGTTTTGGTCACGTATCATCACCGCCAGCACTCGGAATGACTCCGCCTGCATGCGAGAGGACTCTGCCTGCAAGCGAGCGGATTCGGCCATTATGAGAGCAGCGTCTGCGAGTTTTCGCTCAGACTCTACCCTGCTTCTCTCCAACTCCACGACCCATTCAGGTTCTATCCTGGGTCTTTCTCTTCCTGCAATAAATTATATAAATGTGTTAAAATATTATGTGCTGTGCTCAAACAAACATCTATGTAAACATAGATGTTTATTCTGTCTGGGTTTTACTATGTATTATAAATATGTATTTACAAAAAAAAAGGATATAAGTATTGTATCAGCATCTAGTTCCCATATCACAAGCTTTGCTGAGTTTGGGACTAGAGCGCCTTATGTGAAATGTCTATGAATATTTATTTACATACTACTTATTCATACATAGAATATTTATTATACTAAGCTGAAAGACGTATGTTAAAATGTATTTCTTAAATATGCCTAGAAAAAGAAATAAATTGAAAATACATAGGTATACTTACAGACTGCACAAGTTTGTCCTCTTGTTGATGGAGAATTGATAACATGTACAACATCTTCAGCCATATTATAATCTAAAATAAATATCAATTATTATTTACATTTACCTTATCCACCATAACAAACCTACATATATAGTTAAATCATGTTATGTAAGTATTTTTACCTATAATTACTTCCTCGGAAGGCTCTCTGACATCTATGCTCTGACTCACTGGAGGTTGAGTATTCTGAAAAGGAATTAATACATAAATATCTGATCTAAAAGTAATGATTAGTTACATGCATAAGTACAGGTTGTTTACACTGAATAACTTACAAATACAGGCACCCTGTGCTGAACATCACCGAAAACAGCCTGCTCCCCGATGATGGCCAAGACTTTTTTGTCAATCTCAGACAAATCATCTTGGCTACTTTGACCACCTCCAGTACCTGAAGCATCATGCCTTCATCTAGCAAGCCTAGCCTTGCTTTTATGCTTCAGGTCAGCCCAGTACTATGAAATAAAAAGTATCTTCATTTTAATATAGGTAGGTACTTAGTACCCAAATAACTATATCTGTTGTCTCTACAGATAGCATACAATTAATTGAATAGGTACCTACCTAGTGTTCTAATGTGCTCCTAGCATGGTTCTATTGTTTTCGGCGTCTATGTAAATATTTCGAAATCACAAAGAAAGATAGGTAGCTCACCCTTTTCCACCGTTCACCGGATTTCGATGAACCTGACCTAAGACCTAAATCTAAGATAAAACTAGTTACTTATGTACAAAAGCTAATTTTAATAATTTTACAACTTACTTGTTGATTTGAAATATCCACACTGACTGACTTTGCCTCGTTCATATTCCAATTCAATCCACTTCAGAGTCACAATGCACTTAAACATCTTGTTGATAAGAAAGAATGCCACGCTATTTTTTGTAGAATTTGACTAACTTTTTATATTTGTAAACAAAACCACATCTATTTCACATTATTACAGAAGTACCTGCCATAAACCAACCAAGAAGTTGAAGTTTTGTTTTGTTTATTAGTTCCAATGATTGCTACTCAATCGCTATGGCGCTAGTATCGTCGCGATAGGTGCATTTCAACCATCAGCAAGCGATTAGCGATAGGTCTAGTTCGTGATACCATTTTTTTTGACGTCTAGCAATCGATGGCACGATCGCTGCTCGCAAATTGTACAATTTCTGCTGATCGCAAATTTTAGCTGATACCACTGCCGGTTTGCTATTCGAACGTCGCCGCATCGGAGAAACCTCCATGCAATACTGATGCGCCCGCTCTTATCAGTAATAACCACCTTGCGTCTACGCATAACTATGCAGTTATACTAGGAACAGCTGTTGTACATATTCTGGATTCGTTTAACAACTACCAAACTTGCCGCGTTTTAATTGATTCTGGCGCGCAATCGAACTTTATGACACTTGACTGCTTTCAACGATTGGGTTTATCTGCTCAAAAATGCCCTTACAATATTTATGGTCTAGGTGGCGAAAACGTAAAAACAAACGGGATGGTATCGTGTACCATAAAGCCGCGTAACTGCGCGTCTCCTTGTTTTGATTTAAATGCAGTTATTTTAACTCGCTTGACTTCCGACTTGCCTACTGTTCAAATACCTAACAACGTAATCCATCACTACCAACATTTAGAGTTAGCCGATCCGTGCTTCTATAAAAAATCGCCAATTGATATTATTTTGGCTGCTGATATTTTTCCCTATATATACGATGGGAAGAAATTAATAATTAATCCCGATATGCCAATCGCGTTAGGTAGCGTTTTTGGGTATGTCGTGACGGGAAGACTAGAAATGCAATCTTCTAGCAACAATTGCCATGTTGTAGCGGCTACAACATCGCTGGTGTCGTACACCATTGAAGAGAATTCTTTAAATGAAACTCTCAAACGTTTTTGGGAGGTGGAAGCTTCGCCGTGCGAAGTTCCTAACGATCCGTTAGAAGAATTAGCGGAACAAATTTATGTAGAAAAACATTATCGTGATGAAATCGGTAGGTATGTTTCCCCGATCCTTTTGAATCCTGAGCATAAACCACTTGGTGACTCATATGATACCGCTCTGAAGCGACTCACTCAGGTTGAGCGCCGCCTCGCTCGATCCCCAGACCTTCGTAAGGCCTACGTCGACTTCATGAAGGAGTACGAGTCCCTCGGTCACATGGAACCCTATGAGGGTACGGAACCCTCAGGTTACTTTATTCCACACCACTGTGTGTTACGTCCGTCGAGTACTACGACGCCCCTGCGCGTAGTTTATGATGGCTCAGCCAAAACAACGTCTGGTACGTCGCTCAACGATGCACTTTTGATCGGTAGAAAGCTACATCAGGATATACTTAAAATAATAATAAATTTTCGACTTTACGATGTGTGCTTTACGGCTGACGTTTCAAAAATGTATCGCGCGGTGTTAATTAATCCTGTAGATAGGAAGTACCAGCACATTCTCTGGCGTGACCATCCTACGGAACCGGTACGTACCTTCGAGCTAACTCGAAATACCTACGGTCTTCGTAGTGCACCATTCGTCGCGGTACGCACTTTACACCAGCTGGCGTCGGATGAGCTAGCTCGCAATGAGCAGCCGAATAGATCCTCGCGTCATTCAGCTTTGGGTGAGCTGGTTCCCACTGAACAGCCAATCAGAACCAAGGCAGCGGAGATACTAAAAAAGGGTTGCTATGTTGATGACGTCTTGTGGTCATGTCAAAGCCAGGAAGAAGCTTGCACGTTGCAAGACGATTTAACCACGCTTCTCAAAGAAGGTGGTTTTGATTTAAGAAAATGGGCAAGTAACCGTCCAGAGTTACTGTCAAGAATGCAATCGGATCAGGTTTCTGCAATCAACTTTCAAGACGATACGTTATCGTCATCTCTCAAAGTTTTAGGTTTGACTTGGTTACCCGCGTGTGACTCATTCTCCTTTAATTACAACTTGACTGACGCCAAACAAACAAAACGTTCTGTTTTAAAATTGCTCGCAAGTATATTTGACCCGGTAGGTTTTATCTCGCCATGTACTTTTGTCGCGAAGTGCATAATGCAAGATCTTTGGAAACTTGGCCTGGGCTGGGATGATCAGTTACCGCCTGAACTTACTTCTCAGTGGAACAGGTTTATCACAGAGTTATCAGCTTTAGGTAATTTGCGAATTGAACGTCATGTTTTAGTATCGAACTTCAAAGAAGTTCGACTGATAGCCTTTTGCGATGCGTCATCGCGAGGCTATGCAGCCTGTGTCTACTTACGTAGCGTAGATAAGGATGGTCACGTGAAGGTACGGTTGTTGACTAGTAAATCGAAAGTAGCACCTTTAAACCCTATTTTGTCAATACCTAGACTTGAACTTGAGGCAGCCGTGCTCCTTTCTAAACTTGTTAGTTTTGTCGTACAAAACCTAAATGATTTTGATGTTTCGATCATCGCTTTGGGTGATTCGAACAACGTTTTAGCGTGGTTACAAACGCCACCTTATAAATTAAAGACTTTTGTGGCTAACCGTGTTAGTCAAGTGACCGCCGTGGTTCCGTCTAATTGTTGGTTTCACGTGAACAGCGAGAATAACGCTGCCGATGTTTGCTCGCGCGGTGCGATGCCGGCTCGCTTCGTGGAAGGCGCTGCGGAGTGGGTTCACGGCCCGGAGTGGCTATATGAAAACCAAGAAGAATGGCCTATAAAGGCATTTTACGTAAAAGACTCTTCTAAAATTCTCGAAATAAAATCTAATTGTGATACTTTTGTTTTGAGTTCGTGTGACGATAAAAATAAAACTTTAAAAATTGACTTAGAAGAATCATTTAATAAATTCTCATCTTTTAATAGATTGCAACGTGTCATGGCCTGGTGCCATAGATTCGTATCGAATTTAAAATCTAAAAAATCTGCGAGGTCAGATGGACCCCTCAGGTCATCAGAGCTGAAGACAGCTCACGACACTATCGTTCGGGTGGTGCAAATGAATCATTTTCACGATGAAATTGCATCACTGCGTAAAAATAAATATGTAGCTTCCCTGCGTAAGCTTTCACCCTTTGTAGATTCCCATGAATTCCTCAGGGTGGGGGGTAGGCTCGTGCAGTCCGACCTACCTTATAATGTGAAGCATCCCGTGCTTCTACCTAAATGTCACACGGTCAAATTAATCATTGAATATTTTCACCGATTGTATTTACATGTAGGGCCGCGTACGTTACAAGGCATATTATGTAAAAATTATTGGATAGTTAATGCTCGTAGCATTATTAGATCGGTTTTATCTAAGTGCAAGATTTGTTTCCGTTGCCGACCGAGCTCGATTCAGCCCGCTATGGGTACGTTACCCGCGTCTAGGCTAATACCAGATAAGGTTTTCAACCACGTTGGCTGTGATTTGGGTGGACCTTTCTTTGTAAAAGAAAGTTTGAGGCGTAACGCGAAGGTTTACAAGTCGTACTTGTGCTTGTTCGTTTGTTTCTCAACTAAAGCTGTGCACTTAGAAGTTTTAACTGATTTAAGTTGCGATTGTTTTTTAGCTGCATTTGATAGATTTGTGGCTCGCCGAGGACTTTGCAGTTGCTTGTATTCAGATTGCGGTACTAATTTTATTGCGGCAGCTAAGCATTTAAAAGAAGTCGTAAACTTTTTAAATAATAAGGATAATCAAGATAAGATTGTCAATGGACTGACAATTCGTCAAGTAGAATGGCGTAATAATCCTCCCAACGCAGCTAGTATGGGTGGACTTTGGGAAGCAGGAATTAAATCTGCAAAACATCATCTCTACCGTGTAGTCGGTGATCGGTCCCTCACTTTTGAGGAGTTAAGTACTGTCTTCTGCAGAGTAGAAGCCGTATTAAATTCACGCCCTTTGTGTTCCTTGTCGGACAACCCAAACGAGTTTGAAGTTCTAACCGCGGGTCATTTCCTGATAGGTCAGTGCTTATTAGCTGTTCCGGAATATGACTTTGATGATGTTTCTCAGAACAGATTGTCACGTTGGCAATCCATTCAGAAGGCTTCACAGTCATTTTGGAAGCGTTGGTCAGATGACTACCTTCACACTCTCCAGCAGAGAGCGAAGTGGTTTGAGTCACCACCTAACTTAAACGTCGGTGATTTAGTTTTACTAAAGTCAAATCTGTCTAGACCTCTTCAATGGAATTTAGCTCGAATTGACAAAGTACATAGTGGCGTTGACAAAGTTAACCGCGTTTTAACTTTACGTACAAAAAATGGTATCCTCCAAAGACCGACAAATAAAGTCTGTCCATTGCCCTATGTAAATTAGTTACTTTTACATTACTTAGATTTATTTAGCCATGTAGGTTACACTCCACATTTGGATACAATTATTTTTAAGCTTCGTAAGTTTATTTTGTATATATTTTTTGTATAACTTATACATACATACCCTACACTGTTCATACATTTAGGGAAATCAATCATATTGATTTCGGTGGGGGGTATGTTCGATTTCTGCTGTTGAATTGAGGGTAGATTGGTAATTCACCACCGAACTCAAATCGACGGTGCCGCCGCCTGTAGCGGCAGGAAGCTTTTGCGCGTTGAGCTGATCGGACGTTCTGTTCTCTCGACTTGAACTGTGTCAATTCCTCACTGTTGGACGTTCTAACAAGCTGTTTTGTGTGTGTGGATTCACTGCCGTGTAGTGTGCTTTTTCCCGAGAGCTTTTGGACCTTGGATAGCCGTGCTAACCCCCTGGAAACCTATCTGGACTTCTACGGCGTGCCGTGCGCGCCTGAAGCTGATCTCCAGCACCAGCAGTCGAACAGAGGTAGGTGGTGTTCAATTAGCCCTCTTGGATGCAGCAGGATTGAGTTTTTCCACCCACATACACTTGACAAACACCTAATTTATATTTCAAAAAACCTGCCAGTAAAATTTCTCTTTATAAGAATTGTGAAAACTACACAGTACCTATGCAAAAAAAATGATGGCCGTTCTTAACGGTATCCGTTTTTTAGAAATACAGTTCCGCAGTTGATATTTGCGATGATGTGGATTTCACTTTGCTTATGCAACGGTAAATATGACACAGAAATACTTGTCTTGTAGTGTAAGTTACCAAATACCCATCGTTTTATGTTACCAAATATTCATTTTTATTTTACCAACCGGATCCACTGCTTTTCCTAATTTTGACATTCGTAATATGAAGGTATCGGAGTTACGAGTACACTGCGCGGCAACCATAGCTCGACTGCGAAGTGCTGTTGAGTTGCTACGCAGTGTAAATTACTTTCATCTTCTGTCGTGTTCGTGTCAAATGTTACAACATTATTATTTTACTCATTGAAGAAGCCACTTTGTCCTACCTACGTGTACATATGGCCACAGGTCAGATTAGACACCCAATATAACCATGACTACGCCGTATACAATATACAGAGAATAGTTGGAAAAGGGGTGCAATAGGCGTAGCGCTTTCCACACATAAACATTATTATCGTCCCTCTCGCACGATTAGCAACGTTCAACTTCTAATTGTTCAAAGTTCAAACAGTGTAGGTCGACGTGTCTTCGTGTGTACGTCATGTTAGACCCTCAACCAATAAATATTCCAATCATATTTCATATTTATATATTTCAAACCATAAGAACACTTAGTTACGTCTTCGATATCACCGTATTTTTCTGTTTTCCATTCGCGTTTGGTCCATCGGTGGCAGTTTCTGTTTTGTTGTACATTCTTTCGATATTTCCTAATGTTACACAATTTATTATTCACAAATACCACAGAAGTGGACAATCAATTGGTAATCAATTACTAAGTATTGCATCATGAACAAATTCGAGACAGTTCGACCTGAATCAGATCAAGATGCTGTTTGGAAATCAAATGTATTGATAGCTTTTATAGCTTTAATTCACATAACTAGATTAAAAATTTGTTTGTAAGTAATTTAGCACCAAATATCTGCATAACAGATACATACATACTCAGAATAGGAAGTCTTTGATACCTACTTAAATTGAGAGGATGCTACCTTAATCAATAAATCCCACTACTAATATAAATGTCAAAGTTTAGATGTTTGTATTTCAATCACGCTGTAACTAATGGTCCGATTTGGATGAAACTTGGAATATATTATAGTTCGTAACCTGGATTAACGCATAGGCTACTTTTCCTGCTTTTTTTAGGTTAGATTTTTTTTTCATGGACGAATTCGCGGGTAACATCATAAAGAAAACGCATTTTTAAGATTTTCCAAGCTAGATATTTGTGTATGAATATGTGTGAAACCAATTGTTTTACTTGTCATTGATGTGATGACTCTACTTCTAATTTTTGAGTTACAAAAGTGTAGGTAGGTACATTCGGATCTTTATCCCTCTGAAGTTAGGTGCAATAAAAGATTGCGCTCGTACTGTGATGCGAAAAAATTCGCTTACCCCCAATTCGACCAAAAATGGGTTCTACTAAAAGATGCTTTAACAATTCTGTAGATTTGCGTTGCAGTGGTTCCACTTGATGATGAAGGTTAACGCTGTCACGATTAATGCAGCTTTTATAAACCATGACAATATTGCAAAGATCATGACATTATTGCAAAGAACTTGATTGACAATAGATTTTAAGTAGAGCGTTCAACTTTAATTTAATTTTGTTCCGGCATAATAATGTTGTGGTACCACGACATTTAGTAGTAATAGCTACCTACCACTCGAAGTTTTTCTTCTTCTCTTCTATATGGCCTCTGTCCGTCATTTCGACAGACAATTTTGCCAGTGTCAAGTGGATTATTTGAAATAAGATTAGTCAAGTCGTTTTTTGAATCTCCAGAGATTCAAATTTCGAATCGTAGGTACAAATTAAGCCCCAGCAGCAGAGAGGACACGAGTTTTTTTTTAAATCGTTAAAGCTGTCGGTCGTCGCGCGTCGTCCTAAATAAAGCGCTATTACACACATCCGATTGCCTCATTAGGCTTTCTACAAATATCGTAATAACAAGTATTTACACTGCCGGGTAATAAATATTACCTTAGCTAATTCTTAACATACCTACTTATTTTATTTAAAACTTATTTAGATCGGTATTGGAACTTTGCTATCATTCACTCTTACTTCCGTTGGAAAACGAAGACGGTCATCTCGTTCACTCTATCTATAAACTTACCTTGGATTGGACTGTAACGCACTCATTGTGATGTATTCGTGAAGTTCTTCTTCTTCTTCTCTTCTAAATGGCTTCTGTCCGTCATTTCGACAGACAATTTTGCCACAGTGTCAAGTGGATTATTTGGAATAAGTTTAGTCAAGTCGAGTCATATGTCAAGTCTTTTGTTTTGAAGACAAAATGGTGGATTTGCCCTTCAAAACTTGAAAATGAATTCCATCAAATAATAAAAACACATAATACTCATTTATTCCAATGGCTCACTCTTACTCCAGCGAAATGGCCCGACGTATTGAATTCGTTTCACAAGCTTACGAGGGACCAGAAAAATGAAGTGAAGTTGATTGCTGAATGTCAATAATTTGGCTAAGAGGTCGCATCCATAAAAGATGAGGGTCAATCGCGCTAACCTTTAACGTTATTCTAGAACAATGCCAATGTTACATTAGATTTAGTCACAGAATTAGCCATAAATGAAAAGGAAGAAAAAAATTATGTCTGTGGGTCAAAAGATTCAATTTTGGTGTTTCAAGCTATACATGTTCAAATTCAAACCAAACGACGGCGACAAAGCGGAAAATCAACGACATTCCCAAACCAACAAAGTCTTCAGCAGTTTAAATGCAATCTCGTTTCCTTCAACAATGTTCACATCCTAATGTTGCTATCTCATTGATCTGCGTTCATCGCCGGCTCGCAAGGCTGCATTCCCCCATTCACTTCTACTTCCCATGCGATACTAGTGTATTGTTTATTGTGATTTCTAACTGGAAATGGCTGGAATCTATTCAAGAGGTTTTCCGGCGTGTTCATATTTTGTTAATTGCCATTTGAATTCGGACCTTGTCACTATAATGATAATTATTATTTTGATAACCCTACGCATTGTTTGGTTATTTTTTTACGAATTACTAATCCTTGTGATAATACCAATGCATTCACTAATGATGACTACCTATTGTCTTATTTTGGGAGATTAGCCACTATCGTGTGTGATTATAAAGGTCAATTTTATATCCTTCTGAGGTGACTGACACCATGACACAATTCTCAGAGTTACAGTGCCATTCGAAATGCCTGAATGCTCCTCTCACACATTAATACAAATGTATTTTATTAACACAGGTTATCGAATCTAACGATCGTATACTACTTAGCTGTTTATGTTCATAAAAACAATGATATGTAATAAATATAAATAATGTTTGCGGCTCGCTTCGCTCTAAAGCCTAATTATGTCTGAACTATTCCGGAACCGGACCAAACTAAGCGAATATACACTGTAAGCATTCACAGCTTAAAAAAACGATTTCAAATCCTGCAGGGGTATGCCAATCAAAGTTGAACTGCAAAGTTGAACTGCAAAGTTGAACTGCAAAGTTTTAAATCATGGTCAGTTCATACTAACTCATAGTTATTCTGTGACTAAATAGTGACATTATGACGTCATTTGATGTGTTTTCGCGCATATTTTGCTGTCAAGTGTCTAAAAAGAATGATCACGTGGTACAAAATTGTACCACGTGACCTGAGGAAATTACACTGGGCAGTGAAATATAACTTGACAGCAAAAGATTGGCATACGGGGGCTGATATTAATTTACGTGTCCAATAAGATTTTTTCTTTTAGGTATCAGTACAAGTTTGGGTTTAGCTAAGTAATAGTTAAGCTACATAGTTATTTGAAATAGCCAAGAAATATGTACTTGCTTTACGACAAAAATATTAAGGTCACATACATTCTGTCAATTTTAATTGTCTATACAAAAATAACCTCTACGTAATACCGTGAGAAATCACGAATGCTATGTACCGTACCTATGTGGGACATATTACGTTTGCTTGTCATAATACATACCTACCTGTTTACTTTGTTTAAGTGTATATTAATATTGATTGATTATGTTAACGTGTACATTAAATAAATATACTAGGAAGGTGCTATAAGTGTATTTGTTATAAGAATAATAAATTAAATAAATAAATACTTCGATATAGACTAGATTCAACCCAATATTAGGTGGGTACACACGGCCACAGGTCAGGTTATACACCCAATACAACCATAACTACGCTACATACAATGCAGAGAATCGTTCGATATGGAGCGCAATACCGTAGGCGCGCGTCGCGCTCGCAGCCTGTCGCACGAGTTTCAGAGATGGGCACTTACCCGGTAAATACCCGATCATCGGGTATATACCCATTTATACCCATTTTTACCTACCCATTTTGAATTTATACCGGGTATTAATTCAAAAACACTTTTTTAACATTGAGGTTTAGTTTTAGTAGGAAATTCATGTTTTTATTGGTTAGTATTCGTTCTGATTTATAATGATTTCGTATTAAAAGTAAAATAAACCAGAAAACAGAAATTAAACCAGCTAGGTAACTATTTAAATTATCGATTTTTGATGAGGTTTAACAATATAAAGTAGTTGTTCTGTGAAAAAAATTGACCTCACGAGCCTTTATGACCATTAATTTTTAATTTACCCTCTTTTCCTCCTTCCACTACCCCTTTTGGGAAATATTTTTACATCAATTTGTCTAAAATGAAGTCTTTAGTGTGCTTCTCAAATTGAAATCCGTCGATTCCTCTTCCCCTTTTCTCCCCTACTTTCCCCCCAATTAAAAAACGCGGTCGATTAACAAATTTAATAAATCAAGGAACTAGTGTGCCGATATTCGTCCAAATCGGTCGATAAATGCGACCTGTAGGCGAGAACTGACAGACAGACGGACAAAAGCATTTTTGGCCAATCCCGAAACTGAGACGCTCGTTATCCTCGTGGCAGACTGTGCGGGGCCCCTCCCGCCTCGGGTGGCAGCACTCCGCGGCGGGATGCCAGGTGGGTGAGAATTGATGCATTCTTTAGCAGGTTTCTGGATTATTTTGATTTAATACCAAATAACATCTAGACCTATTTAGATTCTGCATAAAATTATCTACTGATTAGGATAATAACTAGTTGTTCTGTAAGAACAGTAGATCTCGCGAGCCATAATAACCATGCAATAACAGACACTTTCCCTTTTCCTCTGGCTAAATCGCATTTCAGGTGCTTCAATTTTCCAATAGGCCTTTCCAATTTACCTATGTAGACTTGAGCAAAATAGGGGTATAAGTTTTAGCGATTACTCACGTTCCTTTGGTCCTAGGAAGTCGAATCTAGTGTCTACGGATTTGTCTCATAAAGGCGGAAAGGACTGCGTAATCTAACTGAAATAGGTGGGCGTAAATTTTCGGAAAAAATTAAAATTAATTTCCCTTCTTTTCCCCTTCTACATTTCTTCCACTATTTTTTGGAATTTTTTATACTTACACCATCTTGTGTAGAAATAAGTCTTTAGTGTGCTTCTCAAATTTGATTGAAATCCGTCGATAAATAACGCTACAGCAAACTTTCCCTTTTTTCTCCCCTATTTTCCCTCGAATCAAAAATCGCGCTCGACAAAAAAATTGAAATAAATCAAGGAACTTGTGTGCCGATTTCCGTCGAAATCGGTTGATAAATGCGACCTGTAGGCGATTACTGACAGACAGACAGACAGCCGGACCAAAACATTTTTGGCCAATCTCGAAACTGACACGCTTCGCTCGCTCGGTCAATTACTATTCCAAATTTCAACTCTCTACTTAGCTTCTACGGTTCAGCTCTGGTAGCGCGTGACAGACAGACGGACAGACGGCCAGACGGACAGACGGCCAGACGGACAGACGGTAAGTGTAAGTAAGTGTTTCGTTTTTTCCAAAACTGAACCGGAACACTAAAAACAAGAAAAAAAATCTAGCTCCTTTACCTCATTGGCGATTTTTAACTCCAAATATCTCGGAAACGTGACACTTTAGGACAATATAATATAGAACATTTTTTGCTTGTATTAGTGTCCGCTACCCATATATACTACTTGCAATGTGCGCGGAAACTTTAAAAAATTTTAAAATGGCGGGCGGGTCGATATGCCACAAAGGTTCTATCCCCTTTTTGTTAAATACCCGTGCGAAGCCGGGACGCGCCGCTAGTGTAACTATAAAACGACAGTAGGCCTAAACATATTATAAAAATGTAGGACGTATTTTTACCGGGTATTAATAAAAAATACCCGGTATAAATGGGTATTTTTTAATTTTTACATATTCTACCCTTCCCTTCCCATTTTTACCTACCCAATTTTTACCTACCCGCCCATCTCTGTTCGCAACGTTCAACTTCTAATAGTTCAAAGTCCAAACAGTATAGGTGGACGTGTCTTCGACTGTACCTACACCTATTCTACGTAGAGTCTACGAAGCATACGCAAGATTGCGCTGTAGACTCTTCACTGTCCCAAAATTCTCAATCAACACAGTATCCAATATCAATGCAAACCTACTTTCACTCATCGTATTTGACTGATGATTTTTTTATTCTTTCACATCTAAAAATCTTGAAGCAGGTGAAGTAAAGTGTAATAACGTAATAAGTGATTGAGTGTATGAAATAACAAGTAATTTCTAAATACTTTGCGGTTACCACCGTGCAATAGCTGCAGGTAGACTGTGAACTAGGCTCTGCGGTTTGTGTTATATAACTTAGTATTTTGACTGTATACTCACTTTATCAAAATAAGCCTTGCAATACTAATATTGCGGACATGCGCAACTTTTAATTTGAAATTAGGTTAACTTGCTTTTAAAGACTTGTAGACTTCAGTTTAATAATGAAACATTCGCTGAGTTAGGTCTTAGATATAGAAACTCAAGAAACAAATGAGTGAGACCTTGGCCCAGCAGTGGGATTGCTTTCGTACTTAAAATAAGTTAGAAACTGTCTGATGACACGCAACATCTGGGCCCAACCAGCTAATTAACGCATCCGGGCCCATAACCAAGTAGACAATTAGTTTTGGTCGGCAATTCAACTTTCCAGTAAAAACATAAATGGTAATTTCTCGTATTCCTCGATCTTTCGCTTCATCATCATCATCCACTGCCTGACTTCACCCACTGCTGAGTTTCAGCCTCTCTCTTTTTGTACCATCTCTCTCGACCCCGCGCCAGTCTCATACAATTTTTGCCATCGTCCGCCCATCTTGCCGCAGGACGACCGACATTTTTGTATCCGGCTCTTTCGCTTAACCAAAGCGAAAGTACCTACCTATAGCTACCTATTCAGTTATTATTGCAAGATCATTTTACTTCGATACAGCAGTTAGATCTACTATAGAGTATTTATTGCAAGGTATTGGAGTCGTACGTGTCTCGTGACTCTAGATATGCTTGTTTTTATGTGGTTCAAAAGGCATGTAAAACTAGTTAAAGTAATTAAATTAAATATTTTAAAAACCCCCGAATCTTGGACTGATTTTCATCAAACATAGCTAACAAACACTGCCGACTAATCCACGTTTCAAACAAAAAAAAACAAAATCAAAATCGGTTCATCCGTTCGGGAGCTACGTTGCCTCAGACAGACAGACATACACACAAACACACTGACACGTCAAACTTATAACACCCCGTCGTTTTTGCGTTGGAGGTTAAAAAGAGGAATTGATAAAAAGCTGCCTCTGACGATGTATAAAATCTACTTATCATGAAAATGTATGTTTGTGAGTTAAATAATTTTGAAGCTAACATGACTGAGCAGCAGGTAGTGCCAGTTCCAACTGACAGTTCCTTATTGACTATCAATTTATATCATAAAGAAATTACGGATCAAGTCAACCGTGGCACGTTATGAAACCAATTTCTTGCTCCACTCGCTGCATACAGCTATACCTTACTTCTAATTGTGGTTGTATTTGAAAAAACAATTGATAAAAATATGGTTCTCTTTTCTCTCTCCTAGATTGGCATTGCGCTATGAAAGTTAGTCCAATCCAGACTACGTATAGTAATTTTTTTTTAATCTTTGTAAAGATTGGTCGACCTATTCCATGTCTAAGGGCGGCTTGCACCAGAATCGCTAAACGCGTTTAACTCTTAAATAGTATTTAGCGAGTTTTCAAGTCATACAAATACGTCAGATTTAAATCGATTTAGCTCTTAAACGCGTTTAGCGATTCTGGTGCAAGCCGCCCTTAGTAGGTCTGAATATTATTTTATCGAAAAAGCTAAGCAATAAATAAAACTTTCCAGTTTATAATAGTCTCAATAACTATTATTTTTTTATTGCACGTCAATCTGACTTTCAGTAAGAAAGCACGACTTTCATTCAAAAAGTCATTATTTTATGACTGAAAAATAAACAATCAACATGGTAGTTAATTTCGTAGTTGTTTACGTTTCACCAATCGAGAAAAATTTCTCCATTCAAAAATTGCGACTCACTTTTCGTATATAACATGAAACTCAGACTTTAGGCTTAGTACATAATGTGAGTGCATAAGTAAGCGGTTACCGTAACCACCCTCTAAAAAAAATAAAGCAATAAAAATTCTCGAACGTATTGAATAAATCTGCAAATGAAATACTCGCAAAACCACTTTCATTCACAAAAATTATGCGAAAAGCCTATTCTAGAACTCGAGCGATGTTGCAAAAAATCGAGGGAAAGGTGAAAAGATTGCAATGATTGGCAAACGGAGCACGTTGCACTTTCTCGATGATGTGATGATGTGATACCGATACACCTGAGGTTTTAAATATGTGTACATTATAGTTTCTAACTTGACGGCTTTAGAGGATTCTGTTTAGCGATTTACTAAGTAAGATTATGATATCTAACTGTATTTCTCTATTGATGGCAGGCCCAGAGCCATTTGGTAGGTAAGTATCCAACATAAGTTTTTATATTGTTTAAAACATAAAGTTTTGATCTCAATCGATGTTATGCCCCCGTATTCCAATCTTCTGCTGTCAAGTTATATTTCACTGCCCAGTGTAATTTATTCAGGTCACGATTGATCATTCTTTTTAGACACTTGACAACAAAATATGCGCGAAAACAAATTAAATGACATCATAATTATTCTGTGACTAAATTCTGTTCTATTCTGTGACACAAAAGTTATTCTGTGACTAAATAGTGACTATTTAGTCACAGAATAACTGAGTTAGTATGAACTGACCATGATTTAAAACTTTGCAGTTCAACTGAGATTGGAATACCCCTGATGAAATAAAAAGAAAAATGTCAAAAACTGGAACGTGGTACGACAGTTATCTATCACAAAGTTATAGTAGTCACACACAACGGATCTGGCGATGAACCTATTTTTGGGTCGAATTGGAGGTAGGTAAGTGAATTCTACTTGACTCAGTTGTGCAGGTATATCAAGATATCTTCACAGTCCTTTTATCACAGTTTATATCCCAGGCAAGGTGTATTAATTTAGCAAAATAAATAAAACTATTTTACGATTCGAGCCTCGAATTTACGCTGGGTCTAAAAAATAATGATTTAAAGTCTATAAATACCACATAGCAACCTGTGGCTGGACTATGGTAAAAGTCAAAGTCGTGCCTTGTCCTCTCACCCCTGACATTATGCCTATACATAGACAAACTAGTATGGCAAGTAACACTAGTGCGGGTGAAATTCTTTAAGAAACCTATGATAAATATCTTTAGCATTGACAAAAGTTGTGTTTTTAAGCATAACTTGGATCGTACCTACACGTTATGTGCGAGATAATATTACCACAGAATAATCAATTATTTAAATAAAAAGTTAAAGTAAATAAAGTATTGAGTGTTCGCTACCCAGAGCGGTATGCGATAATCTTACTTTTGAAACCTAGTTTCGCTCTAGCCGCAAATCTCCATACAAAATACCCTGCAGTATACCGCAATTTTACCGGGCTATCTTTTTCATTTCATGTAGACGTTAACCAAATAGATTTTTAAAATAGCCTCGGTCGACTAAATGATGTCAACTCATGTCCATTTTGTAAGGAAATGCCAACTTTACGATCGTTGCCGAATCGTTCTACAGTCCATCGTATGTGATCGTATGTAATTAAAATGTTAATTTATGGCCTTTGACAAGGCCGATGTGAAATGTCAACTTTGACATTTAAAACCTGTAGATGCGCAGACGATGAGACGAACAGGATTGGCAAGTTATAATTATAACTACAAGAAATTCAATATACCTCCTTACTGTGGTCATTTATTAAAATTATCGATTAAAGATAAAAATTATCATCGATGGTTCGTTTTCGTTTGTCTGTTCATGACTTTCCTATATTTTTTTGCTATTCAAAATTCTTGTTCATTAATTTTTATACAAAAGAATGAACGAGTTGATTTATTTGTTTTGGCGGGCGATTAAAATTTTTTCTACTCATTTTTGCCAAGGTACCTAACCTATTTTATGGGTACTTACTAAAATTATATTATTGTGATGAATGGTAGGTAGGTAGAGTACCTACTGTAGCCGATAGGACGTGGCGTAAAGTGGTGAGAAAGTCATTTTTAATTTTCAGGTACATAATTAGTAGGTAATTAAGTATTATGTAAGCACCTATACCTAATATACCTACAATACACAAGAACACAACAGTTGCGTGTAGCAAAGTTAGGTTATTTTAGTGTGAACGATGTGAGTTTTAATGATTCGATATTTGGCAAAAATCTTTCTACACGCAAAAGTTACGCAAACATAGGCAATTTGTTAATTGATTGTGAAAGTATTTAGATTGTACTCACCTGCCCCCGTATGCCAATATCTTTTGTTGTCAAGTTATTTTTCACTGCCCAGTGTAATTTCTTCAGGTCACGTGGTACAATTTTTTACCACGTGATCATTCTTTTTAGACACTTGACAGCAAAATATGCGCGAAAACACATCAAATGACGTCATAATGTCACTATTTAGTCACAGAATAACTATGAGTTAGTATGAACTGACCATGATTTAAAACTTTACAGTTCAACTTTGCAGTTCAACTTTGATTGGCATACCCCTGCTGTAGTTTATTTATTAACTACCGTACTAGAATATGTAACTAGGTAGATAAGATAGTAAGAGTTTTATGGGTAGACAAACACAGATTGAGAGGGAAAAAAGGAAGTTTAGTAGGATAGGTACAGTACATTATCCTAAGTCAAAATTTAGCCTATGTAAAATTCTTAGTTTACAGTATTTACAATATAGTAATAGCTTACTTAAAATCCAAACAACTGGGGTCCAATGGACACGAATGCCCCAAATTAGAATAAACTGGCTAAAGATGGAGAAGACCTTCATCATCAGTGGATAGACCCTGAAATCTAGAACAATCAAATAATATGCAAATGTAATTTATCTAATATGGGAAATAATGGCTCTTTTTATTTTTTATTTTAATAGCTTGCATTTCTATATTTATTTATTTGTTCATTATGCGAACTGCCAAGGAATGGAACTTGTTGCCGTCTTCTCTCTTTCCTGATAAATATAATCTGGGTCTTTTCAAGGCAAGAGTGAATAGGTGTCTTCTAGACTGTCCTGCTCCATCGTCGGCCTCATCGTGACTCACCATCAGGTGAGATTGTAGCCACAGAGAATTAAACATTATATAAAAAGAATCCATGAATTACCTTGATGTAGGTAGTAGGCAGTCTAGGTGACTATTTGGCGTAATGATGGGCAACTTTTTACCCTGCAGTCATATCATATCGGAGCCATAACTTGGCTCTTGTACAACCTAGTCATTTGTGAGAAAAACATTAAATATCTACATCTTGCAATACCTTAACTAACCAATCTCCCATGAAGCAACATCCGAGACCACTTTTTTATTCAATTAAATTAATGGTGAAATTGTATGGTTATTACTTTAACCACGACACACTGGCGACATAATTGCACTGACAGATGACACTAAAAGCTCAACATATTTAAGTCTAAGCCTGGGACTACATGGCATCCGGAATCCCGGATCAGGAATGCGGGTGGCCAATCACAAGTTACTATCTGCATTTCAAAATGCAGAAGCAAACAGATAGCAACTTCTGATTGGCTATCCCTGAGGGCTATCCGCAATTTGGATGCCATGTAGTCCTTTTTTTTGTTATCGGGGGGAAATCTGCACACAGACACCTTACCGCACTCAGGGATGCGGCAAGGTAGTGTGAGGATGGCGAACATTCGCCGACTCACTAAAACCACCCCGGTGGCCGGCCTCTCTGCATGTCAAGGGTCCTCTAAAGACCTACGCTGGGACCCCTATCGCAGTTTGCCTGAGCACATCCCGGGAATGCCATCCATTGACACCCCCGTGCTCACGACGACACCTGCCACCAAGTGTCGCCGCCCTCCCGGGATCTGCGTACCGACCGACCGGAGCCCTAACTCCGACCGATCACAGACCCGAAAAGGCTCCTGTATGGCAGGAGCTACCACTCACCCCCTCTCGGGGCGGACAGTGCAGGTATATGCCATGTAGTCCTAGACTAACGGAACGGCTTATTTCGCAAAACATCCTCAATGTCAATGTCAGCAACTGAATCGTGACTAGAACTACCTAGCACTAAATTTTGACAAGGTTTCAATAATTGTTTACACTCTGGATTGACTCTAGAATTGAACCCATTGAAGTAAAACTAATGCCGTTGGTGGTTCAATCCCACTACCTACTATTACTACCCACTACCCACTACCTACTATGTGGCGGCTAGCCACAAGTACGTAAATCGGGTAAATCGAGAAGAGACTGGTGTCTCGACACCAGTCTCTTCGGAGGCGTGTAAGGAAATGCAGGGTTTCACATTATACTTTTATTTTACCAATGACGCTTAGTACATGTTTTCACTATTCGAGCGGGGAGAGACGACTGGCGACGCGGCACACAAAACCGTCGCGTCAGCCCGATTTACGTAGTTGTGGCTATCCGCCACATAAATGTTTGTTTGTTTCCCAAATAAAATAAATAAAAATAAAATATCAAAGTTTAGATGTTTGGATCTTTGGATGTTTGTGTTTCAATCACGCTGTAACTACTGGTCCGATGGATGGATGGAACTCGGAATATATTATAGTTCGTAACCTGGATTAACTCATAGACTACTTTTCCCGCTTTTTTTTAGGTTATATTTGGTTTTTTTTCGTGGACGAAGTTGCGAGTAACTGCTAGTAAATACATAAAACCCCAAAGAAATAAAAAACCTTACCTACTAGTAGGTATATATGAGTTTTTATTTTATTACTTTCCAGAGAAACTTTTGAAAGTTTAACTGTTTCGCTATCATAGTCATATATCATAGTTTCGCTATTGAAGTTATAGAATAAAGCAGGTATTACACAATCGTAAATATTATGTTTTTCCCGGGGAATATTTCCCGATTCAACAATTCTGCAATCACAAGTTTCCTTCCGTCTAAAATTACTGATTAAATACTTTGTTTTCCTGCGATAATGCAACATTATTAGCTTCTACTAACTTTCTCGGAAGCGGTGACCTCTACCTCTTTGAACTTTGGCTTGAAACGAACGAAACTCAAACTTAACTGAAACGGAATTAAACTCGAGAAACATAAATATTTTAACCGACAACGGCGACGCAAAAAAGAGGGTTATGATTGACATAATTAAATCTAAACCAACAAAAAGAAAGAACAGCCCCCGTATGCCAATCTTTTGCTGTCAAGTTATATTTCACTGCCCAGTGTAATTTCTTCAGGTCACGTGGTACAATTTTGTACCACGTGATCATTCTTTTTAGACACTTGACAGCAAAATATGCGCGAAAACAAATTAAATGACATCATAATGTCACTATTTAGTCACAGAATAACTATGAGTTAGTATGAACTGACCATGATTTAAAACTTTGCAGTTCATCTTTGATTGGCCTCAAAGTTGCTGTTCTAGTCCAGAGCATGATCATTCAGCGCACTATGCGACTATGGTCGCTAAAGTGTTCGCATCCGTAATTTTTATTGTTTACAGCCGATTTACACTTCCTTATGTAATCTTACATAAAAGTTAAGTAGGCATATATATTTTAGTAGCTGGAAGAGTTACACTGCATGGCAGTCACAACAGACTTGATGTTCGTACATTGACTACTGTACAGGAGCGCTGTCTCTTTCTATTATACTTGTAGAAGTGTAAATAAATAGGCTGTCTGAGTAAAGAATTTACGGAGACACAAAGCCACGGACTAAAAAAGCTATCGTATAAGCTAACTATAGTTTACAGGTCATTGAAAATATCAAACGAAAAGTTTAAAAATATTTCGTGCTTGATAAAGAAAGACTCTCGGTCGTGTAATACGCATGTGAGCTAAAGAACGATGTACCCAGTGGTTTTACCTATTTTCCAGTTGAGTAGGTAGGTACACCGATAATTATTTCACCAATAAAAACAATGCAAATGACAATAATAGCCTAACCATTGTATTAATCGACGCCCAGTGATCTGTGAATGTTGATCGCAACAAAAAACAAATCAATGAACAACTGAATTTATATCCCAAAGTGTTTTTCTTAAGTTTCTGTTAGTATTATTTTTTCCATTAAATTGGCATTGCTAACTGGAATTGGTATCGTTATTTTTTTATGTGCTGCTAGGGGAAAGCTAAGTCACTCTTGGATGTCTTATATATTATGTAGAATTAAAAAAATCTTGAAAAAATGTTCCTTTGCGTGGCGTGTGTTGTGTATGTCAATGTTATTTCTCATAGTACGTAGACATGGTATAGCCGTAAATACTTTTTCGTAGTTTATTTTTTATTCTAAGGTTGCGTTTCATGCATGATCAAACAATTAAGTCCGTAGGGCGTTTAATAAACGGCAGTTGCGTTAGAAAGGCCACAGGGGGCCGAGACTGCGCCCCCTGTGGCCTCGTGATTTTTAAATAGTTTATTACTTATTAAAATTATCAGAAGAACAAACATTTTCTTAAAAACATATTTCTCAAAGCACGAAAAATAAAATATTTAATTTGATTTTTCGCGTTCTTTATTTAAATTTCTCAATTTACCCATAATTTACTGATTTAAAATATCCAAGAATGGAGAACATACGCCTACACCAATCTATCGGTTGAACGACCATTCGAGCGTTGGCAGTGTTGGTAAGCTCCAACTTTATTAACGAGCTACTGCTAAAAAGCAGTGAAATTCACGCTAAACTGATTGACACAATCGCAACGCATCTTGCAAAGTTTGTTGCTACGCGTACTTACAAAACATTGATTCGATTTTCGAAAATGAAAAACTCTACACTCGTAATTCTGGTCAATTTCCGGCTGTCAAAGACGAGACTGTCGATTTTGAAATTCGAATTGAGGCTAGGTGCAATTCGAATTTCAAAATTGACAGTGCGTATCTAGGTATAGAATATGAGCTTCTTGCATACTTACCTTTTTACTATGTTCTAATGATCCGTCGACTAATATTAAGAATTGTTTCATTTTTGACCGGATGTATGGAGCTCTAGTATTTATATCCGTTAGTTTAATAGCGGTTATTGTCCGTTGCTTTTGTTCCTTTTTTGGATGCATGGTATTGATTGACTTGGCACACTTTTAAAGTTACCTCATACCATACTAGGACTTGACCATTATTTTTCATTATTTTTTTCTCTCTACCTACCTCATCGTCTTTTTAATCTGAAAAAAATCCTGCTAGGTATTAATTTGGCCTCTCCTATAAAACCTTTATCGACTAACTTCTCATAACCTTATCGAAGCCATCAGTGTGTGGCTTTCCCATGAACTGACTACGCTTCATTTTCCGGTTCATAATAAAGGGATACAATCGAGATATTTTTTTTTTCATTTAGATACAAGTGTCTTTCTGTCTTCTGTGAAGAAATTTAGTAGTAGGGTGACAGCTATAAAACCTTCAACCTCTTTGCAGCATACATTGCACCACCCGACCTGCATGTTGATGTCCCTACGCATAATCGAACTCATCGACACATTTACAACCTTACCTCATTAGCACAAGGCTCCAATTGCAACACGAATTGGGAAATAATCCTTTGTGAGTTATGAGTTAGTGGTGAGAGGATGATAAATACTATTCATAAAAATAGAGAGCTAATTAAGTGTAAGAAGCTTTGACTATTGTTATTTTTATTTTTATTGTCAGAATATAAATAAGACTAACCGAGATACTAATAAAAATAAATTATAGTGTATGTGTAAGTACTATGTATAGTTAGTAGACCTATTGACGCTTGGAGTGTGTCTAAATACTTAAGTCAAAATTGTGGTTTATTTGCTAAGTTTTCTTTGGCACCTCGCTGGGCATTTATTAGTAGGATAATTCTGTTGTTCTTCTTTGCTAAAGACAAAATGTGAAGCCACCTGTTGTGCAAACCAAGCCTTCATAATACATGATAATACCAAAGAAATTACGTAGGTACTAGAAAGCGATTCGGCACACAGTGATGTAATGTAATGGCGGGGCGGAGATTCCGAACGCACCCGAAAGCTTTCGGTTTTCAAAATTGACAGTTCACAAATATCTGATTGGCTGAAACAATTGAGAAATTAAAAACGTTGTTTGTCTGCCAGTTTCTTTTCAAATAGTTTTTGTGAATCGCAAAAAAAATATTTTGAAATGAAGTAAATATAAGTATCGTTCATTCATTTTCATAGAATTAACGAATTGACTTATTGCAAAGACAGTGGCGATCATAACTTTTTTATTAATTCCAAGTTTTTTTTTTAGCAGGTATGACATCCTATACGTCAATTAGCAAAAGTCCCACTGCTAATTTTACCAAGTGGTGTGAAATATTATTTTTACTTTCGTACATAATTTTGTTTATAAACACTAGTTTTCACGAGACTGATAGTTTTTATTTCATTATTCTGAATTTTATATGAGAAGTACTTAATGCCTGACTATTTAATATAAATAAAGTTTTCTTACTAAATTCAAGGTAAGTAAATTATGAAAAAAAAACTCGAAATAATGCTAATATTTAAAAAATTTAAGAACCTTTTCGTTGCATTGCGATTAATCGATTACACGACCATTCTAATCGTCTGACGATTACAAATTATTCGTCTTAATCGCTTCAAACACGAATCCAATATTTGAATTGCAATCAGAAGACGCTATTTATGAATCTTATTACAATACAATAAGAGTTACATTATGATAGGTGTGCAGATAAAAAGCGCGTGCGAAAAATCCATTGAGAAATCGAATTGTTGTAAGCTGTTTGTTTGTATAGTGGGACTGTCTACAACGCCGTGACAATCCAAACGGTGATGTTCTAATTTTGAAATATTCTAATTTTTTACTGGTTAAAAAAAAGTCGATCTACAATTTTATTAGTCTACACTGCCAGCAGTTAATCCCATTCATCGTATTTAGTTAGCAAAATAAATCAAAATAATTATTTTAAGTATACCATAAATAAAATTACTTAATTTTAACACTCTTCAGTTATTGATCAAATAATTCAAATAAGTTATTTGATAGAAAACCTATATTCCTGCCTATGTACAGTTGCTAGTGAAAGTTACTTACCTAGACAAGGTAGCCTACTAGTTCCAACGTTAAAACATTTTAGTTACTTATATCTAACAAGTTTTGTATGCTGAAGAAGTATTTCTATCACATACGTATAACATAAAATAATATTTTATCAATAAATTGTTAAATGAGTTTTAATAAGTACACAACATGATTTTCCAAAAAACAAAAAAAAAGACCAATCAAGATGAGTTCGAAATTTAAAAATCTCAACCAGTGATGAAATGAACCGGCTCCTATTGGCTAAAACAATGGCCTATTTCGACATTTATATCGACGTGCATCGACCGTTTAGATTTGATGGTCCGAAGTGACCCTGGGTGTTGTATGACGTGACTGACCCTGTGCTCCTAATTGTCAATTAGAATTGCATTCTCGTAGCAGACGCTAAACTATTTAAAAGTATTCTAACCGTCGCAACATGCAAATTATTTGTCGTATAGAATTCTGTCAATAAATACTCCTCAGAGAACTGAGGTACCAAAAATGTAATATGTAAGAACTTATTGAGTGTATCGTGCCTACTTCTATTCTAGGTGTTTGTTTATGTATTTATACATTAATTAAAAAATGTATTACAATTAGTATAACCAAAATATCAAGAACTCATTATTAATCAATACTTATTAGATTTTTTGTTGTTGTGCGAGCGCGTTTATGTCTTTTGTATGAAACTTGTACGAACGTAGGTAGCACTTTGCTATGGAAGTTAAATTTAAAATTCGACAGGCGTTACAGCTCAGTCAGCATAGCTCTGCCTTCCGTGCTATGAGTCGTGGGTTCCATCCCCACTGAGGACAAACATTTTTGTGTGCCAAACATAGATGTTTGTTCTATGCCTGGGTGTTACTATATATTAAAAGCATTTACAATAAAAACTATATAAATATTCTATCAGCAATCTAGTTACAATCCATATTAGGTATAAGCTGTGTTTAGAGGGCGTTGTGTGAAATGTTCACGAATATAAAAGTTAAAAATAAACCCACAACCGAAAATCACAAAATACGTTCTCTGATATTTTTTCACGAACAAAATTACGACTTTACTTACTTACTTACTTTACTATTTTGCGAATTTCTTAAAGAAAATAATTGTCGCAGATAGGCAATGAAAGTGAGAGCACAGCCGGAAATTTAGAGGTGAGGTGGATGACCGTTGGTCGAGCATGTACGCTTTTTATAACAATGCGGAAGCAGACGAAACTGCAGGGTCTTCACAACCGTAGAAATACGTGATTCAGTGATGATGGCGTAACCTGGGTCTCTTTCCGATCTGATCATCTTCTCGAAAGAAAAAAAAGTAAGTAAACAAGTATTATATCGGCAATCTAGTTGGATAGTTCAGTAGCAGTGGACTAGGTATTTGATGACCTTTTTTTTTGACCTTTTTGATGACAATAACTTTTATTTGTATTTGTATTTTGTATTTAATTCAAAAAGTAGGTAGGTAAAGTAAAATTAAGATACGACTATTTCGGTGTAATTTTACCCAAAGGGGATTTTGAGACTTTTAGTCTCAAGATCCCCTTGATTCAAAAATTTCAAAATAAAAAGGGAAAAACTCAAAGGGGATTTTGAGACTAACCCATTACAAGCTTTACTTAGTTTGGGACTAGAGGATGTGTGAAATGTCCATGAATATTTATTTATTATTTATCGCTGTAGAGGATCTTTCTAAAGGCAGATTCAGGCGTTGCGCCGGGCTAATGCTAATTGAAATAGTTTGGCTCTGTTTATAAATCCGGGGGTTAGAGTTCAAGTGATGGTGGTAAATGTTTTTGTATATATTGTATGTATTTGACAGGCGTCACAGCTCAGTCGGTAATAGCTCTGCCTTCCGTGCTGTGGGTCGTGGGTTCGATCCTCACCAAGAACAAACATTTGTGCGTGGAAAACTAGATGTTTGTTCTATGTCTGGGTGTTACTATGTATTATAACTATGTATTTACAAAAAAAAAAGTATATAAGTATTATATCAGCCATCTAGTTCCCATATCACAAGCTATGCTTAGTTTGGGACTAGAGGGTGTTGTGTGTAAAGTCCAAGAATATTTATTTATTTATATTTATATTTGTGGTGCAAATTATGCCTCAGTTTGTTGATTTTTTAAATACCTTATTTAACTATTCTCTTATCATAGGAAGAGGGTGCTGCTGCTCTAAGAATGCACCATAACAGAGGCGATTACTTCTGACAATCAGCGTACCCGAGATACATTGCGCGGTGACGCGGCAATGTTTGGCATTCGCGTTTGCGTTGACGCGCAATACGGCTTAAATGGGTTAAGTTTACGTAACGTGGAGATTGTTTTAAGGCTACCAAACATGGCTACAATGAGCATAAATATCATTGATTATAAACAACTGTTACAGCCCCCGTATGCCAATCTTTTGCTGTCAAGTTATATTTCACTGCCCAGTGTAATTTCTTCAGGTCACGTGGTACAATTTTGTACCTCGTGATCATTCTTTTTAGACACTTGACAGCAAAATATGCGCGAAAACACATCAAATGACATCCATAATGTCACTATTTAGTCACAGAATAACTATGAGTTAGTATGAACTGACCATGATTTAAAACTTTGCAGTTCAACTTTGATTGGCATACCCCTGCAGGTAGAGTTTTGAGATCGTGACTATACTACACGACCTTGTAAAGGTATATTATCATATCACAAAATCGTTATGTTGTTATGTCATGCTTTAGCTTATTGATAGAGTTACTAGCAGGGCCTGCGCAGATTAACGACTAAACGTTTAGTTTCCTTTCAAATCCATATATTGTGGAAACTTCTAGAAAAACAGTTTTTTGTTGCTCTTCTCTCAAATCTTCTGTGAAACGGTCCATTTTAAAATAATGATTTATGAATGAATATAATTTCCTTAGTTGCATCGCGCGTGATAAAACGATTCATTTCTGAAATTCCACTCGATTCATCTCAAATTTCAAGGCTATCCCAAAGGTCGCATCACTATCATTTCGAAATAGATCATCAAACGCGCGAAACTAGATTGAAGTCACGTTTATAGGGTCAAGACTTTTGTAGAAACGTGTGGTGTGAATGATAACTCTTGAATGTTAAGTTTCTAAAAACGTATTCTTCTATTCAAAATCACTAGCCTTGTTATCAAACTCTATGTACTAAGCTTGCCTAAGCTTGGAATAGTTACACCGTGTCTTGCCTCTTTCGATCGAATTTGAATCTGCTTGGCAATGCAAAAGACAAAACACTCTGTGACTATTTCAAGCTTACATCGAGTTTATTAATAACAGTGCAGGCGTTTATAGCGCTTTTTTTCTTTTTTATAATCTGAGAAACAAGAGAGACCTCAAAGGTATCAGCCATGGAACGTACTAAGTGCTCTTTGTGTTGTACTTAGGCGACTACAATCGGCAGGTGCAGTTTTAAAAAGAGTTTCAAAACCTCTTTTTAATCCTCTTTTCGGTGATGCAGATTTTAAAAAGTTTGAGATTCTGCTGTTTCTCTTTAGCGCGATGAAATAAATTCTCGAAAAACTACACCATGAAAAAGGCGACCAAAATTGAAGTACATTTCATACAAAACAGAGAGTTATGTTGTTTGTGGAGTGGTTTTTCGGTAGAGTGGTTTATCGTCGTTCTGCTTCATAGTATATATAATCTTTTTTGTTAAAAATGTCCAAAGAGGTTTTCATAGCATCTGCAGTCTGCATAGAGGTGGTATAGAAGCAGTGACGCGTTGCGCCAGCTCCGCTCCAGTTGCGGCACGCGAGCATTCCTCTCTCGGCTACTGTGCCACTGTATTACTGAGATTACGCAGACAATGTACTGCAACAATAAAGGATTGCAATGAACGAGCTAAACGTGCCCAAAAAAGAATTTGCTCGCCACGTTGGAAAATTTCACAAATGACAGTTCACTTGAAATAACAGTTTGAGAAAGCAAGTGAGAAAATTACTACTAGAAATTAGCACGGAAAAAAATAACAGCTGAATATAGTAGTCACAACGGATAATAAATAAATAAATAAATATTCATGGACATATCACACGACGCCCTCTAGTCCCAAACTAAGCAAAGCTTGTAATATGGGAACTAGATGCTGATAGAATACTTATATACTTTTTTTTTTGTAAATACATACTTAAAATACATAGTAACACCCAGACACAGAACAAACATCTATGTTTTCCACGCACAAATGTTTGTTCTTGGTGGGGATCGAACCCACGACCCACAGCACGGAAGGCAGAGCTATTACCAACTGAGCTGTGACGCCTGGATCTTTGTCTGAAGTATCTGTGCAAACCCATTTTGGAGGTATGTGAATTTTCCCGCACAACACACAACAGTACATGCGTAATCGCTTGTTGCACCTAACTTCAGAGGGATAAAGATCCGTTGTGCGTACTGTACATACTTACCATGGAAAAATCTTACCGATCCTTTATGTCTATTTACTCAAAATAAGCCATTTATCTTGTTTACCGTTTTATATAACGTAGCTTTCATTACACATGTGCTACTAGGAAACGCCAAATGCGGAGAAATCGCCGTAAGCTCCGGAAGGCTGTATGCTACATACCGCAGTAGCCACATCTAGTGAGATAAATAGTTGTCGTGTAAAGTCTTACGTCACCTAGTTTCAAGAAATTATTTCAAGAGGAACTAATTCAAATTCAGAGAACCTTATTTATAAATCTATCCATAGACCCAGATTCTACTCCTTGCGCTAAGTCCAGGGGTAACAGTGCAGTTTTCCAATATAAAATGTATTGTATAAAAATCATTATTTCCGTATAGGTATTTATCGATTGGAGCTTTTGACGATCGGTAGGTTTGACTATCGGTCATTATCGGTAGGTAGGTACTAGAAGTTTGTGAGTCATTTCAAAATAGGTGAGTCAGTCATTTGACCCATGTGTCTAGTATTATTTATTTGTAAATACCACAAGAATTTGTCAATAGTAGAGTACCTACGCACTTTTTGAATACTTAAATATTTTGCAATTTTTTTCCATCAGGTGAGATCGAAGCCAAAAGATGGACTTTCAAATGTAAAAAAAAATATTATAATAATTCAGATGATCAGAGGACATTATTATCTGCATCAGTCATAATTCAATTTCTAGTATAAATTATTTCTTTTAATTTATAGCCTGTGTCCGCCATTTTGATAGATAATTTAAATGATTTATTCTCTGATTCATAAAACCAATGGATATGCTCTACCTACGAAAAAAGCGTGGTAATTTTTGAAACACAATATGGCTGCCTCTTAAGTGATGTGCAGATACCGATTTAATCGATTGCTATGAATTATCGAAAATGATATCGATTATCCCCTTGACGTAAGCAAATGGCATTTTAAAAGCACGGATGTGATTTAAAATTGGTTAGATTAAAAGCGTCTAATAAAAAACTACTACTAGAACTTTTATGTAATTGAACTCATTTTACGACCTAGCGTAACCTTAAGGTGTTTTCTTTTAAGGGCGTATTTTCGGTTTTCAATGTTTTTTTACCGGTAATTTTAATATACTAGGATTATGTAATGAATGTAGGAAAATTATTGTTGAAAATGAATACTAGGAAGGAACTCGACACTGGCAGAATTGTGGCAACAAGTCGCAAAAGCCATAAATCAAGAAGTTGAAGATATATTATTCACCTCTAAAGATAAGAAATAAAAACTGGGTGGTTCTATCGACACAGGGAAGCGGCTCACCTGAGGGGCGAGTACGAGATTACAGTGTGCAATACGTCTGACGTCCAGCACACTGGTATGCGCTGATTGGTATGGAAACACTGAGCGGAAGCTTGACGAGACCAAGCTTCTCAAAAAATCCGCTCAGTGTTTCCATACCAATCAGCGCACACCAGTGTGCTGGACGTTGTAAGTGGAGATATATATAAACTATAACTTTTCTCAGTTAAAAATAATAAAAAAAAACTTCAGGAGGCTTTATCTTTATAATCTTGTATTAATTAAAAACAAAGCTCAAAAAGCTTGCCATCATGTTGGCAGTAGATTGTGAGTCCAAACTTAACTCTAATGTAGATTGTGGACGATCGACGTTGGGCCAACAATGCGGCATTAGGTTGGGGGTTAATATTTTACGTTCCGATTATTTCCAACCATTTTCTTTTTAAAATTTCATTAGCAGGAAACCTGTAATACAAAAGTTGCAGCATTACACATAGGAAGTAGGTAAATTAAAAATAAAATTTTACAGTACATAACCACACAATCGATTTGGTTCTTGAAAGTAGGTATGTCACATCACTATTCAACTAGTAAACAAACAACTCCAAGTATGACGAAGAAAATAACGTCTTGAGAGTCACAAACGACTAGCAAAAGCCTTCATATTCTTTATTTAACACCAATTGTTCCAAACATTGAGCTCGAAATACAACAATCATTTTACAAAAACAGAAAAATGGTTACTAACCTATGAAAAGATAATGTTGGCTGATTATTGGTTTTCCTTGCACCGCACTGTTTCACACAACACTTGAGCATGATTGTTATTCTTACTTAAAGTTTATAACAGACTGAAATTTAGTTTCTTCGTATACTTTCCACAAAATCTTCAAAAACATCCGGAATAAAACAGTAATTGACAGCAGATCTACCACAAAACTCGTAACCAAACATGGCGGCGCTGGGTATGCGAACATAAAATCATGACGTCACAGAATTTTTTTTCAAAAATTCGAAAGGACAAAATATTGTCTATCTCTTTCAACACATTCAGTATTTGTTTAGTTAAAAAGAAACAAATATATATTTGACGTTTATGTGTCGATTTAATAGATATATGTATAACGTATTGTTTGTATAGAAGAATGGGGCTACTCCATAGATATAGCTCAATGGATTTATTACATTGGCTTGACTCTACTCATTTCGTGTCATACCTAGCAGTATGCGAAGTCTGTGGGCGATGACGTTTTAAACTACTACGAAAGGACTTCCAAGTTGTGCCAATGAACAAGTTTTTCTCGATTTAAAGCAAATATTACACCACGGTGCCCAAATTGACATGCGTTCTGACCACACCTTCACTAGTTAACATACCAAGACCTATAAGAACTACGAAATGTTTGACTAGATGTATTAGACTGGCCTACATTGCATTCATAACTTTCAGTTCAAATAAGTATGGCTACGTTTAACTTTGGATTTATACAATTTGGTTCGAAAAGACGTTGGTCATATTTTCTATATTCCGAACTTAAAATTTAAAAATATATAAGTAGCTATACTTAATGATTCATATTTTTTACATTATGCTAGTATATATTTGAATATCTCTTTGTTAAAAAAACGCTGGGAACCAGGCCGTAGTTTCGGTATATATCCCAGAAATTCTCACTGAGAAATGAGGATTTCTCTACTGGTAGACACCAGTGGAGATTTCATTGCCAGTTCTTCGCTCTCGTCACGTGAAACTGGCACATAGAATCACCCAGTTCTATAAGATGATACTAAATGGTCCTTGTGATTTTATTTTATGAGTTTGGTGAATCCTCGTAAACAAAGAATATACCTTATTTGTATATTCAAATTATACAAATTAATTCGTTTGCGAGGATTCACCAATTACTTTTTTATGGACTTTGTCTGTGTCGGTTCGTACAATATGTACGAACTCTGACGAACAGCATAATTTTCTTGTCCTCTTTGATTTCTACTTTTTGCTCAAATAATGGTTTCTTCTCAATGGCGGTGAAATTGCTATACATATCACGCTGCGTCCATTCCAAAGCGTTATATCACTTGTAATGTTACATGCATAGATCACATTAGTAGTAAATGTACATATTTATATGACATTTCAGCGATGATGTTCATACTGTGAAAGTTTAAGTACGATGCAGAGAGATAGTCAATATGCACCCGAGATACTTATTTTATTTTGTCCCAACTGCGTTACATTTTTGCCCATTCTCCAACGTTTTTAAAAGCAATTCAGCTGTCACCACTGGGAACAGAGATGGTGGTCACTACTGGGAATGACCCATCCAAACCTAGACTAAATAAAGGCAGTATGCCTTTCCGTGTGGTAGATAAAGTAAAAGCTATTAAAATAACATCCCCAGTCACGAAATGCTAATCCAAATAGCAATTATGCAATAAATACCTGAACACCTAGAAGAAGTATTCTCTAGGAAAGACTACGAAGCTACAATATTCCGGTTACTCCAAGATTCCTAGCCAATAAGGCAAAGTCAGTTGTGTAAGATAAGCAACACTATTGCCATTCAGTAGGTACCTATATAGAGTTAGTAGGTAAGTAAGTATTTATAAACATAGTTGTCCTTATAATCTTCTATACTTTTGATTTAGGCTAAAAAAAACCCGGAAAATTTCTAACTCATCTTCCTGACATGGCGATTTTTAACTCCGAATATCTCGTATTAGCTATATGAGCCAAGTGAAGGCGAAGATCGATGTCATGTCGTATAAGGACGTTAAGGAAGCTGCCCTGAAAAGAAGAACCTGGCAGGAAATGCATATGTTACGCCGACAAGAGCCGTAGCTCTTTTCCAAAACCATTTTTTGCAAAAAAATGTCGCGCTCACGGTATTCAAAGCTTAACGACGATATGTACCATGTATGCTCTCAATAAGGCAAAGCAGGTGTATTACATAAAGTGCAGGATAGACTCCCGGCCCGCGCATTCCTGAGACGAAAGCCGTTTCACTTTCCGTACGCACGAGTGACGATTGGGTGATTGTTATTGATCATTTTGTTTTATGTTTTTCCTCAGATAGATAAGGGGATTTTTGAGTTTTTAATTAAAAATACATGTACTTAAGTATGTAGACTAGTACTAATTTACCTCGAAATCCTGCTTTGGTAGTAATTTTGACAACTAAAACAATACGATTTCGAGGTCGAGTCGAGGCGAGGATTATTCGAATGTAGGCCAAGTTATCTTTCAAAGTATTTTCTAAAACGTAGTAAAAATATCTGGAAGTGATTGTTTATGAAATGATTATAATGGGATGTCTTAAAAGTTTCTAGATCTCAATTATATTTTTACTTAGATAAGTAGGTATTATTTATTATAGAGGGAATTATTTTTCTGAGAGATAACTCCTGCATTACTTAGTGACCTCTCTCTCTCTCTCTCTCTTGTCGGGATTCTGCAGATCGTGATCAGTGGTGGATGTCTTCGTTGTTAGTGGTGACCACCGTATCATCAAAACAGGTTACTATGAAGCAATTTCCCTATGTGGTAAGACAGACAGATGCTGCAACTGTAATACGGACTGGCACGCAATATGGAAAATAACAGTGGTAGCACCTACCGGTGTTCTACATAAAATACACACCAATGTTGCTGATTTTGTCATTATTTTTCAAATATAATCAGATCAACAGCTATCTTTTATTTTTTTCTATAACAAATAAAATAATATCGACGGAAAGATATCCCGTACATTTAGTAGGTATTTTTTCACACCTCGTCGCCGGCGGCGACACCGTTATCGTTATTCCAGTAACCGACAGAATCTACTAGTGTGCAAACATGTCTTTGTATGGTTTGGATTATAAAACAATTTTATTATTAATTCCACTCTCTTAAAAATATTTCTTCCACTCCTCTCCGAGCATTTACTTCTGTCAGCTCTATCAACTGGTTACAAAATATATATATAGGCAGGCAGTTTTAGACATTTTATTTCCGAGGGCGTTTTAAACGAAATAGCATTGGTTAGATTCAGTTTTTAAACGAAAAATAGAAATCTAAATGCCGATAATCTAGCCGATGTTGCAACCGAATATAATTTGCTATTCTGTCTCATCAAATTCAAACCAATATCGTTGCTACATTTTGTTTCTAAATTCAGTCAAAACAATCATCTTGGTAAGAATCATTGCATTACAAGAAGCATTTAAAAATACTCTATAGGCAAGTACAGTACGCACAACGGATCTTTATCTCTCTGAAGATAGGTGCATTAAAAGATTGCACATGTACAGATGCGGAAAATAATGCCTCACTCAAAACCGTTCTTTTTGCGCTCAAAACTGGTATTATCTAGATAGATAGATAAACTTATTTAATTGATACTGAACACACATAAAAAATTTACAATAAATTAATTATAAGTAAAAATGTTTGTTTTGTATATTTTTTTACCTTAACACTCTTTGCTCACGATGTGTACTTACCAATCCATAACTAACTTCTATCTTATTCATTACATAAGTTAGGTAGAATGGACTAGTTATCACTTTAATAAACGCAGTAATACCCACAGAACTGAGTTTACTTCTCTGTTCGGTAATACCTATACTAACGGCACTGCCTTCCGTGATGTGGGTCGTGGGTTCGATCCCCACTGAGAACAAACATTTGTGCGTGGAAAACATAGATGTTTATTCTATGTCTGGGTGTTACTATGTATTATAAGTATGTATTTACAAAAAAAAGTATTTAAGTATTCTATCAGCCATCTAGTTCCCATATCACAAGCTTTGCTTAGTTTGGGACTAGAGGGCGTTGTGTGTAAAGTCCATGAATATTTTATTAATTTTTTATTTATCTCATAGCTGTTAAAGCTTGACATAATAATTGCTCGACGTTATACAATAAAAAAACGCGTTCTCATCATGCAATAAACAGTGGTCGCCCTGTTCAATATTGCGTTATTAAACATCTAGAGAGATAATACTTTCTATTTCATTTCTCAAATGATGATTGTACCGTCAGCAACAGTAAGATCATAATTAGAATTTTGAATAAATAATAATTTTCATAAAAATTGCTGGGTCAATTTTAAGAAATGTTTGTGTAGAGCTCTCGTCAGGAGAAACGAGACATGATTTTGAAAATTTTGATTTGTATACTTACATGTTATTGTCACTAATTTTGTCTAAAAAACACATGTTTTTATGACAAAGCCAAATATTTCCAGTTTAAATAAATTAAAGCCGTTTCTAAACACAAAGTTGTGTAGAAACTCCATCGGTAATTGTCTTACGAATATTTTACTCACTCGACATGACTGTCCAGTATTTCGAATTAAAAAAAAAAAAATAAGCAACTTGAGAACATCCTCTTTTTTTGAAACCGTTTAAAAATGCATTTCTCCATCTTGACAGGAAACGACACAGACAAAGCGTGCATATGCATAATTATGACACGTTATAAAACAGTTACCACCAACAATAGTAACGGACCATCGTCGGCGCCATCTTCGGTCAGTAATCATTAGTCTTTGAATATTCATAGGAGCTTAAAGGCGAGGTAGTTAAGGGGATAGTCTATCTGTGCAAAACAGAAGAATCGAGTTGTCATGACATGCGCGGAAAGCAATTCGTAAATTTTATCGAATACTAAACTAAACTGAAAAATGCTTTACTGCGATCTTTATATTTATTTATTTAGTTAGTTACACCAATGGCATATTCACAATTGTTATTTAGGAGAAAAATATTACTTGTAACATTCTACAGTGTGATATACCATTACAGGCATAAACAGATTTGATGTAGGTAAAATATGTCTTAAAAAATTTAGTACTTATTTTTTAAGGAAAAAAAAAGCAACAACTTATAACTAAGTGTGTGATTGGATTCCAATATACGAGTAATAAGTGCTCATGATAACATTCATGATAACAAAATTAAAGGAACGCTATTGTTTGTGTCAAATAGTCAGTTAATTGGATAAAATCTGCCAAGATTGGTTTTAAATCATACAGGAATGAAAGTATTTATTGGTTTTTTGTTACTTTTGAATAATTAACTTTTTTGAAAATATGTGTGGCATATTTTTACCCTTTTAACATTTTTTGTATCATTACATTTATATCATACATTAATTATAATATCTAATGCAGGGTGATGAGGATCTAACTTACTGAGGGGTAGTTTATTTTCACACTCCGTTACACCACTAAAATTGCTTATCACTAAATCTACAGTTCTTTGAACAGTATTTTATAAACTACATAATATTTACTATTATTAGGGTTTGAATTTTTGTGTCCTTCACTAGAGGTAGACCGGTCAAAATTAAAATCTGCAACAAATTATAGTCTCTACTTATATCACTTGACTGTGTCACTTTATCTACTGATATTATCCATGACGAGAAACAAAGTCTGTATAGTCACTGGGGTTTGTTTGTATACTGCACATATCTAAATATTCTTGGCAGAGTATTATTGAGTTTTAGTGAGATCTATACTTCTTCATTTTTACTTCGCAGAGCCTGGTTTCATATCAGTATGGAGTTCATATCAGCCAGTGCCTCATAGTTTTTGACTTGCTTTGCAGGAGATTGGTCATCTCTGCGGATGAATATGCGACCATTCCTAGTCCACACATATTTTTGCGACGAGAAGACTTGACGGAGTTTCCCAAACGCAGCCCAGCCCAGCTGGATTCTCCGGTTTAGCTCTTTCTCAAAGTTGTGTCTACCCAAACGCAGGGTCTGCCCGAGGTAGACATACTCCTGCACAACTTCGAGAGGCATTCCGGCGACAGTGATTGGCTCTGGGGTTATACGATCATTGATCATAATTTTCGACATAGCTCAGAGGATTAGCAGGCTGAAGTGGCAGTGGGCCGGCCATGTTTGCCGTAGAACCGACAATCGTTGGAGCAAACTAATACTCGAGTGGAGACCACGTTTAGGCAAGCGTAGTGTAGGACGCCCTCCGGCGAGATGGGGCGACGATCTGCGAAATGTAGCTGGCAGACACTGGATGAGAAGAGCCGAAGACCGAGCTCAATGGCGCGTCTTGGGAGAGACCTACGTCCAGCAGTGGACAAGTATAGGTCGATGATGATGATGATGATGGTTGTTAGACTCATCCATCTTTCTGACTCTGGAGCATGAAAGTATGTCCGCATTATCAATAGGGAGTTATATGACTGTGTCTAGTTGTTTAATTGTGTTCAGTAGATTTTCGGTCTCGTTTTCTGACACTCCATTTATCTCCAAATTGTATCAAATTTAAATTTATTTATCAAATTGTATCTTCAAATTATATCCCGTCTTGTGAATCCAAAGTAGCTGGGCGTAGACATAAGTACATTAAGTGGGTATGTTTGTTAATATTTAGGTCATAGTAAATTCTACGGAAACTCTCAAATCGATAAATAGTAGATAAGCTTAAAAACTAAAACCTTAGGTACTACTGAAAAATAACTCTCTAAATAATATGAAATAGGATAGGGAGGGTACTGCTCCAAACTCATCTTTAACATTAACATATTGCGGAGAGTTTAACACAAATTGTGAGAGACAGATACAGATCATTGATACAGAATTGGATGTAAGTAGGTAATTTCAGAAGAAATAAGTATTCCAAAATATACGTGCAATAAAAACCAGCAGTATTTATTTTAGTTTTTTTGCATAAATATTGTTAACTGGCAGTTACCCGCGACTCCGTAAGCGGGTACAGTTTCCATGTACATTGTATTATCTGTGTTGTATTATTATATGTGCGTGTACCGCGCGGATACTTTGTGAAACTTGACATTACACCGAACCCGTACTTGAATGTCAAACGCTAGTCGTTAGACCAAAGAGGTAGTATTACGCCCGGTCAAACTGACGTGACATGACATGACAATGAAATCCTCTTGCCAATTGGCGCTGCTAATCTTGTTCGTTCATTTTATCCTGTAGATCCTGATAATTATTCGGGATAAAAAGTAGCCTATGTGCCTACTGGATTGGATTGAGTTTTAGGAAACTTGGCATATATGCCAAATTTCATCCAAGTTGGTTCAGTAGTTTAGACGTGATTGAAACACCTAAACATCTAAACTTTCGCATTTATAATAGGTAATTAGTAGGATAGGATAGGATGTGGTTCTTTGCGTTCTGGCAAGATAAAATGGTAGATTTTGTCTTGCCAGAAGGCAATGTCTCTCTCTATGTATTCTACTTTCATCAAATGTTCCTCTCCGGTCCATGTTAGATCCTTCTTTAGAATAAATAAGGTTGTTCACAAAAAGGTTTTTACAAAAGCAATAAAATAGGTTGAATTAAATGCAATACAAGTATGAGCAGTAGCAAGATAATAATTAGGTACTTACTTATCCTAATTTAATTGGAATTAGGATAGAAAAATCTATTTTCCGTGTAAACAAATAACAGCTACTGACTGATTGGCGGAGTTGACTTAAAAGAAATAAAAACTAAGTTTACATTGGTATGGTTATTGTTGGATATTGTCATGTATACAAGAGAAAAAAGTAAAGCCACTTTCAATGCGTATTAATTGGCAAACCAGGAGTTCTACTCGATAAAATTTTATTGTGACTGTTCGTAAATGTCAAATGAGCTTATTACGCGGTCTGCTTACGCGTTACGCGCAGCCGCGAGAAAAACTGCCATGTTGCTACGTAGTGTACTCAAATGATACAATAGAACCATGATTTGTAGACTTTTGTCGAGTAGACGTTTGCGTGTTCTTTATTTAAAAATCCTGAGAAATTTGGCGTGGGCCTGACGTCCGAACGTTTCGGCCGCCTAGAGGCCACTGAAGAATTTTCTTGCGATATTTGGTTAAAAACTAGTCTCAGCAATTATTAAATATTAAAAAAAATAAGACTATTTAAGTAAAGATTTTACACTTTTTATATACTTAAATATTTGGCCTATACGTAAGTTTAGTTGTTTTGTAGATAAAACAAGGGAATATTGTGGAATAGACCATTTAAAATCCAAAATTTCGAAGATCTTCTGCCACCTGGATTAAGGAAATGAAAACAAAATCGCAAAATGTATTCAGGGCGTTTTGGAGACAAGGATATGTACATCAAGACGCGCTGAGTACTTTTTGCGATTTTGTTTTCATTTCCTTAATCCGAGTGCACAAACTTGACTCGAAACGGTTTGGGCGCGAGAGAGCTGTGTTTGATCCCAGATTTATCTATTATAAACCAGCTAAATGAAGCTAAATTAAATATGTAATTGTTACACATATCCTGAATATTGATTTGCAACCAAAATAAATGAAGTTACTATCTTACTTTTCTTTTAAACACACTTTGAACTTCGCTAGTTTTGGCAATTTGGCAGATCCCGGGCATTGACATATAGATTGCTACGTCTTTCCTATGCCTCGAGGCTGAGAGAAAAGCTGCTAGGCAAGGGTGGAAAGTTAACCCTGACGCGACCCGGTCTCATCTTGAAGGCAAAATGGTGGAGTTTCCTTCAAAACTTGGAAATGAATTCCATGATTGTTGTTAGTTAAAATTCCACCGAAATTAAACAATAACACTCACAATAACACCAAAAAAACAATTAAAATAAAATTGCTATGTTGCTTCCAAAAATAACAGAACTCGAATACATTCTACACACATTCTACAGTTATTTGTATTCCTCTACGAGTTATTTACAAAAAATATGTAATACTACGTAATAGTTATTTATTCGTAGTACTCATGAGATTTGAGAATGATGCACCTACTTCAGAGGGATAAAGATCCGTTGTGCGTACTGTATATGCCGAGAAAATTAAAGCCACTGAGGAGATCGATGCATCTCAGTGGGTCACTCGACAGTTGCAGCACGATTTCATTTACTTTTACTTACTTTCAATACGTAGATATTACATCTATTTTACTTTGATATTAAAACCCAAGATACTCTATAATTATAATCTATGGTTCATACAAAAGACAAGCGCGCGCTGCAGTCCATGTTTTGCACACGTTTTGCATCGATTTTAAGTAATATAACAATGCACAATAGTCTTTCGTAATCGCATAGGAAGTTCTTCAACTTCAACTTCTTGATATGATGGCTTTTTGTATGCCTGTTCGTTGGCAGTTCAAGCTCTTCTTTCTTCAAATTTTGAATCCGATGTGCTTAGGAAATACGGCTTTGCTAGAGAAAGGTAACAAAGACTAATGTTTTTTTTTCTTTTGTCCACAGAATGTCGCACCATGGCTATTACTAATATTAGGAGTAATCACACTAGCAACACCAGGTAAGCTTACATTTATTAGTAGTAGAGCTTCTTGTGAAAGAGCTCGTCCGGGGAAGTACCTACCACCATACATTCTGCCGCCAAGCAGTGATGCTCGCATTGCTGTGTTCTGGTTTGAAAGGTATGGATGCCGGCGTAATTACAGGCATATGAGACAAAGCTAAAGTCTAAAGGTAAGGCCATCGACCGTGGGTAGAATCTAACCATGAGGCTAATTATGGACCATTGTCTCCCGTTTAGAGGGTCTATTCATTCTTGATGGCAAAACGATAGGCCTTTTTGTGTGAAACATGCGTACAATAAAATTGATAGGCGAGATTGTATCAATTGAAGTCTAGTTTGTAAGCCAATGTTTAAACTGAGATGCCATCTGAATGATTTACTGGGAAGTTATTAATATTTATCTTTGTTGCACCTAACTTCAGAGGGATACAAATCTTTTGTGCGTGCTATCCTAGCCAAAAGAGTTGAAACTGCTGAGTTTTATCAAAAGATTGAATTTAAATCGACATGGTCAAACTTTAAATCACCTTCTACTTCTAGGTAGTATCACTTATACTTACACTACAAACCAAACAGCCTTAATCTCATAATATGTGTCTACACAGTCGAAAGGCTTCATCGCGTATATCTTTGATGCTACATTACATGTTTTTATGCTATTCCATGCTCTGCTAGTTTCTGATCGATTGAACACTTATGATGCGGTTAGATAACCTAACCTTTTGTCTTACATCAGTGATAGTCATAGCTCAGTTACATCATGTTACATCGGTGGACGAGCAAAAAACGTAAATGCCATGGTAACAATGATGGTACAAATTTTAAATTGAGTCATACTCTTATTCTATAGCTATCACACAAGAAATTCTCAAGCTCTCTCAATATAACGATGGAAATTAGGCAGCGTCTTGTGAGGAGCAAATATGCTGTCGCGTCTGGATCAGCCCTCACCGTTCGTCCTTTTCTGATAGGTACAGTTTATCACAAAAAGTTGATGAATAATTTAAGATTGTCTAATTTTTCGTTTTAGGGGTTTAACTATTTTTTTTAAATCTTGATTTTGAAAATTTGTTAATCGACTGATGTTTCTGTACTTACAATACTAATTATTTTTCATTTGTGTGTAAACTTTAGTTCAATCTCCTTTTGTTTCGATTCCAGCTCTATCCAGTGAGCCCCGGGTGGTGTGCTACTACACAAACTGGTCAGTCTACCGGCCTGGTACTGCGCGGTTCAACCCTCAGAACATCAACCCTTACCTCTGCACCCATCTTATCTACGCTTTCGGAGGGTTCACGAAAGACAACACGCTGAAGCCGTTTGATAAGTACCAGGATATCGAGAAAGGTATGTAAAACTTTCTTGATTGTTATAGTTTGGTTTGGCGCCCAACGTGGTACAAGTTTGGCGCCCCAACGCGGTACAATATTGGCGTTTAACATAATTTCAGTAGATATATCCATCAAGAATTGAAAGCACAACAAAAAATTGACAGATTCAAGTAAAATAGATAGTCTATGTTCAGCACCCAACGTGGTATGCTTTGGCACAGAATATATATTGGTAGGTATAAAATAAATACTCCATATAAAGTTTACAGTTCATTTAGGTAAAAACAGCTAACAGGATTCAATTCTAAAAAATAGTTGTACTAACTATATTATGTGTTACTTTAGATTTGGATTGTCAAAAAGCCGGATGTTCTAACAAAAACTAACTAACTATTCATTCATTTGACAGGTGGATATGCTAAGTTCACCGGTTTAAAGACATACAACAAGAACCTGAAGACAATGCTGGCTATCGGCGGCTGGAACGAGGGCTCCACAAGGTTCTCCCCAATGGTCGCGTCAAGGGAGAGGAGGAAGGAGTTCGTCAGGAATGCCATCAAGGTAAACTTACTTAGATCCTCTTAAAAAGCTACTGCGATTGGTTCAGGCGTTAGTGTAGTAGAGCAACATCTAGCTGCTATATTGAGGCTACAAATACTATCTTCAAGAATTTACGACATCTGTCTACGATCTCCATTTGATCTCCGAAACGCTTGGAGCTCTAAATCAAAGTTGAACTGCAAAGTTTTAAATCATGGTCATAGTTATTCTGTGACTAAATAGTGACATTATGACGTCATTTGATGTGTTTTCGCGCATATTTTACGGGGGCTGGCATACGGGGGCTGAAGTGCTTACGAAATAATCTCTTTAGACTGAGCCCAAGTAATACCATAGAATACTAACCAAGACTACTATGTACACCAACACCTGCGTGGTCCTAGGATATCAAACTAAATATCACCGTGTCATTAATTCCACATTCGTGATCAACAAATGATTCCACTAGTTGCAATGATAATACATATTCTAATCCAAAACATTTTCCACAGTTTCTAAGACAAAACCGTTTCGACGGCCTTGACCTGGATTGGGAGTACCCTGCCTTCCGTGATGGAGGCAAGCCTAAGGACCGAGAGAACTACGCCAGACTCGTGAAGGAGCTACGTGAAGAGTTTGAGAGAGAATCTGAGAAGACTAACAAGCCCAGACTGCTGCTCACGATGGCTGTTCCAGCTGGTATCGAGTACATACAGAAAGGATTCGACGTTAAGACCCTTAATACGTAAGTTTTCTTGTTTTACTTTGCAAAAGACAGCGATTTCTACAATCAGAAAGTACTGTACCAATCAATAAAACAACGAATCAATAAATAAATCAATAAATTAATAACGGTACTACTAGATAATGTGTTACCAGGTGCTCTTACCTAAATATTAACGTGTTTACAAGTGTCATGTAAATCTAGTTGTTGCGACCTTGATTCCTGACATTGAACACCTTAAGCTAATATCAACAAAAACAAGATCACTGATTGATTTATTATTTAATTGGAATGTGCTTTGTGCCATGACCTTCAGTATCTGTGACGAACACGCGATCCAAAGATAATGAGGTATGTGATACACGGTTGTGCTTTTAAACTATCCAATTACAAAACGTGTTTGTCACGAAAACAAATGAATATTATGCATCCGTATGCAATTGGTAGCCAGATAGAGATTCATACTAATGTGGTTAGTTTGATCTGAGTGCCGTTTCTATTGATCAAAAGTCTCTCAACAAAGATATCGTTATGTACACATATGACACAAGTACATCAAAGCTAGAACATGAAAAATCAAGAACCAATGATGTTGGTAGTAATCTGTATGCACCCGTGGTTGACTTCGGTAGAGATTTCTGCATGGAGACTGGAATCCACGGCTTTCGACACATCGCCGAGCCGGGGAGACACTGGTTTGAGAGACTGCTATGGGCTGTTGTCACGTGCCTGGCTTGCTACGGCGCCGTCGATGTCTCTTTAGGCCAGTTACAGCGCTACAATGACAACCCAACTGTCGTAACCCTGGAGAAGGATTTCCGCTCCTGGAGGTTCAGTTTGCCCGCTATCACCGTATGCATGAAGAATCGCGTCGACCCCGCAAAGCTACCCGAAGTAATTAAGGACTATTGGGATGTGGAGCCTACTGATCAGCGCTACGAGTACTATAGCCGCTTCATACACACTGTAGCTAACTCCAACTTGCTGTCCCTAGAAGGTTACCTTGAATTCCAAGATGAAGACCTAGATGTCGACCTTTACCAGCTCGTGATAGACGTGGTACCAAACGAAGACATTAAGACCCTGTCCTCGGAAAAAACCGCGCAATTCAAGTGGACTCCTGTCATGACCGAAAACGGAGTTTGCTATTCCACCAATTCTTTAGCAATCGATGATGTGGCAATTGTAAAAACTGACCTGAACGACACCAAGGCATTCCCGGTAACTTGCAAGTATGCCGCAGCTAGTTGCTTGATCATGCTGGAAGTATTTAATGCCTCTTACTATTACGTCCATTCGCCTTATGATGTGCTGGATATAACAACGGTTCCCACGAAAGTCCTCGTCGGTGTGCAGAAGACTTTGGATATGAATGTTATTGAAACCGGTTGCGGAAAGGGTGTTAAGGAGCTGAGTTTGAGGAGACGTGGCTGTTTGTACACGGACGAGCCAACAGCGGCAGGGAAGCACGTGTACAGCACCAACGCCTGTCGACTAACGTGCAGAAGCCAGGTCGCCATGGCAGAGTGCGACTGCAAGCCTTTCTATTACTTCTACGAAGAGGGGCCGCAGTGCACCACCGCCGGCATGGCATGCCTCGCTGCCAAATCGCAACAGCTCGCTAGCATTGCCGGCGTCCAGTGCACTTGCACTCCGCAGTGCATGCAATCCTTCTTCAGGGAGGTCGCTTGGTCTACTTTAGTGTGGGAAAACGGACCGTTCGCGAACAAAGGTTCCGTGAAATACACAATACAAGCGCCACGAACCCGCTACACGAGGGAGATAGTCTTCCACTTCCAGGATCTGGTTGTCTCGTTCGGTGGTGCCACTGGCCTGTTCCTTGGAGCTTCTTTTATCAGCTTTGTAGAGATTATCTACTTTGTCCTGGCGCGTTGCTTCAGAGCTGTATCAGGGGCACACTTGCGGCGTACAATCACTGAGAAATCTACATCATTTGAGCAGCATCAAATCGCTGGCCTCACTACAATGTTGGGACAGCATTGCTATGACCAAAATTACATAAACAATTTTTTTAAATAAGCTTTATAAGGTACTTTTAGGAACCGTTGGAAAAATGTCCACAGTTTTAAAAATAAATAAGCTTAAATAGTGACTTAGGGCAGCTTGCACCAGAATCACTAAACGTGTTTAACAGCAATATAGATTTAAGGGCGGCTTGCACCAGAATCGCTAAACGCGTTTAACTCTTAAATAGTATTTAGCGAGTTGTCAAGTCATACAAATACGTCAGATTTAAATCGATTTAGCTGTTAAATACGTTTAGTGATTCTGGTGCAAGACGCCCTTAATCTGACGTATTTATATGACTTGACAACTCGCTAATACTATTTAATAGTTAAACGCGTTTAGCGACTCTGGTGCAAGCCGCCCTAAGTCTTTTTACCCTGAACATATTATTTGTACGAGTATACATGTGTCACATGCAAATAGCGTTGTGAAACGTGCGCGAACATCACACGACATCGAAAGTTGCTTAATTTATTAATTCAAGGTTGGCATCACCATTACTTAATATTTATGCGTGTGGTGTGCGCTATGAGCTGTTAGCATCATCTTTATTCTACACTGTACCACTAGGTATTCTAGTTATTATAATTGTGTACAATTAAACAAAAAAGTATCGTCGCCAACACCGATATTTTTCAAGCCACACTGGCGTGTTAGAGCTCGTCCGGGGAAGTATTACCACCGTACGTATTTCTTTCACCGCCAAGCAGTAGTGCTCGCATTGCTGTGTTCCAGTTTGAAGAGTACGGATGCCGGTACAATTACAGTCACATGCGACATAATACTTTGAGCAATCCTCCTGAACGGATGAACTGAATTAACTTTTGAAAGCTAAAGTAATTTGTTAAATCGCTATGCTTTCATAACATGCACAGAAAACGATTGAGGTCATTTTGTGTGTAAGTGACGAAGAGAGACAGGAATGTCGCTACCTCAAGTTTGTTCATTATAAAATTGTGACTTATATTTCTTTGACTTATATTTCTAGGGTTTCGGTGGTTATTATGTAACGAATTCACCTTCCATTTAAAAACTGTCTAAATCTAAGGAAACCATGGTTCTCGCAATAACCACGACTTCTTCAGGAACAGCAAAGTAGTGCGTTGAAGTGTAGAGTGACCAGTGCTTAGAAAACCCTCCCACATTGAAATAAATAATAGCAATCATTTTTCTGTAATTAGGTGCATATAATCCACATAAGACTATGATTACTATTTCTAAATAACATAGCGTGGGTATTGTAATTACATAAGGTACTGCGTAAGATCAGATGGTTGCTTTTTTGGAGTCTTAGTTTTCAATAAAAAGGATTTTCAGTTGAATTTCGGTACTTCCAAACAATTCCCTTCAAGCTTAGCAATGACAGCAATGAAACCACTGAGTTTGCAGTTTGAGACCACGATCGGGCACGTACGCTCAACGGATCTTTGTCCCTCTGCCCCCGTATTCCAATCTTTTGCTGTCAAGTTATATTTCACTGCCCAGTGTAATTTCTTCAGGTCACGTGGTACAATTTTGTACCATTTCATTCTTTTTAGACAGCACACTTTTTAGGGAGAACGCAAACCAAAGACAAAACGTCTTGTCGAACAGTTAGTGATGTGAAACTTCTCAGTAAAACTTTTTTAGTTACGATATGCTTCTTTTTATTTGCTGTTTTCGTTACTTGCTTATTTAATGAGAATCATCCTAAGTACTTAATAATATTATTAAGTACACTACATAATTACTTTATATTCTTATTTATTAAAAAAGCACAGTTCATTCTCTAGGTATATGCGTATAAAGCAATGTTTAATAGGTAGGTACTAAACAATGCTATAATAGATATGTAAACATAATTTTATGCATGCATGTTTGCTTTTGAAGGCCGCTCGGCCAATTTAATTAATTAATTAAATTGTTTTAACGGCTGGTTTGCGAACCTATTAATAAAAAAACGTAAGAAAAGACTGTCGTGTCAATTGATGTGAGTTTCGTTACAACGAAAACAGCATATGACGAGGAAGCATTCATCATATGCTGTTTTCGTTATAACAGAAAAATTATTTTCACGTCACTAAGTACGCGACAAAACAGTTTTGTCGATAGATGTGCGTTGGCCCTTAGACCTGAAGAAATTACACTGGGCAGTGAAATATAACTTGACAGCAAAAGATTGGCATACGGGGGGCTGACCATGATTTAAAACTTTGCAGTTCAACTGAGATTGGAATACCCTTGCTGAAGTTAGGTGCAACATTTCCTTAACAAACCATTATATACAAAGCTGTGTAAAAATGAGACTTTTTTCACAATTATCTATTTGCAAAGCATCGATTAATGAATTGTCTATGTTGCAAAGTAAGGTAGCTATGAAATAGTCTGTTATAACAATGCAAATGTTTCTCACATCATGTCTTGCTCTGTTTGAGTTGAGAGGAAGTTAGGAAATGGTTTTGTAATATCTAGATGTAGCTACCTACTTATCATTATGCGTACGGGCTCTAACTTCTACTGATGATGATTAGATCCGCTAAGTACCTTATTAACCACCTTGCTTTCTAAGAGCGGAAGGTTACTATTTCCGTGTGTTTTTGATGTTATGTAGGTTCGTTCAAGTGGTTATTACTCGGGCTTGTCTTACCCCTGTCATAGGCGCTTTAAAGTACAAAAATCGATCAATTTATATTATGTCTAGCCAGCTAGATCCACAGTGAGTTTTATTCTGCTATCTCGTATTGGAAATTTCGCGGCACTTCCACGATCCACGGTAAGTATGTCTAGTTATGAGCTGATGAAAGTAGCACGCCTCGAAGCATTCTAAACCGATCTCCATACCAAATCCTATCGGGGGGTGATTCTAGACCGATAGACCTTTTTGTCACGATAAATACTTATCTCCCAAAAACTACCAAAAAGAAGTAAACAATAATTGCTACAGTACCATAGATGGTACTGTCTAATTGTGCCACGATGAACGAACGAAACTATCGAGTTTTTAATTGGTTTATGTATTTAATTTAAATTGGTTACCAAGATTAGTAAACAAGAAAATATATAAGTTGGTCTAGTATGTATGTGAGTACCTAAGTGAACAAAACAATTGACGATAAAGCTTTTGTTTTTCTCACAAAGCCCTCCAGGGTTTTCAAGGCGGACATAAGAATGTCCGAAGACATGTTGAAGACATCAAAGTTCATCATCGAATGTGTTGAAGACATCAAAGTACAAAAAACCTGTCTAATTACCATTTTATTTCGTTATTTCGTTAATCATCCCACCACGACCCGGAAAGGATGGACCAATTACTGATACAATAATAATTGCTGTTGGACTAAACCTTGACATTTTCACGATGAGCTACGATGTCCAATATCTACAGTCTACGGCTGTTTCTTCAGAATATTCTAGTAGTAATAAAAATGCTAAATCTACGCTAGATGCTTACAGGTTTGAAGTAAGTAGATTTAGTTTTTGGAATAGCATTTTGGACTTTTATGATCCGGCGGGCTTTTTATTTGCTTACGAAGCCAGCCAAGCTTATTATGAGATGGGTTTGGATTCAGTCAGTGTAAAGAGACAAAAACTCTGATACTACAATTGAGCTGGAAAATCCATATTGATTTTGTAACTTCATTGACTTTAAAATTACGAGAGACAGATTTAACATGATTTTATAATCATAACACGGGGAGAAAACTATGGAAAATGCAACGTAGAACTTTTTAAAGTTTGATGCGTACATGATGAGCCACATCAACGACTGTGTACTGTATTAGGTACAGGTTTATAAAGGGTATAATATATTGCATTAACTGTTTGAGAATAATGAATGAGATTCTTCACAAAAACTTTTTGCTTTTTGTGAAGATGTCGACTGGTTGCGAGCTTCCGCTCAAATTCCATACTTCTTAATAGTATGGAATGGATAAGGAGATACCCTATAGCTTGTTTGGTTATCTCTACTTTACTTAGTTGTAGGTATATTTGTGCGTTTTTTGGATGCTTGTGCCATAAGAGTCATCGAAGTGTTATTGAGTTCGCGATGTCGTGGTGGGAGTTTTGCAAAACAAGACTCACCTACTACCTATCGAAACTGATTACTTCATAATAACACGAGAAAAAACACATTCGACTCTACAATTTTTTTTGTGAACTGGAATTCTACGAAAAATATGCGTACCTAACCTACCCTGGGGCATCGGTCGGTTTACGGTTTCATAACATTCGATGCAAACCTATTATTTCCCAGTTTGTTCTCTATGTGGATGTCATCGTCATCATCTTCCACAGTACCATTTATCATTAGGTAGACCATCGCCTCGTTCCATCATTTAGTTGTACAAAAAAATCTATTTACAAACTGTTTTCAAAGCTGAATTTGTACCAAGGTTTTTTCTGTTTATACCATCCGCCACAGCACTAGTATCTATTATAGCTGCCGCAGAAAAAGTATAACAACAGTGTTAGATGGTTACCTCCTGTCTTTATGTCTTTCCTGAGAAATATAATCTGGGTCTTTTCAAGGCAAGAGTGAATAGGTGTCTTCTAGACTGTCCTGCTCCATCGTCGGCCACATCGTCACTTACCATCAGGTGATATTTTGGCCAAAGGACATTCTATATTATATATAAAAAAAAAAGTCCATCTAGTAGAACCAATTGCATTTCCTGGCAGAGTACATTCCTAGGTCGTGTCTTAGGTGGTATTGCACTACGTACTCTAAATGAGCCTGTTATTCTCTTTAGTGGTGATGCACTAACATACACTTATCCTTACAGATATCTAGACTGGATGAACTTGCTGACCTACGACTACCACTCTGCCTTCGAGCCAGCTGTCAACCACCACGCGCCACTTTACCCCATCGAAGAGCCTAATGAATACAGCGTCGATACGGAGCTCAACATTGTAAGTACTGATGACAAAGCTATACAAAAGAGGGAATGAGAAAAAAAAACAATCCAATTCAATTGTTTATCTTTTTTGGCCCGCACGATAGATATAGAAAGAAAGAAAATAAAATTAACCCAGACTTACGGGTACCTTAAACTACAGTAAAACTTAAACAATAATCATGGGTTAATTAGGTCCTTGACTCAGCATACGTGCACTGTAACCAAAGTCTATCAAATCTCCCAAATATATCTCTCTCCCAATATATATCCCAATGACTTTCAAAAACTATCAAGTTTTGACAGTTTTTGGGAGATACATCTATCGTGACGATCGTGACAAAAAAGTCTGTATCAGTTTAGAACTACCTCCTTGATGTCAGTACTATAGATTTCCTCTGTTTGACCCGTTCAGACCATACCTACTCTCATATCGTAGCCTGAGTAAAATGATATAAAAAGAAACTGATTTGTCACCCAACGGAAATCCAGTTGCAAATATTAATTTTTACGTTTTACCTACCCGTGATCACGATGCATGCAATACTGAAATATCATGAAACAACCACACTCCCTATCATGGAAAACCTACTGTTTCCAGTGAAAGTTTGGTCAGAAGTTGATGATAAAACTCTAGGATATGATCTCTAATATTTCAGGACTACACCATAAAGTTCTACTTAGAAAATGGCGCAGACCGGGACAAGCTCGTCCTTGGTATTCCCACTTACGGCCGTTCATACACGCTGTTCAACGCTGATGCTGTGGATATAGGCTCGCCCGCAGACGGACCTGGAGAGCAGGGTGATGCTACGAGAGAAAAGGGATATCTGGCTTATTATGAGGTACGTTTCACTACAATCTTTTAAACTCTCCACGTTTTTACTACTCTAGACTTATGAAACCGAATCAAGTCAGAAGTGCCTTGTCCAAATAAAATGGTAATCGGATATGCATTTTTTATATTATAACAAGGAGTTAGAATACGTTGTAATAGTAGGTAGGTACGTATAATAGTAGCCTGCGAAGCCCCCAGGAAGCTTCTGTGCTTGTGGTAGGAGTTAGGCTGGCTACACTCCTAGCCAGAACACCCCCCACGCATAATGGGCCAACTTTGAGCCTAAATGCGGAAACGGGAGTCCCATCAATATCAATATCAATAGTAGGTAGGTACGTTCCAACTGTCACTTTTGCTCATAAAATGAGATTATAAGGTAGCAGAACAGACTTGGAAAATAACATTTTTGGTGATACCTAAGCTACTAGAAGACCACCGTCAGCTTTCATTTTGCAGCCATAAGTAGCTCTACTCATAAGCTCGTAAAATTAAACATGGGCTCACTACCTAGAACCTATTTATCCCTCTCAGCCTAGTTAGGTATAAGCATCTACAGGAAAGACAATCTCTATCAAGAACTATAAACTAGCAAACCAATATCGCCCACTTTAAAATCTGTTGACCCTTCCGCAGATCTGCGAATCCCTAAAACCCAAAACCAAGAAGCGCAGCATCGATTCCGAAGAGGATTCTGAAGAGTACATCGATGAAGAAGACGAAGAATGGACCATCATGCATCCCAACCCTGATGCCATGGGCCCCGTGGCCTATAAAGGAAACCAATGGGTTGGGTACGATGATGTGGATATCGTGAGGAAGAAGGCGGAGTACGTGGCTGAGAATGGACTTGGAGGTAAACACAGCATTTGTCAGCTTTATATTAGTTAAAGACTCTTTTTTGGGCTTATTCCTGACAGATAACCAAGACTAGATAACTGGTTACCTCAGAGGAATTTTTTTCTTTGCCTTGTGACGCTGAAGATACCATTTCTCTTGTATATTTGAAGTGGCTGAAAATGATGACAGAACACAGGGAAGAAGTCAGTAATCACTTAATACTGCCTTTATCTAACAAACCTTTAAAGATACTCTCAACCCTGACCCAATTTTCGCGCAGAGGAACAGCGGACGGCTGACTCTAGATGGAAATACGACCTAGTGAATGTTATACTGGAAGCCGTTAGGTGCTGCACAAAACTAATCGCTCTATGTTGGAAGGCCTTTATTCAGTAGACTTCCTATGACTTAAATGATGATAATGTGGTAAATTCCAAGAGATCTAAGAGGATCCTAATGTGGTTATTCTGTTTCAGGCATCATGTTCTGGTCAATTGATAACGATGACTTCCGCGGTACCTGCCACTCAAAGCCCTACCCTCTCATCGAAGCCGCTAAGGAGACTTACCTCGAGAAGATTGGGTAAGTTCCAATTTCCATAGCATTAACTTTTCCCACATTCCATTGTCTAAATAATTTAACACATTTTATCTTTCGTGAACACGTACTAAGTATATTTTTTTGATAAACAAGCAAAACTGACAGATTCTCTTTCTCACTTTAGATCAGCTGGAAACTTCCTGAGTGTGACAGAGAAGCCGAAGGCAGCAGGCAGACCTAATAGAAGGAGGAATAAGCCAAAAGCCACTTCAACTACTCTAAAGCCATCTGCTGCCAAGTATGAATATCCTTCCCATATCTCCCATATCATAGTGACATCAGCAAAAAATACAAAAAAAAAGAAACCGTAAAAGAATGTTCAACAGTAATACGGAACCTACTTTGTCTTTAGCGCAGTAAAATATCTTTTAAATAATCTACATCCCTTGAGCTAATCACTGACTTATTTGAAGGAATGACCAATATTAAATAACCGCAGCTTTTGTGAGAACAAACCCATTTTTAGGAAGATTGTCATTGCAGATCGAGCAACAAACGCAAGAGCTCTGTGACCAGCACCACTCCTTCATGGAACGTCACTCCAGAACCACCCACCACTCCTGACCCAGGATCAGGTAAATATATAACTTTGACTGTAATATGTGCTCATGATGAAAAAAATCCTTCCTGAGATGGATCTACTAAATCCTTTGAGCATACGCTTACAGTGGTGCCGTGACCAGGATTTGAACCTAGTTTTCTAAGGTTACTACCTAGGATCCTAAATCTTAACCATGTTGTATTAACGACAAATTTGGGGACAATTACGGTTTAGGTACCTACTGTGATAAAGATAATGATTTATGCAATTTCTATTTTTTGCGATGAGTGAAAAGTTACACTTGTTAGCATTTGTAGTATCAATGAGCGTGAGCTACCAATCATTGCAATGGGCACTTCTGTTCTTTAGAAAATTTCATAAGCAGATGTATTCACTACATCATATTTTCTATCTTTTGTTTAGATTTCAAGTGCGTAGACGAAGGTTTCTACCCGCACCCTCGCGACTGCAAGAAGTACTTCTGGTGTCTTGACTCCGGACCCTCAAATCTCGGCATTGTTGCTCACCAGTTCACTTGTCCTTCCGGTGAGTTTCCTTTCATCATCACTAAGTATCACATCCAGAGGGGCGAGTACTAGTTGACAATGTAAAAACCGGTGTCAAACGTCTGACGCCAACCACACCGGTGTGCGCTGCTTGGTATGGAAACAATGAGCGGATTTTTTGAGAAGCTTGGTTTCGTCAAGCTCCCTCTCAGTATTTCCATACCAAGCAGCGCACACCGGTGTGCTCGGCGTCAGACGTTTGACACCGTTTTGTACATTGTCAACTCGTACTCGCCCCTCAGCTTGAATCAAGTGTTGGACATTGAAGTATTTTCGTTCTGATTTGGTTGATTTCCCGGAACTTTTGCAATTACTTGTAATTAACTTGTTAATTAATTTTCTATAATTAAAGGTGTTTATTTAAAAGAGTGTCTTTGAAGACAAATTTAATGTATTTTTTTGCGATTTTATCATCATAAAAATCACCATCATCACCATTAGTAGATACCATGGATTTTATTGGTCCATGGTAGGTACTAATAGCGACATCTATATAGTCGTAGAAGTAACTTTGGTGTGCACCTTTAACATTTATCATACCTATACACAATACCTAACTAAGTACCCTTAAATAACCTCATAAAAAAGCATGTATAACCTAAATCTTCTCTTACCTACCTTATCTTCAAAACCCCCCTTTCTCAGGTCTATTCTTCAACAAAGCAGCAGACTCCTGCGACTTCGCCCGTAACGTCCTCTGCAAAATAGCCGATGTCACCACCAAGGCTCCAGTTAAGACCACCAAGGCTAGCATCACCGTCACCACAGAGTCCACCACCAGGAAACCCGTCAGGCTGAGCACCAAGAACTCGGTGCTATTCAGGAGTACCACTACTACTGTTGCTCCGGAACCAGAGGTACTGGCTACTACCAACTAATTTGTTACATCATATCTAAACGTTGACAAACAAATCGAATAATGACCACAGACAGAGTGATTTTTTAGTTTTAGTACCTATACCTACCTATATTATTCTAAGTTTATATATTTTATTCTATTCAGATTGAAGAAGAATACGTAGAAGAAGATTCCTTCGATGAAGACGCGGAGGATCCTACAGTTATCAAGGAGTTGATCGACCTCATCAAGAAAGTTGGTGAGTCTCAGTAATCTGTTGTCCCTCCGAATTATCTGCACAGAACCCATTTTTGGGTCGAATTGAAGGTAAACTAATTTTCCCGCACTTGTGCAATCGTTTGTTGCACCTAACTTCAGAGGTATGACGATCCGCCTGTACCTAAATAGTATGTAAGTACCTAAGTATGAATCAACTTGACATGTGACATTATCCAGGTGGTGTGGAACAATTAGAAAAGCAGCTCCATCGAGCAGAATCGGGCAGCACGGACGGCGGCAGCAGCACTACTCCCTCGCCGTTCAACAAGAAACTCTACCAGAAGGTGCTGGAACGGGCACGAGGAACAAACAAGTAAGGACATACTACATACGACAAGATTTAGAGAGAAAGAAAGATTGATTAATTTGAGATTCCGTGCTAACAGTAGTAGCTTATTGTGAAAGAACTCGTCCGGAAAAGTCGATATCACATGCAATTGAGACCAACACCTTTTACATCTCAGACCGATAGACGCAGTACAATATCACAAGGCCTCTGAAGAACATGTTGGATATCAGATGGACCAGCTCCTTGTTTCGTTACAACGAATTACACAAGGACTTGTAGGACCAGAGCAGAACCTCTGAATCAGCTAGGTGTCTTTACAATCATCAGCCCTAACGCTTTCCTATTTTCAGCAGATATACGGGGAACAACGTGTCGCAGAACAGCCGTAGAGGTCCCCAGAGCGTTGGATTGGAAACCACGCAAGAGAAGGAAAGAACCAGTGCTAAGGACCGCTCTCTGAACAAGGACAGACCACAGTGAGTAAACTCACCTTTCATTTTAGAAAGGAAAAATCTGTTCATTTTACTCTACATTCAATTTCCCTCTGCACCGTTTAGGAAATTCTTTTTGGTGCCTCCTTAAGTTCTTAAAGAAAAATACCTAGCCATGTCCTAGTTTCATGTTGTTAGGAATCGATTGCTTAGAGTCCTAGAGACATGAAACGAGCACAGCTTAAACTTTATTTAGGTCGTTCCGTCGTTGATTGTCGATCACCAGATGATAAAGCTTCAGATGGAATTTTTTTATCCAAGCCCACATATAAATATAGGATATTGAGCATGGCACCATGGTCTTTAAGCATACAAACCTCAATAGCTAACTTTTTGCTATTTCAGATACACAACAATTAACCGTAACCGACCTTCCACGTCTACCACCGAAGAGCCACTCGACAGTCAAGAAGCAGTAGAGCCAGAAAGAAACCAAATACCCTCAAGAGCCAGGGCTGTTGAGTCAGACTCCGTAGGCACCACGGCCAAGTCACTGCAGTATGTGAATATACGACGCGCCAGACCGACCGTTACTACTGACACTGCTGATGATACTGCTTCTAGGTAAGTTAATACTGGTCCATAAAAGGATCCTACTAGGCAGTTAGGAGGCAGAACAGGCTGAAACAAACAAACAGCCGTCAAGAGTCAGGGCTATTGAGTCAGACTTAGAACAGAACCTATTTTCAGGGTTAAGTCACTGCAATAGATATATCAACGTGCGAGATTAACAAAAAGAGAGTTTAGTACAGACAGGAAAGAGGCCAAAGAAGAAAAATAGTTATTGTGAAAGACAGTCACTTCAAACATCGGAACTATGTCTTTTCTTCTAGTAAAATTGTTTTTTCGGAAGTGTTTTAACCGACTGAAGATTACAAACACTACTTATCATCAATCTCAAGTCTGAAGCCGTTATCTGTATCCCCAGAAATGCCCTATTCGAGCGTTCCGAGAGCTACGTATCGGTATCAGAACAGCCCGGCTCGTTAGACGTGTCCGGCGCGCGTCGGGAGAACCAACCGGAATATGTCACTATCAGGAGACAACGGCCTACTACTGAGGAAGCTACTACTATACAGTAAGTTTATTCACAAACAAGGTTTTCATCAAAAACGTAACGAAATAAGAGTACTTAAGTATATGTGACTAAAGAAATAGCTGACTGAGGAAGCTATTCACAAACATGCATAATGAATTCAGTTACACTATATTTGTCTCAGCGTAGTCGGATAAAAGTAGGTATGAAGCACTAGGCCACTAGCGGCTCTATGACTGAAATAAAAACGGATTGTCATTTATCAACAGGTATGAAGAAGCTGACTCAGAAGTGGATGTCAGAGAAACCGCTCTAGAGCGTGAGATATCCTCCCAACCACAATACACCTCTATCGTCAGAGCTCGTGCCACTCCAACCCCCTCCCAAGAACCAATCACAGAAACCAAACTCACCACCATCCCCACTCTTGAAGAGTCTAGTCCTGAACCCACTACCGTCCTTGCCGTCCAAATATCATCTCTTCTTAACTCCCCCAACTCCGCTGAGGAGACTGAAGATTCTTCAGCAGTCTCTTCAGCTCCTGAGACCACGGCAGCCACTGAAGCAGAAGTCGTGACCACCACTCCTACTCCATCGACTTCTGCTGCTCCATCGAGCACCCGTCGCACTATCCTCAGACGACGAGGTTCCACAACCACCACTACGGCAGCGCCAACATCATCCACCACCCAGGTAAGTCCTAGAAACTACTCCTTTGTCAGACGTCGCCGACCCTTAACCCAACCAAACGAAATACCGAGTTCAGACGAGACCGAAGGTGCTAGAAAATATACAGATACTGAACGCAATAGAAAAGTTAGATCCACTACCCCTGATAGTCGCGAAGTAGATGGTGTAAAAGATAACCCGACGGTTAGACGATTTAGGAGTAGGTACCAGTCAACGGATGACGATTCCGTACCTGCCGCGGCCTCCGTGACTCGCGGGCAGTACAGTCCCAGGGTAAACTCTGATGAATTGATATCATTAACACCGATAGACGTCGAACCACAGTTCGTGCCGAGACAAGCTTTTAATCAGAGAACTGAAAGGCGTTTCCGTGGTAGAACCACTGCTATAGTTGCAGACAGCGATGCTTCTGCGGCTACAATCGAAGAACGACGCCCAAACATTGTAACGAGAGGACGAAGCAGATTTGCTTCTAGAACCACTGAAGCTCCATCATTACCACCTGCCACGGAAGCTACAGTAAATCAAAGACGTCCAGCGTTTACTAGGTTCTCTCCTCGACCATTTGCAAGAGCTTCCACTGCTGCTCCCACTGAAGATGAGGCTGATGATACCATTCAATCAGCAACTCAAAGGATCCTACCTCGGCTACCATTTGGCAGAACTAGACCAGTCTCTTCTACAACAGAGGTTTTTGCTCAAGCAAGAAAACTGCCGTTCCCAGCTCGCGCAACTACTCCTCAATCTTTGGTCACTGAAAGCGATGATGATGATGAGTCTGACAACAAAAATGAAGACATATTTTTGTCAGAAAGCGCCATTGAAGAGAAGGAACATCAAGAAGAAGACGTCGATGAAGAAACCCCTAAGCGTAGAGTGATTGTTAAGAAACTAAGACCACCAGTCGCAACAGAAGACAGCGCAACTGAGTCCATACCGATTGACGATTCCGGCAAAAGGAAGTTCAGAATCGTTAGAAAGCGACCAGTGTCAACAAGTGCTCCAGCAGAAACTGAAGCTCCTACAGAAGCCCCAGTACCGCAAAGGATTCGTAAAGTTATTCGGAAGAAAATAAATAGACCGGTTGAAGATGAACCAGAAATTATCGCACAATCCATTGGTTCCCTTGAAACATTGAAAATCACTTCCACCGTTGCGCCTACTACAGAAGCTGTGATCAATTATGGTGAACGGAGAAAAGCTTTCACAGCTTCTACGGTGTCTATCACAACCACACTTTCAACAACCACTACAGAACCGGTCACAGAAAAAGTGATCGAAGAGGTTTCTAAAGACGTTTTGGAAAACATTTCCGATGAGATTTCTGAAGAAGCTTCGGAAGACGTAAAAGCGGATGTAACAGTAAAAGAAAAACAAAAAGAAAATGACTCTGATCTGATAGAAATCACAGTCAACAAGGAAGAAATAATTGAAGTAAAAAATACTGAAAAAGAACAATCACACGATACCGAAACATCGAACACTGAAAATGGCACGAAACCTGAAGTAGTAGTGCAATCAGAACAAAAAGCAATAGACTTATCAGAAAACAAAGAAATTACAGATCCTGAACCGACAACTACTGAAACTCAAGAATCCTCTCCAGAAACAACAACGACCAGTACTACAACTTTGACATCTACAGCACGTTCAAGGATACCGTACAGGCCTACTAAAAAAATATTTACTTCAACAACGGAGGCCATACCGTCAAGTAGTAGAACGTTTAGTCGTAAATTTAATCCTGGAGTATATACTAGCCCAGCATCGGTTCCCACCAGAGCTCCACCCGCATTTAGACCTGCAGGGGCTAGGAGACCTGCATTTGGAACTCAATTTAGACGACCTTTCACAACAGTCAGAACAACAACTAGATTAGAGGAATCAGAAGAGGAGGAATATTCTGATGAGGAACTTTTGGAAGAAGAACCAGAGAATCCGTTTGCATTTGTACCTTCCAGTCAGCTATTCACTCGCAAACCTGATGGTTACGACGAGGATAGTAATCTTGAAGATGGCTCGGAAGAACTATTGGAAGATGGAGAAGAACCTGAACCTGAAGAGGAAGAAGAAGAGGAAGAGGAAGTAGAGAACCCCTTCATCGCGACAACTAAGAGACCTTTGAGACCCAAGGCAGTTAACTCTAACACTTTTAGAACATCAACTTCTACGACCGAACTACCAAGACGATTTGGTGCTCAAAATAAGACTGTTCTTTATAATAGATTCGCAGGTAACAAACCGGTCAATAGTACTAAAAAACGTGTGCAAAATGTGCCATTAGGATACACTGGTCCTGCATTACCAAAACTAAACGTAACCAAAACGGAGGTACAAGAAGAACAAATAAAGAAGGATGTGACAACGAATGCTCCCACTACTGAGTACGATACAACAACGGATGATTATCTATCAATGTCCGACTCTCCTTCCACTTTAATAGACTTGACGAATACTGATACATCATCTACGAGTACAAACACGATAGACACTGAGACATCTACTTTCCAGATGGAAATCAGTACTAACGACTATTTGGAAAACACAGAACACACAACTTATTATCCAACGACACAAGATGTAACTACAAATGCTCAAACTACAAATTCGCAAAACACTGTGGCCAATGCAGAAGCAGTAACTGAAAAAACCCAAGAACCTACTACAGTTAAATCTACAACAAATGCTCCGATTATTAAAACACAGTATAACAAACTTTTCTCTGTGAGTAGAGTTGTTGAAGTGTCATCAAAATTAGATAAGCATAGACTTAATAAAAACAACGAAACCACACTCATTGAGGAGGGTCAAGTAATGGTCGAAAAGAAACCAGTTGTAGATAAAATAGGTGAAGTTAGCAGATTCAGTTTCATCAAAATAGTTGAAGACGATATTCCAATTTATTTAACAAAGTACGGTCATATTTATCCGGTGGCAAATCCTCCAGATAACTTGATACGGATCGATGAAGCAAGGAATGCTAGGGCATTGACCAGTTATGCGGAATTACCCAGAGAAAACTTGGTGGCATCTGAAAGTGTCAATGAAGCTTACAGACATGTTAAAAAAGCTTCTGATTTATCCAAGAAAGATGACATGACTGAGGGCGATGTGGAACGAATACCAAGCGATGGTTTCTTAAGCTATATCAATGAGGATAAAAAATCCGAAGCCATGCAGGAGGATCCGTTGTTCGCGCAGTGGCAATTCATTCCTGCTGCTTACGAAAATGAACGATCTAATTTAAATAAAGCCGCAAAGAGTTTAGAAGTCGTCACACCTCGTTCAATGCGCACCCACCCATCCACACTACCTTTAGAAGGTCTGTTTCCAACTGGAATGCCAATCACTGCGAGGAAAGTAGGCGAAGACAGGAACCAGCCATTTGTTGTATATTCAGCGCCAGTTTCTCAGAAAGAAGACATCAATATCGTCAAATTAGAAGTTTTGAAGCCTGAGACCGGACGTAGTATAACTACTTTTGCCAAAGGACAAGAGTTTTTCGGTGGTTCCACGGTTGAAAAAGGATCGACAAACGCACCCATAAGTGTTTCAATATTGCCCAAAACGGATAGCACTACAACCACAATTTCTTCTACGACAGTATCTACAACGGAAAGAATGATACCAACAACGGAAAGTATGAAAACCAGTCCTTTAGTAGAAATGCTATCAGCTACTCAAACCACTGTCTCTGAACCGACGACGACAGACGAACCAACTACAACAGAAACGATACCAGATGAAACTACCATTGCCACAATATCACCGGTTGAAGCTAAACGTGCAAAATACGGTTTTCCAAGACGACCAATCATCAAATCATCCAACTCCACCAGATTTAATGCACCCAGAACATATTCCAAGAAAGCAAACACTACAGTTACAAGCAATCTAATCAAGAAAACAAATAAAACCTCTACGTTCACTCCAAGTAAATCAAGATTCGTAGGTGCCAGAGCCCAAAATGTACCGGTTGATATCAGAAAAAAAGTCAACAATAGATTGACAAGAGTATACACGACAGAAACGCCAAGGACAACGACGGAAAGAAAGCTTTATTTCAAGCCTATTAGATCTACTTTTAAACCAGCATTCGTACCTAGAAAAACTACGTTTTCACAAGCTAGTGAAGAATCGTAGTAGTTCTTAGTGGGTCCATCTGCACCCGGTTTCTCTGGCCATACAAATAATTGACTGATAAAATATTAAATTGGTTCCGTAGACATTCTTCTCTAACAAAGATTATTTTTATACATTTTTACATTTTATGCTTCAAAGCACTTCAAAGAATCATTCATCGGCGATGTAGAAAAAAATTCTGACGTAGGTAGCTATATATTAGACTGTGGCGTTTTACTCTCTAATTCGTCCTTGGTTTTACCCCAAATCACTTTCGGGTATTTCATTATGTGTCTGTACAAGTAGGTACACGGTCGTCTAAATCCGCATATTTCGTTTGGTTCGAATTTAATTCACATTATTATTTACAATGTACATAAAAATGTACCTATAACAGTTTCACTGTAGTCATATATTTAGAGAGTTATAAAGCTTTAAATTACGTATTTATAGGACCAAGAAAGTTTTGTACCAAAAAAATGTATATTATAATGTTAGTTCGTTTTGGTATAGGCTTTCAGCATACAAATTGTCATAGGTTGTAAGCACTTATTTAATACTTTTTTTTATATTTTAACATAATGTTACCAATTATTGTAAATAGGAACGATAGGTAAAGAAACTTGTAACAAGATTGTAACATTGTCAGATAAAAGGTTTGTAATAAAGTATTAGTTACTGTAATAAATGTTTATTTTTAGTTTTAAGATACGGTAACTAGCTTTATCATCTTGAAAGTGCTCCATGTAATCAACTGCTGAAGCCAACGAAAGCTGAAGAATGAAAAGGTAAGTAGAAAACTAAATATATTTACTAAATCTGTTACCTCTTAGAAACGTCTAAGATTTTGGTAATAAGCTTATTAGTAAAGTAAATAGGTGTCTTCTAGGTATACAGGCTTGCTCCACCGACGGCTTCATCGTCACTTTCCATGAAGTGAGATTGAAGTCCAAGGATAGTCTATCAAATGTAAAAAAAATAACATAGGTAGGTAAACACTACAATAAGATAAACAATGCATAAAATAATGTTACAATAGTTTATCAACGTAATATTGTGTCTATTTGAAACTTGAAAGATGAGATACCAGATATTGGTCGTTACCCAGAGAAGATGAATAGTGTAGGAGGTACCTCCTTACCTGAGTACTTCGACGATTATCATAGTATAGTCAATAATATAACGTCTTGTCTTACAAACAAAGAGATCGGTAACTTCGATGCAATCAACATTTTAGCTAACTTAACGCTCTGTAAAGATACAACAGAAAAATTATCTCATCATCATAATTATTACTTTTAATATTGTTTTGCCTCGTGTCACTCGTGTCGCTATGTACTATGGGAACAATAGACTGAATTATGTAAAAAGCACAATAGACACACATAAATAACAAAAAGTTTTCCCAGCAAAACGACAGCTATTGAAGACATTGCTCTTAATAACACTATTTCCACTACAATATCAATTTACCTACTTACTTTAGGAGATACTTAATAATTTTTATCACTCTGAAGTTAGATGCAACAAAACGATTACGCATGTGCCTCCAACTCCAATTCGACCCAAAAATAGGTTCTGCACAGATACTTGCTGGGACAGAGATTGGTTGTGACTACTATGCATCATAGCATAACTTCTACCTACCACAAAGGGCGTTTGCACACTGGCTGATACCGACCGACCTTTGTGTAGGTACAACAACACCGGCGGCATTTTAGAAAACTCTTACAAAAATTTAGATAAATAAAATAGATGGGAGTGTTTAAAAAGCCAACAGAAATTATTTTCTCTCTAAGTACATAGGAAAAATTTACTTCTCCTACTTTATATTGCTAGTCACTACCTATGAGGGTCACTAATGGCTATCTTTAGCGTAGGTACCTATGTAGTTTACAAAATTGTGAACACATCGCAATTATAAGCCTATATGAGCCTGACTGAATCTAGTTCAACCGCAAGCTCAAATTGAGACCTACCAATTATAATTCCCTTCACTTTACCTATTTATCCAACGCATGAGGTAACTTATATATCAGTCTATAAGCAGTTTAAATTAAATCATTTATTCCGCCAAAGAACACACAAATTGTATTAGATTGGATAATTATTTATTGCACATAATAACAAAATGATACAGAGGCGAGCCTAATGCTTATTTAAGATATTTATAAAATACACATTAAACAATTTGAACTATGCACAAGCCGTGGTAAACGACAGAGATCGAAATATAGATCACATACCTAATCCAAGTGAAAGATGAGTGAAAGACCTTTCTAAAAAACGTGCACACTGATATTATAACGGTTTATAGAAAAGAGAAGAGTGAAAAAGGAAAACAAGTGCTGACAACATTAACAGTGGAATAAGAAGAAAAAGATGATGATGTTAACATTGACAAGGTTAGATAATAATGTAGGTATGCAGAACTAAAATCATGTAAAATAAAACAAAACAAAATATTTGGATATTTATCTACCAAACATGATGTCTAACCCCAAAAACGTACTATTGCGTCTGAAGTAGTTGGATATCGTAATAACCAAAATCATAGTATTACCTACACCTCACCACAGAGGAGATTTGTTTATTTTGTTTGTTCAAATATCTCAATGGTTAAATATTTGCTGTTTGATGACTATCTGAATGTATTACACCACCTGGGCGGTCAGATTATAAATCGCTGGGTTGTATCATCTCGGCCTAGTTGCAACCGGTTCGACCTACGAAGCTTCATACGTATTCAGGTACTCTGTAATACCAAAACATGGAGTCATGTGACCACTAAATTGGGCATTACATGTCATAGCACGCGTAGGCTGACTTGTAAAGTTGTGAATCATTTGATATGAATGCAGTGGTTTATCCCATGTGTTGAACAGCTAATTTTGTTTAGAATTATGATAAGCCGTGAAGGTACATACTCACACAGAATACATAATGGTTATGGCTTCATGACAATATCTCTTCCACTCTCAGTCGTTTACTCTTTTACTCTTTATATCAGCAGGGGTATTCCAATCTCAGTTGAACTGCAAAGTTTTAAATCATGGTCAGTTCCTACTAACTTATAGTTATTCTGTGACATTATGATGTCATTTAATTTGTTTTCGCGCATATTTTGCTGTCAAGTGTTCAAAAAAGAATGATCACGTGGTACAAAATTGTACCACGTGACCTGAAGAAATTACACTGGGCAGTGAAATATAACTTGACAGCAAAAGATTGGAATACGGAGGCTGTGCTGGGCAAGTGTTTATTGAGGGCATGCTGAGACGCAAAAGGTATGAGTTCGTATGACTTGCTAAATGTTTTGTTTTGACTGATTTTAGTTGCTTTTACTTTCCTCCACATAGAAAAATGTATTCCTCCTAGAGCTCTTGAACTAAATCTAGGCTCTGCAAGTTGAATCATCGGGAATAATTCTGAGTTGATGGTAGCTTGCACAATCCTCAAACTGTGAGAAGTTGGAAACCTTCCGTACTTCGGCGTGAATCATAGATGTCCATCGAAGGTTTCTCACCAAACTTGGTGCAACTCGAGTTATCCGGATGCGATGTATGGCCAGGGGGTCAAGTCGAGTTCTGTTTATGGCAGTTCACGCTACGAGGATGCTAGTCATCGTTTTATCTGCTGAGCTCGCATTAGGACTTCCTGACTTTTGATTTCAATATTACGTCTACTGTTATGCAGGAACCGAACCCACAATCCAACATCCAAGCCATGGGTACCTCAAACTAGTTTCAAATTATAGAAATAGGTACCCTGATAGATTGATCAAATTTTTGGAAGGAATCGAGCCCCCAAATCTAAGCTTAAGCATGACTAATTAGAGTTTTTCGGACCAAATCCAGATAGAATAGCCAGTACGGTTCATTGCCCTGAGGTCTACGAACTCGCTTTTGCAGAGAGGATTTCTTATGCTTTGTTTATACCTACTTACTTAGGGCGTCTTGCACCAGAATCACTAAATGTATTTAACATCTAAATCGATTTAAATCTGACGTATTTGTATGACTTGACAACTCGCTAAATACTATTTAAGAGTTAAACGCGTTTAGCGATTCTGGTGCAAGCCGCCCTTAGTCTTTAGTGTTCTTAGGTTAGGTCTAACAAAGAATAAACACTCACTCAATGCGTTGATATCAGATCACAAAGTACTTAGTGTCTTCACCTCAAAGGATGTTCAAAATGAACGCTACTAAATATGCTAGGTTTTCAGAAGTAGCCTTTCAAATTGCTATCATTTTTATACCTTCAGATCAAGATGTGTATGTCTCCAGCATACACATAGAACATTCTAGATTTTTGAATCAAGTACCTACCTTAGAACCAGAATCTCTATGCAGAGGTCGTGTCAAGGTCTACAAGGTACCACTTCTCTATCCATGGGGGATCCCAAGAACTGTCAAAACTCCATAGTTTTTGACAGTTTTTGGGGGATATATCTATCGTGATAAAAAAGTCTATCGGTCTAGAATCACCCCCCATGAGTGACATTTTGACAGCTATGCTCACTACTAGATGAAATACTTTGATAACCTAGGCACAGTCATCATCAGAAGTAGATCAATTTTTCAGAAATACACAATTGTGTACTTTTAGGATAGTTTTTATTTCTTATTCATAGAAAAAGAAAATGGAAAGATCCTAGTTTTCAGGCATAAAACATTTTTGAAACTTTGTCTCATCAACGTTTACTAATAATGTTGATTGTACTCTGTCTGTTTCAAGTAATGTTTAACCTAACAGTTTTTAGGTTAGATAGATAGAAAGTTCTTTATTTGCACGACTTAAAAAGTACTAACCCTTGGGTAGAGGCTTTTAGGTGAGATTGGAAATAGGATTAAGGATCAGTAATAAAACACGCAAATTGTATTGTTTTATTTTACAACTTCAAGCTAAGGCTGCTACTTATTATTACTAGAACTTCTCTAACATGCAAATTATACTATCTATTCTGTGATACTGAGTTAGTTGAGAAATTGTAGTTTTTCAACAGCGCTTGCGTTTCATGTAGGTACCTAAGTAGTAGCATCGATTTTTTTATTTGTCTATGGTAGTAGGTATGTCATTGTGTTTCATAGGTTTCACGTAGTGGTTAGGCAACAGTTTTCACGGGATCTTCATCAGTCTTCATCCCACGTTATCCAGTTCCTCTGCTAAGATCATGCCGATTGATTCTGTAACAAAACAAAATGCATTAGTTATTGGGTACTTATAGAATTTTCAATTTAGTGATCATAATTCAAATCATAACACTAATGTGCGTTCAGACCAAATACATTTTCTAAACCTACGTCTGTCTTCAACGTTTTCTTTATACTACGTTTTTAGTAAGAAAATCCTAATATAGACCATTTACCTAAGTAAATTATAATTAGCTAACATTATAGGATGAATAACTTGTGATAGAAAACAAGTATAACTAAGATTTATTGTAAACTGACGCAATGGTTAGATAATGTAGATAAACAGGTAATTTGCCAGTGCGCAGAGAAAGCGGTTTTCTCCGCTCGGATGCTGCGCCCGCGCTCATTCCAATCCGCCTGTCGATATTGCTTTTTGTCGAGTGAAAAGGACTGACTTAGAAATTATGAATAATTTGTGCTCTTCATCGATCGAATAATCTTTTAGCTTTCGGTTATATTAGGTTTTATAGAATGAAGTTCTTTTCTTAGTTCTATAGTCAATATTCATGTGAGAAGGGGTATAAAATAATACACTTTTCCTTCTACAATATGGGGTTTTATTTTACAGAGCATAAAACTACTACATATTTAGATAAAGCACGACTAGTCATCCAATCGCCATTTTTTACAATCCCCGTTCTTCTCTACTCATTTCACCACAGACAATCCTACACTCTCACGTTCAACGTTCAATCTACATTCATTTGTTCAGTAAAATCAGTAGGAATTAAAATCGAATGATACTAGGTTATATTATAATTGCTCTAAAGATTCCAAATAAAACTCTTTTTTATTTGAAAACTCGAGAGTATAGCTAGATGGTTGGTTAGGTCATCTACTTTATATAGCTAAGCATCTGGTAGGTCAAAGTCACAGATATCTAAAAATTGTTTGCACCAGTGACGCTAGTCCTATATAGAAGATCTAAGAGGTATCTATCTACTGTACCCGAGGATTTGTAGTCATGTTTTTTGTTTCTACTGTTCTTTTCATACAGATTATCTTGGCAATACTGCATAATTCAACAGTTTGTTGATCTCTAGAAATGTATTTTTGAATCGTGAATTGACTCCGTCACGCTCAAAGCGATTTGGAGCTTTATTACCTAGCGATTATCGGCTGTAGCTACCGGAAAATAATGGGATCTACGTCCCGTTACGATGACACATTTTTTATTAAAAAAAACTCGTTATTTAAGCATCGATTTGAGGGCTTATTCCAGAAATCCCCGTGTTTAGAGATTCTCATACAATTAGTAAAAAGTCTATACTTGAGTCCCGACAATACGGAGCTAAGATGTCACTGTTCGTTCGTTCATGAGTTAGTGGCAAACTGGTGAAGGAGTTTGATGGAGTTTGACGGAAATATCACTGTGAAAAACATAATAAAAATAATTCTAGTCTATTGACTAGACCCATTTCCATGCCCTAATTACAAAAATAAGCATAATATCTTCCCTTATTTATCGTCTCATAAAAATAATTTACCTAAGATTGGTAGGTAGGTATAGGTACCAGAAACAACCTCAAAGTGTATGTATTGTTGATAGAATAAATAGATATTTTTTTTCATAACAAAACAAGTGTTGTTATTAATCAGCGGGTGCCGTGTTGTTGAGTCATTGGCAATAGTACCTAGTAGCTTGCCGACACCATTCCTCATTCATGACTTATTGCGCAATACAGTTTAGATCTCTTTGTTGTAAACAACACCAGCTTAGACTAGTATGAAAAATATGTACAAAAACTAGTTACCAATAAAAAACCGTGATACAATGAACAAAGTAAAATATCGTGCATTTACGACGGAATTTTGTAGCTTTTTGGCATTGATTATTTCATTGCTTACAACGCACCTACTGATCTTTTTTAAACTGTTATCAAAATGGACTATCTATTCTATTACTCTGGTGTAATCTATCGATCGACGTAAGCTTTAAGTTTGAGCGAGATAGGACTATGAGACAGACAATCTCAGAGTCGCAAGATCCAATTGTGATCGATTACTATTTATATTGATGACGTTATAGGAGTGCCGATTAGATGTGGACATTTTCCAGTCGTAATTACTGCTAATTACAACACTACAAATTAAAGCTATGTGTCTCAGCCACTAACTAGTTCAATTCCATTTTAGCAGCTATATTAGGTACGTTTTACCTACTTCGTGTATGTAGGCAGTACGTGCTGTGAATAGTCAACCGTCTATGTGCTAAAGGTCAACCACAGCTACGATGCAGTATAACAATGTTATTGCTTTAGTACTGCGACGGAATTCAAAGTTTTTCCTTGTTTGCTGGTTGCAAAAATGTTGGAAAAAAAATATTGAGAATATTTTAAAAGTAAATAAATAACTAGCAATAACGTTATTTATAAAATAAAATAAAAATAAAAAATAAAAAAGCCTTTATTATCTCTAACGTTTAAACACTATATAAGAAAAAAATTAAAATTAAAAAAATATTTACTAATTAGGGACCCCTTTGCGGGTATAGGCCTCCTCCAACAGTTTCCAATCTTCTCTTCGCTTTGCTTTTTCCACCCATGTAATGCCTGCTATCTCGACTAACATAACGTTATTTACCTAACTATTATTATGGTTTTTATTAAACAACTAAATGATGAAACAAGCCGATGGCCCACCTAATGTTAAGCGGTTACCTCTGCCTATAACAATTTGTAAAACAACCCTCTCTCGGCACTTAGATATAAATAGCTCATAGTTAGTAAAATCGTAATTATCTAACTAACAGGGTTATTTAAGAACCTTGAAAATGCTTTGAAACTGTCAGTTATAAAAAAAACTGTGTTTGAAATACGGAAATAAACTTTTTGTAAGCGAAACGTCAGATAGAGCGAGCGCGTTGAAGTTTTTAGTATAGAAAAAACCTCAGTAAAAAAACTAAGAGCAAACTACGCATTCGCAACAACTCATTCAGAGATTGTTTTTTAAAGTTCAGAAATGTTGTATAAGTAACACTTATTATAAAAAAGGTTAAAACATGAATCCGAAAAAAACAACCGAAGGACTGCTCGTAATAATCAACAACCAAAAGGTAGGTACTAAACCAGATTTACATGAACATCTAGAGGTGGTAGGTGGTAGGTTGGCATTCCTGTCAAGTTCATCAAACTTGGTCACCTTGGATACCTACCATAAGGACCTACCCACGAGTACATCTGCGTCGAACAAGTTGTCAGATTATAATTTCAGTTAAAAGAGGATATGAAATATAAATACCTTACACTAGATACTAAATATTAATTACCTATTAACATAACGATAAAATTTCAAAAAAGCTAGTAATTATTTTTTATAAATTAAAAAATAATTCAAACAAACCTATTTCATTTTGATTTATAATTTGACAAAGTCTCCGTGTTTCGTCCGTTTACTAAATTCAATATTATAAGCTAGACCTTTAGTAGGTACTTTAAGAAAGGACGCGAATATCTGCCTCAGTTAGGACTTAATCTAGACCCAAATCGAGAATATCACGAGCATGTAGCTCAAAGCCATAAATACTAGTACCCGTAGGTAGAATTATGACTTTAGTCCTTTGACAAGTTAATAATGAAGTATTAAATTGTTCTAATATACATCGTGATAGAGTTCTTAATGAAGTGGTAGGTAATATGCCATATATTCTGCCCGACTTACTGCCATATGTAAACACACAGTTACAGGTGACTTACTATTTAATTTCAAGTAGCATACGGATCAAATATACCTATACATACTACTCATTATTAAATTTACAATCTTAAATCAAATATCTTTAGTTTTTTTGCCATTTTATTACATAAACAATTAACAAAGTTATTATATTCAAGTACAAAATTGTACAAATAGTAACCACGTTCTCAGAATCCAAAAAGTTCCTACTATAAGATAAATTAGACTGTATTTGCACAGGTAGGTTCTAAAACTTTCAAGGATTACACGTTCCTCAAGTCGAGATGATACAGCCTACGCATACCCAACTATCTATCTATACTATAGCATGCATATAATCAGGTATTTTGTAATCGTACACCGTCTTCTCCATTCAAGGATTTATACGGACTTATATCTGCGTGTCTCAACGTTGTGTAAATCGATAACTAATTTATCTTTCCTAAATTGGCACGCATACATTTTGCAATTATAAAACTATGCTATATATGACAAGATGCAAACTCATTGTGGCTGTGTGAACTATTTTCCCTCAAGATTTTTCAGTACAATCTTAATTTAGACATAGCAATATGTTCCTACATTTAAATTATTGTAATTAATTAAATAATGTTTTCTTTACCGCTCGTTTGTGAGCACTGATTATTTACAAACTCGTGTGTTATTTAATATTTCAAAAACATAATCTTCTGATTGATTATTTGTTAGTACAAAACATTCATAAACATTCATACGGTACGCCAAATTAGTTCCCTCGTGGACAACTTGTTTTTGTGTCTGTTGAGCCTCTACCATGCCTCTTGTTATTTTGACACGTCTATTACCTTATTTACAATCTTGATGTATCAATCTAAGGTTTTCAATTTGTAAGAAGTGATCTCCGTAACACATAATGGTCCATATATGTAGGCTCTTCGGTCTTAGTTTTATAAACATGAGCTAAATACGACGATGAGATTTATGTGATGTGATTTCAGATTCCCTCCATAGTGTCAAGGATTGTGACGAAATAGAATAAGTTTTTGGCGGTTAACGAACTCCATAATATTATGCCCGTCACCATGATGGTCCTCAGTTTATGGAAAACCGAACCTTGAGCTGTCTAAAACATTATTATGAAGGTACTACGCAGTTCTTGTGATCGAATGAAGCTGGATTCTTACCAACTATTTAGTTAGTTATATTTTTAGGATTTAAAAATATACCAGATACAACAATATATCAGCTAGCAAACATGAACAAGGAAGTCCAATCATAAAAACCGTGGCTAATTACACATTTTTGAAACGCAATAAATCAATACTTCAAAAAAAACCGTTGCTTCTAGTATCCATAAAAGTTGGCACAACGATAAGGGATTGCGCAAAATTCGGAATATGTCGTGAGTGCTTGCAGTTACTACTAAATATGTAAAATACGTCTGTCCTTGTGTTGTAACGTATTTCCACACGTCTTCTAATCTACGTTGATTGACGTTTGTCGTCGTAAATTGGACATGCATGGTTCCGAAAGAAACGTAGTCACATATATTTCGATTCGGTTAGTATAAATGTTCCATGACTAGCGAATATTTATAGGTGTTCTAAATACTTCAATACAGAAAAGCCAGTATCATTATTTTAGCACTCAAAATATAGTCCGTCCTTTTTTTGTGGATTCAGGTGTATTTGCAGCAAAATAAATAGGCGTTGGTCGTTCGAGGTCCAAGAGTCCCTTTGTCAAGTATCGAGGCCGGCCACCGGGACAACTTTAGTGAACCAATGAGTTCTTCATCATTCTACTTACCTTGCCGCACCCCTCAAATGCGGTAAGGTCTCTGTGTGTACATTTTCCCGATCAACAAAAACAATTTATTTATGTAGACCCACTGAAAATCCACATAAAATTACGTGCCCAAATGGTTGCGCATAATAATGTACGATTATGTATGATCACATGTCTACAGGACAGGGTGTGGGTAGTAGACCTTGACTGAGTTTGCATTGTGCTTATCTACCATCAAGAAGAAATACAATATACATGGCAAGTAATTGCATTCCAATGCTTGTTTTAAAGGGACAGGGTTTGACTAGACTTTACGATTTACTACGATTATTATTCGATACAAAAAAAAATTTGTGTCGGTCACAGCATGGTAGAGTTATGTGGTTAGAAATATGAATTTTATTAGATCATAATACCTCAATCAAGCCAATAAACTAATATTAAATTAAGTCGTGAATTTAAATGCTATGTCAAAAGATGACAGTTAAACTTAAATCATCTATGAAAAAGGTTAGGAATTGTAATTGCTTGTATTTACAAAAGTATTGGAAAAACTGTCAAAGTAATAACGTAACAGATTGCTAGTTGATTAGAATTACACAATATCTTGTACGGTGTGACTGGAAGCTATAATTGCCGACAGGAAATCAAGAGAGTTTGGGTGCGGTCACAAGTATGCACTTGCTATAGTTGTGTAATTCACACGTAAGTACAACACAGATTTATCTAAGTACCGATAATGCAACACTATTTATCTTATGAGCTAGGTTAATCTATTGTGAATATGCTTAGCGAAATGGTGAAATCAACCAAGATTGACAAGGTACACGGATCTTTGTGAATATGAAGTTGGTTTTCATATTCACGTCGCTCTTTTTAGCTCGAACTTTTCATAACCGGAATATATCATCGATTTTTGTTGTTTTTGCCGTGCATGTACCCAATGGACGTGCTCAGTGAAATGCATTATTGTGAGGCTGTGGTTACTTAGCATTACAAGGGCTCATTCCATCATAGTTGTATTAAAAACTTTCATAAAACTATGACTTTTTATTTTGTTGTGAAGCCGCGTGTTCAACGTTTTCATTATGATTATAATAACGTTTAAAATGACTCAGCATTAATGTTAGTAATGTAATTTAAGAGAAATCAAGAGAATGTTCTTAAACCTAACAGGAAATAAAAGTTGTATCTCGACTGCTTCTACTACGCTACACACGCGCGATTTACAAACTTACCTACGAGTTTCTGTATCACAAATTATACCTACTGTTTTATGTACGTATTTTGGTAATTAGGTATTACTAACATTTTTGTAACAAGTGGTTGAGATGAAGATCTTGTAATTACCTACAACATCTTATATAAGTAGGATATTAGTGAAATTACACATGCTTTTGCAAAATTTCGCATCACGTCGGTATATTTGATGTGTAGCCTACTTAACTTTGGTAAGCTAATTGAAAGTGAATGTGGCTACACTATACCTTATTGCATACGATGTAGGTAGATGTGCGAAAGAAGATGGGAAAAACATGTTATTAAAAAATAAAAGAATATTTAAGTTAATTTTTTCTCTAAAACATTAAAATACTTATGCAAGTGCCTAGTACAACAAGAAATTCAAGTTATAAAATCTTGACAATTTTTTTATGATTCTTAACTCGTACTAAAAACTAGTTGATGTAAAGTTATGAGGTACGCAACAAGTCACTGAAACCATAAATAAAAACAACATAGTAGACGCAAGATTCCTGTTAGCTTGGAATTACAAGAAACTTGCGAAAGAGTACCTTAAGTAGGTAAGGTACCCACTTAATGATATTTTAACTGGAATGGCAGACAAAGAACAATAGTTTCACCAATTATGAATACCGCACTCTTTCTAGAATTTCTTTCTCGAGTTTTACAAAGAGATTTCATACTTGGATCTTTCAAAAATATTATGAGATTTCATAAACACTTCTTTAGGTCACCGGCAAATTAGTTAGGGGGTCAGAAACCTGAGCCGAGCTACGGAAAAAGAAGAAAAAAAATTGGTAAAATAATAATTGTGGGACATTTATTAATTCCCTTGCAAAATTCGAGAAATTATATTAACATAAGTGATTTATCTTGAAATTTAATTAAATAATCCAGTTGATATAACCTGTTTGACCACAAAAATCAACAGGTGCCTGTGTTAATATTTAGGTATATTACATATTTATTTTATTTTGAAATCTCCTAACAAGATCTTACTAAAATTTCATACAGATTAATCCCATTTCAAGACCGAAAAATGTAACTCATGGAACTAAACATCTCTAGATCTGTCTGTTCCTTTCAAGTTGTTACATCCAAAATTGATTAGTTAAAATATTAGGTATCTAATAGAAAAAAGCACAAACAATAAAAAAGATTTAATAAAAAACATTTGGCTTGTAACTCAACCACACTCCACTTCGTCACGCGCGTTACGCGCTGCTAGTCGCCACCCAGCCGGCACGACAGAATTATTGTTTAATTAGATGTCTTGATAAAATAACAGATCTTATTTACTCACTCGCTAAATAAGACAGCTGATAAGATGTTTGAATAATTAAGTCTATATTTTAATAAAATGAACAGGACGTGCTGTTTTTGCGCCTACATCCACGTGGGGACATGTATGATCGCGTTTTTTTTTAAGCCATTGATAGATTAGAAAATTGTTATCTTTGCTAGGTAGGTACTGCTACTTATACTTACCTATAGTAAAAGGTTTTTATATCTGTTTGCCGGAGAACCGAAAATCGTTGAAATAAACTAATACTCGAGTGGAACCGCGTTTAAACGCTCAATGGCGCGTCTTGTAGCAGTAGACCAACATAATGGTAATGATATTTTTTTTTTACTCGTATTTCAAGCTACATATATTTTGATTGGTCTTAGAAATATAACTGATTAGAAATACAACAATTTAATTGTTTCTCACTGCTCTACATAGTTATTTCTAATTAGTCACGCACGTTTTAACACGTAGTGCGTGAGCATGCTGAGTTATTTAGCCATATCTTATTAATTAGTTATTAATCTGATTTCACCTGTTGGTTGACTGTTGAGTGTTGAGTCAGTCGAACGACATTGAATTTATTTATGAATGAAATGTGAACGTTGGTTTATTTACAAATTGATGACAAAATATTTAGATTAGTTTCGAGTTTCTGGTTGCATTCCAACGCTAAATATTTTAACGTGTGTTTCATTATGAATTTATATTACCTAATCATGATAAGGAGAGAAATAATGGGAAATTTTTAGACGAATTTTTTGAATGAATATCTTCGAAACATCTAAAGTCGTAGAACACACGTTATTCGCCATGACGTGTGGAATACCCCCCTTATGGGTTTATAGGGGTATTATGTAACACCCTGTATAATCCCCATAGGCAAAATGTTAATGTATGTAGTTAATAATAAAGATGGAGTCGGTCTTGTTCTTAAAAGGGCAGATGCTATGAATTACAAATTAAGACTCGGCGGTTTTACATAATCGTTAGCAAACCATGAATAATTTTGCAGCCTACACTGTAAACATTACGTGGGTTTTAGGAAACACGATAATATAATGGGCCATTATTTGCCATTATTAATGGCAAATAAAACAACTATATACCCATAAACCGGCCAGGAAGATATCATCATCAATCTACCCAACTTCTAAGCAAATTTTTTTATCATTTTACATTATTGTTTTCCCATATTGAGTTACTAATTGTAAGTAGCATACTATCGAGTATATTTTGCATCGATTACTAAACCCACCTTGAAAGTAATTTATGTCATGGTTACGTTGTGGCTACGCTATTGATTTAATAAAATATGTAGGTAGATAAGCTCCTTTACCTTATCTACTTCACCATCGTATAATGCAAATCAAACCCATAAAGACAACTATATAGATAAATAAAATTTTAGTTTTCTTTCGAAACCAGTACCTTTTCCTATAATGAATTTAATTAATTACAATAAAATATGCGCAATTTTTCTAAATATTTTACTAAAAAGGCATGTTCATATAAGATCCTTCAGGATGTTGTTTTGTAAAAGCACGGTCTACTATGACCACAGACTGTATTCTATGCACATAAAAACCTCAAATGATATTTGTATAATTCTAACCACATTCTGACCACAAACGCCAGTCCTGTGAAACCCGCTGTAACCATGGAATCTGATATCGTACTAAAACCACATGTTGCAAAATAAATGCACGTTTCACTATGTTTTATACGAGTAAAAGTTTACTTTATACATTTTATATGATAGTTTTATCCATCAGGTACTATCATTTGTTGAATTATTTAAAAACGACGTTGAAAACGATTTTTAGGTATACCTGCTGTCATGTAGTTTTACGCTTTATAATTTTGTTTATATTTTCAGAGTTAGCGGTCGAGAAAATTGGAATTAACACACGATAAAATAATTTAAATTAGAATTAAGTAAATAATAGTGCTATTCGGCATGAAACCGGTTGAATGTCAGTGAAACTGTTATACCTACTGTACGTGTGTATTGTATGAGCTAAAAATTATATTTAAAGAAAATCATACTAACCATCTGTTTTCTCCTGCAGAATGCCCGACGTCCGTTCCTGCGCCGCACCAAAGCCACTGCTCCTCCGGACCCCATCATCACCGAAGAGCCCATCGCTGATGACGACGACGATGATGGTGATGATGATGATGATGATGAACTCGATGAAGATGATCTCGAAGCAGAGCGGCGCGACGCTTACGAAGCCGCCAAAAAGATCAAAGCGGCTGAAGCCTCCCGAAAGGAAGCTCTCGCTTCTCAAAAAGAGGCCGACGCATTCGAAAAAGAGGTTGTAGCTTCAAAAAAGGAGGATGAAGCTTCAAAACTGGAAGCAGAAGCTTTCGTCCGCGAAGCCGCCGAACGGAACAGCACAGGCAGCACATCCAGGCCGAACAGGCGCGGGCCTAACAGGTTCAAGTCGCGAAAACAGGCCATCGCTTTGCGGAAAGCGGCGGTCGCGTCCCGTACAGACGCCATAGCCGCACGGAAAGAGGCCGAGGCTTCGCGGAAAGAGGTTGAACGGAACGAGACGCTGACGAGTGTCGACGCGGGCGTTGACGCAAGAATTCGCGGGAGACGGCCGACTTTGATCGCAGGCGCGAGACGCAATGAGCGGCCGCCGGCGACGGCGCAGACGACGACGCAGGCGAATCGGAACTTCGCGCGGCGCAGGCAAAGCGGGGGGAATGGTAAGTCGCCTAACTTGTATTTGACGCTAGATCTCGAATCTGGCTGAAAATAGATTTGGAATCACGCTTTGGTTTATAATGCGACATGTATACATAATATTAGGGAATCACCTGACACCACCGGTTTTAGCAAGCTCTACCATAAAAAATATAGTAGGTTTACTTATCTACTTTAATACTTATTTACATACTAATTTACTTCACATTTTATACGTATTTACTTATGTATAGAATTCCTTTTTGCAAAAAAAAACCTAACAAAACGTAATACTTAGGTATATCCAGAACCTACTAAAACAGAAACATTAGAGAGTATGGGAATATGCATGATTTTTTTTGGCTATGGCAACACAACGCATAAATATCCATATTACATCCTCGTGACATGACAGACAGACAGACATACACTCGCAGTACCTAATCGGGCTTCATGGGTGCTTCGGGCTTTTTTAGATAGAGGCATTAAGTCAAAGTAAAAACATCTGCCATTTTTGCAGATTATGACAGCACTGAAAACCGGTGAACATGCTGCCACTACCGCTGTGGCCGCACCCTGCAGTCACATCCACATTTTTTTTATCTAACGTACTTTTAAGACTGACATCCATAACTCTTTTTTTTTTTTTCATAAATGCCAATCGCCATTTAGAACTTACATCGTAGCTATAGTATTTTAATTTATTTCACTGTTACATGCAATCACATTTTATATATTAAATCTATATCTATATTACAAAAACCTTTCTTTTAAATTACATGCATATTCCCTAGATAGGCTAGGTATTTTATTTTTACTCTTCCTACTAATGTCAAAGTATTATCTATCCTTTTTTATATATTAAACTAGGTACTTATTTATTACGTAAATATTTATAACAGCATCTAAAGTGAGCTTTCAGAAAAATCTGCAACAACTTTCTGCGTAACACGTTTAGTAAAAGTTGTATCTACAATTACAAGTTCGAAATATGGAAAGTATCGATGATGGAGAAATCAGTAGCTTTACCGGTAGACTGGCTTCTATATTAGACTCGTTTAAGACAGTAGTTTACACCTCCATCAGTACAGTAGCATATAGAGTTACACTGTGTAACTACTTTTTATACCGAATAATTAACAGGACCTACAGGATAAAATGAACGAACGGGATTATTAGCGCCAATACCTAATTTGTCATGAGGACGACGTAACGTCAGTTACTTCAGAGGGGCTAGTATGAGTATTGGTGTATAAAGCCTGTTTAAAATGTCTGAAAAACATCGGTACACGGATACAAAGTCGCGGGTAACAGCTAGTTAGAAATGAAATGTGTTTATTTTGCGGTGAAGAAGTATTAAAAATAATTAATTTCTAAAGTAGAAAATAATTATGTACTAAAGTGGTCGTAGAGTAGGTACCTACATAATTATTATCTTTGCGTATTATTCAGTAGTTTTTATCATGACTAGTTTTTATAATAACGATAAAGAAAGTTCGCATTCTTGAACTTGTCTGTAATTATTTTCAATGTCACCATACCCGCCTTGGTAATGAAGACTCTACATTTGGTCGCGGAACTCATTGAAGTTGCGACCGGCAATTCAGTTTGACCTTTGGCTCGTAATTAGGTGCTATATAATTGAGTAGGTAGATGGTAGTACAAAAATTATAGTATTTTAGTTTATCAACGAGCGACGTGCTTGTAAATAACTGTCCAAGGTTGCAATTACTAGTGTATTATGCAATTTAACAGCTTTTACGTCTCAAGAGTGGACAAAGTACTTATACACAAATAACGACACTCTATCAGCTTGTTTTTATTATGTACCTACCTATATTATTCTTCATTAGTGTCCTTGTTTTGTACTTTTCTTGTGTGCGAAGTCCTACGAATATTATAAACGTGAAAGTTTGTAAGTATGAACGAAACTTGGAATACATATAGTTCGTAGCCTAGATTAACACATAGGCTACTTTCATCCCGGGAAATCAACAGAATCAAACGAGACGCGGCCGACGTCGTGGGCGGAAACTAGAAGGTAGGAAAGGAAGGAAGGAAAGAAGAAAGGATGAAAGGAAAGCGTAGCGGGCGGTCTACGGAAAAATAAACTGTAGACTATCGAGCATTGTTGCAATCTGCTCTAAATACCTAATACTGATTGATCTAAATACCTAAATACCTGATTGGTAACATTCTCACGCGATTTAGGACCCAACTGAACTATTTCACAGTTACAAGTGAATATTTTGACACGTTACGGTTATCAGCGTTTGGCAAATCCCTGATAATTGGCGTAGAAATGATCTGGTTTAAGCTGTGAATTACAAATGATACAACTAGGTTCTTACAAAATATTTTTTTTTCTCCCAAAAGATAATATTAAAAATCTCCTTTTAAGTATGAAATTCTTGTGTCAGGAGATTCCGCTCTTGCCAAGATTTTAAAAGTGTTCAAATGTAATAAAACATTTTATTTACTTTTTGTATTTGGTTTAAGCATTGGCTTCTATTAATAAGCTCGACGTAAGCTCGGAATATTCCCGTGTTTTGTCTCATTTCGATCGAATATGAAACTGCATATCAATGCAAACGACAAAAAATACAGACAGACGTCACAGTTCAATCGGTATATTAAATAAAATAAGGGCGGCTTGCACCAGAATCGCTAAACGCGTTTAACTATTAAATAGTATTCAGCGAGTTGTCAAGTCATTTAAATACGTCAGCTGTTAAACACGTTTAGTGATTCTGGTGCAAGCCGCCCTAAATGTAAAAAGAGATACAAAAAATAAATGTTGATCCATTAAAATAATATTTTTTTTAATAAAGTTTTAAAACAAGCTTCGCTTACTCTGTGGCGTTGTGTGAAATTTCCATTAATACCTATTTATTTCTATCATATTTTTATTGGTAACAAGTTTGTTTATATTGAGTACCTGCCTATTTCATCATTTATTGTGTGACAAAACCGATTACCTACCTAAGATGCAATCAGCGTGCGTGCGTAGGTCATAATGATTGTCCCATACAAAAGATTTCAACGCGCTCGCTCTATTACGCACAGCGGGGTACATTGCATGATCACTGCAAATATTTGTATGCTGTGTTGTACCAGCACACAAGCGACATTACACCTATACATCTAACAGTGATGGAAACAGTGCAATGCTTCATATTGCACGTCCTTACGTGTCCGATGGAGTTATAAGAGAAAGGGTTGTTTAATTTTTTCTCTTCTAATTTAAGAGCAACACTCTTGTCGGCGTAACATATGCATTTCCCGCCAGGTTCTTCTTTTCAGGGCAGCTTCCTTGACGTCCTTATACGACATGACATCGATCTTCGCCTTCACTTGGCTCATATAGCTGATACGCGGTCTTCCTCTTCCTCTCTTACTAACGAGTAATGTCAGACAGTGACAGAGCTAATTTTAATCAGGTGCTTTTAACATACTCAGTGCTGTCGATTCTGTTGTTGCATTTTTCTAAACTAACCTAATTTGACAGAACTAAAATGTTGCCGTCCCTTTCTCATAAACTGGAACGGCAAAGACAGCTATAATTTTAGCGCTGTCAAATTAGGTTAGTTTAGAAAAATGCAACAACAGAATCGATACCAGTGTTTATTGTATACCCCTTGTGAAGCCAGAACACGTGACTGTTGGTTGTGTTTAATCTATCAATAAGACGATAGCTGTGGTAACACGACCATGAACGCCGTTTAGTTGCAATTACACTGCACGGTTCTGCTACGCTGGCTCCAGCTATTGTATGGGCGCCTTCTATTGAATTGCTTTGTGTATCAATGCAGACAATGCAAACAACACCAGATCTCTGAATAAAAAGAAAACGATCCGAAAACATCTTTAAAGGAGAAAAAAGAACAATGAATAATTTATAAGTTTAAAAAACTAGAAAAACCGACTTCAATTCAACTACCGGCTTCGTCATCAGATGATGATGGTAATTCATTGGGAATGTTCTAGTGACCGTAAACATCACTAAAAAGTCACATCATAAAAATAATGAATCGATTTTGATGAAAATTGAATGGGACCAACATCATGGGAAGTACATCCTTTCAGATAAACAATAATTTTTTAAATCGCTTCATAAATGACGGAGATCTGAGGTAAGGTAACACGGATTAAAAAAAACACAACCGAATGAGAACCTCCTCCTTTTTTTAAGTCGGTTAAAAACTCATATGAAACGGTCACTCATCTAATCATGACGAGTCAAAGATAAATTGTAATGAAGTTACATCATCGTTTGGTAGGTATAACAATAAAGTAGGTAGCTTTCAGCTTATAACGTCAATAAATGGCATGAAGAGCATTTTAAAAACAATCTCCATCATAGTTATTTCATAAAGCCCTAAGCAAAACACACGGTATATTATCCAACACTTCCCGCGCTTGTCCCCCCGAGCTATTGTTGTTTAACTTTCGCACAAGCTAACAATAGACCAGCTCATTGCGTAACAGACTAATGATCCGTTGATTTTGACCCAGAACTTTCTCCCGAACTCGATATTGAAGATGTTCCGACTGGTCGAACTGACGGGAGTGTTTATGGGCGTTTTTATTGCCAATAACAAATAACAAATCACTGCCCATAACGATACAGAACAGATAGACATGATATCGCTAGAGCTTGACCAAACTATCGGCCGGTAGGGTATGTACTGTGTAATCTGCGATGCCTAAAACTGTAGCATACCTATATTTTTTTAAACTTTCACAATGAAAAGCTGCCAGAAAACCTATGTTGGGACAGGGGGTGATTCTAGACCGATAGATTTATTGTCACGATATATATCATCATCATCAAACTATATCAGTCCACTGCTGTAGGTCTCTCCCGCGACGCGCAACTGAGCCCAGTCTTCGGCTCTTCTCATCCAGTGTTTGCGCTACATTTCGCAGTTCGTGGCCCCATCTTGCCGGAAGGCATCCTACACTACACTAGATGTACCTCCCAAAATCTGTCAGAACTCGATAGTTTTTCTTTTTGTCTGATTGGAGCACAGTTTCAGAATACGAGGCAATCAAATACAATTACTAGTAATTTATTTAGATATATAACCCGTTTCACACTATTCGTTGTAAGTCAATTTATATCGACACACAATTATCGACAGAGCTTTCGTGTTTTTATTAATTACCTGGTGCAGTTAAGCTGGGTAGTAAAACTAGGTGTGAAATGGTTATTTTTATGATGATTGATTTCCGCAATTAATTGCAGTTTTATGAAAGAAATTCGGAAGAAATTCGCGTTGTAATTGCACTTCGGTTAGCCGATATGCGTAGCCAATTTTCCTGTAAATCGAAATGATCGCTTCCTACGAAAATCTTATCTGAGTAGATTGCATCAACATAATCGTCAGCGACAATGCAATGGTGGTCTGGCAGAGAAGAGATTACAAACAGATTAAAATAAATAAAATAAAATAATGTTTATTCAAGGAACAAGGTGTAGTATTACAGATTGTCGGTGAAACGATGATGTCTGCAGAAGTGTAAAACTGTGTCGCAGAAACCAACGCCTTCCTCCAATACAAAAAAATAGAAGCCGTACCAGAAAGAAAAAACTAATCAATAACTAAAAAACATAGGCTAAAAGAAAGAACAAAAAATACAAATTGTATGTTAGGGTGAGAGAGGGTGTGCTTGTAAAGTGAGGGGGTGGGAATAGGTGTGTAATGAGTGGGATTATGTGATACCTAAGCCAATAACCCTCGGTTTTCTCCTCTTCCGTGAAAAATACCTAGAAGGTACCTAGGTATGAGCTCCTTACAATCTCTCTAGACGTTGTCGTCGTGAAAGTAGTCGGTCAAGTGTAGCGAAACGAAACGCAAGTGACTAGTAGCCACGCGCTTTCTGATTGGCTTTCTGTAATGATCTTGCATAATAGGATTATACTAACCTACCGATTATGCCTATCCATTAGGTTGTATAAATTCCTACACCAATGTGATTGGAATTGATATTTTCCATGTCATTCCATCAGTGGAAGCTAAATTATCAACTAGGTACCTCTAAACACGTGCAAAAAAAAAATTGGTTTGGATTTTTACGATTTCTGAGCTGACATTTCACATACAATTTTTCAAAATTTTTATAAAGATATACACCATATACCTACATTATATAGATTTAAGAAAAAGCCGACCTAAAAGATGAAGTTAAGCGCATCCGTCGCCAGTTCCTCGCAACTTAATCTACCTAGAAGTATTGGCAAGAAACTTTCGGCTCATGTACCTACCTTAGGGTTGAAGATGTTGTGTGTCTTCTTTGCATCAATTCAAGGAATGGCTTATCCAGAATCTGACATAAGAACTTAGTCCTATAGAATGAACATGTTCCCCAGCAAGGTTGGTATCGCAACAGCCATCTATGTCACAACTCGTCCTATAGCGTTGCCGTGGGAAAAGCTATTTTCTATAACGCTATCGTCTCACGCTCTTGTCTGTTGACACACCGCTCATAATGATGGTTTTCTTTGGGGTTCTAATGTGAAAACTGTGGATTACAAAACTCGGGACTGAGTCATTTAAAATTGCAGACTACAAACAAAATTGACGGCTGCAATAATGGTTGTAATCATCGATCTGTAATTTCAAAACACAACAAAAACAAAACAAAAACAAAAGACAGGCGTCACAGCTCAGTCGGTAATAGCTCTGCCTTCCGTGCTGTGGGTCGTGGGTTCGATCCCCACCAAGAACAAACATTTGTGCGTGCAAAACATAGATGTTTGTTCTATGTCTGGGTGTTTAGTATGTATTATAAGTATGTATTTACAAAAAAAAAGTTATATAAGTATTCTATCAGCCATCTGGTTCCCATATTACAAGCATTGCTTAGTTTGGGACTAGAGGGTGTTGTGTGAAATGTCCCTGAATATTTATATTTATATTTAAAACAAACACACTCCAAAATTGTGTAGAGGTTTTCATTAAAATGTCTCAAAACTCTACCTATGTGCTGAATTCAGGCGCTGCGCGAGACGAACACTGTTTGACAATCAGCCTCTTTGTCTATCTTTTAAAATGAAAGTACTTGTGGTTGCTTGCCACAAATCAAAATATAGTAAGTGTAACCTATCTATAAATTAAGTGCCTAGGTAGGTATCTATTTTAACTAATGATCATCAAACATTCACGCTCAGTGATTAAAATAATTAGCAATGGTCCATTTAAAAGAGTTTCGCAACGTGATGGATAGTGCATGTTGACAATGCACGATGGCAATTAACCAATGAATCAAAATGAATAGAACCATCAACAAAATAGAGCATACACGCAGATTAAAAGAAGAAATACTTAATCACTACAATCTGAATCTCTTCAAGGCAAGAAGGAATAACACGGTGCGTGAATACCTCGGCTAAAAGACAAATATCAATATAATGTATTTGGTAAAATCGAGTCTTCTATTACTAGGTGATTCTAAGTGCCAGTTCCTGGCGATCATCAAAGCTAAAGTCAATCAGATATTTCACTAAAAAATTCTTCCACAGGATCTACAACACCAGCGCCATCTACCAGTCCTTTAACAGTCACCCGACGTCAACCATTCCGCATTGCCAGCCGCAGACGACTACCTACTACCAGTACGACAACCACCACTGCAAAACCAACCACTACGAGTACCACCCCACAATCTACCACCCCACAATCTACCACCCCACAATCTACCACTTTGATGCTGGAGAGTGAGGAATTGCTACAAGATATTGGAGATATTGGTAAGAAACTTTGCGATACCATTTTTGTTATACTGTTTCCGTTACGTCTGTTACACTGTCATCTTCCCACAGATGCTATCGAAGACCTAACTCAAGAACCTCGCTTAGAAAGGTCTAAGGTTCCACGTCGTCCCCTAGTCAACCTCAAGGATGATCAGAACCCTGCAGCCACGACTGAAGAGGAGAGACGGAGACAGAGTAAGAAGTACAGCTCCACCTTCAAACAGAACCAACTCGAAGATATTCTGAAAAAGAATGAAGAAGTTACGACTGAGGCTAGCACTACTGTTGAAGGTAAATTAAAAATAAGGATGAGTAGATAAATAGGTATCGACCTACCTAAATAGAACAAAATAGAATCTGTCAACCTTCCAATTAAATACCTATGCTGACGAATTTCAGGTTTTCAGACGTCTTCACGTCACAAGAGATAAACATATATAAGATTAAAACAGAACACTACAGTTTTTAACATAACTCCCTCATTCTACACAGATAACGCAGAAACAGCCCTAGCCATCGCGACACACCAGCTCATCACAGCTCCTCTGCCCAGCACAGACTTCGAAAGCACCAGAAACACAGAATACTCAAGCTCCGAATACACTAAAACACCAAAATACGAGGAATACACCACAGCGTTCAGAACAGTTCCTACACAGGACTTCGTCCAGACGACCATCGGAGATACATACAGTATCTACGACACACCACGAGTCACGACTGTCGATGATTACACAACAGCAGATTTTACAGCTAAATCTAGACGCCCAGTGTTTTCCACAACTGACTATGAGTCAAAGACTACTTATGATTTTCCGAGAACCACGAGCAGTCTACGAAGCAGCAGCAACGACAGAACTGATATCGATACCGGTAAAGTCACTTTAGAAACCTTCCCTACAACTGTCCCAAGAGAAGGATACACTAATATCCCTACAGATTTCAGCAGCCAATCTCCAACAACTTTTGAAGCCCCTAAACTGAGCACCCTAAGCAGATACCCGACCACCACTGTGTACCAACCTGTAACTAATCAATATGTGCCCACTACTCGCGATTACACTTCCATCAGGGATTACACCGAAACCACCGACCCAAGGTCCTATTCGACCCCTAGAACCTTTGCTTCGAGGGATTTCACTTCTCCTAACGTGATTACTTCGGGATATACCCCCAGTATACAAAGAGGAGGGGTTAAGTTTGTAAATAATAGATATGAAACCGTCCCAGAAAACACTGCCATATATACAACTGTCCCTGTTGAAGATACAAGGTCCACTCGTGCCAGATATAACACGGTTTCTGAAACCAGTGGATCTACTGTAGGTTACACAGGTTCCAGTCAAGAGCCCTCAGGATATTTCACTAGGGAATATTTACTGGAGTCCCCAGTTACAAAGACTTATGATGGTGAGTCTAAGAAGCTTACGGCATGACTGCTTCTTAATACCGCTGTTAGATAACCAACTCTCATTACCATGATTCTCAAGCACTGTAGTCATCTTGTTTTCATGCCATTATTTTTCAAGCTGCCTACTGAACCTTCTCAAACTCGACAGTAATTCGCTTTTTAACATCATCACTCGATACCTATTTTAGATGAACACCGTAATAACTTAGTCTAGTAGAACCTACATTTTATTGATAACACCCATAACATTTTACTCCAAATAGGATCTCCACAAGTGGACGCCCATTCCTCAATAACTGCTAATTTTACCATTTAACTTATTCTCTCACATTGATAACCCTCATATTGATGAATCGTTGGCTTGATTCAGCAGTTTCCAAATTATCCAGTCAAATAAACTTACTATCAACATTCCTATTAACCTTGTCTCTTACTTTTTATATCTCTTCACGACCTTTACAATGAACAACAAGACCACCTTTTCAGACGAATACCAATATCTATCACCTACCACACCACATACAACTACCCGCAAAATCATCAGGAAGAAGATCCAGAGACGAATTTCTACCACCCTTCGGCCTACAACATCACCTATTCTCACTGCCCGTGCTACGCCCACTTATGTACCAGAAGTTACCACTCCAAAACCAACTCTAAGACCCAGGATGCCGTCCAAGAAGCCATTTGAAAAGATAACCAGGACTTACAAGCCAGTTATCAATTACGACTATTATGAAGACAGTGAAGAGAAAGTTGCTCTGAAGTACGCTGAAGGGACTAAAGTAATTTTACACGGAAAAGGTGAGGCTCTTTGAAAAATATCTTTCTAAGAGCTAATTCAGAACGCTAAAATAGATGGTGCTGTTATAAATGTTTTTTTTTCAAATTGGTCTTGTCCAAAGCATTTGACGCTGTCTCGATTTCAATAATAGTAACCTACCACTCCTTCGAAAGCTAAGAATAAACCAAGAATTAAAGGAGAGCCCATAATCTTGGTTCGGTTTTACTGACGAGTTTGATAATAAATTATGAGACCCGAAGCCCAATTTAACTTCTTCGAAATAATAGTGTACCTCAAGGCATTATAATCGGTCCTATGTTTTATGTAACTATTTAAAATGTTGTAATTGAACCTAGCAGTTTAATGTGACGTCAAAAATTTATATTGACTTGATTTGAACCAAAATCTTTTTCAGGATCGATCGAGTGCTTAGATGTGGGTAATTTCCCCCACCCGTCATCGTGCAAGAAGTTTATATCGTGCGCGCGCATGGAATTTGGCTCATTCCTCGGCTGGGAGTACGTGTGTCCACAAGGACTGAGCTTTGACCCCGTCGGAGGGATCTGTAACTGGTCTGCGGGACTTGGGTGTGATGAGAAGGATATGTAAAATTGCGATGTACAAGATGGTTAGTTTACACGGCGACACTCAACACTAATAAATTGAAATCTCAATCAGTCCTGAAAATTGAATTGAGAAGCTTTATAAAATAGACTTTCAGACTCTTAGGTAACTAAAACAAAGGGCCGTAGTACAAAAATCTCACATCAGCGTGACTCGAGCAAAGATTTGAGTAGAATAATATTAAAATATGAATGCTTGCTCATTCAGTTCTGCTTAAGATTGATTAGTGTTGCCGTGAATACTTACTAAACATAAGTCTAGAATCACCAATACAGTGAAACGTTCCACAACGAAAGGTTTGAAGCGTATCAGACATTTTATTACAAAACTGTTGACGCCTGGTCTTTCATTTTTTGGTGAAGTCGACCTTCTTTCTTATTAGAGTCATTTGTGAAGCATAGTTTCAATGTTCATTTTAATTAGGTATTATGAAATATTAAATTACAAGAACTTCTTAAATGTCACTCTGCATATTGCACCGTCTAGTCAGTGACTTGAGATAAATAACATTTGAACTAACTATAATTAATTAAGTAAGTACCTACTTAAATAAAAATATGCTTCACAGGTAGGTAACTCGTTTTCTGGTAGATATTTATTTCAATACCTACTTTTCTCTATCTTCAATAGGTACTTGTACTTTTCCTATTATTTTGTACTGTAGTTTACAATTACAACATTTTTATGCTTTTATTTTATGAAAATGTGATATCTATTGTATGTATTTATCGACTGAAAACTGCTAGTTAATGTAGCTAATTCACTATTATGTGTGTTACCAAGAAGTTATTTTATGAGGGTAGTTTAAGCGTAGGATATTTTCCCTCAATATTTATTTCAACTTCTTGCAGCAAAAAAACGTATGCTTAGTCAAATTTATCGTTATTTGCGGATTTTACCATCACTGCCAACTATACTCTTTAGAAATAAGTTAAAATATTTAAACTTTTCGAAATGAAAACGGAAATATACGATTGGATTATTTTCACGAATACGTAAAAAATGTGCCTTATTTACAATTTTAGTGTTATGTTTGTGAATTTATCGCGTAAGTACGTAAATAAATGATAATAAAATATTTGTTTGGTTTTATTAACTACAATATTAATTCTGACTGATTATAATCTATAAGGACCGTATTCGCACAAAATACAGACTCAAGAATAGATTTTTTTGTCACATTACACAAACACAATGAAATAACTAAAAAAAAATTATACAAACTTGAGATAACGAGTTTTTTGAGCATACGATCAACGAAAACAGAACTAGGTTCGAGTCTAACAATATCAGCAAAGCCCTAAAATTAGCCGCGATTCCACACCTAATCGAGTGTCTACTAGATTTTTTGACAAAGATGAATAAGTTTACTTTTTGCAAAGATAGGATAAAATAAAAATACCTTCTGTAAACTGATAATCCTTTATAATGTCCTCTTGCTAATATTAGAGTATCCTATCCCCACACACGTCATCTTGATAGACTGCACATTAACATTGTCTTCGTCTCCTGAATCTTCATCATCAGATTTTTTAACTTCCAATTTAAACATGACTCCGAAGAACTCCTTCAGATGTTGGAGAAATGTGATTGTGTAGTCTGATAGAGGTCCAATCTGGAAAAAAGTGTCACTTATGAAAGTTTGCAATAGATTATGTGCGCGGGAGACGGTGGATAAAAACACAGTATAGTAGTGGGGGTTATGGCCATTTCGTACCTTTGTTATGCAATTTGGGATGGGCTTGCAACTTGTCATAGATTTCAGTAGAAGTTTTGGTTGAAAATTGAAGAAAAATTTTTGCTTGTGTTTCGATTCTGACTTGAGTATTTTGTATTTTGTCAGCATACGCGCCCAAGACTGATTATGCCATGTTATAGTCGAACTTCAAGATATAGATAAAATTAAAAGCAAAGATATAAGAGAAAAAACTAATGTAACAGATGCAATTAAATATGCACTGACACTAAAGTGGAAATGGGCTGGGCATGTCTCTAGACTTAATGACAACAGATGGACATTAAAAATTACAAAATGGAAGGGCCCCATTGGAAAACGAAAGGCTGGTAGACCGAAACAAAGGTGGGCCGACGACCTAATAAAAATTGCTGGATGCAGGTGGCTAGCTACTGCCCAGAACAGGGACAGCTGGAGACGTTTGGAGGAGGCTTTTACCCTCAAGGGATCCACATCCATCACTAACAAATAGGTTAAGATTAAAAAACTACTAACACTTAAATTATATGATTTAGAGATGCTAATATGTTAAGTTTGTGGAAATAAAAAGCTTTAATAATAATAGTCGAACTTCACACAAAAAGTAAGTAGTTTTTGTCAGTAGAGTGCAAAGATACTCACAACACACTCGCTAACATCCTTCTGTCCCAGCGCCATCCACAGAGCTAGTAGCCACTGGAAGGCGCTGTCGACCGCCCCGCCGCGGTATATTTCATCTAGCAATCGTTGAGCGCACTCGATGCCTAAGTCTTCGGGGAGAGTTATGTCGCCGCTTCCTACGTTTGATGATTTCTGTAGATACAAATATTTATATTTATGCAGATAATGCTTCAGCATTAAATCCTCCCTTTGTATATGTGTAATTTTGTACAATTAAGTATTAAATAAATAATACAATGAAAAATTTTAGTTAATAACTAGTTAAGATATGACCAGAAAAGTTTAAACAATCGATTCTAATAATTCTTTCAACAACTTCTTATAAAGTCATCGTAATGAAACAAAATACGACTCCGTTTATTTAATTTCTTTATAAACGAACATTTTACCATGACTGGCCTAATTCGACGAGGGACCATGACGAGGGATAAGGGGGAGGACTTTGCCCAGCAGTGCAGTGGGACAGACCGGGCTAGTTAAAAAAAGGAACATTTAAAAGCTTCAAAGAACACAGATATCGGCGCAAAAAACAAGTAAAATCCTCCAAGTTTGCCAGTGTTAAGTAATAAGCTGGCACGCTACTTACTGCTTCCGCGCAATAGTAGGTTTTATCATCAGTTTCAGCAACGAGGCTGATTCCGAAGCCGGGACTCTTGCCAGCATTTGGCCCGCGACACTGATCTGTGTTGATGTACACATCGGGCAGGAATTTTAGCATTACCTGGCAATGTATAAATAAAGTTGATAGACATTTCATACAACATAGTAAGAATGGAGTATTTTTCTAGGAACTATATAGAAATACTAAAAAAAAATTATTCAGTTTCTGCAAACTTCTATTGTGATTACTTGTCCCAGTTTTTGCAGCGCTACAACCTTTAACTCATCAATCCGTAGCACATAAATAAAGCAGTTTAAAATCATGAGTCACTCACCCCTTTAGCAGCATCAACAACTCTATTAGCCATTGTAGGTGACACTCGCAGTGCGTACACCACTCCTCGAATCCTCTTCACCAGTCCCCACCTGCTGCATTGCAGCGGCCGCAGATGGCGTCGCACGGGACATTTAAATACCACCTCACCACCACCCAATGGAGGTGCACCTGACAAATAGCAATTTATGTGTGCTAATTAAATTATAATATGTGGATATGCCTCTGCATACCCTTTCTCCTTGAGAATTAAGGTATTGAGAGGATGTTTACTATACTTTAGAATAACATACAGGCCTGGGGTTATTTTTTCCCAAAATTATAGCACAGCATATTATATTACCATAATATTGTAAAACTATTGACATGATAATTTTGAACAGAGATGTAATATATTTCATTACCTCTCCTAACAACCTTGAGCTCCAATCCATCATCAACAAGAATAAACTTCAGCAGCACTGGTAAAGCTGCGGTTTTGATTTTGTCCACCGATACATCCAGGTCACTGTGTGTCACTCCCTGTAGTACTGCATTTAGGGGCTCCTTGCAGAATGGACCTAAGGCTAGCAGAACTTCGAGGTAGTACCCTGGAATACAAAATTATTTTAGCTAGCATAATAGGTTATAGCTAGCATAATAATAAATCTATCTAAGTAGGTATTGTGGTGTGTTAACCGAATAAGGACCTTCAGCAGCCGAACACACGGGAGGTAATTAATGGATAAAGTAGGTATACCTACTAACCTATTCCTCTCTGAGGGCAACAACTATGCGTAATTTGCCCCCCAATCAACAACCCTGGCTCAAAATACATATTCGTGCCGGTCTGCCCGAGTTCCACACGCGTGCCATTAGTCACTTTATCGAGGAGCCGGATGAGGTTCACTTCATACTCCCGAAGGCCCGGGTCATCATGAGAACTTCGGATTTCTTCTATCCTAATAGCCCGCCCGCTCAGAGTGGCCAAGAGCAGGCGTTGGCGGAAGAAATTGCTCCCCTTGTACACCAGGACATCGTTATGAACTGTAGCGGGCATTTTTTGTTATTATTTTGTTGATGTAGTGGAATTAAAATATAATCATCCAACTACACGGCATGCCGAACGAAAGTAAACAACTAAACACACGTGCTAGCAAGCTAACAGCTGACGCTGACTGCTGCTACTATTATGTCAATGTCATGCTTAGTCTATGGTGGTGTCTTGTGTGTTCTAAGCTCTGATACAGGAAACCAATGGATATGCCCTACCAACAAAAAAGCGTACATACTACGGAACATAATATGGCTGCCTTCTTAGTAGTATTGGCAGCAGATCTACCACCAACTCGGAACCAAACATGGCGGCGCTGGTTACGCAAACATAAAATCATGACGTCACAAAAAAAATTCTTCAACACATCATCTCTCTCAACATCTCTTTTCAACACATTCAGTATTTGTTTGGTTAAAAAGAAACCAAATAATATTTGACGGCTTATGTGTCGATTTATTTTGTATAGTAGAATGGGGCATCTCCATGTTTATGGTTTCCTACCTCTTTGGTTCTAAGCTGTAGTTTAGTCTAGTCAAGTCACACGTCAAGTCGTTGTCGCTTTTGCGAAAGGTAAGAGTTATGTCTTGTCTGTCAGTTCAGTCACTGCAAGTCACTGTTACATTTGTCAATCTGTCATTGTCATTCTTTCACACATGGTGTTATTTATTTGTTTTGATTGTGCATTGCTAATATTGCTATTGTAAAGACGGGACAGTTTTATGAATAACACTGATAATTTTATTTTGCCGCTACTATACTAACTGAATCCATCATGAAAGTCGTTATAGGTGATGTAGTCCTACCAGGCGACCATTGCGAAAACATAACCACCATCGGTGAAAACAGCAGAGTGATTCTTGGTCCAGGACTACAAAAAGAAGCCGATGGAGTATTCATCACAAAACCTGGAGTTTTGAGAAAAAGAGTACCTCACACGTTCTGGGTAGACAGTTACCAGAAGCGGTACGTGCCATCAAGAGGCGAAAATGTCATCGGACTAGTTACTCACAAGATGGGAAATATTTTTCGAGTAGACGTTGGTAGCAGCTGCCCCGCCACTCTCTCCTACCTATCCTTTGAAGGTGCGACGAAGAAGAACAGACCCAAAGTGGAAATAGGTGACGCTGTTTATGCTAAAATGTTGGTAGCCAGTAAAGACATGGAACCAGAACTTGTGTGTGTGGATTCAAATGGCAAAAAGAACAGATTAGGTGTTCTAGAAGATGGATTTGTATTCAAATGTTCCCTGAATCTTATAAGAAAGATTTTAAATCAACAGTGCATGTTGATAGAATCACTCAAGAATGAGTGGCCGTTTGAAATAGCTGCGGGGATGAACGGCAGGATATGGATAAAAGCTAAGACCATGAGGGAAACTGTTGCAGTAGGGAATGCTATATTAGCATCAGAGTATCTGACAAACGATGAAATAAAGAACATGTGCAAAAATGTTGCTACTCTCCTTGCCGGTCATATTTCTTGAATAAAGTTTTTTGTATTAAAAACTATTTTTCTACTCTAGAGCTATAACTACCATAACTTTGCCATCAAAGTATTGATAACTCCAAGCTTTGATAACAGATAAACTACCTCTTACTACTGCACAAAAAACTGAATCTAGGGGAATAGGAAAACTGCAAGAAAGACAACCAAAACAGTGATTGGAATTTTATTTTGGCAAATGTAACTAACCTATTCATTCAGAAATCTCAATTACATAGTGTAAAAACTACAACTGATCGGAAACCAAACTCAGTACCTATTTAAATAAATATGAAAGGCGAAACTACATTGTTTTGATGGTGTGGAAACAATATGCGCGCTTAGCGTCATCAGATTGGTTGCATGGATAACGCTCTATCCCAACAACCAATCCAGTGGTCCTGTCTATAGCAACACATTATCACATGCCATTATAACAATGTAATTTTGGCTAATAATACATGGGTTCCAATCATGCCACATCTCATTTATATACATACCACAATAATATACAATTTTATGAATTAGATGACCAATAAATTAATTTAAATAAATTATTGTAGGTTTCTTACAGTTTTCATTAGTTTTATCTTTTTTTATGCTTTTTCAGTAAAAAAATAATTTCTTAGTCGCATTGCGTTTTTGGGCATAATTTCTCACATTATAACCAATATGTACTTTAGTACATAGGAAGGGTTGATTAATATACTGTTTTTACACTCTAAAATGACCTGTGAAATCAACTAATAGGCTTTTTCACAATGCTGTCAGAGAAAGAGCAATGATAATTTCTTCACAATCGCAACATACATATTTTATTCTCATAGCCGACCATGCTGTCAGCAAATGTGGAAGCTCATTAACCCTAATGATAAGCCTCTCCAAAAACATTATCAGAAAGTGGTAACTTTTAAACTATAAACATATGAACAATGTTGCTTGAATAGTAACTATTAAAGTTCAACCTACAGAAAGGAATGTAATATTTTTATTTACATTTTTTTGTGTTTGTTTTGTATTTCAAATCGTAAATCTTTATTAGACCAAATTATATTGTAAAAAATCTAAGTAAACCATTTCAACTCTCAATGATTGACTCCAACTAGGTTACAGCACTGCAAACAATTTGAATATAAAATTTGAGAGCAACTTTAAGATAATAACTTTGAACTTCAATATTTTTCGAATAGAACCTTGAAAATCAAGAGTAGTTTTATCTTTATGTGTATTTCAGCTTATCATCTACTTTAATATAAACCTCGGTAAGTGCGAGCAAGAGAGATATTGCTTGCCTTCTCTTTTCATGATGGTTGAGATAGGCCGACGACGTGCCATAAAATACATGCCTTCTTCAGCATATTGTACTCGTATATTTATGCAAAGTCGAAAGTTATCACCATTTCTGTTACCGAGGCTTGCAAATTAATTCTTACCTAGCTAAATAAGAACTTTTTAGTTACAGGCTGCACTGGACTGGACTAGTAAAAAAATCTTTTTCAAAAAAAATGTTGCTGTGAGGTAGCTATTACACTGCAGGACTTTGCCTAATGCCTAACCAAGTTAAGAAGAACGGTAGCATCTGGCGGCTGGTCGCAGTTTTTTTTAAATGTTTCAATGTTAGCGCAAAGCAAAACAAAGCATAGTCCCTGGAAGAGATCGCTACTGAGCGATAAGGCTCCTCTTATTACCTTAACGATGTAAACATTAGTTTTAAAATTAAATTTAGTCCGAAATAAGTCCAGTGCAACCAACATCCGTCACTCACAGCAATTCATAACGCTGTACAATATTTACAATTTTATAAACAAAGCCTTCAAGTTCACAGTAGTCCACCAACAGATCATAGACCTTATTGATCTTTAGTAGTTTATATTATCTGTGGTTCAGAATATGAAATCTTCTTCGAAAGTTTCCGATATTCACCGGAAAAGACTTTTCGAATGAATATACCTAAACTATAGGAACCAAACCTTACTTCGTTTTTTTCTATCTAGTAGCGAGAAACTGACATAGAATCATTTAGGAGATGATTCTAAATGATCCTTGTGATTTTACTGAGTAAATGAGAATTTACTTTGCATTTATCCTTCACATTATACAAGCGATATAGCAAGATCGCACAGTAAATTGCGTCTTTAAAAATAATAGATAGACGGACGCAGTGCAATTCCACTCAAGGCACGTCCTGACTCGGGTGAGCTCTGTTAGCTAGTGCACTTGTTATAGGCAAAAGTGGTCACTCAACATCAAACAGACTTTTTGATTAGTCACTTTATCACATAAAAAAAGCAAATTAATAAATGAAAATATTTTCCCGCAAAAATACTAACAAATTTGTATTTCAACAAAGTCTAGTCTGTTGGGAGCTTTAATTACTCATAAATACGAAAATATAATTTAATCTATATCGATTAATCAGAGATCAAGACTTTTACTTACTTTTTATGATTATTTACACAATTTACATTTAAACTGTACATAGCAAACAAACCCGTTTTTACATTATATAACAAAACAAGTGTTAGAAAAATTACATAATACTTCAAAATCGCAAATAATAACGATAAAACTATATCCCAATACTTTTTGGGATATATTTCTAAACGTAATTAATTAAAAAAAACAAATACCAGGCTATCCAATATGGCTACTTGTAGCCGCTATATTGAATTTTTGAATCAATTTTACAATGATATCTCTGTAGTACGAATCCAAAATCAGCTCATTTTCTTAAAATACATCTACCTACCTACGACATGATCAAAAAGAATAGAAAAATACCTAGCTACATACATAAAACATTGCATCCTAGATAAAAATGTTTTGTGCAAATCGAATACACGGTTCAAATTACAAACTTATTCAACTATTTACAAGGAGGATTATTGCTTTCTTCAGATTTGCACAAAAACCAATACTATTTATAAAAAAATAAGCAGACTATTTCGTTCGCGATATCGTACGATATTTCGAGTTTTACCTAAGTAATTACTAAGCTATAGATTTTCATTTTATGAAATTAATTTTATAAGACGTTTATAAGTCGATTCACGGTCACTAGATAAGTAAGTTTTAGCTACTAAAGGCCCCCGTCATGGCTTAAGAACTGCTATACTTACCGAGAGCTTAACCTGACTTCCGGAGCACAAAAACGTTCAAATGAAAATGCCCAGCTCCCCTGGTATTTATATCGTTAGCACTGTGACTCTCATGATTGGTCAAGAGAGTCATCTGACTCGATTGCGGTAGATGATAGCGTAAATAAATATTTATTTAATTACCCTACCAGAAAATTCGGTCTATCCTGATTGGTAGCTCAGAACACGAAGGCGGTAGAGCGAGACAGATATACAGTGTGAGGAGAGGCAGTAGTTTCTTGCAATGCAGCTTCGGAAGCATCGGTAAGTCCAATCGCGATTCCATAGCCTTCTAGAAAGTTCTTGCGATACTGCGTCCTGATTGGCTCAGAACACGGAGTCGGCAGAACGGGACAGATGTACGGGGTGCGAGGGAGAGCGCGCTAGTCGTTTCCGAGGTAGCTTTTGTAGAGTGGTGAGTAGGTGGGGGAAGTCTGGACGGTCGTTGGAGTTGAGAGCCCAGCATATCATTAGAATGTCCTGAAATAGAAGAGATATTGTTACGGCTATTTTAAACTTTTTTTTTACTACCAAAGTTCTATCATAGGTTTATTCTGATAAACAAATCGCAAAAAATCTATTCTTGAGTGTCAGAATATTATTTGGTAATCTGAAGCTTGATTCCAAAATAGTAGTTGAGCAGGAAATGCGAATACGAACCTAAGATAAAAATAAACAAGCTACAGTACGCACAACGGATCTTTATCCCTCTGAAGTTAAGTGCAACAACGATAGCGCATGTACTTTTGTGCGGAAAAATTTGCTTACCTCCAATTCGACCCTAAAATCGGTTCGGCGCAGATACTACAGAGGGACAAAGATTCGTCGTGACTACTATACAAGTTTAGATAAAATCAACTAATTTAAAATATTTTAGAGAAATAGGATCATGGGTATTAAGTAAGCATGTTTCATTTATGCTGCAAAATGAATACCAATTTTGTATGAACTCTGAAAGTAATTGATGTAGCAATAATAATGAACCTTGATATCTCTAGAAGCTTGCATGTTGGCGAGCGATTGCTTGACCCCTTTCCCGACCTGCCAGATGACCGCTTCCGGCGGCTGCCCTTTGAACGGATAGTCACCGCACAGGAGCTCGTACCATACAGTGCTGGAATCAAACCAATTATGACCAATTACGACTACAAATTATTGGCTTAGATTGTATTGTTGAATGGCGGAGGAACCGAGGGACACTACACTACTAATAAAATAAAACAGGTTGTGGTGCTGGAAAAGAATGCTGCCAATTCCCTGGACAGCGCGAAGGATGAACTTGTCGATACTGTAGGAGCTGAAAGTCACTACTTGGCTATCATCCATCTGTCTGCAACAAGTCCTTGAGTACATTGGGCACATAGTCAGAAAGAGATTATTTAAAGAGGTTAAGAGTTGCTGAGAAAATCGAGGGAAAAATAGTAGTTGAATCCGAACACATCGGTCCGACCAGATCCGCATCACTCTCGAAGTTAAGATCCTCGAGGCCATACAGGTTCCCGGCGACAGGACACGATGGCGAAACATAGATAGATAGACAGGCATTTATTTGCACACTAAGTAACACACAGTACACTTACAGAACAAAACCAACAAAAATAAAAATAAAGTAAAAAGTAACAAAATAAATGAACATGGACGCTAGTAGGTGTTTGTGTGCTACAGCAGCAAAAGGGTTTCGACTCAGCGTATGCCTAACTACCCGAAGGTAATTAGGCGCTGTTATTCTGTCGAAACCATCAGCCAATAGACCCTGTGAAAAAGCCATTGTGTAGTGTTGTGTAATAATGTGTGAGAGTATCAGGTGAACATCGTCAGGGAGAAGGTAATCCATGGAGGGGGTACCCTCAGCATTGAGGAATAGAACGCGAGGAGGTGTGCGTGTAAGATTGTGCAATTTTGTTAAGTTGAGTACACAAAAGGAGGTTTAGTACGTACCCGAATGCATAGACGTCAGTGCACTTGGAGAAGGGCAGATGCAGCGAGGCGAGCGGAGTGAGCGCGCGACACAGCTCGGGCGCCAAGTAGCACAGCCAGCCCGCCGGTATACCGAGGCTGTCCCCGCGAGCACTGCCCAACAACACATGTTATACAGCTCTAGTGGTGGTGACCGCGCCTTCCGATCACCCGGAGGTCGTGGGTTCAAATCCGGTCGTGGACCAATTGGTTTTTCTACTCGGAAAAGTGTGCGCAACGCCAGTGCATTTTTTCTTTTTATTTTATCGTTGATCAAGCCTGTAGTGTATTTTTTACTATATATTTTGGCATCAAACCAAATACATACTAAGATGCACTTACTTGTTACCAAAACACAGTTTAGTGACGCTGAACAGTCCGAAGTCAGTGATGACCACCTTGCCGTTCTCTAGGAAGATGTTTTTCGTCTTCAGATCTTTGTGTACAATGCCTCGCGCGTGCAAATACCCCATACCCTGGGAAACACATCATGTTCTCATTTTCTGTGCTCTTGCTACAGTACCAAAACTGAAGAGTTGGCCTCTAGCTATTACTAACTTGCTGCGATCAGCCATATACAAGGCAGGTCACAATTGGCTGGTTTGGTCTTGACGTAAACATTTATGAACTAAATCTCTAGTTCATAAAATTTTGCAGCGACACACCAGGTCAGTGTTGGCTGGTTGATTATCTACAAGATCAATACAAACCAGGAGAGTTGAGCTCTAACTGTCACTAACAAGCTGTTACAAATAGGTCAGGATTGTTTGGATGCCTACAAATGGCCAGGAGATGAGACCTCTAGCTCCTACAAACTTGCAGCGACAGACAGGTTAAGGGTGGCTGGCGACGACGGTACAGTACCAAGAGAGTAGACCTCTAGCTCCTATAAACTTGCAGCGACAGACGGGTCAGGGTAGGATGGTTACCTGCGAGATCTGCTGCGCGACTAGCACGCTCTTGTTCGCGGTGAACTTGTCCTTGCGCAGATGGATGTGTGTGTAGAGTGTCATGCCCTTGCACAGTGACGTCACTATCGCCAGTCGAGGAGGTTTCATGCAAGCGCCCATGAAGAGCACCAGGTTTTCGTGGCGCGTTTTCCGGAACGTCGCTACCTAAAGACATAGAAGCTATTGATTTTAGACTCTTTGAAACAGTTTATTTAATTAAAAAAATTGGTTCCTAAAATATGCCTGAATTGCGAAAGCCCTTTTTTTAACCAAATCTAACTGCAGAGTGGCCTTCTGTAACCGGTCGAACTCTACCTTCACATTGCATTAGAAAATGAAACTTTAACACGCCTAAATTAAAAGAGCCCCTTTTATATACATATTTCGTCTTCCGAGTTCTTCCGAAAATAGTGGAACTCCTTCTTATTACTAAGTTTTTCTCGCCTGTTCGTTAGGTGCTATTTTGATGCGAGTAAATTCCGAGTGCGGGTTTTCGAAAGAAAACTCTTATAAGACTATTCTTCTGAATTCGGTCGAACTGTACGTTTGTATTTTGAGTTTTGATTCTTTAAACGATTTTGAGAAAATCGTTGATATTTGAAGGTATTAAGTGACCAATTGGTTAATGCGGAGAGACCCGCCGTCTACGAAGGATATTAATTTTTAAAAGTGTCCTTCTGAAATCGGTCGCATTATTCCCCTTACTTTCTTGCTTTTTAAAAGTGTCCTTCTGAAATCGGTCGCATTATTCCCCTTACCTCATGTTTGAATGTGTCAAGTGGCACACAGTCATCCGCTAACGAGTGAACGTGCAACAACTTGACAGCGACCGCTCCGTGCCAACTGCCTCGGTACACGGTGCCGAATCGACCGGTCCCGATCACTTCGAATAACTTCAACTCATCGTAGGGGATGTCCCATTCTTTCATTGATAACTGCAATATAATCAAAAGGGTCACATGATAGATAGATAGATAGATAGAAAAGGCTTTATTGCACATAGGGATTACAATAACATAAAAAAAAACTAAATTAGTGATACTAAGGGCGTCTTGCACCAGAATCACTAAACGTATTTAACAGCTAAATCGATTTAAATCTGACGTATTTGTATGACTTGACAACTCGCTAAATACTATTTAAGAGTTAAACGCGTTTAGCGATTCTGGTGCAAGCCGCCCTAAATATTTCAATTCGGTTGTATTTTGTCTGTTTATTTTCAGAGTGCTAAGTAGAAAAATAATTATAAAAAATCACGCACTTCTTCAAACAACCGACGACGATGCACAATAGCAGACATTTTTCAAAACCTTGTAATAAAAAAAAGTTTTTGTATTCTTTCTGTTCAATATTTTCAATTTATAATAATAAAAAACAGCAGCACAACTGATACGACTAAACTGTAACAACGCCACTACATTATTATCAATACACAGAAATAACAATACATACAGAAATCTTATTTCAACTGACACTATATGAGGATCAACATACGTACAAGCAATATTGAATCCTAAAAACAAACATAATATAGCTCAATTTCATTTGACAAAACCCGTTTTGCGTTGCTTTTGAAACCAATCCTAATGTCGATCCCAACACGGTTTACATTCCAATCTACATCTTTGCACTTTTGTGAGCAAAAAAGTATTTGAGAGAATAATGTACGCGCTATATTGAACTAAAAGTTACAGTAATAAAGCCTATTTTAGATTGCAAGTTGATTTAATGTGACGTAGTTACTCCAGGGTTGTTATCGAAAACGGGATGGAGTTATCTACAGCATTGATTTATGACTCCATCTGGCTACTGGTTAGTCACCCGAACATTCATTTTTTGTACTAATAATAAATAAAATAAATATTGAGGGACATTTCACACAACACCCTCTAGTCCCAAACTAAGCTATGCTTGTAATATGGGAACTAGATGGCTGATAGAATACTTATTACTTTTTTTTTGTAAATACATACTTATAATACATATTTATAATAATAAATGCTTTGTGGTTTATTTGTAATCGGAGACAAAATACCAAAAACATTATTGAATAAGTAGTCGAGAGGCCAGACTAAGAATATGCGTCAAAATTATTAATAAAACGGTACCGATGTTAAGCGGTAACTTCTGCCTATAACAACACGTTGCCTCACCTAGCATGTCCACTGAGGACGTCCCCTGATGCAACACGCTGCGACATAAAGATGTACGAGACTCCTGTGCACCTGTGTGTGTGTGTGACTGTGTGTGTGTGTGTGTGTGTGTGTGTGTGTGTGTGACTGTGTGTGTGTGTGACTGTGTGTGTGACTGTGTGTGTGTCACTGTGTGTGTCACTGTGTGTGTCACTGTGTGTGTGTGTGACTGTGTGTGTGTGTGTTTGTGTGTGACTGGGTGTGTGTGTCACTGTGTGTGTGTGTAACAGCACCGGTACCCATACCCTTCAAACCAGACTAGGCTGAGAGAATGGTATAGGTGCTACAAGCCTACTCCATTTAAAATGTCCCAGGCCCTGCAGCCTCCCGTACATCGGGGCATGGGTAAAAAGTGTCTCCTGACGCTGTATAAATCATCTAGATTAGATATAAAACATTGTAATAATAACTCACGCTGTTTTGCCTGGGCCACCGCGTGTCCCCGTGCTTATTGTGCAAGTCGAGAGAGTCCTGCCTCGCGCCGCTGCTGTCCGTCGAGTTGCCGCCGAACGACACACGCGTACTATCTGCACATTATATATTCATACTAGCAGTTACCCGCGACTTCGTACGCGTCTACATCTACAGTGTACATTATATTATCTGTGCGTGTACTGAGCGGATACTTCTTTGAGAAACTTGACATTACTCCTCATTACACCGAACTCGTACCTACTGGAATGTCAAACGCTAGTTTTAGACCAAAGAGGTCATGACATGACAATGAAATCCTCTTGCCAATTGGCGCTGCTAATCCTTTTCGTTCATTTTATCCTGTAGATCCTGTTAATTATTCGAGATAAAAAGTAGCCTATGTGTCAATCCAGGTTGCGAACTATATATACCAAGTTTCATCCAAGTTGGTTCAGTAGTTTAGACGTGATTGAAATCCAAACATCTAAACATCTAAACATCCAAACATCTAAACTTTCGCATTTATAATATTAGTAGGATTAAAATGTGTACGTTTAAGGCGGAATCGACTCAAAATTGAGTTCGTTCTTTCGTATGAGTTGGTGGCTAACTCTGGTGATGGAGTTTTTAGACCTCCTTCGTGGCTTAGCGACTGCTAGAGCCGAGGCCGAAAGTTTAACATGATCTCCGAAGCACGGAGGCGCTCAGATGTAAATACCACTAGCGGTCACCCATCCAAGTAGTGACCGCGCGGAACATTGCTTAACCTAGATAATCGTTGAAGATTGACTAAGGAAGCTTAGCCACGAGCGCTTCAAAACCTTCAACATTGTGTGATTTTAAACAAGAAATTAAATTAAAAATTTAAAAAACCCCTGAATCTTAAACCGATTTTTATCAAATATAGCTAAGAACACTCCTGACTAATTCACCTAACAAATAAAAAAAAACAAAATCAAAATCGGTTCATCCGTTCAGGAACTACGTTGCCTCAGACAGTCACACTCACACACGCACACACACACACACACACACACACACTCACACACACACAGAGACGTCAAACTTATAGCACCGCGTCGTTATTGCGTCGGGGGTTAATAAATAAATCGTGGAGATTTCACATAGCAACGTTAGGTCAGGTTACTACAAATTCAACAAAAGAATCGACATCATTAACAATATTATGGACAAAGTCTGAGATAAATACAATGAAATAGATGAGGTGTAGACTCGCCTCCACTTTGAACAGTAGAGGCAAGGTCCTCGTGGTCGTGCGGCGGCCGCGCGCCCGACAGCGCGCCGCCTGCGTGCGCGGGGCTCGACACTGCCGGCTTTACTTCTGTAACAAACTATCCTAATTAGTATGTAAGTATGTCATCATCATTTCCCTGCCCTTATCCCGCGCTAGGTGGGGTCGGCACAACATATCTTTTTCTTCCACTCGCTCCTATCATTCGTCAACTCAGAATCTACTCCTCTCACATTCATATCCTCTTTTACACAATCCAACCACTTCTTCTTCGGCCTTCCTCTACCTGCGTACCCAGTCACACTATGTATAGTATTATTAGTATGTAAGTATGTATTTACAAAAAAAATGTATTTAAGTATTCTATCAGCCATCTAGTTCCCATATTACAAGCTTTGCTTAGTTTGGGACTAGAGGGCGTTGTGTGTAAAGTCCATGAATATTTATTTATGATAGAAAAGAAGAAGAAAAAGAAAAAACTTATTCTATATCAAACTTCTATTTAATTTTTATGTACATACTAAGTTAGAATAAGGATATAAACGGCTTTTTTGTTTATTTATTTAAGTGGTACATACCGGGGAAGTGGAACTGCTGCTTCTGTTTGTGATTGTGCGGGGCGAGGGGCGCGGGCGGCACCAGCGCGGGGGAGGAGGGGGTCGAACTGTTGCACGATGACGTGTTCGACGACGAGTCGGGACCGCCCTGTCAACAATATCACACTTTATAACAAATGCATAGAGCGCTTTTTCGCTTGCATCGTTGTCTTGATAGAACGTCAACCTGTGAAGCGTAGTCGACGTTGCGCCAACGTACGATACATCAAACAAACAAGTAGCATGCGTAGAACGTATAGAAAACTTGCCTATGTCGTGAAAACCATTAAAAACCACTCTATTAGCGCAGAATTTTGAAAGAATCTATCTTGATTAGTTCACGTACAGTATCCCTCTGAAGTTAGGTGCAACAAACAATTGCGCAGTTGATGTTGTGCGAAAAAATTATTAGCTTACCTTCAATTCGACCCAAAATGGTTTCTGCACAGATACTTCAGAGGGGAAAAGATTCGCTGTGACTATACGTATTTTTAATGTTTGTATTGAAATGCTACCCTGCACCACAGATAATAATAATACTAGCCTGCACTAAGGAAAATGACAAAGATTTTTATAACCTCCCAAAATCGTGACGTGGTTGCGGTTTCCAATTCAGCTCGACTTATAACTTTTAGCATGTTATAAAAAACTATACGTACGTATTGTACGTTGTCGTTGTACAGACATCAAACTTTATATTCTCGGCGGTTCATAGGTGCCTCGTCTCTTCGCTAGGTATACGTACCGTGTGGTGTATGGTGGGCGGCGCGTGCCTGCGCCGAGGGCGGTGCGTGAGAGAGGCGAGGAACCCCCCGCGCGTCCCGCCCCCACCCCCACCCCCACCCCCCGGCGACATGCAGCCGTAGTACCCGCCTGTAACAGTAAGTACGATGAAGTTGACGATCGCAATTATAGCGATAACGTATCTTGTATCTTGAGTTACACTACACCGCGCCTCTAGCTGTCGATGCAGACATTTGACACGCGTTTCTGTCTTCTTCTCGGTCAAACAAAAGAGTGAGACGAAGTATTTTTTGCGTTCTCATCAATGGAAAACTATAGACTTGGGCGCTCATGTTAATCCTACACTGTAACAACTAAATTACCATGTGAAAGCAATAAATGTATTGAATGTTGAGTAAGCGCCATTTAATAAATTTTTCACGGTATTATAGCGACTCACCATCTTTATGGAACTTTTCTCGAAACGCGACTACGAATTCTGGTGGTAGGCCACACGACGGAGGAACTTTACTCTCGCAATCTCTGCAAAAACATACTTCAGTAAGATAAAATACCTAATACGCTAAATTAAAACTAAAATATATAATCTCGCTTGGCCGATACTTGAACTTGACCTCACTTGTGGCACTTGACCTCAACACATAACAGTTGACCTCACCTATGACACTTGACCTCAACACATAACAGTTGACCTCACCTATGACACTTGACCTCAACACATAACAGTTGACCTCACCTATGACACTTGACTTCAACACATAACAGTAGACCTCACCTATGACACTTGACCTCAACACATAAGAGTTGACCTCACCTATGACACTTGACCTCAACACATAACAGTTGACCTCACCTATGACACTTGACCGCACACATAACAGTTGACCTCACCTATGACACTTGACCTCAACACATTACAGTTGACCTCACCTATGACACTTGACCTCAACACATAACAGTTGACCTCACCTATGACACTTGACCTCAACACATAACAGTTGACCTCACCTATGACACTTGACCGCACACGTAAGAGTTGACCTCACCTATGACACTTGACCTCACGTAATACACTTGACCGCACACGTAAGAGTTGACCTCACCTATGACACTTGACCTCACGTAATACACTTGACCTCACCTATGACACTTGACCGCACACATAACAGTTGACCTCACCTATGACACTTGATCGCACACATAACAGTAGACCTCACCTATGTCACTTGACCTCAACACTTAACAGTTGACCTCACCTATGACACTGACCTCAACACATAACAGTTGATCTCACCTATGACACTTGATCGCACACATAACAGTAGACCTCACCTATGACTTTTGACCTCAACACATAACAGTTGACCTCACCTATGACACTTGACCGCACACATAACAGTTGACCTCAACACAACAGTTGACCTCACCAATGACACTTGACCTCAACACATAACAGTTGACCTCACCTATGACACTTGACCGCACACATAACAGTAGACCTCACCTATGACTTTTGACCTCAACACATAACAGTTGACCTCACCTATGACACTTGACCGCACACGTAAGAGTTGACCTCACCTATGACACTTGACCTCACGTAATACACTTGACCGCACACGTAAGAGTTGACCTCACCTATGACACTTGACCTCACGTAATACACTTGACCTCACCTATGACACTTGACCGCACACATAACAGTTGACCTCACCTATGACACTTGACCGCACACATAACAGTTGACCTCATCTATGACACTTGACCTCAACACATAACAGTTGACCTCACCTATGACACTTGACCGCACACGTAAGAGTTGACCTCACCTATGACACTTGACCTCAACACATAACAGTTGACCTCACCAATGACACTTGACCTCAACACATAACAGTTGACCTCACCTATGACACTTGACCGCACACATAACAGTTGACCTCACCTATGACACTTGACCGCACACATAACAGTTGACCTCACCTATGACACTTGACCTCACGTAATACACTTGACCTGTCTCAATGTAGAGTCGATGTAGAGTCTCAATGTAGAGTCGATGTAGAGTCTCAATGTAGAGTCAATGTAGAATTTCAATGTAGTCTTCATCGTTTTCTTCGTCATGGGAGTTGGATTGGAGTCGCAATGTTTTATTTGAATAACGCGGAGAGTACGACTTTAGTATGATGAAGCTCACCTATGACATTTGAACTTGCACTCCTTACACTTGAGGCCGGCCCCGAAGAGCATCTGTTTGTCGCAGTAGTCGCACGTGGCGATCATGTTGAATGTCTTTGCGAAGCGATGTGCGATGTCGTGTGCCATGCATCGCGACACTGTCGGCGTTCTAGGAGAACGCGGTGCAGCGCTCCAAGGGTATACCGCCTGCGAATACCATACTCAAACTTACACAAACAAAATATAAGTTAACTTTACCATGCACAGTATGTATACATAGGGTGAATTAAACTGCAATTTGAATCGCCATAGTGGCGTACATAATGCCCGACTTTAAAACAAAAAAAAATATATTCATGGACATTTCACACGACGCCCTCTAGTCCCAAACTAAGCAAACTAACTAACTTTGTATGCTTATTTCTTCGAATTTGGCCCATATTTAAAATACTCCTCCTTGTAAAATACTTCAAAGTCCATTTCGTCCAAGGTTGTCTGGTAGAGATCGCTGATTAGCGATAAGACCGCCCATTGTAACACTAATTAAGTTTTGTTTTTATGTATATTTGTACTAGGTTTACATTTTCTATCTATCTATCTATAAGCAGATAGAGACAGAGATCAGATAGATAAGCAGATTGACAGGCGTCACAGCTCAGTCGGTAATAGCTCTGCCTTCCGTGCTGTGGGTCGTGGGTTCGATCCCCACCAAGAACAAACATTTGTGCGTGGAAAACATAGATGTTTGTTCTATGTCTGGGTGCTACTATGTATTATAAGTAAGTATTTACAAAAAAAAAAGTATATAAGTATTCTATCAGCCATCTGGTTCCCATATTACAAGCATTGCTTAGTTTGGGACTAGAGGGTGTTGTGTGAAATGTCCCTGAATATTTATTTATTTATTATTTATCTATCTATAAGCAATGTTATCCATGATCTGACCAACGTCGCAGTGTTATGATTATGAGCAATATTCGAATGAAATGAGACATGTAATAAATAAATACTGCCATCCCTGTCACCCGGCATGTGCGCCATGCATACTTACATTGTTATTATAATAGTTCTGCGAGGGTCGATGCAAAGGCGTGGTTTCCGGTTCCGGTTCCCGCGGGGAAGCGGGGGGAGTACCCTCTGACGCGTTCACGTGAGACGTCGACGATTGGCTGTTATCACTGGAACAATCGAAATTACATAATTTACCAACCAATTCATGATTTTCATACATTTTAAAAAACACTCTGAAGGTATGTGCGTGCATGCCTACTCGAAACTCACACTCCCTGCATTGTACAGTCGGCGACACATCAACCTATCCACTGTTTGAACTTTGAACTATTATAATTTGAATGTTGCGAGTCAGGGATCGCAATAGGTGTAGGTGCGTGGCGCGCAAGCAGCGAGTCTCACATAAAAACATATCGTCCCTCTCGGATGATTCGCAACATTGAAATTATAATAGTTCAAAGTTCGAACCGTTGATAGGTTGATGTGTAGCCGACTGTACTATTCCGTCATAAGGCCGAACTGTATGCAACGATTTACCACGACTGCTATTACAATGGCTTCAGAAGTTTCGAAGCATGTGATGCTGTCGGTCCAAATGTCTACTCCATCAGAAGATAAACAAAGGTTTATTACTTATTGATCTTAGAATATAGAAAACACAAGAAGGAGCATTTGACATAATTTGTATGAAGGTTTGTGTCACCAAAATGCTATAAAAATGTTCCCGTGCGCATCATGTTCGCGCAGCCCAATGTTGCACCTACAAAACTATTTCCCAATTTTTTGGGGTAATTTTTTTTTGTATAATGTAGCTTACCTAAGTAGGAGGTAACGAAATAGAGATTTATAAATTTTATTAGAAATAAGTACAAACTTTAATAGAGATTTATACATTTTATAAGAATTAAAGAAAAACTTTTTAGATGATGTACCTACCTATAAATAAAACACAATTTTTTAGTTTATATTTCTACAATATTTATTTACTTCTATATTCTTTCTATACTATTTATATATTTATTTGATAGGTACTTAGAACTTTGGTACTTATTACATAATTAAGTACGAAAAGCGCTATGCGCGGCACCGACTCTTAGGTACTTACTTATACTTACATTAGTTTAAGAACTTAGTTATTAAGGTTAAATAAAAAAGGTTTATTATTTTTGCTTTTCAGTTTTTTCAGCGGCCTAGTTTTTGTGACCTGAAACCAAAAATCTTTATTGTAGCATGAATAACGAGTGCACTCAACTTAATTTATTAAAAAATAAAATATCAACACCACCACACCTCTTACGAAGTTTGCGGTCTAGATGTTTCCATGCACGCATCCAGGTCCTCTGCGGGTATGATCATATTCTAAAATAAGCACATAGTAACATTAATAATAAGTACTAATAAATTACTAATATGCATTTAAAAAAGCACAAGGGCACATTAGAAAGCAAACAACGAACCAAAAGCTTTATATTGGCATAAGAATCATAGGTAAATCAGTCCACCAATCAGCATTGGCTTTAAGGTATTTGATTATTTATGAACTGATCACTTTTCCCAGCCGAAATCGGTTTTCAACGGCGGAAACAGGATAAGATAAGAAACTGTTCGTATTTGTAAAATTAATAAGTATACAAAAGACTGCAAAATTAATAAGACTTACCTTACTTGGAAAAGCTTCTTTAATCGTCTTAATGATAATTTCGTAAAATAAAAATATTTTTCCTCAAAATGCGCCGAACAAATAATACTCTTATCTGACGGTATCCAATACTCAGGACGTGTTTTTTGAACGAGATTTGTCCATTGTTCTCGTCTGAGTATGTCAGCAGGAAAGCTAAAATTTCACAAATATTTTTTCAAAATAACAAATGTAGCGCTCTATGATTAAAAATATCTATTGAAATACCTATGTCTAGTCACATAGTAACACTACACTGATGTGTAGTCACATAGAGATTAATATAAATTTTGTTGGGAAAAAAGTGTTGGTGTTGTTTGCAACATTATTGAATTGATGGTCATTTTTCTTTAAATTGATGATTCTTTATCAAATAGAGACTCAAATGTGATACTTACCGATGATATGTAATCCCATCTACTTTGTTTTTAGACCCAGGCCAATTTTTGCAAGTGGGAACCACACACGTCGGCATAATTGTATAAAAATATGTTTGGCATTGGAGGTGTCAATGGCCAGAGACTAAATGACACAAAGGCCTCCACTATGGTACACTTTTATCCATGACAAGAAAATGGCTATACACTTCATCTGTACTTTCTATAATCTGTGTTATTGATATTTTAAAAGTTGGTGATCAAAACAAGATGACCTACTCTGATAGAGTATGTTGCTCATCAAAGGATTTTGTCATCCGGTTGAACAGACAACTCTCCAAGATCTTGAGTACTAGTAAAACTGACGGGTATACCCAAGTTGGTGACCTGAATAACATGACCTAATGGAAGATATAATTTTTTTCTCACCTGAGGTCCTTATCATCTGGTCGAACAGACAACTGTGACTCGTGTGACCTCGACTTGGTGAGTGGAGCGCCAGGCGTTGGCAGTCTGCTTGTTGAGTTGTGTTGCTTTCTTTTGCTGACCGGAGTAGTGGGGGATTTGCCCCCTGTTGATGTGTTTGATGCTGTGGACAATTATATTACAAGTTTCATCTATGTAGGTTCAGTACTTTCGACGTGATTGAAACACAAACATCCAAACTTTCACATTTATAATATTTGTAAAATTAGTAGGATAAATACAATACAATACAAAATATTTATTTGCAACAACAACACAAAAACCACATACAATAAAAAACACAAACTATAATTAAAACACGTTTTTAATGAAGTGTTCCAATTTTATAAATCAGGATCGGGACATTAAAACGTATAACAAAATTAAATGCAATGTTGCAAAAAGGTCCCAGTTCAACATGCGCTGGTCTTCTTCTGGGGCCTTTGAAGATCAAGCATGTTAAACATAAAACTAAGCGGACGCATCTACAATAGCAATATGAAACTCATTAGGACAAGTTACACTGTTATATTGAAACCCTGTAAAGAAACTTCATATAGCTTATATATAGGATAGGATATGCTCACCTTTCCTCGGCTGTGGGGTAGAATGATCAGGTACGTCGTTGGCGTGGTTCCGGTTACGCTGGGCGCGCGCGCGCGGCGAAGCTCTCGCGTGACGCTCCCACGAGTCCCAGAATAACTGGAGCTCTGCACCACCCCCTTCCACACCTTCCCCTTGACCAAGTGCCTCTGTCATAAAAGAATGTGGTGTAGAGTAAAGGTGAATGAGTATCATATTTGCTGCTTTCAACTAACATGAACTTGTAGTTTCAATGATCCTTCGAAGGGAGGAAAATTATGCCCAGCAGAGGGCAGATAATACAAACTGATACACTGATACTGCCAGCAATCGCGACCATATCGCGTCGAGGATGATACATTGACGGCTGATTGGCGGCTGCTATACTAACCGATATAGGTCCGCAACCGATGCATAGCGCGGCACAGCCTCAGTACTTCCTCGTCTCTCGCGCTGGATAGTAGTGCCTTCATCTCGTGGTCGGAGCGTTCTCTGAGCGCCTCCACTGACGGCACTCGAGAACATACCGCCTAGAAGAAGATAATTAGAAATCACTTTGAAAAGCCAGTTATAAGCGATAAAGTGACCCTATGATGTTTGCAACAAAAAGTAGCTAAAATCATGATTATTTTATACGTACCATCAGCAAAAGTTCTACCTTACCACCTTAAGGGTGCATTTCCTGTAAACCGACTAGCCGTTAATTTTTGAATACCAATAGAAACAAATTATTTCGGGTGTAAAAGTTATGAAAACAATGGGCCGTCATAAAAATAAATAGATGTTTAGATCTCTGGTTGGTCAAAATAAGAAGACAAAAGAAAAAGGCGGGGTCAGGTAGCTAACTGCTTGCAAGCGAAACAGTTTCAAAAGTGGTAAGGCGGAAATTTTGCCGATAGTACGTCTCTGAATGTGGTAGACAGATAATAAGATTTGAAATCTAAGGAGTTTATTCAGGTTGTTCTATGAAATTGTAAAATCATCATCTTAATAGCTTGTTATCTATCTCCTGTAATTATTGTAGCACTTGGCACGATTCCTTCTTTGTAACTTTTTCTATTATGTGTTGGCAACTCAAATAAATAAACAATCGTACGGCATTACCAGACAAGTTTTACTTAGTAGACTGGTTCGAAATAGTGCAAGGCCGCCTGACGCAAAAACCCTATGAATACCTTTGCAATAAACTACAGTCTACACTCTACAGCCTATTCGAAAGGGAAATTGAAACGGGGGTAACCATAAAAACGTAATCGTATCGTAACAGTAGCGTATCCGAGTTACACCGCGCTGTGGCACTGTAACGTTTTGCAATCGAGCTGTGATTGACGCGCAATGTGACTGTGAAGTTAGCTTTACGTAACGCTACATTCGTCAGTTTTGATCGTGCTAGCCACTCGGTTGATAAATCGCATTATATCTCTAATAATACAAAAACGTTAAGTCTGTAGTATTGTTTCCTTGCAGGGGGTATAAACAGATTTTAAAAATTCTTTCATCGATAGATAGATAGTTACATTATCCCTGTGTGTATAGGGTGATTTATTGTGAATAATGCCAAAGGTTTTCAATACGCAATGAAGCGCTCGTGATGTATCTTGCTTACTCACTGAGTGAAGTGACGTTCTGTGCTGTCACCATTTTGATGGGTGACCGTTACTTTAGTGACATTTACCAGAATTGACCACTAACTCACACGAACTTACTTTTTAGTACCTACGCAATATCTTTGGAAAGGAGAAAAGCAAACGCATTTTCGTGCAGTTCTATGTTTAGTTACCTCTATAGCTTCGGGGCTGAGTCCGACTACTCGCAGCCACTGCGCCAGGCAGGGTACGTCACGGAGTTCCCTCCGTATCTCCTCGCAGAAGCTAGACTTGATCACTAGCTGTCTGGAGAAGTGCTTCACTAGTTTACCCTGGAAACAGATATATTTGGTGACGATTTTGGTCAGCTGTGTCAATGAGGCTTTTATCATTTTCCTTGAGTGACTGGAGTCACTATGGTTTTTTTTAAATAAATATTCAGGGACATTTCACACAACACCCTGTAGTCCCAAACTAAGCAATGCTTGTAATATGGGAACCAGATGGCTGATAGAATACTTATATACTTTTTTTTTTTGTAAATACATACTTATAATTACATAGTAACAGCCAGACATAGAACAAACATCTATGTTTTCCACGCACAAATGTTTGTTCTTGGTGGGGATCGAACCCACGACCCACAGCACGGAAGGCAGAGCTATTACCGACTGAGCTGTGACGCCTGGTTTGTTTGATTCATCGCCACGACGCGCCGTAAGGAGCCCCACACTAAAAATACCACAAGCAGTATTTTTTGTGTAGCTATTTCCTTACAGCGCAACAATGAACCAAGTACTTGTTCTTTACTGATAATAAAAAATGGGAAAGGTTAGTTGGAATTTTAAAACTCGATCAATAAAAATCAATAAGGAAAAAAAATGATTGAAAAACCGTATGAACTACTGAACCAATGCTAAAAATACTTTCACTGATGAGATAGCTTCATTAGTCCGGAGATCCATAGGCTACATTTAATTGTGTAAAAATTGGTTTTCGATATGAAATTTCATTTTGTAAATTAAAGTCAGCTAAATACAGACAAAATTGCGTGTGAGCAGCTACCTTTATCAATGCACTCATATATGGAATTTCAAGTCTTTGTTATTGCTTGTTAGGATTGATTGGCGCTGACTAATTGTTTTATTAGGAGAGGCAGACAGTAAACGAACATGATTTGTTGGTAAACATTACCACTTTCATGAGGATAATAATCAAATATGGTGTACTTTCAGTAGTTTGCTTTTATTTTAGAATCTATTGTGTTATTTTCCTTCAGTTTGATTTAGATATTTTGTATATACTTAATGAACTTTAAATATCTGGGTATAGAGTACTTCTTTGCATTTTACAAGCTAATAAAACTCAAATTGCTGTTAGGCATAAAATCACCTGTTAGATTATAATGTTCATTACATAAAACAACATGTACTGATGGAGGTCAATAAAAAAAAAGAGTTATCACTTTCATTCTTTAATCTATGTCTTTAGTCTAGACTCAAGAGTTTGAAGTTATGATTCATCAGGAATGAAAAGCTCACCATGAGTCAACTCATGGGGAGTACTTTTCAGGCCCCAATTCTGGTACAATGTGTCATCAAATCAAAGGAAATATGATAATAAAAATCATTGTTCAACCAAGCCATTCAATGTAAATTATTTATGCTTCAGGATATGATGAGGAAAATATATGAATGTCAAAGTCTGGCTTCAAAAACCTGAAAACCACTATCATTACATACAAATTACATAACAAATAAAGCTTTATTTAATTAGAACTAAAAACAAGAAATAAATAGCTTCAATACCTACCTATTTGTGTCTATCTTTTTTTTTAAATTTGAGAATGTAGATAACTTTATCTACATTCTCAAATACTATTATTATATTTTGCTAGTTTAAAAAAATTATGGATACTATTACTACTGTTCTGTACAATATCATATTTTAATACTAAAATAAAGAAAATGTATAAATGGGACGTCATCTGATGTCCTGTAATTAGGCACTTTCTAAAAACATACAAAATAAATAAAAGGCTAAAAAAAGGCTGCATTTTTATTCTCGTTTTTGAATGGATAACCCAAATCAAACATATCACCGAGAGATGTTCCTTTTATCTTATCAGCTGCAGAGTAGGTCACTAAATTCCTTCACAGAGATTACACGGCAATAATCAGCTCTCGTTGAAAGAATGCTATTTCTCTCATTAGTATGCATACCTACATGATTTGTTGCACTAGTTTTGTTATTCCAGTTTATTGGGTGAACTTAGATGATTTTTAAATCATTATCCTTCAGTAGCAGGAATGTAGGGCATAGTACAGGTTTCATTTTAGGATAGACATGCTTTTTCTTGGTTTTAAATTACAACCAAGAAGTATAAGTATTACAACTTGTAATACTTATAATTTTATTTTATTCTGAATAAACTACTCATCAATTTGCAAATTGCAGCTCATTGTAGAAACCCAGGTCTCTGTAATGTATCGGCAATGAACTATTCAACTCGGGGCCTTGAGCTCTAAGCAAAGTCCTTGAAACCGGGACCTCGGAACTTGGCACATTCAAGGGCACTGCTGGTTCCTACCTAACGTTTCAGGGTCTCACCTCCAGGGTCCGGATCTCCTGCTGCGTCAGCTCGGCGCTCGTCGAGCATTGCGTCCTCAATCCCTCGAGCCTATCAGCTGAAACGTCGATCATCGACTGAATTGTCTCTATCGTTTGAATTGCATCACGTATCGCTCTCTTATTTTCGTACTCGCTATCTGCATCCATTACAAATATCACAGCACTTTACACGGTCTACTAAACACTATAAATATGTAAAAAACACACTATTCATTTTATAAAAATGAATTTACAAAACATTGCTGATTGCAGATGTTGTCTTGCCGAAAGCGGCCATGTCCGAAGAAAATCTATATTTTTGTCTATGCTTGTTGCAGTGTCTCCACTTTCAATTTTCGATTTTCCCTATTTCGTTTACAAATTCTTCTTGTCTTCCGTCTATAGCACTAATTCTTTGGTAGAAAAAATTCTAAATCCGTCTCTTTTGGCTCTTACTGGCATTGATCTCAAAATTTCGTACAAAGACGAAGCTAGAAATGCTTGGCATAGAGCTTGCCCCGATTCTGCTCTCCCCAAATCACTTTCGGCTCAACGGCAATGGGACGGGCCTCTGTGCGAGTTAACACGGAACTCTCTGTTACAAACGTGTTCAAGCTCCGCAGATCGTGCCCGTCTCCTAGCCGTTTCTAAAAAAGAGTCAGGATTTTGGTTGCAAGCTCTTCCCTCTCATAACACTGGTACTCTAATGGATCCTGTCACGTTCCGTATTGCAACCTGTCTACGGTTGGGTGCTCGGTGCTGTGCGCCTCATCATTGCCAGTGCGGTACGGCTGTCGAACAGCTTGGTCACCACGGATTATCGTGCACTAGGGCCGCCGGTCGGATATCCCGTCACGCTAGCCTTAACGATATCATCCGCCGGGCTTTTACCAGCGTGAACGTGCCAGCCATTCTCGAGCCGAATGGTCTGCTGCGTGACGATGGTAAACGGCCTGACGGTATGACTCTTGTTCCTTGGGAGTTGGGAAGGCCTTTGGTGTGGGACGCTACTTGCGTCGACACCCTTGCTCCTTCACATCTGTCTAGGACATCCGCTAGGGCCGGTGCGGCAGCAGATTCGGCCGAGGATCTCAAGAGGCGCAAGTATGCGGGTCTCGACAGGGCCTACACATTTGTACCTCTTGGGGTCGAGACTCTGGGTCCGTGGGGTACCGAGGCCCTCCGGGTCTTCAAAATTATTGCAGGGCGTCTAGTCGCAGCGACGCGTGACCCGAGGGCTGGTGATTATCTGGGCCAGCGAATCAGCATTGCTATTCAGCGCGGCAATGCAGCCAGTGTCTTGGGCACGCTTCCGATTGGTACTGATTTGGATCAGTTGAGCTATCTATAAATCGTTTGCAACGGTGTGTAGATAGCTCAACCGCTTCATGTGTATTTTGTACATATTATAAATATTGTAAATACTTTATTAGTCATAATTTTCTTTGTAATAATAAAAAAAAAAAAAAAAAAAAAAAAAAAAAAAAAAAAAAAATTCTTCTTAAAATTAATATATAAACTCCTTGTTTTAGGGAACATGCTTGTTTCGCGTAATCCTTAATATAAAATACACGAGGCTACTCACAAAACCGTCAGCCAGTAAGGGTTCTGTTGTTATGTCTAATTCTGGTGATTAATAGAAAAGTAGGGTAAGCCCCTCAAGTCTGATTTTCCACAAAATCCCTAAAAAAATTGCCCTAAACTCACGTTTTCCCGAAATAGAAACAAATCTCTAAAAGTGGAAACACTGGCTTGTTGCGCAGTTATCCATCATAGACAACAAACAAACACATTTGACAGCAGTGCTGCCAAATCGCAACATTAAATTGACGTTTGGTGCAAAAAATAATATACAACATTGCGCCATACCGCGCGCCGCGCCGCCGCTGCTAAGTTCATTCTACAAGGTAGAAAAAGTATTCTATCAGCATCTAGTTCCCATATTACAAGCTTTGCTTAGTTTGGGGCTAGAGGGCGTCGAAATGTCCATGAATATTTATTTTATTTAATTATTATATATTTTCCTTCAAATTTTCTTCTCTGAAATAGACGTCAAACAAACCAAAAAACGCTAGATCAGGTGCTAAAAATATTGATATGGCAGCCCTGTTTGATAGTCTAACCACTTGTCTATGGTGTTTGGTAAGCCTGGCATGGCAGGACATATTTTTTTCTGGCAATTGTATCTAAACTGCTTAGAAAAAAGAAAAGGAAAAACAGTCTATGAGTTTATCAATGCAGTGAGGACGTTTGTTGTTGAATTTATTTCCTATTTATTTCGCCTTCCGTCAATACCCTAATTCAATTATTGTGTAATGTGAAAATTAGTTAAGAAAAAAATACCAATAATATCCTGAACAAATTTTTGTAGTGGTGTAGATGTTGTAACAGTAGAATGTTTTTCGAGCGGATATTTTTGGCTGTGTTCTGCCTCGGATTTGAAGGTAAATAAATTCAAATATTGCGTGAATAATTCACTAAGACCACAGCATTCTAGGGCCTGGCCTCAAACGTATTGTACATTACAATTTATTCAGCAAAAATATTTATTTTTAGTTTTTCCTGCTCTGGTGGCTGAAGATGTGGAGATCAGGGATGTGGCAGTAGACAAGGGCACCAACGTGACGGTCCCCTGTGGTGGACTCGAGCTGTCTTCCACCAATGTGCAGTGGGTTCATCGAGGCAACCGAGCACACCATGAAGTTCTGGTGAGTCACTTTTTATTAAAATCTAAAATCAGTCAGTATTTTTAATTTTCCATTCTAAATTTTGTGAAATTAATCTTCAGATATGAGATCACACTGATGCTGGGCAAAGACCTCATGTAATGTGAAACAGAATCAAAATAAAAACAGCTTGCAAAAAAAAGTAGTAATAGACATCAGCGAGCAGAATGTAAATAATTCGGCTTATTCCGTCATTAAGTATAAAAAAATGTACAGAATGCACAAATAAATTTTTATAATAAATCTTACTAGATTGGTTATTATAATTAGTAAGCGGGGTAACTTGTCAGTTCGATCGAAGGTAAGTACTTTGGTATATAAGTATTCTATTAGCCATCTAGTTCCCATATCACAAGCTTTGCTTAGTTTGGGACTAGAAGGCGGTGTGTGTAAAGTCCATGAATATTTATTTATTTATTTATTATTGAATACTGACAAAACCAAGCTACCTACCAACTTTTTATATAGATAGTTACTTAAAATACACCTACTGCTATTATAGGTGTCAATAGATATACCTATCTAATATCTATCTACTACACTATATATAAAATAAAACTGGGTAGAATATTATAGGTCATGTACCTACTTATTATTTTTGAGCAAATAGGTACCTATGTTCATTATGATTTTAAAATAAACAAACCTAATGAATAAATTAAATTGCCAAACCCAGTCATGCATGCAGTATTATTTGCGAAATAGAATGAGGTAGTCTTAACCTGTTTACATAACTAGTAAGTAGGTTTTTATGAGATTGGTTTTCAAATTATCTATCACTGGCGAGCAACAAAGGTGTACCTACACAATTATTAATTGAGGTACACAAAGGTAGTCTGAATTAAATTAAGTGTCGTTAAGCACGTGTCGCTTTGTGCGGGACTGGGGTTTAGTTACGTAGGTAAGGTAGGTACTATCGAGAGCAGAAGTCTGCACTCTTCAGCAATACTGAGCTAATGATTTATTAAATTGTCGTATTGTCGTGCCCTTACTGGGCTCATGTTGAAGCATTTATTATATTACACCTTTTGTACATCATAAACACTATAAAATTTCGAGTATTGAACTGACAAATCAATGAGCTTTCTTAGAACACCAAATTCCTATTTCAAATTACAAACTTTATCTGAAAGAGAAGATCTCAGTTTATTTTTAAAAATTCACTATCTTAAAAAAGGCTAATTATACGAGGCTGGACGAGTATTGTGTTTGTATTAGGAATGTTATGAGATTAAACAGAAATTCAGCTAGCTATTAAAAATCCCCGGTCACCTTTGTTACCTAAACTTGGGAAACAGTCGTGATTTCAGTGGTTTGTTTTCTGAAATTACTTCTACTGGCGACTGTATTGGTGTACCTACGTTGTAAAAGTGGTATTTCCGGCCAGTAGCCACCCCCTTCCCCTGTAGGGTAAAACAGCAACGAAACGTGATATTTTTATGCGGTTGTAGGTAAATGGATAATGACCTCGGGGACTTTGATAAAAAGTTGCTTTGAATAACAACGAATATGATTTTTATGGTGTAGAATTAGATCTATTTTGTCAACTACGGAAATTTTTAGAAAAGTTTTGGTTTTGTCTTTCGGATATAAATCTCAATTTTAGGAAGACATAAACTATTATGGGAATACGCTATTCCCAAAGCACTACCAGCTACCACTGATGGTTCCACACACTAAAAACCGTTTTGATTCCATCCTCGTCTCGCAAACAGCTGGAATGAAGATTTTCGAGTTGTCTTATTTTTCTGTAAAACATAAGTAAGAGTATTGGTAAAGGTAGAGACTGTGTGAAATGAATGAAAAGTGATCTTCATCGACTTCATCTTCGCTTTACTGATCCGCGGCGAAGTGTGAGAAACCAAAATATTAATTATCCAACCAAAATTTTAAAGATCTACCTGTGTACAACCATAGTTCTAGTAAAATAAATAATTTCTAATTTTATAATCAGGTAGAGTTTTGGTCAAACGGTTTACATAATAAATAAGCAAAAAAACAAACGAGCGCACGTCTTGCTTGCAAATCTACACCAAAGTGTCACGCAATTTCTACTCTACTGTCTAAAAAAACTACTAAATAATTATGTTGTTAAACATTCGACTGCGATTTAGTACTTTCTTATCGAAACAGCAAAGCTTTGCCAGTAGTCGACAAAGTATCGGGTCTAAAGATTGTGAGCTCGTGACACATTTCATCCCCCATAGCGCTATCTTATATCACCGTAATATCCTGCCAGACTCCTACTCAAATAAGGGTGCCTCAGGGTGTCGCCGATATTACGATCTAAAGGAAGTTTCCCTTTCGTACTTGGATTTGCACAGTAAATAATTGACTCTACTTTGAAATCGATTAGGTATGTTAGTAAAGTAACATAATCGATTTTTAAATAGTAAACGTAATAGAATTACTTTTATTTGATGTTACTGCGTAAAAACTGCGTGAGTTTTAGATTTCTGAGAAAAACACTATCAGTTTTACAGTGTTACCTAACTTCGTTACGCTAACAACGTGCCCCTTGCTTGTCTAGAATTTTGCACACGCTAGACTAACTGATTGCATTACGTAAACTGCTCATTGTCCTCCGTGCAAATATAGGGGAGGTGCAATATCACTGTAATATTGAGACAGGTAACATTTCAATCGTTTCTGTCAGTTTGTAGTTGGAATGAAAACCCTAATGTATTCCTTGAACACTTCCTATTATTATGATCACCCAAAATACAGAGAATGCAATAAATCATGTCACAAGTATTATTTATAAAAGAGTTTTTATCATTCAAAAAAGTAATTGAAACTGTTTCACACACTTATATTCTGAGCACATAATATCCAGACATACTGGAAAACCATCGAATATCAGAAACACCCAACTTCCTTGAGAATAGTCAATGCATAGAGATTTCTACAATGCAATGCTGCTAGTAACAAAACTTGTCTTTAGATATCGGATCTAGAAATAAATGTCATTCCCAGTGGCGTTTGTATCGAAGTTGGTCCTGTCGACTTGTCATCTAGCCTTATCTTGGCATTGGCACAGTGACTGCTTCTGTATCGCTATGAAATCTAGCCTACGTAAAGTGAGCGTTTGATTGATTTTATTTGAATAACTGTACTCTAAGTGCGGCTATGAAGTACTATATCTATCTATTCTACGAAACTGAATATAATACAAAAGCTTAGGATAAATAAATAAATAAATATTCATGGACTTTACACACAACGATAAACTTTGAACTTTTTTTTGTGAAGGATGGACTTTTTAGATCAGTAGGCTTGTTTGGCTTGTTTCACTCATAAATAGCCGAATGCGATTTGTTTATTTTCTCTCTACTGCGCGGTTTAGAACGAGGGGTCGCCCAATTAATTAAACTGGTAATAATCTAACACATAAATCTACTATTTTATGAGGTCAACAGTACACATGTCGTAAAAATTATCTAACGCGCATTGGGAACAATTCGCGCTGAATCATTTTTAATTAAACTTTTGCATGAGCAAACCAACTCTTGGCACTTTAATAAAATATTGAGCATAGTGCTCATGAAATTCAGAGAATCTTTGAAACTTTAAGTTGCGCGCAGAATTGTGATCTTGTTTCGTGATATGCAATACAACTTTAATTTTTATAAACCTCGAAAAACGGGAGCAACTGGCAAGCAAGGGGCAAATAAACTTTCTTCGCAGTACTTTCAAATCTAATTTAATTAGTTATGAAGTGTTTGTTTGCTTGTTTGTACAGAGCTATACCGTTTTTGACAGCGAAAAACTCTTAGAAAGGATTGATGCGTGTTTGCGAATCAATCTACTAAATTCCAGTTTTAGAACTTTAGCACTAAGCTTGTTTGGACTGCAAACACTCAATTTATTGTTTACCTTCAACTTCTTTGTCCTCTACAACGAGGTTATGGATGACATTAAGATGTTGATTTAGGACATGAGTCTATAAGCTGACTGTTTATAAAATTTTAGTATTAAGTGATAAATATTCGACTGGAAAATAAGTGGTGTGAAGACCTTCCTATTTCATCAACTTTCCGAACTGAATTGATGCCGGTGCTAGCCTCACTCATCAGCTAGATCTAGTTTCAACTGCCATTCCACTTTTTCCGTTCAATGCCCATAAAAACATGACCACAATGACACTTATTGCAAGTCCATAAGATTCACATCCCAAACAATAATCTGCTACTCTGGTAGCAGATTCTACAAAGTGGATGCAATTTAGGCCCTATTTCAAGGGCATAAGATTCACATAGTTAATCTGGTCCTGATGACATCGGTGTGCAATAGGCGTGACTGACTGACGGCTTTGGCCTTGCTGGTATAAACACATTAATTATGGTACTTTTATCACTGAAGAAAAATGCTGTTTAGATTTCAGTATGGTGTTGATGAGGATAAATTGTAGAAAAAGGAGGATCATACGCTGAAGGTCAAATACGCATAGAGAGCGTTGTTCCTTAGTAAACTATACTACATGTTAATGCTTGCTATCGTTTTCCGTTGCTGGACAGTTTTCTGAAAGGACCGAAGTGACATTTATCCTAAACCTAACCAAAACCTAAAAATGTTTTATTTTAAAGATGTCTCGCCAGTTTTTAATACATACGACGACGTGACGTGTGGAAGTATTGACCCTTGTCGTTATCCCTCTAATCCATATCGACGTTCGGATAAAGAAACAGAAGTTTTTAGGCAACGATCGTGATTCAACTTAACACAAACTGTCGAAATAGTCAGAAATCTTAATCAAAATAATTTTATCCAACAAAATTACACCCATTTTAATGAAATGCCATGATGAAACTCTTCATCGCTTCTTCGCTCCATGAAGATCCATATTTTGTAACGTATCGTAAGGTGCATATTTCAGAAGTGAGTTCAACATAATTTTGGTCTGCACGTCTAAAGTTAAACTCCATTTACCACAATTGCCTTAATAATTGAACAACCACTAACCTATCTATAACGTACTGAAATCGATGTTCAAATTGCTCCATCAATAACTCCAAAGTGTGTAATAGCCACGCTAGATAATACGACCAGTTTCGCCAATTCAGGACTGCCACCGACCTCGACGAATCTGCCTGCGACTGGTATTCATTTCGATAATCAAAGAGGTCTCATGCTGTTCTTGTCTAGTTACCTGGGTATGTAAGAGACGGCTGATGTTACTTCAGGAGACAGGATACAGTCGTTCATGAAGGCTAGTTTATGTTACAACACCAAGTAGTAAATATATTTTCGGATATAGATACAGAGCGACAAAACATTGCAAAGCTTAGTCTTGCATCGTGGATAAGTATTTCTTTTTGTAGTTTAGTGTCGCTTTCTTGAGCACCCTCGTCTCATCAGGTCAGTGACCAATTGTATTTAATTGAACTGAATTCATGCAACGTATGAATGGGACGATATCCTGCTGAAACTGCCTCAGTATCTCATGTTTCATTCCATTTCATGCTGATAAACAGAGACAGTAGAAGCGGCTTTGATTGTCTTAGTTCTAGTTGCCGCCAATTTCGTGCAATGGGTTTGTTGGAATTTGTATGAGCTAGAAGCGGTTCTGACAGTTCATTCATATGCAATGTTAGAGCCCTTACAAGTTTTACTTCCCCGATTCTTTTCCGGTATTTAGTTATTCTTTTACACATTTAGGGCATTTATCAAAAGATTTTTTAACAGTTTTCTATGAAAATCTCAAATCCGTCCTTTAGTCTGAGTTATATACGGTCCGTAGTTATTCTATCCTCTATTAGTGATAGAGCTCAGCGTGTCTTTCTTCTAGAGAGGTCCACTGATCTCTTTCACCAATATCAGCTCTAGTCCTTCTTTTGTTGGCTTTGATTTAATGTTGTTGAACTTCAAAAGGAGTGTTTATTTTACTATCGGCTCGTGTGTTAACTTTGATAGTTCCACCGATTATTTCTCCTATTGTTCGCATTCTGTAATATGGTTTCGTTTCTATGAATAGTTATTCGCTTTGTTGTTGTTTGTGGTTTACAATGGCTATAAAGGTTTTGTTGTTGATAAGTAATAACTTCCATCTGTTTAATGACAGCTCATGTATTTTAAACAAATTCACTATATGGAAGAAAGAAGTCAGTGTCCATAGATGTAGCAGGCCAAAGATCCATACACTTTTCTGACTTCGCGTTTCTAGTTTTCGGTTTTACAAGTCTAAACTTTCAAAGTCTGAATACCGTCTATCGTGTGCTTTAGGTTTCCCTTTATGCACTCCAATATTCAATACAGCAAAGAATTCCTACCGAATTCTCTATTTCTAATAAATCTTTCTCTGTTTTAATTTCCTTGAACAAATTATACTTTTGTATATCTCTTGATGATACGGAATTGGAAACAATTCCATCTAACGCGGACTAATCAAACAGAAACGTTGCGGAAATTGGACGCTCATAAAACAAATTGTGCTATGTCTCAATTCGGACAATATTCTATTTATCTATCTATCTAATATGCTATTTACAGCCGTCTGTGACACACAAACTCACACAGCCATGTAGGAGTCTGGTGCTCCCTTTTATCCAGCAACAAAAACACAATAGATTACCCCTAGATAATGGAAAGCTCTGACGACGTAGAATAGAGTTTTCCAATCTGCCCGCAACCTGTACTATTGCAAAATAATCGAAAAAAAAATAACAATAAAGTACACGATGAGCACCCGTATCTCCGTTTATATGAAATAAAAAAAAGAACTGATTATTTTCGGCTTTTTGGATACCCTGGGCTTGTAAAGATTTTTCAGAACGGATTCCACCTGCGTGTTGCAGATGTTGCCACACATACTCATTTATAGATTATAGGCTCTCAACGCCCTGTCAGGTTCAATATACCTTAATTGTGTTAACGCTGGCAATGTACTACAACTACTACAATACAATACACAGTGTTATATCGTCTTTGTTTTGCCCATTTACAAATACGGAGTACTTATAAACCACGAACTAGAACGGTACTGAAGCTTATTCTATACTTTGATAGAAAAAATATAGCGAAAAGAAGTGATGAAAAATCTATTACACTAATAGCGCGCGCCAGTTAGGCGTACCTACACTACGCAACGCACCTCATGCATTTATTTAACCCCATGGGGAAAAACAAAGGAATTCTTACGACCCAAATGGTTCACAAAAAGAAGTAGGTACGAAACAGTCGCAGATAGGGCCTGTAACTTCGTTCATTTGCGGGTTTGCCTAGCGATATTTCTTTACAATCCCTCGCTGAAATTGAATTTCGAATTTGCAGCTCCCCCTAGCTCATTATTCATAGAAATTACTGTACGCAGACCGTAGAAACTCTCTAGCTAAACTTGGAATTCTCGAAAAACTACAGGATGATGTATGAAACGGGCGAGCAAAAATTGAAATGCGTTTCATACAAAACAGAGATTTATAGATCGGGTTTTTGGTAGAATGGGAGTCCCACTTTATATGTAAAAGGTGGTTATCTTTCACTATACGTTTATCGTCCTTTTATCGTCTCACCAATCAGTTTGTAACTTTGAGCAAAGCTACTGGAAAGTTCTTTTAGTTAATTTATTTTACCTGTTTTTCCGTACTGCCAAACACTTTATCCTGTTTTTCCTGACTTAAAAAAATAAACAAAGAACATGCATAGTTTTAAGCCTTTGGCGTCATGAATTGAGAATAAAGCATGAAAGGCGATGTCCTTGGCCGCGGCATTCCTTAGTACCAGTATTTCCTTGTTTTCATAGTTTTTGGGTTCGTACTTTAGCATTCTTTCGATAAAACGTTGTAGTTGCATAGTTAAACTATACATTGACGTGTTCTCTCTTCTTTTTTGTTTGATTTTGGGTTCCGCTGATGGGCAGACCGACGTCGGACGACGCAGTTCTACCATTAACAAATCTATCGATCGACAAGTTATTCATTGCGTTTGAGACTGGTGTACCTAATTGGGCATCGGTAACCTTCGTCATGGCTTTGTCAGTGTAAAATACTCCTTAAACAAAACAAGCAGGAAGTTGAGGGCATGAGTGGTCTCTCATCCAAGTAAATGTGGTCGTAGTCGCATGCTTATGCCATTCAGTCGTTTTCATTTGCATACAATTTTTTTTCCGTAACGCGCTACGAATTATTCGTAGGTAACGTGCCGAAGCAATATAGTTTACCTATATGGTGGAAACAGTTATCCATTCAAATAATATGTCTATTGCGTGTCTAGAACTAGATTTCACCCTGTGAGCCATCTCTAATTGCTTCATAGAACATAATGGCAGATGGTATTCACGTGAACGGTCTAATCAGACACAATGAGCGTGCTAAAACTGGATGCTAATGCACGCCATTATACTTCTGGACAACGTGCTTCTGTCTACAGTCACTATTGACACAATAATAGCCAGTCTATTGTGGTGCTCGAGTGAAAAATGCCTTGGTATTGCGTACTACAAAATGGCAAGGTGTGAAAATAAATGAACGAGTCAACTGGGTGAAGCAACGTTGAGCGAGGTCAATCTTTTGATGCATGATCGATGGTTTTACTTTACTAAAAGTAAGCGTTTCAAGTACAAGACAGGCTAGTGCAGTACGCACAACGGATCGTTACCCCTCTGAAATTAGGTGCAACAAACGATTGCGCATGTACTGTTGTGCGGAAAAAATCGACCAGAAATTGGTTCTGCGCAGATTTATTCAAACGTAATTTAGCAGCAGTCGCTAAACTGTGGTAGTCTCATAACGAAATCCCAATAATATGTCAAACCAATCATCCATACTTATTTTCTTCTATTTGCGGTTTAGTCGTCTCTGTATTAGCTTTGTTTCGCCGCAAAATGTTTACTGACAAACAGAACCACACTCATTAGCGAGAGTGTCGACTTTTTGATCAGGGTATGACGTCACCACCCCTTCCTGTTATATAACTTCATTTCTATTCCATTGTCTGCAGTTGGGCCGTGATATGGGGCGTCTGGTGTCTGGTATTAAAAGGGGGAGCTTTGCCCTTTCTAGCCTGACTCATGTTCTTGATTCATAGGTTTTAGCTGTAGACGAAAGCGATTCCTTAACCCTGAGCACCTACTCTTGACTTGAGAATTTGAAATGAGAACTGTAATACTACTGGCAGTTAATGAAACTTAGTGTAAGGCTTTATACGATTAAGACTCTGTACTATAGCTAAACAACCTGGGATTGGTATTTTAAAATCAGAAACGAGACAATAACCCAGTTAGTGTCGTGGTTTCTATTCTCACAGTACTCGCTCTATTTCTTACTAGGGATTGGAAATTATTCCCATTTGCGTGCCTGCAAATCGTCCTAATATAGCCAGGATAAGCAATTCGACCTCAAAGGCAACGATAAAATAATAAGCCACATAAAACCGTCTCGCCATAGTCTGGCTATCATTACTCATATAACACAATGTCAACCTTGTTTACCTATTTTCAAATACAAAAAGTTGGATATGAAACAGGACAAGCGTTACTCAATTTATTCTACGGATTTCCACAAGTTTTGTCGGAGTCTGACATCTTTCGCTTACATTTTGAAAGGGGGAGAAATCTGCATATATGATTTCTTTTGCTCACTCTCCCCTTTCGGGTTGGTCGCTCAAAGTTTGTATTTCATCACTCAGATTCATATTTTTGTGAAAATTTTCATTCGCACAGTATCCCGTATGATATACATACGGTCAGTATGTATAACGAATAGTCAGTTAGTGCCAGTAGTGAAAGTTAAATTCCCTACTTTTCATGAAATGAACTGAGCCAGCTCTAGGGACAGAATAGTCAGTTATTCTTTCTACAGTAGTTTGATAATTAGAATTATATTAGCAATGTCTAAATATCCAAAAGCACTTCGATTCTGGAGCCGCAGAAACATATTCTCGAAGTCTGTATTTACCACGCTTTGGACTGGTATCTAAGTAGATCATGTGAAACAGCATTCACGGGCGTTACGGGTTCTACTAACGTCTTCCAGGAGTCACTCGTCGCTTGAACCACAGCCATAGTTTATTTATACGTGGTTTTACTACCGGCTATAAAGTGTTTACTACAACACCGTATTTTGTTCGTGGTTTGCCAACTATTATAGTCACCACCTAGAAATATAAATGATACACTGTAGCCATTTTCAGATGCACATCTAATACATTGTTCTCTAGTTTACAAACCTGTTCTCCATGAATGACCATTAGCATTACCGAATATGCGTTATCGGATTACTTATTGGATGGAGACATGGAGAGTCAATTATGCCTCATCCCAACAACTAAGACGATGACGCATATTTGTAGATGTCTGGCAGACCATGGGAGTCTAGGAGCTACTCTATCAAAATACAAGCACAAAGCTTCAGTATCATAGTTACATACAACAATTTAATTGTTCTAAGTACATCAAAGTATTCCGTATTTGTGTAAAACACCTTTGTGTGATACAATGCTTTATTAACATGCAAACTAACCTAGACTGTATCTAATTAGAATCACACACGAGGGACATGTCTATGTATTCTATACATGTGGCAAAAAAAATATTAGAGATGCTACTAACGCCAGCGATGTAAATCTCCTCACATTGAAATTCTTTTTAAGACATAAGCCATTAAGAATATTCAAGCACATTTCATACAACGCCACAGTAGTAGAGTTAATTAATGAATATATTTTATTTAGATCTATCATTCGTTCGTATGAGAGAACAACTGCGAGACAACGGCGAGAGCCGGGACAGACAGTATAACATGCCCTCCGAATCACGGCAGATTTAGATTTATGATTTACTAAAAGCACGAATTTACAAATAAATCGATTTCGCACATCAATCATCAGATAGTTTTAGATACGAGTCGGTAAGTAACTGGTATCCAAGCCAGCAGGCCAGCCCCCGTATGCCAATCTTTTGCTGTCAAGTTATATTTCACTGCCCAGTGTAATTTCTTCAGGTCACGTGGTACAATTTTGTACCACGTGATCATTCTTTTTAGACACTTGACAGCAAAATATGCGCGAAAACACATCAAATGACGTCATAATGTCACTATTTAGTCACAGAATAACTATGAGTTAGTATGAACTGACCATGATTTAAAACTTTGCAGTTCAACTTTGCAGTTCAACTTTGATTGGCATACCAATCCTGCTCATATATTTCCACAATAATAAAAGGATCAGGTCACTCACGTGTATCGCTTCACATAGCGTGACATGGCCTGGAGTATTTATTTACGGAACCGATACAATCAATGTACTCGCGTTATTGGTTTGGCTGCAATACTGCAATGAATCGTGTTTGCGGTTCATTCATCCATCTGCGATAGTTTAAATAGAACCAAACAAAATGAAATATACTACGACTGCGATCCCAACGAACACCAAACATTCTTTAGATAGGTACATATAAAAGATTCCAGTGGTTCTAGTAGGTAAACGGGTTAAAATCACCAACTTACTACAAAAAGCTTTACCACCGCCGCAAACACTTCTTTAGAATATGCTTTCATCATCATCCACAGCCTGACTTCACCCACTGCTGAGTATAGGCCTCTCTCTTTTTGTACCATCTCTCACGACCCCGCGCTAGTCTCATCCAATTTTTGCCCGCGATATCAGTGATATCGTCCGCCCATCTTGCCGCAGGACGACCTACATTTCTGTATCCTGTTCTGGGACGCCATTCTGTTATAGCTTTACTCCACCTGTCATCACCTCGCCTCGAATATGCTTTACTCACGATATTTTCGTACACGGTTTAAGAGCACATTATTTTTTCATATTATATAGTATCGAACACGACCTAATGTACTATAACTTGGTCATCCCGATTTGAATCCTTATTTCGATTAAAGACAATGCATAGTGTGGTCGTGCACAAAGCCTTGGATAACAATTTATTGAAAGTCTCAATGAAAATCTGACAAGTCTATCTTGTGTTTCGATTCAGATTTGAGCATTATTTTAGTTACTATAGTTTATATTATCCGTGGTTTTAGCTGTACCTAAACGAGCCTTGAAATCCAGCAGTTCCAACTTCCGAAAGAGAATGAAATGAATGTATTGTAAGAACCCGCGGAAATAGAAACCAGTAGGTATACAAGCTGCGCTTTGATTCCACAAACAAACATTCAACTGAACGTTATGGTGACCTACATTTCACGCTGAACTAACCCACAGAGCATTGCAATATTTATGTGTTCCTAGTACCTAAAGGTACAGATTTTGATATGACTGATAATAGGAAAGCAACAATTCGCATTGTTAAAAGCAGAAGTAACCGCTTAACCACAGGTGGGCCATCGGCTGGTTCCATCATTTAGTTGGATAAGTTAGGTGCTCTCATAAATGAAAAACTTCTAGATAGATCCTAATAAACAAAGCTAGAATATTCTCAAAGGAGGTAAATATGAGCACCGATTTAGAATCTAGGCTGGAATAAAAAAACATATTTTATCTTAGAAGGTAGTAGCATACCTTTACCGCATAGTCCTGCACTACCTATAAATTGTGTGAAGTTTATTCTTGGAAGAACGCCCAACAATCCTAAAACTTCCACACAAAAGCTATAAACAGTGCAAGCAAGCCTTATCGCCTTCGTAGAACCAGATCGATTTTCCTCGACCCTTGGTCTTAAATAAGCCGTTTCAATTCACTTTGATATTATCAACTTGAGTAACTCTCCCAAAAAATATCACGCACATAAAAAATCCTCTCACATCAAGGCAATCTTCACTTGAAAATATAAATTGCCGAGGGTAAGTCATATACGAAACGGGCTGCATTCAGCGTTTTTAAAGCTTTGAATAAGTTCGGTAATGTGCTACAGCCGATATTTTTCGAGAACCCTCATTTCTCCGCACAGTTTTCGTGACTGTCGTTATGCCCGCACATTGTGTTTTATAATTGATCACGATTCAGATTCCAAAAAAGGTTAAGAGTTTTTTGTTTTCTTATTTGATTTTTTTATGATTCCGCGTTATACTCCTGAAAAATGTAAATTTTAATGGTGTTATAGATATTGCTTCACCATTGCATGCACTAAAGTCTACAAAAATAATAATTAGTTTCTGCGTTATATATATGATATAAATGGCACAAATACCACCTCTTCAATTTAGTTAACCTTTTTGCAGTTTACTTGCAACTGCCAGCTTGGGATCCATTACGTGGCTCTCATTTTAAAGACTTGAAGCGGTTGAAGAACCCTCGACCGCGTCTATTGTCTTCCCTCTCGACCCTGAAAGTATTGTTGAACTTTAAAATGTCTCTTAGATCAAATATGCCGGAAGTTTGAAGTTACTAATAAATAAAGAACCTAAGAGAAGAAGAATAAATAATAGCCACCAGAGTTGACTAACTCATACGAACGAATAATAGCCAAAACTGATAAACAGTATTGATGTTCTTGACAAATGTATTTGCCGTTTGTGAGCAGAACACAACAATAGGACCTAAAAATAGAGTTAATACAAGCCCTGTTGTTGATAGCTCACCTACCAGGGCACCAGACACGGGCCATTCTCTATCGATCCTCCGTTCAAGGCCCAAACCAACATTGAGACTGAATTTTGTTAGAAAACAGGTTTGTAACACCGTGGTTTGAATGGTAGTAATCTGAAAAGGAAATCCACTACTGTTTAAGGTAACAGATGATACACATGAAAAAATAAATTTTATAACAAAAATATTAGTTTTCCCGCTTTTCAAATTAATATTTTTAGCTTGCTTTGAAAAGTCACGCAACAAGGACTTTAAATTTTAAAATGTAGATTGATATAACTGTTAGATAGACCGAAAACATGAATAAATTATGTGGCGATGATTTTCTAGAGTCAATCAAAATCTGATGATATGAAAGAGAAGCTAACGTGAAAGTAAATTGTATCAGCCAAGAACTGTGCAGCCAAGTATGACTTGAGATAAAGACAGATGCTTATGATGATCCTACTTTCTGCATAAATGCTTCTGTACATGCTGTGCCGAGGCCGCACACCACGTTATCGAATATTACCTAAACGCCTGTATCGAGACTCTGATATTATTTGTGCATATTGGCATAAATGTGCAAGTGATGTTAGATAGTTCCTGTCAAAAAATTACTGTTTACATCTTTGATACGACGACGAATAAGTACGAGAGAACCGTATGTTCCTCCATCCAGTAATTCTGGCAAAAGACAGATAAAGAAGATGAACATTATACGTGCTTTGGATCTGTTACTGGTAAATATAAAGGGTTGTGGGCTGATCTCCAGGGAATGAAAGTTTGTACCATTTATGAAGAGATGTACGTCCATGCAAGGGGTTCAGCTCAGGAGAGGTTTAATGAGTCTCTTTAGAGTCAAAAGTTTACAGAATAATGTGTTGAGTGATGAAGTTTAAAGAACTTGGATAAATCTTGGCTTTTGTACACCTAAAAGATTTCTTTAGACTAGCTAAGGTGTACCATTAAGAAGTGTCAATGGAAATCTAAGAGGCCACCCTAACGTACGTTCAGTGTTTCTTCGTATTAAATCGGTCCTCTATTTCTTCAGAGACTTGAACTCTGGGGTTTAATACCGTGCCTGGTGATAATTGTCGTGTCGTGAGCTCTATTCTACCCTTGTTATAATATTGTTTTCTGTTTGTTCTAGTTGGATGGCAGTCTACTCCTCAAACAGATAGGAGTAGACGATGCTGGTCTGTACGAGTGTGGAGTCGAGAACGAGACTGCCTTTGTTGACAGAGTCAACCTCACAGTGCGGAGTAAGTACTTCCCTGAACAAAAGGTCCCAGACTTTTAAATGTGTGTTATTATTTTTGGCAACATTATAAAATTCTTGCTTTGCAACCTTTACTGATTTGTCCTGCAATTTTAGTGTTCAAAAGGTCGGTGACCGCTCGCAATCATCGTAGTTCCGTATTGTTTTTCTAGTCGATGAGGCTGAGTATAAATGCTTTAGGTACTTCATATTATGAAAATTATTGTATTACTTATCGCAGAAATGCATAAAGGGGAGACACTGGAAGGGTCATCCACTATTTATGTAGAGTGACCCAATTCTCTTAGCTCACATTGATGAAAACGAATCTACAATAATCCATTTTAATCATCTCTTTGTAATTCTGTCTGGAAAACCCAATTCTAATCCGTCTAGTAGGTAATTCCAAGTTCAGTTTCCCTAATCAAAGTGAATAATGTACCTTTAACGCAAAACACAATTAGCTAATGTCTGAGGAAATCCGCTGATGAACAAAGGTCATACAAAGCTAGGTCAAGGCTCTCAGAGTACGCAATTTGAAGTGACAATGGGCAGACCATTTACCTCAGGAGCCTAAGGGTTATCGAACGGTCACCATCAACTAAGACAAAGGGTTTCCTTCACACCAGGTTTTGCCCACTAGTGGGAAAGTGTAGGGCTTCCCTCCACCCGATGCTATACGTAAATAGTAATCATTGCTATCAAACGCCATTTTCATACAAACACCAAAGAAGTTACCTAACCATGGCAAACTCAAGGTCAGTTTCCACAATAATCTTAACGATAATTGGTTTATAATGCCGCTATTATCCCTCAAGTTATTTAGAAAACAAGACGTCTAAATGATCCTTGCAAAACAGGAAAATTTTATTTTGCTATTTCCTCCATTTTCCCTGCGCACTAAGATATTTCGCGATGAAATAAAAGTCTTAAATAGTCCTCCCAAATGTACTCGAGATTAGATTTGAGAGAGAGATAATGTCGCCAAGTACAGGGCGTAAAAACTAACAAACAGACGGGAAAAACTTTCGCATTTATAATATTCAACAGAGTCCAATACAGTAATCCCACGACGACAGAAAAACAATCTGATAAAGTGAACCTGGTAGAGTTACCATAACTTGTGGGAAACTTGATTAACTTTATTATTAATTTTATAACTTGGACCGGCTCCATACTTCGATCAATTCGCAAAGCTTCATAAAGATGTTTTCCTATTTTAAACTGTGGAACCAACTTAAGCAACAGTGAACGAAAACTTGGAGCACTATAGTTCCCAAGTCATTAGATAGAGAAATCAATATGCATCTCAGTTCTTCACTCTCAGTGCAAGCTCATTTCTCGGTCTCGAACCATCGAGCAATTTCTAATATTCTTCTGCATGAATCTTTACATGAAAAGATTCACGATCTCATAGTACTCCATATTTATCCACTCTGCAAAATGCTGATGAATGACCGTAATTGATACCATCATTCGTGCCGTCGCGGCAATTAGAGTCCTCCTCGCATCTGATTGCTCGAATCGAAGAATACACTGGAAAAGAGAAACTGTCCTATATTTCCGCACAGTATTGTCACAGCCGCGTGTACGTGAATACGAGTACGGGATACGGTCCAGCGAAGGCCTCCTAATGACTGTCATTATTCACGAGCTCTGCCCTGCCCGATTGCCTGTCTGCCGTACTTTATGAAGCCAGACAAGCCAGACATTCAGAACCCTTTACATGGAAAGTATATTAATAGTTCTAGTCAAAATAGACGCTTGTGATTTTGAGATTGATAAGCGAATATCACGGGGCTTCAGCCGCGTAGCTAATTTACATTTTAACTAAACATTGCCTTCGACTTGTATTTATAAGTTAGGAGAGGTCAGGGTTAAAAGGTGACATTTACGCTTGAATTAGATTTTTTTGTCATTTTTATTCTGGATAGATTTGTTGGATGGTTGGATAGTTTTGGTGAAAACAGCTACCTTCTCGACTGTTGTATTTTTTTACCCCTTAAAAATATAGATCAAGAAATCTAAAAAAAAAAGTATAAGTAAATGTGTCTTTCTCATCTTGATCTCCTAGTGGCATCGTGTTGATGATAAAGCTGTATTTATTCCTCTTTGACATTCATACACAAAATGCATTTAGTTTCTTATACCTGCGCTGAATTTCAGGTACTAATATTTCATGGTAAGCTAAGCTAGCCTTCATAGGTTTGCGCAAGAACTAAAATATTAGTCTGTGCTATATGATTTAGCTCCTTACGTCTAGCCAGTCTCCGCAAAGCTCTAAGATTCTAATAATACATGTCATGTGTATAGAATGCAGACAGATGCATGAATATTGTTGTTTAATCATGAAAGTAGCTCTTATTGTGTGAGCAGCTGTTTTTTTTTGCATATTAAAACCACATTTACACAGCTCAGTCGGTAATAGCTCTGCCTTCCGTGCTGTGGGTCGTGGGTTCGATCCCCACCAAGAACAAACATTTGTGCGTGGAAAACATAGATGTTTGGTCTATGTCTGGGTGTTACTATGTATTATAAGTATGTATTTACAAAAAAAAAAGTATATAAGTATTCTATCAGCCATTTAGTTCCCATATCACAAGCTATGCTTAGTTCGGGACTAGAGGGTGTTGTGTGTAAAGTCCAAGAATATTTATTTATTTATTTAATTTTGCCTCCGGCGCGACGTCGTAGACGTACCAGCCAGTGATCACTACGCGTACGCTTCGCCACAAATATGTCATCTTTCTATTGTCCAAACAATGCATTTGTAATGAAATTAGTGTAATACGAATTTGACTGGTTCTGGGACCCACGTTAAACAAACAGTTAAACAGGGTGAAAGGTGTAGTTCCGGATTGTTCCACCCTCGTGCGTCATACCATGCCACCTTTCTTTATTTTTCAGATAGTTAACAATACAAGAACAGCGAATAGAATGGAACTCATTAGACCGTCGGTTTTATGAACAAAGAGGAGTATTTGTTCTGAGGTTTGAGCTTATTACTCCAATCAGTATCACAGCTGCAAATAAAAACCTCCTCACTTTATGTCTTCGAATCATCATCATCATCATAGGCATAAGCAGCTCTCTTGTGGTATTCCACAAAGAGTTTCTTGTTTGAATCGTAGATAAACAATTTTTAGATGTATCATCATCGCCAGTCCTAAAGCGCTGCACTTTAGTACTTCCTGACTTGCTTCCTCAACTCATTTTTCATTGGAGTGTGACTAAGAAAGAACGAAACGATCGAAGGTGCGAGGTCATTGTCCGGGTTCAAGCCACCACACCTATTTCCACCGACGTCGCTTCATAAAAACTCAGTTCCGCTAAAATACTCGCGCCCGAGCCGTAAACTTTTCTAATTTACATACACCCGGTGACTGCCGACCTCTCACTGCAGTCGCAACTAAGTTGTTCTGCAGTTTGAAAGTTCGAACACTTGAACCGCATATTATAGTGATACCAGGATCCTGAACGGAAGCAAACGAAGGCATACACTGTCCTTTTATTGGCATTTTGAGCTCCCGGTTGTTTTTGTATAAGATAACACGTCCTTTGGCCACAATCTCACCTGATGGTAAGTGACGATGAGGCCGACGATGGAGCAGGACAGTCTAGAAGACACCTATTCACTCTTGCCTTGAAAAGACCCAAATTGTATTTGTCAGCCTCTTGCAACAGCCAATTTTCATACATTTTCTAAGCGTTCACTGCAAACCAACCGGGTGTTGACAGCTACTTACCAGGATAACTAGTTGTCCTATGAGAACATAGACCTCTCAAGCCTTTATAACCATGCAATAACCGACACGTTCTCCTTTCCCTTGGCTAAATCGAATTTCAGGTGCTTGAATGTTCCAATAGGCCCTACCTATGTAGGCTTATGAGCAAAATAGGGGTAGGTATAAGTTTTAGCGATTACTCGCGTTCCCTTGGACCTAGGAGGTCGAATCTGGTGTCTACGGATTTGTCTTGTAAAGGCGAAGAGGACTGTGTAGTTTCATTGATATTGGTAGGAGTAAATTTTCAGGAAAAAAATTAAAAAATAATTTCCCCTTTTTTCCCCCTTCCACTCCCTCTTTTTGGAAATATTTTTACACCATCTTGTGTCGAATGTAGTCTTTAGTTTGCTTCTCAAATTTGATTGAAATCCGTCGATAAACAACGCTACAGTAAACTTTCCCCTTTTTCTCCCCTATTTTCGCCCCAATCAAAAATCGCGGTCGACAAAACTTTTTTAATAAATCAAGGAACTTGTGTACCAATTTTCATCCAAATCGGTTGATAAATGCGACCTGTAGGCGATTACTGACAGACAGACAGACAGCCGGACAAAAGCATTTTTGGCCAATCTCGAAACTGAGACGCTTCGCTCGCTCGGTCAATTAAATATATGGTATATAAAAAATAAAAGGTTCTAACCGGTTCGTTCCACAGCGGAGCCGCCACCACTGGTAAACGTGACCGTCCACGCGTCCACAATCCTCGCGCTTATCCTATGGAACGTCGCGGGTGATGGAGGGCATCCGATCATAGACTTCACGGCGCAGTACCGCTCAGCGGCGCCTGTCAACGGTTCGTTGGAGCCGTGGCGGCCTATCAGTCCTAATCATATTAGTCCAAATTCGGTAAGTCTACCATTTTAGACCAGATCACGTCAAGGGTACAGTTTTATCATTTTCTTATCGATCCGATCGATAGACCTGTTGAAAAACCATTGTGGCCCAGGAATACCAGTTTAAAGTACGCGAGTTCACACCGCAACTAATAAGGTTGACTTTGCTCAGGTTGACTGACACGTTGATTCTGTTGACACCTTCAAACTGCTACGGAGTACGTTCTTCGTCAAGTGGTAAAGGTATATTTCTGGACATAAAACTATGTTCTAATAAACTCATAACTGCAACCGACTACCGGCAACCGAAGACGCATGGCATCCTCTAATTTCCTGAACCCCACTCGCTCGGCAATTGGCAATTGTGAAAGATTTACCGCTTGCGAAGTAGGTATGTCAATTGTTAGGTACGATAACTCTATCATGGTTTTATTTTTAGAATTTTAGCCGTTGTTAGTATTTTCAACTCTGTCTAGAATTAGAAGTTGCCATTCTGCAAACTAACCGTTGCGTAATTTCTTATGTAACCTGAGTCTGTCTGATCAGACAGCTTACCGTGGACTCCACAGCATGGATCCTTCATTGGCTAGTATCAGCTTACTAATCCTAATAATATTTGACCTGTTAAAAACGTCCTACCACCTTGGAGAGTTTCTGTGCTTAAGAGGGCATTTTAAGCTATGGATGGATCCCCATTTTTAAGCTTTATACTATAAAACTATAGTAAGACACTGTAAAGTTTATAGTGTTTTACCCTCAAATTCATAAACGATGCAGGGGCTCCTCTCAGGCGCTGCGTGAGGCTGATGCTGCTCTAAACGGTTTGGGGGATTGCTCAGTCTCTGTTTATGAAATCAGGGGTGGTGACCACTAGCTCATACGAACTACACATTCGGGTTGCAAAGAAAAAACTCAATGTATGAAGTGAATGTGGATGTTTCCAGCGTCAAATCGACGTGTACCACCTGGACCCGAACGCGTCGTATTGGTTCCGCGCGTGGGCCACCAATGTTCTGGGGCCGGGGCCGCCGGTCGAGGTGCTCGCTACAACGCTCTACAGCGATCAGGATGCAGGTCTGACGCTTTCAAATTGTATTTAAAATCTGTCTTGTTCATTGACAGTCTCCTCTTTGATTTTTAAATTCTTCTCTTTGTTTTACTGGACTTTTAGAACATTGTCCAATTCCAGGCCGTGCACTAAATACGAAAAATCTAGAGCAATTTTTGTTTCCGGTTCTACTCCACTATCTTTCTTACTCAACTTAGACACTGTTCAGAAATAAGCACGTTACGAGTACAGATATCTTCAGGAACTAACGCTATCACACTACCTTCCAGAGCTATACAAGCATTTCCTATCCGGCGCTGAAACGTTTGACACACGCGCGTGGCTGGCTGCAGTTTGCGTGGTCATGGGAGCCCTGGTTATCCTCGCCGCGGGGACCTGCGCCACTCTCTGCCGCGAATGGCGACGAAGCGGTGAGCCGCCCATATAGCATCAACCATTACCGAGGCTTTACTTCCTATGGCACTACTGAGACTTGCTACCAGTGTCAGATAGGGCTTGGAAGTGTTAATTGTGATGTTGCTTGCAAGGCCTTCTGGCACTTAAGCTTGTTCAGTAGTGCTAGTACTAGCCACGGTTGATATAGCTAAGCGATATAGTAGCTTTCTAGTTCGTCCAATTCACAGGGAGAAGTTAGGGACATTGGTAACTGAATCAATTAAAACTACCGTCATCGAAACTCTCTGAGACTTGCTAGCGTCAGATTTTACTGTGTGCTTGCAAGCCCTTCTGGCACTTTGACATTACCCGTAGTGCCAGGTTAATGTGTCGCCCTGTGTAAGCAATAAAGTAGCTTTCTAGTTCGTCCAATTGGCAGATTTTAGGAGTTTGGCGGACATCGAATCGATCAAATCTCGTTTGGTTGTTAATCCGTTGCTGACAAAGCTCTACTTTTTATGGAACTACTGAAACAGCTACCAGCTTTGCCAAAAGAATACGGTTTTTTTGTACCCTTGAAGTCTAATAACTAGTGTTATTTTTTCTGATTGCACTTCAAGGCATTTTCCTAGCAGCGCCCGCAGTGTTGTCCGTACTCATGTCGTCAGTATCAATAGTACCAGGATTGTATAACTAGGTTTCTATAGCTTAAAAAGGTATTGGATGATGCACATGGAGATGTTATAACAAGCTGCTTTACAGCATATTTAGGGCAGCAAGCCTCGTCGAGCGAGACTATACTTTCTTAAAAGTTTTACGGGTAGTAGAACTTCTGGCAGCGCTATCATTGTCCGTTGTTATCATTGTATGGAGTCCACGGAAGGTTGACGTAGAGTAGGTGAGTTAAGTGTTCTAGTTTCGCCACACGGTAGTTCCTACGAGAGAAACGTGAAATATCACAGTGGAGCTCATGAAAGAATTCAGGAGAAATTCGTTGAAAATTTGGTTTTCAAAGCATAGACAAACGTCTCGCTTCATTGATATTAGGTATAATATAAAATTTTTTTTAAAGGAATTCGATAAATAATCATTTTAGAAATATTTGTAAGGTTCTATAAAACTTAGAAATTTCTTCAAAATTCGATAGCAATATTTACAAGCTTGCATTACTATAAAAGACTTCCATTTTTTGTAGAAATATAATCTAATTCACTATTTACAATTAAATAATAAGCACGATTATATTACTTTTGTAAATAATTTTGGTGGTTGTAGTTTGTAATTTTTAAAACTTACCTTATAGTGCCAAGGATGAATTGCAAAATAATACCAAATTTTTAATAATATAATCTAAATAGTTTTTATATAAAATTCGGAATTGAAAATACAAAAAGATATTTTATTAGTAATTTCAATTCTGCTACGCGATTGGTGCTAAGCAATTAAAATTAGTGTTATGTTAATGTAAACCAAATAAATAACTATGGAATCTCGCCTTATAGTTACCTCTTGCAATAATGCTATCCTATTAAGGCTAAGTACTAATCCTAATCAGAATAAGAACAACAGAATAGTTGAGAAATGTCATAAAAAGCTGCTGAAATCAAAATCCTATCCTACTAATCCTGCTAATATTATAAATGCGAAAGTTTAGATGTTTGGATGTTTGTGTTTCAATCACGTCGAAACTACTGAACCTACTTGGATGAAACTTGGCATATATATAGTACGTAGCCTGGATTGACACATAGGCTACTTTTTATCCCGAATAAGTAACAGGTCACGTCAGTTTGACAGGACGTAGTACTACCTCTTTGGTCTAACGACTAACGTTTGACATTCGAGTACGGGTTCGGTGTAATGTCAAGTTTCTCAAAGAAGTATCCGCTCGGTACAAGCACAGATAATATAATGTACACGGAAACGGTACTCGCGTACGAAGTGGCGGGTAACTGCTAGTATTACTATATGTGGAATAAAAAATCAGTGTCTACCGAGATGAGACGGCTAGGAGATAGAAAACACTTTATTGTACACCTCAAGGAAATTACATATTAGCCATAGAGTTTTTATTTTATGTGAAGTACAATAGAAGAGAGAGAGAGTAATAGGAGAGAGTAGTGCAAACAGTTAAAATACTCATTGACATTATAACTATGATATTGAAGCAATCCCAAATGCAATCATGAACTTTTACTGATACCATAATATTTATAAATACGTTTCGATAATGAATCGAAACGTATTTCTATACTAATTATCGACGCACTGTGGGTACACGTTCTTCCAGTGTATAGAGAAATACGTGACACTGACTGACACCGTAAGTGAATTCACTCGCTCATGAAAGTGGTGCGGCGTCGTCCTAACACATTATTGTTATTATGTACCTACCTGTACCTAATGTATTTATTTATACCTGTACATACCTATTGGGGACAAAAAAAAGACTTATCTTATCTAATACAACGCGAGTGCGCGATCATCTCGCGAACTGGCGATGTGACCATCGCAGGACCGTGACTGCATGCAGGTATACGTGCTTGCTGTCATCCTGCGAATGCGTAGGACACCTATTCGACATATTAGAATTATTAGAATGATATCCGATTGATTAATTTATTGATTAACTAGCAGTTACCCGCGACTTCGTACGCGTCTACAGTATCCGTGTACATTATATTATCTGTGCGTGTACCGAGCGGATACTTCTTTGAGAAACTTGACATTACACCTCATTACACCGAACTCGTACTGAAATGTCAAACGCTAGTCGTTAGACCAAAGAGGTAGTACTACGCCCTGTCAAACTGACGTGACATGACATGACAATGAAATCCTCTTGCCAATTGGCGCTGCTAATCCTTTTCGTTCATTTTATCCTGTAGATCCTGTTCTTCTTCTTCTTACGTGTCAATGGTGACAACAAACACTAGACGAAGTTCGAATAGAACTTCGCCACTTTTACCCCTTCGTCTGTGGCGTCCAAAATATCATCCCTTGTGCAGGTGGTAGGGCACAAGGGGCAAATGAGTAAATGGGACATCGTTTGGATGGGGACCCCGCAGTCACATTTGCATTGGTAGATCCTGTTAATTATTCGGGAAAAAAAGTAGCCTATATGTCAATCCAGGTTACGAACTATATATATGCCAAGTTTCATCCAAGTTGGTTCAGTAGTTTTGACGTGATTGAAACACAAACATCCAAACATCTAAACTTTCGCATTTATAATATTAGTAGGAAGTAGGAAGTAGGATAGGATAGGATTATTATTGATCGCGGATTTGTATGAGTAAAATTCGCGCGAAATTCGAAATTCTATGATCGCGTAGTCGTGTTGTATTAGGACAAGGCCTTGCTTAGTCATAAAAATCTGTCAAATATTTTGATGACTATATTTAGTTTGACATTTCTCAACTTCAAATATAGATTTACGGACCAAAACAAAAATTCTACAAGGTGTCAATTATAACAATAGATACTATAGTTTCAATCAAAAAACAAATTATAGAATTAATTTAGGGGGTAACAATTTTAAGATAATAGACTACATTTTTGGAATCATTAGATCGTGCAATAACTTACCTGTCAGTAATACCAATTTAAAGCATGTATTATTTAACATAACAATGTGATACTTCACGCAATACGACACTAATATTAGGTTGTCTGACAAAGATGCAATATAACTAGGTTTTTTAATAAAATCATAATAAATAAAAAAATACTAACTGTAATTAATTATACGCTTAATAGAAATGAAAACAATAATACTAATTAACTAGTTTGGGTACGTGCAAGTTAGCGAAGTAGGGTAATGCATTATAGAATTTAATTAAATATAATATTAGTTATATAAATAATTAAATGCTAGTTTGTCTTGCCAAAAAGTACTAAAACTATTATTTATTCAATATAGAGGTGTTATATAGCGGCTATGGTTTGGTTTCAATGTAAATAAAAAATGAAAATTAAATAAATAGTTTCATATATTTGAAGACTATATGTAATTTGACAGAAAAGTTAAAAGTACTTGATGTTAAGGTAAATAATGCCATTTTCTTGTGATATTCTTCGGACCACATTTATACTTCTAGTAGGACCACTACAATCTCTTAGGCGCAATAATAAACTACGCATCAAATGCACTACTTTTATATTATAAGCACAATTAGATATCTAAAGATAAAATATAAAATGGGACAGAATAATATGAATTAAATAAATAGGTTATAAATAATATGTTGTCGTTTCTAGAATCTCTAAATATTTAATTTAAATAATTTGCTATATAATGTGATTCTATCTTATTTAAACCTTTTTAGAATTTTATAAACACATAGTCAAATTGAAATAGCAAACTAAGATTTACATAAATAAAGCTTGTTATAACTTTTATATACACGTATACGGTTGGATTTAGTAGTGCTTACTAAATTTTTTTCACGAATTTAGTACCTATAATAAAAATTGGTATTTTGCTATTATAGTTTAGTTAGATTTAGAAATTATAACGAATACTGTACGTAAACAGTGATCTATTTTTTAAATTATTGAATCGAATAAAACGTGCACGGAATGAGACCATTATCTAAATCGAAATCTTGGATTCTAAATTGATTTCTTCTAAAGAGTATTCAAAGTTTTAGTAATGGTCTCATCGTATTTCTTTATATTCGCATGATTTTATCTAATATCTACATTATGCAAGTACATGCTAACTTTTTTATTCATATTTTTTTCTTCTTTCCCCTCTATCGCACTCGCTTGGATCGCACGCTTGGACTGCGGGGACGCACACTAACAAACATACACACACACACATGGTACGTATGACTAACCTGTAGAGTTAATCGAAGATCCTGACGCGATGGAACTAGTGCCTAATATTATCTTGAACCCTGGTTTTATGGAGAGGGATCCTATAAGGCCGCGTCCGCAGAACTTTGCCACTTCAATCATCAAGTCGACGGAGTGCCCAGGTCCTGGGAAGCCTAGGAAGGTCTGATTTTCGTCCATACTGAGCCTTAGGATACTGTACCGCACTGATTCGGGACTGACGTCATGATCTCCAGCCATAGGTGGCGGTTATTTGACTGACTGTGAAGTGTATATTTGAAGGACATTTTTACGATACTCGCCAGTAACCCATGTTGTCATGTCATAGCAGATACAAAACAGAACATGAAGAGCGTAGAGTAACTTTCTTATCTGCAATAGTTTAGTCTATGGCTTTGAAATTGATTCGGGGATGTCCCGAAATACAAACAAGAGAAAGCCAATTGTACGCATGCATATGTTTAATCTGTCTCTACTTCAAGTGTTGATTTATCGAATGATTTAATTTGTTAGTTGCATTGCATTGCGGAACAATTTGATGGGTGGTATCGGATTTGTATCAGTCATTAACTGTCACCTATTTTGCGAAAATCATGTCATAAGTCATGCTGATGTTGAATCCATGTTTAAAACTCACACCCACATTGAGCTTCGTGTTGCTTGCAGGAAAACTGAAATCGTGTTCGATTCGAAAAATAATAATGAACTAAATAAAGCCTATTTTCATTCAAAATATAACAAATAGGATTGATACTATTATAAGGGTTAAGGTATGCACATATCAACATCGAAAATGAATCGGGTGGTACAGTATTTTAATGGTTTTCAGATGCTTGAATGTGGACGCACTAAAAGTTGTGCTTAGCAAATTGGTTATCTCAAATAATTGACTTGTATTGCAGTATATTTCGAGCTCAGTAAGTTGTTTAAAGCATTTTTCTTTTGTATTTTATTTAAGTTTAGTCAATCTTTGAGAAATCAATTTGTAAATAGTTAGGCTTATTCCTAATACTGAGAGAGAATCATTTCTAGTTTTATAAGCGTTCGTGTTAGTCCTAGTGGTGGTTGCCATACTAAAAAAAGTATATTTATGTAGTTTTTTGCGAGTTTTATCTCATTTTTATACGAACTGAATGCTTGCATTTACTTTTGATACATATTTTATAAACATTTTTGGCGTAACACTATGCTTTTTATTCTCCTACTGGCAGCCCCGAATACTGATGTACTCAATTTTTAGATGACGTATTGCTTACCGTTCAAACAAATTGTTAATGTTACTAGTTGTAGGATAATCTCATATTTAAATTATATTTATATCCTTTCGCGACTACTTATATATTTTTATAAAACATGATCTCTATAAAACTTATGTCAAATATTCAAGTTTTTTTTTTCAGTATTTTTTATTGTGATTTCTAAATCATTTTTTTATGATTTTTACTTAGTAACGTATATTGTACATATTTTAGTATAGTATCGTATGGAGACTGGCGCGATGGATTATAAATTATACATACTATAGCTACGTAGCTACATAGTATTAGATAGTAAGCTTTGAAAAGGAGTTCATATTCATTAGCTGTTCGCTGAATAAAAGCTTAAAGTAACGACACAGCTTCGGAATACATCGTTCACTCGTTAAAATAATGACAATATTGTAGACATGTTATTTAATACATATTTAAAAGATCCACGACACGAAAGGCAATGAGGCATACGTCGTGATTTTAATATAAAGTTATATTTTTATCATAAATTTCGAGGGTTGATTACGACGAACTAAACTACGTTAATAGAAATATTGTTATCGAAGTGAAGTGGTTTATTTTTGTAAAATGAAGTGAATGCATATCAGGCGCGCCTTAGGAATTAATATAAACAGAATATAAAGATATATAAATCTATATACATACATTATTATAATGTCTTTCTTCTTCATTCTTTAGAACTTGCATGTATAGCTTGATTTTACATCACAATAGCGGCAGATTTAAATAACTAAACTTTATATAAAAACAACCGGATTTGATTAGATTTATTTAAAATTTTACAAGCGTCAATAATACTTGCTTTAAAAAATTAAGCTATACATGCAAGACGGTCTATATTTCTTTCTCATTGCCTTACTGTGTTTTCATTTCATTATCCTAACTATCAGAATCTATGTAGTCTGTTGAAATAGCATCATTCTATATTCGTACTCAGTGTTGTGCTTTCAAACTCCTATGCTGCAGTCATATCATCGGAATACGGTAAAGTTAAGCTAATCCATATAAATTATTTCGTGATAGACAAAAACGTCACTAATTTGCCGAATTCCGATAATATGTGGAAGGTATATCGGATATATCTAGTTGTGTAAGACGTATGTACCTATCTATCGGCAATTTTAAATCTGTCCATCTTGCGACTATGTGCTAACGTGTCAATTACTTATTTACCAATTTGTATTTAGTGTCGTGTATCGTGCTTTAACTTATCACTTCTATTTTAAGACTATGACCGTATTTTCTTTATTATACGTTTGTATTTGTATAATATTACTAAAATATAATTTTATATTATATTTTACAAATAATAAATAATGATCAAACCTTGTTTAATAGTCCTTCTGGCTCATTATTAGATTACAAAAGTTTATCTTAAAATATCAAAAGTTATTTCAAATCGAAATAACGGTCATAGTCACGTGTGTCTGCACCAATTTCGTCTTCTATTGTTCTTCCTTAGAAAAGAAACAATTATTTTTGTATTCGAGCTGAAATATTATGTATTTAAATTTAAACAAGTACTGCACATAATCACTTTACATTAAAATGTTGTAAGCTAAACCAATAGGTGCAATCGAGCTAAATTTTTTTTCAAAATCGGTATTTATATTAAAAATCGGTATTTTCATTAAAATCGGTATATTTGTACTGTAAAAGCCCGAACTGCATGGCTTTATTTAAATATATAAGGAAAAATTGCAATAAGCGAGGCCGCTTCGGTCAATGCGAATAACTGTTCTACACCATACAATAAATCGAAATGATCTAAGAGTTTCAGAGATCTAGAACGTCAAAAATAGGCATTTTCAGTCAGCCTTAAGATTTACTTCAACGGCACGGTAAATGTTGGAAAAGACATGTCATGCAGTTCGGGCTTTTACAGTAACATATTCATTAAAATGGGTATTTTCATTATTATTTCGAAAGTTGCATTATTATATTACATACAAAAGTAACGATTTCAATGATTGTTATTTTGTAAGTTGATAAGTAAATTTTTCGTGGAAAAATTAACATCATGATGAAATTTGCTCGATAGCACCTGTTACGTGCATGCATTAGGTACAAGCCCGTCCTTGGGTAATGATTTCCAAGTTATGTTTAATAACATGGTCAACCAAGTTAATTAAGGTTTAGTTAAAAACCAAATTATGGCTTGTAGATGAAATTCATTAGGTAGGTTTATCACATCGGTTGTGGTTGGCGTGTAGCCTTTTAGGTAAATTAATTAACTTTTCTACATCGAATCTTTTCTTTTTTTGTTTATCAAATAATATATCGAACAAAAAGAAATTCAACATCTAAAAGTCATAGACAAAGTTCGTCTCGAAACATCGAAATTCAATCATTTATCGATTTTCTGTTAAGTTTTGGAAAGTGACAATACATCTAGGTCTTTTAACTAAAAATCTAGCTAGCTTATCGAAATGTAGTCTAGTTTAGCTGGTTGTTTAGTTGAACGCTAGTGTAGAGAATGCGGTAGCGATTAGGCCTACGCTGAGAGTCAAGACTGGGGCGAACAAGGAATGACTTTTGTAAGGAAACGCTAGAAATAGGAATAAGGCTTGAATTGAATCTACTTCCCAATTTATGTGTGGAACATTTTTTTGCACAATCTAGAAGAAACCATCGTGTTTGATACATAAATTATCAGTAACATACAAACAGTCTCGGCAAAAGTACGTGAAAACTCTAAATAAAATAAGTGAATTTATCACTTGTTAATATTTCAATTTATTCTTTAAATATTTTAAATAATACATGGTTACGTGTTCATCTTTGGTCCTGATAATTATTTAATTTCTTTATATAGTTTTTAATAATGTATGATTAGAAAAGAAAAGAAAAATACATTTTTTTTCATAATTTTATTTGAATCGACAACTTGATTGATTCTCAATCGGATCTGAGAGTTCGTGTTATTCTGTCCTACCTTATGTTAATGCAATCTTATGCACAACTTTTTAAATAGATATTAGTTTAAATTTAAGTTAAAATTTATCTCGAAGTGTTAACTAATTTATTAAGTTAGGTGCCTTGGCCTTAGAAAAGCATTATCTAGTTTAAAGTGTTCATGCATTTTGCCATATTTGTGTATTATATCAATTCTAATAAATAATTAATTGATTATGTATAACTTATAATCAATATATATTTTTTATTTATAATAGTTAATATATAATTTGATTCACAGGTTTACTTTGACATATTATTGTATATCTGTCATACAATATGTCAAAGTAGGTATAGTATGCATAACAGATCTTTATCCCTCTGAAGTTAGGTGCAACATCGATTGCGCATGTACTACTGTTGTGCGGAAAAATTAGCATCAGTTTTGCGCAGATAATTCAGAGGGACAAAGATCCGTTGTGACAACTATAACTACATATTGAATGATAATTTTATTGGTGGAATAATATGCAAACTATTACTTGGATAAGATGTTTGTTTACCATTCAGTTTTTTCTTAGTAATTTAGAAAAATACGGTTTATAACACTTTATTTTCATGTTTATGGTAAAAATAAAACCATACTAATCTAATAGTGACCGGAATTTTTATTGAGCGATTTCAAAAGAAAGGTACAATATTATTTCAATGTTACCTTTACAAAGAAAATGTTATTTATAACAGACTGATAATATTATGTGATTTTCGAATGTATTTCAAAAAATAATGAATCACCTGATGGAATTCCAAATACTTGTGCAATAATTATATATAGGTTCGATATTATTATTTTAATATATTATTTTTGTGTGCGATTGTACAGTCAACGAGGTTTAGTTGAAAAGAATTTCTCTCGATCGTAGAAAAAGTCTGTTCTTTTGTATGGTGTGCCAGCAGGTCGCTTCGCTTGGCTCACCCCGTGCTGTAATAACGCGAAATAAAGTCAAAAATTATTTAATAAAATCGGATCGTTTAGAATCGTATCTGGGTAATTCTAGGTGCCAGTTCCTTTGGATATGGTGGCTTTTCTTCATCAGATGGTTTTAAACATACACTTCGCATAATAAATATTTATTATTTCTGTATTCAAAACGGCAATCTAGCCCTTTTCTCATAATTACTTCATCAAAATACCTTATTCTTGATCGAAGAAAGAAATTTCGTTGACTGTTCATGATTCTCTATTATGTTACTATTGTAAATGTGTTGCCATGTCTGGTGATGAGCCATTGTAAATGTTGGAAATCATTCCCATTAAAAGTACATTTTACACGAACTCATTGTATTTTTATTTCGTACCCTACATTCACAAACTTTATTAATAACTATAATTTATTTAATACAGATTAGGCGAATGTGAATCTTATTACTTACAATTTTTAAGGCCGTCTTTTTGATTAGGTCCATTTTGGCAGATAATTTCTTTTAAATTAAGGCCTATTTCACCATCTCTGAGTAACGCTATTCATCAAATAAAACTATACCCATCTTTGTCTTTGACAAGTCTAAAGTAGAGACGGGAGATATTTATATTTGACGGATAGCGTAAGATGGTGAAATATGAGCTTAGTGCCCAGTAGATATTTATTTATTTAGAATAACGAGATTATTTTAAATAACAATTTTACTAAGAAATTATCAATAGCATTTTTTAATTTTTTATATGGTAATCCTAGCAAGGATTCTGTCAATATGGACCTAAGTTTGCACAAGAACATTATAAAAATCGTCACAAGCTAGTGAATTGTGATCTTATGTAGGTAAAGTGGATGACGTGGAAAAATCTCTGATGAGAAGCTTCTAAAGATGTGGTGCTTCATAGTAGACTGGTGGTATCGTAATAATTATGGGTATAATGTCTGAAACAAAACAAAATATTACAATAAACCAGTGGTGTTCGTGTTACGGAAACCAAGGGACGTAAGTCATTTCTTATTTATTTCCATTTGTTGTTTAACATAACCTTCTAACCTACCATTTTGTAATTGCAATCACTGTAAATTATAAATTACATATTTTTCGTTCAGGCATGAAACATCTTTATAGGCTGAATAATAATGGCAATGTGACAGTAATCCACAAAAAAAATCCCATTCCTAGTCCAATGTCCTGAAACCCCTGTATACTACCTTATAGTCAAGATCAAGCAAGGCTTCCTCCAGTCTCGTCAGGCCAGGGTCGTCAGCGGTGAACACGTTGCATTCCTCATCAAAGTATTTCTTCATCTTCTGTCGCAACTTCTCATTGTACTCGTAGCGATGCAGACGAGACTCCCTCAGGACATCGTCCACGTAGTCTGACGTAGTCTGGAAACTACGCGACGTAAGAGGAGTTTAACTTGGTGAAACAGTGCTATGAAAGGTTTTACGTGCTAAAGTATAGACTACCTACGTCACTACGTACATACTTTATAGCTAATCTACAAACACATACTACATTTTTGAAAGATTTGCACCAAAAACGGGGTACCGTATGAGGGTAGACCGATACGTCTGCCAATGTCCTTGCAAAAACTTCAGTTTGACTCGTGATCATGGCGTATGCAACTGTGCGGAATATCGGGATACAATAGAACTCACAAATTATGGTAAATATCCCAGTTTTTGGTGAAAATTACATACTACATTGTTTCAAACTGTATTTCTTGCAGCCTTGAATACCACCGTTACATTACCTAAATACAAAGACAATTTTATTCTTATCAATGCTTAGTAATGTACCTTCTTTAATTGTTTTAGGTCTCAATTAAGTAAACGTACTTATTTGAATTAAAACTGACTATATATACTATATGTATACTGTGCTATATACTATAGCACAGAACACAGACTACAATACAACTACAGGCAAATCTTCTGAGCATTTTCGATAAGCTGAATACATTAGGTAGGTAGGTACCTACAGGGTGCGTGTACGTACGAGCTCTACATATAAGGCAATTGGTAGAGCCATTCAGTTCATGGTAAGAACACAATTTTGTTCCATGGACCAAGCGACACTACGTTTACCGCTTAATCTTTGCTAAGTTGCTATATAAGTACAGTACAGTGTAAGTATTCGTTTTGTTCACACGTGCCAAGAGTTCTGCCCTCATTCGGTTTCCAACACTCCAGGATATCCGTGATGTACCTAGCTAAACATAAAACAAACTAGGACCATGGTCTAACGAACCTAACGTGACCTCCAGACTTAAGATCAGAGGTTTCAAACGCAAATCACACAAACTTTTGTCCAAAAATAATCGACCTAAAACCTCTATCAGGCTACTCGCCTGTATCGCCACGGGCTTAAGTAGCTGTCGCTGTATCGCCAGGGTTTTAAGTAGCTATAGCTGTACCGCCAGGGTTTTAAGTAGCTATACCGCCAGGAATAGTTGTCACTTGGCAGTCCGTAGCGGTAATACGAGTACGGCTCGTAGCCGTAGCTGCAGCGGTAGGTTGTTAGAGGCTCGTATTTGTAGTAATCGTTGTACTTCGGCAAGGGCACGTCATATTTGTACGACGGAAGCAATCCGTAGCGGTAATAAGTCGACCAAGGTATGTAAGAGTCACTGCGGTATTTTGACCATGAACCATCATAGTAGCGGTATCTTCCATGCCTGTATTTGTATAGGGAATCCAGGTAGCTGGTCGGAAACGCGTCATTAGCGGCCTTCATCAGGTCCCACGGATCGCTGTAGCGCCTGTGCTTGAACTGCAGGACAACACATTCAAATAAATAAAGAACTTACCAAAAACAACGTGATATTAGCTAAAAAGTAACTTACTCTTTTATACTTATCGTAATCGATATCAGAATCAGTCATAGCCCTAGTAAGGGGTACGCTGGACTCTGTATTCAAACTCTTGTCTTCAACCTCCTCGGTCACGTTCAATGTCACGATGCTTATGCTATCGCTCCTTGTCGTGAGAGAGTCGTCAAGGTCGGTCCAAACGTACGGAGTCACGGATACTTCCGGAATCTCAAGGTCGTTTACGAAGTCTGAACGGTTTTTTGGTATGGAATTCAGAAAGGTTTCGAACATGTACATTTACTGTAGATGTTGAAGCCTGAAAAGAGGAGATTCTTGGGTTTACTTCATACGAAATAACATACAAACTTACAGTAGATAACTATGTACGTTTTTAGAATACCTAAGTAGGTAACTAAATAAGAATAAAATTAAGATAAGTTGAAGGTTTTTTCTGGGAAATCACCTTATCTAAGAAAACTTATAAAGCTGATAACTTTTGACTTTGAATGATGAGAATTTTCCAATCTGTGAGTGGTGTTTTTTTCGTGGCAAGTTATTTAGGCACCTGTCTAGATTATGCACAATAAAGTATATTGAAACTGGTTTAGATTGAAACCAAACTTGGGCAGCGAGAACTGCTAACGATATTGAAGCGAAAATAACTCTACTTCGAACTAGTACAAACAAATTATCTTTCTGGTTTGAACATCAAAAATGGCTGGTCCAGTCTGTCTGTAAGATGAACACACTGTATTTATTGTGACTTTCAATATAGCTTCATATGACCTACCTAAATATCTAGTTTTTCAATGACAATGTGCAAGGTTTCCCGTAGATATAATTACCTTCCTATAATTACTTCTACATACATTCTCAATGAGCAAGTACTTTTTTAAACACTACTTAAACTACATAAATCACTTGATTTTGCAATAATTCGGTGGAAAATATTGCTCATTTAGCACTTGCCTTTATTGGAATCCACTTTCGCAAATGTAAGTCCGGTCGTAGCACGCTACGGAGACCACGTAGCGTGATGACGGACCCTTGAAGTTCCACAGTCACGTTCAGACTAAACCCAGATCCTATGTTCTTGTGAAAGTTTGTACACTACTTAGCTAAGTTTAGTCGATACCGTGCTGGTACCCACGCAACTTGCATGTCTCCCTGACATCGGATCTGGGACGGTAAATCAAAAACTATCTACGGTTTTCGACATGTGGTAATCGAAGGAAAAAAGCTCGATGAAATAAGTGATCGACAAGAACAAAATTATTAGAGTACAGAAGATAACTTTAGAACCTAAATCCAAATCATAGGAAGTTGCGTATTTTTTTTCACCAAACACTTTGGAGAATATTAGTGGAAGAATGGTAGTTATCTATAAGTACTGATTTTCCTCAGTTGTATCATACACTGTTTCTGTATAACAGGAGAATTTCTACTTTTAATTAAGTATGAGTTTCTTTCGATTTGCCATTTGTCTACAGGCGTTTGCGTGATTGCGAATACTTGCAAAACGTAGGTTCTTACTTTCAGGGTTACTTTTTCCATAAAGTACCTACTGCCTCAGGTACAATTTACTGCCTCAGTATACCGATCAATAGATAACGCTAACAATGTTTGCAAAATCCAAGACTGACTTGCTTTTTTATCATTAGCATACACCACGTCGTCGCCAAGAGCAGAAATACGCGCACAAATTGAGAGCCTCTTTATTTTTTGAAGTTAGTTAATAAAAATAGTCACAAATAGTCCACCATAAACTAGGTTTGCCTGTATCGTAAATAGATACTTAGATATTGTTGGTCTGTGGTGGTAGGTTAGAATTGTATTGTTAGGGCGGCTTGCACCAGAATCGCTAAACGCGTTTAACCCTTAAATAGTATTTAGCGAGTTGTCAAGTCATACAAATACGTCATATTTAAATCGATTTTGCTGTTAAATACGTTTAGTGATTCTGGTGCAAGACGCCCTTAGTGTGTAAGTATATTATCAGTGTGTTAGTGTGTTGTTGTGCTGTTGTGTGTGCGTTTTAAAATAAATGCATTTTCTTTCTTTCTTTCTTGTATCATCAATAAGCGGGCAACTTTACACGTAGGGAAATCTATGTAGAACCTGCAAGAAATAGGCAATGTGCCAAGTATACCCAATGTTAGGGGTACTTATATCATACTAGCTGTGGCCCGCGACTTCGTACGCATGTATCTACCGTTTTCTGAGCGGATTCTTTGAGAAACTTAACATAACATCGAGCCTGTACTCGCATGTCAGACTTTTACACCGACACTCGTACTAGGCCCTCAAAAGCAACTGACGTAAACTTTATAACATTAGTGGGATGGGATCAAAGAGGTAGGAAACCATAAACATGGAGACGCCCCATTCTACTATACAAAATAAATCGACACATAAGCCGTCAAATATTATTTTGTTTCGTTTCAACCAAACAAATACTGAATGTGTTGAAAGAGATGACAATATTTTTGTTCTTTCGATTTTTTTTTGTGACGTCATGATTTTATGTTTGCGTAACCAGCGCCGCCATGTTTGGTTCCGAGTTTGTAGTAGATCTGCTGTCAATACTAGGTACTAAGAAAGCAGCCATATTATGTTCCGTAGTATGTACGCTTTTTTGTTGGTAGGGCATATCCATTGGTTTCTGTATCAGAGGACGGGATCACCATATTTAGGTACCATCGAAATAACTGTGACTTTTTGTTTTAGAAAAATGTAATGCGGCGTAATTGAGTCACGAACATCTAAAGATGATAACTAAACTTTGTGTTTACAAATTGGATACAACGTACCAGTACCAGTCCCCATCTAAAATTTGCATAATATTATTGGATCGTAACCTTCAGCACGCGATAAAGAAAGCTAATAATTAGCCGCCAAAAGTTACGGTGCGGTGCGCTGGTTCAAATGTTAAAATGAAATCTAGAAATTGCGGTGACCTATGACGCTGCAGAGCTAAAACCCTAGGTATGTAGGAAGGTTTACTCACCAGCAACGCCAACAATCGGGTCCAAGGGGGCCTATATCGAATGCACTGCAATCCAAAATGTCCGTCACAGCACAGAGAAGTTTGTATGATTAAAAGCAATGGCAATCCTTGCGATGGAACGATGATTTATCGCTCGCGATGCGGTATGATCTCGACAGCATTAACTTAGCTGGAGAACGCGGGGAGCCGAGGGTCTGATCTACGAGAAGACCACGAGAACGATCCACTCGGCGCGGAGGCAGATTACGGAAGCTCGCACCCAGCCAATAGACTGCTATAGGCGCGCGATGCGATGGCATGAACTTGACGTTTCATAAGAAGTTCACACTGATGATTGCCCGCGAAAGTACAAATGCAGCGCGGGAAACCCCATTATAAGATTGCATAGAATTACCAGAGAGGTAAACCAACCTTTTTGTACCTATAGGGATTTTTAACCATACAACGTCAAAAATAATTAAAATAGGTATGAATTACACGCAAACGTGCTGTTGGCGTAACCATTTTCCCCGGCTTGAAAGATCCTACTTTCAAAACACAAAGAAAGCGAAAATATAATAATTGCATATCGTCGCGAAACTCTACCATATAAACGATATAACAAACAAATAAATTATGCTAAGTTATTTTTATATAAGAAATTATGCTAAATAATAAGCTGCTAACCCTAACCTAAGTAAACTAAGACAATATTAGTCATTATTTACTGAGTTGGAAGAGGGCACAATTTTACAATCGGTCTGCTCTGAAGCATTCCACCTTGCACTTTAACAGAAGCGACTCTACAGATCCCTTTCTTGTCCGGAAAGATTTCAGTAATTAAACCTAACGGCCAATGCAAGGGCACGATATTATCCTGCATGGAAACTACAACCATACCAACACGTACTGGGTTAGAAGGAGTGTTCCAATTTAGTCTTGATTGAAGGGTGTGCTCATTGCAACACCGCTTCCAGAAAGACTGGACAAGTTGCTCAGGTGATTCATGTCGCAAAAGACGGTGTGAACGCATTTCAGCAGCTTCGCGAGCGGGTAGAAACAACAGCGGTTTCGTATTATGAAAATGCGCATGAGTTAGAGCGGTAGGTTCCGACGAATACGGAGCGCGGGAGCAAATAATGCTATAACATTTTGTGTGACGAATAATACGTCGCGCGGACAGAATCCAAAAGGAAAACCTTTTGGTGCGATTGTACAGAATTATTTCTGTCAAAAGACTGGAATCTATATTAGAACCAGCAGTTACTGAAGAAAGAGCAGCAAACATTTCCGGCGTATCTTGCGGAATGAAGTGCTCTACCGATAAGATTTCTTGAATCTTAGCGATGCGATTGGCCACGTGAGTGAGCCAGCGATGCGGCGATGCGAGAATCCAACTCAAAAATACAGTTGAATCCGAAAAAGCTCCGATAGCCTCAATGGCGTATCGAGCAGAGTAGAGAGCGAAAACTCGGTTTATCACATTTGATAAAAGGAGTGCGGTGTAAATATCTTGACAAGCAAGCGGAAAAACCTTAAAAGGTGCGAGTTTTGACTTTGCCAGTGACACAGCGATATTACTGGAACAGTCGACTGTCTTCGCATTAGAGTTGAGAACCACGCGTAACTTAGTGGGTGTCTCGTCCATGCGATAGGCAGAATGCGGGTTATAAAATGCGATTTCATCTGGAAGAACTCCTTCCAGCAGGGACGTAAGATTATTTTTCAGAATATCTTTAATGACTTCACTATAAAGAAGTATGAAGTAAGAATGCGGTTTTAATTTACACTCGAGGCTAAGAAACCTACGAGGTGCGGTTTCAGAAATAATTTCTGATGCAGAGACGTCCGTCTTCAGCGGCAAAGCAACGACACCCGTGCCAGGGGAGGAGCGGGGGGTGGAGGAACAATAAGACTGCTCACAGTGCTTATCGTCTACACTAGTTATATAAGAAGCAACAACTTCTTTTGTTTCCCCGGCTGTGCACAAGTCACAGCTGTTAGAAGAGGACGTCGCGAAGAATGACAACGTAGCGGTAGGAAGATTTAAGACAGGTGCTTCTCCCATGAATATATAGCCTAACACAGTCTCTAATGCGTCTGGACATCCAGCTGTGGAGGTAATCTTACTGGGTTGCAATAACTTAGCAAACAGTTTGACTCCTAACAGAATGTCAATATTTCCAGGCACAGCCCAAGTATCATCAGCGAATAAATGCGAGTCGATATGATTGAGATCAGCGACATCTATCGAGCACAATGGAAGCTGTCCTGTTATCTCATCGAGCACTAGTGCATCTATGGTGTACTTAGGTTGCGCACGAAGGCGCGAGCTAAAGGTGAAGTCAACGGAACCACGAACCGACTGAGAAGTACCACCGATACCTTTAACAGTGACTATAGAATCGTCACGAATAGGTAGCCCTAACATACGGCAACATCGAGTGGTAATATAGTTCTTCTGAGAACCTGGGTCCAGAAGACAGCGAACGACAACATCTTTCCCTTTTTTACCTACTACTAACACTTTCGCAGTAGCTAAAACTTCAGTGGTGCGAGTACTGTTTTGAACCATAGCTGAATGAGTACAAAAAGAAACATGTTCCTCATCAGGGGGCTTCTCTTCAGTACTGGCAGCCGGCGCGGCGTCATCTGATGGCGTTTCTGTCGTTTGTGGCGGCAGCGGTTGATCAAAATGTAAAAGGGAATGGTGTTTACCATTGCATGTTTTGCAGGTTGTCGTGGATTGACATTTAGACACAGTGTGTTGACTACTAAGGCAATTACCGCACATACGATTGTCTTTTACATGTTTATATTTATCAGTCGCGTTTAATTTCAAAAAGACACCACATTTATATAAGTTGGGATGCGTCGACTGACATAGCGAACATTTAGGTGACGTAGCTACGTACACCTGCGAGACCCTAGAGGGCGCGGCGAAAGGCGCACTATTAGCGCTAGTGCCAGCAGTCGACCGCTCAGGCCGCTGCGGCGCGGTGCGATACAATATCTTTACTTGTTCACGAACGAACTTAACGAAATAATCATAGTCCACGCTTTGAGGATCTTTCATATTGCGAAGCGACATTTCGTAATGTTTTGCAATGTCAGAATCTATTAACTTAAGACCCGTGTACATAAATATAAAATCAGACATATTATCTATTTTTAATTGCTTGAGTCCAGCAACAATTGCGGTATATTTATCAAACACTTTTTCAACATTAGCGGGCGAAGAACCAGCTGACTTCAAAGAAAACAGCTGATTCAAATAGTTTACGGCTAGCGCGCGCGTGTCTTGGTATTTAGCGATAAGCGCATTCCAAATAACACGATAGTTTTCTGCAGCGGGCACAATCCCGGCTGCCACGCCTTTCGCCTTGCCTTTGAGGTGACCTAACAAGTAATGGATGCGGTCCGAATCCGTCAGATCGGGATTTGTGTGAATAACCCGTTTGAATGTTTCATAAAAGAACGGGAAGTTCTGAATGTCACCATCAAAGGTAGGTAGTTCAATGCGAGGTATTTTAATATGCGGGGTACCTGACTTATTTGTCGAAGTATCTGAGAAATCATTTTTTGCGGTTGTGGCTAAAGAACTCAAAGCATTTTTGATTTCGCACGAAAGATCGTCAAAAGCAGACAGTGATTCATAATTAACCTCGTACTTGGGGTTAAGTTTCATTGAAAGAATATTTATATTATCAATCGCAGAGATGTACTCATTACGAATGATATCTATTGTTTTAGCTTGTGCAATAAAAGTGTTCCGCAATTTTTCATTATCTAAGTTGGGGATCAAATCATATAATTTTTGTATGCGAGCAAAATAAGCGGCGCGTTTGCCTTCATATAATTTTAGTTTATTTTGGAAATCCTCCATTTTAAATGAGAAGTATTTTTTAACAAATAAAAATCTTTATACAAAATTATTGATTCGGAACCCACTTATATATCCGATGACGGAACCCTAGTACCAAATTAGATACTTGATGCGTAGGAAGAAATATAATTTAAAATAAATTAAATTCTAAATAAATTGTGTACGGAACCAATTTTCCGTCCACGCGACTACCTATTTGCGTGCGGAACCCTAACGGAACGCGCAACAAAAGGAGCAACAAAGATATATTATGATGACAAAATGACAAAAGTAGGTACAGGATTATTTTCCCGACCTTGCGGTACCTATCACAACAACTTAGCGAAGGCAAGACAATAAAACCTACAGTAGGTATAATTTGTAAGAACGGAACCACTTTCCGTAGGTAAATAACTTATACCTAACGAGAACTTCTATGGCCACTTACAAAACTCAATACAACCAAACAAATATTATGTATAGGTATGCAAAGGATGCGATGCGATGCGGTGCGAATTACAGAGTCAGTACGGTACGGATATAAAAGTAACTGTACTTCCCGTAGACCATACGAAACCTAAATAACTTATAGGTGTAATTCGCAAGAAAGGTAATTATGACAAAACACAATGTTTTTATAGGTATGGAAATAATATCCAACCATGCGGAACCCTAACACTAACGTAGGTGTAGATACGGAACTAACTTATCCGATCTTACAACCGTAGCGCAAATGTAGGTGCGGTGGTAGTTAACAAAGTTACCTACCTAAAGACAAAATTAAATTCTATAAAGAATTCAATGCGATTAAGTACTTCGAATGCGGTGTGGACTGTATTGCGATTTATTTCTCGTACAATACGAGGCGATGAAATAGGATTACAATTACCTACAAAACTTCTCATAAGTCCAAATACCTAACAAAAGTTATCAATGATCGGTCAGAAATGCAATCCCGGGACATAGAATAGAATCGCTGTTGGTAGGTATAATCCTCAATGGATGCAACAAACGTTGACCAACCAACGCAATGTACCGACGTGACTGTGAGAACCCCAACCACGTTTCTCGGTGTACACTTGCTCGACCTTGTACCAAGGATTCGTACAACGTACGTGTATGCCGCGAAACCACTCCCACGAAACTACCCGCAATACATCCAGTGATGGAATTTTGATGCGTAGTTCTAGGAAAACACTTATTTTACGACACAAATCACTGTAGTTATAAGTAACGTATATACCTTTGTTAAGATTTAGACATATAAGGTGTAAATTAATAACTTAAATTCACAAAAGTAACGGGACTGCGATAAAGAATGCAGACCAATATGGACCTTACGTACAACGCAATAAGGACAAGTTTCCTATAACGATATGCAATTATACGTAATTAAAATTCTAGATTTTTATAGATTATAAGATAGGACAAATACTATCCGGTTCGTTAGGACCAAATGGATCGTAACCTTCAGCACGCGATAAAGAAAGCTAATAATTAGCCGCCAAAAGTTACGGTGCGGTGCGCTGGTTCAAATGTTAAAATGAAATCTAGAAATTGCGGTGACCTATGACGCTGCAGAGCTAAAACCCTAGGTATGTAGGAAGGTTTACTCACCAGCAACGCCAACAATCGGGTCCAAGGGGGCCTATATCGAATGCACTGCAATCCAAAATGTCCGTCACAGCACAGAGAAGTTTGTATGATTAAAAGCAATGGCAATCCTTGCGATGGAACGATGATTTATCGCTCGCGATGCGGTATGATCTCGACAGCATTAACTTAGCTGGAGAACGCGGGGAGCCGAGGGTCTGATCTACGAGAAGACCACGAGAACGATCCACTCGGCGCGGAGGCAGATTACGGAAGCTCGCACCCAGCCAATAGACTGCTATAGGCGCGCGATGCGATGGCATGAACTTGACGTTTCATAAGAAGTTCACACTGATGATTGCCCGCGAAAGTACAAATGCAGCGCGGGAAACCCCATTATAAGATTGCATAGAATTACCAGAGAGGTAAACCAACCTTTTTGTACCTATAGGGATTTTTAACCATACAACGTCAAAAATAATTAAAATAGGTATGAATTACACGCAAACGTGCTGTTGGCGTAACCAATTATTCTCAAATTCAAATTCTTTATTGCACTTTTATGTTGCTCAATCACAGATGTTTATAGGTAATGTACCTACCAAAATAAATATAAACCCTGTTAGGGCACAGCAAATAGTTAAAATTTTTATACTTAGGTAATTGTGAAGGTGACATTAAAGCCCATTTATAATGTCGTTTTTCCCATCACGTTTGGTGTATTTACCTAAGTTGATGTTTTTCGATCTATTTAGTTGTATTGTCAAATATATAGTAGGTAGGTATAATACCGATGTACAGTTTTCTAGATTTAAATATGTAATAGCGTTATCGCCTTGGATCTCTGTAATGGTAATGTCTATGTTAAATAAACAATTTGAATTTGAATTTGAATTTGAATACTTATTAAAAAAAATATTTTTCATCCAGAAACTCGTGCAATGAGTAGAAACAATTTTTTGTTATGTATTTTTTTCAGAATATTTTTAAATTATAAAGGCCGTTCTTCCATTTTATGTCAGTTGGAATTCTATTATAGATTTTTATATCACCTGACGATGTTAGTAAAGCATATTCCCATACTTACTAATTCTTGGAAATTGGTCACCATACACTACTCTAAGACACGTTGCTAGCCTCACATTACAAAACACGTGCATTGTAATCACAAAGTAAGTTTGTAATCATGAGCTGGTGACACTGATGATAGAGTTTGAAGACTGATACTTAAGAAACTTATGACGGTTAGCAGTCTTCGGTTTCATCATTGCTCTTGCCACTCTCTTCCTGCCATTCTTCACGATCTCTCTGAAGCTCCAGTGACTCAGTTCAAAGACATACGTTATTTTGTTACTTCACACATAGAAAGCCATTAAAAAGAAAGGAAGAAAACACAAAATAGTAATGTGTGCTACTGCAACAAATTGGCTCCAGCTCAGCATTATGCTTCACCACCTGATGGCAGCTCAGCGCTGTTATTCTGCCGAAACCATTGGATTAGGTCAATTGGCCCCGTGAGAACATTAGAAAAAATAAAATTCAGAATTGTTTATTTAATGAAATCAGAAATATTTCGCGCGACCAAGCCTAGAAGAACATTAATAGGTACCTACAGACTCAGTCTCTCTTAGTTTCATTATTAAAAACACTTGGAGAGAGAGTTCTCTCCAAGTATTTTTGAAGTCACGCTTCTAAATCTAAACGCTGATTTGGGTGGAATATAATTTCAACTAATTGTAACTTTCTTGTTGGCATATCAGTTTTTCTAATTACGAGCTCTATTCTCTGATTTTCTTCGGTGTTTACGATACATCATCGGGATTTTTTCCGTAGTAGTGTCTGTGGTAATAAATATTATGTTATGTTATCGCGTTAGATATTACTACAACATTATTATTAACTTAATTTAAACAGACATAATTTTGTGCTGGAATGATCACTACTGATACTGACCGCATAGTTCGTTATGTAATACACTCATAGTATGGTTTCTGCGACGCAGGAGGTATTATTACGTATTCTGTACTCTACTTTGGCTGCAAATTGAATAGAAGATAATTTGCCCCTTTCATGGAAGATAGAAAACATTGTCGGTCATAATCATTTATAGTAGGTACAATGACGAAACTGAACAGTGCTAGGTATTCTCGTGTTATAAGTATATTTCTTTGTAAAAAGGATCATACAAAAAATGCTGGGAACCAGGCCGTAGTTTCTTGCCCGTTCTTCTAGGCTCCTGGTCGCGTGGAACTGGCACCTTGAATCATCTAGTTATAGACGATTCTTGTGATTTTAGTGAATAAAAAAATGTTGACTTTGACGAGCTTGAAATTAGATGTGATATTGTATGATAGAGAACCTATTTAATAGCGTATTTCACAGTAGTTTTGACATTATCGTTAAAACCAACGGTATTGACCTCGTTAACGGCTGTCAATTAGGTATGTGTCCGGTTTCCATAAATTTCGTATTGGACAAGTTTATGATGCAATTTTTTGGCCCAATCGGAATAATACAGACAGACCAATATTTACACTGTTGAGTGCATTCTCAGGATTAAAAGCAGATAAATTGGTACCAATCAAGTGTCAATACTTTCCCTTGGGAAATAGTACCAAAACAGAGCTTTTTTTTTTTGAAAATTCATTTTTTTTTCCAGAATCAATGACGAACAACTATAATGAGTTTAGGTACTATATTTAATTTATTTAACAGCTAAACACGATCGAATAATACGGATTTTCATACAACTTTTGCCGGCCGCTGCTCGCATGTATTTGGCCAGTACAGCAATTTCGATTTATCTCGGAGAAGGTTGTCATAATAATGCTCAAATTTCCAAGCATGTTTGAGAAAAGGTACTTATCGCGTCTGTCGTTACGGAATCGATAACCCTCTAATCTAATACAGCCAATAAGAGATGCCGTGACCTTGCCGGCTTGCCGATATCTTTTATCTAGTACATCAGTAAAAACCATTAATCGTGTAACTAGCCGGTCAGCGGCAGCGGACATAAAAATTCCTGCCGCATCTTTTGGCAACCCCACATGATATCGCTGAATGGGCTCATCTATTCGATTCGATAGCAGATTGTGTTTACGCTAGCATTGTGGCAGAATGCCCGCGCCAGTCGCAGTGTTGCCATTTTAGCGCTTTCGGCGCTAGATCTAGCGCTTTTTTGCTATGTTCAGCGGGCACTTGATAATTTTAGCGCCAAGCGGATAATTTAGCGCTTTTGTTCTTTTTGCTTTTGTGGCAGCACTATTTGTTCCGTGGAGAATAAAATTATTGTTTATGTTCAATTTTGTGCTCTATGACTGCTGGGTTTAAATATGGCAATATTGGCAATAGAGCACGGGGAGGGGAATCCTATGAACATTTAGTACGGGGTGTTTCATGTTTGGTTGATTGACTTTGCTTCTTTCATTTACATTTTGTTTATGTGAACGCACTGAAGTTCAAGTTTAGAAATAACGTTTTAAGCACTGATTTTATTAGTTACTCTTGTGAGTGTTCCATAGTGTTGTGTTGGTTATTTCTTTTGAAATGGATGTACCATTATCAAAAAAAACTGTGTACAAACAAAGATAATTTTTTTTTACTTAAAGTTGACTTTACTATAGGTACCCAAACTGTAGGTATATAATAATATTATTATGTTTTGTCTTCTAAATTTTATTATTGTAATAAAAAATTGTTTTTCACTACAATCACTTCGTATTTTATTTCATTTTTGTCGTGCATATGACGCTTTTTCCACGATCAATGTGATTACACAATCTACCATACTAAACACATAGAGCAAAACAACGGAGCCGTAAACGAGATGCGTTTATACGAGTCGCAATCTGCGTCTCGCTTCTAAACCTTTATGGTTACAGCCCATATTTAGTATGGGAGATTATTTTAATCACACTGATCGTCTTTAAAGCGCTTCAGTTAAAAGTTCTAATTTAGCGCTTTATTGACTCGTTTGAGCCGATTTAGCGCTTTAATGGCTCGTGAATATATTCGAATCTAGCGCTTAGTGCACCGCTGTCAGCGCTGATTACATTTTTTCATCTGGCAGCACTGGCCAGTCGCAGCCAGTCGGCGGGACAGACGACGCGTGTGTTCCCTGCCCTCGGTCTCCGGCCTTGCACTTGAATTGAAGTTACTGCTCAGACCTGTCCACAGAATACCATATTCTGGTCGAGGACCTGTCAGCCACTGTGTAAGCTAGTGTTGTCTATCAGCTGTCGGCTGCGGTTCGTTTATTTAACTTCTCTCAGTCATGCGGTTATAGCACTCGCAGATGGACGCGAACGGGTCGCCGTCTCTGCGCCTGCGCGGCGGCGTGAATAGCACAAGTGACAGTAAAAAACATGAGATTAATCAGTGCACCAGTGACATGTCTCCTGAGACACAGCGGCTTCTGCCGCCCACTACAGAGACTATTATGACAAAGCCGTTTCCTATACGAGGTGAGAATTGAGTTATTAGTCGGTTGTTCACGCTACTCTGTTGACTCCTGCTTGCCCGCTCCATAAACACTTGCAATTTCGTGCGTGCGCTTGCGCAGGTCGTTATGGTCCTTCCGTCGAAACCGGATCACGTTATTTTATATCAGGAGTACTCATAAATTATTGGGCCCACACAATACACGCTCATACTATGGTAGGTTCAACAGGTAAGACGTATAACAATAGAGTTACAGATGAATTTAACAGTTGTCGGCCGTATTATACATGTATTTATTTCTTTATAAACTGCTCTGGTAATTTGTAGTATTAAACTACTGTCTTATTAGGTTTTAGGTGATAACTTACAAACAAACAAACAAACTTAAATATAGGTAAATATGAAGTCATGTGACAGGCATATTATTTTAAATTGATCATTGAGTTGAAGAAGTCGGTCTGTACTAAGCTGAAATGATACCTAATGTAAACAATACAAAAAACTTGTGTTTGTGTTACCGTTACACCATATCATGCTTTGTTTGAAAACCACAAGTTGTGGTTATAAGTATACATACGACTATAATAAAACGGTTTAGTTTCTATCCACTGTCTGCAGTGACTGAATAAAGAAGTATAACCACAAAGTATAACCAAGTTATTATTTATTAGACGGTATGTAGGTACTTGTTAATAGCTTTACTTCTAATAAGTAGGTTAGCCATGTTAGTACGTAATTGTATTTGATGCTTTGTTTCTCGGTTTAGATCTACTCTACCAAACTTAGACACTCTAATATAACGTAACCACGCGGTCCTATCGTGATTTTTCACATTATCGCAGCTGTTTGAATAAATTATCGTTTTAAATTAAAGTTTTGTTTCATTTACAATTGTTTTTGTGCGGCATTGAAGCTTGCGTAATTTCAATCGGAGGCGATTCGTTCTGGCCAATCCGAAATTTGTCGCAAATTAACATTCGACTCTACAAAGTGATTGTTATTTACCTACTCAAATAATACGCGTTAGTTTTTAATAATAGGTAGGTACGCGTCTTCTCAAAGAACTTACGGTACCTAGGTGCTCCCGAATGTTATGTTCTCGGTCTGGATAAGACACTGCGTATCAAAGAAACTAAGGTTTTCTGTAAGAAAGGTAAAGAATTTTTGATTTGATGAGAGATCTGAAGAAAATTAATGATCAACCAGTCATCTGTTGTGATTTTTGCAGACTTGTTATCGACAACAATTTTTAGAAGATTTTAGGAATAGCAGCACATGAACTGCTAATCCAAGGTCTGATGATGACCTGCATTATGCAGAAGATAATTGATGGGGTGTTATTAAGGGCGAAATTATTTTTACATTGGACGTTTGTGTTTTATGTAGTTCAGCTTTTAGCTGATGTTACTTTATAACGGTCAGATTATGACTAGTTTTCTATGTCTAGGACATGCTGTGGCAGACGATAAAATTGGCAGACTAACGATAAAATGTACGCAACTGGTTTTATTCCTCTTTGCTTGCAAATATTTCTAAGAAAAGAAAGTGGCTAACTAAAACGTCCGAGAATAATAAATGGAGTATTTAAAAGGCCAACCGGTGGTACATAAATTCAGAATACACTAGGTACTGCACCTACCTACCTACTGGTTGTTTGGGTAGGCTAGTGCGTAGTTATTACCATTATTATAGTGTCGGTGCAATCAGGCGCTTACAGCCTGCCTAGCTAGACCAGGTGTGCAAGTACCGTTCTTGTCGATCGCTTAATTTGACATTTAGAATCGTCAAAATTCGATACTTCGTACTTGCAACTATGGATAAAAACATTTTTATCGAATTTTGACGATTCTAAATGTCAAATTAAGCGATCGACAAGAACGGTACTTGCAGTGCAGGTCATGATGTCACACGTAATAACTATGTGGGCAAGGCAATTCAACGGAATAATCAATATAACGAAGTTTTATTATGATCCACAGATATTTTGTAAAAAAAATTGCTAACGCCCACCCACGCACATGATCGTATAGATTGATTTTTAAGAACTCCTTAGGCCAATAGAATTAAAATAAGCGAGTTTCATAAAGTTCATAGTTGGGTACACTGTTAGCCCATTTCAACGAAAACTAGTTTAGTAAAATAAATATCATTCATGAAGGTATTACCACAGAGCATGTATATTTCTTAAATTTACTTTTTGTTTGCTAGCTAGACGTAGTAATGGCCGATGGAGCCTTGACCGAATGCTGGCCGAAAAAATCTAGGGCGTTCAAACGCGCGGTTGTTCGACGACTTCGTAAAGGCCGTAGGGAAAATCTAAGCTAGAGGAGGTTGGCATAAAATGAAGATGAATGATGATGACATTTTCTGAGTACAGAAGGCTGAGCGCGAACAAAATAGTCGCCGCGTTACATCCTAGCGTAATCGAACCATAGTCCATAGCACGTCAACCAACGCCACCTTTGCCAAACGTAGCCTAACCGCGCAGTGTATCTCGTTTACGATTATCACGTCAGACACAAATTCAGGCTTGTATGTATGCTAAAAGCTCCCATCAAGAGCATATAATTTTTGTCACTTTTCAATGACAAAAAAAAACTACTTATGCTTGATTCTCGACTCAGAATTTAGCATACGAGTTCAAAGTTTATTGGGTTATTAATACAGCTAGGTACATAATGTTATAATCTCATGCGTCATTTAGGCATAACAAACAATAGTTTATCAATATGTCGGGGTGAATCATTATCCATAATCCCATTTACAGCTCCGATTGAAGGGAAGTGTAGAGTGCATGACTTCGGAGAGACAGAACGGCTGTAACCTACTTGCATCTTACAGTGGAAAATTTTAGAAAAATGTAGAAATCGTTACAAATAACACTTGAGCAGAGCTAAGCTTGACTTAAATGGAATACTTCGTTTAAAACTTATTGAAATTGCAAATATAAAAAATCAAAAATAATTTTATTTTCATAAGGGCAAAAATTAGGGGAGTCATTTCAAACTGGTACCATTAAATTGAGTGGGGTATCATTTTAAAGATATAAAAAAAACAGATAGGTACCTAATTACCTACCCATACAGTTTTTAGGACGGAAACCTCGGTGGACGCGTCTATTCCTTCTTGACCTATTTATTTTAAAAAAATGCACTCTGCAGTCTTTTACACTCTCTCTACCACTTCTTTCTCTCTATCAAAGATGTCCCTGTGTATCTACAGTATAGATACTAGTTAGGTACGTACACACAAAGAAACTTCTATTAACTCCTGTCGATCATAAATTCAAAGTGTCTTATCAGATACTTACCTACTTTATTTTCAATCTTGCTAGCTCTAAACGCTAAACATTACTTTAAAAAAAAGCCTAGCTATGTTAAACCAGGTTACGAACTATATCCAACATCTATCTCAACCTATCCATCTATCTATCTATTCCAACTTTCATCCAAATCAGACCAGTAGTTACAGCGTGATTGAAACACAAACATCCAAACATCTAAACTTTGACATTTATAATAGTAGTGGGATCATGAAATATATATTATCTACCGCTAAATGCGTCGAGTTGCAATCACGTTCCCACACCTTATGACCGAGTGTTTAGCGTAACTAAGTAGGTAGGTAGGTAGGTATAGGTACGTATACCTACGTACGGATAACGTGCACAATCACGTGAAATTACCTATTATCACTAAACTTTATGTACATATGAGTTATAAATGACCCATAAAGTTAGTAATAATAGGTAGAGTCATATACCTAACTTATAACTATGACTCTACCGGTAGAGTTACTCTGGTCGTCTCTGGTATACCTAACTAGTTCGCCTCAAATTGAGATCTCACGATGTTTTAAAAAATAAAATAAAATGCATATAATAACTCAATAATACTAACAATAATTCACTTTACAATAGCTCTTCTTTTTAACCGACTTCAAAAAAGGAGGATGTTCTCAATTCTTTGAAACTGTTTGTCTCAAAATCCTCTGTCGAAGCATATGCTATGCCTGATGGTGCGAGGCTATGGACTGACTTTTATCAATCCTAAAATTGATTGAGATAAGTAGTTTTGATGTTACGATGGCTCTTAGTTTATTATAGAACCGACAAGCCACAGAAATACTGGTTATACCCACGTCGAAACACAATTGTACCAGTTCAATTTCATCCAGTTTAAGCACCACCAGCGCAAAGTACGCTGTCATTGTAATTTTTCCCTCAGCAGGATATTCGCATTACACAAGAAATTGCCTAGAAAATTACACACTCAACCGGAACTCCAAGCATTCTTAGCTTTCATTGCAGTTAATGTTGGTCGCTTAACTTCCGTCGATTAGCGTCTAGGTGGATGACTTCGTGTATGCGTTTACTGTTGTGTCTCCACTCCACTTTAACCTGTATGATTATTATGATACAATTTTGTAACCCGCACTACTTTTTCTTGCTCGGAAGAAGACGAACCGATAGTTTTGGCCGCCATTTTTCCAAGATGGCCGGGATTCCGGCAAAACTTCATGGTGGCAAAATAAAAATCTGAAAAAGCATATCAAAATCTATAACACTACCTATTTTCAGAACTCGTTTTTGAGCCCCAAATGACTGGACTATCAGGAATTTTGTGGCTATGACGCAATAAATGGTACTGCAAATTGAAATCTTTTCGTACCGTGTGTGGTCAGACAGTATCCATGGACGTCATGCAAAATGATCATGCAAACTTGAACGAGCCAGGCTTGGCACTTTATTTATAGGTGTGCGGCCACCATTACACTGCTTATTAGGTTAGGTACCTATTTACTCATTAGGATAATAGGTAGGTAGGTACTTATTTAGCTTTTATGTAGGTAATGATGAAGCCAGGATATAAGTATGTACAGTTACTTGAATGAGGACTTTTCACGATTCATGTGTGGAATCCATAACCGGATTCCGATAGACACCAAGAGTACCTTCTTCAAGTGCAATACCTACACGACGTTGTCTAACAACACAACACAATGTCAAGGGTATGTGACGCGAGTTGCAAATTAATTTTAGCAACTCCCACAGAGTTATAGGTGTGGTGCTAATCTCCATTCAGCGAGCATCGACATTTGGCAAGGCTCCCTTCTTGTTTGAATTGTATTTTAATTGTTTTGGTGTGCGTGAAGTGAAAACTGCAGATTGCAACAATACGCAGTACGCACGTGTTACGATGCGTAGCATCTTTAGTTTATGGTGTTACGTTAGCGTGATTTTCAAAGAAGGGTTTCGGTCTTCTGTGTGTTACCTTAGTTACCTAGTATATTATGTAGTCTGTGACTATACTACCTTAGTATTACCATGTATTACTTCTAGTGCTGTACCTACCTCCTAGTATCTCGTAGACTAACAAATAGTATAGAGTGGCTTACCTACTAGCTACCCATCAAAGAATATGCAACATTGCGTTTCCTACCAAATTGCCAAATTGCATAGACTAGCAATAAGGTAAAATTAGAAGTGATATGTGTTCTCGGACTAAACATGTTTATTTACAAAGGACCTCTGTGTTTTTGTATAAACTTATATGCGTGGAAAACTTACTTGATGTTATCATCGAATTATAAGGTTATCGCTGTGGTCGTCAACATGCCACATCCATTTGCAACGTGATAGAACATTTTATTTTCCAGTTCCCACATAGTAAGTTTTTAACTGAATCAGCACAAAATATATAATCTCCTGTCTAGTTATTTTGGGAGGGTTTATTTTTTTGTGATTCAATTCAACCGGTCCATATTACTTCTATGTCTATGTTTTCTCACAGCCACACTGCTCATAGCACGCACAGTTGAGCAAGGGGTAATCACGAACAAATCTGACAGTCGCCGCGTTACGTAAACCTAACGTATTCGAGATATATTGCGCGTCAACGCCAGCTCGACTGCCGAACGTTGCAGCGTCACCGCGCAGTGTATCTCGGATACGCTAGCGTTTACGTTACGTTACGTTACGTTTACGATTGTCACGTTTATTCGTGATCAAGGCACACCCACAGACCAATAGATGCTGCACCACACCGTTCTCATAGAAAAAAAAACTATTTTGACAGGAGGCTTTTCCTTTTTGATTTTTTATTCTGGTTTCATATTTGATTTAAGTAGTAAAACAGTTGTTCGTTGTAGCAAAATAAATATGTACACATACACAATGTAAACACCTAACTTATTCATATCAAACATTACAAAACAATGTGCAATTGGTTGACTATGCATAAAATTTTTATTGTTTTTTTTTATTCTATTTATTTTGTTTTTCATTTTTTATCTTAAAATACTAAATACTAAAAAATATCTGCACAAAATGGAACGAACTTTGTCTATGCCATTTAAATGCCACTTGAATGTCAATGTCACAGGTCGCTTCATTGATATTCATTCATTATTTCACTCACTCACACTCACACCTCGTTAGAACCGTAGAGGGTGAGGGTATTTTTTCGACAGTGCTGCCAACTTAATGTTATATAGGCTTATTTATGCTTTGTCTTGATTTGCAAGTTTCATGCTTTTAGTATAAAGCAATTTATAATTATTCACAAAATTAAGTACATAATGGAAAACCTTATACCTATATTAACTTATACCTATTTTATTAACAAAAATCTTGGGATTGGACAAATAGATTACATTACTATTCTCACTACAGTTTATCTGCATATTTTTTGAATAAATAAATTTTATTCACAAATAAAATTACGATTAAAACAGTATTATTTACAAAACACACATGAAACAGTTGAGCTATCCACAAACTATTGCAAACGATAGCTCGACTAATGTAGGTAGGTACATTTTCAAGTAGCAGACCCTGAAATTCAAAGCAAACGAAGAATTCGAATCAAGAAATTGGTAGGTACTTAAACATAGGTAGATGATTTGAGTACAGATTTTTATACAAAAATCTAAGTCCCAGATCAGTCATTGAGCAGTACCTTATGCGAATACGGCCCTTATAGGGTTTAACTTGGGTAGGTGAATCGGCGTTGTTATGTTTGTTGAAGCACCTTGTAACTTTTGAACCGCTTATCCTCGCGCACACACTCTCTATGAAGGCCTCGGCGAGCGAGCCCATTCGCTTTTATTTGACTTTCTAGCGACTTTTTGTTATCCAATCTAGCGACTTGGATTTATAGGAGCTGGCAGCACTGCTCCTCCCCCCTGCCTGTCATCTGTCACCTCACTCATCACCTCACCTGTGTGTCTGTCTGTCTGTCGTTTTGAAGTAAAGTAGTAAGTAGTAGCCGCGAGTCGTGACGGTCTTCTATTATAATTTTATTAAAAGTTATTAGAATTAGCCGTAATCTAATAAATTTTCCGTATTAAGTGTGTATTGTTGTGATAATGGACGCGGACGACAACCGCGCCGAGGGCTGGAAGTACCTCAACAAGCAGTTTTTTGGAGACGGTTTGTGATAAAATAATAATTTTGATGATTCGAGGATGGATTTCACTATTGGCTGTCGTCACAAGGACATGAGCCTTTTATTGCGCGGCAGTTTTGGTTTTTCGTACTCTTGATCGATTTGACCTCACATTCCTTACAGAATAGGATACCTAACTGTAGCAAACAGAAAGTAGTAAGCTGACAACAGGGCAGTCAATTTAATCTACCCTGATGATAGTGACCAAAGTACAGTAACAGTTATCAATTTTATAATTTATCAATACGTAAATCCTTTGATCTGGGAATGTTGTTGTGTTGATAGTAATTCTGTTGGAAATAATTGAGAGTAGTACCTACTAAAATCTCATTGTTTTCAGTTATAATATTAGAAAGGTTTTGTTTCGAGAACAGGTAGCTTCAGGAACAGGAGCCTGCCTCTATAGTTACTCTTTCTAGCCTCCAAAGGTTTGCTGGAAGAAAACTCTTGGTTAAGGTTATGCTCGCCTTTGTACATGTCATCTATTTCTGTCTTTTGTTTATGTCCTGTTTGGTGTACAATAAAGAATTAAGAGATTTTTCAAACTAATGAATCAAGGATGCTCTTGCAGCATTGTGTCATTAAAATATTTTACAGTGGCCTACATATCAAGTAGTTTACTGTATATCCCTGTCAGGGTTAGAGCCAAGTAACCGACACAAGCACAATGCATTAATGTGCACCCAGAAACAGTAAAAAATTCATTGTCTCTACAAATATGGACAAAATTCAATAATTCATTTTAAAATCACTTTCAAGTGAGGTAAATCGATTATTTGTACTGTTTGCATATAATTAGACGAGCATACTATCTACCTATCAAACACTCATGCTTATCAGAGAACATCACAGCTAGTGGAAACATTGATTTTCATTATCGGAAACTCATTATATGGAATTTTGTTGTGAAAACAATGTATACCGTATATCAACGTATATCAAGCAACAATACTGTGTTGTCAACAATATTGGTTTAGTCAGCTATGAGGCTCTTAACAGCAATATTAAAAACATTTTCTAAGTCTTTTATTCCGTGTAGTGGAAGTCCTTGGGGAGTCCTTTGCCCAGCAGTGGAATGAGATAATTAAATTCAAAAAAGTAATTAAATTAAAAAACCCCCGAGTCTTTGACCGATTTTCATCAAACATAGCTAAGAACACTCCCGATTTATTCACCTTTCAAACCCACGCCTAATGGGCCAACTTTGAGCCCAAATGCGGAAACGAGAGTCCCATCAATATCACCTTTCAAACAAAAAAACAAAAACAAAATCGGTTCATCTGTTTGGGAGTTACGACGTTGCCTCAGACAGACACGTCAAACTTATAACACCCCGTCGGTTTTGCGTAAGTCTTTTATCACATTGTAGTTCAAGGCTGTGTAAAAATCCTATGATTTAAGCCTTATAAAAACTGTTAAGCCTAATTTGGGTCAAATCTTGTCACACTTTCTGCCAATACCCAGACATAGAACAAGTATCTATGTTTGCGACACACAAATGTTTGTTCTAAGTACCAATCGAACTCACAACCCACAGCATGGTAGGCAGAGCTATTACCGACTGAGCTGTGACGCCGTTCCTGAAGATATCTTGAGAACTGGGTACCAAGTGATGTCTACCGTGCTTGGGAATAAAGTTTTTCCCAATTTTATAAATAGAGGTCAATGTGGGACCGACATCGTCGTAAGACGACTCACTGTCACTAAAACAATAAAGAAAAAGATAAAAAAAATTAAAGTATTTTCACATTTGTTTTTTTTAACTTGTTTCCAGGGGAACGGGCCAATTATGTAAATATTCCACATGTGATTGCGATGGTGGGTTTGCCAGCACGCGGCAAGACTTACATCTCAAAGAAGTTATCCCGGTACCTTAACTGGATAGGAATTAATACTAGAGGTAAGTATTTCTAGAGTAGAGTTGAAAATGTGTATAACAGTCTGATCAAAGATACATTAGTAGATCTAGCAGTTCTTCTTTTTATTGTGGCTGTTCGGTGGCTAGGGCTACCACGATTTTGCCGGAATTAATCCAACAGTGGACTTATTTAGAAGGCTGCAATGTAACTCCATTAAGAGCATATTCACGGTAGACGTGCTCTGTGAGATAATGCAGTTGTTTTAGGCTCATCATAGTCATATTAATTGGTATCTGCTATTTCTATCAGTTTTTCATGTAAAATAAACATTGAATTTTTTTATTTGCAATCTATCAAATCATTCCAATTATCTTAACCTAATTATTTTATATGTAGCAGAGGTCTTTATTTCCAGTATTCAACCTTGGCGAGTACAGAAGACATGCAACCACAGCGTACACCAGCCATGAGTTCTTCAGGGCTGACAATATCGAGGCCATGGCGATTCGTCAGCAATGCGCGCTGGACGCGTTACAAGATGTCTGCGAATGGCTCGTCAAAGGAGGGGAAGTGGCTGTAAGTATCACATACTACTAGTAGGTAGTAGTAGAGCTTCTTGTGAAAGAGCTCGTCCGGGAAAGTACTACTACCTATGCCACCAAGCACCGAAACACAGCAATGCGAGCAGCATTGCTGTGTTTCGGTTTAAAGGGTATGGGTGCCGGTGCTATTACAGGCACATGGGACTTAACAGCTTTGCATCTCAGAGTGATGGACGAAGTTATAAACATTGTTATAAACAGAGGTAACCGCTTAGTCCATTACTTTTTAACCAAGAGTTCTAAGTAACATTTAAATGCAGGTGTTTGACGCGACAAATTCGACGTTAGACCGGCGGCGAATGATCCGTGACATTGTGGTGCATAAGATGGGATTCAAACTGTTCTTCGTAGAATCCATCTGTGATGATCCCAGGATCATTGAGCAGAATATTATGGTGAGTATCTTGTAACTTCTTACTACTTCTAGAAATCCGTGCTGTAGGTCGTGGGTTCGATCCCCATCAAGAACAAACTTTTGTGTGTGGCAAGCATTATGTTTGTTCAATGTCTGGGTGTTACTATATATAAGTATGTATATAATGTTTACAAAAAGTTTATAAGTATTCTATCAGCAATCTAGTTCCCATATTATAAGCTTTGCTTAGTTTGTGACTAGAGGGCTTTGTGTGAAATGTCCATGAATAGTTATTTATTTTTATTCGAAATATGGTGGACGTGCTCTGTAAGGAAATCGACGCAAAACCTTCAGCATATGTGATAAAGCACACACAATGTATGGTATGGTGGTAGTACTTCCCCCGGCTAGGCCGGCTAACTCTTTTACAAAGAACCCTACTGTTGCTTGTTAAAGTTTCTTTATTTCCAGGAAGTAAAAGTAAGTAGTCCGGACTACACAAATATACAGAACACAGATAATGTGCTAAATGATTTCCTGCTTCGGATAGAACACTACAAGGATAAATATGAGCCATTGGACCAAGCCTTGGAGTCGGAGCACAGCTTTATGAAGATCTATGACACGGGGGAGAAGGTAAACTATATATACCCTTTAAACAGGCAGTGACAGGCATCACAGCTCAGTTGGTAATGGCTCCGTGCTGTGGGTCGTGGGTTCGATCCCCACTGAGAACAAACATTTGTGTGTGGTAAAACATAGATGTTTGTTCTATGTCTGGGTATTACCATCGATTAATTTGTTTGGTCCATAGTGTTACTATGTATTATAAGTATGTATTTACAAAAAAAAAGTATATAAGTATTCTATCAGCATCTAGTTCCCATATTACAAGCTTTGCTTAGTTTGGGACTAGAGGGCGTTGTGTGAAATGTTTATTTATATAAAAAAAAATAGGACGGCCAGCGACTCCGAGGCGACGCTGATCTAGAAGACGCTGGAGTCATGATATATATTAATAAGTATGTAAATTAGAATATTGAGTAGATACCTAAAGAATATAAAAATGTTATTTAATAATTATGTTAGTAATATGGTTAAAATACCTAGTGACCATTTTTAAATTGTCGTGCCCTAACTGGACTCACGTTGGTAGCATAAATATATTTAAGACCCTTTTGTACAACATGAACGCAATAAAATATTGAGTATTGATAGTGACGCATTCAACACAGATTGGAGGCACCTGGCTAATCAGCTCAAATCCTGGAAGGAAATGGGGGAGACCTTTGCCCACGTGTGGGACAAAAGTTAAAAATAAAAAGATAAGCGTGGCTTGATTTCAAATATGTAATTTATATTTCAGGTGGTGGTTCATAAACACGAAGGTCACATTCAAAGCCGCATCGTGTACTACCTGATGAACATACACATTGTACCCCGCACCATCTACCTTACTAGGGTGAGAAGCATTAATATATAAACTTATAACTCTCCTCCTCCGTGACTTGTCGGGTAAAAAAACAAAACAAGCCAATGGTGCTGATATTAAGAGGGCTATCACAGTTTGGCCGCGATTCAAGGGCTGGCGCGCGTCTGAGTTCGTCTGAGATCGCATTTCATGCAGTTTTAAATTACGTTTATTCAATATAATAAAATAAATTATTTAAATAAAAAGTATACAATTTTATTGATTATGAACTAACGTTTATTTTGGTATAATTTTTACTTAATAATATTAATGTAGTATGGAGAAATTAACGGCTAATTCTGAACGTTTTTAGCAATTTTATGGTTTTGAATTGATTTTTTTTTTGTAGATATCCTATACTTATTTCTGAATTCCGGGGCCGCTACGGTCAATGGCAGTATATAAGAGATATTTGTAAATATTTTTCATTTCGTTTGCTTTGCAGAGTAGTTCAATCCAGGAGCTTGAAAAAGTGTCTGCGCGAGTTTTATTAAAAACTTGTTTCGGAATTTTGGCTTTATTTAAATATATAAGGAAAAATTGCAAAAAGCGAGGCCGCTACGGTCAATGCGAATAACTATTCTACATCATACAATAAATAGAAATTATCTAAGAGTTTCAGTTTCAGAGATCTAGAACGTCAAAAATGGGCATTTTCACGGTTTGACCGTGATATCCGCCTTAAGCGGTAATCTTTGCCGATAATTGGAAACGAGATACCACTAATATTTATTTTTAACCGACTTCAAAAAAGGAGTTGTTTTTTTTATGTTTGTTACTTCGGAACTCCGTCATTTATAAACCGATTTGAAAACGTTTTTTTTTTTGTTCGAATGGATATACTTCCTGAGATTGCTCCCATAGAAATTTCATTAAAATCTATTTAGTTAGGCTTCTTAATTAAAATAACTGGAAAAAACATGTCATCCACGTACACGAAATGGCGAAAATTATCTAGTGACCGTAAACACCACTAGTGTTTACGGTCACTAGAACACACCCAATGAGCTGCCATCATCATCTGATAATCACGCCGGAAGGTAGTCAAATTGAATTCTTAATTCTTTATTGCACACAACACAGGACATAAACAAAAGACAGAAATAGATGACATGTACAAAGGCGAGCTCAACCCTAACAAGAGTTGAAGTTGGTTTTTCTACTTTTTTAAACGTCTTAATTGAATTCCAGCATGGTGAAAGCATGTACAACATCGAAGGTCGTATCGGCGGTGACTCGCCGCTGTCAGCGCGGGGCCGCACCTACGCGACAGCCCTATCGGGGTACATCGAGCAACAACGCATTCCCGGCCTTAGAGTGTGGACTTCTTGGATGAGACGGGCCATTCAAACGGTTAAGGATGTCAAAGCGCCTCAGGAAAGGTGGAAGGCGCTTAATGAAATTGACGCTGTGAGTGTACTATTTGTATTTAAAGTGAGTGTATTGGCGCAGCCGGTAGGATATCAGTATGTCAAGACATACCAGCCTTAGGGTATGGAATTTTTGGATGAGACGGGCTTGTGTGAAATATTGCTATGTTAGGAGTAATCTCAATGTCATGTCAAAGCTACCTACACTGTGAGTACTCACTTATAGCGCTATAAAACTACTGGTTTTTTTGGGCATTTTTGACATTCAGACTATAAATTCCAGTGTTAAGTATTTCGGCGCAGCCAGTTGGATAACTACTGTTCGTCTTTGTGTTTTCATTTTTGTTTGTATTTATTTGTTTTATTTTATTTTGTAATTATAATAGAGATGTAGTGAAGTTAGTTATATGTTGTTTTCTGTTAGTAGAGTAAGTATTTGTAAAAAGCGCGTGTCGCAGAGGCTGTGCGCCACTCCACTCTCGCTCGGCACCCCTGAAAACCAGCGCTAAAGGAGCCACCGTGCACCTTTAGCATTTGCTGAGTGGGTTCCTTTTTTACGCATGTTATCGTTTTATTATTAAGTAAACAAGTATGTACCTTATTGTATGTTGCGTAAAATAAATAATTTCTATTTCTATTTCTTTGTAATGTGATGCTACATAAAAGCAATGCTAGAGTTACAATAACATTGAATTGTTTCAGGGTATCTGCGAGGAGATGACTTACGCAGAGATCCAGGCGAAATACCCTTCAGACTTCAACGCGCGTGATGCCAATAAGTTTGCGTATCGCTATCCCAGAGGGGAAAGTTACGAGGTAAATTCAATCATATATATTTTTTGAAATATGTATAAAAATAATTAAAAAAAAATCTGGTTTTCTGAGGGGTAATCACGAACAAATCTGACAGTCGCCGCGTTACGTAAACCTAACGTGTTCCAATCATATTGCGCGTCAACGCCAGCTCGACTGCCGAACGGTTTATCGTCACCGCGCAGTGTATCTCGGATACGCTAGCGCTACGATGCGTTTACGATTATTACATTTATTTATTCGTGACCAAGGCACTGATCCAAAGGTCGCTGGTTCAAATCTGGTGGCACATCAATGGATTTTTGCAGAAGCACATTTTTGTATCGACTATCGAGCGAGTGTACAATGACAATGCATGTTGTCACTTCAAATAAAATCCTATCCTACTAATATTATAAATGTCAAAGTTTAGATGTTTGGATGTTTGTGTTTCAATCACGTCTAAACTACTGAACCAACTTGGATGAAACTTGGCATATATATAGTTCGTAACCTGGATTGACTCATAGGCTACTTTTTATCCCGAATAATTAACAGGATCTACAGGATAAAATGAACGAAAAGGATTAGCAGCGCCAATTGGCAAGAGGATTTCATTGTCATGTCATGTCACGTCAGTTTGACAGGGCGTAGTACTATCTCTTTGGTCTAACGACTAGCGTTTGACATTCCAGTACGGGTTCGGTGTAATGTCAAGTTTCTCAAAGTATCCGCTCGGTACACGCACAGATAATAATATACACAGATAATATAATGTACACGGAAACTGTAGACGCGTACGAAGTCGCGGGTAACTGCTAGTAGCTTATAAGAATGCGTTTACAGGATTTGGTAGCGCGATTGGAGCCTGTGATAATGGAGTTGGAGCGGCAAGGCAATGTACTGGTGGTGTCCCACCAGGCTGTGATGCGCTGTCTACTCGCTTACTTCCTTGATAAATCTGCCGGTAAGACTATTACTAGTTGTCCTGTGAGAACATAGACCTCGCAAGCCTTTATAACCATACAATAACCGACACTTTCCCTTTTACCCTGGCTAAATCGAATTTCAGGTGCTTGAATTTTCCAATAGGCCTATGTAGACTTTTAAACCTATGTAGACTTTTGAACAAATTAACAAGTTTTAGCGATTACTCGCGTTCCCTTGGTCCTAGGAGGTCGAATCTCGTGTCTACGGATTTGTCTCGTAAAGGCGAAGAGGACTGTGTAGTCTTATTGATATTGGTAGAAGTCAATTTTCGGGAAATAAATAAAAAAATAATTTCCCCTTTTTTTCCCTTTCTACTCCCCCTTTTTGGAAATGTTTTTACACCATCTTGTGTAGAATAAAATCTAACGTGTGCTTCTCAAATTTGATTGAAATCCGTCGATAAATAACGCTACAGCAAACTTTCCTCCTTTTCTCCCCTATTTTCCCCCCGATCAAAAATCCCCGACGACAAAAAAAATCTAATAATTCATATAACCTGTGTACCAAGTTTCGTCCAGATCGGTTGAAAAATGCGACCTGTAGAGGAGAACAGACAGACAGACATCCGGACAAACGCATTTTTGGCCAATGTGGAAACTGAGACGCTTCGCTCGCTCGGTCAATTATAAAAAAACTTTATAGCCCTTTGACATTACAGCCAACATTGTATAGTAATGTTTGAGAGATATAGCTACTACTAACAGCCTCAGAGCGTGATCATTTACGTGAGAAAAATACGCTGTTTAATAAATAAATAATAATAAATATATATATTCATGGACATTTCACACGACGCCCTCTAGTCCCAAACTAAGCAAAGCTTGTAATATGGGAACTAGATGCTGATAGAATACTATTTGTACTATTTATGTAGCTGGTATATCGGGTGTAATAAGTAGAGTGTGGGTTTGATCTCGAATGAGAGGTTTATGTCTGGGTACGTACTAAGATCTTATAAATACACAAAAACCATGAAGAGCAAAAGTATCAGGCTGAAAGTCATTCGGAAAAAATATCATATCAAGAAGGAAATTAAGAAAGACCCCGTTCTAGTCCCGCACGATGTTATAAATATTTACTTTCCTTTAAAACTTTTTTTTTCTAAACCTATCCCAAGCATCAGTCTCTCACTAAACAGGTTTTATGAAGATACCAAGAACAAACATTTATGCGTGGAAAACATAGATGTTTGTTCTATGTCTGGGTGTTACTATGTATTATAAGTATGTATTTACAAAAAAATTCGGCCATGTCGGCCATGTCTGCCGCATGCCCAATGAACTCTGGGCCAAAATAACTACAGAGTGGCGTCCACAAGAACCGAGACGGCGCGGTAGACCAAGAACAAGATGGCAGGATGAGCTCCATAAATACCAGCCGGAATGGAGCATCACAGCGCTGGATCGTACAGCGTGGAGGGAAGGGGGGGAGGCCTTTGCCCAGCAGTGGGACATTGAAGGCTTATAATAATAATAATTTACAAAAAAAAAGTATATAAGTATTCTATCAGCCATCTAGTTCCCATATCACAAGCTTTGCTTAGTTTGGAACTAGAGGGCGTTGTGTGTAAAGTCCATGAATATTTATATTTGTTTATTTATTTTACAATATAGTTACTAGCCTCAAGACTCCAATCTATTTTGTGTATGGGAAAATAAATTATTATTTATTACTAATCGAAAGCACGATAATCAACAGAAGAGCTACCATACCTCCACGTGCCGCTCCACACGGTTATAAAGCTGACGCCAGTCGCGTACGGATGTCGCGAGGAGCACATCAAGCTGTCTGTGGGCGCCGTCGACACGCACCGACCCAAGCCATCTGTGAGTATTGTACGCCAATTGTGAACGGTCTACGAACTGACATAAGCCATCTGTGAGTTTTGTACGGTAACTGTGAACACTACGAACCGATATAAGCCATGTAGGTGTTGCAAGAACCAACCTAAGCCATCTGTGAGAGACGTATAAACATGCCTACGGCCTAAGCCATCAATGAGAAGTTTATGAACAGTAATGCACCAAATCTACTTCAGCCTTATTATGATATTTCGGTATCACACGAATTCAATCAATCAAGCTATCTGTGGGTTCCGTAAGAATAAATCTATTAGTAGTTTTGCCAGTATCTTCCGAACCGGCGTGAGCTATCTGTGTTTACTGTATTTGATTATCCCTAGGGGGTGTACGAATCCGCATGACTCTATAGTACGAACTGAGTGAAGAAATGTACGATATGCCGACTCATGGCTTGTGTGTACTGTTCAATCCGTCTTAAGCCATCTGATATTAATGTTAGAACTGGCTTAAGCCATCTGCTACTACTGTGCGCAAACGCTCACATATTGCACAAGTGAGCGCTGCTTCTACGCTTCATTTTTGGCTTAATGTGTATGTTCTGTAAAGTAAAATAGCACTTCTAATCTAATATTAGAGACATGTGGTCTCCACAAAAATCTCGAGGACGTTTGAAATGGTCATACTGTTTTCAAAATGGTTTAAAATCACAAGAATCACTCTGAATCGGACTAGATAGTGAACTATTTATTATTCTAACAGGACAAAGAAGACGGTACATCGACCTCGGAAAACGTATGCGAATGAACGCATGTAGTAGAATAGAGATAAGTTGGTTTCACGCGAAGAAAAGTTTCACAGAGTTAAGTGGTATTGGTACGGTGGCGGTTTGGCTTGGGAAAATAGATGAATATAAACGCAAACGAGAATGAGGAAGATGAGCGTATTTTTTTTTTAATGTAGATCGATAGATTTTTACGTCCAAAACACAACAGTGAAAGAATTTTGGCGATAGCTCAAAAAGTGAATTTTCTACGATTTTTTAAAGTTTGGATTTTCAAAATGTGTTTTGAGCCCGGCGATTTCGCGTGTGACGTCAGCCGGTCCGACCGCTCACCCGCGCTTTCTAAGCGTTTTCTGCCTTTACGTTTCTATTTATATTTCTGAAAAATTGGGAGAAAAGTACCAATATTTTTATGTAATATTGTGCCTTTAAGTCCTAAGGACACGTTTAACGCTTCAGATAAACTTTTTAACCACCGACTGAAGAAAAAAGGTGTTCTAAGTTTGAGGCTTTTTTGTGTCTATGTGTCTGTACCTTTCAAGGCTCGTAGCTCCAAAAAATCACTCGTAATTTTTTTATAACTATTCTTGAAATGGAAAGCAGATAAATCTGGCATAGTTCTAAGCCAAGTTTGGTAGAAATCGGTGCAGCGGTTTCCAAGTTATGAGGTTGTTTATCAGCCCTCGACACGCATTTTGAAGGGTTCTCAGGCATATATTGATTGCGGTTTGAAACATTTGGTTCTTATACCAGTATAACGTGAGCTAATATTTCTTAGTGTTTCATTGATTTTGTATATCAGGTAAGACTGGTAATGAGCAAGATTGTGTTATCGACGTGATTAGCAATGTTTTTAACCCCCGACGCAAAAACGATGGGGTGGTAAAGTTTGACGTGTGTGTGTGTCAGTGCGTTTGCGTGTGTCTGTGCGTGTATGTGTGTGTGTGTCTGTCGAATGCGCGCGTTGGTGCGCGTGCGGATGCGGATGGTAGTAGTCTTAGTCACATTGTCTACTAAGGACGTGCCTAGTGAGACATTGTACTGTCAAGTACAATGCCTCACTAGGCACGTCCTTAGTAGACAATGTGACTCGCTAAGAAGAAGAAGAATGTGACTTACACTAGGACGTGCCTAGTGAGACATTGTACTGTCAAGTACAATGTCTCACTAGGCACGTCCTAAGTAGACAATGCCTACACATACATATAGTGCAATGCCTCACTAGGCACGTCCTTAGTTACGAAGGACATTGTACAGTAGGTACAATGCCTCACTAGGCACGTCCTTAAGCAATGCATTGCTAATGCCTCACTAGGCACGTCCTTAGTTACGAAGGACATTGTACAGTAGGTACAATGCCTCACTAGGCACGTCGTTAAGCAATGCATTGCTAATGCCTCACTAGGCACGTCCTTAGTTACGAAGGACATTGTACAGTAGGTACAATGCCTCACTAGGCACGTCCTTAGTTACGAAGGACATTGTACAGTAGGTACAATGCCTCACTAGGCACGTCCTTAAGCAATGCATTGCTAATGCCTCACTAGGCACGTCCTTAGTTACGAAGGACATTGTACAGTAGGTACAATGCCTCACTAGGCACGTCCTTAGTTACGAAGGACATTGTACAGTAGGTACAATGCCTCACTAGGCACGTCCTTAAGCAATGCATTGCTAATGCCTCACTAAGCACGTCCTTCGTAACTAAGGACGTGCCTAGTGAGGCATTGCACTATATTTATGTGTAGGCATTGTCTACTAAGGACGTGCCTAGTGAGACATTGTACTTGACAGTACAATGTCTCACTAGGCACGTCCTAGTGTAAGTCACATTCTTCTTCTTCTTAGCGAGTCACATTGTCATTGTCATGTGACTTAGACTACTACCATCCGCATCCGCACGTGCACGTCCTTAGTAGACAATGCCTCACTAGGCACGTCCTTAGTAGACAATGCCTCACTAGGCACGTCTTCAGTAGACAATGCTTCACTAGGCGCGTCCTTAGTTTCTGAGGACGTGCCTAGTGAGACATTGTACTTGACAGTACAATGTCTCACTAGGCACGTCCTAGTGTAAGTCACATTCTTCTTCTTCTTAGCGAGTCACATTGTCTACTAAGGACGTGCCTAGTGAGGCATTGTACTTGACAGTACAATGTCTCACTAGGCACGTCCTTAGTAGACAATGTGACTTAGACTACTACCATCCGCATCCGCACGCGCACCAACGCGCGCATTCGACAGACACACACACACATACACGCACAGACACACGCACACGCACTGACACACACACACGTCAAACTTTACCACCCCATCGTTTTTGCGTCGGGGGTAAAAACATTGCTAATCACGTCGATAACACAATCTTGCTCATTACCAGTCTTACCTGATATACAAAATCAATGAAACACTAAGAAATAGTAGGTCACGTTATACTGGTATAAGAACCAAATGTTTCAAACTACAATCAATATATGCCTGAGAACCCTTCAAAATGCGTGTCGAGGGCTGATAAACATCCTCATAACTTGGAAACCGCTGCACCGATTTCTACCAAACTTGGCTTAGAACTATGCCAGATTTATCTGCTTTCCATTTCAAGAATAGTTATAAAAAAATTACGAGTGATTTTTTGGAGCTACGAGCCTTGAAAGGTACAGACACATAGACACAAAAAAGCCTCAAACTTAGAACACCTTTCTTCTTCAGTCGGTGGTTAAAAAGTTTATCTGAAGCGTTAAACGTGTCCTTAGGACTTAAAGGCACAATATTACATAAAAATATTGGTACTTTTCTCCCTATTTATCAGAAATATAAATAGAAACGTAAAGGCAGAAAACGCTTAGAAAGCGCGGGTGAGCGGTCGGACCGGCTGACGTCACACGCGAAATCGCCGGGCTAAAAACAGATTTTGAAAATCCAAACTTTAAAAAATCGTAGAAAATTCAGTTTTTGAGCTATCGCCAAAATTCTTTCACAGTTGTCCTTACAATCTTCTAGACTTTTGATTTAAGCTATAAAAACAGGAAAAAATGCCTAACTCATCTTCCTCATTGTTCATCGCACAATTAGTTGTTGATGGGGATCGAACCCACGACCTACAGCTCACAAGGTAATACTGACTAAATGGTGAAGCCAAAATGTATTTTTTTGTTTAAAAAAGAAAGTGGTGTTTGGGATTGGTACTCTGTGAAAATATTCGTATTAGTATAGTTAAGTGGAGTTTGCATAGTTACGGCAGTATTCGATACCATTACCGACATCGACATAAAACTCATAACCCTCCTTTAGCTCTGCGTTGTTGGGTAAACAGAAATTGATCAATCGAGCATTACGTGACTACCGCGTGTGACTGTTTTTACGAGTTCGTCTTTATCTCCATTGCGCTATTTGTTAGTATGAATGTAAACATTTACAGTACAAAAGCGGCAATGACTTGTCGCTTTTGTAATTTTCATACAACGTTCGTTTTGTGTTAAATTGACATTTCTTGTTTACAATCATCTAATAATTTATCTGTGAATAGTGAAAGTAACGTTGTTGAATACGGCCTCGTGTGTGTATCTATGTATGTTTATGCATGATAGGTGTTGGGATGCCTTATAGGTCTGTCTGTATTCATAAAGAAGTCGTGTTACCATAATCATGATGTTATCATCCTTATTCATAAAACTACATATTTAAAAAGTTTATTCACTGATTGTACAGTCCTCGGATTACGTACTTTGCGACAGGTCTGCGACCACCGTATCGCGCAGTCATTGCTTTTTACACTCACATTTTGTATGTATAAGTGACTGTAATGATGTACTCGTAAAGATACGCTTACGGATCTGTCGCAAGATACAGTAATCAAGGAGTGTTTGTTTACCACATGTAAAAAGTACAGTACAGTACTATATGTATGTACAGTGTAAAATAATTATTTTCGTATCTCCAGGTGATACCAGCACCGCCTATCAAACCGCCAGTGCCTCCGATTCTCAACGGGGACCTAAACGGTGAAAAAACAGAAGAGAAAGTGTCTCACTAACCACTCACAGGGTTTATGTGGTTTGCGACAGGAACAACACCTTTTAGTCCCAAAAAGTGGCTCCTGACAAAAGTGTCGCTTCACGCCTGTCGCGAATAACGTAATAAGTCCTGCCGAACCGATTTTGAAACAAAAATTATCTATGACCTTCTAATCGTGATTTTAAAAAGTTTACGTCTGTGACTGTCTTGTCTATGGTCTGCGTTATTGAGACTGATGCTAGGTGGTGATACCCCCGTTTTTATCGACGACTTTGTAGGTAAATAATAAAGTTTAACACAGGTTAAAACCTTAATATTATTGTTTACAACTAGGCTCGTATGATGCGAAATTGCTCAAGTAATAGTGGAAAAACATACTGAGTAACTTAGGAGTGTGCGAGCCGAGGTCGTTGTTAAAAACGAGAATAAAATTTGTAATTTATTAATGTCTATAGGAAGCTCTTCACGTTACCATGTCCGATTGAAATTATAATAGCAAAAATCACACTTGCTTTCAATTTGTCTACAAAGGACTATACAGGGTGAGTTCTTTCGACCGTCTTCTGAGGGGAAAATCTAAACGACTAAACAACATTTGACCTATTGTTACTTTACACAATTTGTTTGTTATCAGGTAAAAGTAAGATATTCAAAAAAAAATCAAAAACGTCAATTTTTTTCGAAAAATAAACGACATTGTTGATATTTTCAAATGCGATTATTATTTTTATCAAAATCGAGTCCGTAACTTCTAATAACATTTTTCTATAACTATAGCCGTTTAGATTTGCCCCTCAAAGGGCAGTCGAATAACCTCACTATGTATAATACTAGAAGAACTAAATCTAATCAATTTAAATGTAAGTATTGGGATTTGGCAACGAAGATAAATACGTAGTAACCTATTTGAAGAGCTTATTTTATTATGATGTTAACTTATGAGTGGAGCTTCTAAAAATAAACTGATTTTTATGCCTGGTAACGGGAAGTGTAGCCTAGCTAAAAATCTGTAACAAACATTTTCATCTCCAAGATCGTCATCAACGCCCAGTAGGAGAGGTTTCAAATTCCTCAAGTTCTGTACAACGGAAGCTAATACAGAATTATAATCACAAAAAGTTTGTTGCTCTCGCTGGGATTTGAACCTGTGTACTGCAAATAATATGACGCAGTTTCAAATTCCGCTAAGAGTCACTTTTTGCATTCATTTTAAAATAATCAAAGCAATATAAAAGCTAAGTTTAAAAATACTAAGGGAGTATACAGAAGTTTATAACGACTAAACGCCTTTCATTTGCACAAGCTAAGCTTGATTTACTATCTTTTGGTATAAACGTAAAAATCGTTTGTTTTATTGCAGATAAAAGGCACTTTTCTCATAGTTTGGTCGGGTAATTCCATTTTTAATAGATTTAGTCGTCTATAAAACCATTTGCGTCAAACGCATTACATTGAATATTTGCGGAAAATCTTCGGATTTAAAAATTCAGTTCTAGTAGTTTCATATTCTTTTTTTTCCTTTCGTAAATTAGTTATTCTGTCTGTGGTAATATTATATCCCAAGCTTATCTAATTGACGGTGATTACATAGATTGTATCTAAGCGCTAAGCTTTGAAGCAATGTCTACATTCTCCTTTCCAAACATATTTATAGTTTATACCTAACTCATATTATGTTAGACATTATACAAAGTGGCTATGTATAATAAATGTATGTAATGTAAAATTATAATTTAATTTCTATTTAAATATAAGTTTATTCTAAGTGGGTTTCAATGTTTTATTTTACGAGTTCCCCGAACTTGCGCTTCATTCCACACATCCCATTATCAGTTGGATGGCCTTGCAGCACCATTTATAACACTTAGTATTCCCAAAATAATGACTATCCTATGTTATGGAATGGAAAAGGAATTTAATGAAATAAGTACCTACTCTTCTACTTTCAATAGCTCTGCTAGCAAGCTAAACCTTCAGCTGGCGCCATCTGTATAGGCTTGGTGAATGTTGCATAACACCATCTATCGGCTGGTTAATTTTGTTTGCTTAGTTTCAACAGATGTCGCTAGTTAAAAATCAAATCATTCCAATAAAAATAAAAAAAAGAAGAACATTATCACAGGACGTGTCGTGCGTGACCGCGGTGGCCACAAAAGTATACCTACACACACATGAGGACATTCGTTTTTACCACAGGTTTTATTTACTCAAAGTACCTACCCTACCCCGTGTTGTGTTGGGTTGGTCTATGTTTTATTTCCTTTCTTGCTGACTTGCTTTAGAACTAGTCACCAAAGAGTATAATAATAAGTATAGGGGAAGCTAGTCTATCTAGTCACTATACACGCACCCAGCGGATAGGTAGGTAGTAGGCAGGTGGGGTCGACTTTGTTTGACGAGTGCGGTACCTCCCACAATACCTACTTGGGGCTGCAAAGAACAGGGATAGCTGTAGCTCGATCTCGCTCATAGTAGTTGCCTCATCAAACTGCACTAAAACTGTGTAGTTTTGTTAAGTGAAATAATTGTTAATTATTTTTACAATTTATTATATTTTTATGTAAAAATAAACTGCACAATAAAATAAACCATTTAAAAAATAATCAGAATATTTAACATTTTAGTGCAATAATTTTTAGGCAGCGTGCATTTCTCAACAATTTCTTTTTTTTTTAATTTTTTCTGGCGCTGGATAGGTACTAGTCCTTTTGCCAAATTCTCATCAAATTACTGTCCAGTGTTTCCAGCCAGTATTAGTTGGGAAATTCGCCCTTCGAGATACGAGTAAATATTTTGGTCGAACCTAATATTCGCCAACATCATTGTCACTCACGCCAAACTCCCGCGCCATTTTAGATGTTTGAGATAAAAAAAATGATGTGGAAAGCTAAACAGCAATGCCATTGATTTGACAGAGATGGCAAATAATTTACTTATTGCGGCCCGGAATACAACGCAAATTGGAGTTGGTGGGTTCAAATGTCTCGTACTTAGTTGAGCTAAAAAAATTTTTGAGCGTGGTGATGCCGTTTTTAACTATTAGTAAGAAAATGAAAAAAAAAACTTTATTTCCAGCAAAACATACAGTAGGTAGGTAAAGGGTATGCAAGGTACATAGAAACCTAGCAGGTACAGTGAGTATCAGATATGAGAGAGTAGGCAGAGTTATTTACCTAAACATTTATGGGGGTGCCTAGCTAAAGAAATTAGCGCCTCGGTTTACCCATTTTGTTATATAAAGCAATAAAAATGTTTAGTTACCTACCTAAATGGTTTTATTTAACCTGTCAAGCCATCTTCTGCAAAAAAAGTTCCGCACTGTCAGGTCACGGGGGGGGGGGGAGGGAGGTGTACTATGCGACCTAGGGCATTATGGAAACAATTTTTACACATACATAAGAGTAAGTTTGGAGTGTTCTAAGGCATGATAAGCCAAATTAAATTAATAGCCAAGGAGATGGATGATTCAAGATCGATAAGGTTGCCAAGAGGATAAAAGATTGAATAATGTAATGTAGCAATCGTTAAAATAATGGGGTAAAATTGAATTGTGAGTTAGTAGCACTGCAACTCCATGTTTTTCTTTTCAAAAACATGTCCGTCATTGTCCATTGGTGTTGGCTTTTTTTACTTTCGTGAAGTTTCGTCAAAGAAAGATTTCCTATGAATAACATTGAGTTGAGCATCTGCTCCTCCGTTTTCTGTAGTGAAATCTGTGTGTTGTGGGAGATAAGAGACTCGTGGTTGAGACAGTGACTCTATTTAGTTGCAAGGGCTTCGCCCTCCATTTTAACTGTAGTGAAATCCGTGCGTTGTGTTCTGGGAGATACGAGACTTTTGGTTGAGACAGTGACTCTATGTTATAAGGGTTTCGCCTTCTATTTTAGCTGGAGTGAAGTCCGTGTGTTGTGGTAGATAAGAGACTCGTGGTTGAGACAGTGACTCTGTATTTAGATTGGAACTTTGTGATTAGATCTATCTTTCAAATATGAAAGAAAATCAAAGGAAGTGTGTCAAGTGTGGGGCTTCACCGTGTGAAAACCCTGATACCATATTACATCGTTTTCCTAAGCCGGGACCAACTAACATTAATCGGTAAGTAGTCTACTGAACACAACCTGATTGTGTCTGTCTCCATGGGAATTCCCATCATATTTTTTCTCATAAAAACTCTGACACTGATTGTTATGAAATGAATATAATAATGTTACTAGGTATAAAAGCCCGATCTGCGGTAAGTCTTTTAAGATTTACCAATTTGTACGGGTAAAAGTTCCAATAGTTCTATGATCATCGTTCATAAGGACTTTTACCACCATTCACTTGGTAAATCTTAAGATTTACCTCAAAGTCACGGTAAATGTTGAAAAAGACATCTCAGTCATGTGATAATATAGGGTGGCATAACAAAGCACATTACAAATCTATTGTGTTTCGTTACTTCCATCGTTAAGACTCCCTAAATATCATAAAATTAGGAGAAAATAGAATAATAGATAGATAATTATTTATTTAGTTCACAATCACAGGTAGGTACAGCACAAAACAAGCAGGAAAAAAAACAGACAATAAGAACTATTCGGAACATTTTCATAAGATAATGACATGAAAATTGCTTTGGAATGAAATAAATACTAAATGATGCATATAATAAATTTCAGATGTGTGTTGTGGGCCAAGTATTGTTTTCCACATGGTTCCTGGAGCTCTCAAGAATTCCATCGCCAACTTCACAGTGAACATAGAATGCTGTGCACTAGACATTTTGAAAGGAAATGGTTCATTGATAGTGCTGGTATTAGGCTATTCAAAGCTGCAGTACCAGATGCTGAATGTGACAAGGTTAGTGAGTTTTTTCTATAATAATATACTAGCTTCCGCGCGCGACTTTGTCCGCGTCCCGTTTGATCCTGTGGATATTCCGGGATAAAAAGTAGCCTATGTGTAAATCCAGGCTACGAACTATATCGACGGTTAAAAGGTGACTTGACTCAAGCGACATTTTTTTCAATATTGAGTTATGAATTGAGTTATGATCCAAGTTTCATTCAAATCGGACCAGTAGTTTTTGCGTGAAAGAGAAACAAACATCCATACATAATTACAAACTTTCGCGTTTGGTATGATAACTAGTTGTTCACCCGAACTAAGATCTTATGATGTTCCCGAAAAAAAAACACAAAGAAGTTGTATAATTTATAAGTTAAAAAACTAGAAAAACTGACTGAGTTATTTATAAGCCAAACTACTGAACCGATTATGATGAAAATTAAATGGGACCAACCTGGAAGTACATCCTTTCAGATAAAAAAAAGAATTTTTGAAATCGGTTTATAAATGACGGAGTTCTGAGGTAACACACATTAAAAAAAACAACTGAATTGAGAACCTTTTCCCTCTTTTAAAGTCGGTTAAAAAGGGCACACAGTTTCTTAACACTACTTGTTTGTTTATTTCAGGTTTTGACAGACCCTGTGTTGGTTACGATTGAGCCTGTGGCTGGTCCATCTTTAACTCTACCTTTAATGGAAAATTTTAACTTATTAAACCAGAGCCAGATGAATGTCGATGGTACAACTACAGGATCGCTGATTACCCAGAAACCAGCAGAAGATGGCAAACAAAATACCTACAATTTGGTATGTATGTATGAAAAATGTATGTAGGTATGAAAAATACATGGTCCTATATGGCCACCAGCCATGGTGGTATAGTAATTCTATTCTTACTATACTGTCTACGTCTAATAAGACAACCAGCTTACCACACGAAATAGTAGATTGTGTCATAAGGGACCAAAATTAGAGTAGAATCCTGAACGTAGCGAGGATTAACACTACACATAGGCACACTCTGCTTTTCATCCCCCTCTATGAGAAAGATAAATATCATAGGCTTTTAGATATTATTCTCACGATTTGTTCGGTAGTAAATTGTTTATGACAGTTTCTGTGTTTAATTTTACACTTTCTGGTGTTAATATGGTGTTCTTGGTGGGGAATAAATAAATATATTGATTTTTTTTTGTACTGAGAGTTTGCTTACTTGGCTAGTTTTATCGTTGTTTGTTTAGTTAATAATAGGAGTAGGAGTAAGAAATTTGGGATAGTAAGAGGTATCTTACTCACTTATTTTTTTATTATTTCAGGAGAACTATCGACTTCAGCGACAACGACGGCAGAAGTATTAAAAAAAATGGATGAACTATTTGACAGCGTCAACGCTTATACGCCAGACAGAAGAAGAGGAAAGCCGTTAGGGCCAACGCACATCTATCGACAAAACTGTTTTGTCGCGCACTTAGTGACGTGAAAATAAATTTTCTGTTATAACGAAAACAGCATATGAAGAGGAAGCACTCGTCATATGCTGTTTTCGTTATAACGAAAAAGCGAAAAAAGCGAACACAGCATGCATAAAATTATGTTTACCTATCTATTATAGCATTGTTTAGTACCTACCTATTAAACATTGTTTTATACGCACATACCTAGAGAATGAACTGTGCTTTTTTATTAAGTAAGAATAGAGTAATTATGTAGTGTACTTAATAATATTATTAAATACTTAGGATGATTCTCATTAAATAAGCAAGTAACGAAAACAGCAAATAAAAAGAAGCATATTGTAACAGCATATGATGAATGCTTCCTCGTCATATGCTGTTTTCGTTGTAACGAAATTCACATCAATTGACACGACAGTCTTTTCTTACGTTTTTTTATTAATAGGTTCGCAAACCAGCCGTTAAAACAATTTAATTAATTAATTAAATTGGCCGAGCGGCCTTCAAAAGCAAACATGCATGCATAAAATTATGTTTACCTATCTATTATAGCATTGTTTAGTACCTACCTATTAAACATTGCTTTATACGCATATACCTAGAGAATGAACTGTGCTTTTTTAATAAATAAGAATATAAAGTAATTATGTAGTGTGCTTAATAATATTATTAAGTACTTAGGATGATTCTCATTAAATAAGCAAGTAACGAAAACAGCAAATAAAAAGAAGCATATCGTAACTAAAAAAGTTTTACTGAGAAGTTTCACATCACTAACTGTTCGACAAGACGTTTTGTCTTTGGTTTGCGTTCTCCCTTAGCCACCAATATCCAAAACAATACGCGTCATATAGAATTATTTGGGCAAATGAAAGATTTTTTTTTAAAACTGAAGTTTTTGGGGTGCAGAACACCACCCCCTTTACAACAAGGATGGATATGGACCATTAACGGATTGGAACAAGTGTGGAAAAATCTTACAACTAAACATAAAAACATAAAAAGTCTAGCCAGAAGAAGGCTCCAGCAAGACCCACTAGAAAACTTATTCGTAAACTTAAATAATAAAAAAAATCAATAAACTTGTGACTTTTAATTTGTTAGGTACCTGATTAGTTTTCGTATTTCACTGCTAGGCCAAGAAAGACAGATTGCTTATAAACAGTTTCTGCTGTTTGGCTTATCTTTTTGTCAAATGCTGACCTGATAAAACTAGCAACGATTTTAACATTCTGTAATAATCTTATGTCAGCATTTTGACAAAAAGATAAGCCAAACAGCAGAAACTGTTTGAACAATTTTAATCCCTGCCAGGTCTGTTCGAAATTTAGCGCTAAAATAGATTGAAACTGCCACCAAATATTTTAAAAGTTGGTGCCAAAAATAACGCCATCTAGTTACGAACCCCCAAACAAATGGTCAATTTTGTCCTGCCATATTTGTATGCAGTAAACGTTCTTCTTGGGTAACAGTATTCTTTGGTAGTAGGTACCTAGTAGCATGGAAATTATTGGAAATAGGTAGGTAGGTACGTTGTGTACGCTCCGATTCCGGCCCAGTGAACGCGTAGCTCCTTCCTCCCACTCCCGCAAAACGTCATTCGTGGAATCAATATAATATTTTGAAATAAATGGGTCGCTAGCATCAATAGCGGAGGCCGCGCGCTCACTCAACACCTACTAAGGTAGGTATGTGGTATAGCATAGAAAGAGGTAATAGAGGTATCGATGCAGCGCAATGTATGTACCTAGGTAGGTATAAAGGCAACGTCCATCATCCTCCGTCCTCCCTACCCTAACAAAACATATCTATAAGTACCAAATAGGTACCTTTATACAGTATGCATGCGAGCAATCAATACAATGGCGGGCGAATAACAAATAAAACAGATGGGTAGGGTAGGATAGGTAACTAGCCCGCTATTTTTATTTAGGTACCTACCTTTAAATATTCAATACTCAATACTTTATTGCGTTCATATTGTACAAAAGGGTTATAAAATATATTTATGCTACCAACATGAGCCCAGTTAGGGGCGTTAGGGCACGACAATTTAAAACTCATCATCATTACTAGAAAAATGGTAGTAGGTACCAATAATGTTAGTAATCGAATCGAAGAGAAATAGTAGACCGGTATCCAAAAATGTCTATGGTAGGTATCGATTTTGGCATCGATTTCTTGTCATAGATCTAGGATAGTCTTTTGTCTGTTGCGCTCAGCTGTCAATGACATTTCGACGTTTGAACATTTTTTACGAAATGCATTTCTTTCTGTTTCATCTCACGTACCTTTATTAGATTAATTTATTCAACTCAAGTTGTTTGCGACGAAGCAGATATGAATAAAGTTTATTTATTTGTGTTAATAGTCTAATTTAATCTCTGTGATAATTAGTTACCCTTGGTTACAAAATGGTATCAACTTCAAATCTAGACGAAAAATTTAACAGAGGTGTGTGTGTGTGCTCTGTGATTGAGATAATTGTTTCTAAACCTATTTGGGAATGATTAATTATAATTAGAATCTATTTTGGTTTTGCAGTGCGTAAAAATTTTTGTTTTTACTTGGATATTCAAGATCATGGACTTGCTAGGTCCATATCCCGAAGAATACAGGACATGGGTTTGGTAAGTGGTTTTGTTTTGTTCTTTTACCGCCAAAATAGATTAAAAGAACGTATTTTATAACCTATGTGTACGTAAATAAGTACTTTGTACAAGTACCTAACCTACCTATACCTACCTACTACGTTGTCTAATATTTTTGATCAAGATATGGAAGAAGAAAGGAAAAATAAGATTGGTCATTTTTGTATACGGTTTTTCTAATGTCAAAGTAAGATTTAATTTAGCCTCACTATATACGTTCCGTTCCGAGAAAGCTAATCTCAAAGCAAACAACAATGGTTTTTCATGTTTCATCGATCTATGTACATTATGTAACTCATTTGGAGTGTATGACTCCTTGTAGGTACTATATTTTAGATTTTTGATGAGATTATGTTTGTAGATAAAATAACCAATTTAACTATGCGGCTGCATAACAAGTGTTCGTAGAATGTCATAGCTAAGGATAAACTAATCAATGGACGAATCAAATAATAAAATCTTCGTAAATCGGAACGTATTATTTTTTCTAACCAATGAAAAGCGTTTCTCCCTCCACTTGTCATTGCTGGCAGGCGACCGTAGCGCCTCTTGCGAACAAAACATGAACTTCGTACGAGAATTTATCTCCATCTTGTGTGTCAGATTTGTTTGTTGTTACTTTTACGTTTTTAACGAAGTAAATGTGTGTAAATGACTGTAAAAAGTGTTAATAACGTAGCCTAAACATATCAGCTTTTATTTAGTGTTACGTGTGTGACTTGGAACTAGGGAGGAAGTCATAATTCATGATAAATGTAGCAGTGACGAAGTGTCCGTCTCGGTGATTGGTATATAGTTACTTATTTTTGTGATAAGCGGAGCGCGGGGCCTCGCGGACGGCTTTTATGTAAGTATATAAATTGTGTTTGAACTGCGTGTATGGACTAGTACATGGATCGAGTCAGAATCGTTGAGAAATCTGTTTAAAAAACAGTTGTTATGAGCGAGTGTAACGCCTAGCTTGAGTTCAATTTTAGGTCATCTTTTGTACGGTCGCGTCGGAACGGCTGCGGCACGGCGAAATGCAACGGGCCGAGGCCGCGCGCCGAGCTATCGCGCTGCGGTGCACTACATCCATTTTATATGCCGCTCGAATCGTGTTTCCTACGGGTTACGCGTGTGTTCACCTAATTTTGACAGTTGTTATTACTTCTTTAGTCCAAGGCGATATAGTTCTTAACCTGTCGTCTTAAGGGTGTAATTTCTTTGTGTGATGTTGAATGTTATTTTTTTGCGCGGGACGGTTGGCGCGATCGTGGAGGGCGCGATGGTTCGGTCGCCGGCGTCGCTCGCCGAGCGGACATATTTCAAGGAAAACTCCATGATGTGTGGCGCGAGGTTTGTCGCTAGCCGCTTGTACACGCCCGCCGCGGGCCGCGGCAGCCGCCGCTACTTTGTCCCTGTATTTGCGCTCGATATCTCACGCCGTGAATGCCCTCTGAACGAACGGTCGACATTCAACTTCGCTATAGCGTTGCAACACCGCTTATTGGGCCAGTGTAAGTGCAGACTTTCACATTTGCTCATACAAAGTCCAAATTCGCGCCCGATTTTGCTGATGATGGTACTTATTTCTGTAATAGTGCTCAAATTATGTTTCCTTTAACTGGCAACTCTAAGAATCTTGTGTTCAGTATCAACAGGTGTACTATTAAAGTACCTACTTCACATGATAAAGTTTTGTCATGTAACCACTCATTTAGATATACATAATTCAATCTTAATCTGTTGCTTTAAAGTTGAAAATTGAATACCAACTTATAAAGGTGTTTACTCTTTTTTTGAACTAAGTTTTAACAATGATTATATATAAATGTTTATATTCAGACAATGTTAGCTGGCACTTGGTACAAAGCATACTAAAATGGTACAACTTAATTTAACAGCAATTTTAATATGTCAATTTTCCTTCACCTCTGTAAATTAAGAACGGCCACAGATAATAAAAATTATTTAATTAATTTAACTCAACATCTCAAACCTATGACGAGTCATACGCACCAACTTTATTTACTGGTTTTTTTTAAAGACAGCTTATCATACAGTAATGTAATAAGATTTAAAACATAGATCGCTCAAGTAGCAATTCTTGTAAATTGAACCCTGACAGTGATACATTATCAGTTTCAAATCTCTACTGATTTTCTTGGTATAGAAGTTTTGATAACATAATTAAATATTCATGAAATGTGTGGGACTAGAGTCTAGCTAGTCCTAAACTAAACAAAACTTAACCAAACTAACTAAATTGGTGACATAATATTTTATTTGTATATTGTACTTACCTAATATGAATCCTATCTTGAATTTACCAATAACTAGCCCTCCTATTGTAGAATCTCTTGTTTTATGCAATAAAGTATTAAATAGATAAATAAATACCCAGAGACTCGGCTATTTATTTATTCTCTCGGACCAGAGAACTAGATGTCCGTGTGTCCTAACATTCGCAAGAGCCACAAACACATGTGTATTCACCGAACCCTCTTCTACATATAAGTGACGAGTACATTTCCACTTCCAGCAACAGGAAGTATTCCTGACCCCCCGGGTGTCCCACGTGGTGCGGTCCCGTCTGGCGGGCCCGGCGGCGGTATGCGCCCGGCGTGACAATCGCCGCGCGGATGCGATGCTGCAACGTGTGCTGCCGGAGCCAATAACTCAGCCGCAGAACGTTAGATACGTCACACTTACTGTGCAGAAGGTAGGACCTTAGTGCTCTGTCTCTATCACGCTGGTGATTTGCGGGTGAGTTTTACACCCAGTTAATCTACCTGCTTATCTGGGACTGGGTTTTTAGACTATGCAAGAGCGGGTTCGATTCCCGAAAAAGATATCAATCCTGTTATGATTTTAAATAATCAGTTTAACTTGACTCTCATTTTAACTTCAACGAAAGTATTTCGACTTTAAATGTGAGGAAAAGTTAATGTGAAATGTCTAGTATGTAACGCAAACAGCATATTCCTAGCCTAGTGTTTACTTCATTGTTATTCAAATCATTGAAGTTCCAAGCGAACTTGAAGTAGGTTGAACTACTTTCTTGATACTATGCAACATACTATACAGAAATAACAGTGTGTGCTATTTTATTTGATGAGTAGACAATATACCGTGCAGGCTTGTGTTTAATGCAATTCAATGCTGATACTATATTGCACAATTATTCATTAGTAGCGTGCACTTTGGCTTATAAAATTTCCTTTCTTTACTAACTGGTGCCATATAGGCCCACTTAGAGACACCTACAGACTTTCTATATGATGTTTGTAACAATATCTCTAAGTATGGCCGTGTTATAATTATGTATATTGCTTGTTATGTAACATTGATATGGTATTTATTAATCTTTCAGGCTATAAGTCTCTTGGATAAACTGTATGACACATTCTTCGCGGCGTCTCGCAAATCGCATGTCAGGCTCTTCACTAAAAACTTTATCAAGATTGAATTTTTGGACAAGTATGAACCTACTTTATAAACGATTTTTATATATTTTCCCTAAATGTATGGAATTTATAAATTTTTTATTACTTCATTTCAGGTTGTGCCGACCGGTGTTCAAGGAGTTCGACGAATGGCCGACAATATCGCTAGAGCCGGACCCGCCTAGAGACAAGCGGAAGAAGGACGAATCCCTCGAGAACCTTACCAACAACAACCTGATCCGAAAGGCGCCGCAGAAGTGAGTACCCGACCCGGGGCCGCGCGCCGACTCCACAGACGATAAGTCATAAGTCGTATAATAGTGTGCGTTCTATTGCAGAATGACGAGGAAAAGTCGGCCGCGGATCAAGGACAAGGAGGATAAGGAGGCGAAGGGAGGCTACTGCGAGATGTGCAACGCCGAGTACGCGGACGCGGCGCTGCATCGACGCTCGCCGCATCACCTCGCCTTCGTGCGCGACCGCGACAACTTCCTGTCGCTCGACTCGCTCATCCGCGCCGGCGCCGACGTCGCCACCTTCCTCGACAAGGCGGCGCCGCTCAACGGCGAGCGCCGCTCCCAGCGCAACCTCTGCAACGGCGACCTCGACCCGCCAACTAACAAGAGAACCAAGCGCTCCCGCTCCCCCGACTCCACCCCCCACAGCCCGCGCCGGAACGGACTCCACGACGAGCGCAAGCACAACACGCGCTGCAGCAAGAAGGCCAGCGACGCAGAGGACCGGCAGTACTACAAGGTCGTCGGGGTCAGCACCAAGCTGCGCTCGAGCGGCGGCTTCAGCACCGCCAAGCGCAAGGAGTCCCCGCTGACGGTGAACGGCGCTAAACCTCTAGTCGTAAAGTTCAGAAAGGTCCGACGCTCGGAGCTCTCGGTCCTGAGCGACGAAGCCGAGCAGTTCATGTTCCCTAAACGCGCGAGCTCGACCAGCTCGACGTCCTCGGACGATACGGACGACGACAAGGTGCTCAGTCCGAGGAAGACGCCGCCTCAGCCTCCCCCGCCCACCGAGAGGAGACGGCTAGCGAGGCCTCTCGCTCTCAAGGAGGAGTCCTCCGAGGAAGACAGTTGGCCGGAGGATAAGAGGCGGCGAAAGCGACGGGCGCCGGTCGTCACGAAGCGAGCCAAACGCGTGCCTTGTAAGACCGCGCCGGTGGAACTCCCCGTTGAGCCTGAACCGGCGGACCCGCCCGCGATCACTCCCGTCGAAATACAACCGGGAGCTCCTCAAGAAGTAGAGATAGCTATCACCGAGGAGGTCGCCGAAGTGAGTCCACTCCGCGACTCCGTCGAGAAGTGCATGAAGTGGGAGGATGGCAAGCTGAAGTACACTCCGGCGGTGGAGCAGCTAGAGTTCGCGTTCGAGTCGGTGCCGGCGCATGAGCCTTGGTTCGAGACCTTCCAGCGACAGGATCAGGATAAGGCGCTCACTAGGAATGTCCCACAATATTTTGGTGAGTTGAACACTATTAAAAGAAAAGTTGACAGATCCTAAACTTGGTTCTGGTTTAGTACTCGTTTCCTAGCGATATTTTTCGACTGAAATCCTGTTTTCATCAATTTAAAAACATGGTTGAAACCAACCACGTTGTCAAAAGTCAAAATTTCTTCATCAATAAAATCACAAGGATCATTTAGAATCGTCTTATATAACTAGGTGATTCTAGGTGCCAGTTCCACGCGATAGTTGATAAATAAGAACTAGCCCGCGTTTTAACTGATTGTTTTTTTTTCTTTCAGCACTATACTCTTCCAAGGCGCCGAAACTACCATACGAAATCGGCCCGTTACCACCTCTGAAGCCCAACTGCTGTCCTCTCAGTGACTTCGTAAAGCAGAAGGAGGAGAAGCCGGGGCCTTCCCGCTCGTACGGCACTCGCGGCATGAAGAAGCAGAAGATCAGGAAACGCACCGCCGCAGTCCAAGCGTTAGAGAGCCACCCGAGGAAGTCCCCCCGAGAGCACGCCTCCACTCTAGCGATCCTCGGCTCGGCCGGCTTACTGCACCGCCGGAGGCTAGCCGACGACACCAAATCCACCGCCTCCGAGGAAACCGTCAGCGACATTCAAAGCAACGTCAGAGTTGAGCCCATCCCGTCTGAAACTCAGGAAGCGTCTGAAAGACTGCAGCAGTTCTTATCGGAGGTGTTCGAGGACGCGGCCGATTACGAACTATCCGATGGCGCCATCGAGGACGGCGCCGCCGTAACCACCTCCACCAACCTTCCCGACGTGTCCAGCCTCGTGTCGGAGTGCGACGACTGTGATCTCATCAGAAACGAACTGAAGGAGGCGGCCAACCGGCCGAAAGGAAGGCGCGGCAAGTTCAAGAAGAAGAATCGAACCGGATGGCCAAACAAGAAGAAGAATAAGAAAGACTCCCGAACCAACAGTATCGAGTCGCAGAAAACCGACAGCTTAGAGCGATCGTCCGCGGAGCCGCCCGATGACGAAACCACTCAAGACATGATCAGCGAGGACAGTAATATATCAGATACCGATGAAAAAACGGTAATCCAAAAGTCTGATGATTCTCAGAGCAAGGACAATAAAAATAAAACGCTTACCGAGGACGTCGTTTCCCATGAAAACATGGATGTTGACTCCTCGGATAACAAGTTGCTGATTGATCTGAAGGTCCTTGTTGATGATGAGAAAGTGAAGGCTGATAAAGACATTGAAAGATCTCCGACTTCCTCGGAGACCGAGGACAAGGAGTTGAAGAAGAAAAAGCGGGTGTTAGCGAGCTTGTGTGATTGGAAGCAACCGGTGGTGCGGGTGGCACGCGTCGACGCCACGGCGCGGTGGCTGCGCTCGGCCGGTCGCGGTCGCAGCCGGTACAGGTTATAGCATCAGAGGGTCCTGCGAGCAAGAACCTAACTGAAACAATACAAACACTTTTCTAGTGACGTGTACCCTAAATCTCGCAAACCATAAAAGACTTGTACAAAGTGATTTTTTTTACTTACAGTTTTAACAATAGGTAGTAGTAGTTCTCAATATTATGTGAATGTTTGGTTATGATGTAGATGAAAGTTGCTTATTTATTTTGTAAATAGTATTACTACTGTTGATTTGATGAATATGTTTTAGTTGACTTGTATGCTGAAGGATCAGTATTTCTGTTTTCTCAGTATCTCTGGATGTTGTAAGATGTATTATATTGTTGTAACATATTGGAGGGATACTTGTCTAGCGTGTGTGTGGATACTGCAGCGCATTTAGTGAGTGCAAGTTTAGTCTGTATATAAATGTTACAATGTATGCTTATAGTATCTATTTTCTTCTAAAATATGGATGGAGATGGAGAACTTTTTGACGTGTTTTAAGTTCTAGACTGATAGTGATTGTGTAAGAAATATATTTTTTAATTTATTTCTGTTACATTGCAAGTTATATTGTTTTTGTAAGTCTATAGACCTGGAGTTCAATATTGTGCTGTAAAATCTCATATTTTTTAGACTAAAGAATGTTGAAGCTTTGTCAAACTATGGGTTTCTACTGATGAAACATACAGCAAAACTTGCCCAATTTGGTACATGTATCAAACTGCATTCCCATTGTCAAGTTGTTGAAGAAATATGTGTGTTCAAATCTTGCAACACTTACAAGTTGTTGGTGATTTTTACCGTCCTAGCTGGTAAACACACAAAATACATGATTTTTCAACAGATAGTCAAAAATGTTTAGCTGCAGTGGGAACACAAACAACAACAAAATATTAATTTTTCGATTGATAACATTGTGAATGTTAACGTGTAATGTTTTTTGGTGGGAACCCATAATAAACTGAAGTTGTATGAAGTTGTAGATTGACAAAATAACCAACTCTGTCTCCTTTGTCTCTTGTAAAGTTTCAATAAAGATGTAAAAATATTCATATTACTCGTCGTTTTATTTAGTAACAAGGACATACTTCAGGCAAGGTTTCTTATAGAAGTTTGATTTGTGTTCTATTCATACCATATTATGGTGACCAAATTGAGGTAAGGTGGTGAGATCCCTATATTATATACTAGCAGTTACCCGCGACTTCGTACGCGTCTAGTGCGTCTACAGTTTCCGTGTACATTATATTATCTGTGTATTATTATTATCTGTGCGTGTACCGAGCGGATACTTTCGAGAAACTTGACATTACACCTCATTACACCGAACTCGTACTGGAATGTCAAACGCTAGTCGTTAGACCAAAGAGGTAGTACTACGCCCTGTCAAACTGACGTGACATGACATGACAATGAAATCCTCTTGCCAATTGGCGCTGCTAATCCTTTTCGTTCATTTTATCCTGTAGATCCTGTAAATTATTCGGGATAAAAAGTAGCCTATGTGTCAATCCAGGTTACGAACTATATATATGCCAAGTTTCATCCAAGTTGGTTCAGTAGTTTAGACGTGATTGAAACACAAACATCTAAACTTTCGCATTTATAATAGTAGGAGGATAAAGTTAGAGTACTCAGGCACATATAGTGCCTAAATAAATAAGTTTATCTATCTATCACATAATTTAGTACTACTAATAGCATATTCAAAGATCTAGAATGTTCTATGAGTATGCTGGGGACATACACATATCCAAACACTACCTACTTTTATTCTATGTACCTATTTTGAGTAATGTATGTACTGGTATACATGATGTTCCTATCTACATGTCAAGGAAATACTCAGTAGAACAGATACATTTTATTGATCAAGATTCAGGGTACATAATATAGCCAAATGAAAAACAAATGATCTATTCTAACAGGCTTGTAATCAATATTTTATACTTTTGAACATCTCCCGTGCGATGCTCACCGTTACATAGTTTGTTCAGAAATATGTAAAAGCAAAACTAACTAAGCCAAACCCTTCACCAGTTGTAAACAAAAATGAATTATCACTGTAATTTTTGACTTAGATGGTACAACTGGCCTAAAGTTTTAAACCTAATAATTATTCATAAATGTCTTGCTTGTCTGCTATGTACTGGATGATATCTTTTGGTCTTTGAAGCCTCTCTGCATCTCCATCGGGGATCTCAAAGCCAAACTCATCTTCCATAGCCATTATCACCTCCACATGGTCCAATGAGTCAAGACCTAGGTCATTGATGAAGTGGCATTCTACATTCAACTGAAAAATAAAACATTGTTGGGGTTAGACAGACATAGGTACATAAAAACTAATAAGAAATACTAAATGTTTTATTTAGAAACGGCATTTTGTCAGAGCTATGTTTTGTAAAAATCTACCTGCTCTGGGTTTATTTTGTCATAGAGTTGGAGTGTAAGGATCACCCTATCTCTAATAAGATCTAATGTGAGAGGCGCGCCTCCGCTGTACTGTCGGAGAGCGGTAATCTGGCTCTGAAACAAAATGCCAATTTGAATAACTTGAAGGTACCTGAGCAGAACTGAGCTTGTCGTAAGCCTTGCATACTTTCAGCACTCTCTCCTCAATTTCCTTAACGGAGGGCCTAGGCTGCGTTGTGTACTGTTGCAATCGCTGAGACACTTCCTAAACAGTTGGACCAATTTGTACACATTTGTTATGCAATAAGATTGAGGTTATTATGTTTTAAGAAAACAATACTAATTGATAAGACACCCAAGCCGACGCCTTTGCACTTATATTACAAATATATCACAGTTCCTGCACGTTACAAGCAAATAATCACATTTTATCGATTGATAAGAAAACTTACCCCGTTTTGAAGGGATTGGCTTCTTAGAGCCCTAACCGAGGCTTTAGCTGTTTGGAATTTCTGCTGCAGGGCTACAGTCGAGAGCCGGCATACTACCGGTGTCTTGTAGGTAGTGGATTTTCGTAATAATCCACTGAAAGCACTTCGAAAAATATTCGCAGCAGCCATTTTCTAGACTTCAAAAAATGCTGTTCATAGACAATACGCAGTAGAGGTGAAACTAATATAACCATAACAGGTATACGGAACAGCGTTATTTGGCCTAAAGCGTTATAACAGTAACACGCGTCGCCGCTGCTATGTTATTTTATAACAGCCAAATAACAGTCTCGCGAAAAACGGGTGCAGGCAGGCGGTCGACGCAAAAGTTGTCTTCTATAAAAAATATCAGCGAATTTCGTTTTGTATTAAACGCACATTTTGAAATTTTGACCATCATGTTTCATAGATCGTTCATTTTTTATGAGCTCAAGTCTGGTTGGAGAACATGTTATTAAATAACATGATAACAGCCAGTAACAGGGATAACACTATAACGGCCAAAGTTATAGTGTTAAATTGTTTTACTGTTATTTGCGGAACGGCATAGATTCAATGCCGTTAATAGTTACTGGCTGTTATCATGTTATTTAATAACATGTTCTCCAACCAGACTTGAGCTCATAAAAAATGAACGATCTATGAAACATGATGGTCAAAATTTCAAAATTTGCGTTTAATACAAAACGAAATTCGCTGATATTTTTTATAGAAGACCACTTTTGCGTCGACCGCCTGCCTGCACCCGTTTTTCGCGAGACTGTTATTTGGCTGTTATAAAATAACAAAATAACAAATCATGTTATTAAATAACATGATAACAGCCAGTAACTATAACGACATTGAATCTATGCCGTTCCGCAAATAACAGTAAAACAATTTAACACTATAACTTTGGCCGTTATAGTGTTATCCCTGTTACTGGCTGTTATCATGTTATTTAATAACATGATAACAGCCAGTTTCAGCTTCGACAACAGAACAGACACTGACAGGACATGTGACAGTGATAGTTTCATTTCTTCATCGTGATCGCCGTCTGCTCACACCTCCGCGCCATGCCTCCGGTGGCGTGGCGTTGGCTTGGCTATACGTTGGTTTGTATCAGGCGAGAGTGAAAGGAAAATAATTGAGTCCGGTTATTGTACAACCATGGAATGCACAGCCTGGGAAAACACAACCATGGAAAGCACGACCAGGATTGCACAACCCGGGAATTCATTAATCACTACCTACCTATAGAAATCCGTAGCCTTGCCTGTTATTTGACTGTTATTTTATAACAGGTTATGATAACATAGTATCACCAAACCGTTATATTCAATAACACGCATATGAAAATTTGACTGTTATATTACACCTCTAATACGCAGTGACATTAAAACCAGTAGAGGAAATAGATAAAAAAGGTGATCAGCTGTTTTTCGCTATGGAAATCATGAAACATGACATGACACGTTGCCCGTCGTCTTGGTTACTTACTGTCAAAGTGAATCTTAGTGTCAAACTGTCAAAAAAAAGAAAATTTATCTGTGGTCTGTGGTAGACCTGTGTCGATCGATCCTTTCTTGCGACCCGGGTCGATTACGACCCAATGGTGAAGTGATCGAATCGAAATGATTCGATCCTTTTCCGGGTTGCGGGTCGCTGAGCCGACTCCTTCGTCCACCGCCCGCCGCCGCCGCGCCGAATAGCTAATGGTTTTCGCACAGTACTCGCATTTTGCCTTGTCCTTATTGATTATAGAAAAATGCTTCCATATTGAACTTTTTTTTCTCGCAAGATCTGACATTATATAAAAGTTCAAGATACTTATTATAATATTTTATGATAAAAAAAAACCACCACCACAATGTTCATATTCAGTAAATAAGTAAGCAGTTTATTGTAGGTTAGGCAAGTCGTAATAATTATGTTAGATTTTACCACCACCAAATCACCAAAATCAATCAAATTGCAAGAAAAACACGTAAAAAATAGTACTTAGTAAAAATAGTTCGACAATCACACTGTTTGTTTTGTTACCGAATTCTGCGGTATGCATGCGATGTGCAGAATGTTAGAAGGTCACCAAGCAACTGTTTGATTGATTGATATCGATCGCGAGATTCGCGAGTCGTTTGCGCGGGTCGCGATTCACGACCCGCGCAAACGATCGGGGTCCCATGCGAGTGCGACGTACTGTGCTTGCTTGCATGCGAACGAAAGAAACCACATCAAATTTGTTAGTTGCGTGATTGTGTATGCGTTTACAATATTATATGAATCTGCTACTTTAAGGACAATAGATAAAGTCCAATTTAGCTTGGCGAACAATTATCTCTTTCTATCCTGCACATAGATTGGCGTAGGTACGTACGGCGCTGGTCGGTCAAAAATGATCGAATCTTTTAAACATCTTTCATTCAATCACTCCCGCATGGGTGGTGATCGAATCAAAGTGATTTGATCAATCGCGATCGACACAGGACTAGTCTGTGGTGTTGGTGTCTGGTCTGTGGTTGGTTTCGTGGTTTTGTTTGTGTGAAATTAATGCGATGTATTTATTGATAATTCACGAATAGAATCAATAAAAATGGGTAACGCTGACACAAAATTAAACTTTAGAAAGGCTGTCGTTCAACTGACATCTAAAACACAGGTATTGGTTTTCAAAATCGACTTGAAAATTTATTTTAAGGTACTAGTAGGACACCGAGTAATAAATAATTATTTTCAGCCTGTAGACGCTGCTGATGAAAGTTTCTGGGAGCAGTTCTGGTCGGAGAGTGTGACTAATGTTCAGGATGTATTCGCACTGGTCCCAGGGGCTGAGATTCGGGCTCTACGCGAGGAGTCTCCTAACAACTTAGCAACCTTAGTTTACAAAGCTGTGGAGAAGCTTGTGAAGGTTGTAGACAGCAGTTGTAGAACCCACAGAGAGCAACAATCAGGTACATACTGGACAGAGTTAGTTCAGCCAGGCACTCAGCCGGCAGATATTTTTTTTAACAAATTCAGATACATAAGGCAAAATTGGGTATTCACAACCACTATCAGTTTCTCTCTAGCCTTGGTACCTCCCACGCACTATTTATCTCATAAAATACCCTGCCTTTTGTGAAGTTTGGGAGTTTTCGCTACCAGGCAACCAAGTGCTGGAATAATATTCCTCCGCCCCTTCGACTATTGAAATCCAAATTTACTTTCAAAAAACATTTTAAATCTTTTCTTCTGGATAAACAAATCACTGGGTTGTCTGGTGCAAACAGCTATAGTGCACCGTTCACTTGTTAGATTTTGGGGATAGTATTTTTTTATTGTAATTATACTACTTTATAGCTCGATTGCGACTCGGTATAATATTTCTTATTTATATGTTCCTAAACTGTTATTTTTTTTAATTTATTTATTCGATATTTTGTTATTGTTTTACTTTATCTGCTTAGTTGACAAATATGTTTTTATTTTTGTCTTAGTTTTTTTTAACACAACACATATTCTCACAAGGTGTATTGGCCGCAGGTCTCGGCAGAATACCAGCGCCTAGCTACCTCCCAGTAGCTAGGCATCATGCTGAGTCGAGGCCGTTTTGCTGCTGTAGCACACAAAAACGGCACTCTACCACCTATGTACCTACCTATATTATTCTTCACTAAGTAGTGTCATTGTTTTGTACTTTTTTTTTTGTGTGCTATGTAGTAAATAAATAAATGTCTATGTCTATGTCTATGTCTATGTCTATGTGAAAACAACAGCTGAATAAACATGAATTTATACTGAATATTATTCTTCATAAGTTATCTTGAATGACTGTGTATTTTACAACTGCATTTTTTCATTCCGTATTTATTTGTAGCCTTGAATTGCGCTCGACTCCTGACCAGAGTACTGCCGTACATGCTGGAGGAGCCGGAATGGCACAACTTTTTCTGGTCCTCGCTCCCGGCAGCTGCTGAGAACGAGTCAGTTCCACTCGCTCAGTCATTGATAAATGCAATCTGTGTAAGTCGGTGTACAATTTTCAGTTTGTCTGCTAAGTTTATCTATAAATATACATATAGTTATTAAAAGTTCATTGTAGGCTAAATAAAAACAAAGTACTTGGGAGTAACATTTAGTTGGGTTTAATAAGTAAGCAGTTTATACATTGATGAAAAATTGTAGCCTGTATAATTTTCACAGCTCCTGACTTTTAAGTGGGGTAGTCAGTGAAATGTGCCAACATTTACCATCGCACATTTTGCAGTAGTTGGTATTAATTTTTATTTAATTTTCAGGACCTGTTGTTCTGTCCGGATTTCACTGTGTTGAGTACAAAAAGAGCCGGTCCGGTAAGTGCATTAACCCTTCATATGCACATAGATCTGGATGAATCCCATAAATTGTTTGTGCACTCTAAGAGTTAACAGACTACTACAAGCTAGATTTGTGCCATTAACTATTGATTTTTTAGATAAAGTATTGTTATCTTATCAGGCAAATGCTTTTGATTGAAGATGAGTTTTAGGTACTAGCTTATTGATTGATTGTAGTTAGGGAAACACAGATACTTAGTTCTTTAATTAATTAAATGAGTTCATAGCGATATAAGAATTTCACCCACAACTTTGTCCACATCCTGTTTATTCCTTCTACAAATATATTCTACAGATCCTGTAAATTTCGCGGTAATATAGACTTATGTGCTATCACAGTTAATGAATGTTGACCTAATTGAATAACAAATATCTAAACTTTCACATTTATAATAATAGATCTTTATGAAGGTGCCAGTCAATAGCACTGGCCATTTGCACGAAATGGCAAGACTTATTAGTAAGTAAAGTACTCAGTAAAGCAATGCATTGCTTTAGACAGTGGTTACTACATATCAGGTGGGCGATCGGCTTGTTCCATCATTTAATTGTATTTGAGAAATGTAGCCAGTGCTGAAACTTGACCATTGACTTAACAGGAGCGTGCCGAAGAGCTGTCATCACTTGACAGCTGTGAGTACATCTGGGCAGGAGGTGTGGGCTTCGCACGAGTGGGAGCGAGATGCAATGCGCACGAGGCGGCCAGAACTGAGCTATTGCGCTTACTCCTGACAGCATGCAGCGAGACCGTGTATCGCCCTGCACGTAACTCCTCTCAGCCTAATAAATGGATCGCGTACGTACTATTCAACATATACATAGTTGTATATGTAAATTCAATAAAAACAAACACTAAGAACAAACATATTTTGTGCGTGGGAAACATAGATGTTTGTTCATGTCTGGGTGTTACTATCTATTATAAGTATATATTTACAAAAAAAAAAGTATATAAGTATTCCATCAGCCATCTTTCCCCATATCACAAGCTTTGTTTAGTTTGGAACTAGAGGGCGTTGTGTGTAAAAGTCCATGAATATTTATATATTTATTTATTTTATAATATGATTGCTTTTACTCTGCTGGAGCACTGTCGACCTGCTCGGCTGGATCACATTCGCAGTAGACTAGTTATTAGTCCAAGTCCATGTGTAATGCTGAAGATAATACGACGAAATTTTTCTTATATAATTTTTTGAATGTACAAAAACTTTTACAAGTTACCAAAACTTACAAAAGATACCCTAACATGTATGTAGGCGAGCCCTAACAAAAGTTTGCTTTCCGTAAACCGAATCTTATCTAGACTATAATCTTATTGTTATAAAGTTATTTTTTCATGTTTTCTTAACTTAGTTCTGTTGTCGGTGTTAGCTCTGCCTTCCGTGTTGTGGGTCGTGGGTTCGATCTTTACTGATATTGTGTGGCAAACGTGGATGTTTGTTCTAGGTCTTGGTATTCTATCAGCAATCCAGTTCTCATAGTAGGTACAAGCTTTGCTTTTTTCGGGCCTAGAAGGCGTTGTGTGAAATGGCCATGAATATTGATTTATTTGTCGCAGATACCTGACAAGTCCCGACAACCGCCACGCGTTACCTTTGTTCACGTCGTTGTTGAACACGGTGTGTTCGTACGACCCCGTCGGGTACGGAATGCCGTATAACCATTTACTCTTCACCGATACTTTGGAGCCACTTGTCGAGGTAATCAATCTAGCATTTAAAATAGATTGTTGAAGTATGGCATATTATTTTATTGTTAAATTAAATCTTCTTCTTCTTCTTCTCTTAATTCTGGCTGGTCGGTGGCTAGGGCGGCCATGAATTTGCCAATGTTAAATTAAATCAAAATAATCACTGATTTCAATTTTTAAGATTGTGTCATGTATTGATGATATGTTATATTGACAGGTAGCACTCCAACTTCTAATAGTGACATTAGACCATGACACCAGCAATGTTGCCAATGAGGAAACCGAAGAAGTAAGTTCTCACATCTACAAACTAAAATATGTTTATTTTTCACCCTTTAGAATTTATTACATTGAAGATTTGCAAAACTTACAACACAAGCCATGTAGGTTCTGATTATAAACTTAAATGACAAGCCATTACCTTTAAAACACCTATATTGTGTACATTATAATATGAGTGTGTGCTGTAATGAAATTAATTATTCATTAAAAGTATGTATTTACAAAAAAAATTGTATATAAGTATTTTATCAGCAATCTAGTCCCAAACTAAGTAGAACTTGTAATATAGGATTCTGCTTAGTTTGGAACTAGAGGGTGTTGTGTGAAATGTCCATGAATATTTATTTATAGTTATATTGTTTTGTTGGAATTTTACTGACATGCTTCTATCCTTGACAGACTCTGCCAGATAATTTATTCATCAACTACTTATCCCGAATCCATCGAGACGAGGACTTCCAGTTTCTACTGCGAGGAGTCACAAGGCTGCTGAACAATCCTCTCCAGCAAACATATCTGCCCAATTCTGCGAAGCGGGTGAACTTACATCAGGAACTGTTGGTGTTGTTTTGGAAGATGTGCGATTATAACAAGGTGAGCTTGCGATTTCTGTGTTTCTACATTTGACATATTACATCCTAGTTTCAACATTTGCGATCAGATCTGCTCAATTCTGCTTATTTCTGACCATTCAGGAAGACGTCATTAGATTAGATTAGATTAGAAAATTCTTTATTGCACATATAAAAATAGTACAGAGGCGGGCTTAATGCTATTTAGCATTTTCTTCCAACCAACCTTTGTGTAGTGTGGAGAAAAGGTAGTGCTTATATGGAAAACTTGGTAGGGAGAAACGCCTTTAACAATATATAAAAATTACCTACTTAAAATAATAATACACTAACCAAATATATATATATACTATCTAAATACCAGTATTTATGTACAAATTGTTTGTTTCAGAAATTCATGTACTATGTTTTGAAAAGCAGTGACGTTTTGGAAGTTTTGGTGCCAATCTTATACCATTTGAATGATTCGCGAGCTGATCAATGTGAGTTCAGCAACTAGATACCTGTGTTATTTACCACTTTGATTTTATTCAAGTGAAACGTAGTTTTAGATACTTACCTACATATAACTTTAAAGACCTCTAAACTTTAGCTCCCAAAATGTCAAAAAAAATCTACTACTCTAAGGGCGGCTTGTACCAGAATCGCTAAACGCGTTTAACTATTAAATAGTATTTAGCGAGTTGTCAAGTCATATAAATCTATTTAGCTGTTAAACACGTTTAGTGATTCTGGTGCAAGCCGCCCTAAAACCATATCTTTACACAGTGTAAGTGTGTAAGTACTTTGTCCCAAAAAATCTGAAGATATCAACTGTGCTTATGTGAAATTGCGTGGTATGAAATCACCACCAGAAATCAAGCTACGTGTACCTATCTTTTGTGAAATAAAGTTACAAGTATCGAATCGTTTAGGTGCAGTTCCACGCGACCAGAGCCTAGCAGAACGGGCATCAAACTACGGCCTGGTTGCGCAGACATTCTTTTGTTTCGATAACCACATTTGTTCCGTTGTGACACTTTCAGTTATGAAATCCGGTGTGTGACGATGCAAAAAGGGGATAGAACCTTTGTGGCATATCGACCCGCCCGCCATTTTGAAATTTTTTGAAAGTTTCCGCGCACGGTGAAAGTAGTATTCAAATGAAAATTCAGTTTTTGAGATATCGCAAAAATTCTTTTCACAGTTGTCCTTATAATCTTCTAGACTTTTGATTTAGGCTAAAAAAAACAAGAAAAAATTTGACTCATTTACCTCATTGGCGATTTTTAACTCCAAATATCTCGGAAACGTGACACTTTAGGATAATATAATATAGAACATTTTTTGCTTGTATTAGTGTCCTCGAATGTAGTATATATAAATAAATAAATATTCATGGACATTTCACACAACGCCCTCTAGTCCCAAACTAAGCAAAGCTTGTAATATGGGAACTAGATGCTGATAGAATACTTATATACTTATTTTTTGTAAATACATACTTATAATACATAGTAACACCCAGACATAGAACAAACATCTATGTTTTCCACGCACAAATGTTTGTTCTCAGTGGGGATCGAACCCACGACCCACAGCACGGAAGGCAGAGCTATTTACCGACTGAGCTGTGACGCCTGTCAATATATGGGTATATATACTACTTTCATCGTGCGCAAACACTTTGAAAAAATTTCAATTCGGCGCCCGATGGATATGCCAGCTTCCATACAAAAATGTTGGAACCCCTTTGATCGTTAGCCACATTAAAAGTACCTATTATTGTATGCAGCTCGCGTGGGTCTGATGCACATCGGAGTGTTCATCCTGCTGCTGTTGTCCGGGGAGCGGAACCTGGGCGTGCGCCTGAACAAGCCGTACGCGGCCGCCGTGCCCATGGACATCCCAGTGTTCACCGGCTCGCATGCCGATCTACTAGTCGTCGTCTTCCATAAGGTAATTCTATCATTTCAAATTTCAAATATTTCATTTATTTCCTTAAATTTTACAAACTTAGGGTGGCTTGCACCAGAATCACTAAACGTGTTTAACAGCTAAATAGATTTAAATCTGACGTATTTGTATGACTTGACAACTCGCTAAATACTAAATAAATAAATAAATAAATATTCAGGGACATTTCACACAACACCCTCTAGTCCCAAACTAAGCAATGCTTGTAATATGGGAACCAGATGGCTGATAGAATACTTATATACTTTTTTTTTGTACTATTTAATAGTTAAACGCGTTTAGCGATTCTGGTGCAAGCCGCCCTTACTTACTCACTTACTTTATTAGGTAGGTATTAATAAATAAAACAATGAATGAGTTTTACAATCCCATTTGTATTAGAGACTAGCTTCTGCCCGCGACTTCGTCAGCGTTCGGTTGATCCTGTTGATTTTCCGGGATAAAAAGTAGCCTATGTGTTAATCCAGGCTACGAACTATGTGTATTTACTAGCAGTTACCCGCGACTTCGTACGCGTCTACAGTTTCCGTGTACATTATATTATCTGTGCGTGTACCGAGCGGATACTTCTTTGAGAAACTTGACATTACACCTCATTACACCGAACTCGTACTGAAATGTCAAACGCTAGTCGTTAGACCAAAGAGGTAGTACTACGCCCTGTCAAACTGACGTGACATGACATGACAATGAAATCCTCTTTCCAATTGGCGCTGCTAATCCTTTTCGTTCATTTTATCCTGTAGATCCTGTTAATTCACAAAATCCACAGATCTTAAAAATAAATTATTTGACACTAACAATAAACCTTACATCCAATAACGGATTTACTTTATATAAAAAGTTTTTATATTGCAAGTTTCATCCAAATCGGACCAGTAGTTATAGCGTGATTGAAACACAAACATCTAAACTTTGACATCGCACTACTATTATAATTTTTTTTGTGGACAAAGTCGCAGGTAATTGCTAGTAATAAAATAAGTGTTCCGTTTTTCTGGATCGGAACACTGAAATCGCGTGACAATAAACGAGAGAATTTTACTCAAACGAATGCGTATTCATTCAGAAATTTATTTTACTTTTATTGTATTTTACTCAAACGAATGCGTATTCATTCAGAAATTTATTTTACTTTTATTGTACACAAAGAAGAAACAGGACACAGGAAAAATAATTAAAGCTAATGTACAATGGGTGGACTTATCGCTAAAAGCGATCTATTCCAGACAACCTTTGGATGGAGAGGATATACAAAATCAGAAAGACAGCGGTGTATTAAATAAATAAATATTCGTGGACTTTACACACAACGCCCTCTAGTCCCAAACTAAGCAAAGCTTGTAATATGGGAACTAGATGGCTGATAGAATACTTATATACTTTTTTTTTTGTTAATACATACTTATAATACATAGTAACACCCAGACATAGAACAAACATCTATGTTTTCCACGCACAAATGTTTGTTCTCCCACAGCACGGAAGGCAGAGCTGTTACCGACTGAGCTGTGACGCCTGTCAAAATATATATTGATGTGAAATATTGGTACGGGATGAGCAAGGCACGTACTGGCCGCGTATTGTATGAGGCGACGAGAGTAAAGGGCTTAATCTGTAGTATTGATGTATGTACGGTGTTGGTTGTCAGGTCATCACGACGGGACACCAACGCTTGCAGCCGTTGTTTGATTGCCTCCTCACTATTCTTGTCAACGGTGAGCTTTTACACTTCATTCATTTCTATAATCACTTTCTTTTTTTTTTTTATTTATTTTCATAAAAAAAACATAGTTTATTAACTATTTTTATCTATTTTTAATCCCCGACGCAAAAACGACGAGGTGTTATAAGTTTGGCGTGCCTCTCTCTGTGTGTGTGTGTGTGTGTGTGTGTGTGTGTGTGTGTGTGTGTGTGTGTGTGTGTGGGTGAGTTTGAGGCAACGGGAGCTCCGAACGGATGAACCGATTTTGATTTTTTCGTGTTTGAAAAGTGAATTAGTCGGGAGTGTTCTTTCTTAGCTATGTTTGATGAAAATCGATCCATGATTCGGGGGATTTTAAAATTTTTAATTTAATTACTTGATCTTAAAGAACATAAAATAGTTTTTGAGATCAAATGATGTCTTTTACTATTTTAGATAAGGTTTGACCGCGCAAGTCTTTAAAACTTTATATTACAAGACCGTTACTCGTAATCGATTATTTTTAAAGAGACACCATTACAAAAATAATATATTCATGGACATTTCACACAATGCCTTCTAGCCCCAAACTAAGCAAAGCTTGTAATATGGGAACTAGATGGCGGATAAAATAGTTATATACATTTTTTGTAAATACATGCAAAATATATAGTAACACCCAGACATAGAACAAACAATGTTTGCCACACATAAATATTTGTCCTCAGTGGGGATCGTACCCACGATCCACAGCACTATTTGACTCTATAAGCAGACTCATCATGTATTTCAGTATCTCCGTACCTAAAGACGCTGTCCATGGTGGCGTCCACTAAGCTCCTGCATCTCCTGGAAGCCTTCAGCACCCCCTGGTTCCTGTTCTCGCAGCCGCATCATCACCACCTGGTGTTTTTCCTTCTGGAGATGTTCAATAATATGATTCAGTATCAGTTTGATGGTATGTTACTTTTATAATTTGGTTGTTTTCAAGAGGAGAGAGATTTTCAACGGAAGTTTGACGAAACCAAGCTTCTCAAAAAATCCGCTCAGTGTTTCCATACCAATCAGCGCACACCGGTGTGCTGGACGTCAGACGTATTGCACACTGTAAACTCGTACTCGCCCTTCAGGCCGTAGTTTCTAGCTCGTTCTAGACTCTGGTCGCGTGGAACTGGCGCCTAGAATCACCTAGTTACATAAGACGATTCTAAATGATCCTTGTGATTTTACTGAATAAAGAAATGACTTTGTATTTATATTCGGCAGGTAATTCAAACCTCGTGTACACGATAATCCGCAAACGGTCCGTGTTCCACAACCTCGCGAACTTGCCGCACGAGCACGGCGCCATCGCGCGCTCGCTCAACGCCACGCGCCCCAAGGGACTCGCGCCTGCCACTAAAACTGCACTGCCTAGGTGAGTCTCAGACACAGTGCAACTGTCAGACAAAGTGCAAGTGTCAGGCAAAGTGCAAGTGTCAGACAAAGTGCAAGTGTCAGGCAAAGTGCAAGTGTCAGACAAAGTGCAAGTGTCAGGCAAAGTGCAAGTGTCAGGCAAAGTGCAAGTGTCAGGCAAAGTGCAAGTGACAGACAAAGTGCAAGTGTCAGGCAAAGTGCAAGTGTCAGACAAAGTGCAAGTGTCAGACAAAGTGCAAGTGTCAGGCAAAGTGCAAGTGTCAGGCAAAGTGCAAGTGTCAGACAAAGTGCAAGTGTCAGGCAAAGTGCAAGTGTCAGGCAAAGTGCAAGTGTCAGGCAAAGTGCAAGTGACAGACAAAGTGCAAGTGTCAGACAAAGTGCATTAGGCAAGTGTCAAGGAGAATGTAGGCACAAAATAATACGCAAACTCTCCGTTTCATACCTCATCCTGTATAATGATAATGTAGATATAGAAATCGTTTATTTTTAGAGAAAATAGTTTTTTATTTTTGCATATTTGTATCGTTTACCTGTTCAGGTCGACGAGTGCGGAGTCCGTGTCGGAGACGCCGATGGAGGGGTCCCGGCCCGCGCAGCCCGCGGAGCCCGGCACGCTGAACCCCACGCTGCCTGAAACTCCAGGTATGTTCAGTTCAACTACCTACATTACAATCGTAATGCGAATTTTTATTTTAGCACGCGCAACGGGTGTTTATCCCTCTGAAGTTTGCGCATGAAGCAAAAGATTGCGCATGTCCAGGTACGAAAAAATTGGCTTCACCTCCATCTTGACCCAAAAATTGGTTATGCGCAGATACTTCAGAGGGGCTAAGATCCGTTGTGACTACTATACTTATTACAACTAAGCTGCAAATAAGTACGTTTTTGTTGTTTTTTAGTAGTAAGTAGCCTCATTTAGAATTTTACCGTTTGTACTAGATTAGATTAGAAAATTCTTTATTGCACATATAAAAACAGTACAGAGGCGGGCTTAATTCTATTTAGCATTTTCTTCCAACCAACCTTTGTGTAGTGTGGAGAAAAACTACTACTACTGTATAGCTATGTATTTTTTTTTTAAATAAACGTTATCTTATCTTATTGTTTGTGTAAAGAATCCACTCATAAGAGCTTATCACCCCCAGCGATAGCCCTGATGACGGAGCGCGAATCCGCCCATCCGCCCGCCCACCATCTCGAAGCCCCGCCCACTGAACCGGAGTCCGAGCGAGCTGGCAGTGCCACTAGAGAAGTGGGGGAGAGGCTGCTGCCTCCCCGCGCTGGTCCCGACGGGGAGGACACCAAGACTGACGAGGATCCCAGTGAGGATGCTAAAAGAACTGTGACGCATGTACGTCGACAACTAAGAGTTCGTCCAAGATAGTACTATCGGCAAAATTTCCGCCTTACCACTTTTGAAACTGTTTCGCTTGCAAGTAGTTAGCTACCTGACCTCGCCTTTTTCTTTTGTCTTCTTATTTTGACCAACCAGAGACCTAAACATCTATTTATTTTTATGACGGCCCATTGTTTTCATAACTTTTACACCCGAAATAACTTGCTTCTATTGGTATTCACAAATTAACGGCTAGTCAGTTCACAGAAAATGCACCCTTAAGGTGGTAAGGCAGAACTTTTGCTGATGGTACATACTATGTACTGCTCTCGAACTTATAAATAAAACAGCTTTGCTTGCTGATAATGGTTGCTCACGAAATAATCATTGCTCTTGTCAGAAAATCGAATAAGTTTGCTTTGATTTAATTCATAGTCTCGCTAGCGTAGAAAGTAAAGAACATATGTCAGCATATGAATGGTTATTCATCTAATAACTCAAATGTTGAAACTATCGTGGATATACTGCAACTTTAGGTATATATGTATATAGGTATATATGTATTTTATGATAGGTATATGTTTAATACTTTATTTTTCTTAATAATATTCATTTGTTAGTTTAGTAAGTATCGAATTTCCGTTATATTATAACCTTTTATGTACACGGACCTGCCTCTATAGTCACCTCTCTCTAGCCCCAAAGGTTTGCTGGAAGTAAACTCTTGTTAGGGTTAAGCTCGCCTTTGTACATGTCATCTATTTCTGTCTTTTGTTTATGTCCTGTGTTGTGTGCAATAAAGAATTAAAGAACTTTTGATATATCGAAAAGCTTGTAAAATATGTTTATTTGATACTTGTTTGTTTCAGAGAGACAGCCTCTGTGTATCCGAAGGCCGGGCGGGTAACGCCGGCACGGAAGGCTCGGCGTGGCGCGCGAGCGCGGCGTGGGTGGGCGCGTGGCGCGGCAAGCTGCCCTTGCAGACGATAATGCGGCTGCTGCAGGTGCTGGTGCCGCAGGTCGAGAAGATCTGCATCGACAAGTAACTATCTCCACGCCTCTAAATCATCATCATTTTAGCCTGGTATCACTCACTGCTGGGTATAGGCCTCCTTCATGCAATGCCAGCCTCCTCTGTCTTGTGCGCCTCTAAACCAGGTGTTTCCTGCGACCTTCCACCTCGTTTTTGGTTGTTCCATCAGGGCTTGCCCAGGTCCACTTTCTCGAAGTTCGCTTTTGGAAAAATGAATTCATAGCATACATTGACTTTCTTTCGAGAAAATTAACCAAAGTTTGCCCTCGATTATTGCGCACACCGCAACCAAATTTGCCGACCGAATTCTCTTTTATGAGTGGTTGACCTACCCTTGCGTTAAAATCTCCCATTATGATAGAGAAGTAACAAGGTGTAAATAATACTGACTATATTCTTCTTGTTTATGGCCTCTCTCCGTCAATTTCATCAGATAATTTTGCCAGTGAATATTACTTTTTTTTAACCCGACGCGAAAACGACGGGGTGTTATTTAATTTGACGTGTGCGTGTGTGTGTGTCTGTCTGAGGCAACGTAGCTCCCGAACGGATAAACCGATTTAGATTTGTTTTTTTTTTGTTTGAAAGGTTAATAAATTTAGTCGGGAGTGTTCTTAGCTATGTTTGATGAAAATCGGTTCAAGATTCGGGGGCTTTTTAAATTTTTAATTTAATTACCTACTTGTTTGCATATCTCGTCCTTTACCTGATAACAAACTAATTCTGTAAAGTAACAATGGCTCTAATGTTGTTGGAACACTTATAAAAACCTAATTTCAGTTTTCATACAGAATATATAGTTGTTAGTATGGATATTATAAAACAAATGAAAATGAAATATAAAACTGCAAACAATTCTGTAAAGTGAATGTATATTTAGATTCTCCTCTCAGAGGGCGCCTCATGAAATAAATTCACCCCCAAAAGAACTCACTTGTACAGTACAAGTATAGTATTTAGCTCGCATCGCTGTATTCCGGTTTGAAGAGTATGGGTGCTAGTGTAATTACAGGCACCTTTATGTCTCAGAGTGATGGGCGGAGTGCAATGCATCACAGGGCACATCTTCAGTGGACGTGCTCAGTGAGCCAATGCACCAATTATTAAAGTTTCAATGAAATTGAAATTTTATAATCTGTTCTCCAGGGGCCTGACAGACGAGTCAGAGATCCTCCGCTTCCTTCAGCACGGGACATTAGTGGGTTTGCTTCCGGTTCCGCACCCGATCCTCATCCGCAAGTACCAGGCCAACGCCGGAACCGCGGCCTGGTTCCGCACCTACCTGTGGGGCGTCATATACATCCGGTATGTAGCGCTTTTTCATCTAACTCTTTATACAACAACATACATTTTAGAGCTGCAGCTAGTGACATTTTGCAAAGACCTTTAACCGAGGTCCGCTAGTGCGAGTACATTAGGTATTCATTCATATCACAGAATATCATTTTAGTATGTTAGGTATGGCAGCAACAGAGGTGAACCTACGACTGTATTTAAGTAGATGCTACGTATGCGCTACGCTCGCTCTACGCAGGAACTACGCCCACTATACGCATCTGCTACACACGCTCTACATAATGTGTGCTATGAATTTGCTACGCACTCTCATCGCGTGCTCTACGCACGCTCTGCGTTGTTGCTACGCACGCTCTACGCGTGTTGCTACGCACGCCCTACGCGTGTGCTACGCACGCCCTACGCGTGCGCTACGCACGCTCTACGCGTGTTGCTACGCACGCCTTACGCGTGTGCTACGCACTCTCTACGCGTGTTGCTACGCACGCCTTACGCGTGTGCTACGCACGCTCTACGCGTGTTGCTACGCACGCTCTACGCGTGTTGCTACGCACGCTCTATGCGTGTGCTACGCACGCTATACGCGTGTGCTACGCACGCTCTACGCGTGTTGCTACGCACGCTCTACGCGTGTTGCTACGCACGCTCTACGCGTGTTGCTACGCACGCCATACGCGATGCTTCAGTGCTACGCCCAGCTGTGTGCTACGCACGCTTTAGCCGTGTTCTACGCATCCTAAAATTTTAATCCAAAAAAATATTTTTGCTTAGTTTGGGTGTAGAGGGCGTTGTGAAATGACCATGAATATTTATTTTATTTCAAGAAACGTGGACCCCCCTATTTGGTACGACACCGACGTGAAACTATTCGAGATCCAACGAGTTTGATGACAAATCTATTGAACGGAGTATAACAACACGATCTCGCGCACCTTTCTGACAAGTAGTTAGCATAATTTATTATTTATTTCTAGTAATTGTACAGCGGTCGGCTGTTGTGTTGGCACAGGAGATTCTTTTATGTCTGTCCAAATATTTTTACATGGTTTAATTTCATTCCAAATATGTTAATCTGACCTAATTAGGTATTTTCGTATATGTTATGTTTATACGATCGGTATTTGTTGTTTTTTAGATCGTTTAATTCTATTTTTCCGAATGAATGAACGAATTCAAACAAAATAAATATTTATGTTCTCAAAAATTACGTAATATATTAATTCTTTGTGAATAAATATATTTTAATATTAAAAAAAATATATTATATAAACTCATTATGTAATATTTATAGTTTTCAGTAGATCAGAAAAAATCTACCTCTGTTTAGCCAATTTTATTATTCGAGTAGTTTTTATTTTATAAATTCTATATCAATGTATGACCATTGTTTAATTAAGATCGAATACTGTAACTACATAACATATTTTAATATTATTTAAATATATCAACTCGATTTGTCGAGTACCTAGTTAGTGAAAATCGATTATCTTGTACTTTTTCTTATGAGCGCTTTCTGTGTTAACTTGTAAACTTATAACTTGTAAACTTATGGCTGCTAGTCATTTTACTTACGTACTTTATATTATATTTTTATTTATTAAATTGCATTTAAAAGACATTTTGTGATGCACATTTTACGTAGGTACCTACTATGAAATTTTTAAACTATTCAACTTGAATTTTAATTTTTTTATTATACATACCAGCTAATATATTTTATTGCATAAATATAGCATAGCGTCACTTATCGATTGTACACATTCGCACCGTTAATTCTAAGTTTTAGTTCAGTTAATATAGAATTATATTTATTTTACTGTATGTACTTAAATGTTATGAAATATACAAGAATATGAGCTTGAAATTTTTATAATTTTATTTAAATGAAAGATACCCTCATGGCGAATATATTTTTTTTCAACAGTTTTATTAATTAGTTAGGTAATTCACTTGCGTTCACTGTTTGGATGGGTGACCACTAGCATTTACATCGGAGCGCTTCCGTGCTTCAGAGGGCACGGTCGTTAAGCCATGACAGAGGCCTTAAGGCGGCCTGAAAACTCCGTCGCCAGAGTTGGCCTCAACTCATACAAACCAATGAATTAGGCACTTTAGAAACCGAATCGAATACATAGTTTTAAGAAAGAAAACAACAAATATCACAGTTATACAGTTTATTATAACAAGCGTCTAACAAAAGACGAACTGCACTCCCTTCATAGAGGGCAATACAAATGGCAAACGATTTAAAATAAAATAAATACATCACATTTATTAACCCTCGACCATACAAAATATTCTTTTTAAATCGCAATTCTGTTACATGTAAAGTATGTGCAGTGTTAAAACTACTAATCTCGGTTGACGTATTTAGGCCAGTATACGCATTTACTGGTCAAGCATAGATCCAGAGACTCGAGCATACATTTTTGTATGAAAATCTACTCAAATACATACTTTCTGTAACGATTTCTTTATCAGAATACGGGCCTTAATATTTATTAATTTTATTTTATTTAGAGCGTCCAACGAGGAAATCACAATTATCAAGTAAATTCTTAAATATAAAGTACCTAGTAATGCTTTGTTTAGCTTGCACACGCAAACTAAACAAAGCAAATTATATAAAGCAATATTATCTAGATTATTTAGTGCAAATATTTATGTATGTTTGGACGTGCTCTGCCTAGGTAAATACCTTCTCAAGTCAATACCAAGAGATCTAAGGGCGATGAGACCATATTTCTAATATTTTGCATGGTCCAAGGTAATTTAGGTACTAAACGACTATCTAGTCATATTTTATAATATTCGATTATAATGGTATTTGGACACATTCTTTAAGTACCTATTTACCTTACCGACTAGTCGTCGACCCCCTTCATATTATGCAGACGTTCGTTGAGTACCCTAGAATCCGAGTTTTATTTTTACAGTAACATAACTCTCTGCTTTACGCCGAGCTCGACCAAATCCGAATAACGCTATTTGTCAAATATAATTTAACTTTAAAAAAAAACTAGAAAAACAGACTTCAATTCGAATTGGGAATGTTCTAGTGACCGTAAACATCAGTAAAGTCACAGAAGAGCAAAATACGCAATTTCGTGCACGTGGCTGAAAAATACAATTGATAACCTCCTCCTTTTTGAAGTCGGTTTAAAACAAGGACGTAAATATTTTAGAAGAAGAGCATTATTTGGAGTTGGTCGAACCTAGTCGTTTAGATCTGAAATGGGGGTCTTTCAAACATTCACTTCATCATCATCATTAGCTTATCATTAGCGTCCTATACGATTTCTTTCTACCGAAAACCAGACAGAATCATACTTTTCCCCTTACTTTTGACAAAAACAAAACTAGTTTCTGTCTTCTCTCGTAGTGAAACCGCTGCTAAGTTCGCAGTTACAAAACTACTAACATTTAAATTTTAAATTCCTTTTCGTGTGCAATTATATTTTTCTTAATTCTTATAAAAACTACAGTACAGTCGTGGAAGAATGTTCTTATTAAAAATATCTATGCAAGCAAGTGTACATTTGATTCTTTGTGCCCTAATATTTTTCTAATGAGTCGACTGTAATTATTGTAACACTGAATTATATTATTTCTATACCTAAATATCAATATAATGTATAGTTACAAACAATGAACTTGCAGAAGGAGTTAAAATTAATATAGAACTGACAATAATTTGGAAGACTTAAAAGACATCTAATTTCTACACCAAAAATATATTTAAGACAAAAAATAGGTAGGCACAGTACGCACAACGGATCTGCGTCCATCTGAAGTTAGGTGCAACAAACGATTGCGCTTGTATGTGTGGAAAACTGCGATTCCACCCAAAAATGGTTTCTGCGTAGATACTTCAGAGGGAGAGAGATCTGTTGTGACTACTATAGTTATTTTGATCCAATGTAACATCAACCCAAATTCTAAGGGCATAGGTGCTAAATTCTAATACGCTGAACGACGTACTATATGTATCTATTTCTAACACAATATTATATTACTAACCATGAGGTTTAAAATGCATTAAATTGTATACAAAACTAATTTTGAAATTTTTGAATATTCTAAAAAATATTTTTGTTGATTATTGAACACCGTTTTATTATTATTTACAATACGAATGACATTATGCGTATTTTGTATCTAAAATATAAATAAAAACATTGATTTAAAAGTAGGTACAAGATTAAGTATGTAGATTTATTTTTTGCTACAAAATTGTCTATTATGTAATATTTTTTTTACATTTTTATAATATTGTCGCAAATGATTACAACAATAAATCATAAAAATTATGCTAAATTATACGGACATCCTAGGTATTTTCTTAGGTCGGTAAGTAAGTACATGTTAGGTCATTAAAGTATCTATATCGAAATTATAGTCATAACATATATTTTACCTAGGTTAACAATATTTCGCGCAAGAATCGTTAGCATTTTTACTAAATAAAATACAGTCTGCTACTAATTATTATATTACTTACATGAGAGTAAAATTTCTTATTTATTTTGTAGATATTTATATAAATACCTACTCGGTGAGTCAGGAAGTCTACGCAATGGGTAAGGTTCTAAAGATGCTCTATCTATGTAAATACAAGACATAATGCAGGGTCGTACTAAGGATCGTCTAGAGGGGCACTGTAATAATTTAAATATAAATACCTAACTCGTGCAAAATTACCACGGAGTATTTAAAATATTTTTTATGCTCTTTATTCAAAAGTAGGTACTCGTGTTAATAATTAGCACATACTATAAGTAACCAATATACTTCACGCCATTATTTCAATAATATATTATGGCTAAGTACCTTGGTACTATTTGAAATATTGGTCACTCGCTTATTCTGATTGTGAGAGTTTATAAAACACTTTATAATTTTGTCCTGAAAAACTGTGAGACACAATCTTACTTCAAGATTGAGTTACGCACTTTGGATAGGTTTTCTTAGAAAATTATAAAATTAGAATTCATCTGAGGCGATTTAGTCACTCATCAAAATCATTATTTCTAAATGAGATAAAAAATCTAAAACCACCGATAAATTGGCAGATTTAGAAAAAAAACCATAGTGTGATGCGAATTACCTACGGCTGCACAAACGGTAAAGGGTTGAGAGTGAGACAAACTACGAAAACTTATTCAAAGTGCGCACCACATTACAACATTTACAGAATCGGTGGGAAGTATAGGAACCTTACCCCGTCGCGATGTTTATATAATAAACTCCTGGCTCACCGGGTGCGGCAGCTAGCTGAGCTCGCTGTAAGCTGGCGGCGGCGGCGACTCCCGCCCCGGCATCAGCACCGCTATCTTGTACGGCGGCGGCGCCTCCGGGGACTCGCCCGGACCCGACTGCAGAAGAGTTGTTAGAGAGATGTCGTCCGATGGCTCTGATTGCTGCTGAGGGAAGTGAGATTGATACATTGCTACATCGCTACATCACAGTCTTTTCTATTTGGAAGATTAAGTTGGGGACGTCAAATACAAACGAGAATTATTTGTTCTCATAAGTGGTTTGAAAACCACAGTGCTACGGTTTATGTTGTATCATGTGTATGGGATGAGAACTCAACCAGCAATTTCATTTGCTACAGCACGTCTTAGCTTTACTCGAACTCGCATTTCTGTAAAACTCATTACGAGACTATTGCGGTGGAATAGTAGGTACTCGATAGCTGATGTTGTGGTCTATGTGCTGGTCTATGTGCGTGTGACGGCGTGTTGTGTGAAGGTATAACGTGAATGAGGGTGTGTATGTGGGGTTTCTGATCCACGCCAGTCTCTTGAGAGTCTGGAGATCTCAGGAGTACCCAGTGTGTGTGTGTGTGTGCATATGAGGGTGTGTTAGGGTGTGGGTACCGTGGCACAAGACAAATGTTACCTGTCTAGGAGTATGAATGTCGCGTCGCGCGGTCGAACTGACGCGATCGGGCGCGCGAGGCGGTGGCGGCGCTGCGCGGCACATCGAGAGAGCACAACCAACTCCACATACGCATGCGACAGCTGCGCATACGATAGTCGCTTCACTGCCTGATGAGTTGTCACGGACTATCTGAAATACCACTTAGCGTTTACGATCACGACTTGAGGGATAGCCCAGGTATAGGATCAACGTTGTCAACACTGTGAAGACCATAGTTTGTTTTGGACATCTGTAGGTGATTTAGTATGTCTCAGGTTAATTGTAATGTACTTAACTATCAATTTCTTTTTTAATTATTACGCTAGGTTTTCAATGCTGGAAACGAAACGTGATCAAAAAAGATCATCAGAATCCTTACCTGCCGGTCGAAGTAGTACTTCGCAGCGGCCAGGAACATCGTAGCCAACGCGAAAGACACCATGATCCCGAATTTGAGATGCGGCGCCATCATCGGCGAGTGGTGATGAGCGAGGCCTAGGGCTGCGGTCCGGAGCAAAGTGTCGGGTGTCACGCTTCGGGCAGCCGCCAGACTCGCTATGGTGGGGTGTGGGGGCTCCAAGGGGATCTCCACGTAGATCTCATCGTTCTGGCGACGCGCGCTACTGTGCACCGTTGGAATTGGCACAGGGCTGAGCCAAAAAATACGCTTTGAGAAATAGACGAACAGATGGCGCACTAATATTGAGTGGTTACACTAAAATATCGCAAGACTCGTATGAAAGGTACCTACACTACATGTATAGGTCCTGTAGATCTCCGTATGTGGTACCTACTACTTACACTACTTACCTACATATAAATTACTTTAGGTACCTACCTAAGTTCATCATGTAGAAGACATCGACCTCCCCCATAGATATCCAGAAAGAAAGATTTTTGGCTTTTTTACATTCACCACCGGCTTCCCCCATGTTTAGATATACCTAGTGGCATGGGCATTTTGGTCGAAATATGTGTTATTTTGCGCATGTGTTAAACACGCCAATTTCAAATTCCTTTTTCACAATCTTGGTAATCGTTGCGTGTTGTGTGTTACTCACGGGTGCCTGTTGAGAGCGCGCGGGCGGCGCGGTGGGCAGTCGACGGCCGCGAAGCGATGCACCGGCGCGGACATGCCCTTGCGTGCGCCGAGCCCCGTGCCCCCCGCGCACACGCGCCCTCGCGCCCTCCCTGGAAGAACACCACGCGTTTTCACAACTTCACGCATTAAATCACAGAACTAGACCTTTATATGCGCGTCTGAGTTTCGCTAGGTTAGATTGTTTCGTGCCGTTTTCTACTTTACGATGATAATTCTGGAGGCTTTAACTCGACAAATTAAGATAACAATCTCGATGTAGAATCATTGCTACAATCCAGAAAATTTAAATTTTGGCAAAAACAAATACTTATTCTTAGATTTCTTTCATATAGAGCGCACTCTTTCAAGCTTCAAGACTTACCAGCTGACAATGACGAAGGCACCCTATGGCGGCCGGTGTAAGCGCACTGGCTGCGCTTGTCGATCCAGAAATGCATCTGAGCTGCGCCGCGTGCCTTAGAAAGGAAGCCCCTGTCCTTAGTCCGTCACTGTGCGAATGCCATTAACGACTTGCTTGATTTACCTCCACCTGTAGTGTAAATAGACCAAACAATATATAAAGGTGTAAAAAATCATGACCGCTATTTGTTATATTATAAACTGCATAGGTAGAAATAGCAAACATACAGACATTAAAACGCCTTAAACTTTTAACGTAGGTATTACCTGAGTACGTAGATATTAGTATTCTGTGCTGAGTACCTAAGTATATTTTGTAGGTACTTACCTACCTACTAGCCCGGTAGTTGTACCTACATCACATTCGTACCTACTGACTGCGCTTGTCAAACCAGAAATGTATTAGCGCCGCGGCCGGCGCAGGTCTCAATTTGTATGCAGCGCAATTTGTATTTGAATTTGCAGGATAGGGGACTTAGGACAAGGGGGTGATTCAAGATCGATAGACTTTTTTGTCACGATAGAATATATCTCCCAAAAACTGTCAAAAGTATGGAATTTTGACGGTTTGAGGGATATAATCATCTACTTATTGTGGTAAAAAGTCTATCGGTCTAGAAACAACTCTCAGCCTGGGGGTGAGTGCGTCGCGTGTCTTGGGGGTCCCAGGGCACGCGAAACGCAGTGCGACGCTTGCATGAACCCTTGTCCTTTCCTTAGTCCGTCTCTGCAGCTATTCAGCTGTGGTTTATTTGATTGCGAAAATTTAGGTCACAAAATATTTAGAGTAATAGGTAAGGATTTTATTTATGTAGGTACTCGTAAAGTAGGTAAATTGATTTCCCGTTCTAGCAATAGGTAAATAGGTCAGTCGGGTCAAAGCTTTGTTATTTAGTACCTACCAATTAAGTATGTAGGTAAGTAGGTAAGTACCTACTAGGTAACACAAGCAGTATAATTTCTGAGTTGAATTACAATGATGCTTAGAAAGATGCTATAAACCTACAAAGACCTACAAAGAGTAGGTAATTTTTGTGTCTACGTTAAAAACATTTTCAAGAAATCTAAAAAACACAAAATTTACTAGACATGAAACACTAAAGGTATAACTTACCTCAGTAGTGATATCCAGAGCCAATTTTTATAATTTTATCGTCAGTCATTTAATTAAAATAAATTTAAAAGCATGTTATTATTTTAGACAAAATAAATTGTGCAAAAAACATGTTTACATACATTATGCTGTGACTAAATTTTGTGAAGCACTTTTAGGTTTTATGCATTGTTTTTAACATGTTAAAAAAATTATGTGGACACATAAAATTAGGTATATATACTTTTACTCGGCGCTGAAATATTTTTATTCCACTTCGCCACGATTGACAGCCATTTGTGGGCGGGGCGGGTTTGCGGCTTGCGCGCGGCGCGAAGCAAAATCTAGAGAACTGAAAAAAGCATTGGAACTGAAAAGTCAAATGTGTGCTGTAATAATTTATCTACTCTTATGTTTTTTTTTTAAATCAGTGTTTATTTAGAATTCGTAAGTTTTTAATTTTAATAAATAGGTACCTATGTAATCACCACATAATAATGCAATTTAATTTTAATAAATATTGCAGCCATCCATTTTCACCTACTTCCGGAAAATATGCCTGCTACGATTTCGTTCAAAAAACTAATAGATTTTCACGTTGTCGACAGGCTTGACAGGCAGCCAGTCGAACAACATTTTCGTGGAATAAAAAAATTAGATAATCTATTCTGTGCTCTTGGGGAATTTAGCCTCGTAGTAAAAAAATCCTTATACAATTTTTTTTTTATACTTTAAACAGAAGTAAAGTAATGCTATTTTTAAACGCTTTCTTGCTAGTTCTACCATTTTTTTAATCATCATGGCATGCCGTGCCCGCTAGGTAGGTACTGCACAAAGACGGATAAGAAAACAAATTTACTATCCATCATCATCATATTGTATTGTAGTAGATACCTACCAATCGAAGATATAAATTTATTCACAAAGAAAATTATGACTAATAAAGTATTTACAATATTTATAATATGTACAAAATACACATGAAGCAGTTGAGCTATCTACACACCGTTGTTAATACCTACCAATCTATTGATAGGTATTGACCTACATATTATTATAAAAAATCACGGTTACATTAGCTGCATGCTGCATTGCATGTTTGACTTGAAATCGATAGTGGATTTTATTCGCGCACGCAGCGCATATTTTGTTTTAGTTCTGGCAGCACTATCTGCAGTTTCGACGACTGGACTGACGGGTAAATACAAAAAAAAAAGAAAAAAAAAACAGTCACGTATTTTCTCTAAAGAGAAAACACGCACGTCTGCTAATTTGTTTTGTTTCGAGAAATCTAATTTAGTTTGCGTCAAGAACACTTTGGTTTGTGTGTTGTTTAGTATTGTATTCTCTTTGGTTTGTGCTTTATTAAATTGAACGTTGTTCGTATTCATTGGAGTCCTATAATGCTGGTGGCACCATCAAACAGTCGCTACATTAGTAGGTTTAGTAGCGATGCCAAGCCATATTGTCGTTGCTGGCACAAGAGACTGAAAGTGGCTGTTCCGACACCTTGGGAACAGCTGAACGAGTGCTCGTGTGGCGAAGAGGATGATAGTAAGCAAGACTTTTTATTTATTATTATCGCACTTTATTTGATTGTGGAAACCTTGTGTTTGTCCGTATCACCTGACTAGAATGTACCTATCTTGTCAGTGTGGTGTGCATGCGCTCGTTCGACCTATTAGTATTATTCCTACGAGAACCTAGTGCCTAGACAAGCCATACCTTGGCTTTAAGGCACTATATAATTTTAAGCATGTGTAATTTTTTGAAATAATAATAAATAAATAAAAAACCAGTGGAGAGAAAAATCATTAGCCAAAAATTTCATCCCAAACTTCCAGTTAAAGAATGGAAATGGCAGAAGCCTGCTGAGACGGAGTCAAGTTGGGTAGTCCTCTCCGAGAACGGCCAACTGGTCACATTCCATCCATTCTACAGTGCGGGCACGGCTGCTGTGAAAGGAGACACTCCAATGAGACTTAACTGCCATTACTACTGGGAAGTTAAAATGCTGACAGATACATATGGAACTGATATTGTAAGTCAACTACCTACCAGTATATATTTAGATATCTACATACAGTGTGTATTTCGTCCAAAGTCAAAGTCAAAGTCAAAATTTCTTTATTCAATAAAATCAAATCAATAAAGTCCAAGTACAGTACGCACAACAGATCTATATCCCTCTGAAGTTAGGTGTAACAACAATTTGTGCATGTTACTTTTGTGGAAAAATTATTATTATTTATATGTAAAGGTAATCTTTGATAGTTCTTCAATAAACGGAAGGCTTTGTTGTTTATATGCCTAAAATAAATTGTTACTCTTTACAGATGGTTGGTCTTGGCACTGAAAAGTTTGACATAACTGAATACAGACACAAGTTCACTTCGCTATTAGGAAACAGTGCGGAATCATATGGACTATCCTACACGGGCGCAGTGCGACATGACAGCAAGATAATCACACATGACTCTCATGGCTTCTGCAAAGGCAGCATTATAGGCCTCCGACTGGATATGTGGCAGGGCACATTGGAGTTCTACATCAATAGAAAATCACAAGGTATTCAATTTATTCAATTCAATTCATTCAATTCAATTAATTAACACGTATGTAACTGGTATGTAATATGATAGGAGTCACAGCTCACTCGGTAATAGCTCTGCCTTCCAGGTTGTGGGTTCGATCCCCACTGAACAAACATTTATGTGTGGCAAACATAGATGTTTGTTCTATGTCTGGGTGTTACTATGTATTTTAAGTATGCATTTACAAAAAAAAGTGTAATTCTATCAGAAATCCAGTTCCCATATGACAAGCTTCGCTTAGTTTGGGACTAGAAGGTGTTGTGGATAATGTCCATGAATATTTATTTATTATTTATTTATTTATGTAGGTAGTAAAAGTACAGTGTAGATACACTTTGCAAAAAATGTATGCTTCAGTCTTGATTTAAACTGTGTTATGAGCATACAAGCTTGTCTCATTTGTTACAAATACAATAGTGTATTTACTTATTTCTATCCTGTCCAGATATAGTATAGAAATAAGTACATTCCCTCTACAATCTGTTAGAATTTCATAGCTTCTAGAATTTCTAGTGGTCTTAATAGGTAGATGACTATTGGCTGAAACCTTTGGTCTCAATGTAACTTAATATTAGTAGCAGACACTGAACGATGAACGTGTTGCATTGCTTAGCAACTCTAAAGGTCACTCTACTCTTATCAGCGGGAATACTACGAGTTCACCTCAGTATCTCATACTTCTAAGATATACATAGATTAGTACGTTACAGGCGTCATAGCTAAGTCGGTAAATGCTCTACATTCCGTGCTGTGTGACCTTTAGGAGACTGATCTTTAGAAGCAATCATCTCTACATCTCTACATTGTAATAAAACAAAGCCGCTTTCCGCGTCGTCTGTCTGTTGTTTGTTTGTTTTTTCGTGCTGTGGATCGAACCCACGACGGGTTCGATCCCCACCAAGATCAAACATTTGTGCGTGGAAAACATAGATGTTTGTTCTATGTCTGGGTGTTACTATGTAATTATAAGTATGTATTTACAAAAAAAAGTATATAAGTATTATATCAGCCATCTGGTTCCCATATCACAAGCTTTGCTTAGTTTGGGACTAGAGAGCGTTGTGTGTAAAGTCCATGAATATTTACTATTTATTATATTCCTGTTTTTCAGGCTCTGGTCGCGTAGAACTGGCATCTAGAATCACCTAGTAAAAGATTCTAAATGATTCTTGTGATTTTATTGAATAAACGAATTATGACTTTGTTTGTTCATCAGTTCAGTTCGATCGCTGCTTGTGAACAGACGTGCGCTAACTCCGTGCACTTTTTTCTAAATTGCTAATTTGTTATTGGTTGTTTGTTATTTTTGGTTCCTCTCGTTTCTTCACGAGGAGCTTTGACGTGTTGCTCCTCCCAGTGGGCGAACCCGAGCAGGAAGGCAAGACTCCGGAAGCCTGTAGGCGGTGCTTCGGAAACCTTTTTGCGTGCAAAATCTGCTGGCCTAGGTGAGACTTGAACTCGGGGGCGCTCCGTTGCAGTCGAGCGTGGGACCAACTGATCTGCGAGAGCATTGCATCGCCGGTGCGAAATTTCCGATACCTAAGTAGCCATGCCCAACTACGAGTGTTGTCAGTCAACGGACGGGGACAGCTCTAGCGCCTTGAGTTGTGCTTCATGCAAAGTCCTTTATCATTTACAATGCATTTTGCCTGACAAAACCAAAAAGGTGTCTAAAGAGTTTAAGGCTACTTGGGTGTGTCCTAACTGTGTAACGAAGTCTAGAAGGATTAAATCCGATAGTACCCCGGTGCGCTCTGGCACTCGTGTCGACAAGGAGACGGCAAAGCCCTCATTAACTCTGGATGTCGAAACTACTGGCAATAAATCGTCAACGAGCTCGCCATTGCTGTATACTCCACTAAGTTCCAGTGAAAATATTGCAGAGCTTATTAAGGGCGAAATTTGCAAATTAAACATCGCAGAACTAATAAAAAGTGAAGTTACCAAGCTGAACATCGCTGGGCTTATAGGTGCGGAAGTGAGTAAGTCTATGGATGAATTAAGATCTACTTTCTCCAGCGAGATTTCCTCTCTGAAACAGGAATTAAAGGATATAAAGGCTTCGATGGAATTTATGAGCCTGGAATATAGTAAGATTAATACCAAAATGGATAAGATGGAGGCGAAATTCAAGCAATTTGAGGCTGCAGCTGTTGAGTGCGACACGTTGAGGATGTCTTTGAAGCAACTTGAAAAAGATATTAATATGAAAAACCAATGGGCCAGACGCTCTAATATTGAAATATTCGGAATTCCGGAAAAAAAGGGCGAAAACCTTATGGACGTCGTGCGGGATCTGGCGAAACGTTCACATTTTGTGTTATTGCCGAATGACATCGACTTCGTTACCCGTGTTGCCCCTTCCACGAGTGATGTGAATAAGCCTAAGCCTATCGTGTTGCGCATGTTGGCTCGCTGCAGGAAAGATGATTTTCTGTATGCACTTAGGCAACTAAATCGGCCCAGGGCGACAGACTTGGGCTTTGTCGGCAAGGATTTACCCATATACTTTAATGATCACCTAACCAAGTATAACAAGTCGCTCCTGCAGCGAGTCAAAAAAGTCGCGTTGGAGAAAAAATATAAATACGTGTGGGTAAAGCATTGTACCATAATGGCTCGCTTGTCGGACACTAGCCCTGTATTGCACATTGCTGGTGAAGATGATTTAAAAAAAATTGTATGAGTGTAATGCTTGCTTATACCATTTTCTCGTACGTACCCCAGGCTCTGTATTATATCTTTTCCGATTTCCTTTCCGTTTGGTTATTTATTGTGACTTTATTTAATTTCTATTGTTTCGGCAATGTTTTTATAACAACTCAGGTAATCTGTTCTAAATTTATTTTTACTTGGCTAAACTCGCTTAGTTTGCTATATTTTATTTTGATTTCGGTTGGTTTATTTTTTATTGTTTTATTTAGCTTCTGCAGTGTTTCTACAGAAATTTTGATAATATATTTTGAATTTATATCTGCATGGCTTAATTTACATTTTGTTTTATATTTCATTTTTAGGTTATGGCGTTGTTCTACTTTGCTATTATTTATTTACTGGTTTTGTTTTTATGTATTATGTTCTCAATTTCAATGGATCCCATAGCTAAATTAAATGTATATTACCAAAATGCACAGGGTCTTAGGACCAAATCTAATTTAATCTTTAAAAATGTATTAAGTTCTGACTATGATATTATCTTTATTAGTGAATCATGGCTTTTGGACGGAATATTTAGTTCTGAATGCTTTGACGGGAGGTATAGCGTCTATAGGTGTGATCGTAACTATAAGCTCCGTGGTGACTCTATGGGCGGTGGTGTTCTTATTGCAGTTCGTCGTGAGTTATCTGTCTCCTCATGTGCAATGATACCATTTGGTGACTCATACGCTGAAGGTGTGGAGCTGGTTATCGACTTGCATGGTAGAATGAAACTTCGATTGTACTGTTGTTATATCCCCCATGGTTCTGAGCACCTAGTCATGCTAAAATATTTTTTTGATTTGATATCGCAAAAGTATATTGATCATCCGGATGACTTTTTTTTTGTAACAGGTGATTTCAACATATCCAAGGGCCAATGGGACCTAACGAAAGATATACCTATGCTTATAAACTCACATACTGATCATTTTGCTTCTGAGCTAAATAGTTTCCTTGCTTTTACTGGATTTCAACAATACAACAACGTTATCAATCAGAATGGGAGATTACTTGATCTGATAATAAGCAATACCTCGTGTAAATTAAACGGATCCTCTACACCTCTAGTTCCAGAAAATGTTCATCATCCTGCACTTGAAATATTGCTCTCTAATCTTAAATATAGGATAATTTGCCCAGCTCCTCGGACAATCTACTTATATAATTCTGCTGATCATGACTCTATCCATAAAGCTCTTAATGACGTTGATTGGTATTGCCGTTTGGATGTCGATAATATTGAAATTGCTTCGAATTCATTCTATGAAATAATAAACAGCATTATCTGCAAATATGTGCCTAAAAAAGTTATTAAATTTAATAACAGATATCCTATTTGGTACTCTAAACCTTTAATTAAAATTATTAATGAAAAACGCAAATATCATACTAAATGGAAAATTTATGGCAATCAATGTGATTATAATACATTTAAAAAGTTAAGGGAACGACAGAAAAATATTGAAGCTGAGTGTTATGAATTATTTATTGCCAACGCGGAGTCTAAAATCAATGTTGATAGTAAACATTTTTGGTCATTCGTTAAATCCAAAAAGAAATCCGATGAACTCCCTGAGTCAATGACCTATAATGACTGTTCCAGTTCGGACCCAAACGTAATCTCTGAAATGTTCAATATGTATTTTCAGTCTGTCTTTGAACCGTCATCTAATAATTCCAGTTCTAGTACTAATAGTGACTCTGATAAAGGTCCTGACAAGCATAATTGGGTATCTACTATTAGTACTATTGATATTTCTATACCTATCGTTAAAACCTATTTAAAAAACCTCAATGTTAATAAAGGAGGCGGGCCTGACGGCATTCCTCCTTTTTTCCTGAAGCAATACTATAAATCTCTGTGTGTTCCGATTTTCTACTTATTCAACCTCTCCATACGCACGGGCTGCTTACCTAAATTATGGAAGCAATCCTTTGTCACACCCGTTTTTAAGTCAGGTAATAAACACGATATTAAAAATTATAGACCAATTTCGAAACTCTGTACTATCGCAAAGATGTTTGAGAAAATCGTTTACGATATTTTGTTTCCAATTATACGACCTATCATAGTTAGAGAACAACATGGGTTTATTAGTAAACGTTCTACAGAAACAAACTTATGTGAATTCACTCACTTAGTCTCCGATGCAATGGACAACGGATCTCAGATGGATGTGGTTTATACTGATTATTCCAAAGCGTTTGATAAAGTGTCGCACTTGCTATTAATACATAAGCTATCAGAGGTTGGAATCCACGGTGATCTTTTAAGATGGCTTGAATCATACCTTCGGGCTCGAAGCCAAGCAGTAACGATTAAGGGTTTCTGTTCCTCGTTTGTGCCTATTACATCAGGCGTGCCTCAAGGCTCTCACTTGGGTCCATTGCTGTTTCTCATCTTTATTAATGATGTCACAAAAAATTTTTTGCATTCCAAATGTTTAATTTACGCAGATGACACAAAGATCCTAATGAAGGTTAATTCTGATGTGGATTGTTCTTTACTACAAAGTGACCTATGCAGATTAGATGATTACTGTAAAACAAATTCTTTATTCCTTAACACTAAAAAATGCAATATTATATCGTTTACTCGTAAGCTTAAACCAATCATGTTTGACTATAAACTAAATGACACTACAATATCAAGAGAATTAGTTGTCAGAGACCTGGGTGTTTACCTTGATAATAAACTAACATTTAATGACCATTTTAACACTATAACAACTAAGGCATACCGTATGCTAGGCTTTATTTTGAGAGTTGGTAGGGAGTTTAAAAATCCTGCCACATTTTTACTTCTGTACAACAGCTTTGTGAGACCTATTCTAGAGTATGCATCTACTGTTTGGAATCCACAATATAACATTCACATTCAGGTTATAGAGAGAATACAAAATAAATTCCTTAAACATTGCAAATATCGTTATCCGTCAATTTCTGCCGATACCCTGCATAGCCTTCAGAATCGTCGCGTTGTTAGAGATCAAGTGTTTCTACATAAAATTCTTTCAAATGCAGTTGAATCACCCTTCTTGCTCGAAAACACTTATTTTCATTGCCCACGCCTAACCTCCCGTAAGAAGAAAACTTTTTGGACGCCTATTTCCAGTACAAATTATAAAAAGAATATGTTTTTGAATAGAGTTTGCGAGGTTTACAATGATATTTTGCCAGATATTGATATTTTTCACCTATCATTGCCAAAATACCGCCGAGAAGTTATGTTAAGCATTGCCGATAAATAATAATTTTTAGTAGTAATTTAGTTTTTGTTTTTTATGTTCTTGTGTTATATTTTGTTTATATTATATTATATTCTCCTTATATGTACATTAACTCTGTTCACCGCTACTCTGTACTATGTAACGGTGGAAACTTTACTGGTTTATGTGTTTTTTAAAGTTATTATTTATAAGTTCATAATACTGTTTGTTTCCCAAATAAAATAAAATAAAAAAAAATAAAAAATCATGTAACATCATTTGACGATCACTAGGTGTATCATTCTACAACCTCCGCCGCCACCCAGCACTATTCCCCATGGTGTGTTCCACCGCCGCTCAGTCCTCGATGAAGATCGTCTACGCGGCCTCGTGGAAAGCCTCGCTGATGGTGGATGCTCTGAAGATCCTTGCTGCATCAGTCACTGATGGAGCTATGATGAAGCTGCCTCCAGGGTTGTGGTATCGACTGAAGACGCAGTTTTGGCTGACTATGCCTTCTCAAGGTGAGAATTAAAATTTAATAGTTTTTTTCTGAGAGTAACGAAATGGCCCACCTGATGCTAAGGCGATGGGTAAATGTCCACCTTCTCGCTCGCACATTTTAATGTTTTCGAAGATATACTCACTCATTGAATGTAATTATGCAAAATTGCAAAGCTTCACGAGAAAGTTCTAGACAATAACTATGCAAAGGGTCAGCATAAAATATCACTGATAAAAACAAGTTTTCTGACCAAAAAATTTACAAGAATGTGGTCAATTTTGGTACACATTTTTTTGGTCAGAAAACTTAAAAATTGTTCAGATTAAAATGATATTTTTTATTTATATTACGGTTACATCTGCTTCTTATAACAATGCATACCTCACATCCAGCTTTGAGCTGTCTCTAAGTGATAGCTCTTTTTTAAAGTCAAAGTTCAAGATACAGAATTCTCTCTCTGTTTCTTCCTGTTTTTTAAAAGTAATTTTGATGTTTCTATCAATAAAACAATAAACCGCATTTATCTTTAGGTCACAGGTTATCGTTATTTTTGTCTGCGGGCCAAATGTCTACCCAAACGCTCTGTCGTTAGGTAATTAGGTCACTATAAATATTCCATTTTATTCCACTTTTGAGAAAAAATTATAGAGTACCTACTTAATTTCATACCTCACCTGATGTTATGCGGTTACCTCTACTAACGGTAGAAGTATTCATTACCTCACAAGCCACGTCCACCGTTAAGTAATTATGTAAAGTGAGAGACCTCTTTTAAGTAAAATACCTGTCTTATTGCCACATTCAGAGATGTAACTACATAAAAGGTAGTCTATTGAATACAACTATGAGTGATTAATGACGAACAGAGACCGCTGATTTTAAGTAATAGTGACGTCATTGAGTGTGGCTGTATATTATATTTAAATTATATGTAAGTACTGTGTGATTCGTCTAGAAAAAAGTTGAGATAAATCTCGTCATTGACATTACTTGTAGGCAACGACCGCTCCATATTTTATCGTTGTTTATAAACTCGTGTATTCTTGTTAATAAGCGCTATACCAGTTAATTTAACAGAAATTAAAAAAATGCCTTAAAAATATCCTTAGATCCTCTTCATCATTGCTGTTCATCGTCTGACGATGTATGGACTGTAATCCATCAAATTTGAATACATTGAGATGAACTAAATGTTTCAAACAGCAATTATGCCTGAGATTCTCAAAACTGGTTTTTAGCCCATGACGCAAAAACGACGGGGTGTTATAAGTTTGACGTGTCTGTCTGAGGCAACGTAGCTCCTGAACGGATGATCCGATTTTGATTTAGTTTTTTTGTTTGAAAGGTGTATTAGTCGGGAGTGTTCTTAGCTATGTTTGATGAAAATCGATCCAAGATTCGGGGGTTTTTAAAATTTTTAATTTAATTACTTGTCTAAACTAATGATCCTTATAACTTGAAAACGGCTGCGCCAATTATCACCAAACATAACTAAGATTCATCTCAGATCAACTAGCTTTCTTACAAAAATAACGCATTTAATTCGGAGCTACGACGGCACAGATACAAAGAAACACAACGCAGTCAAAATTATAACACCCTTTCCGTTTTTCGGTCGGGGTAAAGAAATCTATAAGTACTAGAGTTTAGTCTCGATTTAAACTTGGGTATGTTAGCATACGAGCCTCAATTTAACATGAATATTAAATCGATTTTCATTACGTTTTATGTCCAATTTTTTTCAGGATGTATAAGCGACGAGGATGAATCCGGCCTGAGCGAAAAGGAACCCATCAAATCTGCTACTAATGTGGTAAGTTTATCCTACTAATATTATAAATGCGAAAGTTTAGATGTTTGGATGTTTGTGTTTCAATCACGTCGAAACCACTGCACCAACTTGGATAAAACTTGGAATAAGTAGTTTGTAACCTGGAACACATTGGCTACTTTTTGTCCTCCAGGATAAAATGAACGAATGGGATAGCAGTGCCAACTGACACGAGGACGACGTCACGTCAGCTGCTTCAGAGGGCTTAGTACAGTCGGCTACACATCAATATATCAACGGTTCAAACTTTGAACTATTATAAGAATGATGCAAATCATGCGAGAGGGACGATATGTTTTCATGCGAGACTCGCTCCTTGCGCGCCACGCGCCTACACCTATTGCAATCCCTGATTCGCAACATTCAAATTATAATAGTTCAAAGTTCAAACAGTGTATAGGTTGATGTGTAGCCGACTGTACCAGTTTTGATGTAACGATCTGACGTCTGACACGCGAGTACGCGCTCCGTGTAATAATGTCAAGCTGCTCAAAGTCGCGGGTAACAGCTAGTGTTTAATAAAGCTTCGACTACTGCTCCAACACAGACGTCGAAGATTTTTTTAATTTGAAACATACACAGAATAACCAAATAAGCAATTTTGTCCAATCCAATATGCTCGCTTCAAAGAATAATTGTATTTCTTTCTATTGTGCAGTGGAAATGTTTCTTCGTTTTCGGGTAAACAAAGCCTTGTACCTACTTACTTTTTTAATTACTCATTCATAGCTTCTCAGTTTTAGACATTTCAATAGCCTTATTTTTAATCGCTTTGTTTCATGTTTCGTATCGGACGCTTATAGCGCATTTTTACTATTTTTAATGTTTTAACAAAATCATTAGAAAATACATACATATACCTAGGTGAATTGCTAATTCAACCCGACCTATTCCATAAAAAATCATACTATAAAATAAAAACACAAACAACATACAAATCAATTTAATATACTTACCATTTATTAAACTTGCTATGTATGGGCAACATTCTCTCAAATTGGCAAGATGTAGATAGGTACCATTTTTCAAGATTTCTACGTGGCGAAGGGTAGACAGACGTCCAACTTAAAAAAATCGTGTCTATTAATTATGGCGCTCGAGCTACCTCGATTTCGCTATGTATCAATAACAATGCCTGTATAGCCAGTGCCCTTAAACGGTGTTGGAAAACACCGCCACCGCTACATCATTGCCGTCTTCCACAGCGCCTGTCATCGTCCATGAAGCGACGTCATTGGCAGATCATCCCACGTGACGCGGACGCGTGACGTCACACCAGACGACAGCGTCGTCATCAATTGATAGAGGCATGGAGCAAACGTCAAACTCACTGGTTGGATCTTTAATAGAACCAAACTGTAGCAGGCAAAGTGGCAGGAAATAAACCTACAGCTTCTTCTCACTCGATCTTATGGTGATAACTTCTTTTGACCATATTTTGTCCCGCTTTAAATACGGCCGAAGCGAACACAGCGACGCCGAGGCACAATATCCAAACTTATTTTTATTCTTGAAAATAGGAATGGGAACCAGGGATCGCGTTCTTGAAGTCGCGATAAGCGCCTCTAGCGGGCGAGCTTGTGTGCAAAACAAGTCGTTTTGAAGCGTGATCTCAACAGCGGAGGCAGACGTTTGCTCCAGCATTCCTAGAAAATTAAAGACATTGTGATAAGTAAATTTATACTAATATTGTAGTTAGTATTTTAAAGTTATTTTCTGTAAATACTATATGTAATTGTATTAATTTTAAGACCAATGCCGGCTTGTATTTGCCACTGACGAGTAACACCAAGAAATTACTTTCAATTCAGTTTTAGTGTTTACTAAACGAACAAAAACTTACACATTACGGGGATGACGTAACTCGAATTCTAAATCTGGTTTACTAGTAATCTGTAATATATATCAGAAAGTATATTTGCGTTTCTCAAATTCTCTCTCTTCTTGTTCTCTTTCTCTCAAGTCAAGACGGATTCGGCAATGTATGAAATACATTTTCGAGTAAGCGGCGTTTATTGTCTAACTTAGGGCGGCTTGCACCAGAATCAGATTTAAATCTGACGTATTTATATGACTTGACAACTCGCTAAATACTATTTAATAGTTAAACGCGGTTAGCGATTTTGGTGCAAGCCGCCCTAAATAAAAAAAAATTGAGATCTGTGTTTAAAATTATTGAATTTAAACAGGTGTGTGTATGTGAATTATAAAACGAATAAAATAGTTATGATAAGACACTGTAGTTTAATTTAGGTATAGGTACCTACTATAAGTATTTATTCTGTATACTATAGTTATTTTTTTTTATACCTATAACCTTAGAGGTACTTTGGTGCCAAACTACAAGGCTTTGTTTATCACTAGAATCACTACCAAAGATACAATGTACATTACGAATACCTACTCAACTAGTGTCCCGGAATGGACGATAGACCTTTCATCGTGGCAGTGATCAGCGTTTGTTAGACCCGCATGACATTGATGTAATGTTATCTCAAGTAACGAAGAATGTTTAAGAAACAAGTAATTAAATTTTTACATAAATTATAATTATAATAGATTTACAATAAACAGGTACCTACCTACTGTGTACCCATGACTTCAATATGTGGGTAAACACATGAGTTTGTAGGAAGAAAAATATGCTATCGTGTCAAACATCGAATTACTGCCTACCTATTTTATATTTTCCAGCTGGGAGAAACTTTGCCGTTTATATATATGAACGGCTTTTACGTGGACAATGTGGACCGGAACTATCGGATGGTGCTTTGGGAAGAGCCGATGACAGAGTAGCAGAAAATTATACGAACTAGGTACATGGATATGTATAAAAACTAAAGTTCATAATTATAAATTACTAACAATATCCATAGATAGGAAGGCTACTATTAGAATGTACTTATAGTTATAGATTTTAGGGTTCTATTAGGTAGGTGTATGAGATTAGTGTTTAGAATAGCATTATACATGGTTTGGGTACCTTAGTTTAGTTAGATGGTTTTTATGAAGGGTTTTTGTCTTTGTAAGTTCGTAGGAAAGCTTGGGTTTTATGCGTGTTTAGCGATAGGTACGTAGTAGATACCTATTATACTAGTATTTTAATATCTGCCTTTAATATAGGTATTTATGTAAGTACTTAGTATTTTTTTGAATAAATCAAGATATTTTTCTAGCGATTGTTTGTGTTTTATCTTGGAGCTGATCTGATGATAGAGCCAGGATGTGGTGGAACTCTTCAGTGGCTACTAGTAGACCCCTCGAGTTTGAGCTCATATGATTTGTTTTGGTGAGTTCACGAGTCCCATAGATTAAGCTTGGTAACGAAGATCTGGTGAATCTGGTACCTAATGTAGTTAAAAAATATCTAAATCGGCCATCCTAATCCTAACGACTACGGTGCAAATTGCAATTTCTGAACGAATTGCAAACGTCTGAAAGTGCGCTATGTCAGTGTCAAACCAATAATTGTCAATGTCATGACATGACAGCTCAGACGCTCAGTCAGTTTTCTTCCAGTTTTTGTCAAACACCTGCGGGGGTAGTTGTGCCGTTCGTTTGTCAATGTTGAAAAATAATTAAATAAAACCTAGCGAAGAGCCTCCAGCAGTTATATTTCGTCCTTCTCTTAGCCGCGTATTTCTAAAGTTATCAGCAAATTCTGGACTGTGGCCTTAGACGAGTGAAACCAGTTTCAAGTTTTGTTCTACTTTTTGAGAGATCGACGAGAGATTCCACGTTGGTTACAATGGTCCAACACGTAAGTTGATTCTTTTACTTTCTGAATTCCTTAGCTTGTAGGAAGTCATCAGAAAGCGCCATACATTTTCGGTACCTACATAAAGGGCGGTTCCTGATGACGTCAGGGTTTATTTGGCGCAGGGGGGTCCGTGTAGCCTTGACCTTACGATGGTAAACGAAATCGACCCTACATTGGTGCTGGTATGTGTGCATATACCTGTACCTACTTACCTACCTATTTTATTCTATGGATAATTCCTGTGCTATGTCGTGAATATTCAGTCAGACTAGGCCGTGTATTTGATAAATTTGGTTTGTAACACCTACCTACAAATTAATTTGTTCCTGCCTATTTATTTTTCTTAGCATGCAAGTTGGTATTTCACCCAAAACCTTATAATAGAAACTCTACTCCACCTAAAACATTAAAATTATTAGGCACTTTGGAGAAATTTATTTCTATCTATCTTTGTATATCACTGTTCAAAAATTGACAAAGCATCAACGGTTACAAGCTACCAAGTTTATTTGTTTACAGAGACAGCCAACAGTGGTGGGAGTGGCAAACTTCAATGCGGTGGAGGATGCCGCTGCCCTCCGAGCTGCAATGAAAGGGTTTGGTACTGACGAACAGGCCATTATTGACATCCTGTGCACTCGCTCTAATGCCCAACGGCAGGCTATATCAGAGGCTTTTACTCGGGAGTATGGACGGGTAAGCTGTCACTTTGGTTTTTATAGGTTTACACTAAAAAGTTTTTTTGTATCATAGAAAATTCAATGTAGCTCATTACTAATAATTCTCTTTTAACCAATCCACTCATTGGTCAGTTTTGAGCCTCTTTCACCATGAGAGAATCACTCCTTTCCAATAATTGTAGATTACTCATCAATAAATACTAATGATTCTCATTCTATATAATTTTAGCTATTATGGCACTATGCCAGGATGTCTAAGAAGCAACAGCATTACGAATTCTCATGTAATTTCTAAAAATACTTATATATAATTTGATTGAAAAATATACAAGTGCATACATATGTGTGTACTTTTCGTTCATTGGAAAAATGCAACTGATTAGCTTGAAATAATTGCAATAAGCTCTCAGCTGTAACATTACTCCCAGGCATAGTAAATGTAAACCCCTCAGATATACTGCTGCAAAATCACTAGAAATCTTTTAGTGGAGTAGTCAGAGGCAAGTGTAAATATTGTGTTTCGAACATACCCACATAAATAGTTATAAATTCCTCCTGTAATACTCAAGATGCTCAACCACATCAATTCATTCATCCTTATTCCTTACACACTACACAATAGGTACTCTACACTTAGATACCTACAGTGACTCACTAGTGGAGTCACAAGTAGGTAATAGTTCTACCACTATAATGATCAGTTATGTAAGTCATCTCATGAGTTATTCATGGCGCGAACAAGGAACTACGTCACAGATGATGACATCTTTTGATGCATGTTTTGTTGATACTAAAGTGTACCGCTCTTTAGTATAACAAATAACAAATATATCTCTTAAAAAAATGTTATTATGAATTAAATGATTATATGAATGACAAAATGTGTGAATATAATACTAAATTAACACAAGAAATTGACTGAATTGAAAAATTGACGTGAATAAAACCTCGGTCTGCCTACTTTCCTGTTGCAATACTCCTGAACGGGGTTCATATGTGATACCTACCTACAATGTAACAACTATAATACCATGTGATAGCAATAAATGTATTGAGTATTGAGTAACAGATTTCAGCCCATTCGAAAAAAAAATTTAAAATGATAATCCCAACACTGATTTTCTTACGTAGGACATCATTGAAGACCTAAAGTCAGAGCTAGGCGGTCACTTCGAGGATGTGATCGTGGCGCTGATGAAGCCTCCAGAGGAATACCTCTGCAAGGAGCTGCACAATTGCATGGAAGGGATGGGCACGGATGAGGATACGCTGGTGGAGATACTCTGCACTCGGACTAAGAAGGAGATAGCTAGCATTGTTGAGGCTTACGAGAGATGTATGTGGTTAAATATAAAAACTCTTACATAAAAAGCTTAGAATCATTTCCTAGTAATCAATTTTAAAATCGAAGCATTAATTTCGGATCGAAGACATCGCGAGGAAACCCGCGGTTTAGCTCCGCACGTATTGAGCTTGTCTTTCCTGTGGATTGTGGGGACTAGGCTGAGAGGATGGTATAGGTGCTACAAGCCTACTCCATCTAAAACAAGTCCCAGGCACTAATGGGGCATGGGTAAAAAGTGGCTCTTGACGCTGTATAAATCATCTAGATTAGATGCAATGACCTGCTTATTAGTTTCGGATCTACTAGGCCCTATAACACAAGACTTCAATTAGTATTGCAGCCCCATGAGAATGACAGAGGCGAAAGATTAAACTTGTCAAGTGCGTGACATTAGTCATGTGCGTTTTATATTGTTACTAGTAGTTACCCGCGACTTCGTACGCGTCTACAGTTTCCGTGTACATTATATTATCTGTGCGCGTACCGAGCGGATACTTTGAGAAACTTGACATTAATTACACCGAACTCGTACCTACTGGAATGTCAAACGCTAGTCGTTAGACCAAAGAGGTAGTACTACGCCCTGTCAAACTGACGTGACATGACATGACAATGAAATCCTCTTGCCAATTGGCGTTGCTAATCCTTTTCGTTCATTTTATCCTGTAGATCCTGTTAATTATTTGAGATAAAAAGTAGCCTATATGTCAATCCAGGTTACGAACTATATATATGCCAAGTTTCATCCAAGTTGGTTCAGTAGTTTTGACGTGATTGAAACACACATCTAACCTAGTATAACTTTTGATTGTATTGTCCTTTGTCCAGTATACGACCGGCCGTTGGCTGAGCACATGTGCTCGGAAACTTCTGGCGACTTCCGCCGTCTGCTGACGCTCATCGTGGTTGTAAGTACCTTCACATCTCATCACGCTGGATGTTCACATTTTTTTGAATTAAGTTTGTTTCATCCATGGTAACTTAATCTATTCTTTTATGAGGTCTAAATTTTTAGATTTTTAAGAGCCCTTAATTTTCATAATAAATTTTCACGGTATTCCTCAAATCGGACCCATAAATCCGTAGCAATAATTTTAATTTGACAGGCGTTACAACTACCTAGCTGAATCTTACACAAATTGTATATTCCTCGTTGAGACCTGCACCCTTCACCTTAATGACAAAGTACCTATACCTACTTTGTAGAGCCGCTGTAGCCTATCTATAGTTTTCTATGTTAGTTTGAAGGTTTGTTTGCAGAGTGAAAACCTATTGATCGATGTTGGCATGCAACAGACAAACAAATACAATTGCAATCAATCATTTTCATGACCTCGGATCACACTTCGATCCATTTTTATCGCGAAAACACACGCGAACATTTCTAGTTCATTATTTCATCAAACTGACATCATTTTAATTAACTAATGGCGTTTATTATATGCCATAACTGGACTAATATTGTGCTAATACATTTAACATCCAATTAGAGAAATTGCTTTGCGTTTTCGCTTGCACGATAACCAACTAATTGTTTTGTTTTTAACAAATTACTAAGTACCTATGCGTAAGTTTTTTGACAAGACTTGTATTATCATACTTTGTCCATTTTAAATGACTTAAAAACCAGTTTTTTATACTTATTTTTTCAATCACTGTTTGTTCTCTGCGAAATGTAGGTACTTATAGATAATTACGTGAGTATTCGTAGTATCTCTAACTAAACAAATATTAGTACTACCAGAACAGGTTTAGAATTCTCGTAATGGCCTACATGCCTTTAGTTTTGTAGACACTGCGTAAACACGCTGGCTTATATATTTATGACAACAAGTAATTAAATCAAACATTTAAAAAACCCCTGAATCTTGGCCCGTTTTTCATCAAACATAGCTAGGAACACTCCCTACTAATTCACCTTAGAATCAAAATTAAAATCGATTCATCCGTCCGTCGTTTTTGCGTCGGGGGTTAAAAACGATGATTCAATGTATTCAGGTTTTCAAACATGAAGTGTAGGTTGACAAACTAAAATACTTGGAATTAAAATCAGTGCGTATTCGATAATTTGATCTTGATTGATTGATGAGTTTGACCTTACACTGTTATTGACTTTGCTCAAAGTTACTCTGTTCTGTACAACACGGTTGTACAAAACAATAATTTCAGGCTAGCCTTCAAAAAAAGAAATAATTTATAATTAATAATAATATTTATAATTATTTTATTTATAATTTTTTATTCTATTAGCCGACATAACATAGCCATATTTCGCATGTACATATTGTACATACCTGAGGTCGGATTTTACCGACTCATTAGATTGAAATATTCCTCATAATAGTCTTTGCTTTTGAAAAGTAGAGACGGATATTTTAACTGACGGATAGCGTTATTCTGAGTTGATGAAACATAGAGTAAGTAAAGAAAATTAGCGTTTACATCCGGGGTTTACTGTGTCCGCTGTATTAATATTTATTGTGCGCTAATCGCTTAAGTACTTAGGTCACGGGGTCAGCATGGTTCTTTTACTTTCGCTTCGCTTAAGATGTGCCAGCCTTGGAGTGTGGCGTTTGGTTTGATATTAACTGTACGTTTAACTTGTTAACTAATTTTTTTAGTGATGGATCATTCAAAATTCCATAAGTACAAACTGTGAATAACTTTTCGTAACTTTAGGCAAACGGGGTTATAGCCCACGTCATGATAAGCGGTTAACATCCGCCGCAACACCAGATGCATCCCGTTGCCTATCAGTAGACCCAAGAGCTTCAGCATTTATGTATATTTCTTTGTAAAAAGGATCATACAAAAAACGCTAGGAACCAGGCCGTAGTTTCTTGCCCGTTTTTCTAGGCTCTGGTCGCGTAGAACTCGCACCTAGAATCACCTAGTTATATAGGACGATTCTCAATTATCCTTGTGATTTTATTGAATAAAGAAATTAAATAAATAAATGTTCGTGGACTTTACACACGACGCCCTCTAGTCCCAAACTAAGCAAAGCTTGTAATATGGGAACTAGATGGCTGATAGAATACTTATATACTTTTTTTTTGTAAATACATACTTATAATACATAGTAACACCCAGACATAGAACAAACATCTATGTTTTCCACGCACAAATGTTTGTTCTCAAATTATGACTATGACAAATGAAAACTTTTTGAAGCGGTCCATAATGCATGGTTATAAGATTAAAACAGTTGAGAACCAAACGTTCGCTGCAAGGCTGAAAAGCGCAGTCCCCACGTGTCAATTAGTCTTCGAACCGACAGGGCGCCCGCGACGAAGAAAGCGGTGTGGATCCTGCGAAGGCCGCTGAAGATGCACAGGCATTGTACGACGCTGGAGAAGCCAAGTGGGGGACCGATGAAGAGGTCTTCAATCGGGTAAGCTAGAACTGATCCATCTCTAACATTCTCCAGGTTTAATAAGGTTTTTAGGTCACGCAAGATTTAAAATTAGTATTTATTCTGCTTAAATTTTTTTGTATGGAAATCTATGCCCAGTCTATCTATCTAGGCCCATGTCCAGTTGACATAGACAAGTTTAAACACATAGTAGTGGACCTAGGTTTATGGGGTTTTACCAAGACTATCCTAAGATAAGGAATTCGTATTATTACGTACGATTAATATGCAGCGTTTTTTTTTTATATATAATATAGAATGTCCTTTGGCCACAATCTCACCTGATGGTAAGTGACGATGTGGCCGACGATGGATGATTGCAATCATTGGATGATGATTGATTGATGATTGAGCATGATTGCAATCGTGAGCCTGTTGTCTACAAACATTAATTTCGAATGATTTTTATCGTTTCGTTTGTTAGATCCTGGCGCATGAGAGCTTCGCTCAACTGCGTCTGATCTTCGAGGAGTACAAGAACCTCTCCGGGCGCACCATCGAGCAAGCCATCAAGGCTGAAATTGGCGGAGAGCTTAGAGATGCACTTTCTGCTGTCGGTATGTTTCTGCAGGGGGATTAAATAAAATAAATAAATATTCATGGACATTTCACACGATGCACTCTAGTCCCAAACTAAGCAAAGCTTGTAATATGGGAACTACTTGTAGATGCTGATAGAATACTTATATACTTTTTTTTTGTAAATACATACTTATAATACATAGTAACACCCAGACATAGAACAAACACCTATGTTTGCCACACACAAAATGTTTGTTCTTGGTGGGGATCGAACCCACGACCCACAGCACGGAAGGCAGAGCTATTACCGACTGAGCTGTGACGCCTGTCAATTTGTTGTCACCTGATTGTTATCACTTTGGTGCCAAATGGCATGACTATGGCTCTCAAAGTTTAACCATTCATGTTTCTTATTGCACCAAACACAAGTAGAATTCGACCAAAAGTTTTGGTCGAATCCGGCCTAAGTAGCAACACCTAAACTTATTGGTTTTCTGTCTGTTCTGTACCTGTGTTGTGGGTATGTGCCAAATAAATAATTCTGTACTAGAAGAAAAGTTAAACGTCATATAGCAGCTTGATAGTGATTTTAGTTGAAAGGTGGTTAAGTGATGATCAACGATTTTTTTTCATAAGACTGTATTATGCTACTTAAAATTCAACTTCAGTATACCAGTTCTGTCAATATGCATTGTCGGCTCGACCAATTGAGTCAATTTAACTCCGGATACTTGTATGGTGACGTATCACACACATATGAGAATGTGGGATGTCTTGAATTTAATAAATTGGTCTCCAAGTCATTCAAATAGTCTGCATTATACATATACGATTGTAAATGATCCTGTGATTTTATTGAATAATGAAATTATGTCATGACATAGTAAGTCATGCTCTGTCATTCCCAAAATAATTTATAAGTTTAAAAAACTAGAAAAACCGACTTCAATTCGACTACCGGCTTCATCATCAGATGATGATGATGATGGAGGTTCATTGGAAATGTTTTAGTGCACATAAACACCACTATAAGTCACAGGAAAGCGAAATACGCAATTTCGTGCACATGGATGTCATATTTTTGTCCAGTTACTTCTAAAATTAGAATTAATTTAGAAATAAAAAGAATTTTTTAAATCGGTTTATAAACGACGGAGTTCTAAGGTAACAAACATAAAAAAAATACAACCGAATTGAGAACCTCCTCCTTTTTTGAAGTCGGTTAAAAACACGCAAACCATAACGTCTTTTGCCAAAACCCGCAGTGGAGACTGTCGAAAACGCAGCCGCTTGGTTCGCGGGACGACTTCGCCACGCGATGTAAGGCCTCGGTACCGACGACCGCACCCTCATCCGGATCATAGTCTCCCGCTCCGAAATCGACCTTCAAACGATCAAGGAGGAATATGAACGACTCTACGATAAGACTCTCCTATCAGAAGTAAAGGTACGTGTGTGTTTGCAGTGGAGTGTGTGGAGAATGCTGCGGCTTGGTTCGCTCAGCGGCTGCGGGCGGCGATGCAGGGCGCGGGGACCGACGATCTGACGCTGGTCAGGATTATCGTGGGGAGGTCGGAAGTGGACCTGCAGAGCATTAAGGAGGAGTACGAGAGGCTCTACGATAAGACGCTGGAGAGCGATCTCAAGGTACGGGTTTGATGGTGTTTGGTTGGAGTTTTGATGGACTTGTAGCCATTAAGCGCTGGATGGAGTATCATGAACATATCAGTAGATTATGTTAAATAAATATTCATGGACTTTACACACAACGCCCTCTAGTCCCAAACTAAGCAAAGCTTGTGATATGAGAACTAGATGCTGATAGAATACTTAAATACTTTTTTTTTTGTAAATACATACTTATAATTACATAGTAACACCCAAATAAAACTATATTTCTTTAACATAGGCGCTAGTTGTAGAAAAGTCTGCGTTTAAGTTTTTTTTTTACTTTTGAAAGATTTTTAAAAGCCAGTGGATACAACTTACAACAACTTGATACAAGACACATTATTCACAAATAACTTTCTAAAACAAAAGTTACTGGAAGTTTTAGCCATTTTAAAACTCCAATCAAACACTATTAAGAGATTCAACAGTTTGAATATGCTTTGGTCTGCACTGCGTTCAATATTATATCACATTATTATTTGCATCTAAGTAATGGAATGCTTGATAAAACAAAATTGTTATATTTTTAGAAAAAATATATTAAACCTCACTTTGAATATTATATTCACAAACATTATTTACAAAGCATGTGTATGTACCTATTTCTTATTTTTAAAATCTATTTCTGCTTTCAATGTTTTAAGAAATTGATTTCATTACTTCTATGTCAAATGTTAATGTGTTTTAATATTTTTACGTATTTATCGCATTTCTGGTGATGGATAAAGGAGGTAAGGTTTATTATTACATTTTACTTAATTCATCAAAATATATGATGTAAAAATAATGATTTTTCTGCGTACCAGTAACTAACCCACAATTTTCTACGACCTTCCACAGACACCCCATAACATTTGTAATTATTTGCAAAACCGAGGCAAAAAAAATTAAGAAAAAAAAAGAAGAAAAAAAAATAGAGGAAAAGAGATTTTCTTTTAGAGAAAATGTTCGCCTAGCCTCGGAAAAATGTAACCAAAAAATGTACTGTGACATTACCCCGTACAACTTTCTAAACAAATACAACATACCTAGCATCTGGAGTGATAAAAAAGCACCATTGAATTCAATCCAGTCTCAAAATCTGTGGAGGTCTTATCAACCACAATTGACTAATGTTGTCGCTTTTCTTCCCGCACTCGCATGGCGTCGCAATACAACTCGCTATGTTCTCGCGTCGCGGCAGCAGGGCGAGACTTCCGGGGACTACAAGCGAGCGCTCGTGGCACTCCTCGGACCGGCTTAGAGCCAGGATACCAGCATTCCCTATTGATGAAGAAATACATGGATGTCTACGTTCAATCAAATCGTTTATTGTGTAACATAGCTTTTACAGTTCATAATTTTATAAGAGTCCAATATGTTTAATCAAGATTGGTATTTAAGTCTAACTTTGTAATTCACCAAAACTATATCCTGTGTGTTACCGTAGTGACAACAATAATGTTAGCAAACACGAATACTCATAATCCAAATTGAATTCCGTTGACCTACAAAATCAGAAATTCACATAATGTGTTTGCATTCTTATTCTGCCTATTTCCTTAGTATGTACAGTACGCACAGCGGATCTTTATCCTTCTAAAGTTAGGTGCAACAAACGATTGCGCGTTTACTGTTGTGCGGAAAAATTCACTTACCTCCAATTCGACCAAAAATGGGTTCTACCTACTTTGTGGTTCTGCGCAGATACTTCAGAGGGACAAAGATCCGTTGTGACTACTATACCTGGGTAAGTAGGTACATTTATAAGACAAAACAAATGTCTTTCGCAGTAGACATTTTTGAGATTTATGTATTTAATGAATGCTTTTTAGAAATTAAGATGTTCACTTGTGCTTATCTCGGATGTTTGTCGTCATAATAATTATTTCGGTGCAAGTGGCCTAGTGTAGTTGGTGTTTGTATTATGCTGTTTTAAGCAATGATTGGTATTAATTGCATTATAAATTATTTTTTATTATTTTGGTTGATCTTTAAAAAGTAGCAGCTTTTGCATAGCAAAATATTTTGCATTACCTAAGTAAGATATATTTGAGTGTGTTGTGTATTCTCTTTAGCTTATTTTAAAACAGCACTTTTTAATAGGTAATATTATATTATGTTATAATAATGCTGTTCCACTGTATATAGTGTTATTGTAGTTATTTAGAGCGAAGGGACCCTCCACTGAATACAACGAAATACTTTTTGTATTATCTAAATATTCGTATATTTTTTGAGCTTGTCACGTTTTTGTGCTTGTGCAATACATTTTAGAATAAAATTGGTCTAGCGATAGTTCACAAAAAAATTACGACACTAAGTCGAAAAATACAAATTGTGCCTAAAGTACGTACCTACATAATTTATTAAAATGTTATCTGCTTATTTTACGAGCATTCCAGTTGAACCCCAGGTTAATTTAAACATTAAATCAATGTGATGTAATAAAATGCGTTTTATTTTAAAATAAACCCGTTTTGAAATTTTAATAGATACACATAATTCCAAATCTTAGGAGACAGCAGCCTGAAATAAGTAGTAGGTAGCCTACACGAAGGGAAACGGATCTTCACCCCTCTGAAGTTAGGATGTGCATGGAACATTCTAGATTTTTGAATATGCCATTATTGAGTGCAAAATTAGTACAATCTGAAATACTAGGTCAAAATTTAGGTATCAACAAAAAACCTACGAAGATACAACCCTGAAACTGTGTGTATGCTGGCGACATGGCTCTCCGGCTAGGAAGTTAGGTGTAACAAACGATTGCGCATGTCCTGGTTGTGCGGAAAAATTAGCTTACCTCCAATTATGAAGGTTTATGTTTTAACGGATGTGATTGAAGTTATATCCTATCCTACTAATATTATAAATGCGAAAGTATAGATGTTTGTATTTCAATCACGTCAAAACTACTGAACCAACTTGGATGAAACTTGGCATATATATAGTTCGTAATCGTAACCTGGATTGACACATAGGCTACTTTTTATCCCGAATAATTAACAGGATCTACAGGATAAAATGAACGAAAAGGATTAGCAGCGCCAATTGGCAAGAGGATTTCATTGTCATGTCATGTCACGTCAGTTTGACAGGGCGTAGTACTACCTCTTTGGTCTAACGACTAGCGTTTGACATTCCAGTACGAGTTCGGTGTAATGAGGTGTAATGTCAAGTTTCACAAAGTATCCGCTCTGTACACGCACAGATAATATAATGTACACGGAAACTGTAGACGCGTACGAAGTCGCGGGTAACTACTAGTTATAAATAAAAATCAGATTAATTTATATTAACGTATTTATTCGCGCGAGTGCCGCGCTTACAGCCACGTTACAAACAGACTATTCAGAACGCAAAATACAAGCAGAGTCAATCTCATCTATTTTTAGCTAATGCGATATGTATCATTTATATTTTATACAAAAATAGGATGGAATTCAATACTGAATATGGCGACTTCTTATTTTAGGTTCGGAGCACACGATAGTAAGGAAATTCTTAATTTTACTCTTGCACCTATGCTTCAAAATTTAATAATTCAAAATGCTTTGTATGGAACACGTGATTCCAATGAGTTGACTCAAGCCTGCCAGGAACAAATAAATATTGAAAAGTTCTATAAAGATTGTAGACAAGTCAGTCTCGAAATACCGACTTACTTTTGTATACATTTCGTAAGGAATAATAACGAATATAGATTTGATGCCTCGTGTATTATAATCGCTTGAACTCTAGCAACACAAAAGTTTTAAAATATTTTCAAGAAATTCTACATTGCACATCATAGCCTAACATCTAATCTACGCATAATGTACACAAGACTTGACTAAATAACTATCAGATTTCAGTTTACAATTTTAAGATTCTAAAATTAATCGTTGATTACAAAATTAAGCTAATACAGTTAAATATGATACTAAGTTAAGTTAAAATACAATACAAGCCGTTCTTTACCGTCTAAGATACTTGATTAAATTCGTAATAGAATATTTACAATGACGTTTTGAGCAGAGGAATTGATGATTTTCGTTTAAAGTTACTTTTCTGTGAGATCTGAGCGACTTAAAATCTGGGTTTGTGCTTTGTTTATAATTAATCTGACACAAATAAATATACACCGCCATTGATATAAGATCTTATTAAGATTTTATTTATTTGCACCAACCTGAGCTTATAGGAAATCAAGTGTATGGCAAAATGGCAGTTTTGCTAAAAAAATACATAAATCAATAACTAAAAAGGTTGGTGTCTATAAATATCATCGTATAGTCGCTACTACTACTATAGTATAGTATAATTATTGTGCGTTGGAAAATACTAAATTTGACATATTTTAGAAAATACATTTAATAAACAGCTTCATAATGGCAAACCCATTTGTTAGGTCTATTTGTTCGCAGTCAACAAGCTCAAAGGGGCGAGTACGAGTTCACACAGCGGAGTTTTTGAGAATTTGTTCTCGTCAAGCTTCCGCTCAGTGTTTCCATACCAATCAGCGCACACCGGTGTGCTGGACGTCAGACGTATTGCACACTGTAAACTTGTACTAGCCCCTCTGAATTCAAACTCCACGCTTTAAATACAGAACTTCCATGCCGGTTACTATAAGATAGCACACATATTCAGTTGATATTTGTAAAAGTGGATCATTTAGTTACGCATTAGCGCTATATAGTGATTTCTTCTATTTACAAATTCAGGGAATAATTATACAAATAATAATTTATGGGTCAAAGCGGTGCTTAAAACTAGGATTTATGCGGCTGTTATAACAAATAAATATGATGAACACAACAGATAGGCCACAATGAAGTATTAAGATGTTCCATCACAGTTTAAGAACGCTCTGAAAAGTGTAGATGAAGTGGATATTTCTCGCAGTCAGAGATATAAAATTCGACTTCTACGCATTGTTAACGGTAATAAGCCATGTCAGGACGTATAATTAGTAAGTAAGATCTAAAAAAATCTTTGGGTCGACCACCCATAATGTCAAAGGAATTAAAATTAGCCCATGGGATACACGGGATATTCATTATACACAAAACATGCCTCTAATTGCAACAATAAATACCATATTTCTATGAGCAGGTGCTACATGGACGTGCATCTGAATACCCTCGTCTCTCTAGTACTTAAGCAAGTAGAAATAGGTGTCTACCGTGCCTGAGGATTATATTACTGATTCTATTTAGTCACAATTTTGAAGAATTTTATTTTTGTCAATTTCAACCGCAAATAACGAAAGCGTGGATCGCCTAATATTACTTTACGTTTTGCACTAGATAGACATGGATCCTGTAGTGTCTTAAACATGGAGTAGGCTTGCTCAGTAACTAACCTACGCCATTTTAACCCAGTCCGCCTTATACAGAAACTATTTATGTTTTTCTGCACCATTTCAAATTGAAAACAAACACACATAATTTAAAAAGTCATTAATATAACCTATGATCTTAGGGGTCACCAGTTTTGCGCAATCTTAGGGATCATTAACTGTCATCGAACGCATTGCGAATACGCTATACGATTGATTTAATTTAGCGAATTCGGTCGCGTGGTGTTAAATCTAAGTTGCGTTGATATCGCTCAGTCGTTGGGTCCGAAGAACTTGGCGCGCACGTCGTCCAGTGGGACGAGCTGTTCCTTCGCTAGGATTAGAGGCTCCTCCGTTTTTGATTGTTCTCTTAGCTCTGTAATAAATAAATACATAATATATATAAGTTTAAAAAAATAGAAAAACCGACTTTAATTCGACTACCAGCTTCATCATGATGATGATGATAGTTCATTGGGATTGTTCTAGTGACCGTAAACACCACTTGAAAGCAAAATACGCAATTTCGTGCACGTGGTTGGCATATTTTATTTGAGTTATTTCTATTTATAATCCAAACCAAACTACAGAACCGATTTTGATGAAAATGAAATGGGACCCACCTGGAAGTATATCCTTGCAGATAAAAAAAGAATTTTTGAAATCGGTTCATAAATAGCGGAGGTCTGAGGTAACATTTAAAAAGACAGGCGTCACAGCTCAGTCGGTGATAGCTCTGCCTTCCGTGCTGTGGGTCGTGGGTTCGATCCCCACCAAGAACAAACATTTGTGCGTGGAAAACATAGATGTTTGTTCTATGCCTGGGTGTTACTATGTATTATAAGTATGTATTTACAAAAAAAAAGTATTTAAGTATTCTATCAGCCATCTAGTTCCCATATCACAAGATATGCTTAGTTTGGGACTAGAGGTGTTGTGTGAAATGTCCCTGAATATTTATATTTATTTATTTATAAAAAAAATATAACCGAATTGAGAACCTCCTTTTTTCGAGTTTTCTAGTTTTTTAAACTTATAAATTATTTTGCGTTGTAGACTGCGGGTTATAAGTATGTGATAGTACATACGTTGCCAATGATGCAGCAGCCTTGTATAGTGCTCCGCGCGATCGTGTCGCTTCAGCTCCGTGAACACGTGCACTAGGCCGCGGTAGTCGTACTCCAGGCCCGAGTAGCGGGATCCGAATAACTTCAGACCTGTCCACAAACATTATTATTGTCACTAATGTTGCCAATCGAAAAAAGCAATAATTTAATAACTATATACCTACAAATAAAAACTTATGTATAAAAAATGATAATGATAAAAAGTAATACCAATGATATAAGTAATATAAAAGTTGAACAAAATATATCTAAAAAAAAAATAAGAACGGGAAGAAAAGGCTATTAAAAAAACATACAACCGAATTAAGAACCTCCTCCTTTTTTGAAGTCGGTTAAAAAAAGTTGCGGATCATGAAAAGGAGCTTTTAAATTGTGAGTTTCATTGAAATTGGTTCAGTTGGTAAGGCGTGATCCTCACAAACTTGATTTTTTAATTCAGAATCGTTTAAATAGTGAATCTGCATTTATTTACTTTTTCCATAACATTAATTTATGTTTTTGGCTTTTTTTAGAGTTGTATTACTAATAGTAGACACTAGAATGAATTGAATGGGTGCTATTCATAACCTTATCACTAAAGCTACCTACCTACTAAATCTACTCGAACGAAGAATACCTAGCTATACTTACCTAATTTTATACCTATAAGATCTTTTCTCATGTAAGTGGCATATTATGTCTTTTTTGAGAATCAACATCATCATCATCATCAACCTATACTCGTCCACTGCTGGACGTAGGTCTCTCCCAAGACGCGCCATTGAGCTCGGTCTTCGTCTCTTCTCATCCAGTGTTAGCGCTACATGTATCGCCGCATCTCGCCGGAGGGCGTCCTACACTACGCTTGCCTAAACGCGGTCTCCACTCCAGTATTATTTTTTTGTGAATAAATGTCTATAAAGCTATAGTATAGTATAAGTAAGTTACTGATAGATATGGATCTAAGGTAGAGTTTCTCTGCGGCGTGATGCATGTTCATGTGGTAGTTGTAGAGCGAGGCGAGGTGGCCGATGCTGAGCCCCACCTCGTAGTCCTCCGGCCCGAGGAGCTCTTCCTTTATGGCGATGGCTTTCAGGTGCATCGTTTCTGCGTCCTGCGACACAAACAAAACACTACACTTGTATATAATATCGCTATTGACCTGCGCACACGCAGGGGAGCAAACGATACTATTGTAAATACTAATATTATAAACGCAAAAGTCTGTATGTATGGATGTTTCCATAATATTATATGAAATTTCCTTATGGTGCAGGTACTATCGGCAAAATTTCCGCCTTACCACTTTTGAAACTGTTTCGCTCGCAAGCAGTTAGCTACCTGACCTCGCCTTTTTCTTTTGTCTTCTTATTTTGACCAATCAGAGACCTAAACATCTATTTATTTTTATGACGGCCCATTGTTTTCATAACTTTTACACCCGAAATAATTTGCTTCTATTGGTATTCAAAAATTAACGGCTAGTCAGTTCACAAAAAATGCACCCTTAAGGTGGTAAGGCAGAACTTTTGCTGATGGTACAATAAAGAGTTTTCTATCTATCTATGTTTGTTACTCTTTCACGCAAAAACTACTAATCCGATTTGGATGAAACTTGGAATACATATAGTTGGTAGCCTGAATTAACATTATAGGCTACTTTTTATCCGGGAAAATCAACAGGATCAGACGGGACGCGGACGAATTCGCGGGAGGAAGCTAGTTGTAATTAAATAAATATTCATGGACATTTCACACAACGCCCTCTAGTCCCAAACTAAGTAAAGCTTGTATTATGAACTAGATGCTGATAGAATACTTATTTTGTAAATACATACTCATAGTACCACCCAGACATGAACTAATGGTGGGGATCGAGCCCACGAGCCACAGCGCGGAAGGCAGATAGATAGATAGATATTCATTTATTTGACACACAATCACAACACAGGTACAGCACAGAACAAACATAAAAAAAAGAAAACAATAAGTACCTACACAATTACAAGTACCTAGTAGGTAGGTAGGTAGCTAGGTAGGTAGCTAGGTAAGTAGGTAGGTAGGCAGGTAGGCAGAGCTATGCTATCGCCACAGTGCGGTGTGGCGCGTGTCACGTGGGATGTACTCACGCTGAACTTCTGCATGCTCTGGTAGAGGCGGCCGAGGTTGCCGTAGTGCTTCGCGGTCTGCACGTTCTTCTCGCCGAACGCCATCATGGAGAGCGCCAGCGCCGCCTTGTGCAGGCTCTCAGACTCTTCCAGTAGACTCGGCTCTGGAATATAACACATTGTTACTCCTTTGCGACTCACCCACCCACACACACATATACACACACACGGATCTTTATCCCTTAAGGGGGGGAAGAAAAAGTTAAAAAATAGGCGCAACAAAAGATGGTGCATGTACTGTTGTGCGGAAAAATTAGCTTACCTCCAGTTTGACCCATAAATGGGTTCTGCGCAGATACTTTAGAGTGACAAAGATCCGTTGTGACTACTATAGAATAATTTTGTAATACGCAGCACCTCTCAACCAACGCGGAGTAACATTGTATTAATCTCTTTTAATCCTTGTTTAATCTCTTTTATAGAAACCATAAAACTACATTTTTAGATCGACATAAGAATCAAATTTCTAGATGGTTTGTAGAACTTCGAGAGTTACGTGTTTTTTCAAAAAACTACGCGTGGAATCTTTAGAATAACGTGTGCAAGAAGTAACGCAAGGACTGTAAACAACAAGGTTTAAAACTGTTATTTCAAGAATGGCGTGTGTTATTTTAAGAATGGTGTGTTATTTTAAGAATGATGTGTTATTTCAAGAATGAAGTGTGTTATTTCCACATTTAAGTGTGTTATTTCAAGAATGATGTGTTATTTCAAGAATGAAGTGTGTTATTTCCAAATTTAAGTGTGTTATTTCAAGAATGAAGTGTGTTATTTCCAAATTTAAGTGTGTTATTTCAAGAATGATGTGTTATTTCAAGAATGATGTGTTATTTCAACAATGAAGTGTGTTATTTCCAAATTTAAGTGTGTTATTTCAAGAATGATGTGTTATTTCAACAATGAAGTGTGTTATTTCCAAATTTACGTGTGTTATTTCAAGAATGATGTATGTTATTTCAAGAATGATGTGTGTAATTTAAAGGTGTATGTATTGAGGTGTGTTCTCTGCTTTAGTTGAGAGGCAGCGTTATTGTTATCTATTACCACTCATATCCTGCCCGGGCGGGATGTCCAATGCTATTTCTTCTAATATCAACGCCTTGACCCGCTTCGCTGAAGCCAGCAGTAAGTGGTCTGGAGGTACTAGGTTCTGGAACAACAAAATGTATACATAGAATCGGTATTTTCAATCTTTTACCCTATTTGTCCAGTTTATGCCGAATTCGCCTGTTTTGTGTTATAACAAGTTAATTCTACAACAAGTAATTAAATTAAAAATTTAAAAAACCCCCGAATCTTGGACTGATTTTTATCAAACATAGCTAAGAGCACTCCCGACTAAATCACCTTTCAAACAAAAAAAAAATCGGTTCATCCGTTCAGGAGCTACGTTGCCTTACAAACAGACTCACAGACACACATACACAGACACGTCAAACTTATAACACCCTGTCGTTTTTGCGTCGGGGGTTAAAAATGTAAAACCCCGACCATGAAAATATCTTAGAACCCGTTCATCATCGCTGGTCACCACCTGGCCATGGAGTTTAGACTGTAGTTCATCAACTTTGAACATGATACTTTGAGATGGTAGTGTATCCTGCGAGTTAGGTAAATGCACCTCAATAATCCTGATAGCCCGTTCCGCGTGGTCCCTCGCCTTGTAGAACCTTCCCGAGGAGTATTCTAACACGTAGAGTGCGTACGCTAAATCTTCTTGAGCGGTTGCCACGTGCAGGCTGCTTCGGCCGAATACCCTTCGGAGAATACTTAGCGCCTCCTGGAAACACCAACATGTTGTGACAGATTTGTTTGTCAATATAAAATGACCATACAGGTATATAATAAACTACCGGAACAAATGAAAGAAGCCCAATCTGATACCCTATTTATAAAATTACTAAAAACTTTCCTTTTAAAAAAATGTTATTACGAATTAAATGATTACATGAATGACAAAATGTGCGAATATAATAATACTGAATTAACCCAAGAAATTGACTAATTGAAAAATTGAAAAATTGACGTGAATAAAACCTCGGTCTGCCTACTTTCCTGTTGCAATACCCCTGAACAGGGTTCATGTGTGATACCTACCTACCATGTAACAACTATAATACCATGTGAAAGCAATAAATGTATTGAGTATTGAGTATCTTTCAATAAAACTATTTCATTGAATTACTAACTTCGACAGGATATTTTGTTATAAAGCACAACAACAAGCCGATTGTTTAGATAATGTTGAGCGGTTACCTGCCTTTAACAATTGCAGTAACTTATAGCTGCCCAGCAGAGTTCGTCAATTAGCTATCCCGCCGAATTGGATTCGTCACCTAGCTACCCAGCCAAGTTGGATTCTTCACCTAGCTACTCGGTCAAGTTGGATTCTTCACCTAGCTACTCGGTCAAGTTGGATTCTTCACCTAGCTACTCGGTCAAGTTGGATTCTTCACCTAGCTACCCAGCCAAGTTGGATTCGTCACCTAGCTACTCGGTCAAGTTGGATTCTTCACCTAGCTACTCGGTCAAGTTGGATTCTTCACCTAGCTACTCGGTCAAGTTGGATTCTTCACCTAGCTACCCAGCCAAGTTGGATTCCTCACCTAGCTACTCGGTCAAGTTGGATTCTTCACCTAGCTACTCGGTCAAGTTGGATTCTTCACCTAGCTACCCAGCCAAGTTGGATTCGTCACCTAGCTACTCAGTCAAGTTGGATTCTTCACCTAGCTACTCGGTCAAGTTGGATTCTTCACCTAGCTACTCGGTCAAGTTGGATTCTTCACCTAGCTACTCGGTCAAGTTGGATTCTTCACCTAGCTACTCGGTCAAGTTGGATTCTTCACCTAGCTACCCAGCCAAGTTGGATTCTTCACCTAGCTACTCGGTCAAGTTGGATTCTTCACCTAGCTACTCGGTCAAGTTGGATTCGTCACCTAGCTACTCGGTCAAGTTGGATTCTTCACCTAGCTACTCGGTCAAGTTGGATTCTTCACCTAGCTACTCGGTCAAGTTGGATTCTTCACCTAGCTACCCAGCCAAGTTGGATTCTTCACCTAGCTACTCGGTCAAGTTGGATTCTTCACCTAGCTACCCAGCCAAGTTGGATTCTTCACCTAGCTACTCGGTCAAGTTGGATTCTTCACCTAGCTACTCGGTCAAGTTGGATTCTTCACCTAGCTACCCAGCCAAGTTGGATTCGTCACCTAGCTACTCGGTCAAGTTGGATTCTTCACCTAGCTACTCGGTCAAGTTGGATTCTTCACCTAGTTACCCAGCCAAGTTGGATTCTTCACCTAGCTACTCGGTCAAGTTGGATTCTTCACCTAGCTACTCGGTCAAGTTGGATTCTTCACCTAGCTACCCAGCCAAGTTGGATTCGTCACCTAGCTACTCAGTCAAGTTGGATTCTTCACCTAGCTACTCGGTCAAGTTGGATTCTTCACCTAGCTACTCGGTCAAGTTGGATTCTTCACCTAGCTACTCGGTCAAGTTGGATTCTTCACCTAGCTACTCGGTCAAGTTGGATTCTTCACCTAGCTACCCAGCCAAGTTGGATTCTTCACCTAGCTACTCGGTCAAGTTGGATTCTTCACCTAGCTACTCGGTCAAGTTGGATTCTTCACCTAGCTACCCAGCCAAGTTGGATTCGTCACCTAGCTACTCGGTCAAGTTGGATTCTTCACCTAGCTACTCGGTCAAGTTGGATTCTTCACCTAGCTACTCGGTCAAGTTGGATTCTTCACCTAGCTACCCAGCCAAGTTGGATTCGTCACCTAGCTACTCGGTCAAGTTGGATTCTTCACCTAGCTACTCAGTCAAGTTGGATTCTTCACCTAGCTACCCAGCCAAGTTGGATTCGTCACCTAGCTACTCGGTCAAGTTGGATTCTTCACCTAGCTACCCAGTCAAGTTGGATTCTTCACCTAGCTACCCAGCCAAGTTGGATTCGTCACCTAGCTACTCGGTCAAGTTGGATTCTTCACCTAGCTACTCAGTCAAGTTGGATTCGTCACCTAGCTACCCAGCCAAGTTGGATTCGTCACCTAGCTACTCAGTCAAGTTGGATTCGTCACCTAGCTACTCGGTCAAGTTGGATTCTTCACCTAGCTACTCAGTCAAGTTGGATTCGTCACCTAGCTACTCGGTCAAGTTGGATTCTTCACCTAGCTACTCAGTCAAGTTGGATTCTTCACCTAGCTACCCAGCCAAGTTGGATTCGTCACCTAGCTACTCAGTCAAGTTGGATTCGTCACCTAGCTACCCAGCCAAGTTGGATTCGTCACCTAGCTACTCAGTCAAGTTGGATTCGTCACCTAGCTACTCAGTCAAGTTGGATTCGTCACCTAGCTACCCAGCCAAGTTGGATTCGTCACCTAGCTACTCAGTCAAGTTGGATTCGTCACCTAGCTACTCGGTCAAGTTGGATTCTTCACCTAGCTACTCAGTCAAGTTGGATTCGTCACCTAGCTACTCGGTCAAGTTGGATTCTTCACCTAGCTACTCAGTCAAGTTGGATTCTTCACCTAGCTACCCAGCCAAGTTGGATTCGTCACCTAGCTACTCAGTCAAGTTGGATTCGTCACCTAGCTACCCAGCCAAGTTGGATTCGTCACCTAGCTACTCAGTCAAGTTGGATTCGTCACCTAGCTACTCGGTCAAGTTGGATTCTTCACCTAGCTACTCAGTCAAGTTGGATTCTTCACCTAGCTACCCAGCCAAGTTGGATTCTTCACCTAGCTACTCGGTCAAGTTGGATTCTTCACCTAGCTACTCGGTCAAGTTGGATTCTTCACCTAGCTACCCAGCCAAGTTGGATTCGTCACCTAGCTACTCGGTCAAGTTGGATTCTTCACCTAGCTACTCAGTCAAGTTGGATTCTTCACCTAGCTACCCAGCCAAGTTGGATTCGTCACCTAGCTACTCGGTCAAGTTGGATTCTTCACCTAGCTACCCAGTCAAGTTGGATTCTTCACCTAGCTACCCAGCCAAGTTGGATTCGTCACCTAGCTACTCGGTCAAGTTGGATTCTTCACTTAGCTACTCAGTCAAGTTGGATTCGTCACCTAGCTACCCAGCCAAGTTGGATTCGTCACCTAGCTACTCAGTCAAGTTGGATTCGTCACCTAGCTACTCGGTCAAGTTGGATTCTTCACCTAGCTACTCAGTCAAGTTGGATTCGTCACCTAGCTACTCGGTCAAGTTGGATTCTTCACCTAGCTACTCAGTCAAGTTGGATTCTTCACCTAGCTACCCAGCCAAGTTGGATTCGTCACCTAGCTACTCAGTCAAGTTGGATTCGTCACCTAGCTACCCAGCCAAGTTGGATTCGTCACCTAGCTACTCAGTCAAGTTGGATTCTTCACCTAGCTACTCGGTCAAGTTGGATTCTTCACCTAGCTACCCAGCCAAGTTGGATTCGTCACCTAGCTACTCGGTCAAGTTGGATTCTTCACCTAGCTACTCAGTCAAGTTGGATTCTTCACCTAGCTACCCAGCCAAGTTGGATTCGTCACCTAGCTACCCAGCCAAGTTGGATTCGTCACCTAGCTACTCAGTCAAGTTGGATTCGTCACCTAGCTACTCAGTCAAGTTGGATTCGTCACCTAGCTACCCAGCCAAGTTGGATTCGTCACCTAGCTACTCAGTCAAGTTGGATTCGTCACCTAGCTACTCGGTCAAGTTGGATTCTTCACCTAGCTACTCAGTCAAGTTGGATTCGTCACCTAGCTACCCAGCCAAGTTGGATTCGTCACCTAGCTACTCAGTCAAGTTGGATTCGTCACCTAGCTACCCAGCCAAGTTGGATTCGTCACCTAGCTACTCAGTCAAGTCGGATTCGTCACCTAGCTACTCGGTCAAGTTGGATTCTTCACCTAGCTACTCAGTCAAGTTGGATTCTTCACCTAGCTACCCAGCCAAGTTGGATTCTTCACCTAGCTACTCAGTCAAGTTGGATTCTTCACCTAGCTACTCGGTCAAGTTGGATTCTTCACCTAGCTACCCAGCCAAGTTGGATTCGTCACCTAGCTACCCAGCCAAGTTGGATTCGTCACCTAGCTACTCAGTCAAGTTGGATTCGTCACCTAGCTACTCGGTCAAGTTGGATTCTTCACCTAGCTACTCAGTCAAGTTGGATTCGTCACCTAGCTACTCGGTCAAGTTGGATTCTTCACCTAGCTACTCAGTCAAGTTGGATTCTTCACCTAGCTACCCAGCCAAGTTGGATTCGTCACCTAGCTACTCAGTCAAGTTGGATTCGTCACCTAGCTACCCAGCCAAGTTGGATTCGTCACCTAGCTACTCAGTCAAGTTGGATTCTTCACCTAGCTACTCGGTCAAGTTGGATTCTTCACCTAGCTACCCAGCCAAGTTGGATTCGTCACCTAGCTACTCGGTCAAGTTGGATTCTTCACCTAGCTACTCAGTCAAGTTGGATTCTTCACCTAGCTACCCAGTCAAGTTGGATTCTTCACCTAGCTACCCAGCCAAGTTGGATTCGTCACCTAGCTACTCAGTCAAGTTGGATTCGTCACCTAGCTACCCAGCCAAGTTGGATTCGTCACCTAGCTACTCAGTCAAGTTGGATTCGTCACCTAGCTACTCGGTCAAGTTGGATTCTTCACCTAGCTACTCAGTCAAGTTGGATTCGTCACCTAGCTACTCGGTCAAGTTGGATTCTTCACCTAGCTACCCAGCCAAGTTGGATTCGTCACCTAGCTACTCGGTCAAGTTGGATTCTTCACCTAGCTACCCAGCCAAGTTGGATTCGTCACCTAGCTACTCGGTCAAGTTGGATTCTTCACCTAGCTACCCAGTCAAGTTGGATTCTTCACCTAGCTACCCAGCCAAGTTGGATTCGTCACCTAGCTACTCAGTCAAGTTGGATTCGTCACCTAGCTACCCAGCCAAGTTGGATTCGTCACCTAGCTACTCAGTCAAGTTGGATTCGTCACCTAGCTACTCGGTCAAGTTGGATTCTTCACCTAGCTACTCAGTCAAGTTGGATTCGTCACCTAGCTACTCGGTCAAGTTGGATTCTTCACCTAGCTACCCAGCCAAGTTGGATTCGTCACCTAGCTACTCGGTCAAGTTGGATTCTTCACCTAGCTACCCAGCCAAGTTGGATTCGTCACCTAGCTACTCGGTCAAGTTGGATTCTTCACCTAGCTACCCAGTCAAGTTGGATTCTTCACCTAGCTACCCAGCCAAGTTGGATTCGTCACCTAGCTACTCAGTCAAGTTGGATTCGTCACCTAGCTACCCAGCCAAGTTGGATTCGTCACCTAGCTACTCAGTCAAGTTGGATTCGTCACCTAGCTACCCAGCCAAGTTGGATTCGTCACCTAGCTACTCAGTCAAGTTGGATTCGTCACCTAGCTACTCGGTCAAGTTGGATTCTTCACCTAGCTACTCAGTCAAGTTGGATTCGTCACCTAGCTACTCGGTCAAGTTGGATTCTTCACCTAGCTACCCAGCCAAGTTGGATTCGTCACCTAGCTACTCGGTCAAGTTGGATTCTTCACCTAGCTACCCAGTCAAGTTGGATTCTTCACCTAGCTACCCAGCCAAGTTGGATTCGTCACCTAGCTACTCAGTCAAGTTGGATTCGTCACCTAGCTACCCAGCCAAGTTGGATTCGTCACCTAGCTACTCAGTCAAGTTGGATTCGTCACCTAGCTACCCAGCCAAGTTGGATTCGTCACCTAGCTACTCAGTCAAGTTGGATTCGTCACCTAGCTACCCAGCCAAGTTGGATTCTTCACCTAGCTACCCAGCCAAGTTGGATTCGTCACCTAGCTACTCAGTCAAGTTGGATTCGTCACCTAGCTACCCAGCCAAGTTGGATTCGTCACCTAGCTACTCAGTCAAGTTGGATTCGTCACCTAGCTACCCAGTCAAGTTGGATTCGTCACCTAGCTACCCATTCAAGTTGGATTCGTCACCTAGCTACCCAGCCGAGTTGGATTTTTCAACTTATTGAAGAAAAAAGTTAGTTGACCAATCCAATTAGCTTTTTTCTTAGACTTGCGTATGGTTACCTCGTATACAGTGACGCTGTGCACGATGGAGTCTATGTTCAGCAGATAGAAGCCGTAGTCGAGTAGCGCGGCGGCGTAGCGCGGGTGCGCGGTGCCGTACACGGCGCGCGCGGCGCCCACCGCGGCCGCCGCGGCTGCGCCGGCGCACTCGAACCTACGCTTCACCACGCAGGCTTTAGCGCATGCACGGAGCACGTCTATCATTATCCTGCAACAAATATGTAACGTCAAAATGAGTGTTGGAGCGAGCCGATGTGACCGCATCAGTCAAAGTGACCTATATAACTGACGGATAGCGTAATAATGAGATTGTGAAACAGGCACTTAGTATACGAGTCCATAGGAAGATGGAAAGCAACTGTAAGTCTCACTTGGGAGGTGTGTGTTGGTCCAGCAGTCGCAGCGCTCGGACGGCCCAGGTGTGCGCGCGGCTGTAGTCACACCGCACGAAGAACAACGCACTGAACTCCTTGCAGGCGCGCGCGGCCAGCGCGGACGCGCCCCACGCGCCGCCGCAGCGGGCGCGACCGCAATTACTCTCCGAACAACTACTGACACTGGAACAAGGAGACACCAATAACTATCGTGATGGAACGCAAACATGTCAAACAGAACATGAGAATACCCCGCTTTCTGTTTGCTCAGACAATAAGATGGAGCAAGCTAAGCTCCATTCATCTGCTCTATCCATCTATCCTCCATTTAATCAGTGAGTAACACTGCTAGTAGACTTCTTCTCTATCGAGCCATTTCACTCCGCTCTGCGAGTACATTGTAGCGATCTAAAAATACTGACAACCGCTTAGAACTCTACTCCACAGCAGTTCCAAAAGAAGCAAAGCGCTGAGCAACGGTGAATGCTTCAAGAGGTAACCCCTCGCCATCGTCCTTCTATATATCCATGAGCTACAGAACTATAGATATCTATAGAGACCACCACATAGGTATAAAACCATCAACAGCAGAGATAACTCATAGAAGAATGACCTGTAGAAGTTATAAAACTGACCTTTCTTCCCAACTATCGTCGTCGCCAGTCTGTAGTCCCACGGAACAAGTATCAGCGATGGCGAATGCTCCGAGAGGCAGCTCGCTCGTGACGTCATCGTCTTCCGATATACCCATCAGCTCGAGAGCTATGGAGTAGGTCTCGGCGGCTGCTGGGAAACAGCAGTATGCTGATTGTGTGTTTAGTAATCTGGAAGGAGATGGGGTACTTTTAGCATTGTTTTACACCTTTTTGGTTTTATTTTTAGGTGCCTCACTCTTATTTCGTTAGTCTTCTTGTTTACGGGCACTGCGAAATCCTAAAAATGTAAAAAAACTTCTTTCATAATCATATTAGCTTCAAAAAGTCCTGATGAACATAGGTTTCTGACATAGAATTACAGGAATAATGATTTCGAGCCTTCTTCATCCACCAAATCTTCGTAGAGTCTGAGAGAATGAGCCAATAACATTATAAGAACTCTGGTAAACTTTTAAGACTACAAAAATCTATTATGAATTTACAATTGCTTTAGCCCAGACCACAAAATATTTTTTTTTTTTTTTTTTCATTTATTTAGTGCACATTATTTCTAAAGAATGTACCCTAATATGATTACAATCTAGCCACAACGTGGGCTAATAAGTAATTTAAAATTAACTTAAATTGCTAGAATTGCTTAATCTAAGAACGTGTCCATTAACACGTTTCTTATTGTCTCTATTTAGGATTTAAGGGAAGACACTATGTTCATGTGTTCTTTAGTTTGTTTTCAATGAATTTCACTTATTTATTACACTAACTCAAAAGGTTTTTTCCTTTTGAGCCTTCTTATTAAGTCCGTATTGTCAAGGAGCTGGATCGCCTCGACGTTAACATGATGATGAAGCCTTAGTTCATGTGCTTCTGCGTATTTTTGAATAACACTAGCGACAAACTCGATTTTGCTGGTGGAGATCGTCATTTCTGATGTACCACGGGGCGTTCACTATTCCCCTCCGCACTTTATTCTGGAATCGCTGGATGATTTGAATATTGCTCTTTCTGGTACAGCCCCAGAGCTGTATACCATAAGTCCATACTGGTATAAAGACTTGTTTGTAAAGTAGTTCTAACTCGTCTTTTTTATTCTTGACGTGAGCTTTCCAGCGTAGCTTCGCGTCAAGCGTCATGCCCAAATATTTTGCCGTATTTTCATACGGGATGAGCTTCTTGTTGATAGAGATGGGAAGATAGTCATCTTTTTTGTTACTTAGTGCTTAGTAAAGTGTGTTTCTGATATAAGATACACATCTACGTATTAATCATTGCTTGGCCTTGTACATAGCGGGCCTAGTACTATTTTCAATTTTTTTCAGACGCTCATCGAAGGATGTCATAAACCTTAGTATTTCATCCAGCTTACAATCTGATTTTGTAGTCTGCTCGTTACAATGATTAGCGATTGTATGTTTAGCAGCCGCTTGTGCGTAGGACACATTTTTGTGAGTGGTGCTAGTGGCCCTTGCACCACGGCTTTGATGGTTAGTTATTGGTGTTTTGTCACTTATTAGCGTTCCAGTGACTTTTTGTGGCTGCCCGGCTAGTGGTTTCTTAACTGCCTTGCTTCTTATTTTTTGAATTTCTTTGGCGATCATGCAACCTCTGTAGTTAGCCGGATGTGCTTCTCCGCAATGAACACATTTTGGCTTGTCTTCTGCTGGTTTTTTGCAGTCTATAGTTAGGTGCTTCCCTGTGCATTTGACACACCTTGGTTCTTTGGCACAATATTTTTGTGTATGCCCATAGGCCTGACATCTCTTACATTGAGGGACCAGTTTTGTAGACTTGAGCGGTTGGATATCTACCATGCACCCAAGTATATATTTGATATCATACACCTTCCTGATTTCTTCTTGGTTATTGAAGGTCAGCATAAACATGTTGAGTGGCTCCTTACTTTTCCAGCTCAGTTTATTGACCGCATCTTCAATCTTATAACCTTTACTTTTTAGGTCTTCTATGATTCTCTCTGGTTTGCAAGAGCACGGTAGTTTTTTAACCATCACTCTTATTGGTCTCTCTTGTTTGTTTTCGTAAGAGTGCCAGAGGCAGTCATTTTCTGTTAAAGTTTTTGTGATGCACCTGTATGATTCTTCATCACACGAGTTAATTTTAACACAGTCAGCGCTCATCAATTTTATATTGAAGGTGGCTGCTGGTTGGTTTTCTATCAGAAAGTCATAGAAACTTTGGTAATTGTTAACTCCATCCACTACTATGGGTGGTGGAGGGGGGACCTTCTTAGTTTTTTCTGTTGTAGCTTTGTTGGCTTCTTGAGGTGAGAGTGAAGGTGAGGTGTTCAATTTCCTTTTTTTCCTCGACTTAGTTCTTATCCACTCCGTTTCTCTAGCAAGTTCTTCTTCGTCGGTTGCATATTCAACGCCGGCGGAAGAAGTTTCCGTGGTAGTAGTAGAAGTTTTCACGGGGTTTTTTTCCGGTACCTCTTTGTGTTGCAGTAGACTTTCAATTTGGCTTTGCAAGACTTTTACAAGATTTTGTAGTCTTTTACATTCGTTTTTTTCTTCTTGATAGTAGCATTTCGCTTCCATAAGTTCTTTATATAAGAGATGTTCAGTTTCAGTTTTTAACTGTATGTTTACTTGTTTATTAGGTGAAGCCATTGTTCAGGCACGTAATAACGTCGCCTTAGCAAAATGATTTGCTGTTCGCGCACATTCCTTACGTGATGACTGACAAGGTCATCGTAGCTCGCACGGCCGTTCGCGACAGTTTTGTTATGATACGTTAGCACGTTTCGCTGTCTCGATACGCGCGATCGAGAGCAAGCGACACAACTGATCTCACCGGAGATTGAACGTTGAATGACCACAAAATATGTAAAGCATGTTCTGCGACCCACAACAATGACTTTATGTCCCCATGTGCCCTTTAAACCATGGAAGTGTAAGGCAATACGCATTTATTCACAAGGATCACTTTAATAAGTCTTAGTATAAACTGTGAATCTGAACGCGACCAGCAGCCTAGAAGAATGGGCATGAAATTGGCATATAAGCTGAGATGCAGCCCGTTTTGACTCCCGCGCACACCGGCACAACGACGACACCTTGCACCCTTAGTTAGTTTTAGTTATAAGTAGTTTTGTAAGTTAGTTTGTGTGAAAGTGTATTGTTGTGCTGTTGTGTGTGTGTGTTGCAAAATAAATACTTTTTCTTTCTTTCTTCTTTCTTTCAAATTCACAGTATGGTTCTGAGCGCTTATCAGAAGGCATACCTAGCTGAATTGATGACTGACTTACCTATGGCAACATTCTAGTGTAAGGCGTTTGTAGTATGTCGTCTGCGGCTGCGCTTGACAGATGTGTCGGCATCTGAGGAGAACCCGCGCTGCGTCCGCGTACCAGCCTGCTTCGTTCAGGAAACCACCTGGAGATAATTACCAACCTTAGCTGATGTGTCTATAGGCTGCGTCGAAACGTCAGCAACTTGAAAACTTTGATGAAAATCCGAAGAAAAGACGGTGTGAAAGTTCATTTACGTTTTTCCAGGGTCTTCTGATTGTGTGCCTAATGGGTTCATGGTCAGGAATAACCACAGTTGGAATTGTACGTTACGTAATTCAGTCGGTTAATATAATCTATGAAACCTGGTCACTGGTGTCTTAGGTGTCACCCTCAAATCTATCTATCTATTGGTCAAGACTGGGAACGGAGATGTCTACTGTATCATGCTTTGTGGATATCTAAGAGTCTCATACGGCCTGGTCTCACCACCACGGCACGGCGCCGTACCGTGCCACGGCGTACCCGATCTGCAGTTGAGAAATTCACCTAATTGCCTTTAAAATAAATGGCAACCGATGGCTGCCGTGAGACGGCGCCGTGCCGTAGTGATGAGGCAAGGCCGATAGAAATCAGAATTGTAAAGATTGCGCGGAAAATGTACAATATCTCTGGCTCATTACATAATGCCAGTGTTCACCACTATACATATCAATGCCATTCGTTCTAGCACGGAACTTATTAATAGAAGGCATACACATCATCCCCACTTATTTGTATACCCCCTAAGCTTTACATAAGCAAATAAACCGAGCTCAAACTAATTTGTATAAATATAAATAGAGTCGTAGATACAGCGTGTGCAATGTATAAT